>OX456995.1:25426158-26685960 GCA_949752705.1 Callimorpha dominula | reverse complement strand
TAACCTAACCTAACCTAACCTAACCTAACCTAACCTAACCTAACCTAACCTAACCTAACCTAACCTAACCTAACCTAACCTAACCTAACCTAACCTAACCTAACCTAACCTAACCTAACCTAACCTAACCTAACCTAACCTAACCTAACCTAACCTAACCTAACCTAACCTAACCTAACCTAACCTAACCTAACCTAACCTAACCTAACCTAACCTAACCTAACCTAACCTAACCTAACCTAACCTAACCTAACCTAACCTAACCTAACCTAACCTAACCTAACCTAACCTAACCTAACCTAACCTAACCTAACCTAACCTAACCTAACCTAACCTAACCTAACCTAACCTAACCTAACCTAACCTAACCTAACCTAACCTAACCTAACCTAACCTAACCTAACCTAACCTAACCTAACCTAACCTAACCTAACCTAACCTAACCTAACCTAACCTAACCTAACCTAACCTAACCTAACCTAACCTAACCTAACCTAACCTAACCTAACCTAACCTAACCTAACCTAACCTAACCTAACCTAACCTAACCTAACCTAACCTAACCTAACCTAACCTAACCTAACCTAACCTAACCTAACCTAACCTAACCTAACCTAACCTAACCTAACCTAACCTAACCTAACCTAACCTAACCTAACCTAACCTAACCTAACCTAACCTAACCTAACCTAACCTAACCTAACCTAACCTAACCTAACCTAACCTAACCTAACCTAACCTAACCTAACCTAACCTAACCTAACCTAACCTAACCTAACCTAACCTAACCTAACCTAACCTAACCTAACCTAACCTAACCTAACCTAACCTAACCTAACCTAACCTAACCTAACCTAACCTAACCTAACCTAACCTAACCTAACCTAACCTAACCTAACCTAACCTAACCTAACCTAACCTAACCTAACCTAACCTAACCTAACCTAACCTAACCTAACCTAACCTAACCTAACCTAACCTAACCTAACCTAACCTAACCTAACCTAACCTAACCTAACCTAACCTAACCTAACCTAACCTAACCTAACCTAACCTAACCTAACCTAACCTAACCTAACCTAACCTAACCTAACCTAACCTAACCTAACCTAACCTAACCTAACCTAACCTAACCTAACCTAACCTAACCTAACCTAACCTAACCTAACCTAACCTAACCTAACCTAACCTAACCTAACCTAACCTAACCTAACCTAACCTAACCTAACCTAACCTAACCTAACCTAACCTAACCTAACCTAACCTAACCTAACCTAACCTAACCTAACCTAACCTAACCTAACCTAACCTAACCTAACCTAACCTAACCTAACCTAACCTAACCTAACCTAACCTAACCTAACCTAACCTAACCTAACCTAACCTAACCTAACCTAACCTAACCTAACCTAACCTAACCTAACCTAACCTAACCTAACCTAACCTAACCTAACCTAACCTAACCTAACCTAACCTAACCTAACCTAACCTAACCTAACCTAACCTAACCTAACCTAACCTAACCTAACCTAACCTAACCTAACCTAACCTAACCTAACCTAACCTAACCTAACCTAACCTAACCTAACCTAACCTAACCTAACCTAACCTAACCTAACCTAACCTAACCTAACCTAACCTAACCTAACTCTAACCTAACCTAACCTAACCTAACCTAACCTAACCTAACCTAACCTAACCTAACCTAACCTAACCTAACCTAACCTAACCTAACCTAACCTAACCTAACCTAACCTAACCTAACCTAACCTAACCTAACCTAACCTAACCTAACCTAACCTAACCTAACCTAACCTAACCTAACCTAACCTAACCTAACCTAACCTAACCTAACCTAACCTAACCTAACCTAACCTAACCTAACCTAACCTAACCTAACCTAACCTAACCTAACCTAACCTAACCTAACCTAACCTAACCTAACCTAACCTAACCTAACCTAACCTAACCTAACCTAACCTAACCTAACCTAACCTAACCTAACCTAACCTAACCTAACCTAACCTAACCTAACCTAACCTAACCTAACCTAACCTAACCTAACCTAACCTAACCTAACCTAACCTAACCTAACCTAACCTAACCTAACCTAACCTAACCTAACCTAACCTAACCTAACCTAACCTAACCTAACCTAACCTAACCTAACCTAACCTAACCTAACCTAACCTAACCTAACCTAACCTAACCTAACCTAACCTAACCTAACCTAACCTAACCTAACCTAACCTAACCTAACCTAACCTAACCTAACCTAACCTAACCTAACCTAACCTAACCTAACCTAACCTAACCTAACCTAACCTAACCTAACCTAACCTAACCTAACCTAACCTAACCTAACCTAACCTAACCTAACCTAACCTAACCTAACCTAACCTAACCTAACCTAACCTAACCTAACCTAACCTAACCTAACCTAACCTAACCTAACCTAACCTAACCTAACCTAACCTAACCTAACCTAACCTAACCTAACCTAACCTAACCTAACCTAACCTAACCTAACCTAACCTAACCTAACCTAACCTAACCTAACCTAACCTAACCTAACCTAACCTAACCTAACCTAACCTAACCTAACCTAACCTAACCTAACCTAACCTAACCTAACCTAACCTAACCTAACCTAACCTAACCTAACCTAACCTAACCTAACCTAACCTAACCTAACCTAACCTAACCTAACCTAACCTAACCTAACCTAACCTAACCTAACCTAACCTAACCTAACCTAACCTAACCTAACCTAACCTAACCTAACCTAACCTAACCTAACCTAACCTAACCTAACCTAACCTAACCTAACCTAACCTAACCTAACCTAACCTAACCTAACCTAACCTAACCTAACCTAACCTAACCTAACCTAACCTAACCTAACCTAACCTAACCTAACCTAACCTAACCTAACCTAACCTAACCTAACCTAACCTAACCTAACCTAACCTAACCTAACCTAACCTAACCTAACCTAACCTAACCTAACCTAACCTAACCTAACCTAACCTAACCTAACCTAACCTAACCTAACCTAACCTAACCTAACCTAACCTAACCTAACCTAACCTAACCTAACCTAACCTAACCTAACCTAACCTAACCTAACCTAACCTAACCTAACCTAACCTAACCTAACCTAACCTAACCTAACCTAACCTAACCTAACCTAACCTAACCTAACCTAACCTAACCTAACCTAACCTAACCTAACCTAACCTAACCTAACCTAACCTAACCTAACCTAACCTAACCTAACCTAACCTAACCTAACCTAACCTAACCTAACCTAACCTAACCTAACCTAACCTAACCTAACCTAACCTAACCTAACCTAACCTAACCTAACCTAACCTAACCTAACCTAACCTAACCTAACCTAACCTAACCTAACCTAACCTAACCTAACCTAACCTAACCTAACCTAACCTAACCTAACCTAACCTAACCTAACCTAACCTAACCTAACCTAACCTAACCTAACCTAACCTAACCTAACCTAACCTAACCTAACCTAACCTAACCTAACCTAACCTAACCTAACCTAACCTAACCTAACCTAACCTAACCTAACCTAACCTAACCTAACCTAACCTAACCTAACCTAACCTAACCTAACCTAACCTAACCTAACCTAACCTAACCTAACCTAACCTAACCTAACCTAACCTAACCTAACCTAACCTAACCTAACCTAACCTAACCTAACCTAACCTAACCTAACCTAACCTAACCTAACCTAACCTAACCTAACCTAACCTAACCTAACCTAACCTAACCTAACCTAACCTAACCTAACCTAACCTAACCTAACCTAACCTAACCTAACCTAACCTAACCTAACCTAACCTAACCTAACCTAACCTAACCTAACCTAACCTAACCTAACCTAACCTAACCTAACCTAACCTAACCTAACCTAACCTAACCTAACCTAACCTAACCTAACCTAACCTAACCTAACCTAACCTAACCTAACCTAACCTAACCTAACCTAACCTAACCTAACCTAACCTAACCTAACCTAACCTAACCTAACCTAACCTAACCTAACCTAACCTAACCTAACCTAACCTAACCTAACCTAACCTAACCTAACCTAACCTAACCTAACCTAACCTAACCTAACCTAACCTAACCTAACCTAACCTAACCTAACCTAACCTAACCTAACCTAACCTAACCTAACCTAACCTAACCTAACCTAACCTAACCTAACCTAACCTAACCTAACCTAACCTAACCTAACCTAACCTAACCTAACCTAACCTAACCTAACCTAACCTAACCTAACCTAACCTAACCTAACCTAACCTAACCTAACCTAACCTAACCTAACCTAACCTAACCTAACCTAACCTAACCTAACCTAACCTAACCTAACCTAACCTAACCTAACCTAACCTAACCTAACCTAACCTAACCTAACCTAACCTAACCTAACCTAACCTAACCTAACCTAACCTAACCTAACCTAACCTAACCTAACCTAACCTAACCTAACCTAACCTAACCTAACCTAACCTAACCTAACCTAACCTAACCTAACCTAACCTAACCTAACCTAACCTAACCTAACCTAACCTAACCTAACCTAACCTAACCTAACCTAACCTAACCTAACCTAACCTAACCTAACCTAACCTAACCTAACCTAACCTAACCTAACCTAACCTAACCTAACCTAACCTAACCTAACCTAACCTAACCTAACCTAACCTAACCTAACCTAACCTAACCTAACCTAACCTAACCTAACCTAACCTAACCTAACCTAACCTAACCTAACCTAACCTAACCTAACCTAACCTAACCTAACCTAACCTAACCTAACCTAACCTAACCTAACCTAACCTAACCTAACCTAACCTAACCTAACCTAACCTAACCTAACCTAACCTAACCTAACCTAACCTAACCTAACCTAACCTAACCTAACCTAACCTAACCTAACCTAACCTAACCTAACCTAACCTAACCTAACCTAACCTAACCTAACCTAACCTAACCTAACCTAACCTAACCTAACCTAACCTAACCTAACCTAACCTAACCTAACCTAACCTAACCTAACCTAACCTAACCTAACCTAACCTAACCTAACCTAACCTAACCTAACCTAACCTAACCTAACCTAACCTAACCTAACCTAACCTAACCTAACCTAACCTAACCTAACCTAACCTAACCTAACCTAACCTAACCTAACCTAACCTAACCTAACCTAACCTAACCTAACCTAACCTAACCTAACCTAACCTAACCTAACCTAACCTAACCTAACCTAACCTAACCTAACCTAACCTAACCTAACCTAACCTAACCTAACCTAACCTAACCTAACCTAACCTAACCTAACCGAGTCCCGTGCCTTCCGCCATTGCGAAAGCTGTGTTTTTGAGTCGCTCCGCGTGTAAAAAATCGAACGGTCGGGATAATTTGTGATAAAAGTATAGTGCGATACCTCAAAAGTTGCGCAATTACAAGCGCTACGTGATCGCGAAAACCGCGTGGAAATCGCATGAAAATTGTGGATTTTCTCCGAACAAAAACTGTTTCTTAGTGCTAAAACAAGTGGAAAACTAGTGGTATCTCGGAATCCAGATCGACAACATATAGTTTTTCGATTGTGAAAAGGTGCGTCTCGAAGGTACCTATCTTCTGAGACCCCTCTAGAAAGTGTGCAGTGAGAACTCGTGGAACTAGGGCCAAAAAACAAAAAAGCACGTGGCAGAAAATTTCGGTTTTTCAGCAATTTTGCTGAAACAGAAAGTGGCCCTAAAAGGAGGCAAAACCAACGCCCCCGTGAGTTTTTGAAAATCGCAAATTGGACGAAAACTGTACGCGTATCGTGTATCCAAAGTTTAGTGAACTTCGTAATAAGCTTCGAGCTTTTTTCATCAGGATACCAGTGAAAAACAGGATCGATAACATATACTTTTTAAAGTGTCAATTAATAGAGACAGAAACAGCCTAACGGAAAACACCAAGTTCGGATTTTTAGGATAAGTGGTTCCCGAGCGCCAGACTTTATACGGTGACCAGTGTATAAGTAAATAGGCACACGCCAAGCTGGTCAGTGACAAGGGAAAGTGAACCCCTACTGACACGACCCCGACCACCTGGGAGTTGCTCCTGGGACCCACCACAACCAAACTTGGTTCTGGCAGAATTAACTCCGAGTGATACTGCGGGCTCCAGGAGCCATTTGCAGAAATTTGTCAGCACCCCTCAACTTCGGCAGCTTCCTGAGGGTGAACAGAGTGAAAAGTGGTGCTGGTGCTGGTGCAGGTGGAAAGACACACTAATAGACAATAAGCAACAATTTTAATCAGTAAGTTAGCTTTAATATTCTAATTTATAAGTAATTTAATGTAAGAATAGGGAAATTTCGCCATTACCATCTAAGTTTGCCAACCCCCTAGGGGTTAAACGGCTCATGATATCGCGAAAATAACACCAGTTTGGTTCTCTTACGAGAAGCGATCATAAGGACAACCTATCGGTAGGCATTCCCGAAAACCACCCCCGGGAAGATTTTTTCAAAAATCGTAAAAATTTTCCGGTTTCCCGTTTTCCGGGAAACTCGTTTGGGCCACTGACGGTAAATTCAGCACGTCCTATACACCCCCAGATCAAAAACGGGCCCGATATCTCGTTCCTAAGGGCGAAACCAACAAGTCAAACCTGGCAAAGGGCACCCTACATTGTTCCCGGAACCCTACTCCGGCGACGCGCGGGACAAAAATTTGTCAAAAGTGGGAAACACTGAGCTGATCACCGACCTATAATATTTATTTTACCCTGAGTTTTTAGGACACTTAATTTAGAAATTGTGAAACTTTATATGAAAATATTCAAAAAATTCTAACCGTAAAAATTAAGATTGTTTAGATAAGAAATGTCCAAAAATTTGAAAGTAGCTAAGAAACGGTAAGTCCTAGCTCAAAAATAACCCTTTTTCGGCCCCCCCCTCCCTAACCCACCCCCCCCATCCTACGTCAAAAAACCCAACCCTTCCCTACCCATCCCTAAAATTTCAACCCTCTACCCTTAAATATTGTTGGTTGACCAGCACAGTGAGACCCCTGGATCTGAGAATTCTAAGTGTTTTAAAAGCTGGTAAAACTTTTAAAAATCTGTAGCTTAGGAACCTGAGCCCCGATTCTCAAGCGGTTTTCAGCTAAGGGTCCAAAATTTCAAGGGCTTTCAGGTTACGTCAACCTAGAGTCTCCAGGTAGAGACCGAAAAAATTTTTTCCAGCGAATAGACAAATTGTATAGATAGCATTAAGATTTAGTAGTAGATAGTTGATAAGGATTGCTGACACCGCTCCTGCTCTATATAGAGCAAATACTGACACCAAAATTTTTTTTTTGTTGTTTTTGTAAATTTAAGTTTTAGGACAGGGACTATACATCCCCACTGCGTTGACAACTCCACTGCGTGGAGTTCAACGACTCTATATAGAGAAATTTTTATGTACTTTTAGCTAAATTTTAAAGCATTTTATTTCTACCGTGTATTTCTCTCTTAAGGGAGGTCCGTACAGTGGTGAGACCGACTCTACATAGAGTCGAAAAATTTTGCTTTGACGAAAATTCTATTTTAACTGTATCTCGTATATCCGTACTAACTACGTTAGCGAGAGGACGGACTCTATGTAGAGCGGATCACGCGACTTACTAAATAAAACTTTCTCTGTCAATTGACTCTGCGGTGACCTTATTATACTTATAGCTTTAGGACTTTATGCGGTTTTGTATTCGAAGCTGCATTTTACTTTTAACTTTTATTTTGTTTAATTGTTTTATTTTGTTTGTTTTTACATCGTCCCTATTGACGCTCTTAATTTTACAATTAAATTGACGCATACCCTCCAATATGTTCGGCTACAGAACGCCAAAGAAGGCGACTGACGACGTCAAGTCTCCGTCAGGATCTGGGGCAGCCGCCCCCTTAAACGTAAGACGTAGCATAGGGGAATGGGAAGCTACCAACACCAGCCCCACCCCCTGTGTAACTGAAAAGACGTCGCAGGCAGGCCCTGCGAAAGCCAAACCGAAGACCACTTTGACGCAGGAGAGCAAGGTGGTGACCGCGACCACAACAAAAAAGCCCGCCGAAATATCATCACCCCCAAAGGTGAAATACGCGGACCGAACAGCGGAGGCCAAAGCCTGTCTAACGAAGACGAAACTCCATCTGAGCAGCTCAAAAAACACCAAGAGAGAGATCACAGCCGGTATTGCCGAAGCCACAGAACGACTCTACCAATTGGTCAAGGAGGTCGAATCTGAACTAAAAGTGGCGAAACAACGGAGTACCAAGCATGGACCGGTACCTACAGATCTGAAGGACATAGCCGCAGATTCAACTCCTCCTAAAGAAATGGACACGACAGCGATTTTAACAAAAATGGAAGAGCACTCAAAACTCCTTATTGAAAATAATAAGAAAATTGAGGAGCTAAAGGAGAAGATTGACCACCAAAATGAATCCCTGGACAGAGGAACTTACGCGAACGTGGCCGCAACCCAGTCCGTAAATATGCGGCCAAAACGCAGTACCCTGCACTCCGTTGTGATCTCGTCCAGGAATGAGACCGAAACCGGCGACGAAGTCCTTAGTAGAGTAAGGGAAGCAGTGAACGCCAAAGAGGGCTGGATCAAGGTTGAAAAGGTAAGGAAAGCTAAAGATAGGAAAATTATAATAGGCCTGGAAACCGAGGAAGAAAGAAGCAAGATAAAGACCAGACTTCAACAAGAAGGAGTTGACCTCACTGTGGAGGAGGTCAAAAACAAAGACCCACTTTTGATACTGAAGAACGTGCTATCAGTGAACACCGATGAAGACATTATCAAAGCGCTTAGAAATCAAAATAAGAGTGTTTTTGATGGCCTCGATAGTGAGGAAAACAGGGTGGAAATACGATATAGAAGAAGGACACGTAACCCTCATATTGGCCACGTCATCATCAGCGTCTCGCCCACCATCTGGCGACGGGCATTGGGGATTGGAACTGTACATATTGACCTCCAACGAGTACGAATTGAGGACCAATCTCCATTGGTGCAGTGCACCCGATGCCTAGGATTCGGGCACGGTAAGCGACTCTGCAAAGAGCCTGCGGACCTATGCAGCCACTGCGGCGGTCCCCACATGAGGACAGAATGCCCGGACTGGATGTCGGGCTCACCACCCGCATGCAGAAACTGTACAAGGTCAAAAATAGAATACGGTACACCACATAACGCTTTCAGTCATGACTGCCCCGTACGCAAAAAATGGGATGACGTGGCCAGATCAACGGTCGCGTATTGCTAAAGGCACCCCAATGCAAAATACCCCGTATGGAGTATTGCAGGCGAACCTCCAACGGAAAAAGCTTGCTACCAATGAGCTCCTAATTGAGGCTACAAAGCGCGGAACAGCGGTGGCGCTTCTACAGGAACCGTATGTGGCAGGAGAAAAAGCAATGAGGAGTCACAGGGGCGTTAGGGTCTTCCAGAACACAGGCACAGGAGATGGGACTGTCAAAGCAGCAATAGCTGTCTTTAGCAGCGAACTTATAGTCAAGCAGTACCCGAAACTCACCACAAATAACATCTCAGTGGTGGGGATCCAGACCAGTGCCTGGGAGATCACGCTTGTCTCCTTTTATTTCGAGCCAGACCAGCCCATCGAACCTTATCTGGAACATCTTAAGCAGATAGTGCTCGCAGTCGGTTCCAGGAAAATCATCATTGGAGGGGACGCAAATGCAAAGAGCATATGGTGGGGTAGCCCGAAAATCGACCAAAGGGGCGAAGAGATGGCAGGAACTCTCGGGGAGCTTGGCCTAAATATTCTGAACCGAGGGGAAACACCGACCTTCGACACAATCCGAGGAGGGAAACGGTACAGTAGCCACGTGGACGTCACCGCCTGTTCCAACGACATGTTGGACTTGATAGACGACTGGAGAATCGACGAGGGTCTCACGAGCTCGGACCACAATGGCATAACGTTCAAAGTTCTCTTGCAGAAGTCCAAGGGTATCAAAATTCAGAGAACCACACGGAAATTTAACACCAGGAAAGCCAATTGGTCCAAGTTTCATGTGAAACTTGGCCAATTGAAAATTGATAATAAATTCACACTAGCCGAAATAGAAAAAATTAATGACATAGAGCAAATTGACATCACAGTAAATAACTTCACAAAAGCCATAGACCAAACATGTAAATTAACGATACCCACTAAGAAACATCAAGAAGAACTTACCTTGCCGTGGTGGTCCGAGAGACTCGCGGGGATGAAGAAGACCGTCGCCACCAAAAAACGCAGGATCCGTTGTGCCGCCCAAATCCGGAAGTCGAAGGTCATCGAGGAGTACCTGAAAGAGAAGGAAGAATATGAGTTGGAAGCGACCAGGGCTCAGACCGAGAGTTGGAAGGAATTTTGTGGGAGACAGGATAGGGAGGGGGTATGGGAGGGGATATATAGGGTGATAGGCAGGACGCAGCGAAGGGAGGAAGACTTGCCATTGGAAAGAAATGGAGAGGTGCTGGATGCGAGGGGCTCCGTAAAGTTGTTGGCGGAAACGTTTTATCCGGAGGATCACCCTGAACGCGACAACTATCATCACCGCTCCATTCGATTGAAAGCTGAAAACGTTAACACCTGCGAGCAAGATGAGTCCAACGACCCACCGTTTACGATGGCAGAACTTAGAAATTCTATGGAGTCCTTTAACCCCAAAAAGGCACCGGGCTCCGATGGTTTTACCGCCGACATTTGTTGCCATGCCGTGGGTAATGACCCAGAACTGTTTTTAAAGTTTTTAAATAAGTGCCTAGAATATCGTTACTTCCCCGCGTCCTGGAAGCAGGCAACGGTGGTGATTCTGAAGAAGCCAGGGAAAGAAAATTACTCCACACCTAAGTCATATAGGCCGATTGGACTGCTGCCTATATTAGGGAAGATTTACGAGAAGATGCTGGTGGCCCGCCTGAAGTTCCATCTCTTACCAAGGATGAGCACCCGTCAGTACGGATTCATGCCGCAAAGAAGCACTGAGGACTCCCTCTATGCCCTCATGCAACATGTACACAAAAAACTAGAACAAAAACGACTAGTAACGCTTGTATCGCTGGACATAGAGGGAGCTTTCGACAGTGCCTGGTGGCCTGTAATAAGAGTCCGCCTAGCAGAAGAGAAGTGTCCACTCAACCTTAGGCGGGTCATGGACAGCTACCTCAAAGACCGAAAAGTGGAGGTTCGGTACGGTGGGGAGGCATACAGCAAGTACACCAACAAAGGCTGTGTCCAGGGCTCAATCGGGGGCCCAATTTTTTGGAATCTCATCCTAGACCCCCTCCTAAAAGCGTTGGAGCGCAGGGGAAACTATATCCAGGCGTTTGCGGACGACGTTGTCCTGGCGTTCGACGGAGAGACCGCACTGGAAGTGGAGCGATGTGCCAATGCCGCTCTCGATCATGTGCTGGCGTGGGGTGTTGAAAATAAGTTAAAATTTGCACCTCATAAGACTACCGCAATGGTGATCACTAAAAAATTGAAATATGACACGCCACGCCTGCGCATGGGGGGGATCGACATCGACATGTCAAACGACATGAAGCTTCTGGGTGTAACCATCGACCACAAATTGACATTTAACACCCATGTCTCAAACGTCTGCAGAAAAGCGATAGGGATTTACAAGCAGCTTTGTAGAGCAGCAAAGGTTAGTTGGGGGCTTCACCCAGATGTCATCCGGGTAATATATGTAGCGACAGTAGAGCCCATAATACTTTACGCTGCTAGCGTCTGGGCACCGGCTGCTAAAAAGTTGGGCATTATAAAACAGCTTGGGACCGTCCAGAGGGGAATCGCACAGAAAATGTGCAGGGCATACCGTACGGTCTCTTTGCACTCAGCGTTGGTGCTTTCCGGTATGATCCCCCTTGATCTGCGAGTTCGCGAGGCAGCATCACTGTATGAGGCAAAGAAAGGGGTGCCACAATTAGCATTGAGGGGCAGAGAGGTCGAGCAAATGGCTGCATCGGTGGAGGATCCTCATCCTGCGACAAGGGATATACTGCAATTCGACAATTTGGCGAACCAGGAGCATCTGGATAACGTGCGTAATTTTGACGTCCGTATTTTTACGGACGGTAGTAAGATTGGAGGAGGGGTTGGTGCCTCACTTTCCATATGGAATGGTGAAGCTGAGACCAGAGCCCTCAAACTTGCGCTACCGGATTATTGCACGGTGTATCAGGCCGAGCTTCTGGCGCTAACCAGGGCTACCAGGGAGGTAGTTAAGATCAAATCGTCCTCTTTTGGAGTTTTCAGCGACTCGATGGCGGCTCTTCAGACGGTCACAAATCCCGGTTCGCGCCACCCTCTCGCTGTCGAAGCTAGGGATAATATAAAATCAGCATCCCACCAGAACAAGGTAGTAAACTTGTTCTGGATTAAGGCCCACGCTGGACTGCTGGGAAATGAAAGAGCTGATCAGCTAGCGAAAGAGGCCGCTGGGAACTCCAAAAGAAAGCCCGACTACGATCGATGTCCGATCTCATTCATCAAGCGCAGCATACGAACGGCGACGCTTGATGAGTGGAATCGAAGATACGAAACAACCAACACCGCATCAGTGACGAAGCTATTTTTCCCGGATGTGCGACTAGCTTATAGTGTAATACGCAGGATGGGCACAAGCGCCATAAACACGCAAATAATGACGGGACACGGCGGATTCTCCGAGTACTTGAACCGATTCAAGTGCAAGGAGAGTCCATCGTGTATTTGCGACCCAGAGGAAAGCGAATCTGTCATGCACATACTCTTCGATTGCCCTCAGTTTGCAAAGCGCCGATTTGAGGCTGAAAATATTTTGGACATAAACATAACGCCGAATAGCGTAAAGATAATAATGCCCAGTAAAAATGCCGATAAATTTTTAGACTATTGCCAATATGTAGTAAAAATAGTGATAGCTCGAAACAAAACCGCATAAGTAAATATGCTGTCATAATATAGTGTATATATTAGTGACTAGCATAGTAGTAATAAGTTTGTTAGAAAAAATTTTTAGAAATAGGAAATATTGTGCGACATGTAACAATAGAAATACGATTAGAATAAATAAAAATAAAGCAAGAGCAACAATATTTGCCCCCTGCTCTGTGTAATTAGAAAGGAATAAGAAGCTGTAAGTAAAGTAAAATTAAGTTAGCATTAAGGTACTAAAATTGTGAGTAGAGTTAAGAAAAACATAGAATAAGTCTACATGTATAGGAGCTCATATTATTAAAATCTTGTCTCCCTGTTATTTATTATACCTGAAAGTAAAATTAAAATAAGATAGCTAGTATTACGATGATAGTTGGGAATCCCACCCATAAAGGACATGAATGAGGATGAATGTGAGAAAGAACTAGTATGAGGAATGTAAGTGCGAGAAGCACAAATGCGAGAAATGGAACGAAAGAGAAACGGACAGGCATAGGCTCCGATTATGTTGGAGGTAGTAGTAGAGAAAAAAAAAAAAAAAAAAAAAAAAAAAAAAAAAAAAAAAAAAAAAAAAAAAAAAAAAAAAAAAAAAAAAAAAAAAAAAAAAAAAAAACCTAACCTAACCTAACCTAACCTAACCTAACCTAACCTAACCTAACCTAACCTAACCTAACCTAACCTAACCTAACCTAACCTAACCTAACCTAACCTAACCTAACCTAACCTAACCTAACCTAACCTAACCTAACCTAACCTAACCTAACCTAACCTAACCTAACCTAACCTAACCTAACCTAACCTAACCTAACCTAACCTAACCTAACCTAACCTAACCTAACCTAACCTAACCTAACCTAACCTAACCTAACCTAACCTAACCTAACCTAACCTAACCTAACCTAACCTAACCTAACCTAACCTAACCTAACCTAACCTAACCTAACCTAACCTAACCTAACCTAACCTAACCTAACCTAACCTAACCTAACCTAACCTAACCTAACCTAACCTAACCTAACCTAACCTAACCTAACCTAACCTAACCTAACCTAACCTAACCTAACCTAACCTAACCTAACCTAACCTAACCTAACCTAACCTAACCTAACCTAACCTAACCTAACCTAACCTAACCTAACCTAACCTAACCTAACCTAACCTAACCTAACCTAACCTAACCTAACCTAACCTAACCTAACCTAACCTAACCTAACCTAACCTAACCTAACCTAACCTAACCTAACCTAACCTAACCTAACCTAACCTAACCTAACCTAACCTAACCTAACCTAACCTAACCTAACCTAACCTAACCTAACCTAACCTAACCTAACCTAACCTAACCTAACCTAACCTAACCTAACCTAACCTAACCTAACCTAACCTAACCTAACCTAACCTAACCTAACCTAACCTAACCTAACCTAACCTAACCTAACCCAGTCCCGTGCCTTCCGCCATTGCGAAAGCTGTGTTTTTGAGTCGCTCCGCGTGTAAAAAATCGAACGGTCGGGATAATTTGTGATAAAAGTATAGTGCGATACCTCAAAAGTTGCGCAATTACAAGCGCTACGTGATCGCGAAAACCGCGTGGAAATCGCATGAAAATTGTGGATTTTCTCCGAACAAAAACTGTTTCTTAGTGCTAAAACAAGTGGAAAACTAGTGGTATCTCGGAATCCAGATCGACAACATATAGTTTTTCGATTGTGAAAAGGTGCGTCTCGAAGGTACCTATCTTCTGAGACCCCTCTAGAAAGTGTGCAGTGAGAACTCGTGGAACTAGGGCCAAAAAACAAAAAAGCACGTGGCAGAAAATTTCGGTTTTTCAGCAATTTTGCTGAACAGAAAGTGGCCCTAAAAGGAGGCAAAACCAACGCCCCCGTGAGTTTTTGAAAATCGCAAATTGGACGAAAACTGTACGCGTATCGTGTATCCAAAGTTTAGTGAACTTCGTAATAAGCTTCGAGCTTTTTTCATCAGGATACCAGTGAAAAACAGGATCGATAACATATACTTTTTAAAGTGTCAATTAATAGAGACAGAAACAGCCTAACGGAAAACACCAAGTTCGGATTTTTAGGATAAGTGGTTCCCGAGCGCCAGACTTTATACGGTGACCAGTGTATAAGTAAATAGGCACACGCCAAGCTGGTCAGTGACAAGGGAAAGTGAACCCCTACTGACACGACCCCGACCACCTGGGAGTTGCTCCTGGGACCCACCACAACCAAACTTGGTTCTGGCAGAATTAACTCCGAGTGATACTGCGGGCTCCAGGAGCCATTTGCAGAAATTTGTCAGCACCCCTCAACTTCGGCAGCTTCCTGAGGGTGAACAGAGTGAAAAGTGGTGCTGGTGCTGGTGCAGGTGGAAAGACACACTAATAGACAATAAGCAACAATTTTAATCAGTAAGTTAGCTTTAATATTCTAATTTATAAGTAATTTAATGTAAGAATAGGGAAATTTCGCCATTACCATCTAAGTTTGCCAACCCCCTAGGGGTTAAACGGCTCATGATATCGCGAAAATAACACCAGTTTGGTTCTCTTACGAGAAGCGATCATAAGGACAACCTATCGGTAGGCATTCCCGAAAACCACCCCGGGAAGATTTTTTCAAAAATCGTAAAAATTTTCCGGTTTCCCGTTTTCCGGGAAACTCGTTTGGGCCACTGACGGTAAATTCAGCACGTCCTATACACCCCCAGATCAAAAACGGGCCCGATATCTCGTTCCTAAGGGCGAAACCAACAAGTCAAACCTGGCAAAGGGCACCCTACATTGTTCCCGGAACCCTACTCCGGCGACGCGCGGGACAAAAATTTGTCAAAAGTGGGAAACACTGAGCTGATCACCGACCTATAATATTTATTTTACCCTGAGTTTTTAGGACACTTAATTTAGAAATTGTGAAACTTTATATGAATATATTCAAAAAATTCTAACCGTAAAAATTAAGATTGTTTAGATAAGAAATGTCCAAAAATTTGAAAGTAGCTAAGAAACGGTAAGTCCTAGCTCAAAAATAACCCTTTTTCGGCCCCCCCCTCCCTAACCCACCCCCCCCATCCTACGTCAAAAAACCCAACCCTTCCCTACCCATCCCTAAAATTTCAACCCTCTACCCTTAAATATTGTTGGTTGACCAGCACAGTGAGACCCCTGGATCTGAGAATTCTAAGTGTTTTAAAAGCTGGTAAAACTTTTAAAAATCTGTAGCTTAGGAACCTGAGCCCCGATTCTCAAGCGGTTTTCAGCTAAGGGTCCAAAATTTCAAGGGCTTTCAGGTTACGTCAACCTAGAGTCTCCAGGTAGAGACCGAAAAAATTTTTTCCAGCGAATAGACAAATTGTATAGATAGCATTAAGATTTAGTAGTAGATAGTTGATAAGGATTGCTGACACCGCTCCTGCTCTATATAGAGCAAATACTGACACCAAATTTTTTTTTTGTTGTTTTTGTAAATTTAAGTTTTAGGACAGGGACTATACATCCCCACTGCGTTGACAACTCCACTGCGTGGAGTTCAACGACTCTATATAGAGAAATTTTTATGTACTTTTAGCTAAATTTTAAAGCATTTTATTTCTACCGTGTATTTCTCTCTTAAGGGAGGTCCGTACAGTGGTGAGACCGACTCTACATAGAGTCGAAAAATTTTGCTTTGACGAAAATTCTATTTTAACTGTATCTCGTATATCCGTACTAACTACGTTAGCGAGAGGACGGACTCTATGTAGAGCGGATCACGCGACTTACTAAATAAAACTTTCTCTGTCAATTGACTCTGCGGTGACCTTATTATACTTATAGCTTTAGGACTTTATGCGGTTTTGTATTCGAAGCTGCATTTTACTTTTAACTTTTATTTTGTTTAATTGTTTTATTTTGTTTGTTTTTACATCGTCCCTATTGACGCTCTTAATTTTACAATTAAATTGACGCATACCCTCCAATATGTTCGGCTACAGAACGCCAAAGAAGGCGACTGACGACGTCAAGTCTCCGTCAGGATCTGGGGCAGCCGCCCCCTTAAACGTAAGACGTAGCATAGGGGAATGGGAAGCTACCAACACCAGCCCCACCCCCTGTGTAACTGAAAAGACGTCCCAGGCAGGCCCTGCGAAAGCCAAACCGAAGACCACTTTGACGCAGGAGAGCAAGGTGGTGACCGCGACCACAACAAAAAAGCCCGCCGAAATATCATCACCCCCAAAGGTGAAATACGCGGACCGAACAGCGGAGGCCAAAGCCTGTCTAACGAAGACGAAACTCCATCTGAGCAGCTCAAAAAACACCAAGAGAGAGATCACAGCCGGTATTGCCGAAGCCACAGAACGACTCTACCAATTGGTCAAGGAGGTCGAATCTGAACTAAAAGTGGCGAAACAACGGAGTACCAAGCATGGACCGGTACCTACAGATCTGAAGGACATAGCCGCAGATTCAACTCCTCCTAAAGAAATGGACACGACAGCGATTTTAACAAAAATGGAAGAGCACTCAAACTCCTTATTGAAAATAATAAGAAAATTGAGGAGCTAAAGGAGAAGATTGACCACCAAAATGAATCCCTGGACAGAGGAACTTACGCGAACGTGGCCGCAACCCAGTCCGTAAATATGCGGCCAAAACGCAGTACCCTGCACTCCGTTGTGATCTCGTCCAGGAATGAGACCGAAACCGGCGACGAAGTCCTTAGTAGAGTAAGGGAAGCAGTGAACGCCAAAGAGGGCTGATCAAGGTTGAAAAGGTAAGGAAAGCTAAAGATAGGAAAATTATAATAGGCCTGGAAACCGAGGAAGAAAGAAGCAAGATAAAGACCAGACTTCAACAAGAAGGAGTTGACCTCACTGTGGAGGAGGTCAAAAACAAAGACCCACTTTTGATACTGAAGAACGTGCTATCAGTGAACACCGATGAAGACATTATCAAAGCGCTTAGAAATCAAAATAAGAGTGTTTTTGATGGCCTCGATAGTGAGGAAAACAGGGTGGAAATACGATATAGAAGAAGGACACGTAACCCTCATATTGGCCACGTCATCATCAGCGTCTCGCCCACCATCTGGCGACGGGCATTGGGGATTGGAACTGTACATATTGACCTCCAACGAGTACGAATTGAGGACCAATCTCCATTGGTGCAGTGCACCCGATGCCTAGGATTCGGGCACGGTAAGCGACTCTGCAAAGAGCCTGCGGACCTATGCAGCCACTGCGGCGGTCCCCACATGAGGACAGAATGCCCGGACTGGATGTCGGGCTCACCACCCGCATGCAGAAACTGTACAAGGTCAAAAATAGAATACGGTACACCACATAACGCTTTCAGTCATGACTGCCCCGTACGCAAAAAATGGGATGACGTGGCCAGATCAACGGTCGCGTATTGCTAAAGGCACCCCAATGCAAAATACCCCGTATGGAGTATTGCAGGCGAACCTCCAACGGAAAAAGCTTGCTACCAATGAGCTCCTAATTGAGGCTACAAAGCGCGGAACAGCGGTGGCGCTTCTACAGGAACCGTATGTGGCAGGAGAAAAAGCAATGAGGAGTCACAGGGGCGTTAGGGTCTTCCAGAACACAGGCACAGGAGATGGGACTGTCAAAGCAGCAATAGCTGTCTTTAGCAGCGAACTTATAGTCAAGCAGTACCCGAAACTCACCACAAATAACATCTCAGTGGTGGGGATCCAGACCAGTGCCTGGGAGATCACGCTTGTCTCCTTTTATTTCGAGCCAGACCAGCCCATCGAACCTTATCTGGAACATCTTAAGCAGATAGTGCTCGCAGTCGGTTCCAGGAAAATCATCATTGGAGGGGACGCAAATGCAAAGAGCATATGGTGGGGTAGCCCGAAAATCGACCAAAGGGGCGAAGAGATGGCAGGAACTCTCGGGGAGCTTGGCCTAAATATTCTGAACCGAGGGGAAACACCGACCTTCGACACAATCCGAGGAGGGAAACGGTACAGTAGCCACGTGGACGTCACCGCCTGTTCCAACGACATGTTGGACTTGATAGACGACTGGAGAATCGACGAGGGTCTCACGAGCTCGGACCACAATGGCATAACGTTCAAAGTTCTCTTGCAGAAGTCCAAGGGTATCAAAATTCAGAGAACCACACGGAAATTTAACACCAGGAAAGCCAATTGGTCCAAGTTTCATGTGAAACTTGGCCAATTGAAAATTGATAATAAATTCACACTAGCCGAAATAGAAAAAATTAATGACATAGAGCAAATTGACATCACAGTAAATAACTTCACAAAAGCCATAGACCAAACATGTAAATTAACGATACCCACTAAGAAACATCAAGAAGAACTTACCTTGCCGTGGTGGTCCGAGAGACTCGCGGGGATGAAGAAGACCGTCGCCACCAAAAAACGCAGGATCCGTTGTGCCGCCCAAATCCGGAAGTCGAAGGTCATCGAGGAGTACCTGAAAGAGAAGGAAGAATATGAGTTGGAAGCGACCAGGGCTCAGACCGAGAGTTGGAAGGAATTTTGTGGGAGACAGGATAGGGAGGGGGTATGGGAGGGGATATATAGGGTGATAGGCAGGACGCAGCGAAGGGAGGAAGACTTGCCATTGGAAAGAAATGGAGAGGTGCTGGATGCGAGGGGCTCCGTAAAGTTGTTGGCGGAAACGTTTTATCCGGAGGATCACCCTGAACGCGACAACTATCATCACCGCTCCATTCGATTGAAAGCTGAAAACGTTAACACCTGCGAGCAAGATGAGTCCAACGACCCACCGTTTACGATGGCAGAACTTAGAAATTCTATGGAGTCCTTTAACCCCAAAAAGGCACCGGGCTCCGATGGTTTTACCGCCGACATTTGTTGCCATGCCGTGGGTAATGACCCAGAACTGTTTTTAAAGTTTTTAAATAAGTGCCTAGAATATCGTTACTTCCCCGCGTCCTGGAAGCAGGCAACAGTGGTGATTCTGAAGAAGCCAGGGAAAGAAAATTACTCCACACCTAAGTCATATAGGCCGATTGGACTGCTGCCTATATTAGGGAAGATTTACGAGAAGATGCTGGTGGCCCGCCTGAAGTTCCATCTCTTACCAAGGATGAGCACCCGTCAGTACGGATTCATGCCGCAAAGAAGCACTGAGGACTCCCTCTATGCCCTCATGCAACATGTACACAAAAAACTAGAACAAAAACGACTAGTAACGCTTGTATCGCTGGACATAGAGGGAGCTTTCGACAGTGCCTGGTGGCCTGTAATAAGAGTCCGCCTAGCAGAAGAGAAGTGTCCACTCAACCTTAGGCGGGTCATGGACAGCTACCTCAAAGACCGAAAAGTGGAGGTTCGGTACGGTGGGGAGGCATACAGCAAGTACACCAACAAAGGCTGTGTCCAGGGCTCAATCGGGGGCCCAATTTTTTGGAATCTCATCCTAGACCCCCTCCTAAAAGCGTTGGAGCGCAGGGGAAACTATATCCAGGCGTTTGCGGACGACGTTGTCCTGGCGTTCGACGGAGAGACCGCACTGGAAGTGGAGCGATGTGCCAATGCCGCTCTCGATCATGTGCTGGCGTGGGGTGTTGAAAATAAGTTAAAATTTGCACCTCATAAGACTACCGCAATGGTGATCACTAAAAAATTGAAATATGACACGCCACGCCTGCGCATGGGGGGGATCGACATCGACATGTCAAACGACATGAAGCTTCTGGGTGTAACCATCGACCACAAATTGACATTTAACACCCATGTCTCAAACGTCTGCAGAAAAGCGATAGGGATTTACAAGCAGCTTTGTAGAGCAGCAAAGGTTAGTTGGGGGCTTCACCCAGATGTCATCCGGGTAATATATGTAGCGACAGTAGAGCCCATAATACTTTACGCTGCTAGCGTCTGGGCACCGGCTGCTAAAAAGTTGGGCATTATAAAACAGCTTGGGACCGTCCAGAGGGGAATCGCACAGAAAATGTGCAGGGCATACCGTACGGTCTCTTTGCACTCAGCGTTGGTGCTTTCCGGTATGATCCCCCTTGATCTGCGAGTTCGCGAGGCAGCATCACTGTATGAGGCAAAGAAAGGGGTGCCACAATTAGCATTGAGGGGCAGAGAGGTCGAGCAAATGGCTGCATCGGTGGAGGATCCTCATCCTGCGACAAGGGATATACTGCAATTCGACAATTTGGCGAACCAGGAGCATCTGGATAACGTGCGTAATTTTGACGTCCGTATTTTTACGGACGGTAGTAAGATTGGAGGAGGGGTTGGTGCCTCACTTTCCATATGGAATGGTGAAGCTGAGACCAGAGCCCTCAAACTTGCGCTACCGGATTATTGCACGGTGTATCAGGCCGAGCTTCTGGCGCTAACCAGGGCTACCAGGGAGGTAGTTAAGATCAAATCGTCCTCTTTTGGAGTTTTCAGCGACTCGATGGCGGCTCTTCAGACGGTCACAAATCCCGGTTCGCGCCACCCTCTCGCTGTCGAAGCTAGGGATAATATAAAATCAGCATCCCACCAGAACAAGGTAGTAAACTTGTTCTGGATTAAGGCCCACGCTGGACTGCTGGGAAATGAAAGAGCTGATCAGCTAGCGAAAGAGGCCGCTGGGAACTCCAAAAGAAAGCCCGACTACGATCGATGTCCGATCTCATTCATCAAGCGCAGCATACGAACGGCGACGCTTGATGAGTGGAATCGAAGATACGAAACAACCAACACCGCATCAGTGACGAAGCTATTTTTCCCGGATGTGCGACTAGCTTATAGTGTAATACGCAGGATGGGCACAAGCGCCATAAACACGCAAATAATGACGGGACACGGCGGATTCTCCGAGTACTTGAACCGATTCAAGTGCAAGGAGAGTCCATCGTGTATTTGCGACCCAGAGGAAAGCGAATCTGTCATGCACATACTCTTCGATTGCCCTCAGTTTGCAAAGCGCCGATTTGAGGCTGAAAATATTTTGGACATAAACATAACGCCGAATAGCGTAAAGATAATAATGCCCAGTAAAAATGCCGATAAATTTTTAGACTATTGCCAATATGTAGTAAAAATAGTGATAGCTCGAAACAAAACCGCATAAGTAAATATGCTGTCATAATATAGTGTATATATTAGTGACTAGCATAGTAGTAATAAGTTTGTTAGAAAAAATTTTTAGAAATAGGAAATATTGTGCGACATGTAACAATAGAAATACGATTAGAATAAATAAAAATAAAGCAAGAGCAACAATATTTGCCCCCTGCTCTGTGTAATTAGAAAGGAATAAGAAGCTGTAAGTAAAGTAAAATTAAGTTAGCATTAAGGTACTAAAATTGTGAGTAGAGTTAAGAAAAACATAGAATAAGTCTACATGTATAGGAGCTCATATTATTAAAATCTTGTCTCCCTGTTATTTATTATACCTGAAAGTAAAATTAAAATAAGATAGCTAGTATTACGATGATAGTTGGGAATCCCACCCATAAAGGACATGAATGAGGATGAATGTGAGAAAGAACTAGTATGAGGAATGTAAGTGCGAGAAGCACAAATGCGAGAAATGGAACGAAAGAGAAACGGACAGGCATAGGCTCCGATTATGTTGGAGGTAGTAGTAGAAAAAAAAAAAAAAAAAAAAAAAAAAAAAAAAAAAAAAAAAAAAAAAAAAAAAAAAAAAAAAAAAACCTAACCTAACCTAACCTAACCTAACCTAACCTAACCTAACCTAACCTAACCTAACCTAACCTAACCTAACCTAACCTAACCTAACCTAACCTAACCTAACCTAACCTAACCTAACCTAACCTAACCTAACCTAACCTAACCTAACCTAACCTAACCTAACCTAACCTAACCTAACCTAACCTAACCTAACCTAACCTAACCTAACCTAACCTGACAGCCTCTACCAACTAGTAAAGGAGGGCGAGTTGGGGAAGGGGTCAGATAAAGATAAAGAAGAAAATCAGCTACACAAAGAGAGACAATGCCAGTCAGCAAAAACAAACAACGAATTTCCTCAACTGCTCTCCTCATTAGCAGACCACAGTAAGCTAATGAGAGAGAGCAATGAGAAAATAGAAGAATTAAAAAGGGCTCTGACTATGACAACAGAGGAGATCACGTACGCCGGAGTAGCGGCGCGCGCCAAACCACTCCTGGTGCAGCCCGCGCTGCACTCGGTAGTGGTCACCTCGAGAGATGATAAGGAAACCGGGGAAGACGTAGTAGGTCGAATTAGAACAGTAATAAAAGCTAAGGAAGATGGCATATGCATTGACAGAGTTAGAAAAGCGAAAGACAGAAAAGTCATCATCAGCTGCAGGAACGAAGAGGAAAGGAGTAGGGTCCGTAACAAATTAAAAACAGCAGACGAACAGCTGGACGTCCAGGACGTCAAAAACCAGGACCCACTTATCATCCTCAGAGATGTCCTAAAATATAACAAGGACGAGGACATTGTAAAAGCCCTGAGGGTGCAAAATGCTTCGCTCTTCTCTGGACTTGCAGCTGAAGATGAAAAATTGGAAATCAAATATAAGAAATCCGCAAGGAACTCTCTAATGTGCCACATAGTCGCAAGAGTATCTCCCAAGCTCTGGAGACGCATGACAGAGGCGTCTGCTGTGTACATAGACATACAGCGAATTAGGGTGGAGGACCAGTCCCCTTTGGTGCAATGCTCAGGATGTCTGGGCTATGGGCACAGCAAGCGCCTCTGTACAGTTAAAGAAAAAGAGGAGACATGCGCTCACTGTGGTGGAGCTCACCAGCGCAGGAATTGCCCTGATGTGCTCGCCAACGCACCCCCCACCTGCTGCAACTGCTCTAGAGCAAATCTGGATGCGACCGGACACAATGCGTTTAGCATGGACTGTCCGGTCCGACGCAAGTGGGATGCGTTAGCTAGAGCAAAAGTAGCGTACTGCTAAGGGCTCCACCGCAGAAACAGGGAGCAATCCTACCACCGGGACCAAGGCGTATCCGATTGTGCAGGCTAATCTTCAAAGGAAGGAACTGGCGACCGCTGAATTGTTCGGGGTTGCCGAGGATAGGAAGGTGGCAATAGCCCTAATCCAGGAGCCGTATGTAGGCAGCATACGGAGGATGCGAGACTATCGTGGGGCGCGTATATTCCAGGCGTCGGAAGACGGAAGTGGAACTGTAAAGGCCGCAATAGCGGTCTTCGGACAAGATCTAGATGTCATACAGTGTCCGGAACTCACCACTCACAACATCGTAGTGGTGAGGATCCGAACCCGCGCCTGGAACCTCGCGGTGGTCTCCGTCTACTTCGAGCCGGACAAGCCTATAGACGGCTACCTCGAGCACCTTCGAGGGATTCGGCGGACGCTAGGACCCCGAGGCCTGCTCATCGGAGGGGATGTAAACGCAAAGAGTTCCTGGTGGGGGAGTAACACTGAGGACAATAGAGGGGAGGAGCTATGTGGCACATTAGAGGAGTTGGATTTGCAGGTGCTCAACAGCGGCACTACACCTACGTTCCATACCATAAGAGGCGGCAAAATCTTTAGCAGCCACGTTGACATCACTGCTTGCTCAGTGGACCTAATCGACTACGTGGAGGGTTGGCAAATAGACGTCGGAATGACGAGCTCGGACCACAACGGCATCGTATTTAACATTCGGCAAATTAAATCCACCGGCATCAACGTTCAAACAACAACCAGGCTCTACAATACTTAAAAAAGCTAATTGGGACCAGTTTCGTGAGAAACTGGCACAATTAAAAATGGAAAACAAAATTAACAAACAGGAAATAGATAATATAACAAATAAACAAAATTTAGAAATTATTGTAGAGTCATATTTAGATATAATTAAAACATCGTGTGAAAAAAGTATACCAAAAAAGAAAATATATAAAAAACTTACCTTGCCGTGGTGGTCCGATGAACTCGCCGCGTTGAAACAGGAAGTTGCCACCAAAAAGAGAAGGATCCGCTGCGCCGCACCGGTTCGTAGGAAACACGTCGTTGATGAGTACCTGCAAAAGAAAGAAGAGTATGAAAGACAAGCGAGATGCGCCCAGATCCAAAGCTGGAAGGATTTCTGCACCAAGCAGGACAGGGAGGGGGTCTGGGAGGGTATTTACAGAGTGATAGGAAGGACTGTGAAAAGGCAGGAGGACGTAGCCTTGGTCAAAAACGGCGAAACGCTGGATTCCGCCGAATCCGCATCGCACCTGGCTGAAACCTTCTATCCGGAGGACCTAATGATTACAGACAGCCAAGACCACAAGGACACCCGGGAGCTCGCACAGCGGGTAAACGACCGGGTCCATGATGAAGTGCATGACCCGCCGTTTACAGCGCATGAGATGATGACCGCGGTGTCCAGCTTTAACCCGAAGAAGGCGCCAGGTGCGGATGGTTTTACGGCGGACATCTGCCGTCGAGTCATTCTCCAGGACCCTGATGCTTTCCTTGCCCTGGCCAATAAGTGCCTCACCCTGGGCCACTTCCCTAACAAGTGGAAGGAGGCCACGGTAGTGGTGCTGAGGAAGCCGGGCAAGGACAGTTATCAGAGCGCCAAATCGTACAGGCCCATAGGCCTTTTACCTGTACTGGGAAAAGTCCTGGAGAAAATGGTAGTAGCAAGGCTCCAATGGCACCTTGTACCGAGGCTCAGTACTCGCCAGTACGGCTTTATGCCCCAGAGAAGCACCGAGGACGCCCTCTATACCCTAGTGAACCAAATTAAAGCGGAGGTTAAATTGAAAAAACTGGTAACGCTCGTCTCACTGGATATAGAGGGTGCCTTCGATAGCGCATGGTGGCCGGCCATCAAGGTCAGACTGGCTGAGGAAAAGTGCCCGGTCAATATCAGGCGGCTGCTGGACAGCTACCTCGACGGCAGATGTATAAACCTCAGGTACGCCGGTGCGGAACATCGCAGGGCGACACAAAAAGGCTGCGTCCAAGGGTCCATTAGCGGACCCACCTGTCACCTGCCAAGCGTTTGCGGATGACGTGGTTCTGCTGTTCGCCGAGTGTACAGCGCTAGAGGTGCAGCGACGTGCCAATGCCGCCCTCGACTTTGTTCGGGGGTGGGGTGTTAAAAACAAATTAAAATTTGCGCCACACAAGACCTGCGCCATGCTTATAATGAACAAGTTGAAGCATGACACCCCGCTCCTGAGCATGGGCGGGGTCGACATCTGCATGTCCCGAGAGCTGAGGATTTTGGGGCTTACTATAGACGACAAGCTGACTTTTAACACCCACGTCGGCAACGTCTGTAGGAAGGCCCTAAATATCTACAAACAGCTCTCGAGAGCAGCGAAGATAAGCTGGGGGCTGCACCCTGAAATAGTACGCACTATATACACGGCGACGGTAGAGCCGGTCATCACATACGCGGCAGCAGCATACGCGCCCGCCACCGAGAAACTGGGTGTCCGCAAGCTCCTCAACGCTGTGCAGAGAGGATTCGCGCAGAAAATCTGCAAGTCCTACCGCACTGTCTCCCTTAACTCGGCCCTGTTACTGGCCGGGTTACTGCCTTTGGACCTCCGTATCCAAGAAGCGGCTCGTCTATACGAAGCTCGCAAAGGGTCAACCCGGCTAGTGCTGGGAGACCGTGAGGTAGAACGTGTGGTGGGATTTGCAGAATTACCGCATCCGGCTCTGCGTATGGACATGAGTTTCCAGAGTCTGGACGACCAAAGCCTGGTAGACCAGCATAACGTGCAGGCGCTCCGCATCTTTACAGACGGCAGCAAGTTACAGGGCAGGGTCGGTGCCGCGCTGTCCATGTGGGACAGCCGGACCGAAACCAGAAGCCGGAAACTGTGCTTGCCAGCGTACTGCACAGTCTACCAGGCCGAGCTCTTGGCCATATGCAGAGCTACGAGCGAAATCCTCAAGTGCAGCGTGGAGAGCTTCGGCATCTACAGCGATTCGAGGGCGGCGCTGCAAACAGTTACGAACCCCGGGACTCTGCATCCCCTCGCGATCCAGGCACGCCGCAACCTCAGCCAAGCCTTGATCCAGCACAAAGATGTATCCTTGTTCTGGATTAAGGCCCACGCCAACATCGATGGAAACGAGCGTGCCGACTTTCTGGCAAAGGAGGCGGCGCTGTCGAGTCGGAGGAAGCCTGACTACGACCTGTGTCCGCTTTCATTCGTCAAGCAGGAAATTCGCAGCGGTTCCCTTGACGAATGGAACCGGAGATACCAGTCGGGGCAGACAGCCTCCGTCACGAGAGCGTTCTTCCCAAACGCGAGGGATGCGTATCAATTGGTGCGGAAAATCCAACCGCAAGGCGTGGTAACACAGATATTAACGGGACACGGGGGGTTCTCCCAATACTTGCATCGCTTCAAGTGTCGGGAGAGCCCGTCGTGTATCTGCGACCCAGAGGTAGAGGAAGATGTAATGCACGTCATCTTTCAGTGTCCAGTATTCGGCTCCCGTAGACACGAGGCTGAACAACGCCTAGGAGCGCGAATAGCCAAAGATGACGTGCATACACTAATTGCCGATAAGGAAAAAAGAGCGCAATTCCTAAAATTCGCAGAGGACATTTGCAAAACTGTGATAGAGAGAAACAAACAAGAGTAACTTGTTTCTCTCTAACATAAATAAAATAAATTAATAATAAAGGAAAGAAAAATAAACTATTAGAAGAATAAAAATAAAAAGATGGAAAAAGGCTCTTGTCATGCAAGAGGATAGCTGCATCACTTACAATAAAAAAAAAAAAAAAAACCTAACCTAACCAAGTCCCGTGCCTTCCGCCATTGCGAAAGCTGTGTTTATAAGTCGGTCCGCGCCTAAAAAATCAAACGGTCGGGAAAAATTGTGAAAAATACATAGTGCGTTACATCAAAAGTTGCGCAATTGCGAGCGCTACGCGATCGTGAAAACCGCGCAAAAATCGGTTCAAAACTCTGGATTTTCCTAGAACAATAACTGTTTTTTAGTGCGTCAACAGCAGGAAAACCAGCATTATCTCCGAATCCAGATCAACGACACTCAGTTTTTCGACTGTAAAAAGGTGTGTCTCGAAGATACCTATCTTCTGAGACCCTTTTCGGAATTGTGCAGTGAAAACTCGCTAGAAATTCAGGTGTTTCAGCAATTTTGCTGAAACGTAAAGTGGCTCTAAAAACCGGAAAAAACAGCGACCCTGTGAGTTTTTAACAATTGAAAATTGGACCAATATTTTGGCAAACACGCGCAACCAAAGTGCAGTGAACTTTGTAAAAAGCTTCAAGCTTTTTCATCGGGAAACCATCGAAAAAGAAAATCGACGACCTATACTTTTTAAAGTGAAAAACATTAAAGACATAAATAGCCTTACGGAAAAAACTAATTTTAGATTTTTAAGACAAGTGGTTCCCGAACGCCAGACTTTTTACAGTGACCAGTGCAGAAGTGTATAGGTACACGCCAAGTTGGTCGGTGATAAGGGAAAGTGAACCCCTGCTGACACGAACTCGACCACCTGGGAGTTGCTCCTGGGACCCCCCATAGCCAAACTTGGTTCTGGCAGAATCACCTCCGAGTGATAGTACGGGCTCCAGGGGCCATTTGCAGAAAGTGGTCAGCATCCCCCAACTTCGGCAGCTTCCTGAGGGTGAACGGCGTGAGAAGAGGCGCCGGGGCTGGTGCAGGTGGATGAAAACACTGATAGACTCTATACAAAAATTTAAATCTGTAAGTTAGCACTAATATTATATTTATTAAGGAATTTTATGTAAAAATAGGTAAAATTCGCCATTACCACGTAACTTTGCCAACCCCCTAGCGGTCAAACGGCACGGGATATCGTAAAAATAACCGAATTTTGGTTCTCTTACGAAAACGAAAAAGAAACGATCTTAAGGACAACCTATCAGTAGGCACTCCCGAAAACCACCCCCGGGAAGATTTTTTCAAAAATCTTAAAAAATTTCTGGTTTCCCGTTTCCCGGGACTCTCGTTTGGGCCACTGACGGTAAATTTGGCACGTCCTATACACCCTCAGATTTTAAACGGGCTCGATATCCCGTTCCTAAGGACGAAACCAAGCAATTAGACCTGGCAAAGGGCACCCCTCGTTGTTCCCGGAACGCTACTCCTGCGACGCGCGGGACTAAAATTAGCTATAAGCAGGAAACACTGGGCTGATCTCCAACCTACAACATCCATTTTATCCCGAGCTTCTAGGACATTTAATTTAGAAACTGTGTAAAATTATATGAAAACATCCAAAAAATTCAAACAGTAATATACAAGATTGTTTAGATAAGAAATGTCCAAAAATCCAAAAGTAACTTAGAAACGGTAAGTCCTAGCTCAAAAATAACCATTTTTCGCCCCCCCCCTCCCTAACCCACCCCCCCCATCCTACGTCAAAAAACCCAACCCTTCCCTACCTACCCCAAAAATTTCAACCCCCTACCCCTATATATGGTTGATGGACCAGCCTAGTGTGACCCCTAAACTCTAACAAACAGCACAAATCTAAGTGTTTTAAAAATCTGGAGAAAGTTTTTAAATTCTATAACTACGGAACTAAAGCCCCGATTTCCAAGCGGTTTTCGGCTAAGGGTCAGAAATTTTAGGGGCTCTCTGGATACTACAACCTAGTCTCTAGGTAGAGACCGACTAAGGTTTTGTCCAGTAAACAGGGACATTGTATATATAGTATTAAGAACGAGTAGTAAGTAGATGATAAGGACCGTAGACATCGCCCCTGCTCTACATAGAGCTAATATTGACTTCTTATTTTTATTTTTATTGTGTATGTTGTAAATTTAATTTTGGGACAGGGACTATACATCCCCTCAACGTTGACAACTCCACTGCGTGGAGTTCAACGACTCTACATAGAGAAAATCTTTTCTGTATTTAGCATTTCTTTACTGTGTTTATCTTTAAACGTGTATTTTCTCCTATGGGAGGTCCATATAGTCGTGAGTCCGACTCTACATAGAGCTGAAAAATTGTTTTGACAAAAATTTTATTCTATTACAATAGTCGCATATCCGGACTAACCACGTTGGTGAGAGGACGGACTCTAGGTAGAGTGGGTCACGTGACTTTTACTCACGGTTTATTGACCTTGCGGTGACCTCACCATATTTATAGTTTTAAGACTTTATGCGGTTTTGTTTTCGAAACAGCAACTTTATTTTTACTTGTCTTATTTGTCTTGTTTTACTTTGTTCTGTTTTTTACATCGTCCCTATTGACGCTTTTAGTTTTTAAATCTGAATTGACGCCTACCCTCCAACATGTTTGGCTACAGAACGCCAAAGAAGGCGACAGATGATGCCAAGTCTCCGTCAGGACCTGGGGCAGCCGCCCCTCTTAATGTAAGACGCAGCATAGGGGAATGGGAAGCTACTAACACCAGCCCTAGCCCCACCCCCGGTATAGCTGAAAAGACGTCGCAGGCCGGTCCTGCAAAATCCAAATTAAAGTCTACGCTGACGCAGGAGAGCAAAGTGGTGACAGCGACCACAACAAAAAAGCTCATCGAAATATCACCACCAAAGGTCAAATATGCAGACCGAACGGCGGAGGCCAAAGCCTGCCTGATGAAAACAAAGCACCACCTGAGTAGTTCAAAAAATACGAAGAGGGAAATCACAGCCGGTATCGCCGAAGCTACAGAACGACTCTACCAATTGGTTAAAGAAGTCGAAACGGAGCTTAAAATGGCGAAACAACAAAACACCAAGCAAGGACCGGTACTCACAGACCTAAAGGAAATAGCCGCCGAATCAGCTTTTAAAGAGACGGACACTAAAACTATATTATTAAAAATGGAAGAACATTCGAAGCTCCTTATCGAAAATAATAAGAAGATAGATGAGTTAAAAGAAAAGATCGACCACCAAAATGAATCCTTAGACAGAGGAACCTACGCGAATGTGGCCGCCACCCAGTCCGTAAGCTTACGGCCAAAACGTAGCACACTGCACTCTGTCGTGATCTCGTCCAGGAACGAGACCGAAACCGGCGACGAAGTCCTGAGCAGAGTAAGAGAAGCAGTAAATGCCAAAGACGGGTGGATAAAGGTGGAAAAAGTGAGGAAAGCCAAAGATAGAAAGATAATAATAGGTTTGGAAACCGAAGAAGAACGGAACAAGATAAAGACCCGACTTCAACAAGAAAGAGTTGACCTCACTGTGGAGGAGGTTAAAAACAAGGACCCGCTTCTGATTCTGAAGAACGTTTTATCAGTGAACACCGACGAGGATATATTCAAAGCACTCAGAAATGAGAACAAGGGTGTTTTTGACGGTCTCGACAGTGGGGAAAACAGACTGGAAGTAAGGTATAGAAGAAGGACGCGAAACCCTCATATCGGCCACGTCATCATCAGCGTCTCGCCCATCATCTGGCGACGGGCATTAGATATCGGAACCGTGCATATTGACCTCCAACGGATACGAGTTGAGGATCAGTCCCCACTGGTACAGTGCACTCGATGCCTGGGCTTTGGACACGGTAAGCGACTCTGCAAAGAGCCTGCGGATCTATGCAGCCACTGCGGTGGTCCTCATATGAGACCAGAATGCCCGGAATGGCTGTCAGGCTCACCACCCGCATGCAGAAATTGTACTAAATCGAAAATAGAGTACGCCACGCCACATAACGCGTTCAGCCATGAATGCCCTGTACGGAGAAAATGGGATGACGTGGCCAGATCAACTGTAGCGTATTGCTAAAGGCACCCCAATACAAAATACCCCGTATGAAGTACTGCAGGCTAACCTCCAACGCAAAAAGCTCGCTACCAATGAGCTATTAATAGAAGCTACGAAGCGTGGAACAGCGGTGGCGCTTCTTCAAGAACCATACGTGGCAGGAGCGAAAATAATGAGGAGTCACAGGGGCGCCAGGGTCTTCCAGAGCACGGGCACAGGAGATGGGACGGTAAAAGCGGCAATTGCTGTCTTTAACAGCGAACTTATTGTAAGACAGTACCCGAAACTCACCACAAATAACATCGTAGTGGTGGGAATCCAGACCAGTGCCTGGGAGATCACGTTTGTCTCATTTTATTTTGAACCAGACCAGCCTATCGAGCCCTATCTGGAACATCTCAAGCATATTAGCACTATTGTGCTAGCAGTTGGTTCTACGAAAATTATCCTTGGAGGGGACGCCAACGCAAAGAGCATATGGTGGGGCAGCCCGAAAGTTGACCTAAGAGGGGAAGAGACAGCAGGAACTCTGGAGAGTCGACGAGGGTCTCACGAGCTCGGACCACAACGGCATAACGTTTAAAGTTCTCTTACAGAAGTCCAAAGGTATCAAAGTACAGAGAACCATACGTAAATTTAATACTAGGAAAGCCAATTGGACCAAATTTCATGAGAAGCTTGGCCAATTGAAAAGCGAAAACAAATTTACAATAGTCGAAATTAATAAACTTAAAGATATAAAACAAATTGATATAACAACAGACAATCTCACGAAAGCAATAGAACAGGCATGTAAACTAACGATCCCTACAAAGAAACACCAAGAAGAACTTACCTTGCCGTGGTGGTCCGAGAGACTCGCTGAGATGAAGAAGACCGTCGCCACCAAGAAGCGCAGGATCCGTTGTGCCGCCCAAGTCCGGAAGTCGAAGGTCATAGAGGAGTACCTGAAACAGAAGGAAGAATATGAGTCAGAAGCAACCAAGGCTCAGACCGAGAGTTGGAAGGAATTCTGTGGGAAACAGGATAGGGAAGGTGTATGGGAGGGTATATACAGGGTGATTGGTAGGACACAGCGAAGGGAGGAGGACCTGCCATTAGAAGTAAATGGTGACGTGCTGGATGCGAAGGGCTCCGTAAAGCTACTGGCGGAAACGTTCTACCCGGAGGACCACCCAGAATGCGACAACCCCGATCATCGATCCATTCGACTCAAGGCGGAAAAAGTAAACCCTCGCGAGCGAGATGATCATTGCGACCCACTGTTTACGATGGCGGAATTGAGAAGTTCAATGGAATCATTCAACCCAAAGAAGGCACCGGGCTCCGATGGCTTTACTGCCGATATCTGCTGTCATGCCGTGGGTAATGATCCAGAACTATTTTTAAGGTTCCTCAACAAGTGCCTGGAATACCACCACTTCCCCACATCCTGGAAGCGGGCAACAGTGGTGATACTAAAGAAGCCAGGGAAGGAAAATTATTCCACACCTAAATCATATAGGCCGATTGGACTGTTGTCTATACTGGGAAAGATCTACGAGAAGATGCTGGTGGCCCGCCTGAAGTTTCATCTCTTACCGAGGATGAGCTCAAATCAGTACGGATTCATGCCGCAGAAAAGCACTGAGGACTCCCTCTATGCCCTTATGCAACATGTTTACCACAAACTAGATCAAAAAAGGCTAGTAACGCTCGTATCGTTGGACATAGAGGGAGCTTTTGACAGTGCCTGGTGGCCCGTGATAAGAGTCCGCCTTGCAGACGAAAAGTGTCCTCTTAACCTTAGGCGGGTGATGGACAGCTACCTCAAAGACCGAAGAGTGGAAGTCCGATACGGTGGGGAAGTATATAGCAAGCACACAAACAAAGGCTGTGTCCAGGGCTCAATCGGGGGTCCAATTTTTTGGAACTTGATCTTAGACCCACTCCTAAAAACAATGGAGAGCAGGGGTAATTATATCCAGGCTTTTGCGGACGACGTTGTCCTGGTGTTCGACGGAGAGACCGCACTGGAAGTGGAGCGATGTGCCAATGCCGCTCTCGATCATGTCCTGGCGTGGGGTGTCGAAAACAAACTTAAGTTTGCACCGCACAAAACTACTGCCATGGTGATAACAAGAAAACTAAAATACGACACGCCGCGCCTGTGCATGGGGGGGACCGACATCGGTATGTCAAAAGACATGAAGCTTCTGGGTGTAACCATCGACCAGAAACTGACATTCAACACCCATGTCTCGAACGTCTGTAGAAAGGCGGTTACAGTATATAAGCAGCTGTGTAGAGCCGCAAAGGTCAGCTGGGGGCTTCACCCGGAGGTTATCCGTGTGATATATGTGGCGACCATAGAGCCCATAATACTTTACGCTGCTAGCGTCTGGGCACCGGCCGCTAAAAAGTTGAGCATCATGAAGCAGCTGGGGACCGTCCAGCGGGGAATTGCACAAAAAATGTGTAAGTCGTATCGTACAGTCTCCCTACATTCAGCTCTGGTGCTGTCCCGGATGATCCCTCTCGATCTCCGAGTTTGTGAGGCGGCATCACTGTACGAGGCAAGGAAAGGGATACCACAAATGACATTGAGGGGTAGAGAGGTCGAGCGAATGGCACCATCTATTAAGGATCCCCATCCCGCGACACGTGACATCTTATACTTTGACAGTTTGGCGAACCAGGAGCAGTTAGATAACGTACGTAATTTTGACATCTGTATTTTTACAGACGGTAGTAAGATTGGAGGAGGGGTTGGCGCTTCATTGTCCATCTGGAATGGTGAAGCAGAGACCAGAGCCCTCAAACTTGCTCTACCGAATTATTGTACAGTTTATCAGGCCGAGCTCCTGGCGATAACAAGAGCTACTAGGGAAATAGTTAGGCTCAAATCATCTTCTTTTGGAGTTTTTAGCGACTCAATGGTGGCTCTCCAGACTATTATAAATCCCGGTTCGCGCCACCCTCTTGCCGTAGAAGCTAGGGATAACATTAAATCTGCATCCCACCAGAACAAGGTAATAAACTTGTTCTGGATAAAGGCTCACGCTGGACTGCTAGGCAATGAAAGAGCTGACCAGTTAGCCAAAGAGGCCGCTGAGAACTCCAAGAGAAAGCCTGACTACGATCAATGTCCGATTTCATTCATCAGACGCAGCATACGAATGGCGACGCTTGATGAATGGAATCGTAGGTATGTAACAACTGACACCGCATCAGTAACTAAATTATTTTTCCCGGATGTGCGGCTAGCGTATGGTATAATACGCAGGATGGGCACAAGCGCCATAAACACACAAGTAATGACTGGACACGGTGGATTCTCCGAGTACTTGAACCGTTTCAAGTGCAAGGAGAGTCCATCGTGTATTTGCGACCCAGAGGAGAGCGAAACTGTCCAGCACATATTATTCGAGTGCCCTCAGTTTTCAAAGCGCCGTTTTGAGACTGAGAATATACTGGACATGGATATAACCGAGATTAATGTGAGGAAAATAATAGAGAATGACAGATCTCACAGTAATTTTTGTAAATTGGTAATAAAAAATATGTTTACTTCTGCATCTTGCGAGAAACTACAAGTAAGTAACACTTGAATGTGAGCATAGCAAATTACTCAGAGGTATCATCTATGATATGATTTTGCCCCACTAAAAATATATAGGCAATACTCTGTCCTCAATCTGCCTATTTTAAGAACCGCAAAAGAAGTGTCTTAAATGAAATGGTTTTAAGAACTGAACTGAAATGAAAAATTATGTCCAATAAAATTGTTATGTGATTAGAATAGAATGATATCCAAGTAGAAGTAATAAAACTTATCTTATGTAATATTTTTTCTTCTGGAGTTAGATTTTCTTAGTTCTTAGTAGTCACAAATATGAATAACGAAGGTACGTTGAATCTTATATGAATGTTGAGTGGTATATGAATATGAATAATGCTTTTGTGTGTTATAACCACATAAACTTGAATAAAAGAGGTGCCTTTGTTAAGGTTGTCAATCATAATAATATGAACTGTTCTCGCCAGAAAAGGTTTAAAGCAAGATTTCTGTGAAGCATTGTATACAATTTATTTATATATGTATTTCAATATCGTGCTCGAGACGTCTTGAACTGTATTTTTGTATATTGCTTAAGCTTTAGTAAGATTAGCACCAGTTTTTTTCACGAGAAAACCTTTATATAGATATGTTTTTTCAGTAGAACTACGCTGACTAGTGAAGAGCACGCCTAGTGACGGCGGATTTTAATATATATATTATAAGCACAACAAGCAGTGGCAACAGAAATAGTATTACTTGCTCTCTGCCGCACGCCGATAGAACTCTCTCATAATGGCCCAACTCACTTGCTAAAGTAAAACACGTAGAATAAAAAACTGACCAGCATTATCAAAATTCCCATTGTTTATTGTTCATGCTAAGCGTAATCAGTCTTAAGCTTTTGTATATTTGTTATAAAAGACCACCACCCTCGAATGCTCTGACGCCCGGACTATAATTGTTTTGTATCAGAAGTAGTCCTCTAGAAATGCTATATATTGGTTTGTCTTATTAAGAAACTGGACGTTCTACTTTTAATTTATTCTACTTATAAGTACGTATACGGCTGTAAGTATAAGGTTGGGAAAATATTTTAAGGTCTTCAGATTAACTTTATGATTCGGAACTTTCCAGGCGACCCTAATTGCCTTAGCAATAACTTTATCACGTGACTACTACTACAATAAGTATAATATGAGATTCAGAGAAACTACCAGCTACATTTGCCCTACTTTAGAGTTGCGCTTCCAAGTGGCCGTCACAAAACGTGCGATTTTCCATGGCAAACTTCTATACACTATTGTGTGCTAAGTTTCACGTCACCGAGCTTGGATCTGTACCACAGATAATAGCCGTTCTGACGTATACTCTTTACATACATATCGCATAGCATTCAATAGTCAAGGTAAGTTTCTATTGAAAACGGGAGGAATGGAGAGGGTATTGTAGCGCTTGCCGTGCTATGTATGCCCACTTGCGATTTAAAGAGAATGTTTGTTTCGGGAAAGTGGTGTGTTTAAGGGGTGATCCTAATAAAATTATAGTTATTGGCATTTTTCAGAAAAATGCACCTTTGTAGATTTGATGTCCTGTGATTTAGATAGTTATTTATTCAGAGAATTTTTCTCCCGAGTTGTACGAATATAAAACTTAAAGATCAGTACTTAAGCAAGCAAAGGTCGAAAATATCAATAAAATATAAATTTTGTGATGCCCTACGAAATCGCGTATGGTGGAAATTCCGATCAAAGGTAACTTTCGAAATGTATTATATTTTCATAAAAAAAAATACTGGATACTTTGTGACGTATTGGAATTCTCTAGTGGAAACATAAATCTTAAATCAGTTCTTTTTCGGAATTTCGTAATAACTTTGATACAAACGCATTTAATCACAATGAAATGTTTTTTTTAAAGTAGAATTCCCATTACGTGACGTGCAAGTTTTCTGAAAAACACCCTTATCTGAAAGTATACTTGTATTGGGGAGCACACTAATGTTACAATATTGTTTATGACAATACACTTTTAAAATCTTCATCCAAGCCTCGGGTCTAGCATTCTGGACCGCATTCAAAACTTCAAGTTTTCTGTTTTTTTCTATCTTATCACATTATAAAATTTAAACCAAAGCTAAAAGCAATTTAGTTATGTTATCACATGCTAGAACGTCATTTACTTATTTGATTCGGCGGAAGTTCACTTCTGATCTCTACTCTTTGTTAACAGTCATAGTGTAGAAGAGTAAAAAGCGTGGCAGCCGGCTAGTGCATAGTATCACGGGGTAAACCGCTGTCCCGGAATGGTACGGTGCATCTTCCCCTCCTATCTGTTCAATGGGGTGACTCTATAGTAGGGGTTGAATCTGCACGGTCACCGCACTAAACGGTCTTGTTACATTCCGTCTTTACTGTTTCGTCTTTTTATACGAAAACTTGAAAGGAAATGCCTGCTCTTTATGGCATAGTGACGACTCAATTTAAATGTTAATATTTAAAGCTACATTTTGTAAGTAATACTGAATGTTTTAACATTGTCAGGCAAAAATTAAATTTTAAAATAAAATCAATGAGTTACTCATTATGGGATGATAGGTAAAATAGGTAGAATTTAAAAAGAGAATGACGTCTTTAAAATTAAAAAACCGGCAAAAGCAACGGGAAAAATAGTAAAAAAACAACGTCAAAATAAATCATATTAATTTCCACACGGCATTAAAGACATAATCTACTATATTTTAATAATTTTTACTACTCATAAAACATTAACAGCGCACGTTATACATTCACTCGGCGTTTGCGGCTTTCGAAGCACGCTATGTAATTTAATTAAAAGCGACGTATAAAACATCAGCGTGCGTTCGTACTTAAGACGGCGTTAATTCACCGAGGCCTTGATGAACTTCCCATGTGTAGTACCCGCTAATGGTCACATTATTCAGGCGGCGACGGGTTGATTGTTTATATGCGGATTCGCGGTTATGTTATTATTGGTCCGTTGTACGTTTACTTTATAAACGCTAGGTAAGATAAATACTTAAAGGTCGAGTAAACATTATGTAGCCGATTGATATTGGCGACCTCTATCGGTTGAACTCCGTAGTTTGATTGTTGAATAAATATGATCATAACGAATGGTAGGATTTTTGTGTTTATCTAGGATATAAAGTAAATAAAGATTCGGCTGATTTTATCTAGCGCGAGTAATAAGATGGTGCTGAATACAGTTCAAGTTTCGGTACATCCCATGTAGAAACGGATCAGTGTCAGAATAACTTTCATTTATTAATATGTCTATTAATTTGTCATCTTTTGAACCTGATGGACGAAATAAGAATTTTAAAAAAGGATTTCAAGCACAATTTCTTCGTATAGCAGATGGGCTTATACAACAATCCAAAAAAATGCTTGAAGTGAACCAAAATGAATACTCCAAAATGCACTTCAAACCGTAGGAAATCCATTACAATTTCAATAATTATCAAACCGAAGCTAGTATTAAAAAACTTTTTTAAATAATGTTTCAGTAAGTAAAAAAGCCGACATATTTTTTGATTATTGCAAATATATAGCAAAAATAGTAATAGATCGAAACAAAACCGCATAAGTAAATATGCTGTCATAATATAGTGTGTATATTAGTGGCTAGCATAGTAGAAATAAGTTTGTTAAATAAATCTTTAGAAATAGGAAATATTATGCAATATGTAAAAATAGAAATAAGACTAGAATAAGTAAAAATAGAAAGCAAAAGCAACAATGTATCTGCCCTCTGCTCAATAGAATAAGATAGGAATAAGAAGTTGTATTTAAAGTAAAATTAAGTTAAACTGTAAGCAGAGTCAAGAAAAAACATAGAATAAGTCTAGTAATGTATAGGAGCTTATAATAAAAATGTTGTTTTCCGTATTATTCATTACACCTGAAAATTAATTAAGATAGGATAGCCAGAATAATGCCGATAGTTGGGAATCCCACCCATAAAAGAAATGAATGAGGAAGAATGAAAGAAAGAACCAGTATGAGGAATGGAAGTGCGAGAAGCACAAACGCGAGAAATGGTATGAAAGAGAAATATACAGGCATAGGCTCCGATCATGTTGGCGGTAGAAGTATAAAAAAAAAAAAAAAAAAAAAACCTAACCTAACCTAACCTAACCGAAGCGTGTAGTGGGGACGGGAGGAAATTGTGAACACACGAAAAAATTTTAATATCTGTGTGACTGTTTTTGACGTCAGAGGTTTATTGACCACAATATTTGCGGATCCCCGGTCTTATTGACTGGGAACTAACAGATTAGGTCCAAACCTAACTCTACAGTAGTTGTAAGGCTTTGTGCAGTTTTGTTCTGTTTTGTTCTGAAAAAATTGCCCGCCCACCCTCCCTTTTCACTGGCATTGGTATATGAACCCTGTAACTGGAGACGGTGGAAATTGTGGACTCACAACAAAAAATTATTGTATTTTTCCCCTTTTGCTTGTGATTGTTTGTGACGTCCGAGGTTTATTGACCAAAGCATTTTGTTTTTCTTTGATTCCCGGTTCTATTGACCGAGAGCTAATAGACAAGGTCCTTTGACCCTAAATTTATTGACCATTGACTTCGTAACTGACTCTGAATCTGACAAATTGGTTTATTGACCACCGTTTATGCTAGTTAGAAGGTTTATTGACCGTAGTTTGTTTTAACGAAGCGAATTATTGTTTTACTCATTTAATTTTCGGTTTATTGACCAATTGCAAATCATCTTGGAAAGCATTCTTAAGGTTAGGTTAGGATAAGCTCATATTGGGGTGCTGTCTAGAAAACCTCCACGTGGTGCACCCTGGAAACATTGGCGATGACGCAGCCTCCTCTGTTTTGAGGAGGGCGTCATCGCCAACGGCTAATATTCTAGTACGAAGAGGAGGCCATATTTCTTCGGCCACACGGTTGAGGCTTGGCCCAACAGAGCACATCCTTCTGTTGGCTCTTCGCTCTTCGGAGCTATGAGGATGAAAACCTCAGTAAAAAATCATGAAGGAGGGACCCTTCCCAGGGTCGGAGTTTCTCTGCTGTCAGCAGTGGAGGAAGAAAGACGGGCTCGGCGTGCACTCACACTGCCACCGAGCAGGCATGGGAAGGTTTAGTTTCCTGTCACCGTCGGCATATCGTAATCCCGAAAGGAGTCGTGGTCATGTTTCGTGGCTCCGACCGGGGACGAGGGTCTTGGCTTAGCCGCCCGGACTGCGAGGAAGAAAACCTCTCTAAAAAATCACCCCGAATCCCGTGTTCTGGTGCGTGACCAGGGGATGCATGGCTGATGGGAAGTTCAGTCGCAAGCGCACTCCCAGCCGGGGCACCTGCGGAACCCTCGGTTGGGCATAAACCTTCGCTTGCCCGGGTATTGGGGATCTCTGCCCGGGTCGACCATTAGTTCTCCCCGTCTCGTGGGTTTAGTTATGGAATATCGAAATCAATTTATAAAAGAAACAAATGAAGAAAAAAAGACGGAGAAAGTTGCAAATAAGAAGCAGAAGGAGAAGAACGAGAAGAAGGCGGACACCTTGTCTACCAAAGATGAGGTTGTATTGGAGACGCCTATCTCGGAGGCGCTCCCAGAAGTCAACTTGACTTCTGGGAGCAGAAGGTATTCGGAACGCCTGCGTTCCAGGTCTGTCCTGTCATCGTACGAAAATTCTGGTTTGACGGCGGACACACAAGAGGCGATGGAAGTGGAGGTTCGCGACACTGAAAGTCGAAAACGCGGACGCTCCATGGATAAAGATGGCGACACGTCCCAGGAGATGCTGCCTCCCAAAGTGGCTAGTAGCCATAGAGGGAGGTCGCGCACGCCAGTCTCAGCTCTGTCGGGCTCCGCCTTCTCTGGAAGGGAAGCCTATGTCCGAGTCAGAGCGGAGGGCGAAAACATAGCAGAAGAGGAGATTGCAGATCTCCTGCTTAAAATACAAGAGCCGGTGGTAGGGGGTTCTGTCCCCCAAACACCATCGACCATGCAGGAGAGAGCGAACGCGGCGGTGGCCGTTATCCACAAAGTGGCCACCAAGTCCACGAACCTTAAGGGTTCCTTTGTTAGGGCCCTTAAGGACTCCTCTTCCGCCATCTCCGGGGTCGTCGAGACCCTCATTGGGGACGTGGCGCGCCTCCAGGCCGCAAACGATTTATTGACGGGGCAGGTCACCGAGCTCAGCGCTCAGTTCGCCCAATTTCGGGCTCAGGCGAATTGCCCTGAGCAGCCAAACCCGGTTGCCCGGCAACCTGCCCCCTCCCCATCCCCCGTTCCGGATTCCCACTTGCGTCAGGTTATTGACGCAGTGTGGCGCATGATGGACGGGCGCCTCGCGGGCCTGGAGGCAAGGCTTCCTCCGGCACCTATTGTGCGGCCGCCACTCGCCGCGGCCAGGGCTAATGCCACAACGGTCCCGACACCTCTTCCCGTCTCGGGTGGCCGCGTGACAGTGACGTATGCCGCGGCGACGTCGGCACCGGCGCCTGCAGCCGCACCGAAGGCTAGTCGACCGGCCAAAGCTGCGTCAAAAACAGTTGCACCAAAGGCCGGCCAACCGCCGAAGGCCGTGGAAAAGGTGACAGCACAATTCCCTCCGCTTCCCACTCCAGCACCGGAGGGGATGAATGCGACAGCTGTTGTCGCCGGTGCTGAGCTCGTGCCTGGTCCGTCCGCATCTGCCCCCTCCACGTCTGCCGCTTCCAGTGACGGGTGGCAGAAAGTCGGGGGAGGGAATAAGCGGTCCCGCAACCGCAATAAGAAGGCTGCCAAGAGTGCACCGTCTCCGCCGCAGGCACCATCCGTGGCAGTGCCTGCCTCAAAAAAGCCCCGGAAACTGGTGCCACCCAAAACGGCGGCTGTGGTCGTAACCCTGTCGCCGGCGGTGGGGGACGGCGGGCTATCCTACGCGGCTGTCTTTAAGAAGGCTCGGGATAGTCTGGCCGGTGAATTTGGGGCCGTGGGTGTGAGGATGCGCCTCGCCCAAACGGGAGCTCGAGTCCTCGAGTTCCCTGGGGCTGAAGGCGCAAAGACGGCGGACACCTTTGCCGAGAAGATGCGGGAGATATTCGCAGCCACGGATGGTGTAAAGATCGCCAGGCCCACCAAGTGCGCGGAACTGCGCATTTCGGGCCTGGACGATTCAGTGACGGTCGAGGATGTCCGCGTTGTAATTCGGGAGAAGACGGGTTGCAGCGCGGACAACATCAGGGTCGGCACCATCCGCCCCGGTCCAGGGGGCCTTGGCGCAGTGTGGGCCAGTTGTCCCATGGCGTCGGCCAAGATTTTGAGCGACGCCGGAAGAGTCCTCATCGGTTTCGTGAACGCCAGAGTCACACTCCTGGCGGCGAGACCGATGAGGTGTTTTAAATGCCTCTCCACGGGACACACCCGCGTCAGGTGCGCAAGCTGTTTTGACTGCAGTGGACTTTGCTTCCGCTGCGGTCGACCGGGGCACAAGGCGGCGGAATGCTCTGCCGCCCCTCACTGCCCAGCGTGTGCGGCGGGAAATCTTCCCGCCGACCATCAGATGGGGCAGGGTGGCTGCAAGCCGCCCCGCACTTCTCGACAAACTTCGGGGGCTAGCCAATCGACCCAGGCTGCCTCCGTTGTCAATCCTGCGTCGTCGTCGTCGCCCATGGAGGAGGTTGTAGAGACAGTCCAGTAATGGACCAAGTCTCCAACCTCCTTGTCCAGACGAACCTGAACCACTCTGCCGGTGCGCAGGATCTTTTCCTGCAAACCATGGCGGAGTGGTCGATAGGTGTGGCCGTAGCCGCGGAGCCCTATTACGTTCCTCCCCGTCCAAATTGGCTGGGTGACTGGGACGGCTCCGTGGCAGTCGTCAGCTCCACGGCGGCTCATTCCCCGCCCTTGTCGCTAAGAGACAAGGGTACTGGATATGTTGCTGCCGAATGGGGGGGATCACCATATATGGTGTCTACTTCTCCCCCAATCGGAGTCTGAGCGACTTCGAGGTTTTTCTCAACAACCTAGAGACCTCGATGCCGCGATTAGCGTCTGGGCACGTCTTAGTGCTGGGGGACTTCAACGCCAAGTCCGTTGCGTGGGGTTCCCCCAGGACGGACGCACGGGGCGATGCCGTAGAGGAGTGGGCGGCATCGGTGGGCCTCTGTCTCCTAAACAGAGGCTCCACCAACACGTGCGTGCGGCAGCAGGGGGGGTCGATAGTGGACCTTTCGTTCGCTACCCCTGCTCTCGCCGCACGAGTAAGGAACTGGCGTGTCCTGGAAGAGGTTGAGACGCTCTCGGATCACCTGTATATCCGATTTGAGCTCTCCCGGACCCAGGACCCCAGAAGGGGTCACACGGCGCGGCGTTCTTCCCGTTTCCCGCGGTGGGCTGTTACGAAGATGGACAGGGACCTACTAGAGGAGGCAGCCATCATCTACTCTTGGCTGTCTCCGCAGCCTCTGACTGAGGAGGTAGACATGGGGGCAGGCCGCTTTCGCGATGCGATTACGCAGATTTGCGATGCGGCCATGCCCCGCGTCCGAGGTCGTCGGCCTCCAAGGAAGGAGGTGTACTGGTGGTCCCAGGAGTTGGCGGACCTTCGTGCGGCCTGTACTCGTGCCCGGAGGTCCTACACTCGCAGCCGGCGTCGTCACCGCGAGGAGGGTGAAGAGGACCAGCTTCATGAGGAGTACCGAGAGGCACGGAAAACTCTGAAGCTGGCCATTAGCCGCGCCAAAGAGGAGAAGAGAAAGGAGATGCTGGAGGGTCTCGATCGTGACCCCTGGGGTCGCTCATATCGCGCGGCGCAACAAAAGCTCCGCGCGTCGGGCTCCCCCCTTACGGAGACTCTCCAGCCCAGCTTCCTGCAGGGAGTGGTTGAGGGCCTTTTCCCGCAACGGGCGGAACACATACCCCCGTCGATGGCCGTATTGGTCGGACACGACGCGGAGGTCGAAAATGAGGACGTTCCGCCCGTCACAGAGGCGGAGGTAGGGGCGGCTGTTCTACGGATCCGTTCCAAGAACACCGCCCCCGGGCCAGACGGGATTCCTGCCCGAGCTTTGGCCCTCGCCCTCGACCACATGTCGGACTGCCTCAGGGAAGTGTTCGACGCTAGCCTGGCGTCCGGATGCTTCCCTGACTGCTGGAAGAGCGGGAAGCTGGTGCTTTTAACGAAGCCGGGACGGCCTACCGACTCGGTCGCGGCCTACAGGCCCATCGTGTTGCTGGACGAGGCGGGTAAATTGTTTGAGAGGGTCCTCTCTGCCCGCATCGTTCGGCACCTTGGCGAGGTCGGCCCCGATTTGTCGGACGCCCAATTCGGTTTTCGAACGGGGCGTTCGACGGTCGGTGCTGTGTTGCGCCTGAGGGCTGTGACCGAAGACGTAGTGAGCTGTGGCGGCGTGCTGTTGGCGGTGTCGTTGGACATCGCCAACGCATTCAATAGTCTGCCATTCAGCTGCATCAGGGAAGCACTCCTCTATCATGGGGTGCCACAGTACCTGAGGCGGCTAGTGGCAGACTATTTAGAGGAGCGTACCGTCATGTACGAGGACCGAGATGGAGTTTTGAGTAGTCGGCCCATGTCGTGCGGTGTTCCGCAGGGGTCTGTCCTTGGACCACTCCTGTGGAACATGGGGTACGACTGGGCCCTTCGAGGTGACTTCCCCCCCGGGCTGGGCGTAATCTGTTACGCCGACGACACTTTGGTCACAGCCCGGGGGGTGAACTTTCAAGAGGCGGCGCGTTTGGCCACCAGGGGAGTCTCGCTGGTGGTCGGGCGCATCGAGGCGCTGGGCTTGCGGGTGGCCCTGGATAAGACGGAGGCCCTTTTATTCCATGGGCCCCGCCGTGGTCCACCCCCTGGCGCCTCTATCGTGGTCAACTCGGTCCTCGTACCGGTTCGGGCCCATATAAGGTATCTGGGCCTGATCCTCGACGGCAGGTGGCTCTTCGACGAGCACTTCCGACAGCTTGCTCCGAAGCTGGTTGGCGCTGCGTCCGCCCTTGGGCGACTCTTGCCCAATTTGGGCGGGCCCAGCGTCGCTACAAGACGGCTGTACACGGGGGTTGTCCGGTCAATGGCACTGTACGGTGCACCGGTGTGGGCGGGAGCTCTGACCGCCCAGAACAGGGCGCGCCTCTGGCGCCCTCAGAGGGTCATGGCGGTTAGAGCCATACGCGGCTACCGCACCGTGTCGACGGAGGCGGCGTGCGCGTTGGCCGGGACTCCCCCGTGGGATTTGGAGGCGGAAGTGCTCGCCGAAGTATATCGGCGAACGGCTGAGTTCCGGGCGGGAAGCGGCAGTCGGCCCCCGCCCGAAGAGGTACGCGAATGGCGTGAGGCCGCTCGCCGAGCCACCATGGCTCGTTGGTCGTCCCGGCTGGAGGCTCCACGTGCTGGCTTTGCCGCCGTGGAAGCGCTCCAGCCGGTCATCGTCGAGTGGGCAGGGCGGCAGCACGGGACCCTTTCCTTCCGACTGACGCAGGTTCTTTCCGGGCACGGCTGCTTCGGGAAGTACCTGCACTCGGTCGCTAGGAGGGAACTGAGTCCCGCCTGTCACCACTGCGACTGTAGTGAGGACTCGGCTCAGCACACGCTGGCGGTTTGCTCCGCCTGGGCGACGCAGCGTCGGGCCCTCACTGCAGTCATCGGAGGGGATCTCTCGCTACCGGCCGTCATACGCTCCATGGCCGGTAGCGACAGGAATTTTACCGCGGTCGCGACCTTCTGTGAGGACGTCATCTCGCAGAAGGAGGCGGCGGAAAGGGTCCGGGAGGACGATCTCCACTCGGACCTAATTCGCCGTCGGCGAACCGGGCGGCGGAGGCGCGCTTACCAGCGCCTCATGCCGCCCTGAGTGTGGCCGCGGGTGGACGGGACGGGTTTTTCCCCTTCACCCGCTATAGTGGCCCCCCGCGAGGAGGCGGCGTCCGCGTGTGCCTGGACGTCGCCTAATTGAGAGGTTTTTACCCGAAGGTGGTGCCCGCGCTTTTGCGGGCAGGCGCTAGGGGGGGTCCGGATGTCTTAATAAAAGCTGTTCCCGGATCCCTCCTACTTAGGGCGCAGTACGGCACACCGTGTGGTTTTAGTCGGTTCGATTCCGACACACCGCCCCACCGAAAACCCCGGTGGGGTGACGGCCCGAGGGGGTTTCCACACGCACAAAAAAAAAAAAAAAATAAAAAAAGGATAAGCTCATATTATTCTTAAGTGTGTAGCTCTGAGCAGGCCTCAGCAAGCCATATTGCAGTCGTTGTGCTTTGGACACTTCTTCTTAGCAAGAAGCGTTTCCCTGCTAAGTTACCTACACGGGACTAAGCTGCTGGGACTTGCAAAAAACAGTTAAGACAAGACTTTTTATATTATTTTCATTATACACACAATCTTGACAAGTTTAAAAGAATAGGAATTGTTAATTATTTATATTCATACAACTAAATCTGATATTAGGTACATTTTACTTCATTGGACAAGCTATCACTCCCATCTTCCAGCATGTTCGGATTCCACACCCCGGCCAAAAAACAAACTTCCTCACCTTCCCAAGCTACTCCCCCTGATGAGAGTCCGAGTGCGAGTTCTGCGGAGCATACAAAAACCCAGACAAACGTCAGGAGGAGTATCGGAGAATGGGAAGCCAGCAAAGACCCCTCCCCCAGATCGGTGCCCGCCGCCCCCACCAAGCCCAAAAAACCGGTAATCACAACATCCACAAGCAAACCATCTGCTCAAACGGGACTGGTGGGGACGGCGGACAGTCCGAAAGTGACTAACGCATGCACCAGTGCAAGTAGAGTACAAGAGGCAAGAAACTGGGTGACGAAAGCTAAGATCGCGCTCAAAAATTCTAGGAATTTAAAAACCGATATAAAAGCGGACGTCACCCAGGCCATTGACAGCCTCTACCAATTAGTGAAGGAGGGCGAGTTGGGGAAGGGGTCAAATAAAACAAAAGATAAGGAGGAAAATCCACTACACAAAGAGCAACAAACTGAATAAGAAAAAATAAACAACAACGATTTACCTCGATTGCTCCCCTCATTGGCAGACCATAGTAGGCTAATGAGAGAGAGCAATGGCAAAATAGAAGAACTAAAAAGGGCTCTGACTATGACAACAGAGGAGATCACGTACGCCGGAGTAGTGGCGCGCGCTAAACCACTCCTGGTACAGCCCGCGCTGCACTCGGTAGTGGTCACCTCGAGAGATGATAAGGAAACCGGGGAAGACGTAGTAGGTCGAATTAGAACAGTAATAAAAGCTAAGGAAGATGGCATATGCATTGACAGAGTCAGAAAAGCGAAAGACAGAAAAGTCATCATCAGCTGCAGGAACGAAGAGGAAAGGAGTAGGGTCCGTAACAAATTAAAAACAGCAGACGAACAGCTGGACGTCCAGGACGTCAAAAACCAGGACCCACTTATCATCCTCAGAGATGTCCTAAAATATAACAAGGACGAGGACATTGTAAAAGCCCTGAGGGTGCAAAATGCTTCGCTCTTCTCTGGACTTGCAGCTGAAGATGAAAAATTGGAAATCAAATATAAGAAATCCGCAAGGAACTCTCTAATGTGCCACATAGTCGCAAGAGTATCTCCCAAGCTCTGGAGACGCATGACAGAGGCGTCTGCTGTGTACATAGACATACAGCGAATTAGGGTGGAGGACCAGTCCCCTTTGGTGCAATGCTCAGGATGTCTGGGCTATGGGCACAGCAAGCGCCTCTGTACAGTTAAAGAAAAAGAGGAGATATGCGCTCACTGTGGTGGAGCTCACCAGCGCAGGAATTGCCCTGATGTGCTCGCCAACGCACCCCCCACCTGCTGCAACTGCTCTAGAGCAAATCTGGATGCGACCGGACACAATGCGTTTAGCATGGACTGTCCGGTCCGACGCAAGTGGGATGCGTTAGCTAGAGCAAAAGTAGCGTACTGCTAAGGGCTCCACCGCAGAAACAGGGAGCAATCCTACCACCGGGACCAAGGCGTATCCAATTGTGCAGGCTAATCTTCAAAGGAAGGAACTGGCGACCGCTGAATTGTTCGGGGTCGCCGAGGAAAGGAAAGTTGAAATAGCGCTAATCCAGGAGCCGTACGTAGGCAGCATACGGAGGATGCGAGACTATCGTGGGGTGCGTATATTTCAGGCGTCGGAAGACGGAAGTGGAACTGTTAAGGCTGCAATAGCGGTCTTCAAACAAGACCTCGACGTCATACAGTGTCCAGAACTCACCACTCACAACATCGTAGTGGTGAGGATCCGAACCCGCGCCTGGAACCTCGCGGTGGTCTCCGTCTACTTCGAGCCGGACAATCCTATAGACGGCTACCTCGAGCACCTTCGAGGGATTCGGCGGACGCTAGGACCCCGAGGCCTGCTCATCGGAGGGGATGTAAACGCAAAGAGTTCCTGGTGGGGGAGTAACACTGAGGACAACAGAGGGGAGGAGCTATGTGGCACATTAGAGGAGTTGGATTTGCAGGTGCTCAACAGCGGCACTACACCTACGTTCCATACCATAAGAGGCGGCAAAATCTTTAGCAGCCACGTTGACATCACTGCTTGCTCAGCGGACCTAATCGACTACGTGGAGGGTTGGCAAGTAGACGTCGGAATGACGAGCTCGGACCACAACGGCATCGTATTTAACATTCGGCAAATTAAATCCACCGGCATCAACGTCCAAACAACAACCAGGCTCTACAATACTAAAAAAGCTAATTGGGACCAGTTTCGTGAGAAACTGGCACAATTAAAAATAGACAACAAAATTAACAAACAAGAAATAGAAAATATAACTAATAAACAAAATTTGGAAACAATTGTAGAGTCATATTTAGACATAATTAAAACTTCTTGCGAAAACAGTATTCCAAAAAAGAAGATAAATAACAAACTTACCTTGCCGTGGTGGTCCGATGAACTCGCCGCGTTGAAAAGGGAAGTTGCCACCAAGAAGAGAAGGATCCGCTGCGCCGCACCGGTTCGTAGGGAACATGTCGTTGATGAGTACCTGCAAAAAAAAAATTAGTATGAAAGGAAAGCGAGATGCGCCCAGATCCAATGCTGGAAGGATTTCTGCACCAAGCAGGACAGGGAGGGGGTCTGGGAGGGTATTTACCGTGTGATAGGTAGAACTGCGAAAAGGCAGGAGGACGTAGCCTTGGTCAAAAACGGCGTAACGTTGGATTCCGCCGAATCTGCATCGCACCTGGCTGAAACCTTCTATCCGGAGGACCTAATGGGTACAGATAGCGACGACCACAAAGACACCCGGGAGCTCGCACAGTGGGTAAACGACCGGGTCCATGATGAAGTGCATGACCCGCCGTTTACAGCGCATGAGATGATGACCGCGGTGTCCAGCTTTAACCCGAAGAAGGCGCCAGGTGCGGATGGTTTTACGGCGGACATCTGCCGTCGAGTCATTCTCCAGGACCCTGATGCTTTCCTTGCCCTGGCCAATAAGTGCCTCACCCTGGGCCACTTCCCTAACAAGTGGAAGGAGGCCACGGTAGTGGTGCTGAGGAAGCCGGGCAAGGACAGTTATCAGAGCGCCAAATCGTACAGGCCCATAGGCCTTTTACCTGTACTGGGAAAAGTCCTGGAGAAAATGGTAGTAGCAAGGCTCCAGTGGCACCTTGTACCGAGGCTCAGTACTCGCCAGTACGGCTTTATGCCCCAGAGAAGCACCGAGGACGCCCTCTATACCCTAGTGAACCAAATTAAAGCGGAGGTTAAATTAAAAAAACTGGTAACGCTCGTCTCACTGGATATAGAGGGTGCCTTCGATAGCGCATGGTGGCCGGCCATCAAAGTCAGACTGGCTGAAGAAAAGTGCCCGGTCCATATCAGGCGGCTGCTGGACAGCTACCTCGACGGCAGATGTATAAACCTCAGATACGCCGGTGCGGAACATCGCAGGACGACACAAAAAGGCTGCGTCCAAGGGTCCATTAGCGGACCCATCCTATGGAATATCCTCCTAGACCCTCTCCTTAAGGGTCTGCACGAACGGGGCGTCACCTGCCAAGCGTTTGCGGATGACGTGGTTCTGCTGTTCGCCGAGTGTACAGCACTAGAGGTGCAGCGACGTGCCAATGCCGCCCTCGACTTTGTTCGGGGGTGGGGTGTTAAAAACAAATTAAAATTTGCGCCACACAAGACCTGCGCCATGCTTATAACGAACAAGTTAAAGCATGACACCCCGCTCCTGAGCATGGGCGGGGTCGACATTGGCATGTCCCGAGAGCTGAGGATTTTGGGGCTTACTATTAATAGACGACAAGCTGACTTTTAACACCCACGTCGGCAACGTCTGTAGGAAGGCCCTAAATATCTACAAACAGCTCTCGAGAGCAGCGAAGATAAGCTGGGGGCTGCACCCTGAAATAGTACGCACTATATACACGGCGACGGTAGAGCCGGTCATCACATACGCGGCAGCAGCATACGCGCCCGCCACCGAGAAACTGGGTGTCCGCAAGCTCCTCAACGCTGTGCAGAGAGGATGCGCGCAGAAAATCTGCAAGTCCTACCGCACTGTCTCCCTTAACTCGGCCCTGTTACTGGCCAGGTTACTGCCTTTGGACCTCCGTATTCAAGAAGCAGCTCGCCTAAACGAGGCTCGCAAAGGGTCAACCCGGCTAGTGCTGGGTGACCGTGAGGTAGAACGTGTGGTGGAATTTGCAGAGTTACCGCATCCGGCTCTGCGTATGGACATGAGTTTCCAGAGTCTAGACGACCAAAGCCTGGTAGACCAGCATAACGTGCAGGCGCTCCGCATCTTTACAGACGGCAGCAAGTTACAGGGCAGGGTCGGTGCCGCGCTGTCCATGTGGGACAGCTGGGCCGAAACCAAAAGCCGGAAACTGTGCTTGCCAGCGTACTGCACAGTCTACCAGGCCGAGCTCTTGGCCATATGCAGAGCTACGAGCGAAATCCTCAAGTGCAGCGTGGAGAGCTTCGGCATCTACAGCGATTCGAGGGCGGCGCTGCAAACAGTGACGAACCCCGGGACTCTGCATCCCCTCGCGATCCAGGCACGCCGCAACCTCAGCCAAGCCTTGATCCAGCACAAAGATGTATCCTTGTTCTAGATTAAGGCCCACGCCAACATCGATGGGAACGAGCGTGCCGACTTTCTGGCAAAGGAGGCGGCGCTGTCGAGTCGGAGGAAGCCTGACTACGACCTGTGTCCGCTTTCATTCGTTAAGCAGGAAATTCTCAGCGGTTCCCTTGACGAATGGAACCGGAGATACCAGTCGGGACAGACGGCCTCCGTCACGAGAGCGTTCTTCCCAAACGCGAGGGATGCGTATCAATTGGTGCGGAAAATCCAACCGCAAGGCGTGGTAACACAGATATTAACGGGACACGGGGGGTTCTCCCAATACTTGCATCGCTTCAAGTGTCGGGAGAGCCCGTCGTGTATCTGCGACCCAGAAAAGGAAGAAGGGGTGTTGCACATCGTGTTCGAGTGTCCAGTGTTCGGCTCCCGTAGGTAGGAGGCTGAACAACGCTTAGGAGCGCGAATAAAAACCGAAGACGCACACCACCTCATCGCCAACAAGGAAACCAGGGCGCACTTCCTTAAATTTGCAGAAGACATATGCAAAATTGTGACAGAGAGAAACAAACAAGAGTGATTTGTTTCTCTCTATCACAAACAAAACAAATAAATAATAAATGAAAGAAAATTAAAGTACTGGAAGAATAATAACAGAAAGAGAGAAAAAGGCTCTTGTAATGCAAGAGGGATAGCAGCAAAACTATAAAAAAAAAAAAAACCCCGAGAGCTGAGGGTTTTGGGGCTTACTATAGACGACAAGCTGACTTTTAACACCCATGTCGGCAACGTCTGTAGGAAGGCCCTAAATATCTACAAACAGCTCTCGAGAGCAGCGAAGATAAGCTGGGGGCTGCACCCCGAAATAGTGCGTACTATATACACGGCGACGGTAGAGCGATCACCTCCGCAATAATCATTAACGTAGAAACATTGTTCTAAAGCTCTTGCTGCTCTAGGAAACTTCTGTCTCTCATCTGCTGCGAGTTGTTTCAAGCACATCATCGCTAAGAACGGTGCTGGCTTGGTGCCATAGCTTACCGTTGAGAGCTGATAGGATGTAATCTGCTGATTACATGTGTCTCGCCAAACGATCTTCTGATATGCTTGATCCTCTTCTTGTACGTATTACTGTCTTGTAGTATATTTGGCGATACATCTTTTCTATATCTGCTGTGTATGCATATTTAAACTGCCGCCAGTTTAATATAATTTGCTGCAGCTCATTTTGTAAATTAGGACCTTTATACATCACATCATTCAAACTATAGCCGGTCGATGACCGAGCCGAAGCATTAAACACTACGCGCACTTGGTAGTAGTTGAGTCAGCGCGAGTGATCGCGTGATGCGGTAAATAATACCCCGGTGTCAAGTTCTCCATTGACGACGTTTTTGAAGACCCTAATTGCTGTTTATAATTTGGTTGGAATGGCAAGCGGACTTCGTAACGGCCATCTTCTCGACGTACGGTTGTTTTTCGAAAGTACTCAATACACTTTTGATTGTCTGTTGAAGTTGAACTTTCCTTCGTAACGTCTTCTATCTCCCTAAACCTCTTAATATCGTTTAAATAGTTGACGACATAACATTGACGTATTGCCGACGGTGAGATCTCAGTACTGCCACAGATTATCCAACCGAGCTCAGTTTGTTGTGCGACTGGCATCGTGGGGTTATTTCCCTTGCGAAGGCAATCTAAAATAAGTTCTGGGTAAATGTCGGAGCCAAATATCATGTCCACTGACCTACTGATATTGAAGTTACTGTCTGCTAATTGTATTCCTTCTAGGTGTGGCCAGTACTGGCCAGTGCTGTTTCTTAAATGTGGAGCTAGGAAGACTTTGACTAGTTTGTTCATGATGTATGCGTCAACGGTGAATATGAACTTCGGATTGTATAAGGACGCGCATGTTATAGTAATTATACCCTTGCAACTGTTCTCTTTTTCTCCCACGCCTGCTATATAACTCCAACATCTTTTTCTGGGTAACTTTAAACGCTGGGCAGCCCTTTCAGTTATCAATGTTATTTGTGAGCACTGATCGACTAACGCTCGCATCTCGTGATATGTGCTGTCCCCCGCTTGTACCTTGACCATAGCGGTGGTTATTAATATTTCTGATATAGAGTGCTGATCTTCGCGTTGCGAAACGTATGTACTGCTCTGTTGTTTTATTTCCTGGTTTGATCTTGTGCTTGTAAAAGTAGAAACTGTGTCATTCGTAAATGCCTCGTGTAGAATTGTATTATGCTGATCATTGCATACACACCTTTTATTTGAAAAGCAAGATTTATATTTATAGACAATTTATACACAAGTTATGTTTCGAAATAGTTTTTTCGTTTCATATCTGCGTGCATACTTAAAAATTGTTGACACTGATAAATTCCGTGCTGTTCACCGCAAATTTAACAAGTTCCAGGCGATTTAATTGATTGATTGATTATTGAACCGATTTTGTTTTTTAATTTGATTGACTGACTCTAATGAAGCTTTGTTAGTTGCAAACGATTTGAATTGATGAAATTTTTGCTGACGCTGAACTCCTTGTAGGACTACATGAATTATGGCGCATAACCGTCCAGCAACATACCAGCGTCGAGACCTCTTGCGCACTAAGCGAGGGCGTCCGTGGCACGCGTTTTTATATGGCGTGCGATAAGGACGCGCGCATGAGTTGGAGCGAGAAGTATGCGCCGGCAGATCGCAATTTCACACATAATTCTTACTTACTTACTATTGGTTAATTTTTAATTTGAACGGTATCCTATAGCAACATCTTGCGAGATATTATTTCAATGTAAGTGAGACAAACTTTACAATAAATATATAGACAACCGATAACTGAGTTTCGTTCTAAACAATCCCCTTTTAATCTGACTTCCTCCTTTACATCCTGATACTCCAGAGGCTCCATTGTTTGATTTATTTTGATTTTCATGCTTTCGCCTTACTACTGAGGACTCCATGGTTGTGAATTTGGCTTCTAAGAATTTTAAGAAATCTTCTAACGTGGGTAGCTCTCTCGGCTGTTTCAAGGATTCTACGTAATCACGATGAGTGTCCGCGTCCAGCTTTTGAGAAAGAATATGAACCAATAATGGATCTCACGTGCTTATGTCTACGCCGAGATTCTTAATTGAGTTCAAGCACTCATTAGTGGTGTCATGCATGCGTTTAATTAACGTTTAATTTGGTTGCTGTATAACTGCTAAGTTTAACATCGTGTTAACGTGTGACGTGAAAATAAGCTTTTTATTCTGATACCTGTGGTTTAAAATATCCCAACGCATTTGATAGTTATCAGAACTAATTTGGAGATGCTGTATCAACTTTTCTGCTTCGCCCTTTACTTTACTTTTCAAAAATTGCATCTTTTGAGCATTTGAGAGAGACGGGTTTCGGTGGATTGTCTCCGTAAACAAATCTCCGAATGATACCCAGTTGTAATAGTTACCATGGAAAGACGGTATCTCCATTTTTGGAGTTGAGTTTTCTCTGTGAGAGCTGGACCATAACTTACTGCTGATTGCCTTTTCATAAACTTGTACGTTTTTTCAAGTGTCGTAAATGTTTTTTCATATGCCTCGTTATCCCCACCCAGTTCACTATCTAACTGCCAGTGGAGGTTATCTATTACCGACCATCTTGTTTGAAGCTCCCTTAATATGTCTTCAAACTCCCATTTTTCCGTCACTGCCTCTAAGTCGATATTGTTCACTGTTCGCGAAAAGGCTTTAAAGTTGCTAGCTTGCCTTTTAAGCATTTCATCTGTGTTACTGTCAGTTGTTTGCGTTCGTTTCTCAGGATCAACCGCCCTCGAAGAAGGATTGCTGGCACCCGTGTTTAAAACACTCTTGTGTTCTTCTTGGGCTCTACTCGGAGTAGTGGGTCTCGGTAGAGACTGCATTAACTGTGTTCTTGCGTCATTGTAGAATTCTAACGCTTGCCTATAATGATTATCCTGAAAATACGAATCACTATCGTCTCCGATCTCACACATACGCGAATGATTATTTTGAAATTCTTTCCAATAAGTATCCAAAGTATCTAACTTTCGCTTAATATATTCGGCCGTTCTGCGGTCCGTTTTATTGAACGAAGATAGAAGTTGCTCCATCGCCTGGCCAGTCTGCTCCTGGTTTGCTCATAAGTCTTCAATTTTTATGTATAATAAATAATTGGAAAGATCTTACTTGATTTGCTCCTACAACACCTGCTTGTGGGCTGCTGAAGGTTCGATGAGCTCTCATGCTGGCTCAGCACTGGGACTGCTTTTCCTTGATTATCGCTGATATACCACTCACGCGTCTGATCCTTGATTTTAACCAAACCGCGCGATAGGTTAAGCTCTCGAAGGACCACATAAGTACGATCTCCGTACACGATTTGATAGATAATAATGCTAATGATACTACTCGATAATACTAGATGATTAATTGATACAGCTATTATTCAAGTAATTACAAATCGTCGCCTCAGTGCTTATTTGTCCTATCTACCATTGGTTGATTTTTACAGGACGAAGAGTTTTTTGCTCTATTAAAATAATAAGCCATGGTTTCAAGATTTAAAAGTCTTTCTCAATACATGAGTTACCAATGAATTGATTGTTATAATTTTCATCTATTGATGGTAACTAAATATACCTTATTTTACAGATTTTGTATGGAGATAGAACAAAAATGTACAAATATAATTACGAATGTGGAGTTAGGACACACCTCATTAGAGATAGCACAAAATGACCGTTCAATTTGTGCGTGCTTATTTGTCCTAAGTGCCAAAATGTACATACAGGATGTACATTAATGAAAGTGTCTTTTGAATAAATTTTTGACTTTTGATAGTTATGATGCTTTAAAATTAAAAAACTTCTACCTATTTTTTGGCTTTTTAGTTTTTAATGAACAAGCATAAAACACTTTAAACTAAAACACTACCTTAAACTAACCCCTTTACTTAAGAAGCTGCTTAAAAATACCCCGCCTAATAATAAAAAAAATACTAGCTAGTGAATTATCCGTCATAGTTCTACCAGTTTACCCTCCTTTTAGTACCTTGTACATCCGGTCCAGTGGCGACACCTGGTGGTAGCGCGCTTTTTAGTTAACGTAAAAAGTATGGGGCGCCATTTTTGTCATTGGCGTTTCGTTTTCCGTCGAAGCAACACGTACGCAGCTGCTCTGTCGCTGCTACCGTTGTGTTAATTATAGTTCAGAAGTATAAGTGATATTATAATATTGTAATAAATCAAGAAGTGATTTGTGTGAAAAAGGATATTGCGTTTGTTATAATCTGGTGAGTACCTACTTATTATTTTTCTTTTTAACGGTTTTGCCGTTCGAATTTAATAAATGTTGTACTTAATAACTACCAGTATGATTGTTTCAGATTTATTTGAATATTCATTTTAGAAACACATGGTCCACGTGATAGTTAGAGGTTAGAAAATTTTTAAGCTCCGATTATAGCTGATTTATTATATTTTGAATTTGATATTAGTTAATCTTGTGTATGTAATTTGCATTTTGATAGTAAGTACCTTCCACGTGGTAATTAACGTGCAAAATTTTATTGTGACAGCTGGTTAAAAATAATTATGGATAATATTAATGAAGAGGTAGTACAATCTGTGACTGATACCGGTCCGAGCAAGGCTCGTAAACGTCGTAGTAGATCGAGTAGTAACAGCCGCCGCAGTAAATCAAAGCGGAATAAGCATGATGACCCCCGATTGAACAAACTGATTCAGAATATGAGTGATTTACGAAATCTCGTTTCCGACTTTATAAGATCTGGTAATAATAATCAGCCTTGCAATGAAAATGTTGAAATTTGCTCAGAAATTAGTGGTGATCTTTATGAACAATGTGATACTGAGGGACAATCGGTATATAACAATGAGGACCATAATTCCGATTGGGAGTTACGTTTCACATTCGATATTGAAACCAAGTTAAAGGAACCTTCAGTTCCCGAAACACCCGAAAAGTTTTTGAAAATGTTACGCGAGGTGCAACGCTTGGGCGGTACTTCTTGGTCAGACGTAAGATACGCTGACACACAAAAGACTTATAACCACTCTCCAGGTTTCGTAGACCTTGATACAAACGAAGAGGTAAAAATATATGACACCTTACGTCACTTATCGAACACCGAAAAATCTTATGCAGCTATTACATTTTGCATATTAAAACAAAAAGAAGTATTACAGGAGAATATCCGTACCCTTCTTTCCTGGGCACTACATACAGAATTAAGCTTTGAAAATTTGAGTAGTAAAATGGACGAATTATTCCAAAACGGTGAGTTGCAAAAGGTTTCTTCGGATCTTCTTCAATTAGCTTGTGGCCATCGTGCCGAAGCTATTGAAATGCGCCGGGAATCAATTACAAGTCAAATAATATCCTTTAATAAAAGCCTCGCTAAACAGAATACCGCCATCCACAACTTACATATTTGAGTCTGAACCTTTTACCGCCGTATTAGAAAGGGCTGGGGGCGTTCGCAAAGTTTTTTGGCCTGCTAAATCAGATAGATTCTCGCAAGCGAAATCTAATCAAACTAATAGCCGCCCCTCGCGGGGGCAAGGCATACGAAAAGCAGTTGCAGTTCCATCGCGTGGAACTTACCTAACCCCTCAAGAATCATACAATTCTTATAATAATTACAAACCCTCGCGGGGTGGTCACCAAAATTACCAAAACAGAGGCCAAAGCAATAATTTTCAATATGAGACCCATAATGTCAATGGACGAGGCTCCTTTCACAACCGAGGCTCGCGGCCCGAACGTGGAAATAGTCGTGAACGCTACAATGTTCCAAGAAGTGGCAGAGGAAATAGGAAATACAAACAATGACAAACTGCCATTTCAAGCGGGTCAGTTAAAGTTTTTCCTTCCTCAATGGCAGAGAATTGGGGCCCCGCAAATAATATTAAAGTTGATTCAGGGATATCGCATTCCGTTTACTCAAATTCCCCCGCTTGTATATCCAACATCAATAAATCAGTTTCACACTCCTATATCACGAGAGATGTCTGCTGTTATACACAAAATGAAAGACCAAGGCGTTCTAAAAGTAGTTCAGCCCTCTCCAAGCTTTGTATCCCCAATGTGTCTGGTTTCGAAGCCCGACGGATCGGCTCGTCCAATATTCAATTTGAAAGCGTTAAACAATTACGTGATGAGCGAAACATTTCACTTAGTAAACATGTATCGCATTCCGGATTTTTTGCAGGCTCAAGATTGGCTCTGCAAAATAGATCTTTCCCAAGCCTATTTTCATTTGAGCATAGCAAAGTCGCACAGACGCTTTCTACGCCTTGTATACAACCAAGAACTCTTAGAAATGACATGTGACATACTGACGAATTGGGTGGCTCAAATGCTACGACTAAAAAGGAATATAAGAATCCTAGTTTACTTAGATGATTTCCTGATTGTAAATCAAAATGCAGACATGCTTCGCAAACATGTCAAATTCACGATTCATACCCTAACAACTCTGGGATGGAAAATCAATTTCTAAAAGTCCGTTCTAATTCCTCAAAAGTCCATAGTTTACTTGGGCATAGAATGGAAAACGTGGCAAAATCTAAAACTACTTCCAGAACAAAAATCAGTAACAGTATTACAAAAAGTTATTCAAATCCTCGAGCGAAAACGTGTAACATTAAAAGACTTGCAGAAAATAGTAGGTTTACTGAATTTCGCCAGTTTTGTGATTCCTCGAGGGCGACTAAATCATCGACAGCTAATGGCGTTTATGCACTCGCTCCCGCAAACATCAGCTGCTCATCAAGTACCAGACGGCATTCTCGAGGAACTAAAGTGGTGGTTAAGGAATTGCCGGTCGCCATCACCGATACATTTTCCACCTCCAACAAACTTTCTTGTGACAGATACGTCAGATCAGGCGTGGGGAGCACTATTAAACGGCCAGACACTCTCCGGTGTCTGGTCTCAAAAAGAGCAAGCATTACACAGCAACCAAAAAGAAATGCTGGCTATATTTTACGCCCTTCAAAGCCAAGCACATTTGATGCACAAAAGTTCGCTTCTCATTCAATGCGACAACAAGACTGCAGTGGCTCATCTACGGAAAGAAGGAGGTACGAAGTCACTTCCTCTAATGAAAATAACTTGTCAAATTCTAGATTTATTAGATCAGCATCAAATACAAGTCAGCATGCACTATATCCCAGGCAAGTACAACAATCATGCCGATCAGCTATCACGACTCAAACAACTGCCGGAATGGCATCTACTACCAGCTTGTGTAGACATAGTGTTTGCCAAGTGGGGAACCCCAATGATCGATTTGTTTGCATCAAAAAACGCGCATGTAGTTTGCAATTACGTGTCCCGCGACCTGACAGACCGTCAAGCATTATTTCACGACGCATTCAGTGTTCCATGGAACTACCCACTGGCGTGGATATTTCCACCTCCGTTTCTCATTCCGAAAGTACTTGCACACCTGAACCAGTCATCGGGAATATTCCTAATAGTGGTACCACGTTGGGAAATGGTGTTTTGGCGAGCCGACCTAAGATCCAGAGCACTGACAGCTCCGTTTACTTTGAAAAATCTTCAGACACGTCTAATCGACACGTCAACGGGGCTTCCACCTGTGAAGGTCGAGGACATAACACTCGAAGTATGGAAATGTGGGGGTGGTCCTCCGCGACAGAGTCGTGGAACACTGAACAATTAGGTTTGCTTAGAGACTCTTGGCGGAGGTCTACAATTAAAACTTATGAAGTGGCTTGGAAACGTTGGACTTCTTGGGCTAATTTTAATAAAGTTGATCCAAAAAACCCCACTGGGGCACAGTTGGCACAATTTCTATCAGATTTGTATTTGATTAATAAATTGTCATTTAATACAATACTTTTACACAAGTCTGTAGTTTCCACACTGTGTAATACTGAAACATCAAGTCGTCTTAGCTCTCATGTCTTGGTAAAACACATTTTAAAATCTATTGCCCTTATAAAACCCAAAATTTCGAAACCACCGATATGGGACGTCAGTAAGTTAATAACATTTCTAACTAATTATACAGTAGACATCAATAATTGGTTTCAAATATCGCGTCATACTGCGATATTGTTATTACTTTGTTCAAGTAGACGTATACATGACCTAACGTTGCTCACAGTAGATTCTGAGCATTGTATTATTTCGGTTGAAAGTATAATATTTTGGCCACAGTTTGGCTCTAAAACAGATAGCAGCGATTATAAACAATCTGGTTGGAAACTATTGCCGAATAATAATCAGCCTAATTTAGATCCCCTATTTTGGTTACAAAAAATGATAACATCATTAAATGAAAGACGAATTGCAGCAAAATCATTTAATCTTTTTCTTACTGTGAGAGGTGTGGCTAAACCTGCCAGTCGCACAGTTATAGCAGGTTGGGTAAAAACCTTCTTCAAAGAAGCCGGCATTGCAGCAACCCCTGGAAGTTGTCGGTCTGCTGTGGCTTCTAAAAGCTGGTTTGATAACCATTCCGGGGATGAAATACTGGTTCGAGGAAATTGGCAATCAGCCAATACATTCCAGCGATACTACAGACGAGAAGTGATTACTAATAATCAATCTGAAAATTTAACACAATTATTTATTCCGATAAGGTAATTATTTAATTAGCAAAAAAGTAATTCTTAAACATATTTTGATTAAAAAGAAGAAATGTGATTTACTACATGTTAAATGTTAATAATTTCAGTTTTTATAGTAATTATTATATATTAATTTTTGTTTAAAAATAAATGTATATAAAATGCATTCTCACCTTTAATTATTATCAACCCTATCGTCACATTGGCGTTACTTTAATTTCTATACCTAACATTTCATTTATTAACAGTAAGTGGCGGCACCAGGCGATAACAAACAGCGTCTCATATTAAAGCTTCCAGTGACGGTCAAGTGTTTTAATAGCAGCGTTTTTCCTGAAATAAAACGCATATTAAAATACTTACCTCACTGGAAGCTTTAATATGAGACGCTGTTTGTTATCGCCTGGTGTCGCCACTTACATATGTCTAAAATAATCTAATCACAAAAATACAATAAATTAAATGATTTAAACAATATTTTCGGTATATATTGTGGTGTCGCCAGCCACAGTGACAAATCATACAAAATGGCGGACATGGCGTCGTGACTTGTGATTGGTCGGTTGGGTGGACATAGAACACTCAAGCACTCAACCTCTCTTACGATGTAGGATATAGAACAAAAACTGGACATAGAACAAATAAGCATAAAATTTTTATTACGTTATCGTGTCACAAATAAAATTCAAATGGATTTTTTGTTGCTTTAAAAGCATAAAGTTTTAAATATTCCATAACCAACAGGGTGTGAAATTTGGGTCTTAACAATACTGCATTTAAAGTTAATTTTCGATAAAAGTGGTCGATAGGACAAATAAGCACTAAGGCGACGAAATAATGTTATAAAATATATGATTCTAACTGCTACGCTATATTACTATGAGTACCGTCCTATTGCTAAACGTACACTGACACTAAATTAGTTCACACTTCATGTTGTTACTTATTTTGCTGACCGAGCGTAATGTACGGTCATTAGCCCGTACATTACGCGCATTAAGGTTTATGCGTACCTATGTTTTAAGATATTTACACAATTTGCGTAAAACTAAAACACTTAGACGTTTTCGAGCGCTTAGTTTAGAAGAATTAAAGGATTCATTTCAGTTGTTATGTCGCATGGCGCATCTGGAATCTTATCCTGTTGAATACGGTTTGTTGTCCAAAGGCAAACCTCTTAGTTCAAGGTCTTACATTTTATCGTTAACACCTTTCATGAACACAGACAGATTAATTAGAGTAGGAGGCTGCTTGGATGCTTCAGCCATAGCATTTAATAGCAAAAATCCTATCTGACTACATTCCTCCCATCATCTCACCAAACTTATCTTTGAATGGGAACATTTACATAAATTACATGCTGGCCCACAGCTTCTCCTGGCTAGCGTCAGGCAATACATATGGCCTATTAATGGTCGACACCTGGCTAGGAGGACCGTACACAATTGCGTAAAATGCAGAAGGGTACAAGGCAAGTCTTTATCACCCATTATGGGGAACTTGCCCTCTCAGCGCCTTACGGTGGACTTCCCATTTAGAAGTGTTGAAATAGATTTTGCTGGACCGTTTTTTGTTTTAGATAAAAAGGGTCGTGGATCCAGGATTAAAAAGTGTTATTTATGTATTTTCGTTTGTATGAGATTTAAATGCGTACATTTAGAAGCAGTAGGTGATCTCTCGAAGGACGCCTTCATCCTTACTTTACGCAGATTCATTGCCCGTCGTGGTAAACCTGCCGAGATTTTTTGCGATAACGGCCGCAACTTTGTGGCCTCTGCTAAGGAAATTGGCGATTTTTTAAAGTGTAATCACTAGATCATAACAGAGTTTTTAATCGAAGAAGAAATAAATTTTTATTTTCTCCCGCTTACGCTCCTAACTTTGGTGGGATCTGGGAGGCCGGAGTGAAATCCGCTAAATATCACATTAGACGAGTAAGTAAGTAACACGCATTTGACGTTTGAGGAAATATCCACACTGTTTGCACAATTTGAAGCCTTGTAAAATAGCCGTCCACTTTACCCTATGTCCTCGTCCCCGAATGATCTCCTTTTCCACTCCGGGACACTTCTTAATCGGGCGGCCACTAACTGCATTACCTTCGGCGAGACTAGAAGACTGCAAGTTCACTCAGCTGAAGCGTTATGAACGGCTGGAGCAAATCCGACAGCACTTCTGGAGAAGATGGCAAAGGGAATATTTGGCTGAACTCCAACAAAGAACGAAATGGCGCACCAATGATACTCCATTGAAGGTTGGTCACCTAGTGCTGCTGCAGGAGGAGAATCTACCACCATTATGCTGGCGCACGGGTCGAATCATGAAACTCTTTCCTGGTCCTGATGGAGTGTGTCGCGTTGCAGACGTCCAAGCCATCCATGGAACCTACCGAAGGCCTTTCACGCGACTCTGCCCCCTACCAGCGACAGCGCATCTCATAGAAGGTTAAAGTCGGCGACCTTTAACGGGGGGGACGATGTTAACGCCTGACAGTCATAGCGGAGCATTACTACTGTATCTGTTTGCATAGGCGGTACCGCTATGACGGTAGTTAGAAATAATTAATTATTTGACTTAGGAAAAATGTCTACCTACTTTTTTTGTATAAAGGACTTGCTATTCTACATTCAATACGAACGCATACAACATTGTAATATCATGAAGAATAGTACCAAATTACATCTATTACGCTATTAATCATCGTTTTATTGAGCGTCAAGGCTCCAGTGTCTCAAAAATAGACACTTTCCATACATTGTACAGAATTTTTCAAAAATGTTATTTTAACATACACACATACACATAGAAATAAGTAATCAAATAAAATGATTTAGTTTCAGGTAGGTCTTTATTGGTCGTGTCAAAGTTACACAACTACTCAATAATTTAAGTTTTATAAACCTTTCTTTATAAAAAAAGATACAGACGCTCCGGCGGACGCGTGTCCGACCAAGAGGGGAGCGTATGCTTTGCATTTTGTACATATAAAAATAGATCGCTTAATTTACACTAGTCTAGGAGGAGAACGTATCGACTACTCGACGTTTAAATGCACAGTTAAAGTATGATATGAAACTACGATTGGAGCACCATTTCATTAATATATTTTAGACCGGCAGGTCTAGTGCTGTTGCCAATATAACAACTTTACCTATCTAACTTACAACAAATACAAAGGTAGGAGCTGGCCTGGCTCCGCACACGTACGCCGAGAACGTAAACAAATAAACGTAACAGGTACCCAGTAGAGAAGTGCAGGCGGCGCAGTGCAGGCGGCGCAGTGCAGGCTGCGCAGTGCAGGCCGCGCGCCGCTTGGTCAGTCGCGCTTACGGGCGCACACGCTCATCGTACAAAATAAAATTAACATAGACATAGTTTTATCACTTTGTTACAATTATTTACAAGTTCACCTATCTATTTTGTAATATTAATACTTACAATATATCATTATATACAAGTCTTAGAGTCCCTCTCTCCTTTCCTACTCGAGAAACGGCATACGCGCAGCGTTCGAACACCAACATTTTAATATGGGTACTGTACATATACAATAAAATATTTAATTTCAATGTCCTTCAATCGGTGTATGTATCGATTGAATTCTTCGTGTCGCATCGATAGCAACTCGTCAAGCGATTACAAGTCGTGTAACAATAGAAAATCTGTACGTAACTATTTTTAAAAAGTTCTCTCTCGATATTGTTGGAACCGTCTGCGGTGAATAGAATTGAACGCGACGTCTGTCTGGACTATGTTCGTCAGGTCTGGAAGCTCGCGGAGCGGTGGCGGGAGGAGCGGTGGAGGGAGGCACTAGAGGCCCGGGGCGCGGCAGGGGGGCGGCGGCTCGGCGGCCGCGCGCCGCCGTCACACGTCGGTGTGCCGAGCGGCGGGCGCAAGGGCCTCCGTCTCCGCGTCGGACTCCTCGATCTCGCACAGGTTGGCGGACAGCTCGCTACCGGAGCCGTCGTCGTCGCCTCCTAGCAGCGAGTTGCGCTCCTCTGTGAACACGGAACGAGACATGTACACGCGATCGCTTCGGGTGACCGGTGACACCGCGTCCGTCGCACACTCACCGAGCATTGTGATGAGGCTGGCGGCGTCGGGCTCGCGCAGGGACCGCGCGCGCAGCGAGTCTGCGTCCGACGCGCGGAGGAGGTATGACGACACTGAAACGTAAGCGGAAATACATTTTTAAACGGGTAGAGGTACTTTTAGCGTGAAAACCTAGTTTTGTGACGTCTTTGAGCAAATTTCATTTTAGATTTGAGATTTTCTTGAAATGAAACGCCGAACGAACGATTACTTCTATTCTTTACAACCTTCAGTTGTATTTAAAGTCTCACCGTCGGGCAGGTGCGGCGCGTCGCAGTCGTCGGGCGCCGAGTCGGTGTCGGGAGCGGCGCGGGCCCGCCGCCGGCGCGGCGCGGGCGAGGCGGGCGAGGCGGGCGGCGAGGCGGGGGAAGGCGAGGCGGGGGAAGACGAGTCGGGCCGCTCGGAGCCCGCCACCTCGCTGATGCCGGGCAGCGCGCCGGCGCCGCCGCACCAGTCGGAGCAGTCCCAGTGGTAGCCGCCCACCAGGTGCGGCTCCGGCCCGACGCCGCGCCGCGCTACACCCGGCGAGCGCGACCGAACACGACTTTTGCATCCTTTCAGATCTGCAATAGATCTCACGGTCACGTCATCCAATAATATACTATATTATAATTTTAATATTTAGCTTTTACTACTATTTTGTTCTATTAATAACAGGAAACACGATATAACCTAAAAACTGACGTAGTTTGCTTGAAATAAAATTATGGAACATATAAACGGCACACATTAGTCATTTAAGTTAACCTCGGTATAAACGGAGTTTGTCTTTTGTTCCGGTGTTCCGAAACGCATTGTCACAAGAACCACACGTTTTCGGAGGAATAGATAAACTTCTGATAAAAGTACTTCAGAAACTGATACATAAAGCATACATTATTATTTGTGCAAAATATAAATTTTGAGGTCATTTGCCAGTAAGCTTATTAATTTTCGGATAATAAAGAATTTTACGCGTTTTTAATTAATATTTTTGTTTTTTCTAATATATACGGACATAATTTTTTTTAATTGTTTTTAATCCACATCACACAAAATCACAACTTCAAATATGTTTGATGGATTACCTACAATAGATAGGAACCAAGAACCGAAATAACCTAAAAAAAGAAGAGCCTTGTAAACCTCCCCCAATTATTCTGTACACACTAATGACTTATCACTTATCACCCAACAAAAGCGAAGTTTAGGGTTTGTTAAAAATCCGCAACCTTGATGTACTACTTATTTCTGAGACACGTTTTACTGACAACAGTCATATACACATAAGGAATTACAAACTATATACGACGCATCATTCGGATGGGACTTCCATCGCTCACTACGAACTCTCCCAGTTCAAAACGGAACGCTTAATATATTTATTTATTTATCTCTTTATTGTACACCTTTTAAGTGAGATACAATCCAAAAACGATGTAAACATTCAGGTATAACAATAGGGAATATGCATGTTGTTTAATTGCAAAAAAATATTAATTAAAATATGCAAAATAAGGGCGCGAAATTCAACTTTGCAAAACGCTCATGCAAACGAAACAAAACATGACGTGACATTCCACGTCCTGTCATTTATCGGCACCTATATTCGTAGTGTTACGGAGAAAGATAGGTGTTCCTGTGGTTTTTGCTCTTAGCTAGTGCAATTTAAGCATTCTAGTGATATTAGAAATCATCTAGGACAATGACAATGAAGTTTTGTCAAAGCACAATCGGACAATCTACCGAAAATAGTGCATTCATGATGACTATATATTTTGCATCAAATCCAGATTCTACGTTCGCTGAGGTTAAAGGAGTGAAAGTCGCAAGGTAATTATTATAATACTAGTTATATTATAATCTAAAGGGTAGGTAAGATATGTATAGTTAGTTATATTCATGAAGTTTTATTGGACTTTTGTTACCTAGTTTAAGTAGACAAGCAAGTTGCCTTCTGCTTGATATTTAAAACAAACATAAATTACTGCTGACTAATTCACACTATACTAGCAATTAAATTGTAATATGCTTAGCTTACATTAAACTTACCTTCACAACAATATAAACACGATATTGAAGATACTTCATCTCTTCTCATTAATGTACACCATTGTTTTCGTATTTTACATTATTATTTTGTACAAGAAAAAATACTGTATTGGGTGTACTTCTTATAGTGTTTTACACTTAGGGACAAGGCAATACATATAAAATGGTTTTTTAACTTTATCCATCGTCTATTAATTACAATAAATATTAATTAGAACTAGAAATCGGTATAAAATTACTGTAACACTTCAAGTAAGTTTATGAGACAAACACTGAGCGTGGAACGTGACATCATCCAAGGCCCGCGAAATATGGCGGCGTTCAAACAGATAAAATTTTATCGATGTTTCCAATGTTATTTTAAAAATTAATTTGAACATTGCCAAGGTTATTTATATTTTTATTAGGGTAGAATGATGGAACAAGTCAATAAAAGATAAAAAATAAATACATGCATATTCCCTATTGGCGGTCTTATCGCTCTCTTCCAGACAACCTTTGTACGGATATTAACGAATATATTTATTATAATAATAATTAAAATTATTAATATACAATTGAAATCATCGATAAACGACGGAGCCATTGAATTTAAAAGAAGAAGAATATGACTGCTAATGTTAACAACATCCAGAGCCAGGACTGCACACTTAACATCCCCGGACTCGTCGCGCAGCTCCGTCGACGTCGCCGACACCTGCACGTCGGCAGGGGAGTTGCACTCACCGTTGTATATCTTGTTATCCACGAAGGTGTGCAGGTGCATCTGCTCTGACCACGGCTTACGGTCGGTGACGTCGATATTGAGGTTGCGCCGGTAGTCGGGCGGGATGCCTTCCAGCTCGTCGCCTGCCGAGCCGTAGCTGCGGAGCGTGTCGACGTTGTTGAGCGGCGGCGGGTCGGCACAGGACGCGGGCCGCTCGCGCCGCACCGCCTCCAGGTTGGACAGCTTCGAGGCGCGCGGCGCCAGCTTGTCGAGTGCGCGGCTGTTGAGCGGCGAGCCGTCGGGCTTGGCGCGGGCCGCCCGGCGCCGGCGCAGCGCCAGCGGCAGCGCTAGCGCCAGCAGCAGCAGCAGCACCAGCGCCGCGCCGCCCGCCGCCAGCGGCCAGCGCGCCTCGCACGCCCAGCGCCACGCCGAGCGCAGCGCCCGCGCCGTGGAGTCGCCCGCGCCGCCGGCCACCACCGCGTCCGAGTACAGTGGGTTACCGCAGTTCATGCCTGCGGATGACCATTTTAGAATTATTCTCTACATTTAAATCACATTAACATTTTTTTTTTACATTACAATGATAATATGGGACGTGTCGTAGACAGAGGAGGGATGGGTCCAGACCACAGAGATCTCCATTTAAAGGTATACCCAAAAATCCTGCTAGATTTTCAACAGTCGAACTCTGTAAAGTTGCTGGCATATTAAGTATACGGCGACGGTACTAGCAAACTAGCTTATATTGAAGATTCCTGTTTGCAATATAATACTAAATACAAGAGTGTTTAAGCCGCTTTTTACAAACATTTAAAACTGCTTTGGCCAAAAGGTTCCAGAAAAAGGCAGAAAGCGCAATCTTAAACACTGCAATATGCATGGAGCTCAATTTAAAGTTAAACTCTTTTTCACCAGCCTAAATTACCACGAACTGGAACAATTCAAGCAATCGCTCCGGCTGCTTCAATTGTCTGCACACTCACAATCTTGCACACTCATTCGAACTCACCCAAAAGATGTGCATGTATTTACTTAGTAGTATTCGTTAAGTTTTAGGTTACGATACAGGGCTGTGCACTACAGTAAATCACTACATATTTTAAAACAAAGTTCCCCGCCTCGTCTGTCTGTCTGTTCGCGATAAACTCAAAAACTACTGAATGGATTTTCATGCGGTTTTCACCAATAGATAGAGCGATTCATGAGGAAGGTTCAGGTATATAATTTGTTAAGGTTTTGTGTAAATTGGTTGAAATACAATGATGATGATGCTACCCGTGCGAAGCCGGGACGGGTTGCTAGTGCGGATCGAACTGCCACGACGACTAAGAAGGTTCGTTCACTCACCGGTCTTGTCGGGCGGGCAGAGACAGCGGAAGGAGCCGGGCTCGTTGAGGCAGGTGGCGCCGTTGAGGCACGGCTCGCCGGCGCACTCGTCCACGTCGAACTGGCAGCGCGGCCCGTAGTAGCCGCGGCAGCGGCACGACGGGCCCCAGTCGCCCTCCTCGCACGCGCCGCCGTGCGCGCACACGCCCGCGCCGCACCAGCGCCCGCGCTCGCAGCGCGCGCCCGCCAGTCCCGCCGCGCACGCGCAGCGGAACCCGCCCGCCTCCAGCGCGTCCGCCGCGCACGAGCCACCGTGCAGGCACGGCGCCGCCGCGCACGGGTCCGCGTCCGCCTCGCAGCGCCGGCCCGAGAAGCGCGCGTGGCACGAGCACGAGTAGCCCTCGTCCGACTCGCCCTCGAGCAGGTCGCCTACGTCACGGCACGTGCCGCCGTTGAGGCAGGGGTAGGACGAGCAGGGCGTGGGCGGCGGCAGAGCGGGGCACGCGGCCTGCACGCGCACGCGCACGCTGCGCACGAGCTGCGCGCGCCCGTCGCTCGACGTGCCGCCCTCCTCCAGCGGTAGAGCGGCACCGCCCAGCTTCACGTCCGAGATGCAGCCGTGGAATCCGTATGTCACCTGCGACCGATCCATTTGTATTACGTTCCTTACAAACGGGGTATGGAACGACTAAAACTTACTATGCTCTTACATATATTCTTTTAGAATATTTATTTTTATTAATTGTAGAATAATTTACACTATGTTTTGAATAACATAATATTCTATTATTACCCAAACGCGTAATTCATAGATCACACAAAATATGTTAGAGTATTCTAAATAAATAAAATATCAATTCATTTATAAGAAATTAGGTATGGCCGCTCTGAGATCTTGGACCACAATGCCGAGCCAACGAGCAATAATTTAACCTTACCACACCCTTCGCGCTCGCCAACAGCAACTCCGCGGAGTACGTTATTGAAACTTTAGCCGTAGAAAATCCTACCTGCTCAGCGGCGAAGGCGTGCGCGTGGCGGGCGAGAGACGCGCCCAGCAGCAGGCGGTCGGCGCGCACGTCGAGCACCGCGGCCGGCGCAGGCGTCTGGGCCAGCGCGCTGCGCCGATCCACCGTCAGGCGCATGGACGCGCCGCGCCGCTCCAGGCGTGCCGAGTGCCACGCGCCGTCCGCCACAGGCACCGCCGCTCGCACCGCAGCCGGGCCCGCGCCCAGTTCCATGCGGAATTGCAGGTACCCCTCCGCCAGCTCCAGCACCGCGTAGTCCACACGCCCCGCAGCCGCCAATAGCGTGCCGCGCTCCCGCCGCGTGCGGAACCGCAGCGACAGCGTCAGCTCGTCGTCCAGCAAGCGCGCGCCATCTACCGCGCCACGTTCCAGCCGGTACAGCAAGTAGCCATCCCCTTGCAGCAGCGCCACTCCGGGCGCCGGCGATTCGCAGGCGGCACAGTCGGGGGCGGAGCGGTCACAGCGCTCGCCGCCGTACCCGCGCTCGCACTCACAACGCCCGCGGAGGCGGTGCGGCGGCGCTACGAGCGCGTACACGTCGGTGCATACGGCGCGGGCGGATGCGCGCAGCTCCACGCGCTCGACGCACGCGCCGTGCACGCAGCCACCGCACGCGGCGCGCAGCAGCTCCTCCACTACGAGGCGCGCTTTCTCCTCTAGGCGCTCCAAGTGCTGGTGCAGACGGCGCCGCAACGCCTCGGCCGGGAGCAGGCCGCCCGACGCTTGCACGCAGAACGCCACGTCGAGGTCCTGCGCCACCTGGCGTCGAGCGCGTCCTGGTCGCGAGTCGCCGTTCTCGTCATCCCCGGACGGCTGAACACTGATGACGACGACGTCGCCGGGCTCGCAGTCGGTCGCCTCGCCGACGGCTCGCACGAATCCCTTGCGGTGACTGAGCACAAAGTCGCGATCGCTCACCTCGCGAAAACGTACCACTATTGCCTGCGCTAGCATCTCGTCCGATATCAGTATCACGGTGACTTTTACTGTAGCGAAGCCGACGAATTTACCGTCGTCGACGGTCACATTTAGCCTGTAGTCACCGACATCCAAGCGCGGGGCCGCGTGAAGCGTTCCGTCCACGGGATCGATCTCGAAAAGATCTGTTGGCGGATAGGGGGCGCCGTCGATAGGCGCGAGTGCGTAGGACAGAGTGTCATAAGCGTCTCGATCGGAGGCGAGTACTCGCCCTATGACTCCTCCCGGGAACTCGTCTAGGTACGAGTTGACGAGTACCTCGAGCGGCGTCACCACCGGTGGATACTGTGACTCCTCGATAACTTTGATGTAGACCCACGCGTCCGAGTACAGCGGTGGAGTACCGTTGTCGAAAACGCGCACTTGCAGCACGTAACGATCCTTGATACGATGGTTGAAACGTGTCGCCGATCGCAAGTAACCGTCTTGTTCCAGTCGAAAAGCGCCCATCTCGTTGCCTGATTGGAAATCGAAGGTGTAGGGAGCGGCATTCGGTAGTGCATCGGCATCGGTTACGACGAACTTGAGAATCGTGTGCCCGAGCGGGCGGTCCTCTTGCACGACAGCGGTGTAGTTGTTTTGTGCGAATAGCGGCATGTTGTCGTTGGCATCCACCACCTCGATGTTGACGAGTGCGGTACTTTCGAGCGCGGGAAGACCGCGATCACGTGCGTGCACCTCCAATACGTAAGCGGGTACGTTTTCGCGGTCAAGAGGCTCCGCCACCGCTAAGTAGCCAGTGTCGGGGTCGATGGAAAATCGCGCTTCGCGGTCGCCACGTGCAATAGTGTAGGTGACACGGCCGTTGGCTCCCGAGTCCGCGTCGTCCGCGACGACCTGCAGCACGCGCGTTCCCGCGGCAGCATCTTCGCGCACGCGCGCCCCGTACGACGATTGAGTGAAGCGAGGCGCATTGTCGTTGCCGTCCGATACGGTGATATTGACGGTGGCGAGATCACTGAGCGGAGGAGTGCCACCGTCGATGGCTTGCACGGTCAGCAGGTACTCACGACGGCGCTCGAAGTCCAGCGGGCGCGCCACCGTCAGCAGTCCGGATGCACGATCGATGGCGAAATCGTCTCGGTCGTCGCCGCCGACGAGCGAGTAGTACACGTCGGCGTTGACACCGGTATCGCGCGAGGTGGCGCGCACGCGCAGCAGCTCGGTGCCGGGCGCGTCCAGCTCCGGCACGGCAGCGCGATACTGGTGGAACTCAAACTCGGGCGGGTTGTCGTTGACGTCCGCCACGGTGAGGCGGAGCGTGGCGGTGGCGGAGAGCGCGGGCCGCCCGCCGTCGCTGGCGCACAGCACGAGGCGGTGCTCGGCCTGCGTCTCGCGGTCCAGCGGCGCGCGAAGCGTGATGATGCCGCTATCCGCCGCCAGCTCGAAAGCGCCGCTCGTCTCTTCCACGAAAGAGTATCGCACGAGGCGGTTGAGGCCGAGATCAGCGTCTGTAGCGTGGACCTATTTCGAAAATCAGACTAATCTTTAACTTCGAGTAAAAGTGTACAATTTTCATGGATACATGAAGGATATCTTAGAATATACCTACTACCTTATGAATTTGCCTAAATTATCTCGGATAAGAAATATGTAGTATAATAATATGTGTGTATTATCACTACATTACTACATATTATAAAACAAAGTCCCCCGCCGCGTCTGTCTGTCTGTTCGCGATAAACTGAAAAACTACTTAACGGATTTTCATGCGGTTTTCACAATTAGACAGAGTGATTCATGAGTTTAGGTGTATAATTTGTAAACATTTTGTGTAAATTGATTGAAAAACGTTAATGATTGTCGATGTCTTTGCTACCCGTGCGAAGCCAGGACGGGTAGCTAGCTGATATAATACGTGTAAACAGTAATGGTAATTATTTTACATGTTTTACATTTAAACGTGGGAGGACCATGCTTTGGCACGTATGCGCCGGCTCGTCTCCGCTCGATAACACGGCCTCACAACCGGCAGTGAAGCAATTGCATTTCGCCACGTGAGAGGTTACCGGAGGCCCTAACCCTTCCCTTTCCCCTATTCTCGTCCTTCCCCTCTCCCCTCTTCCCACTCTTCCCCCCTCCCCCTCTTCTCCTACTCCCACCTTAAAGGGCGGCAACGCACTTGTGACTCTTGACTTACAGGTGCCCATGGGTAGTCATTTACCATCAGGTGACGGGCCAGCTCGTTTGCCTCCTATACCATAAAGAAAAATTTAGAAAATTCATAATAAATGAAATATTTGCTGTAAATATATGGCGTTGATCATAAGGGCATGACAATTATAATGTTTTTCTACTATTCAACAAGTAATGACAATCTATTCAAGGTTTTAGAGTGATAATGCACTACGATCGCACCTTGGCAACGAGCGTCCCAATGTCTGCGTCCTCGGGTAGCGTGACGCTGTAGGTGTTGGCGGAGAAGCGCGGCGGGTTGTCGTTGACGTCGGTGAGCGTCACCTCGAGCTCGGAGCTGCACTCCCAGTCGGGCCTCTCGCGGTCCTGCGCATGCGCACGCACGCGGTAGGACGCGCGCGTTTCGCGGTCCAGCGCCGCCGCCACCACCACTTCGCCCGTCTCCTATACGAGCACGAGCAGTCATGTTAATAATCATACGTCGTACAAGCACATTTTTTTTGGAAAAAACCTTTCCGGGATGCCCGACTAGTTTCTGACCCAACGAGGGCCCTTTCTCAAGGGATGAAGTAACCTTTAGCGTCAGTGACAGACGTCGGAGTTGCGCAGGAATACACCCCCGAGTAAACCTTTATATTTTTAGAAAATAAGTACATTTTGAACCGCTCGATAGACGCACCTTGTGAATCGCAAAATGGTGCGCCTCTTCCCCGGTGAGGTAGTATCTGAGGTGAGTGTCGCTAGGCTCGTCCGCATCCCCGGTTTCGAGAGTCATCACGTGCGTACCGTTGGCTGCGTCCTCCGCCAGGCTCGAATAGTATCGGTGTCGCAGACAGTACGGGGGATTGTCTGCCGACACGTAACACGATTAGCCGGTCGTCTGAGCCAACTCAGAGGTACAAAACGAAGCGATAAATAAAACCGAGAAAGACTAACCGTTGACGTCGAGCACGGTGATGCGCACGCGCGTGGTGGCCGTGAATTTGCCGTCAGTGGCGGCGACGGACAGCTCGTAGGCGGACTCGGCCTCGCGATCGAGAGCGCGCGCCACATACAGCTCACCGGAGGCGCGCAGCTGGAAGCGAGCGCGCGCGTCCCCGTCGGTCACGAAAAAGGAGAGCGGCGCGCCCGTGGCGTCCGCGTCCCGCACCTCCAGGCGCAGCACTACGGTGCCGGCGGCCGCGTCCTCGCGCACCTCGGCGCCGTACTCGTCCTGGCGGAACTGCGGCGGGCAGTCGTTGTAGTCCACCAGGCGCACCACGAGCGTGCCGCGCGCCACGCGCCGCTCCGCGCCCGCGTCCGTGGCCAGCAGCGCCACGCGGTGCTCCGGCCGCGCCTCGCGGTCCAGCGGCGCCAGCGTGCTCACCCAGCCCGTGTACGGGTCCACGGCGAACAGCGCCGCGTCCCCCGCCGCCTCTTCCTCGTCTCGAGCGAGCGAGTACCTCACTTCGCCGTTGGTGCCGGAGTCGGGGTCGTCGGCCATCACTGAAGCATTATTTATTTATTTTTTGTACTTATAGACTTAGAGTTCCATAACATTTTAAAATACGGTACATTACAGTAGATACCAGACAAGAGATATTAATATCGTGTTATCTTAATAGGTAATTGTACAAAGAATAAACAAGGACATAAATAACTATTTGATTAGGATAGAAGGGCGAAATGAGGTGATCTGTTGAGGGTAAAAATGGTTTCTCACGATTTGTAGCAAAAATTAACCTCCTACAAAAAAGTGAAAGAAAAAAGTTGTTGGCAGTAAAAAGATCTACAACTTGTTTATTCCACATTTATCCACATAACCTCAAATTTTCCGAGAAAATCGGAAATACCGTTTTGACTTAGTTTTAATTTTGTTTTGTAGTTATGAGTTTAATTATTGGAGTATTCTAGTATTAACAAGTTTTCGGCAGTCCCATGACTGCCTATTTTTATTTTTTTTATTTTGTGCGAAATATGGGAAGTTCTGAGGTAGTAAACACTCACGTTGTACGAGGCTGGAGTGCGGCGGCGTGTTCTCCGCCACGTGCACTACGTAGGGCTGCGAGTGGAAGGTCGGCGCGTGCTCGTTCACGTCGAGCACGTGCAGCCGCGTCATCACCATCGTGGCCGGGGCCGGGCTGCCCGCGCCCTCAGCGATAATGCCTAAAATATTGTCAGAAATGTTTACAACACTAGCGGCCCTTCCCGGCTTCGCACGGGTGCACTTGTAATTAATTTTCTATGGATATAGTCAGAAGTCCAGAGAAAAATCCCTAGTGCCATAGAACCACAGGTATTTTATTCTAAAAAAGAGGCAAGTTCAGAAAATCAACCCTGGCCCGAGTCGAGATCGACTATAAGCGGGCGCTTCCAGTCTCGATCATTCAAGAGTAGCATTTGCCATCTATCATTCAGCATTCAATTTCTTCAAATATGTATGGGAGTCGAAGCGAAGCCTCACCTATGAGATGGTCCGCGGCGGTCTCGCGGTCCAGTTGGCCGGAGAGCACGAGGCGGCCCGCGGCGTCCACGGCGAACAGCTCGCGCGGCCACGACGCCGGCGCCAAGCGGTAGCGTGGCGCCGGCGCGGTCGGCGCGCGCAGCTCCGCGACCAGCGTGCCCGGCGCCGCGTCCTCGCGCAGAAACAGGTCGGCGGGCGGCGCCGACACGCGCGGCGCCTCCTCGCTCGCGCCCAGCACGTACACCAGCACGGGCGCCTCGCCCGCTAGCCCGCCGCCGTCGCGCGCGCGCACCCACACCTGCACGCTGCGGGACGCTGTCGACACACGGTGGTCTGAGTACTTCCCACACGAACCGGCCTAACGCTCGCTCGGGACACAATAGGATTTTGTACCGTATTCCGTGGCGGATTTGGCGAAGGAGAGCGCGCCGGAGTGCGGGTCTACGGAGAACAGGCCGCTGGCGTCGGAGCGCACGTCGCCCTCGTAGACGGAGTAGGTGAGGCGCGCGTGCTCGCCCGCGTCTGGGTCGTGCGCGGCGAGCGTGATGAAGGGCAGGCGCGGCGCGCGGTCGGCGCGCACGGCGGCGCGGTACTCGCGCAGGGGAAACGCGGGAGCGTTGTCGTTGAGGTCCGTGACCCGCACGCGCACCACGGTGTGGCGGAGCAGGCCGCCGCCGTCGCTGGCGGTGACCGGCACCTCCCAGTCGGCGCGCGCCTCGCGGTCCAGCGGCACGCGCGTGGTGAGCGCGCCACTACTCGCGTCGATCGCGAACGTCTCGCGCAGTCGCGCCGACGGTATAGAGTATGTCACTAATCCGTATTCTCCGACGTCGTCGTCGTAAGCTTTCACCTGCATGCGAATTACATATCCTTATTTAGATGTTGAAAATTACGTTATTTTATACCTATTCATATTATTTGAATATTATTTTACAATCAAAGTGACATGTTTTTATCATAAAATAAAAATAATTGATCATCACAGTGTTGAAGTGTCGTGGTAAATGAAAGACATTTGCACTCGGTAACGTCTCGATTTATTGTCCGATCACATAGACTGAGCGTACACGATCTTAACATAATGCTTACTTAGCTAATCCTGAATAAGGTGTGGTTACACACATACATAATAATACTTACGATACTTGCTTACACACACTACACCTCCGGGGGTATAAGAAAAAAAAAATAGAGCTCTTAATTTTTTTTTTTACAATATGATTACGACAACTATTAAAAATAAAAATACAAATATATCTTATTTACTATGAAACATTTTAGTTCTGTCCTTATGAATCAATTCGATTTTATTTTGTTTTAGAATTTTTTCGTTGGGGCCCATATCCTCTAACACAATATACGGGCCTTCAAAAATATTATCCAATTTCTTTGTTTGTTCACTTTTGACTAAAACTAAATCGTTTTTATTATAAGTAACTGGATTACATTTCTTATCATAAGCTAATTTTCTATTTTGCTTACTTATGTCTAAATTATGTTTAGCTTCTTTTAGCGCTACTTGTAGCCTATATCTTAAATCTAAAGAGTAATCATTGGGGTTATATAATGGTTCTATTCTATTACAATTCTTAATATTACTAGGAATATTACATCTCCTGCCGAAAATTAGTTCGAAGGGCGTGTACTTCGTCTCTGAGTGGACGGTGTTATTATAACTGAAACACCAAAATGGTATCCAGTGTGACCAGTCATAGCCGTTATCGCCTGAATAAGTCCTTAGAAAAGCGCCTAAATGCTTATGAGCATTTTCGAGAGAACCGATCGATTGATGGTGGTATGCTGTGGACGTTAATTTTTCAATTTTTAATAATTTGCAAACTTCAACCAAAGTCCTTGCAATAAATTCTGAACCTCTATCAGTAGCTATAACTTTAGGTATACCGAAACGTAAAATAAAATTTTGTATAAATGATCTTGCCACAGTTACGGCTTCTTTATTTTTTATAGGATATGCCTCAATAAATTTAGTTAGCTCACATTGAATTGTAACAAGGTAACAATTTCCATTCTCGTCTTTATCTAATGGACCTACTAAATCTAAAAATATTTTTTCAAAACTTGACGACGCAGTTGTTGTGATCGTCATCGGCTGTTTTGTGTACCTACTATATTTAGTCTTCTGACATGTGGAACACTTTTTTACAAAATCAAGAACATCTTGATCGATACCTGGCCAGAAGTATCGTCTCTTGATGTTGTTAGTCATTCTGCGGACTCCAGCATGTCCACTGGTAGGTAGTAAATGAAAGTCATTTAATATACATTGTTTTTCACTATCGTTATCTATTCTTTCTATTCCTCTTAGTATGCATACTTTCGGACCGGTCCAATCTTTTAATGTTTGTATTTCACTACACAAACCTTTTATAAACTCTTCATTTTCATTATTTTTAACTATGCATACTTCTTTTACTTTTATTTTATAGCTAAACTTCTCTAACTTAGTCACAAATTCGGCTCGCGAGAAATGTGCCGTAAAGTTGAGGTTTACACATAACAACATTTTACTAGGGATGTAAGCGAGACACTCGTCTTCAGCACTTATCAAGTTATCTTTTCTATATTTTTCCACTTTTTCTTTCTCTAGCAAAATCATCTCCACGACATTACTCGGCTTCCTCAGTAATTCCACGACTCTAGGCTGATCAGACCCTTCGTCGGCGGTTTTACTAATTGGCGGTGATTCATTCTTACTCTTCTCATCCATTATTCTTTTTTGTGCTCTAGTCATGACATTTACTTCTGAAATTTTCTCATTCATACTTTTTAATTCACTAGAAGTCACATTTACTCTAGATAATGCATCCGCGACTACATTATCCTTCCCTTGCACATACACTATTTTAAAGTCGTACTCCTCTAATATTAAACGAAACTTCAACAGTCTGCTAGCGGGATCTTTCATGCTAAACAAATAAATGAGTGGTTTATGATCTGTCATTATAGTAAAATGCCTACCGAATATATACGGCCTAAAGTACTTTATTGCCCAGACTATAGCAGTAAGTTCTTTTTGTATGGTGGGGTAGTTTAATTCTGCCTTATTTAATGGTCTACTAGTGTATGCTACGGGTCTTAGGTCACTGTTACACAAAACTGCACCAATCGCTACACCTGATGCGTCGGTCTGTATTATGAATTCGTTAGCTTCTGAGAAATCTGGGTACTGAAGTATGGGTGGGCTAATTAACTTTTGTTTTAAGGTCTCGAAAGAGTGTTGACATTCGGCTGTCCAATTGAAAACTGTATTCTTTCTGCACAAGTGATTTAAAGGCAATGTTATCTGTGCAAATGATGGTACAAATTTACGATAGTAATTACAGAATGCTACAAATCGTTTCACTTCATCTACATTTTTGGGTACCGGGTAATTTTGTAAAACTATTGTTTTCTTTGGATCTGGTAATACTCCATCAGCAGAAACTAAATGTCCAAGATACAATATTTCCTTTTTTAGAAATTGGCATTTTTCCGGATTTAGTTTTAAATTTACTTTTCTTAACCTTTCGAGTACATCGATCAAATTTTTATTATGAGAATTTAAATTTCGCCCAAAAATAATCAAATCGTCTAGGTAAATAAAACACTTGTCATACGTCAGACCAGACATAGCTATGGACATTACTCTGCTGAAATTACTACAGGAAGTTTTTAGTCCCATTGGAAGACGCTTTAATTGATACTGACCCGAGCTAGTAGAGAAAGCAGTATATTTACGACTTTCAGGGCATAAACTAACTTGATAATAACCTTGATTTAAGTCTAAATGAGTGTAATACATTGAGCCTGAAAGTGAGTCTAAGATGTCGGTGATGTTTGGTAGCGGGAACTTATCGTCGACTATTACATCATTGAGTTTTCTGTAGTCCACTACCAAACGCCACTTTTTACTGCCTTCAGACTTTTTGGGAACAAGTAGTACAGGACTGTTCCACTCGCTGGAGGACTCTTCTATTATGTCGTCTTTCAACATTTGTTTAATTTGTCTATCAATCTCTGGCTTCAATGATTGAGGTAATCTATAAGGTTTAACATATGTAGGACTAACGTTTGCTTTTAGTGTTATGGTTTGTTCGTAAACGTTGGTGGTGGCTAGCTTATCTCCTGGTAGAAAAAACACATCTGAATATTTAGTACAAATCGTTTCGAGAGAACTCTTTTCTTCTGAATTAAGATGATTTAATTTCAACAACGTTAGCAGAGTTTCGGCCCTATTAGCATTGGCCTTAGATTTTTCAAAAGAAAAAGTATTATACTCGCTTAAAAATTTTACTTCCGGTTTGAAGTTTTCTAATCTTACTTCTTGATCTCTAATATTTAGTATTCTGATCGGTATCCTACGATTTTTAGGCCTAACTATAGCTCCTGCTATAAAAATATCTTTATCTATCTCTCTCGAGCGAACAACATAATCATCTTCCGCTTCAATATCTAATTCTACGAAATGGGTCGATTCACTTCGGGCCGGTAATACAAGACAATTATTATTAGTAAACGTTAAATCAAGTCTAGGCGAAATAGGTAAATAAAGTAGTTTACCCGCGTGATTAACAACCAACACGTTGGTAGCTAAATCGATATTACAGCCATAAGTAGATAGAAAATCTAAGCCTAAAATACCAGTTGCCTTGAAAGGTAAATTTTGAAAAACGTAAAATTTATGAAAAAACGTGTCATTATTTTCTGTAACAAGTTTCAAGGTTACATATCCCAAAGAGTTGATCTGTCCTCCAATGCCGTTTATAGTAGTGCTATCATAACATATACGCATCGAATCGGGTAATTCATTTTTCCTAATAATAGATATTGACGCACCCGTATCTACTAAAAATGAATATTTTCTGTTATGACAATAAAATGTTACAAATTGACATCGTCCCTTACAAGCCAAAATATAATTATTAAAATCGAAAAAACTGCCTTTTGGTCAAATTTTGTGAACTTTCATTTTCGTTAGAATTTTGGGAAATGACCTCTTGCGCCGATGCTTGCGCGGGTCGTACTGCTTGCGTTGAAAATACATTATTACGGCTGATATTATTTCCTCGCCTGTTACCACGATGGTAATATCGGCTGTTGTTACTATTCGCCTGTGAGAAATTTCTATCGCGGTAAGAATCCTGAAATGACCTTCCGTAACCACGGCGGTTATAACTATTAAAAGATCCATAATTGCGACCACGTTGACCTTGACCCCTAGGTCCTGAAAAAGGTGTAAACTTACCTCGACCTCTTCTCGAATACTGCATGACGTCTGGCTTAGAGGACGTAGAAGGCGTTGATACATCCTCGTCCTTAGCACCTTGTATGGCGTCCTTGAGATTACTATAGTTGCGAGCGGTCACTATGGTGCTTAGCCTTGAACTTTTCAATCCATCTGAAAATCTCTTAATGGCCATTTTCTCATTTAATGGCTTTAGAATCGCGAACTTTGATGAATCGCCGTCTGCTTGTGAGATGGTTAAATCGGTAAAAAGTTGTTCTAATTCAGAACCGTACTCGTCAATTGACCTAAAACCTTGGTTCAAATTTTGGAGGCGGGACTGAATAGCGGTAAAAGATTTTGTAGTTAATAAATGTTTCCTTAAATCCTGAATTAAACTAGAAACGGTGTCATAGTTATCCGATAAACGGAGCTTAGCGTTCTCAGATAGGCGACCTTTAATTACGAATTTTATTAAAAGCTTTTGTCCTAAATCGTCTAACATATCCGCATACATTTCCACTGCATCAATCAACCGTTTTGTGGTATCCTCCCTACCATCCATAAGGGGAATCAAGTTACACGCCGTTCGAATGTCGAATTCCATTCTTACTACTTTACCTTCACTAACAGGGGAAGTAAACAATTTACTTATCTTTAAAAATATACTCTTAATATTATCAAAAATGGTAGATAATTGTGTCACTAATTCGGGTTTTAAATCATGCGATATTTTAGAGTATAATAATTGCGCTTCACTGTATAATTTCTTAGCCTCTTTCAACTTATTTATCGCAATAGAACCCTTAAATCTAGCTTGTCCTTTCTTTATTAAATATTTACTAATGTCCACTAAATCATCATATATTCTGCTAAAATCATCGGCCATAATCTAAAAATAAAACTAAGGAATGTAATGTCATCGTTCTAGTCACTAAATATATTCATTACATTTCTTCGAACTGTCTTCTAAACAGAGATAGCAATGCGAAAACATTCCATACACGGCGCAGGGTATCGGGTTCGGCGAGTCACCGTGCACGATTTATGAACTGTTACATATTATTACAATAAAACCTTATACTAATTACTTACTTGTTAATAACTCGAACATATATTTTATCGCACGCTATCGTTATTTTTGAATCATAGGTAAAGTTTACTAAAATCATATGCCTACAGTGGCATCACTTGGCGTTATGTATATCGATTTAAAGTTCTGTAGTATTTATTTTCATGATAGTCCACGTATTAAAATTAAGCGCACTTCATTTTTGTTTCAACCTCATGTTAACACTGTGTAGTCTCTCATGTTGAAGCTACTGACCCAACACAATTTAATTCACGGCAACTTAATTTTAGTCTGTTTTTTTTTTTTTATATTTTACTTGCACGGGATTCCGGGAGCTGCGACATCATCACGGGGAGCGTTCTTGAAATACATTGAGGTCTGCCTGCGACGTATAGACCTGCGGTTCATTTGCCTCTCCATCCACTTGACATGCATCTTCTTGTAACATTTACAGACAGCATAGCCTGCCGCCGCCAGTAGGACGATTGTAATCAGCGTGAGGAGGATATTTGACGTGCTGATGCTGGAGTAGAACTGCTCGGTTGTTGCACTATTTTTCCCGTTACCAGCAGCCGTTTGCGCGATGATCGTCTCTTCTCTCGTTTGAGTAGATTGACACATGATTTGTAATATGGAACCACTTATTTTGGAGTAATGTCCGTTTTTCTAATCAAACTTGCTTTTTTTTTTTTTTTTTTTTTGTCCAAATTTTCACTCGCGGTGTGACCTTGAATGGCAGGGTCGCCATGAAGTGTCGTGGTAAATGAAAGACATTTGCACTCGGTAACGTCTCGATTTATTGTCCGATCACATAGACTGAGCGTACACGATCTTAACATAATGCTTACTTAGCTAATCCTGAATAAGGTGTGGTTACACACATACATAATAATACTTACGATACTTGCTTACACACACTACAGTGTGTCACCACAACAATAGATTGTTTGTCGAAAGTAAAGTTATTATAACAATAAATAACATATAATACCGCGTTTCAAACAGTTAAGATCGCTATCCCGTTTCCAAATACGTAGTTGAGACAAAGAATACAGAAAACTAAACAATATAAAATGAATTTAAAACCAAAAAAAAAAGAAAAACATGAAAGACGAAAGATGAGAACCATATTAGTTCGTATTGCATTTCTATGAAGTATTTGTAATAGCCTGTGAATCCAAAAACAATTTATTCCGCAGAGTTTTTACCTTTTTTTTATGGTATATGGTATAGGTAAATGAGCAGACGGGTCACCTGATGGTAAATGACTACCGCCGTCCATGGGCACCTGCAACTCAAGAGTCACAAGTGCGTTGCCAGCCTTTAAGGTGGGAGTAGGGGAAGAGGAGGGGAGAGTTGGAGATTGAAGGGTTAGGGCCTGCTGTAGCGTCACTTACTCGGCGAAAAAACGGCCGGCCCGTAGCATGGCTCTCCCACGATTAATACTTATAATCTATATAATCCATTATCTTCGGGCATAGCTATTTACTAATCTTTATTGTTATGAACATAAATCAAGTTTTGATAAATATACATGGATACCTGCCATTTCCACTGCAATATGAATAGAGAAGTGCACACTCACCGTGGTGAGCAGCAGCGGCGGCGGCTGGTTCTCGAGCGCGCGTGCCTCGTGCACGAGGTGCGGGAAGCGCGGCGCCGCGCGGTTGGCGGGCGCCAGCGACAGCTTGACGCGCGCGAAGGCGGCGTGCGCGCCGTCCGACACGGACACGTTGAGCGAGCGCAGCGCGGCGGGCGCGGCGGCGAGCCAGGCGCGCGTGTCGGCCAGCGCCAGCACGCCGGTGCGCGCGTGCACGGAGAAGGCGCGCTGCGAGGCGCCCTCGAGCGCGTAGTGCAGTCGCGCGGCGTCGCGCTCGTCGGGGTCCCACGCGCCCACGCGCGCCAGCGCCGTGCCGCGCGCCGCCTCGCCCGACACCGCGCACGCCACCACGGCGCGCTCCATGCGCGGCGCGCTGTCGTTCACGTCCTCCACTGCGCACGCAACGCACCGTTCCATCTTTGTTCTCATACGTCGTTTTAACTTTTTGTCGCTCTATAGCGTCTCGAAATTATTTTTTAACTAGGTGTGTGTACAGCACTGGTTACTGAATAGTTACTACGTGATAGGTGAATCACCCCATACGAAAATCTCCAAATCTACCGTTTTAATTGTCTTCTCTTTCCGGGTACCGACCGCTGCTTGCGAAAATTAATTTAAATATTCGTAGGTATGATTATTATTGCCTCGCAATAGCGCACGGCCACGTGACCGTGAGTGTAGATTACCTCTTCTATATATATTTTTTGCTATAAAATGTTTTCATTATGTTAGTGCCCTTTTCAATTATTTTTGGGTTTGGCACAATGTGTTTACAGTTTTTTTTTTTCAAATGAAAACTTCTTTAGGCACGTTAGTGCACTTTTGCTATGGGGACGCTAATAATACATATATAGATCCACTAAAGGGCGCTAATCTAAACATTGAGTTCTGTCAGCTTCTTATTAATTAAAGTCATCAACCTGCTCATGTGACGTTTAAAATTCGTCGTTTCAGAATTTTAAAGAAGCAAGAATTTTACGAGACTATTTTATATTTGAAATAACGTTTCCGCTCACCAGCAGGGAAGCTTATAGTCTTTATAAAACTATCCCGATTCCTCACCAGATAGCAAATGATATGTTAACTGTCCGTGCAATGAACGAATACATTGCTGTCAATGTGGGTAAAGATACTTTCGTAACATTGTCGACGCCTGAACTACAAGATTGTTTTCACTATGAATATTCCTATTTGTGTCATATCAACACGCCTGTTCACTATCATCCGTAAACGAAAATTTCTGCCAAACATATGCCAACAAGAATGAGTGCACTGTAAGCAAATCTACGTGCAAACAAATTTGGATTGAGTTAACTGACCTGTCCAAGTATTTTTATTTTTGTTGCGATTCATACTCTGTACGAGTCATATGTCAAGATCGGGTTACTTCCGAACAGCTGGTCGGAGCCAGCATAATAAGCCTTGACTCAAATTGCATCATAAAAGGTACCGACTTTGCATTATATTTACGATCAAGGTCAGTACACACTATAAACTTGAAGCCGGAAATTGTCACTCCAAGAATCATGTGGGTCAATATGTTGAACCTAGAGATGAGCATATAAACCAAACACTGAATGATAGGGCAAGCAGATAGAGCAGCTGAAATCAGCGGTAAATGATCCATCTTATGAACTATTGTCTACACATGACATCCATCAGTACGCCATTACGTACACAGTGTTGGGAGTGGCGGTATTGGTAGTAGCAGTGTTCCTGTGGAAGAAGAGATGGGCCGCCAACAGAGTGGGCTGTTCACAAACCGCAGTGCAAAGTGCAGTGTTTTCGCGTCTTCAAAACACGGCTGACTGTCAGTCTAGTGACGTCCCAGTTGACTCGATTCGCGTCAGCAATCTAAGAGACTAATCAACTTCTCCCATACCAAAAAGATGTGTTTTTCTAAAGGACCTGCCGTAGTTTCGTGCATCTTTTGGCCCGGGAGGATGTACGGGCTAATGACCGATATTACGCTCGGTCAGCAAAATAAGTAACAATATGAAGTGTGAACTAATTTAGTGTCAGTGCACGTTTAGCAATAGGACGGTACTCATAGTAATATAGCGTAGCGGTTAGAATCATATATTTTATAACATTATTTGTAATTACTTGAATAATAGCTGTATCAATAAATCATCTACGAGTAGTATTATCGAGTAGTATCATTAGCATTATTATCTATCAAATCGTGTACGGAGATCGTACAGAAAGTGTTTTCTTTTGGTTTTACTGATGTTTTTGATAAAAATACATTTTAAAACATAACTCTACCAATAAATAGTACGACTGGCATAATTTGGGGCTTTATTTCTACTTACTACTACATTGCCCGTTGTGTTGGATGCTATCCGATAGTTTGGTTTTATATGATGAATAATAGTGTTGGCTTTAGCATTGCTAGTGGCGCGGTCACAGAGAATCGTCGCGAGCTAGAGATGTGCTAAACGATATTAGGATACCTACAGTAGTACTCAAAAACTGTACATTTTACATTAAAAGATAAAAATGAAACATGAAAAATTGTTTTCTTAAGAGAATATATTATTTTGTTATTATTGGTTTATTTCGTTTATTTTCGATTCCCGTAGAATGTAGATATGAAAGACAGGAGGATATATGCCTCGGAAAGAATTACTTCAATATATCCACAAAACGACGTACTCTGTTAAAATATGCAGTACCTATAATTAACACATGGAACTTGTTCAATGTAGTAAGTTCAGGTGTATATTGTTTTAACCGATTTAATAAAAAGTAAATAAATACTTTGAAATGGTGGACGCGAGAATAACGTGAAGTTTGTTTTTTTTTTATATTTGATGACATACATTTTCACCAATATGATCAGTCCCCGACTAATAACCACGTCATTCATTTAATTAAATGTGATATCCGCCTTAATTGTAACGCAAAAATGCAATTGAAATTGTTCCAAAAAGACAGTAATTAAATTACTGTCTTTTTGGAACAATTTCAATTTCTTCATTCTACAGAACAGTAATTTTTAAAACTTCATCTTTTAATAATTCTTAAAACTTGATTAAATGTTTAGTTTCCCTAGAAAGCAGCCATTGTTAATTTTACCATTAAAATAAACTTTTGCGTGGAGATTCTCGGTATTTTCAGCGATAACTACATTTTTTTTTTAATTACGTAGATATATACTTAAATTAGAATGTTAACCAGTAACTTATTTAATTATTTATTTTCAACGCAACCTATTTCTTTGTGCTCTAAAAATAAAACCGCAACCCACTACGCGCGAGTGCGTGAGTGAGTGAGTGCGTGAGTGAGTGCGATGGAGGTGGGGTTCACTGACCGGTGACGAAGAGGTGCGCGGTGGTGAGCAGCGGCGGGCGGCCCGCGTCCGCGGCGCTCAGCAGCAGGTGGAAGTGCGCGCGCCGCTCGCGGTCCAGCGGCGCCGCCACGCGCACCGCGCCCGTCGCGCGCTCCACCGCGAACGCGCCCTCCTCGCCCCCCTCGCCGTCCGCGCCGTCCGCGACCCCCGACAGCGAGTACGTCACGGCGCCGTTCTCTCCTGCGCGCAGTCGTAATGGTTTAGTGTTCTAATATTACTATAACGATAGATCTGACATAAGTATAACCTACCGGTGTCGTTGTCGACGGCGTGCACGACGAGCACGAGGTCGCCGACGGAGGCGGCTTCGGTGACGGTGGCGCGGTACACGTCCTGCGGGAACTCGGGTGCGCAGTCGTTGACGTCGAGGACGCGCAGCGTGACGGCGGCGTCGGCGAAGGCGCCCGTGACTCCGTCCGTGGCACGCACCACCAGCTCGTGCTCGCGCGCCGTCTCGTAGTCCAGCGCCGTGCGCGCCACCAGCACGCCTGAGCAACACGACCGTCAGCACACGTTACACGTCACATCCGCGAGCGTGCCCCACCCACCGACGCCTTCTACTGGCCTGTGCTAAAGCGTAATGCACCCAAAGCGTCTGCGTACGAGTGAGCCTGAGCGAGGCGACCGAAGGAATGAGGCGGGGACTAGTCAGTGAGCGAGGCCGCCAGTACGATGGACGCGAACGTACAGATAGACGACCGGCAGATGACTTGAACTTGCAAGCTCGTGCGGGTAAACAGAACCCTTCCCGAATGTGAAATAATACATTTATTTTATGTGCTGAGCTCATTTTTGTGTTAGTTGAGGTGAATGATAATATAAGTGCTGTATAGAGGTATTGCATAATAGTCAAATAATTCACAAACATAAATAGAGTATTTTGTCCCCAAAAGAACAACGAAATCCAATGAGCAACAAAGCTATCAAGTTAAAAATAAAATTGAGCCTAGCCGAGGAAATTTGGGTATTTTGACTATAATTTGGTAAGATTGATACCTCCAAGTACCTATTAGACTCGAAGTAGTAGGAATTAAGTATACCTAATATATATTATATTATGTCTGTCACCGTGAAATTGACGAAATCGTTAGTTTATAAACTGACCAGCGATATCATAAACTGACGGAAAACTATGAACTGCACCCACCCGTTTATAACTTAACAACTTAACGTATTATTTCTCTATTCCATATTATGAACCCTGCAGATTCGTTTACAATTTTTTTTTTTTATATTTGAGCTGCCAAAATGACTCTGCCCCGCCTGATGGAAAGCACAAGCAGAATCCAAGAGTGGTGGTCACCATCCTCACAGCGAACAGTGACAGTGCAGCATGGTGACCAGCACTATGGCGGCCTAGTGAGATGCTTTTTCACGCCCCGCTTAAAGGACCCGGGATCATTGTGGGACGGAAACACGTGCGCTAGTAGCGAGTTCCAGGTTTTAACTGCTCGGCACAGGAAGGAAGACCCGAATCGATGGGCGCGAGAGCGTATGTCTTCCACTCTGAAGGGGTGACTTCCGAGGCCGGCACGTGTTGTCCTGTAGAGGAAGGGAGAAGGGGGGACCAGTTGGAAGAGCTCTTCAGAACACTCCCCATGATAAAGAAGATAGAGGACTGCCATAGAGGCGATATCTCTACGCATCTGCAGAGGCTCAAGGGACTTCAGGACGGCGGTGGCTTCAGGACTGCCGACAATGCGGATTGCTCGCCGCTGCAACCGGTCGAGAGCGTCAAACAGATACTGCGCGGCTCCATCGCAAAAGATGAGAACAGTACTCCACGCACGAGCGAACCTGGGTCTTATAAAGAAGACATAGATGCCCAGGCGAGAAGAACCGTCTCACCTTGTTTAGAATACCTAACTTCCGCGAGGCCGCCTTAGTGACGCTCTCAACGTACTCGCGCGGGTTGAGGTCGCGGCGGATATCCATGCCCAGGATATCAAGCCTGCCTTGTAATGGCAGTTGAGTGTTCTAAAAAGTCGGAAGGAAATTTGACATTGAGAGATTATAAACTAACGAAATAAATACGTTAAACTGTAAACGGTTATTTGCACTTCATAATATTTCGTCAGTTTACAATATCGCGAGATTAATTATAAACTAATGATGTTCACAATCTTACGGTGACATATATAAATACCACTTAGTAATTAATTACGAAATGTCAGAAGGTATAAATGCTACAAACTTAAAATGTGACAGGTACTTTTTTATAGAGTGCAGGTATTGGTTAAGAAAGGATTTTTGAAAATTCAACTCCTAAGGAGGTTACAAAGGATTAAATCCCGTTATTGTATAGACGATACGAAGTCACAGCTAGTATACCAATATGTATGAATTGAAACACGGTCCGATACATTCGCCCGATCTTTTAGTAAAGTATCCTTGTGCACAATTTTTATTTATTTATTACATACATTTTGTGACTTAAACGATACACAAAATGAGCTGATATCGGTAGCGGAGCGTAACGAGGTAGAGTTCCGCCATGCGGACCGCCCGCGCCACCCGGGCGGACCGCCCGCGCCACCCGGGCGGACCGCCCGCGCCACCCGGGCGGACCGCCCGCGCCACCCGGGCGGACTGCCCGCGCCACCCGGGTGGACCACCCGCGCCACCCGGGCGGACCGCCTGCGCCACTTGGCCAGGGCGGCGACGTGCTCCTGAGTGCTAGTGAGCATTGCGAATGGCGTGGATGGCGATGGATGTGATAGTGATAGCAGAGCACAGCGACATGCAGCCAGTGTGAAGCGGGGCGTTTGGTCTTAGCGGACGGGCCAGGGGTAAAGGGGAGCGGATTACTGTCGCTTTGCGATATACTCACATGGACTATTGCCTCTGTCGGGTGCTGCGGATAAAATTAACACGTTAGTTACGCAATCACTATACCCAACACCTAGGAACAGCCGAGGAGCGTGCACAGTTTACTCTGAAGTCGAATTGGCTTACAACACAGACCACCCTAGTCTCTAATAACACCCTACCGTACCCTACATAACGGCACCGGTTACCGAACACCACGTGCCAGTCGGTTGTAGTTCAATACAATAGTGCCGGTGCAAACAACCAAAGTGCCGTTCAGTTCAGCTTAGTAGTAGTTTTGTATACATAGGATATTGATAATATTAAGATAATGGTGCGGAATTTGTAACACCACTCTCTAAACTATAATCTGACTAAATTTTCTTCATATAAGATGTAAAACTTGTATACTTTTAAACAAGGTCTTATTTTTAATTTAAACAAGTAAGTAACATATGTCATTATCGAAATAATAATATTGTATAATTTCCCACGAACCGGTAGGTACTCATAAAATAGAGTAGCGCAACGCTTAACTAATGGGGCTAAAATCACATCGCTCATGGCTAGCAACGATCAAGAGTGTCAATTTATATACTTGTTTAGCTAAAGTGACTTACGATGCGACGTATTGTGGCGCAATACGAGGTGGCTCCAACAATTCAAGACACCACGTCAGATAAATTACCACCTGATTTCGTTTGTGACATTATGATAAGTGTTCTCGACGAAGAACTCGAAAAGGTCATTAAAGCTTAAAGGGGGACTCTTGTGTACAATTTCTCACAGTATTAATACTAAAAGACTAGGTTGGTCCGTCTCTACTACATTTAGAATAGGTAAGGCTTCACATATAATTATTATTTGTATTATATTTAAACAGGTTTACAATTGATTCATTCCATTTATTATATAATCAGTTGACCAGTTTTCAATACCGTCGTACAAGTAATTTGCATGCATCTGGATGTATCGTGCTTGTTATAACTAGATACTAGTTAGTATTCGTGCACCACTCCATTTTAGTGTAATTTACCCGCACGGCGCGGCGTCTTGCCTTTCGCTAACAATACATTCGGCACATGATTTTAATATTGCTCCAAAGAATTAGCACAACAATTAAGACCGGTAATGAGATCGGTCCATAGTCACCAGGCTAATGACATAAAAAACACTATGAAGGGAATCGCTTTGGAGGGCTTTCCCGGAGGAAGTAAAATCCTTACCGATCTATCAACGAGAAGACAAATTTAATTTCTGGGAATCGCGCCTCTCTCAATCGGCCACACTTTGCAGAACGGCTAAACGAGAAACGAGCGAGTCGATCTTTACTAATTTATTATTCAGATCCACGATGCGACGCAACAACTTAAGAGTGATTCAATCACAGAGTAGACCTGTAACACGTATACATCGGGTGAGTTACCGGTGTCGAAGTGTAGCTCGAAGAGCTGGTCGGCGTCGTCCAGTAGCGTGTAGATGAGTTGGCGATTCAGCGGTGACGTAGCGCGCAGCGGCGGAGCCAGCGCGCTGCCGGGTGGCGCGTCCTCGCGCGCGCTGAGCGCGTAGTGCGCGCGCTCCCACGCCGGCGCCGCGCCGCCGCCCCACACGCGCACCGTCACCGCCGCGCTCGCGCCGCACGCCGGCACGCCGCCGTCGAACGCGCCGATCACCAGCGTGTACAGCTGGTTGTGCGCGTCCACCGTCTGCTTCAGCGAGATCTGGCCGCTGCGCCGGTCCACGCGGAACAGCTCGCCGTGTCCGCGCTTCATCTCGTACCGCACCTGCGATAGACACCGACCGTAGTGGTTAGTGATCCCGACCGCTGAGCTGTCGCGGGTTCGATCACCACCCAGAACAGATAATTGTGTGATGAGCACGGTCATTTGTTCTGAGTTTGGGTGAAATTTATTTATTGTTATTATTACAGATCGCTTTAAGGCGTACTTACCTAAATTAAGCTACGATTGATTGAATTTTAGCATACGTCCAAAAAGTCATCGGAGTCATTTTTAGGGTTCCGGCGGAAAGCCGTTCGACAGTATCGGTTACCTCGCCGTTGTCGTTGGCGTCGAGATCTACGGCCTTGACACGGAGCACGGGCGTGCCGGGCTCGGCGCCGGCCAGCACGGCGGCGGCGTAGGGCCGCTCCACGAACACGGGGCAGTTGTCGTTGACGTCGGTGACGGACACGTGCAGACGCGCGCGCGCCACGCGCGGCTCGGCGTTCGGCGGTGCGCTGCGCGCCTCCAGCACCAGCGCGTACGCGTCGCGCGCCTCGCGGTCCAGCGCGCGCCCGCCGCTGCGCACCGCGCCCGACGTGCGCCCGACCTGCAGCATAGCGCCGTGTACATTGATTATACTGTAGCTTTGTAATCCGTTCCAGTGTCTCTGTTTCAGTGGCAGGCTTTGAATAATATCGCACAAATTGCTCTTAAAATTAAATGCTTGTTCCATGTGTGTATAAACGTTAGCTCATACACGTTTAATATTAAGGTAGAAATACTAACACAATACAATGTAAGAAAGAGTATTAAATAGATACCGAACACGCCACCACAGTAGTTTCCCTACATTTTGATGCATGGCCAAAAATGATGCCGAAAATGGTAATGCTCACCTCGAATCCGTCGATGGGATTTAATATACGAAACTCGATATGTTCGTTGAGCGCGGCTCCGAGGACGTTGAGCACGGCGATAGTTGTGGGTTTGGTGGAATTCTCTACCACCGAGCCGTAGTAATCGGACTTCTGGAACGCGAGACCCGAGTTGTCGGCCTCGCGCACTCGTATCTCCACCCGCGCCGAGCTCGAGTACCGCCCGTCGGACGCGCGCACGCGCAGGCGGTACGCGTCGCGCAGCCGCTCCGGGCTCACCACGACGAGCGCGCCGTTCGGCAACAGCGCGAAGGCGCCCTCCGCGTCTCCTTCGATTATGTCGTACTTGACGGAAGCGTCAGTCGGTAGGTCAGGATCGAGGGCCGTGACGGTCAATACGGTCACGTTAGCCCACGTGGGCAGCAACACCGTAGCCTCGTACGCCGGCTGACTGAACTCCGGCGGGCAATCGTTAACGTCGATCACTTCAACGGACACCTTGGCGACGCTCGCGGACGGAAGCCTCGGGGTGCCCATGTCGATGACCTGAAACGGTACGGTCCTCGTGTACGGTGTCATTTATATATATTTTTTTTTTATCTTAAATAGGCTAATAGAAATCGTGCGAAGGGCACTTAGAATAAAATCAAAATTATTCGTTACAATCAAATCATTTGGAAAGTAAACACACACGCTGTCATTTTACATACAAAGACCCTTACTAACACTTTACCCACACTCTACAACTATTAGAGTTACTACTACTAACTAATTGATTAGCGATCGGTCTTGTATACAGTGAAATGTACAATCTTCATGGGAAGAGCGCTGCTGCCTGAAACACAGATTTAAGTTATCTAGTTCAGACACAGATGTTCACCGAATTGTAATGTTAACCTATATCTCAAACTGTTTGTGTATCTTAGAAATTAAGATAAAGACCAATAAAGATAAAGATATAAAAAAACATTGAAATGTAACGAATTTCGCAGAACGACTCAGGCTAAAACTGAATTAGTATTATTCGGTAGGGGAACAGAGGTCAAACATCGTACCCTGACGCTGAAGTCGTGTCGGCGCGCAGTCTCGTAGTCGAGCGGCGCTCGCAGATGCAGCGCGCCGGTGGTGGAGTCCACGCGGAACAGAGCGGCGGCCGCCGGCTGCAGGATCTCGTAGGCGCGCTGGCGGTTGGCGGGCGAGTCAGCGTCGTCGGTGAGCAGCACGAGCGGCGCGGGCTGCGCGCGCGGCGCGTCTGCGTCCGCCACCAGCGAGCCCGGCGCCGCCGCCTCGGACGCGCGGCCACGGTACTGGCGCCGCCGCAGCGTCGGCGCCCACTCGTTGCGGTCCAGCACGTGCACCGTCACCTGCGCCGCGGCGCGCCCGCCGCCCTGCGCGCGACGAGACAATATCGGATCACCGCTTCAGATAATTATATCGCCTTCTTTTATTGCATACTTTATATGTAAAGGGTTGTCCTATCGATTTTAGAGAATAAATAGTACCATAAAAATAATCTAAATAAACAAAAAAGTGCAAAGTTTCGCCGAGAAAGATAAAAAACGATCGCTAGAGAATCACACAACAAAAGCCAAATTGGTCCTCTTCCGCTCGCTCGGTCGGCGCGTGTATAATATGTATGTTTTAGTACTTTTTTTTTTTTTTTGTTAGCCTCACACGTGTCCCACCGCTGGGCAAAGGCCTCCCTCTTACGCTTCCACTCCTCTCGGTCCTTGGCCCCCCTAGGCCTCATGTTTAAAAAGGTGTCGAGATCGTTCCTCCATCTCCTCCTCGGCCTTCCTCGCCGTCGATGACCACCTCCAGGTATCCACTCCGTGGCTATTTTGGCCATCGGAATAGCTCCATTCGACAGACGTGTCCCGCCCAGCACCACTTTGGCCTGGCGGTCACCACTCCAACATCAGCGATGCCAGTTTTGGAACGCAGTTCAGTGTTTCTGATGTGGTCCGTCAGTTTGACACCCAGTATGCTCCGTTCCATGGCCCGTTGGCAGATCTTAATTCTGGACTTTTGATGCTCGGTCAAAGACCAGGTTTGGTAGTTAGGTTAGGACGGGCAGGATGCACATGTCGACGAGCTTGCGCTTCAGAGTGAGTAGTAACTCACCCTTCAACATCTCCTTCATGGCCCAGAAGCTCTTCCAGGCGTTGTTGATACGGCGATCGATCTCCTTGTCCAGCCTGTTTTCGAAGCTTACTATCTGTCCTAAGTAGGTGTACTCGTCGACATACTGAATCTGTTGCCTATCTACCTAAACCCTACGTTTCGCGCTGTTGGACATTACCTGAGTCTTTGACCGATTCATCTTCAGTCCGACATCAAGACTTGCCGTGCTGAGATCTTCAAATTCAAATTCAAAAAAATCTTTATTTCATAAAATTGACCATCAATTATTCGAAATCGTCGATTTAATAAATAATTATTATAATTAAAAATTATAGATCAACACACACAGAGTCAACGCAACAATAGTTTGCTTCGTCAAATGTAAAATGATTAAAGAAAACAAAACTGGATAACATAATATCACATCTGCCTGTTTCGATCTATAACCGCCCGTTTCCAAATGGTTGAGCCTTGTGAGAAGAAATCGGGCAAACAAACTCACGGCCACTCTTTAAAAAAAAAACCAGAAGCATATGCTGTAATGTTGGCGCGTCGGGAGGGAACAAGACTATGTCATCGGCGAAGCGAAGATTTGTGAGCCTTCTCTCGCCGACTTCAATACCCCTGTCCGTCCAGTATACGTATATGTATATAGTATACATAATATATATAAATGTTTGTGAAGTATAACCGACTCTGTGGGTATTGTTTTATAATTTTGAATTTTTTATTATAATAATTATTTATTAAATCGACGATTTCGAATAATTAATGATCAATTGTATGAAATAAAAATATTGAATTTGAAATTCTCGACGGTATTTTAGACCGCAATAAGGAAGATGCAAATATACTATTTGTAGAAGTTAGGAAGTCGGTGAAAGGTCGGTTATTGATGGGACCAAGGAATTATAATACAAATGAGCGCACGCGATGGCCGTTGATCGTGTACTGATTGGAGTTTTGTAATAAATAATCAGCGTAGTAAGGTAAAGACGCTTATTCTTCAATAGCGTATGGATTTATTGTACAACTAGCTGCCCCGAGGGACCATGCCATGGCAACTCTGGAACAAATTTTTATTTTTTTAAAAGAGACATCTTCACCTGAAGCATAAAACTGTTATTCTAGGTTACCATATTTTATCGCCAGACATTTAAGGTAGTTAGATAACTTGTCAAGTTTGTAGATTCATTCCACCAGGTTTGTCGTTTTTAATAATTCCTTGATTAATATTAAGTAAAATTATTATTTAAAATAATAGATCGTTGTTTCGAATAAAAAAAATGATTACTCGAGCCCATAAAGTAGTTAACCAGTATAACATGCTGGCAACTCTGGTCTCTGTCTAAACGTCAAATGTCAGAAAAAAAATCGCCGTTGATAAATAAATAATTTATGTTAATAATTTTAATAAGTAATTATTATTAATAAGTTATGATTTATTGTAATAGTAGAGTGTTTTTCGTTATGAGTTTGTGCAAATAAGTGAACAGTGTTCTCACAGTCAAAAGCTGTTCTAAATTTTATAAATATGTATGTGGTGACAGTGACAGTTCATATATGTTTGAAAACATTATTAATAAAGTTTTGTAAATATGAAATGATAATAAAATATGTTATTAATAAACTAATTAAATTAGACGTTTGTGTTATTTATTCTGTGCTCATTACTATAAATTATAGCAATAGTAATTAATAATACATTTTTACACATGCAGTCAGCGCCTCTATAGGTGAAGTAGGGAACTAAAGTTCCCTTGCTTTGCGTTCAGAGGCACTGACGTACACACAACGAGTTGCCAGTCTATTTCAATATAATATATTTTAGTTTATGCGACAGACTTCGTTCTGTCAAAAGTTATTGATTAACGTCAAATGTTTGACAATTGGGGACATGTGTTTTAATTATTATGTAAGGGATAACAATGTACTCCATATATTAAACGCATTCATTACTCGAATCTCAGACGTTTCACTTGTCTTACACAATCCTTATATGGCGACCCTGCCGGGCAGCGATTTGCTGATGCAAATGTTTGTTACATGAAGCTAAACGGGAAATCAAACAATATGAGTGTCAATCGCAATATTTCTATCGACCGGGTTACAGAACAATATCAGTGCAATTATTTTAAAATAGATTTCGAAGATGGGTTCCTCAAACTCTAAAGAAGAGCTAATTTTAGCACAAAATGCCGCAGGAAGTGCAACAAATCAAGAAATCGGTGAGCTGCAGTTTCACATGAGTATCACCAATATCGTTCTTGCTGTCATAGCAATAATTTTGGCAATTGGCTTGGTATACTTTGGCCTGAAGACCTATAGAAAATGCCACAAAAAGTGCATTACTAATGAAATACGGATGCATATTTTTCGGAAATCGATGTCCGTGTACTATCGTCATCGGCGAGACGCGGAGTCAGCTGAGGTAATGGCTAAAAATGGTGGAAAATCGTGAAAGTGCGAAAAATGGCTCGTTAATATTCGTTTTGGCGTATAAATGCGGAATAAGTTAATCGGTAATCATTTAGTGAGTGTTAATCAGTGTAATAATTCTAATAATAAAATAAAAATAGTATAAAAGAATTTCCTTTCCGAGACTTTGAAATGAAGATATAGTATAGTGTAGAGACTTTAAATTTTATATTATAACAGGTATTTAACCTGACTATATGAGGTATGTAGTTTTATAATATGTTGCTTATATTATATTTCAGTTATAGAAAATTGTAACTTCCCATGGCCATAGCATTAAGTAGTTTGTATAAAGAATTAGTAAATATACGAACTTATTTACTAAAAATCGGTCCAAGTAGACGAGTTGGAAACATTATTATTATAAAATTAAAATTATTGTCAAATTATGTTGACGTCGAGTTCCTTGTCCAGGACATGCGAATTTGTTTGTTACCTAAAAAATCGGCAACAGCAGTTCAGCGTCGATTGTATAATTATAAACTAAATAACTTGAATTTAGACGAGTATGGTAGGCATATTACAGAAATGTTTGTAGATCTTACTCTTGCACAATCAGATGGTAGCGATATTGATTCTCAAAGTTTAAGGCGCTTAAATGAAAAACAAGCAATAAACTCGTTCTCGGATGGCCTTAGAAATAGGAGACTGAGTACTACAATAGCGGCAAGGAATTATACTACGTTAAAGGACGGAGTACAGGCTGCTATTGATGAAGATAGTGAGACACCATCAACTTCTACCGAAATTATGACTTTTAGTCGTTCTCATAATGTATATTACAGCCAGCGAAAAACTAATAACTATCACAGGAGCAGCGGTTGGTCAAATGCAGCGGGGCGCGGAAGATACCAGTATCGAGGCATTACTAACCAGCAGAGTTCCGATCACAAGTATCGTGGTCACCCGAATATGACACGCGGAACGAGAACATTCTTCAGTAACAGAGGTAGGTCTAATTTTAATAATTTTAGGGGTCATGGGGCATCGCGCCACATACATACTTTGACAGATTGTAATCCTCAACCTCCTACTAATAACGAAAATCAGAATCTGTTTTTTCGAGACTAAAAATATAATTTTATCTTGTGACAATAATAGTCCATGTTATATAAAGGTACATAGTCATAATTATTCCTACACGTGTCTAATTGACACCGGAGCATCAATTTCAGTTGTAGATTATAAACATATATTGAAACAGAATATTCCGATCTATAAAAGGAATACCGTTGTCAGCGGTATTGGAGGCAAAGTCCGAACCATAGGATATGTCTACTTAGACTTATTACTAGGAGATCGGTATGTGAAACATAACTTTTATGTTTTGAATTCTTTACCTTGTAAGGCAAGTTGTATAATTGGACATGATTTCTTAAACAAGTACAAATCGATTTTAAATTTTAATAACAAGACAATCTCATTGTGTTGTCAGAATAATAGGGTAACAATACCATTAACTTTTCAGAATAATACGGTACATTTACCCGCGAGATCTGAATCTATACATTTTATAAGTAGTTCCGGAAGCAAGCGTTATATGCGCGTCAGAACTGCGTGAAGGTGTCTTTATAGCTAGCTCATTAGTTAATCCTGTTGATGGAAAAATACCTATTAGGATCTTGAATACCACAGAGTCAGAATTAACATTACATGATATTAACCCAACTATCCATAGCGCAAAGGAGTATATTTGTTGTTCATTTGAAAAAACAGTAAATAACTCCGATCGAGTTAAACAACTATTTTCATTACTAAAATTAAATCATTTGAATTCTGAGGAACAATTGTTTTTAGAGACGTTATCTGCAAAGTATTCCGATATATTTTACCTTCCAGGCGATAAATTAACAACCACTAACATTTATAAGCACTCTATAACATTGAAAGGAAACGTTACACCAGTGTATACTAAACCTTATAGAGTACCACACTCGCAAAAATGTGAAATTAAGAATCAAATAGATCATATGCTTGTACTCCATTTAGTCCACGTAGTATCAAGTGACACTGTTTCACCTGATCCTGAAAAAAATTGTGTGATTAAAAATTACCCTGTCCCCAAAAGTACTGACGAGGTAAGAAGATTTGTAGCTTTGGCGAATTATTACAGAAAATTTATACCCAATTTTGCTGATAAAGCTCATCACTTAAATATGTTATGTAGAAAGAACGTTAAGTTTTTTGGGACGAGAACTGTCAAAATTCTTTTGAATCACTTAAATTAAGTATAACATCTCCGCCTGTTTTGCAATACCCCAACTTTTCGGAACAAAACCAATTTGTTATACATACTGATGCATCAGGCTACGGTTAAGGAGCTGTTTTATCTAACTCAGACGGTCGGCCAGTTGCGTACGCAAGTAGGAGTTTAAATAAAGCGGAAAGGAATAACCCAAACATTGAAAAATAATTATTAGCCGTGGATTGGGCTGTTAAATATTTTAGACCGTACCTATATGGTCGAAAATTCAAAATCATAACCGATCATAAACCCCTAATATATTTATTGAATATGAAGGATCCATCAAGCAGATTACTAAAGTTTAGATTAGTACTAGAAGAATATGATTTTATAATCGAATAGGTACATCAAAGGCAGACAAAATGCGGCTGCAGACGCATTGTCTCGTTTAACTTAACCTCAATTGACCTTAAGGAACTGAGAGAGAATATTGACGTCGTTTCTAACACAGAAAAAACGATTAGAGAGCGAGAATTCTTCGGATGAAAAAACAACTACTGACAATTGGCCTGATCAACCAAAAGTCGTAGAAACTCAATTCAAGCCGAAAAATTCAGTTGAACTTAGATTTATAGACAACAATAGATAATGTGAGTTAAGAAAAAATAGTAAAATAACGCATGAGTCAAGTACTTTTATATTTGTAGAAGATTTATTGACAATATTTATTAATCCTGCTTCTCAATCACAAATGTCGCGAGCCGAATTTGCGAGAGAGCTGAGCGATTTTTGTAATACAATATACGTAGAAGAAGTATACTTCATTAAAAATGATAATAACAAAATATTTGTTAGTAAGTTAGTGAGTGAAATAAAGAGAAACATCAATTGGCAAGGGCCAAGATTGTGTATTTTAAAAGAAATAAAAAGAATAGAAATGAATGACGACCGAAAAGTTATCTTAAACGACTTTCATCTTTTGCCTACAAGTGGCCACGCAGGCATTAGACGAATGTTCAATAATATTAAAAAATACTATTTTTGGCCTGGACTGAGACGGGTATTAAGAAATTTGTGAAAAAATGTCCAAAATGTCAAAAGCAAAAACACACTGTTCATGTCAAAGAACCTATGACAATCACTTCTACTGCTCACGAAGCATTCCAAAAAATATTTCTTGACCTTGTAGGACCACTTGATAGAGATGAAAATAATTTTACTTATGTATTAACTCTACAATGTGAACTGTCAAAATATATTTGTGCGTTCCCCTTGACTACAAAAACATCGGACGAGGTCGCGCGTGCATTTGTAAATAGCTTTATACTACAGTACGAAGTGCCACGAGAGATCGCGACAGACAGAGGCACTGAGTTTATGGCGGATACCATGAAAAAGGTTTGTAAATTTTTAAATATTTACAAACTTAACTCAACAGCGTATCATCACCAAAGCATCGGGGCGCTCGAGAATTCTCATAAGAGTTTAGGAGCATTTTTACGAATACACGCTAAAGGACGGCCTGACACTTGGGAGTTCCTGGTTGCCATACTGGTGCTTTGCTTATAATACGTCTGTACACACATCAACAAAATTTACACCATTTGAACTGGTCTATGGTAAGAAGTGTAATTTACCTACAAACCTAATTAACTCTATAGATCCACTATACAATCATGACAGTTACTCATGTGAATGAATGAAATGTGAATTTATTAGCTTCTAAACACGATATAAAAAATAGGTATGATAAGCATATTAATCCAGTCTGTTACAAGCCTGATGATTTGATATTAATTATTGAAATTAAAAATGAAACTGAAACTAACAAATTTGTACTCAGGACCGTATAAGTTTGTAAGAGAATTAGCACCAAATGTAAAGGTAAATATTAATGGAAAAATTGACTTAATACACAAAAATAGAACAAACCCTTATTATAATTAGTTACATTACAACTTTGTATTTCACTGATACGACAGTACCTACATGATTATGTTATTCTTATTAAGTTAGTAGTACCTATGTTTAGAGAATCGCTATTGTTTACATAACATTGTATCTGCGCGTACATTATGCGGTGTTCACCGGTTGTTAGCGACAGACTTGTGAATCTCGAATCACAGGTTCCAATTCAGATAGCATTCCAGCACGAATATAATGTAAAGTGCTTATTGATTATTTTAGGTATCTTTGTATTTTTTGTTTTACACGTTACTTTTGTATGTCTTTATATACACTTTATTACTTTTGTGTAATTAGTTCGTAAGTACCATGCATCTGTATGCATACTTTTATACATAAAATAAAACTGTATTTTATTTTCTTTTATCGGGGAGATGTAAGGGATAACAATGTACTCCATATATTAAACGCATTCATTACTCGAATCTCGGACGTTTCACTTGTCTTACACAATCCTTATAATTATTTACTCTGTGATTTGTATACGAAAAGAAAAGTGTTGTTTTTACTATAACCTTCCTTGTGCTTTAACGCCTTCCGTGTCTTCCTTCGGTAAAACTGGCATCGTCTAATCCCACTTCTGACACCAATTTGTTACGAGCTGAGGTTCGGGATTAGAGAATTATACCAGATTGTTACCGAAATAGACAAAATTTATTTTAATAGATCACAAAATACACAGGGAAACTAGCAACAACACAATTACAATAATTTATTATCACTATTACACTAAACTTCTTAATTCACTTACACTTTAGTCGCTGTTAATTCACTTGACACTCACTTGAAACTAAACTCACTTGACACTCACTTGATAACTAACTCACTTGACACTCACTTGATAACTAACTCACTTGACACTCACTTGATAACTAACTAACTACTCCGCAATGCCATGCTTTATATAGCGAAACGGTTCTTCCAAAAAAATCGCGACACCTCTGGTAAATTCTACACAACAATAGAATCGTACATCGTAGAATATTCCATTAACGGGTTACTAACTACTTAGTTCCGTGTTGTCTCAACAGATAGCGTGTATCTTTATTTTGTAGCTCTATACGACTTCCCACAGTCGCCAATAGATGGTGGGATATTCGTAACAGTATGTATAATGTAGCTGCTATGGATTGGTATGTACCTACATTTACCTGTAAAAAATGTTAGGTTTGGTAGTATTAAATTCAGAATATTATTTGTGGTATTGTTCTGCATATGTATCCTTTTTGTTGTTCTGACTACTTGATGTTGATGGACGACGTTCCATTTCAAATAGTTTACAGTGCCTTATATACCTGTTTATACAAAAAATGGGTGCGTGTACTTATATACGCTCGTGAGAAGTTATACTTCTTTGGCATCATTAAAAAAGTATATAAGCACAATTTCTTTCACTAATATTTACGAATATTAATCAAAATATTCAATTCAAATCACTACTGAATATAATTTATTAGCACATATATAATTCGCACTTGTATGAAACTAAAACACGTGTTGTGAATGTAGAAACTAGGATCATGTGGATAAATATTATAAATATGAAAACAGTGATCAGAGGCGACGAGCGTGCCAATACCGCAGCCATATCGCAACACTCACCATGTTGACGGCGATCACGGTCAAGTTGTAGAAACTGCACGCCTCGTAGTCTAGCGGCGCGGCGGTGGCGAGCAGGCCGGCGGCGGGGTTGAGGCGGAACAGCCCCGCGCCGCCGCGCAGCGAGAACCACGCCGCCGTGGCGCTGCGCACCTCCAGCGTGGCCAGCGCCGCGCCCGCCGGCTCGTTCTCGTACACCTTGCGTCACATTCATTTGCTCAAACGAGTAGGTAAGTAAAAATAAATTATCGATGATATAAACCGAAACGATTATTGAGTGATTTGAAAACATCTGAGTGAAATGAAAACGTTTACCATGTTTTAATTTTATTAATAAACGTCTTTCTTTATTTAAAAAGTACTTCTCGAAACTTATGAATACGCGTTAATTACGAATTCTCAGTCCGTGGAAGAACTTCACTGTGACCTGAATGCTGATAATGATGATGACTTGACTCGAAAGGAGTAGCTCTTCGATTAGAATTTGATTCTCGTTTCGATTTTGATTCGATTCTACTTTGGCGTGGCTAAGATAATGGAAAGCGATTAAGTAGTAGCAAAATTTTTAATATTGTTTAATCGATACGATTCAAGGTAAAGTAAGAAGTATGAATTTATTCTTACGGCCTTATAAATAAAAATGTATTATACCGCACTTATTCTTGTTTTAACTTTTCTTTGTGCCTGCATTAGAGCTATCGTCCATGGGCTATATATATTATATATATATATATAACTCAAGAGTCACAAGTGCGTTGCCACCCTTTCAGGTGTGATTAGGGGAAGAGGGGGAGAGGGGGGAAGAGCAGGACGACGGGAGAGGGGGGTTAGAGGGGTGTAGAGGGGGGAGAGGAGAAGGACGGGAATAGGGAAGGGTTAGGGCCTCCGGTAACCTCACTCAAGCGGCGAAAAGCAATGCAAGTATTCACTGCCGGTTTTCTGTGAGGCCGTGGCACAGATAAAATAATAGTTACTTCGTAAGCCGTGGTATCGAGCGGAGTCGAGCCGGCCCATACGTGCCGAAGCATGGGTCTCCCACGTCAAGATTTCCTCTTTTAACTTCTTCTATTGCATTTAACTCCATTCTAAATGAATGTAAAATACTTAATGCGCGTAAACAAACACAAACCGTTTTTTAAGGTTATACCACAGAATACATAATAGTACCAGGTTATACTGAGTTTATATAAGGGTAAAGGCGGGAATAACTTCGGAATAACGGTTGTATGAATACAAACGTCAACACTATACTCGGTATAAGCTATTCTTTGATTACACATTTTGCTTATTCTTAGTTAATTCTCGAGTATAACTGTTAGACCACGTTTATTTGTAAGGCTGTTAGATTTCATTATATATTTATTGGAGTATGATTTTAATATGATATTGATTTTTAGAAGAATATTAAAATTCGTATGAGAGTATTTTAGTAGAGCGAGTCAGGCTCTCGGGCTCGTATGTATGTAGTGTACCTCGCACGACATCTCCGCGTTGAGGAAGCGCGGCGGCGCGTCGTCCGGTTCCACCAGCGTGACGTGCAGCGGGAGTGTGGCGGAGCGCGCGGTGGGCGGCGGGTTGGCGGCGCGCACGTGCAGCGTGTAGTCGCGCGGGCCCAGCGCGGGCGGTGCGCGCGTCAGGCGCACGTCGCCCAGCGCCGCGTCCACGGCGAACAGGCCGCCCGCGTCCCCGCCCGCCAGCGAGTACACGATGCGCGCCGCGTCGCCGGCGTCCCTGTCGGCCGCGCGCAGCGCCGCCACCAGCGCGCCCGGCGCCGCGCCGCGCGCCACGCGCGCCTCGGCCAGGCGCCGGCCCCACTCGGGCGCGTGCTCGTCCGTGTCGTGTACGCGCACGGTCACGCGCGCGTACGCCCGCGAGGCGCGGGGAGCCTGGTCGCGCGCCCACACGGTCAACTCGTGTACGGCGGCGCTCTCTCTATGTAACAGTAAACACATTGTAAATACTAATGATGTCCCGGATATCCGTTTCTTTTTTCCGGATATTTTATCAAGTTTATGAATTTTTGAATATACCTATAGGTTAATAATAATAATATATTTATTTGCATTAAACATGGCATACAAAGATGTTACATATTTTTTTGAGAGCACATACATGTTTTGCTAATATGTACTAGCATGCAAAATTTTTAAGCAATCTGCTGGGTCTCTCCTGTTGCGTGGATTTATATTGTTAGCTGTGGTGAATAAATGAAGATGTTTTCTAAAGAACATACAAGTTTCGTATATATATAATGAAGGTAACAGTAACAAGCCAAGGTTTTTAAAGGACAATTGACACGATTCATCCATTTGTAGTCCACATATTGCCCTGATACACTTTTTTTTGGTGGCAATGAAACAGTCATTAATTACATTAAAATTTAAATTGCTAAAATATAACGGGTGTACGTATAACGTACGGGAACGGCCTGCCGAATCTTGAAATAGTAGATTTAGACCATCATTCATCAGCACGATCGGCCTAAGCGTTCGGCTTGTGACGCATATATCTCTATTCCACTGTTTTCAATGACAGGTCAGGTGGTCTGCAAAGCCCACTGTGAGGACCTTAAGGTCATTGAGTTCAGTGATGAGCCCATCGACCACAATGTTCCACAGGAGAGGCGAGAAAATCCCGTCTTGCGGACACTCTCTGGCCACCATTCCTCTCGTTATATTATTCACAGTAAATTGTATGGCTATGTAGCTAAGCACGCTGTCGATATACCCGGTAATTGTAGAGTCGACCGTTTTGTCAAAGGCACCTTTGAGGTTATTGAATTTTCCAGGAGTTAACATTTTGTATTTTAGATTGCCCTCTATGTATGAGAAACTCGATGTAGGGCCGATTATGTCCATATAGTTAGCATGTTGGTTGGGGTTCAAAGGGTAGCCGTTTACTATCTAGTGCAGTGCTCCTGATTTCCCGGTCTATTAGTATCTCCAACATTTTAAGTAAAAATTATGTGAGACTGAATGATTTCGGATGTGTGTTTATTTATTTGGAATTACAAACAGTTAAACATTACAAAATACAAGTTAATTTAAATATAGACAAATATGCACTCACACTGTTATCCATAGAATACACAATCAATCAATCAATCAATCACTTTATTTCCAGTAACATAGACTCATAATAATGTATAAATAATGAAATCATTAGAATATATATATTGCCAGCTTTGGGAACGAAGACTACCGTATCCGCGGATATACATTTTTAAAAGATCTGGTACATCGATAGTAAATACTTAGGGACGAAGGAGCCCTGAAGTTGGAAACTGTCAAATATGATGCCTCTGTAATTCGGTCTATTATATATATAAAAGAACAACGATCGTACCTGTCCAGCGGCTGCGCCAGCTCCAGCACGCCGCTGAGCTCGTGCAGGCGGAAGAGCGCGAGGGAGGCGGGCGCGCGCGCGGCGTGCAGCCCGTACAGCAGGCGCGCGGGCCGCGCGCGCAGCGCCACCAGCGCCTCGCCGGGCCGCGCACCCTCCGACGCCTCCACCGTGTACTCGTCGCGCCCGAACGACACGCCGCCCTCGTTGGCGTCGTTGATCACGCTGATGTTCACCTGTCGTCATTGTTTATTGTGTCACTCGCTCACACATGACTCGAAACTTTTGTTCATTTTACTTATTGAGTTGGTGTAGTTTGAGTAGTGAGTGAGGAGAGTGGGTAAAAAGGATCCCGCTGACTACGGGCTACTTTATTTTGCTGATATCGTTGATATCGTTATTTTTAAAAAAAATTAGGGTTCCGTTCCTCAATAGGGTAACTTTGTTGTCCGTCTGTCTGTCGAGACCCTTTTTTCCAGGAACCCATAAAGTTGAAATTTACATCAAATACTTACGTCTGCAGTCCCTTAAAGCTGTAAATTAAGCTTCTAAGTCAAGGCAATCAAAAGATACGGCCATTTAAGCTTTAGATTTAACCAAATTTGAATATTTTGTAGGTACTAATCCTATACGGTACTTCTTACGTACCTTCGGTAGAATCATGAAATTTGGTAAGAACCAAAGTCTTACAGTACAAGTAAAGGAAATTATTCGAAAAACGTTAATTTGTTTTTACATCACATAAAATAAAATGTGATTACAGACTTATATTTTGCGGTTGAAAAGTCGACTTTGTCGTAAAGACGAGCAAATTCATTCGAGAATTGATTCACGAGATGGATGAATTATCTACATACAAGTTTGTTTCTTACGGAACCCTAGGTGCGCAAGTCAGACTCTTTAAATATAAAGTTTTTCTAAATGTAGGGTGTGTGATGGTGAACCCTGTTTTCACGCTGTTTCTCCATTCTCCATAATATCCTTTGCTAAAGAAAGAAACACGTTCAGAAACAGAGCGATTCAAAGTGTGGACCACTCTCGCCCGAGCGGATCAATAGTCGAAAGCAACAACCCAAAAGAAAAAGAAGGGGTGTTGCTGCTTTTTTTACCCAAGGTACTCGGTGGTTCGACCCCGATTTTAGAATGTTTAATATCTGTTAAGAGTTTACTTACTTAAAACTTTACCGGGGAACACTTTCAATTATTTTGCGCGTTGATCACGCTGCTCTGCTAAATATTACCTACCCACCTTATTTGAAAGTTTTTCGTCAATCAAGTGATAAAATATTTATTGATAGCCGCGAGAATCTTATTAATGAACGGTAAGGGGGTTACTATCGACCAGGACATAATACATATAAATTTACAACTTCTAATAGTTATAAACTTAACGATTCATTCCACCCAAATCGACCGCTCGATAATATAATGTTTAGTAAAAGTGGCGAGTGGCGCCGGTGTAGATACTCACAGAGGCGTAGACGACGTGAAGCCCGTCGGTGACGGACACGTTGAGTGAATACTGCGCCTGCTTCTCCCACAGCAAACGCTTAGCCAGCACTAGGCTGCCGTCCTCGCGCCCCACGTAAAACTCCTGGCGAGGGTCGCCGTCTGACACACACGAAACGATCGGTTGCAATGAGAGGAGGGCGCGGGCGCGTACGGTGCGCGAGGTCGGCGACTCACCGGCGATGGCGTAGTAGAGCACGTCTCCGTCGGGGTCTGTGGCCTGCAGCACGGCGAGCAGGAAGCCGGGCGCGTCCAGCTCCGCCACCTGCAGCGGCTGCGGCGCGACCAGCACGGGCGGGCCGCCGCCGCCGCGGGGCGCGCCGTGCACGTGCGCGCGCGCCACCGCGCAGCGCGGTCGCGCGGCGCCGTCGCAAGCGCGGATCTGCCGTTATCATTATTGAACGTGGATTTCATATCATTATTCAATTTTGACAGACAGACATTGTTTAATAGACGAACGAGGACAACAGAATTTCTAGCGTCGATTGTACGGTAGTGTTTTCTTTGAAAACTCAACTGCTACTATAGGATTGAATAAATGAAGAAATATACTTACGGTGACATCGTAGGCGTCCCCGGGCGTTAGCGCGAGGCGCGGCGCCACGTACAGGCGCCCAGTGAGCGCGTGCACGCGCAGCAGGCCCCGCGCCGCGCCGCGCGCGCGCCCCCAGTAGCGCACCGTGCCGTTGGCGCCCTCGTCGCTGTCGAACGCCACCACCTGCACACATAGACTCATAGCTAGCTCTCGATCCCGCTCGGCTTGCCTCATTACGACATTCAACCCGTACAGCGCAGCATCAATGTCCACGAAGAGGTAGATAACGCACACGTACACCGCTAACGAAAAAATTCGAAATCCGAATCGGGACGTCCGTTCTAGTAGATCGACAAGTTCTGAGAGGGTACGGTATTCATTTCATTTATTTAACACGTTTACGCTTTACGAGCAACAGGAATGATGAATGAACAAATTACTATTGTAAATACATGTTATCAGACACTTTTATCTAACAATTCGTTCATGGCAATCTTCATAGAATATACATAACTATTTAGCTTTATATTTTTCCGTGTTATAACCACACACCTTGTCTAGCCTATATTATGTATTTTTTCATAACATATTTGCATACCTGTCCGAGCATTCACTCATAAGGCTGCAAACCGAAAATTATGTCGAGTATACGTATTGTTACGAGCCGCAGTTCGGGATTAGATTAGTACACCAATTTATAAGGAAATAGACACAATTTACGATACAGGCACAATCAATTCTCACTATTTCCACTTCTGTTCACTGGTACTATACGCTATACTTCGCACTTGTTAATCGCAGTATTGCTAAACTAAAACTGAATGTCCATCCCGGATCGCAACGTCTTTGTACATAGTCAATAAAACAGCTCATAGAAAGTTCCTGAATTTTCCTGAAACATCTCTACTTGATTCAACCGCTATTCGAACTTTTAGAACTCAGTAGAACATTCGTCGATATACTATTAGTTCCGTTATACGTCAAAAGATGGCGTGCATCTAAATCTAGGTAATTTATGACTTCTTCTACTTAGTAGGTTAGTATGCGTAGTCGTATGCTGCGTTCCAATAAACAATTCGTTTTACTTACGGACGGTAAAATTTCGTTTAATTTTTAACGAAAATTTTACCGTCCGTAAGCAAAACGAATAGTTTTTTGTTTATTGGAACGCGGCATTCCTCGTATGCATTACTGTGAGGTCTTTTAGTGCGGATAAACGCATAATTATGTAACGATAGCTGATCTAGTCAAAACCTGAAAAATTGTTATAGCATTGTATTTATGTCACTGAAAACATTGTTGCGCTGCCTTTAACAGATTTCTATTCCAGAGACCTGTTTGCTATAAGGCTGCAACTAAGACAAGACGCTTGGTTTCTGGTCTCTGCATATAAGCATGAGGACGAGGAACTCCCCCCGCACGATCTCACTAGATTTATCAGCTTCTGCGAATCGTCCGGGCTAGAGATTATAATCGAGATGTACTCCAATGCACACCACCAATTGTGGGGGATGGATAGATGCAACAACCGAGGTAAGGCTCTACTTTATTATCTGTATTCTACGAACCTGATTTTGCTAAACACAGGTTCTAAAGCTACTTACTGAATAAGCGAGCAATTAAGATCATAGACTTAACTCTGGCAACGAAGAAGGCAGCTCGATACATTAATGGATTGCACGTGTCCTATGAGGCCTCATGCTCAGACCATCGGTGGATCAGGTTTGACCTACAGGTTTCGAGCCCTCCTATACCTCCCAAGAGGAACCCACGCAAGACCGACAAGACGAGATATCGACGGTATCTTCGTACGGGACTTGCGCCGTTTGAAGCATGCGGTAAACTGGAGGATATTACACACATTGAAAAACAGGTAACAGAGTTACCAAATCTCATGATTATTAGCTACCACGAAGCATGTCCAGAGAACTTACCTCCTGTTGAGCAGGGCAAGCAGCCATGGTGGGGTGGCGAACTTAACAGGGCCATGAACACTGGCGCTAAGATGGATTGGGATGTATAAGGCCGTCAAATCCGAATACAAAAAACGAATCTGGTTCGATAGCAAAACAGGATGCAGAAAATTCGGCAGCAATATTGAATCCTGCGACCAAGCTAACCGAGTAAGGAAGCTCCTAGCTCAAGAACCGATGTCGAGAGCTGGCCCTATTCGAAGACCCAACAACTCAGACACAAAATCACCAGAAGAAACTGACCGCGTTCTACTAGTAACATTCTTCCCAAGATGCGAGTTAGTACAGGCAGTAAACTGGTATGACGATGTATCAAATACACCAACAGCTCTCAAGATTGGCAATATGTGGAGCAGATTGCAATCGAAGGTAAGGTTCAATGGGCTCTCCAAAGTTTCCATCCATTCAAATCGGCTGGGCCAGATGGTTTTTTCCCTACACTGCTTCAGTGGGTGGGGACAATCCATCACTAGGATACTGGCCGCCTTGTTACAAGCTTGCCTTGCACTAAGGTACGTCCCTAAAGGATGGAGGGAAGTGAAAGTGATATTCATCCCCAAGCCGTGTAAGAACGATTACACAAATGCGAAATCATTTGTGTAAATGACCTCATCACTAAACTAAATGCAAACCACTATTATGCGGTTGGCTGCGCAGATGATCTAACTATACTTATATCAGGTAAGGTCACAAGTACGGTCTACGAGCTAACTCAGTCAGCTCTGCGCTTAGCGGAGCGATAGTGCATTGAGTTTGACTTGAAGTAATGCTCACTCTCAAACGAACCTTGGGTAACTATTGTCTGCCCACATTGTTCAACACGCAACTCATGGTATCGTCAAAGATAAGGTGGTGTAATTATTGACAGCAAGCTGACCTGGAGCAGCCACATAGACTACAAGATAGAGAAGGCGAGCATCATTTTCTGGCAGTGCAAGAATAAGATCGGCAGACGCTGGGGTTTATCCCGCAAGATCATCCTATGGCTGTACATCACAGTGATCCGCCCGGTTATTTCTTACGGTTCCATCGTGTGGTGGCCTCGAGTTAAGCTGATCACCGTGGAGAACCAATTACGAAAATTTCAGAGGCTAGCGATCCCGCGCGATTACGGGCTGCATGAGGACGAAACCAACTGCCGCCCTGGAAGTCATGCTGGATCTAGCTGGATAGCTAAATATAAAAACAATAGCCACTCACGTACCACAGTATTCCAGGCCGAGAGTTTGGGTATATCCATGGCTGCAGCAGCTGTCATTGCAAGGAAGGTAAAGGATAAATCGATACGTATACTATCCGACAGCATGGCAGTGTTACAAGCCCTCGACGACAATGTCATCAGTTCGGGCCAAATCAACGAGTGCTACCAGCGTCTTAATGAGGTATGCGAACTGAACAAAGTAACCCTCCAATGGATAAAGGGTCACAGCGGCTCTAGAGGCAACGATGCAGCAGATGTTTTTTTTTTTTTTTTTATTAATTCACAAGACTGATGTACAATCTTAAAAGCAGTATATAAACAAAAATACATCATGTTTGATTGACATCTACTAGATGTGAATCTGTGTAGTGAAGCAGAGGAAACAGCAACCCATGTACTTCTGGACTGCCAGGGGGTTGCAGAATACCGGGCTAAGTACCTTGGCTCACCAGGGTCACTCTCCGAGATCGTCGGTAACGTGAAGGGGCTACTGGGATTCTTCGGGGAGTGAGTGTGTTACCAGGTGCTGTATAAAAAGCTCTAAATAGTTCCACATCACTCAAAAACTTCCGTCCTTTCGGTTGTTGTTTTACATACGAAGTCGCATTGCGCTAAATCCGAAGTATAACGAAGGTATCCCAACAAATTGATTCCAGCTCGGTGACAACTAGCATTTCTATGTTTCTTGACATTTTCTCTTTCCAGGTAAAGATGTATCCTTCTTCTTATCAAATTTTCCGTGAGGTAGACTAGTTTGCATTCGCCTTGTATTTTGAAGTAAGAGGTATTAAGTTTGTTTTCACTGCCTTTATTAAAAGTTTTCACCGACTTCATGAGCTTTTCCTTCAGTAGTGTTCAAGTGAGTTTCACTATTACAAAACCTGATTTGTCGCTTTTATTTCTAATGCGAAAATGAAAAAAGAAAATGAAATTCAGGTGGCATCAGCTTGCATCCTGTTTACCTCTCGTGTAACACTAACACTATTGTACCTGAAGATCTGACTTTTAAAAAGAGTGGCCATGAGTTTCTTTGCCAGTATTTTTCTCAAAAGGCCCTACGCATTTTGGAAACTGGAAGTTTTAGATCGACACAAACAGGCAGTAGATTTTGGTGTTTTTGTCACCTAATTTACCTTGACAATCCAGTACATGCTGTGGCGTCTGTTTGTGCCGATCTATGATTTTAACTCTAGCTTCAATTTAACGTTCATAAATGTCATTTAGTGTCTTAATTGAATAAATGATTTTGAATTTGAAAAACATCGCAAATATGAGACTCTTGAATAGGCTGGTATAGGAGATCTCACCAAGTTTAACTTGCAGACTGCTCAGTCTTAACCGACTTGACATCAGAATAGTTGTAGGAACCAATACGGGTCACTTGGCCCTAAACCGGCACCTATTCACCATCAGTGCGACAGACAGTCTCCTATACAGAGGATGTCTCAACGCGGAGGAAATGGCCGCCCACGTTATCCTGGAGTGCGAGAGAGTGGCCACACAACGGGCACGTATCCTCGCGGGTGCGAGGTCGCTCCTAGAAGCCTGTGAACGCCCCAGGAGGCTTCTGGAAGGAGCTAGGCTGGCTCAACTAGTCAGCTTATTCGAACTGTTACATACCTCTTTTGTATGGAACATCCCTGAGCTAAGCAATATTAAGCAGGTATCAGATATCCCAGTACTCAAAGTGTCAGAAAGGTCTGGCAGTCTCTTCCGAGCCTTGAGATTGAACACTCGATTTTTCCCGTGTTTTTATAATCATTCTATTAATTAAAAAGTGTTCATCAAACTATTATTTTCTTTTTTGAATAGTCCAAATCAAAGCCTCGTGTAACATTGGTGGCAGCTTAAGGGATTTAAAATAATAAATCCTGGTTCGCCTCAGTTCTGTGAAAGAAAAACAATACACTCGCGTGACCGTGGACACTATCCTACATCGTATTCAACCGCTGAATCCTGTCGTCGCGTAGTGTGATAAATCTCTGTGTGTGTGCTGCTGTTTCCTGCACCTGGTTAACTGCTACACCCATTGCCGAGCCCGCTTACCAAGGTGAAAACTGGTACCTACCATCAGCTGACGAGATGACCTATGGAACTTATGCTATCGCCATATTCCTGTAAGTGCTTCAAATTCATACCTTACCTCGAAGTATCCGTCTTGTGATCTGTGCTAGTGAAATTACATGATACCAAATAACTTGAAAACGGAAGAAGTGATACAAGTGTTCATTAGTTTTATTAATTGTACATTAGGTCATATGAGTATTATTGCATTGTGTATTTAATCGTTCAGTCCCGAGACCAGTGCAACATAACTGTCTTATCGCAATTCTCAGAGTCGCGTCTTATCTTTTTGTTTTAAATACAAATTCCCAGGTGTGATATGCCTAAAGAGGAAACTACTGCAACCATGTCTACGAAAGAAATAACTATGACAAAAAAAGTTGAACTAGCGTTTTAATAAAATTTATAAATAAATTTGATGGTAAGTTGAATGCTTATTTAAATAATTGTCGAAACGCGATAAATCTCGCAAGTTCGTCACAACAAGATATATTGTTAAAATACATCCTTAGCCAACTCGAGGGTCGTGCCGAAAGTGCATGTGCCATAAAAGATTTCGAAACATGGCAACAGTTAGAAGACTTTTTAAAATCCCAGTTTGGAGAAAGAAAACACTATGCTGCACTGCTCTCTGACCTTCAAGATTGTAGACAGTCTAATACCGAAACGGTTAACCAGTTCGCATTGCGTCTTGAATCTTGCTTATCAAAACTTTTAACCGAAATTAATATTTCAATACCCACAAAAAAAAAGGTGAACTCGCTGGCTGTGTCGCTGTAATGCAGGACCTCGCGTTGCATACTTTTATTAGCGGCTTAGATGTCCGTTTGTCTACTGTGGTTCGTTGTCGCGATCCGGAGACCTTGAATGACGCCATCAATTTTGCTATGTCTGAAGAAAAAATACTACAAAGTACTTTTAAACGAAACACATTCTCTTTTAACAATAATAATTCATTCAACCAGGGACGCTCAGTCCAGAAACAATTTCAGCCAAATCGAAGTATTACACAGCAAGGGATGAGCGTTATCAATAGGCCTAATAACCAAAATTATACACCCCCTCCTGTTCCCCCGGTGTGTCGCTACTGTAAAGCAATAGGCCACACTATAGATATCTGTCGAAAACGCGAATATAATAATAGGCGATTCGGGAATTCTCGGAGTCAACACTCACAATCTAATCACCCATCAACAAGTTCTACTAGAAGTAATCAACCTATTCATGTTGTTGACGTAACTGAAGAACTACAGAACTCTGGGGATGTAATAACCGAGGATTTAAACGAGTAGTTCTACCCGTTCAGTATCGTGCGGGCACTACCAACGGACAAACCGATACGGGAGCCTTACCTAATCATACCACTGTTTCCAATTCACACACTAACAAACCGGGTAACCAATCCATACCTTATACAACCGCTGTTTCTAATGCCTCCATCAACAAACTAGGTAATATGATATGATATATAAAATCGCTGTTTCCAATTCATCCATTAACAAACTGGGTTAACAACCCCAAACTTACAGTTACCCTTATAAAACCGCTGTTTTCAACCCCTCTATTAGTAAGCCTAATAACAGGCCTACAAGTATGAATAGTCCCTTTTACAATATCGCAGTATCAAATTTATCCTCTAACATACAGAATAACCAGTCTCAAACATATAATTACTTGACAACGAATGACAAACAAAGCTCGAATTCCGTTATAGGCGTACCTCAATCTAAATCAAAATCCTGTCCATCCTGCATAGTGTCTGAAAAATAAAAACATACAATTAAAACGTATAATGTCACAAAAAATCTTACAAAAAAATACTTACCTTATATAGAAGTCCTGACATCCGTTTCCAATAAGCGTCTTAAATTTCTTGTAGACAGTGGGGCTTCTATCAGTTTATTAAAAATAAATAGTATCGAAAAAATGCCCCCAATTACTAATCATATAATAACCTTCCATGGTTTGGGGTCACAGGAAAACCCAATGAAGACCTTAGGCCATATCTTAATTAACTTCAACTCACTGAGCCATCATTTTCATGTTGTCCCCAATTTGGATTTCCCATACGATGGAATAATAGGCAACGATCTCCTCGCTTATTCTGACTGTAAAATTGATTATCTAGAAAAGGTTTTAGTTATAAATAAGATAAGGCTTACCTTAAAGTTTTGTGAACCAATTTTTATTATACCGCCTAGGACCGAATCAATTATTGAATGTTCCGTTTTTAACCCTAAAATAAAAGAAGGTCTAGTTCTTGACCAATGCATAGCCGAATCCCTCTTGACAGCAAACTGCGTAGTAAAAGTAAAGCCTAATTCTAGAATAAATATATCAGTAATTAACGTCTCTGAATCCCCCATATACGTAAACTCGGACCTTAAAATTACAATATTACCATTAGACAAACCTGTCAAGGACACGGTTTTCCACACGATGCATTCTGAAACAAATGCAATAAATTCATTGGATAGAACTCAACAAGTTCTAAATTTATTACGAGCTTCCCACCTAAATCCTGAAGAAACAAATACTCTAGGCGACCTCTGTTCCACGTACTCTGACATCTTTCATCTTCCTGGTGATCAGCTCACTACCACCGAGACTTTACAACACGAGATTAACACTTCTTCTTCAATTCCGATCAATACAAAATCATATAGATTCCCAGTAGTCCACAAAAGGGAAGTAGAAACTCAAATTAACAAAATGCTCGACGAAGGCATAGATAATAGAACCGTCAGCGTGACCATGGTCTTCTCCAATCTGGATAGTTCCAAAGAAATTAGACGCTTCAGGACAACGCAAGTGGCGTATAGTAATAGATTACCGCAAGCTAAATGATATTACAATAGGTGATTCTTACCCGATACCAAATATTTCGGAAATTTTAGATCAATTAGGCAAGTTCAAATATTTTAGTACCCTTGACCTTGCTTCTGGATTTCATCAAATTAAAATGGCAGATAAGGATGCTCCTAAAACCGCTTTCTCTGTCCCACAGGGACATTTCCAGTTCACTCGTATGCCTATTGGGCTTAAAAATGCCCCCGCGACATTCCAAAGGTTGATGAACTCGGTCCTATCTGGGTTACAGGGCATCAAATGCTTTGTGTACTTGGATGACATTGTAATTCACTCATTTGACCTTGACCTTCACTTAAAACACCAGTCTGATGTCTTCGATAGACTGCGTAAATTTAATTTGAAACTTCAACCAGATAAGTGTGAATTTTTTTGCAAAGAAGTATCATATCTTGGCCATATAATCACAGATAAAGGGGTTAAACCAAATCCAGAAAAAACCAAAGCCGTATCCGAATTTCCATTGCCCAAATGTCCTAAAGACATAAAGTCATTCTTGGGATTAGTTTCATATTATCGTCGTTTTATACCTGACCTATCTAAAATAGCTAAACCACTCACTCATCTTTTAAAAAAAAATATCCCATTTAACTGGCAAAATGAACAACAATTAGCCTTTGAAAGATTAAAAAACGCCCTTGTTTCTGCTCCTATTTTAGCCTATCCTGATTTTAGTTAACCTTTTGTATTAACCTGTGATGCGTCAAATTTCGCTATTTCAGCTATATTATCTCAAGGCCCAATAGGAAATGATCGCCCTATCGCTTATGCATCACGAACACTTAATAAAGCCGAAACTAGTTACAGCGTGACCGAGAAGGAATGTTTAGCAATCCTCTTCGGGACAAAAACCTGCAGACCATATTTGTACGGCCGTAGATTCAAAATTATCACTGACCATCGTCCCCTAAAATGGTTATTTAACTGTAAGGATCCGGGCTCCAAACTGGTCAGATGGAGACTCAAGCTCGAAGAATTTGATTACGAAGTAGAATATAAAAAAGGCAAAATTAATAGTAATGCTGACGCCTTGTCACGGTGCCCGGTCAACCCAATAACTCAAGACATACCCTCTACCAGTGGTACTAATAACCAGCTAAATTCCAGTCCAGAGTTGGAAATTCCTCAAGACGTCATGGACGAACTAATTGACCTAAGTCAATTAGTAAGTCCCTAAATTCCAGTCCAAACATAGACCCTGATTTGAGGACTCCTCCTACTCCTACGCTAACTCCTGAAGTAGAAGAACAAACCCATACTAGTTCTAATAATGAATTCTCAGATTTCCTAAAATCCTTTACTAACAAAAACGAAACCTATAATACTCAAATTATAGAACACAATGAATCCCTATTAAAAAGTAGTGCTAAGACTATTATCATACCCGTATCAGTAGACCTTGATGAATCAAACCCTTACCTTCAGGATGTGCTTTCCGCCCCAGGAGGTTCAAACAGCATTTTGCAAGGGGAAATAGAACTTCATTCATTTAAAAAACTAGAGTTAAGAGGAAAAATCTACTACCTATTATTTACAAAAGTTAATTTTTTTTGACAACTGCACATATCCCGACATTTTTAAAACCTTAAAATTAGCCAGGGATGATATTATTCTCTGTGGTGATATAAATGATATGCCAGTATCTGATTTTAAGAACGCATTTGAACATCACTCTTTTGTTAAAATCTACGGCATGCTTATGTATCTATTTAACAACACTAATATCATAGTTAATATACATCATAACACTATTATTTATCCTGTACCCTCAGAAATTTCAAAAATCTTGAAAGAAAACCACGATATTCCTATAGCAGGACACCTTGGTTCAAACAGAATGTTAGACCGAATTAAAGAACGTTACTACTGGAAAAACATGCGGTCAGATATAGAAAACTATGTAAAAAATTGTGCTTTCTGTCAATCGAATAAAGCCTTTCGCAGAATTAACAGATCACCCATGCAAATCACCACTACTTCTACTCGCCCATTTGAAAGAATTAGCCTAGACATAGTTGGACCCTTACCCGAAGCTGGAGTCCGTAAATTGAAATTTATACTTACCCTTCAGGATGATTTAACTAAATTCTCCATAGCTTATCCTATTTCAAATGCGACTGCAGAAGAATCTTGTGAATGTTTAGTACACTTTATATAATTTTTTGGTATTCCTAAAATGATACTTACAGATCAAGGAACAAATTTCACTGCAGACCTATTTAAACGAACCTGTGATTTTTTTAAAATAAAACAGATCTGGTTATCACCTTACCATCCCCAAATACAAGGAGCTCTCGAGCGCAGTCATTCCACTCTAAAACAATATTTAAAATCAAATGTGAATGAGAACCAATCCACTTGGCACAAATTCGTTTATACCGCCATGTTGACCTATAATAGCAGCGTCCATACAACAACTCGCTTCACACCCTATGAGCTTGTTTTCGGCCACAAGCCATTTATTCCTGATTTTGTTTTCAATTCTGCCTCTGATATCACTTATCCTGAATATATTAAAATGCTTCAACACCGCCTTAAAAATTCCCGTGAAAAAGCGCTTCAGAATATTCAAGAGTCAAAAGAACGGTCAAAGACTTATTATGACAGACACACTCGCGCCGTCCAATACAAAATTGGTGATTACGTTTACCTACGGAATCATGTGAGATTACGTAAGGCTTTATCAGCCGTTTGGAAGGGTCCGTACAAAGTTGTTCAAATTCATGGAAATAATACTTTATCTCTTTTGATCAATCGGCGTCACGTTAAGCAACATTTTGATGAAGTAAAACCAGCACATTTGATTGGTTAATTAATAATACAATAAATACAACATTTAAATTCGATATTTATTAACTTAGTTAATATGACTTACAATTACAGACTGGAGGCCGCTTATACCATAGCAACCACCGAAAACCAATATGTTGAGTACATCACCCAGGGTCCTGGTATATTCTTCGATCCGGTTGGCTCTCTCAAAGTAGTTAATGATCAATTTCACATAGTTATCCCTATAGATGTATCCGCTTTCAAGAGTCACATCGAAAGCATTCATGATGCGTTTAGTAGAATACGGTATCAATGTCGAGAAAGTGAGGAAATAGACGAAAAACAATGCTTAAATATGTTGGAACCCCTAAATTCATTATAAACAGACATTTTACGTGATTTTGATTCATTCTCCCATATTATTTCTAATAACTTCTCTAAAAGATCCGCTTGGATATCTGGAATAGGTGTCATTTTTAGACACGTATTTGGTACTTTAAATGAGGATGATGCTGAAAATTATAATAACGCTATCGAAAAACTATTCACAAATGAGAAGAAAATTGTCAAGGAAAGTATTATTGTTTCTCAGTCAGCCATTTCCAATGTAAATAATTCTTTACACGAAATCTACGTTAACCAAGCAAAATTGAATGACGTCATCGACAGAATGACTATGTCATATAACAATATATCCAACATTGTAATAGCTAACAGTTTTAAAATAAAATTTGAAAATGTTTTAAATGTTCTACAGTCTAACTTAAACACCTTCTCTTTTAAGATAGAGGATATTTTAAACTCTATTATATTTGTACAAAGTACTCTTCACCCATCTATTTTAACACCACGTCAACTATATCAAGACATTGTTAGTAACCTTAAGGTAGTTCCTAAATATAAAGATTTCCCAGTAAAATTAGAATTAAACAATTTTCTTATTTTAATTAATACTGCTAAGTTAGATTTTTTTTTAGATAATAAACTAATATTTGTAGTGAGAATACCCTTAGTTAGTGCATTAGAATATAATTTATATAAAAACATTACATTACCTATTACACATGGTCCAGAAACACCAAACTCTTTCAGTTTGATTTTACCTACTGAACAATTTTTAGCTTTAAGCAAAGATAAATCTTCATTTGCATTTATAAAAAACCTACAGGACTGTAGAGATATATCCTACAAAACCTACCTCTGTAAGTTATATTAAATTTATACAGTGCCAGGTAACCAATATTGTGAAATAGACATAATCACTAAGGCTGTATCCTCATTACCAGAAAACTGTCAATATAGATTCCTTCATGGTAACATTGATATTTGGCATAAATTACATAACAATAAGTGGTTATTTGTACAGTCTCAGCCCACGAAACTTACTATTGAATGTTCAAATAGTATACTATCAGAAACAATTGTATCCGGCACAGGAATTCTTAATATTCCATATAATTGTGTAGCATATTGTAGAAATACTAGGTTAGTAAGAGAAACTACTCCTACTTTAAAATTACCACTGGTTTCTTCTAGTTTTAATATAATAAATGATAGTTGTTGTAATGTAGGTCGTATAATCGTGTAAATATAACTCCTTTTAAAATTAATAATGTAAAATTAGATGATCCTCAAAATCTTAAAATTGTATCTAATCAGATTATAGACAAGTTAAATTCTGTAGAAAGTCCTCATGACTTTCATAATCATATAAGTTTTCCAATCCTTAGTGTATTTTCTGTAATTTTATGTTTAGCTTTAGTTTTACTATATATTTGTAAAAAAGGCAAGTGTTCAACATCAAAGATACATATAGTAAATGAACAAAATGAAAACTCTCACATCGAATTATTAACAATTTCAAATGAACCGCGTTTACGGATGGAGTAATTTCCCGGAAACTTTCCCTTACGGTAAGTTTCCTCTTAACCGGGGGGCTGTTACATACCTCTTTTGTATGGAACATCCCTGAGCTAAGCAATATTAAACAGGAATCAGATATCCCAGTACTCAAAGTGTCAGAAAGGTCTGGCAGTCTCTTCCGAGCCCTGAGATTGAACACTCGCCTTTTCCCGTGTTTTTATAATCATTCTATTAATTAAAAAGTGTTCATCAAACTATTATTTTCTTTTTTAGAAAGTCCAAATCAAAGTCTCGTGTAACAGAACGCATAATGGACCGCCTATGAATTGCAATGCGGAAACAGAGCCTTATACCAATACCAATAGGCTGGTATAGACATATTGACACAGATTTTCGTTTGTTTCAAACTGGATAGACGATATATTTCGTATTTCGAATGCAGAACTTTGTGAGCTCTTCTCCAATGCCTCAACTTTGTTTTCAAGTACTTGTATACGAGGTTTATATGTCATGTTCTTCTTTTCAACTTTATCTGATTTTATTATTATTTTTCTGATAAAAAGTCGGCAGTCTGTTTTTTTTTTTAATTTCATAAGATTAAGTCATCAAGCGCAGTAATCAAAGTGGGAGAGAGAAAGACAGAGAAAACAGAAGACACACTTAGACTTAGCTGCTGCACCTACCTGCCTTTTCTTCCGTTACGTAATGAATTGCCAATAACAAGTTTAGGTTAGAGTGAGAGCGACGTGCGTTATCTACGTCGATCGGAGCACTTACCGTGGCCACGTATAGCCCGAGGGGCGCCGCGTCCTCGTACAGGTCCCAGCCCGAGCCCTCGTCGTCGTCGTCTGCGTCCCACTCCGCGCTGGCCTCGTCCTGCGCGCCGGGCCCGCCGCCGTCGCCCTGCGGAAGGCACGCGCTACACACTACCACTCCACACGCTACGAGTATTTCTGATCATATTTACAACACCGCTGCGTTTATAAATAAGTTCACAGCACACAACACAAAACCATAAAAACGAGCATGCTAGCTTCTCAACATCCCAGCGAGTCTTATCAGGTGCCAATAAAACACTCTAACTGGAAAATCAACAATCAAAATAGATCTGGTTGTACTACTAAAGTCGTATATCTTCGGCTGGTCACCTCATAAGTAAGTGCCATTTTAATATCCCGTACTCAACGAGCAAAGATATTTGTACGGTTTATTGTTAACATGCTTTTTTAGCTTAATTTGTAATTATCTAAATAATCCCACCAAAAAACATTTTCATGTAAATTGTTGCCAAGAAGAAGTGGCACCATATGGCTCGCATTGTCAAAAAGTTTTCAGATCTCATATAGAGTCAAGCTTCTAACTCTACACGATCTAACTCTGCAAGCCCTGACTTCACAAACTCTACAGCTTAGTCTAAATATGTGGTCTGGCCGTTTCGCTACCGTCACATGTACGCGTAAGGTGAAAAATTTATTCATTATACATTACTTTTCTGTTATACAATAGTTCTTATAGTAACGAAACGGCCAGACCACATATTTGACTAAGGTGTAGAGTTTGTGAAGTTAGGGCGTGTAGAGTTAGAAGCTTGGCTCTACATATGAAATCTGAAAACTTTTTGACAGTGCGAGCCATATGGTCTCGTCTTGGCAACATTTTGAATAAAAATGTTTTCGGTGGGATTTCACTTCTTTTTGTAAGTCGCTTATGATAATATTTTTTTATTTGGTTCAATTTTTTTTTCTTTTATTTAGGGTGTATTTCTTGCACATAAAAGGTGCCATTTTTCATAATCCACTCTCTTTGCTTTTTTTTGGTGGTTTACTGTTTATAATAAGCGATAGACGAAATTAAATGAATTGATACTTTTTTTTCAGAAATACGGTACATAGGTTGTGAACAGTCATTATAAAAGAATCGCATATTTGTCAGTCTGTTCTGACATGCAAAATTTAAATGTAGGTACATGCATATAGATCAGGGCGATACTTTGCTCTTAGACGATTATATTCGACTGTTGTGTTTTAATACTACTAAGTCAATATTTATGAGGTGAATACTTGCAAATTAGTTATTCTAGGGAGTGCTACATAAGCCTGCCAACAAGAGAACGTAGATGACCCAATATCATTGAGAGCATTTACTTCATCATCAATCACAGCTGGTACACATTGGACGTTTTGCGCGCGCTTAATTCTATCCTCTAATTTAGAGGGTGGGGGGATGATTTACTAAAAAACCTGAAATTTGTATTTTATTATTTATAACAAGGAGTCCTTATATTATCAATTTTCAGACCTCTAGCATCAAAATTTGCGGAATTCTCATACAAACTTCCATCTCCTAGTTTAAGGGGTTGTGGGGTGGATGTTCCAAACTTTAGATTTTTTTGTTTTTTTGTGTACTAATACTAGCTTGCATACCATATTTCAGCTTTCTAGGACTTCAGAAAGTACCCAAAGAATTTTGATGATCATGAGCGACTCTGTGATGAAATCGGAGTTTTGTAGATATCAATATAAGAGCAATCTAAAATATAACAGCTATGCAACTGAAACTTTATATCTTTAATAAGTCCACTACTGACGTCATATCCCGAGAATTCTATGTATCTGGTATCATCCAAACCCAAGTTATGAGGGTTAAAAAAACGACGAAGCGCTTCGAGAAAAGGTAGGTATGTCCTTGCGCTTCGCTTGGCTCGTCTTGGCGGGGTCGCTACCGTGCCCCCAGATTAACTACCTGTATAAAAAAATCTTAGAAGAAAATTTTAAACTATTTCTAATTGTCGTTTCGAAATTAAACTTTGTATGTATATGTAGTTTGGATGATAATACTAGTTTGGCATCTTGGAGCTTGTCTGATGGTGAAGCCACGAGGTGGATAGTGAACCTCTTCAGTGGCTTCTAGAAAACTCCTCGAGTTTGGGCTCATATGATGATGATGGGATTGGACTTGGTAACGTTGTTCTAATGATGAAGCCAGGATGTGGATAGTGGAACTCTTTTTAACTACTTTTTCGACGCCATTAAAGCGTGTTTTTTAGTTTAATTTAACTATGATTATTTTAAGACCCAATAATTTTCTACCATTCCAGCCAATAAATTTAAACTTGAATTTTAGCGTTATGGCAAACTAAAGACACGCGAGGATGTCGACGGAACCACTCGAATGGTGCTCAGTCCAATTTACCTGCGGTAGAGTATCGTCGAAGTGCGTGGCCGGTGCTGGCACGCGGATGTCGTAGAAGCGCTGAGCGAAGGCAGGCGCGTGGTCGTTGACGTCGAGCAGGCGCACCGTGACCCGCGTCGTGCTCGCCAGCTCGCCATCCGAGCACTGCACCTCCAGCGCGTGCGAGGCGGCCGCCTCGCGGTCCAGAGTGCGGCCTGTCGTCACTATCTCACCTGTAATCACAGATATAACACGCATTTCTATTGAGGAACCAGATAAGTAATCGGGTAATGCGGAAACATTGCACCGAGGACGAGTGGTAACATTTTTACAAAGAATTAACGATGTGCACTTATTTAATCGCAAACAGGTAAGGTATGTAGGACATACCGGTTCGTTCATCTATAGAAAAAAGCCCGTCAGGGTTGCCGGCGACAATGGAATACGTGATGTTGGCAGGCGAAGCGGCGGCGTCAGCGTCGTGCGCGCGCACGGTGAGCACGCGCGTGCCGGCGGCGCAGTGCTCCGGCACGGCGGCCGAGTAGGCGGCGCGCTCCGGCCACGGCACCATGTCGTTCACGTCCAGCACTTCGATGTACACCTGCACGCACGAGTGGCGCGGCACCAATCCGTGGTCCTGCGCGCATAGCGTCAGCCAATAGTGGGGCACCGACTCCCGGTCTAGCGGTGTCAGTGTCCGGATCACCCCTGGACGACAATGAATCATTTTTAACACAATATCCAAACCGCGGTGAATATTATTTTTGGGTTATAGTAAATGAGAATCTAGATAGACATATGTCATTGTGTGTACCTGCATCGTCGACGGAGAAGTGTGCCATTCCAGAGCCGGCCACGATGTAGTAGGCAAGGCGCGAATCTCGTCCGGGCAGATCGGCGTCGGTGGCGGTGGCCGTGAGCACGACGGCGCCCCGAGCCACGTCCTCGCGCACGCCTCCCGCCAGCACGCCGTGCGCGCCGAACACCGGCGCATGCAAGTTTTCGTCAACATCCACTACCTACCGATGTCAAATCACCATATCAACCTATAAAGCTTATTATTTCTGGACTGCAGAGTCTGCGGATCATATTATATTCCTTCTATGTCTTTTCAGATTATTACATGGTTGCGAACACGATGGGGTTAGTAGCAGCCATAGTAGAGATACATTTATTTCAACCCTTGCACTATAATTCTTATAATATGTGGTATTGGCATGTGGATAAAATGTAGCATAATAGTGTATACTATAGCACATAACGCACCTCCACAATGACGGTCGCCTCAGCCCACAGCGCTGGCTGGCCGCCGTCCGTCGCCCGCACCGACACGCCGTACACCTGGAACGTTAACATGTTCCCATTACAACATTTGAGATATTTATTAGTCGCTTTATTTACAAACAATTAGGTAAGTAAAATTAAATAAAATTCTATATTTCAATATTTTTTGATTATATTATGTTTGAAAGTATTAAATTCTATAGGTATGGAATGAGAGATAATTTTTAACGACAAGTAGTATTGAAAATTGACCTATAATTTAAAAAGTAACTACTACTTTATAAAATTATTCCCTACATTTATTACTACCAAATGGTCGTGATTTAATACATTTTATCAAGAACTGGAATCCATCTGATGGCGTATAATACTTTTGGTCGGAACAATCAAATTCAACAACAAAAAAAAATATCGATGATTTTTTATTGGTAATTTACAGTATTTATTTGAATTTTGTATACGAATATGGTTGTTTTAATAACTTTCGACTATATTATTAAAAAAATCGTAAAAGAATCTCACCTGCCTCTCCTCAAAGTCTAACAATTTAGCGGTGCGCAGCGTTCCGGAGGTAGCATCGATGGTGAATACGACATCTTCAGGTCCCTGGTCTGGAAGTGAGTAGGTGACGCGTCCGCCCGCACCGAGATCCGGGTCAAAAGCCTCGACAACAGCAACCAGCGTGCCCGAAGGCACGTCTTCACGTACACGCACCCCGTACGTGCCGAGAGCGAAGCGCGGTGCATTGTCATTCACGTCGTCTACGGCCACGCGCACCAGCGCATCAGCGTGCAGCCCGCCCCCGTCCGTAGCGCGCACCGTGAGCTCGTACAGAGCGCGCCTCTCGCGGTCCAGCGATGCGCACACAGCCAGCACGCCTAAGGTACGATCGATGCAGAACTCACCGGCGTCCGCGCCGCTCACGCTGTACGTGATCCACGCGAACGTACCTGCATCACGATCAGTGGCATTCGCATGAAATATCGCAGTGCCATTAAGAGCGTTTTCAGTAACTCGGAAACTTGCAAGGGTCTTCTCGAAGCGTGGCGGGTTGTCGTTGACGTCGAGCACTGTCACAGGTAAAAGACGTGATACTGAGTGCTGAGGCGATCCGAGATCGTACACTGTAATGTTAAGATAGTACTCGCTCTCTCGTTCGCGATCTAGATAACCGATAACTTGCAGCTCGCCCGTATCCGGATCAATGCGGAAAGCTGAGTCAGCATCGCCACCAGAGATACCATAAACAAGAAGGCCGTTGTAGCCCAGGTCGCGGTCACGGGCTTTTAGTTTAACTAGTGAAGTACCGAGCGCGACTGACTCGTTCACCTTCACTTCGACTGGAAAATCGATAAATTCAGGAGCATGGAGGTTCTCGCCGTAACGGGATGGTGCCAGCGAGAACTCGTCGGTGAGATCAACAAGCGCATTGCTGCGCTCGGCTGCACCCAGTAACTCAGTAAGGCGCCGCGCTATGCCTGTATCTCGGCACTCTAGCGCTCCACTGTCAACACCGCTACTCACCAGGTGAAGGGTCATGGACGTGGCATCCGCGAAGTGCGTTCCATCAGTTGCTGACACATTGAGCGTGCGGGAGTCGGCTCGGACGTCTGTCAGATCGCACGACAGGCTGACAACGCCCGTGCCGGAGTCGAGTGTGAAGCAATTGTCTTCGTTGCCACCTATGATCCGGTATGATACTACATCACCCGCGTCGAAGTCGATGGCAGAGAGAGTTACTATCTCGGAACCAATAGCGAGTCGCCGGGGCAGATATCCAACACAATCAATGCGTTCAAATTGAGGCCTGTTATCGTTGACATCTTCTAGTCGCACCACAAGTCGCATTTCTGCCTGTCTGCGGTATGGTGTACCCCAATCGCTAGCGCGGATTCGTAGCGTATGCTCGCGACGCATACTTTCGTAGTCTAGTAAACGCGTTGTCCGTACTGCGCCTGAGAAATGATCAACATCGAAGGGAACCGGTTGCAGATTGGCTATGCTGTACGAAATATAAGCATTATCTCCTGAGTCGGCGTCCCGCGCAATTACTCTTGCTACTACAGCCCCACTTGGTCCATTTTCTTGAACCATTACTTCGGTTACTTCTTTTTCAAATACAGGATTGTTATCGTTAGAATCTAATACAGTAATTTTCACTTTGGCGGATGACTGTTTACGTGTTCCCGCATTGCCCTGGTCTATTGCTGATACGGTTAGCGTGTACAAAGCCTTTTCTTCGGCATCTAGTGACATAGCAGTGTAAAGGACACCTGTGTCCGGGTTCACATAAAATTCCTCTCCCTCGTTACCCCCGACAACCTCAATGTAGACGCGTGCATTACGGCCCTCGTCACGGTCACTTACCTTTAGCCTTATGACAGGTGTGTTAGGTGGAACAGTTTCCGGGATACTTGCCTCGTACACCTCACGGCTAAACACTGGTGCATTATCGTTAGTATCGACCAGAGTCACCGGCAAAGTGAGGTAAGAGGCACGCGGGGGGCGACCCGCGTCCACAGCACGTAGCGTTAGATTGTAACCGGCTGGCGCTGCCTCACGGTCAAGTAGAGCGTGTACAAGCACATCGTACTCGCCAGGTTGAGCCGATGCACGCACGCGAAAGTGCCCATCTGGATCTCCGTCAACGATGTCAAGGCTGGCGATGCGCCCATGCTCACCTGTGTCCTCGTCACTAACTTCTACAATGGCATATATCTCGGCGGTAGAATTCTCGACAAGCTCGGGCATACGGCGTACTCGTAGTTCAGGAGGATGCAGGTTTACGCGAACGACGCGGACAGTGACGGTGGCACGCGCGGCTGGTGCATGTTCGCCGCGTGTCAGAAGCGAGGCTCGATCACGGGCTAGCACTACGAACTCATGGCGCACCGCTTCCGCTGCGGATAGTAAACGTGTGATAGTGATGACACCAGTTGTCGGATGTACGGCAAAACGATCAGTAGGCTCCGCGAGACTATAGTAGATTTCACCGTTAAGGCCCAGGTCAGCGTCCTCTGCGGTGACGTGTGCTACACTGGAATGCAGCGGCGCGTCTTCCGGGACCATCACTTCATACTCCGTAGGGTAGAACAGCGGGCTGAGGTCGTTCTCATCTGCAATGGATACAGCGATCGCGGTATCCGCCTCGAGTGTATGTCCACCCGGTAAATGTGCGGTAGCCCGCACGTCCAGCCGGTATGAGTCTCGCCGTTCTCGGTTAAGCACGTCGGCGTGGCCTGCGCGCGTGCGTATTGATAGGAAACAGAAGTCACCGACGGTGCGCTCTTCAGCCTTAAAGAACTTATCCTTATCGCCATGTCGGATTCGGAAGCGAACCCTGGCATCGGGCACGGGTAGGTGAATACCCAAGGGTTCGTCGGCCGGGGGTTGTTCCGCGTAGGTGCGCGGGGGGCTGTTCTCCGGAATGGTCAGGTTATATAGCGCGTGTGTAAAGCGTAGTTCGGGAAGCGCGAGACTTGTAACAGGCGGGCCAGGTCCTGCGCGCGCACACCACCACACCGTGGCAAGCACCAGGCACGCGCGCAACACGCACATGTCACTGCCACCACACCGATGATCTGGAATACTACATTGCTTTAGCACTTAAAATGTACGTGGACAATATTATAAAAGTGTATTAAATATTTTATTTGTATAAGTTCATCTATAAGCAGTATTTAAATAATGGTAATCTCAAAGCCTATGAAGCTATGACCTAAAGAAAGAGGCTTGCAAGCATTGGATGTGGAAGGCCTGGTTTTAGAATTGAACTACGATGGCTCCATTGATATATACGTCAGTGACCTTAGGGGTTTCACTTCGGAATGGAATTTAAGACGCTATAAACTTGTATAAACACTCGGGACAAAAATTTGCGTTATTTTGGGTTATCTTCGTGTATGTTCTTTAAATATATGGACAAGTAGAAAAACACTGAGATGTGATTGATCTATTAAATTCCACACATAGTTACACATAGTAGAGCAACAGGACAAATTTCATGACAGTTCATAAAATTTGTACTTTTGTACGTACCTATAAAGAATCTGTCGGATAAAGATCTCTTCCAGTGATGAGTCCTTAATCCGAGGTGTGTCCTAAGCTTTTTTTTACTGTAAACATTTCTTTGGCTCGTGTATAACTAGACTTTTTAATTTATTAGGTAGCTATAATACTAATTGAATTCATAGTTACATAAACGCACCTCAAGAGGATGTGTGTGCAGTTCGGGTGCAGGCTGCGCGCGCGCTGCTAATGTCACGCACTACTTTCTCTACTCAATTGGTAAGTGCTCATGGCATTCAGTACGGCTATCACCTTCAACACTGAAATTAAAAACAGACAAGACTCTGGTTACAGTTCAGAATACTAGTACAGTATAACTATTATTTATTCTGCGGTATAGTCTTAGGGCCCTATTTCATTAGCACACCACGGTGGCGCGACCAATCGCGCCACACCAACAAAATGTGTATGGAGGGTATCTCACCTGGTATCAACATGGTGGCGCAACCAAGTGGTTGCCGGCGTATTTGCCACCTCACTCACTCTGCCACCAGTTGCGCTACCAGGGATGCCCCTCCCTCCCACTCGTCGTACGTATAGCAAAAGAACTGTTAATCCTTCGACGTCCATTTTGAAACTGACAATCCTAGTGTTTATTTTGGTGTTTTTCGCTTGGTAGCTCTAGACACCACGGGGGCGCGACCAGTCGCGCCACCATGGTGTCCTAATGAAATAGGGCCCTTACAAATTAAGTTTTTTTAGGGTTCCGTACCTCGAAAAAATGGAACCCTTGTAGGATCACTTTGTTGTCCGTCCGTCCGAAGGTCTGTCTGTCTGTCAAGAACCTTTTTCTCAGGAACGCGTGAAGGTATCAAGCTGAAATTTATATAAAATACTCAAGTCTACTGTCCTTTAGAGCTGTGAAAAAATCAAACTTCTAAGCCAACAAAATCAAAAGATTCAGTCGTTTATGCCGCATTTTTCCGCAAATTTTCGACACTCGCAAGGGAATCAAAACCTACAGGGTACTTCCCGTGAACTCAGAATCTTGAAATTTTCTACTAAGCAACGTCTTATAGCACAGATAAAGGAAAAATTGCGAAATCCGTAAATTTTTTGTTACATCATATAATTAAAATATTTTATGGAACCCTCGGTGCTCGAGTCCGACTCGGACTTGCCCGGTTTTTTTTAAGTTTATGCTACAAACCAAATAAAAAGAGGCATTCATGGGGACTGCTAACAGTAATGAAAACCTAAAACGACGTGTCGCATTCTCACATTAGAATGTCGGTGACGTGAATCCATAATTTTTCTCCCAACCAAAAATCGCTCAACGCGGATTAAGAATTTTTCACTTCAAAAATTAAGTATCAACTTCAAATCAGATTTCATAAAATATATAAACATTATTTTTAGGTTAAGAAATATTTTCTTATGAAGTTAGTAGTCGTATTGTAATGAAAATTTCATTTAAGGCGCTGTTTTACACGATCAAGAATGATTGTATACTTATATCTTTACTAATATTATAAAAGAGTTTGTTTGGTTGAACGCGCTAATCTCAGAAACTACTTGCTCGAATTGAAAAATTATTTTAGTGTTGCATAGCCCATTTATCGAGAAAGAAGCTCCTATTCGCTGTAGCGTGATGTTCTATAGCCTTCCTCGATAAATGGGCTATGCAACACTAAAATAATTTTTCAATTCGAGCAAGTAGTTTCTGAGATTAGCGCGTTCAACCAAACAAACTCTTCAGCTTTATAATATTAGTATAGATATGAGAAAAAGAAAGGAAGAAGATCATTCTTGACCGTGTAAAACAGCGCGTTAAATGAAATTTACATTACTATACTACTACTAACTTCAAAAAAAAATATTTCTTAACCTAAAAATAATGTTTATTTATTTTATGAAATCGGATTTGAAGTTGACACTTAATGTTTGAAGTGAAAAATTCTTCCGCGTTGAGCGATTTTTGGTTGGGACAAAAATTATGAAGTCACGTCACCGACATTCTAATGTGTGAATGTGCATGTGCATTCAATGTGTTGGCAGTCGCCATGAATGCCTCTTTTTATTTGGTTTGTAGCATAAACCAAAAAAAAGAGCACTTTTATAATACATTTGTATAATAGCTTGCTGGATGTCGTGAGTTCATGTTGTTTTATTGACACGTTACTAGATGTCGCTACGTTGCGTTTTCATGTCCTTGTTTTAAGTAAAAGCACAGATAATATAATACTATACTAGTACAGATACCTCATCCCATACAACAAAACGCGAACTCGGGCGATTTTGCGGGCACCGCGCCAATTAAGGCGCTAGATGCCGCTAGCAGCGCGAAAGCTATGGATAGCTAGAGCCACCTAGCGATGAAATGGATTTATTTACCTACTAATAAACGCGCAACCAATAGATGGCGATAATTATACTTTATCAAATTTAGGATGATCATTTTGACAGGTCACGGTAGGGATGCGGTAGTGTATAATTGTTATTAAACCTATTCGATTATCGATTGTTATTATCATATATCTTGGAATCGATAGTTGCATGGTTATGCTGTATGGTCGATTTTACATTTATAATACAAAATGAAGTCTTTCCTATTCCATTTAATATAAAATAATAATATTACTATAAATGATCACAGAAATAAAATGAAACGAGAAATAAGAAGTTTCTCCAGTCATCCGCAGTAACGTTTCCACAGGCATTTTGCAAAATAAAGTCAGTACTTTCTTACTCGTAAATAGTGGAGATATGTTATGTTTGGCTGCATGGCCTAAAAAATAATAATAAAACTTAAGAACCTATTTAATAAACTTAGGTACTTAGTGTAATTACAAAAAAGAGCACAAATTCGTTTGATGGCTTTGTACATTGACCTACGTATGTTGTACTTATATTGTTTTACGAAATTGAATACTTACTAAAAATACTATGATTTTCGATTATTCGGTTGTTCGTTAGGCGTGGCACTTCACTAAGTGGGCGGTATCCATCAATGAAGTATGACATTTACTGTTGTAAATTTTACCAAAAATTATTATGAAACCTTAGAATAATAATGCGTTATTATTCTAAGTAAGAAACTTCATAGGCTGAGCTTGCCTGGGGGCGACGGACAGGGTTATCCGGCGCCCTAGCAGAAGTAGGCCCGAGACGGTGGACCGTGTTCCGCGCGTGCCTCTCTTACCGACAGGGGATAAAATCCCCTACAACACAGTGGGGTCGCCTGTTGTTTAACAGGCGGCCAAGTCTGCCAGGGTTCACAGGGATTTCCTTGTAAGGGTACACCTGAGGCATTGGTAATATGGACTGTGAGACGGAACATCGTGTGCTTTTAGGCGGTTCGAGTCCGACATACCACCCCACCGCTTAGCCCAGGTGTGGTGACGACCCGTGGGAGTTTCCACACGTTATCATCCTACTAATATTATATAATATCCTACTAATATTAGAAACGTGAAAGTTTGTACGGATGTGTGGATGTATGGATGTATGGCTGTTTGTTACTCTTTCACGCAAAAACTACTGAACCTATTGCAATGAAACTTGGTATGTAGATAGCTGGAGACCTGGATTAACCACGGCATCAGGACTTACGCGGGTGAAATCGCAGGGCACACCCTGCTAGTCCTAAATATTAAACAAAGTATGGTAATATAGTATGTAATCAGCAGGTAGAAGTGTCCGTTATATTAGATAACCGATAAAATAACTTATTACTTATAAATAATCAAACGGCCTATTATTTATTACAGCCGGTAAGCATTATTTATACTAAGCGAATATATTTATTATTATTACATACGACCAGAACTACGTAGGTACGTGCAACATCTCGCGGACCGGCCATTCAAGGTCAATTTCACTTCGATCATTGTTGTGTAAAATTTGTATTGTATCCCGTGCCAAATTATGCTCTAGTACAACCTCATAACAACTATATTCCCTTCAACGTACAAAGATATTAGTAAAAATAATAGTCAAACCACAGGTAAGTTAATAGTTTGGTCAAACTAATATATTTGTTCGTCTTAAACCAAAGAATTATTTTTTTTGCCATAACCATTTCTGAAAAACAATGGTCCTGCTGACTTTAGACTTAAGCCAGCGTAGCCAACCGTATATCTCCGGACCTCTTACACTTATCAAAACAGGCTTTGTGGCATATTTTTTTGCTAATTATTTGCTATTGTTTGCCAAAGAATTATTTTTTATACGCACGCACGCTTGTTTGACGGAAAAGTAGGTACAGCTGTTATCACTGGGTGCGTTTTTGAAGAATTCACGCAACCAACAACAGCACATTATAGTCTATAATTGCTCATTGCCATATTAAGTAAATATTAGTATTTATTTCAATGAAATACACAAATCGCACGCTAACTGCTTAAAAAACCATCCCACCGTTCGTTCGTCACCGCGGCGCATTCACGACTGTTTGTGTACCGAGTGTATACCGAACTCGAGGCGTGTAGGTATGTCTCACAATCCGACCGTTTGTATGAAGATACAATACTGTATAGATAACTGTACCATGCTGCGAAGCGAAGATCGCGAGCACGATCGAGCAGGGCTGCCAGTATTAGCTTATTTTATACCGCCGAGTCTCAAAAGTTATACAAAATCAGTGTTGTACAATGTAAGACGGTACGTCACTCACTCACGTCACGTGCTCGGTATGTCACTCTTGGCAGGCTAGGCTCACTCCAGTCAGTAGGTATGAAGCTGCAGGTACCTATCAGCGGCGACGAGTCGGGCGAAATTCAGTGCAAATAAAGTACTCTGTGGTCGCTTCGTCCGTTCGTCGCTTACGAATTACGTTTCCCGTATTTACGTACCTAGTTAGATTATATTATTAATTATAATCAGTATAGTTAGATATTTACAAGGTCAAGTTTAGCTATGATAAGTATATTTATTTATTAGGACCACAACAACTGATACACATCTTCTATCTATACACCTATACTCTATAGAAATAAATAAAATTGCAGTGTCTGTTTGTAATATTAAAATAACCGCTTTTTACTAAGTGCATTTGGATGTATAAACGGTACATATACCAAAACAACATGTTTTACAATTTTTGTCTATCTGTCTGTCTGTTTGTTTCGGCTAATCCCCGGAAAAGGTAGTTCGATTTCCACGGGACTTTCACTGGCAGATGGCTGATGTTAAAAGGAGTAATTTATGCTACTTTGATTTTGGAAAAAGAATGAGTGTTCCACGCAAAATATATAAATATGTACACGCGAGCGAAGCCGCTCGGGAACTGCTAGTAAATAAATAAATTTGAAGTGTCCGTTTGTAATGTCATAAGGACAGTTTTTTACTAAATGCATCTGAATGTTTACACGGTACTTATACCAAAAAAATATTTTTCACGTATTGTCTGTCTGTCTGTTTGTTCCGGCTAATCAACGGAACGGGTGGACCGATTTCCACGGGATTTTCACTGACAGATAGCTGGTGTTATAAGGAGTAACTTAGTCAAGTTTAGCTTTGATAAGTTTAGGACTACAACAATTTTGTCTGTCTGTCTGTTTGTTCGGCTAATCTCTACAACGGGTGGACTGATTTCCATGGGACTTTCACTAGCTGGTGTTATAAGGAGTAGGGTTCCGCGATTTAATTTGCATATACCTACCTAGCTAAACACCTAAAGGAGATAGTTTCATTCCAAAGTACACACAAACGCAATGGCATGGCAAATGCCTATCTTCTTAGAGATTAAAGTACCTATGCAGAGGTTGTGAAATAAAATAGTTTTCTTTAATATAAGTTACATTTACGTAGGTACTACTAAGTAAATACCTAGCCTAGGTTTATTTAACCCATTAAAATAGTACATAAATTTAAGTCACGATAAAAGTTACTTAATGAGTATTTTTACTCTGTCAACAACTGCAATCGGTCAACAAAGATATAAAATTATATGAGGGTAATCAGCGATTTCGTGTTAGTAATTGTTTCGTATCTCCCGGTGAGTACTTATTTATTTTTTATACAAGTATTAAGTTACACAAAATGTAAAAAAATCTGTAACATCATATTCTAATATGAAATACATAAAAAAGTTAATTTCATAGAAAGTTTTTCATGCTATAGTACCCAAAGTGCTGCTGTACTATTTTTAGTTCAATGGACGCTTGACATGTGTAATGTTAAATGTAAGACAATACAGTGAAGACATTTTTATTAGAATGTTAAGATATTTGTTCATAGTTTTTACACGTAAAATTGGTTTTCTTTTTTCAATAATATGACCCTTTCTTTATGGGTATTCAGGCGACAAGTGGAAACCACTATAAAATTATAAAATGGCTAACAGACGACGAATAAGAAAAAAACAATTTTGGTTAACAAGGTTATTCGCCATACACGACATTATTAGCCAGGATAGTGACAATGATGCTACTTACGACGTGATTATGCTGCCACCTAATCTAGACGTTGTCACCGATGAAGAGGACGGTGGCGAGGATAACTTATATCAAAATGAATTATCTCAGGATTTTCCTGGTAATGTAGAAGTACTCGCAGACGTACCACGGTCGTTGAAAATGAATGAAGCAGCGACAACAATGTACCCCTCACTACATTTGCGTGGTTATCTTCTTCTCAAAATGTGCCAAATAGAAGAAGAAGTGATGAATTTCCAACTTCGAGGAAGTGTTTGCCTATATACTCCGTTTCTCGGTTTACTACAGAACAAGTATATTGATTCATTTGATCTATATTGTGGAAAATCTTCCGAGGCTACCACCGCCCCTTTTGTCTCTCGCATTATGAAGACTTTACCGAACAAAGCGCCAACAAAACCTCAAGAACACGTAGTTTACTTTGATATCGTTTTTTACCAATTACGATCTGCTTGTCGACCTAAAAAGGCTTGGTTACAGAGCTACTGGAACCTTACGTGAAAACAGAACCAAACTGTGTCCTTTGATTACATCTAAGGATATGCTCAAAAAGCCTAGAACTGAACATGACCACAGATTCGATGTGACAAAAGAAATTTTATTGGTAAGATGGTAAGACAATTTGTGTATGATTGACCAAATTTTGATACTTTAGAACCATTGGGAAAAGTCAAAAGATGGTGTTCCACACGAAAACAAAAGACGAAACGAGTAGACGTAGACATACAGCTAGTGTTCCAAAGTTATAATAAGGGGATTGGCGGGATAGATTAGATGGATCAGTCCTACAGACTGATCTGATCTGATTTGTTTACCGAATTGGGGTGAAAGGGAAAAAGTGGTAGTGGGTCTTGTTCACTTGTATGGTGGACATGACTATTTCAAATGCATTGACAGATTGCACTGCATAGCAAACCCAGATAGTCGCATGGATCAGCTAGTATTCCGCAGACATATAGCAACGCACGTATTTGAGCCATAAAAATATCTATAAAAGTAGGCAGTCTTCTTCTAGAATTGATGGAGAAGAAAGAAGAAATAATGGTCATAATCCGGAAAAACTACCAAACCAGCTTAGATGTACTGTGTGATCCAATAGAGTTAAAAACAGCTTGTCGCAAGTGCCTGAAAACGCTGTGCCTGGATAGAAGATGATTTGCTCAAAATCACTCCTAAGCGCCCATTGTACTAAACTAAGTACACCCCTAAAAACCTAACTCCTGATTTTTTTTTGGTTTTCTTTCTTTTTAGTGTTATTATGGAAGTATTTTTATAACGGAAATAAACATTGGTTATGTGAAATTTACTGTGATTTTCATTTGGGCGTTAATGGGTTAAAACTTCATTTGTTTACAGAAATATTTAGATTAATTTTTCTTACAGAAGACAACCTTAACGGCATCAGAACAGATAAGAGTTATGCGATAGAAAGAGAGGCAAGTTTTAGGTTAATATAGCCCATTTGGAATTAGCGCTGTGCGATCTGAATTGCACCTTATTGTGTCGGAGCAAGAGTCGCTATTTATTGAACTAGTATTGCGAAGAGGTCCTTCTGTACTAGTACTATTATGTATTCTGTGCTCTTGGGGGATTTCAATAAAAAGCGTTTTAACTTTAAGAGGCCTATTACATTTCATCCTGATTTTTTCATTAAAGGGTCTCAACTTTGACGTTCTTATTCTGAGCAACTAAAAAACTTCAAACACTTAAACTTATTGAAAAATTAAGAACAGTTATTAGCATAGTGATCTATGCTAATAACTGTTCTTAATTTTTTAGCGGCCTTACTTTTCTTAATTTTGCCTTATGAGCTATATCATATAATTAGGTATTTACGCACGGCCACGACTCGTTCGGACTCGCGAGTGCCCGACACTGTGTTACCGCAGTGATTAAGCAATCATGATCATTTTTCTACTATTAAATTATTTGTTTTACTTCCTTTCATAAAATATTGTTAATAATGCGTAATGTTCTTGCCACTGCTATGCGCCTGCGGCTTTGCTGGTGTAAATTATGATAGTATGTAGTTTCTATAAAACTTAATGTTTTTTAAAAACATTAAGTAGGTAGGTATTTTAAATAAAAAAATTCCATAATAAAAATTTGATTTAAATTAATAAAAACTATATAAATATTTCAAATTATCCAATTATTATATTTTTGAATTGTCATGATTATAAGTCAGTCGGAATATGCCAGTCGTGAAGCTAGTTGCATGTATGGAACAGGCAGTAGATCCTACGGAAAAGAACAGGAAAGAAACTCCAAAGACACTCTCTTTCAACATGCTTTTTTTCAATTTTCTGGTTCATCATCGTCAATCTTTTCGCCAATCCTCACTGTGCGAATGTTGTGTGTTAGCAGGGCCAGTTCTCGTCGAAGGGGTTGTTATCCGGACGTTAACCGGGGATTCTTAGCACCCCTAGCCCTCAGATACAGTGATCGCTACCGTAGCCAAGAATAGCAGGGCTGCCTGAGACTCGGTATATGGTCATTCTGTTTGCTTTCATTGGGGGCAAAGTCGCAGGCACATAGCTAGTGGCAGGAACATTACGCATGATTAACAATATTTTAAGAAAGGAAGTAAAATAAATAACTTAATAGTGGAAAAAGGATCATGATTGCTTAGTCACTACGGTAACACGTCACGGCAATACTATCTATACATATTGTATCTTCATACAAACGGTCGGATCGCGAGACATACCTACACGCCTCGAATTCGGTATACACTCGGTACACAAACAGTCGCGAATGCACCGCAGTGACGAACAAACGGTGGCGGTGTGATGGTTTTTTAGCAGTAAGCATGCTATGGCAACTTGGAACATAAAAGAATTGCACTTTTTTTATTGAGTCCAGTGCCATCCCAAGAATAGATACCAGAACTAAAATTACTGTGTTACAATATTTAAATTTATAATATGTATGAGGGGAAATTTATTACCCACAAATGTATTACGATTTAAAATTCGCATTTGTAAATACTAAAATATTGCATATTAAATATCTAAAACCACTTCAAATTCTTTACAAACAACAATTTGTTCACCAACACACAATAATATTAATTAAAAATACAATCGTAACAATCAACATTTTTTTTTAATATTTGGAACTTATTAATATTAGGTTGGCAACACTTCACTTATATTGCAAATGGCTGCGTATGAGTACCGATTGCCGGTTTCTTGTGCTTTTCTTTTTGCAATAAAAGTTTTGGTTTGAATATAAAAATCGGAGATTAGTCATAAACATACATTAATTAGCTAAAGTATAAAATTCTCATGTTAGAACCAATAAAACAAGAAACAGGCAACAACAAAACATTCATACACCGTATAAGTAGGTACCTATATATTGTTCAATTGTATATATATATATACCTATAGATATGTATATTATATTAGTTTTCGGTATCTGACCACTAGGCAGAGTTTTGTGTTGTCAATAAAAAGAAGTAGAGTTGCCTGTCTATATCCTATATACTATTGTAGTCTTTGGCAGTAAGCGTGCTATTTGTGTATGTCATTGAAACTCCGAAAGTATAAGTAAAGTATAAAATATTTTTTATATACCTACTAGAACGTAATTTGTTTCTTTATTATAGGTAGGCATTTTTGTAAAATGCAATTATGTGATATAGCTCTTAACGTATAATTACTTAACAGTTTACCACAGACATGATATGTTTTAAGTACCTCTATGTGTATGTTCGTACTTATTACACTATAACATCAGTAATGACATTGTATCCGATTATACAATGCATCTACTATACAAACAGGATACCTACTTATGATTACCGAATTATAAGAATTTTGTATCCAATAATACAATCTGGCAGCCCTGCGATCGAGTGAGGTCCGAGGTAAAAGATTCCTATTAGCAATGTGTATGTGTAAATAGATAGTGCGTGTAAGTACTTAGTAGGTAGGTTAGTAGGTATCTATTTGATAAATCATAAATGTCTGTTACCGAAATACCTAACCTGCCTACACAACAAAGTTGACACATACCATGCGTTTCGTTGTTCACTATTAATTATTGTGTTCTGACAATATGAAAAAAATATGTAAAACACAATGAGAAAAATTAATTCTTAATATTTTTATAGTATCTTTGAAATTCGAATAAAAATTAGTGTATTAATAATTTACCTACAATAACGCAACAAAACAGTTTCAATAACATTTGGCCAACTGTCAATAGTCAGTACCTACGAACTACAAACTAGCTACAAACTCAATAACAAAACCGTATCAACCTCAACGTAGTACGAGTAATTGCCGCCAGAGGAACGACGACAATTTATTGAATTTTGTCAAAATAAGAAAACTGGCTTTCAGAATCTTTTATTTAATTTTCCCGTGTTTAGGGTAGTTTATGAAATTAGAAAATACTTTTATCAGGACCTAATATTGATTTTCAATACATTTCAATAACAAATCTATACCCGTAACGTCATCTATTGATATTTGTTTGAACCATTTTTGCTTTCTTTGAGATGGGACCCCATGGTGAAAGTAATAATTTGGTTGGATACATTAGCAAAATATGTAGCCATTTCAAAACATATTCGATTCTTTGTACTTCGCTGAATAAATTGCCAACTATTTGTAGCAAAACACCAGTTCTAAATGGGATGCTATGAACGGTTCAATCAATCAAATTACGGTTAACGCACGAGTCGTTTAGAATGTTATAGTCTGTAGGAACAGAATAACAATATAAAACCTCACAGATGCTCTTTTTAGTGCAGCGACAGACGTGTATGTAGAACCCTAATACATACAGCCCTAATACAGACACGTTTTGGGTTCGTATCACACAGAACATGGTTAATGACCTTCAATATATTTTAACGATTATTCGTAAATACGTGAGTCATATACATATTTACAAGTTATATTTAAAGCATCCCTAACTTTAAAGTTCTGACAGTAAACGTACTATTTGTATTAACATGCTTAGTGATGACTCAGTGGAAAAAAAACATTGGTTATAGCTGATTTATTTTGTTACCCAGCCAAGAAAGCCAATCTAGTCATATTATTGCAGGTAAAGTAAATGTAAATAGAATAGAAAGCCAGAAAAGTTAATTACACCCCACTACATTATACGCATGTCAACAACATAAATGTGTAGTGCCACTAAGAAGGAAGTTACAAGTGTAACTTCCTTCTTAGTGGCACTAGGTACATATTTACACTTGCGTTGCCGGGCTTTATGGTGGGAGTAGAGGGTTAGGACCTCCAGTAACCTCACTCACTCGGCGAAAAACAACGTTAACATTGCTTCACACCCGTTTTCTGAGAAGCTGTGGTATCACTCCGGTCGAGCCGGCCTACACGTGCCGAAGCATGGATTGGCTCTCCCACATCCTAGTGACGAAAGTAGGTACATAACAACATCATTATGTATTAGTCCCGGAATAATTTTATTGTGAATTATTTATTCCATTTACGTTCCTATCTTTCGGCGTATAAAGTGGCAGTCCAGAGTTAGTTTGACAGAAACTATGTTGCCTCCACGGACATTACATTCATTAAGATTGCGGGAATCTTGGTGCAAAATAACTTGCTGCATGTTCAACATGAAGCACTTTCACCTCTAATAGCATATACATTTACGATGCGAGGGTGGTAAATTATATGTTTAGGCTATTGTGGACGGCGCCGGCCCTACGGTAAAGCGGGAGGAGCGGTCGCTCTAGGCGCGCCAGATGGCAAGAAGGGTCACCAAAAATCTTTTTGCAAAAAAAGTTTGGGCTTTAATTAGTTAAATAATACAATACACGCATAGGTAACAACTCTTATTATTTTGTGCCTGATTAAAAATGAACAGCAAATCTAATTTATTTAAAGAATGCTAAAGGAGCAAGACACGATTGTAATAATTAGAGGTACCCAATTTCATTTAAATTCAATAATTTTTGATATTTTCAAAAAAGTCGAGTTTTGAAAATTTGGTACTTCTTACATTGTTATTGAACACTTGCAACCCGCCCCGGCTTTGTACGGATAGCAGAGACATCTTCAACAATGGTGAAAACCGCATGAAAATCCGTTCAGTAGTTTTTGAATTTATCGCGACCAGACAGACAGACAGACAGAACAGAGGTTCTCAATTTTTTTATGTATGTTCAGCGTTCACTCCGTTATTTATGAACCTATTTTGATTATTCTTTTTTTGTTAGATAGGGTATGCCTCAAGGGTGGTCCCATGTCAAGGAAGTCAGGATTTGATGATGAGATCCTGATAAAATTGAGAGAAACCTTCGAAAATTGTAGGAACGAATAGTGTTTCTGTTTACTTTTCATTACTTTATCAGGTATTTGCGTTTAGAAATCATCACAAAAAAAATCATAAAATAAAAATCTTTTTAACAAAACATTAAACCGACGAAAAGAACTAAAAAGCAAAAAATAAATAAACCGTAAGTATTAAGTGGCCTGTTGGTTTAGTGGTTAGTGATCCTGACTGCTGAGCCAGAGGTCGTGGGTTCGATTCCCACCCGGTCTGGTTACCATAGTACAGGCTCTGCCTAGTTTGGTATCTGACGGCCGTGTGTGAGATGTGTGAAATTATTATTATTATATTATTATAAGTGTTGAGCTTATATACATAAACTATAAAATTTTATATAAACTAAATTTGGTTCGGCACCAAACAACAAACTGATTAATTATCAAAATTGTATATGTACCTATGTAGAAATGGACATGGCTCTACGTAGGTAATTAATCATTTTATTATCTGGCGCCGACTCAAAATAAGTTTATATCAAATTAGGTAGTTTATGTAAATAAGCTCAATTAAGACTTAAGGTTTATTTATTTTTGCTTTTTAGTTCTTTTCGTCGGTTTAATTTTTTGTTATATAATATGTACTATATGTAGTGATTAAACTGAAATACAATTAACGTCAAGTGCAAGCGTCTACCTACCTATGGGTATACGCTGAATGACAATCTTGATCTACCCTAATCAAGGGCTAGGTCCGGCGCTGATTGTGGACATGATACACCTACCTATATTTCGGTAGCAATTTTGATCTCAGTAGACTACTCGTGACATATCTTTTCAATGAGTTTCTTTACATTTTTCTGTTTGTTATCACACGCAGCTCTAAGATTACAGTGGCTGGTCGTCGTCTATAGTACCTATGTCGTCGTCTATAGTGATGATAATATATTATATTTATTTTCTCGGCTATTAGTTATGAACTTGGGTCTGTTTATGGTATGGTAGTTGCGAGAAGGCGGAAGGCGGTGGGTAAATGGAGCGAGCGTCACGGTCTGCTGGTGACCTAGCAGGCGTGTCGCGACATGTTACGCTCGGATGTGCGGGCGCAACCGCGTCACAGTGACGTCATTGTTGACTCACGCGCACCTCACGGCCGTTGTTCTCAGAGCTTCGCTTTGTTTGCGCCCTAGATAAGCGGAGCGGCCAACTGTCGCCGCGATTGGCAGAGGTGTGCGCTCGTCTATTGTTTGTGTTATAAATTAACACGTGTCGCGTCATCCAGATGCCAGGTGCTTATCTTTGTAAACCTACTTACCTTATAATTAGGCGCGTTGATGAAACGAGCCACGTTACCTAAATGCCTCAGAAATGTGAGGCGATAACGCGTAAGAGTAAATTAGCACTAGTTAACCGTTTAACTAGTTACCTAAGTACTTAGTAAGTTATTGTTGTTAGATTCCGATATGATTACTGACTGGTGGGTGACTGTGAGGCAGAGACTCGGCCTGTATGAACAACATGTAACGAAGAATTGGGAATGATGTCAGCGAGGAGCGTTGAAGCCGTTCCGGGTCGTCGGCCTGACCTTCGTCCATAATAGGACAAACATGTTAATATAGGAGTACACATGTGTTGTCAATGTTGCTCGATTTAGGAGTTCCGATAATCGACTGAAGCATAGGACTAAGTAGGAGAACTACTAAATTGTTTTTATTAACTACTTTTAAGTGTATCTAATACAAGGTAAAGCTTGCCAATTGCCATATATAATAATATATACTTGCTATTAACATAAAACCAGAACTTAAAGAAGAAGAATGACAGAATTTTTGTATCATGTACTTTCCTAATTATAATATGTACTTAGGTACATAGTAATTTTCTCTTTGGTAAATTGTGTATAAATGGCCGCTAAAGGCATCGTAGATAAACGTCCTACCTAACACTACGCTAACTTAAAACAATTGAAAATGCCGATTGGAATCTGCATATTTTTGGTGCTAGGGCTAATGCACAGGATTATTGCATGTAAAAGCGATAGTTTATCTAGTTTATCTAAAACGAAGCCGGTTTGTATAATAGGTAGCTATAAGTTGTAAGCTTCATTTCACATAGGCCCATTATTACATTCATAGAAATATCTCGCTCAGGTTGGTACACTGCTCGAACTGCTATGTAGGACGACTTTTGTAATTAGCAGGCCCGGCCTGAGGCAGATATGCGCGGTAACATCTCGCAAGGAGCAGGCGCGTACAACATAACAACGACTAAACACTCATAGAGCCACGGGACGGAGCAAGGCGCGCGGGGGTGTGTGCAGCCGGCAGCTGCGCGCACGCACACTGGCGCGCAGTGTCGTGTTTACAAACAGGCGCACGCGGGCGCATCGCGTGGTTGTGTGCACTGAGTGTGCGCCCCTAAACGCCACCACGCCCACCGCTAGACAGAACTAAAACGTTGAGCGCCCCCATTCTAGTTGTTGACTGTCTTATCATATTGTCTTTATCATCTAAGAACTTATAGAATAAAAAGCTTATGTAGGAGTAGGTATATGTGAATTGTATCGTTTATTATTATTTATATGTATACATTTATACATTACTCGCCGTTCCCCGCAGTTTGCCCCGCGTTTATATGATATGTATATGACTATTTTTATTGTTACTTCTGTATTTATGTACATGTCTTGTGTATATATGTGTATGTTTATTTATATTTATGTATATATATATATGTATATTATGCATATGTGTGTAAGTATAGGTATTGTTATATATAGTACACGAAATAAGACTTGAACTCAACCATTGCTTATAACTTAGCTCGTTTCATTGTTTATAGATTTAGTAAGTGCCACTATCCCCTATCTATGGTGCGGTGCTTACGCGGTTCCCCAAAGGTTCGTATACCGAATAAGACTAAAAATAGAACTGGTGTAGAGCGGGACCGGCCACAAAACTTAGCAACATACAAATTATATCATTTCTCGTCAACTTCCAGTCCGTCAAATACTTAGCAGAATTTGAGAGCAGTTAGTAGAGAACTCTAGCGTTTCTAATGGTATTATTCGGAGGAAAGTTTATATTTAGAATGATTACAAATCAAAATAAGAGTATAAAGTATTTCAGAGTTTTCTAAACAGTTTGGGTCTGTTTTCCTTATTATCTTTATTTAATTTTTATCGTTATTCATAATTGCCACATATCTCTAATCAATATTTGGAGACAACCTACCACTTTATAATAGCGATTGAAAGTCTAGATAATACATGAGTAATTTCCACTGAGTGTAGGTACTTCCTCTGCTAATTTGTAAAGTTTCCTAGTACATAGGTAAGGCAAAAGGATCTAAATTAAAAACATGTGTACGCCTCCATAATACCTCTGAGCTAACCTTCTTCATATAAAAATAGGTAAAATAGATGAAGGTAGGAGATTTCGTCCAAACTTTGAACAGCAGCTCCAGAAATAGTCTTTCAAATAGAAAAGGCTCCCCTAATGAAACAGTCCATCTTCCAATCAGCGATGTTGTTTTAACTTAGAATTAACGTTTGGGTGAGTAAGATCTAGTAAATAAGCTAGACGCCGTCATAAGAACCGTTAGGTAACCATTTAGGTGTGTATCGCTCTTATGTATTAACAGTCAGGCTACGTACCCGTACGACCTCCAAATTTGGACCTCATCTACAAATATGACCGTATGGACCTCCCTGTACCGTTTGGACCTTCAAACTTGGATTTTGCCCATACTTTAGTGCCCATTGGACCCTCCATGAAACAACGTGTTCCGTTGGACCTCATATATACATCTTCGTATGAAAAGCCAAAATACAATCGTGCACAAAAGTAAGACACTTGATCAAAAATAAATAAAATTAAATTCATTTATTCATTTATAGTTGGTACACATTATTACAGATCTTATATAACATTAATTAGCTTAAAATATATGGATGCTTGTACTCGGGTAAACCTGTGCCACAGGCGGTAAGTGCACTTACAGACTTTTACTATATTATGTAATTATTTAATCTTAACAATATTTATGAAACTTACTTGTCTACAAATAGACTTATCTATGTGGTATATGTCGGGTCGTTCGGTTCCCTTCAATATGGTTGATCTGTACGACGGCTGGCGTGTGCGTCATGCTCGTGAACTGGTTCCGTTAGTCGGGGCTGGTCATCACCGGACTGCTATTACTTAAATATGTATAGTAGTAATTAGCGCGTCTATTTATATTTTAGATTAATAGGCATGTTACATTGTCCTCACATTTCATTTACGCTTATAAGCAATGTAACCAGAAATTTGTAAAAAACGTTTTGAAAGAGAGTGTCCTTGGAGTTTCTTGCCTGTTCTTCTCCATAGGATCTACGTATTGGGACAGTACAGGCAACTAGCTTCACGACTGACTTAGTCTGACTGACTCCTACTCCTGACAATTCAAAAATACCTATTATTGGTTTAATTGAAACAAATGATTTTGATTTGATTTGATTTGAAATATAGGAATATTAACATTATGAGACTATTTAACAACAGTAATGAAATCTTCAGTCTGGTTGTAGTCTAAACTTTGCAAATACTGACTGACAAGAATCTTTGCTTTAAAATAGTTGAGGTTATATATAGATGTCTTTTTATTTATCCTGTTGTAAAGTAAAGGACCCAAAAATGCAAAAAATCTATATGTGAATACAAACTACGATTCTGAAAGTGTGGTACAGACAATATCTTTCCGTCTCTTTGTGTCAGTAAGGTTAGTGTTATATGTTAGAGTCGTGTGTTGTTTTAATACAGTGTACATTATAAATAGTTGGCGGACAGTAAAACGTTGCATTTTTTATACAATAGTCGTGTAGGAAAACGAAAGAGTAGGCGAAATGCTACTTTTAAGAGTGCTCGCTGTGCTCGTTCATTAGTTAACATCACCATTTTTTTTTGTTCTGCTATATAGCGCAGTTTTTTGTTCTGCTATATAGCGCAGTTTTTTGTTCTGCTATATAGCGCAGTTTTTTGTTCTGCTATATAGCGCAGTTTTTTGTTCTGCTATATAGCGCAGTTTTTTAAATACGAATAATAATTTACGAGTTCTGGAAGTTACAGCGGCTATATGTTGCTTAAAAGATAGAGTTTCGTCTAATATAATACCCAAGTACTTAATGTTAGTTGTGTTATAATATTATCTACGTATAGGCTGACTCAGCCTGTGAACCACGGCCAGTGCAACCTGGTCGAAACGTCAGGCAATTCAGAGGTATGTAATACCTTTTTAACCGACGAAAAAAAAAGGAGGTTCTCAATTCGACCGTATAATATTTTTTTTTTTTATGTCTGTTCAGCCCTCACTCCGTTATTTATGAACCGATTTTGATTATTCTTTTTTTGTTAGACAGGGTAAACCTCAAGGGTGGTCCCATATCAAGGAAGTCAGGATCTGATGATGGGATTCTGAAAAAATTGAGAGAAACCCTCGAAAATTGTAGGAACGAATAGTGTTTCTGTTTACTTTTCATTACTTTATCAGGTATTGCGTTTAGAAATCATCATCATTTTTCATCATCATCATCATGATGATGGAAAAAACCATAAAATAAAATCTTTTTAACAAAAAATTAAACCGACGAAAAGAACTAAAAAGCAAAAAATAAATAAACCTTAAGTCTTAAGTATTGAGCTTATTTACATAAACTATCTAATTTTATATAAACTTATTTTGAGTCGGCACCAAATAAAATTTTGATAATTAATCAGTTTGTTGTTTGGCGCCGACTCAAAATAAGTTTATATAAAACTAGATAGTTTATGTAAATAAGCTCAATACTTAAGACTTAAGGTTTATTTATTTTTTGCTTTTTAGTTCTTTTCGTCGGTTTAATTTTTTGTTAAAAAGATTTTATCGTGATCGCAAATGGTTGATCCCAAATGCATGTGCATACAAATGCATGTGCATTTGTATGCACATGCATTCATAATGCATAACTTCAACTGCTCTCAACTTCTTTTATTAGATTGTGATGTAAATGGGTTAGGTTTTTACGCATACTGAATTTAATAAATTTCGTCTTATCAGTGTTCAGGGTGAGAAGGTTATCTATAAGCCAATTATTTACAGTGTTGAAACCACACTGCATTTTTGTGGACTTCGGTATCGGTGTTGGCGGAGAAAATAAGCGGCGCGTCATCTGCATATGAAATAATTTTGCCGTGTGATAGATCTAAATTACAAAGATCATTAATGTACACTAGGAAAAGCGTACTTCCAAGGACCCTCCCTTGTGGGATACCGAATGGGGGTAGTTTCAACTCGCCGTTGATGGCTTCATCTATTTTGACACATTGGTACCTATCCTGTAAATAGTCAGTGAGAAGTTTTAACTGTATGCCTTTTATTCCTAAAGCATCCAGTTTCTTATAAATTATAGTTTAGTATTTTAGAAAATGCAGGTAACAGACAGGTAACAGAGAAATAGGTCTATAGTTCGTTACCAATTCTTTTTTACCAGATTTAAGTTTCACGATAACTATAGCCTTTTTAAGGCATTTTGGAAAAAATACCATCAGAGAAACATATCTTAAAAATGTGAGTTAATGGAGGAACCAGAATATGCCTGAAATCTTTTATTATATTGGTGCTGATGTTATCCCACACTGGTGCACAGGTGCACTGGTGCACAAAATATGACACTTTACAATAAATCAATATTTTTAATCAAAAATATAAAAAAAATACGTGATCTGATTGGAATAGGTAATTTTGTTTGTAATTAAACGCTTTAATTACAAACAAAATCACCTATTCCAATCAGATCACGTATTTTTCTAATTTTACTGATCTTTAATTTTTTAAGTATAAAACATGCATGTTTTTGTACATGAAAGACTACGGAGTACTATGTGTGCCTGTATTTGCTTTCACCAAATTTTTTAGAATTCTGATCAACAATTTTCAACATAACTGTACTTTTTCTAACCAAATAACATCGAACGAATACCAAATGAACACATATATTTTTTGAAGGTCCAAAGGGTACTAAAAAAGAGGTCCAACGGGTCCTTTTTTAGTAGTTTTAATTTTGAAGGTCCAAAGGGTACTAAAAAAGAGGTCCAATGGGCACTTAGACTACTATATTTTGAAGAGGGTCCAAAGGGACCTAAAAATAAGGTCGAACGGGTACATTTGTGATAGGGTCTAATCTTGGAGGTCCAACGGGTACGTAGCCAACAGTGGCTGTCATGTTTACCAATGCAGCGTGTTTAGCAAAGTTTCCAAATACTTTAGCTTCTGGCATTTGCTCGCATAAAAGTTAATTTTCTATTCCTCGGTTCCAGTATACAGTACAGTTCTGCATGAAAGGTAGCCTATGTTCTTTTGTTTATCCCTGTACCCCTGACGATGTGTATGCAATATTTCATGATGCTCTCAATGATTTGTCAAAAAACTCACTCGTCGCATTTATAATATTGGTTAGGATTTCGCAAACCTTTGGTTGAACATTATTAAAACAAAATCGACTCCGGAGATATAACCTATCCAATTAGCGAGCAGGCATAACTCAGAACATACAAAAAATACAGTATGTCACTTTGGCGATTTCAAGAGTTTTATTCAAAGTTTATAGTTTACGATGATGAATCTGTTCTATTTTTGCTATCGATGAAAAATAGTGTAGTGGCTAAATAACCCTTAATTAATAGAAGTCAAGCGTTAGCGACAGCATGACATTGTCAATGGAAGATAGCAAATTGATTAAAAAGTATTTAATGCTTTTTTTCGTGTGGTTTACGTTGCTATAGCCTATAGTCGGGAGTTGAGGTGTGCCCTAGAAGGATTACCACTCAACCCCAACAAACTTCGCCTGTCTGTCAGGACGTCAGACGGCGTCAAATAGTTTGTGTGTGTGTTTACCCCTCCTGCATGAAGAGGCATGCGTGCGTCACGCTACCACTCCAGACCTGTTTTTGCTGCTGAACCTGCTGCTTTTAGGTCAGTGCTCATAGAGACAGGAGATCGTTAAGCGCTCTCTGGCGCAAAAATGTTTAAAAATAATACTATGGCTGCATGCAGTTCTAAACCGTTAATCAAAGACTTACGTCACCTATTTATTGGAACCCGAGCAATGTAAAATACGGTAGTATTAAAATTTATGTTAATGCTCGACATTCCTGTCTGATTACTCTGGCTTATAAAGCCATTGGAAACCCCATATAATTGTACAGTTATAGTACACAGGGCACACTGAAAGTTCTGCGCTCCTGGTCGCTCATAAATGTTTGAATTCCGAATATTATATTTTTTTGAACATAAAAACTCAATCATTGGTTAAAAAAAAATGGCGGGAAATCGCGTGCCAAGTTGAAGTTCGTCGTCAGTTGCAAAAATGGAATTAATGCGAAAAGATTTTAGGGCGATGATTTTTTATGATTTTTACTGAAAAGTTCAGTGACTCTGCAAGACTGCACTGTTCGTCTTCAAAATGCTTTTAGGAGGGAAGCACCTCATTTGAACATAGTAAGGCGTTGGTACGCAGAATTTGATCGTGGCCGTGTTTCTCTCCATGATGAAATTCGTGAAGGTCGGCCCTCAACTGCGATCACTGATAAAAATGTGGCTACTGTCAGGCAACTAATAAAAGAAAACCGGCGTATCACCTATGAGGAGATTCGAGGACATTTGGGGATTGCTATGAACCAAATTCAGGAAAGTTTAGAAAACTTTGTTGCTGCTGGATTCCTCATGAACTCACAACAGAACAAATACGGACTCATGTTGATTGGTGTAAAAAATGTTGTGAAAATACGATCACGGATGTTCAAATGCTGTGTATGACATTGTCACGGGAGATGAAACATGGATATATTATTACATGCCGGAAAGAAAGCAACAGTCTTCTGTATGGGTATTTGAAGGTGATAGCAAACCAACAAAGTAATTTTTGGCTTCTGAAAGGTAAAGCCATCGCGCACATAGTCCAGACCTGGTACCATGCGATTTCTTTATTTTTCTAAAAATTTAAGATGCCCTTACCAATGGTCCTCATGTTTTTAAAAATGGTTTGACCGAATGAAAAAGTCTTTAAAAAGTAATGGAGAATACTTCGAAAAAAACAGTAAATATATTATTTTACATGTTGACAAATCGTTTTATTAATGAGTTACGCAAAACTTTCAGTGTACCCAACGTATATCCCAAATTATATGTATGTATATGACGTATTGTTATGTGTGATGTAGTATTATAGTTAGGTATAGTATACACCATAATTTTTTTTTTCTTAAACAAACAAGCTTCATTGTTATTTAAATCCGAAAACATGTAATGGTAACTAGCTATATTATTTGTTTTCATCTTTAAGTTGTTAATACTATTTGTTTTCCTATTAACTATTTACTATTAAAATAAAAAAAAAATATTACCACACTGAAACAAATAGAAATGCAACAGACCGTCCTTCGTTTAACTGAAAGACTGACATTGAAAGGCAGCGGGGAATATATATATTTTGGATCATAACATCACACTTGAGTGAGCTTGTATAGTATAGTCTGTTTGTATAGCAATAGCACCCGTGGGAAATAATATCAGTAGTTGTTGTTACTTGATCCAAACTTATCATTTTAAAAGTTTTTTGAACAATAACTACAGCTATCACTGAGAAAAGCTAGAAGATATCATTTTCTTCAGAAGATTTGCAATATCGATGTCTGCATCGATATTGCAAATCTCAAAAGGCAAAAACAATGTTAGATACCTACCTATATCTAACAATTTTTTTTCCTGTGTTCGGTTTCCCTCGTTCATCATTATTACCTACTCTTACAAGACATTTGAATGCTTCTGTGTATAATTAATTACTAGACTATGTTGTAATATGTTGGCTGGTATAAGTAAGTATCCAGTCGCAAGGGCAAGTATATTAAGAGTGATTGAATGGTAACGGTAATTGTTTTGATGTCCAGCAGTGTGCAGTGCAGTATGCGGGTGTGCGGGGTCGTCGGTGTCCGTGCGACTGTTTATTGCTGCAGAGGCCGATGAACTAAGCGTGATATAATATCTACGTGACTCTTGAACGCTTACACGCACAAACCAAAGCCACTAACTTGTAAGGCGTTTACAATCAAATGAACAAAGATATTTTACATAAAAACCTTTAGAGTATACAGCCGCCACTTTCTCATTAACTTATAATATAGGATATGGTTAAAATAAAAAAAATCCTATTCCTAGATTGCATTTCTTTGTACTTTGGTATGTCCAACGGTATAGGCTGGTATACGGTTGAATTGCCAGACGTTTCGACCAGTTTGTACTGGCCAAGATCACGGGCTGACTTGTGGTCAAAGGACTCAAAGTAATGTAAATGTAATGACTCAAGTAATACGTTTACATGATAGAGTTATTTCCCGTTAACATAATCATATTATATCATGAACACGAAAGTTTAAAAGTTGCTATTATTTTATTTAAGAACAATTTTTGTTCAGGACTATTAACAACTCGATTATCGTCCTTAGTTTATAACTTAGCATAAACCGTTCCTAATTGCCCTTGATTGTGGGGCACAGCAGAGTACCATTAGCATTACAGAACAATATTTAGGTTGGTACATGAGTATATGGAATTATATTTAGTAGAACACAGTCTTTATTCTTGGCATCGTCCCTCTAGAGTCTGTTCGAAGAACAGTTTTTGTAAAACTTCTTACATCGGACACTGTTAAAACATCCTCAGGAAGCAGGCCAACCTTCACGCTTTTTTGTCTAAAGTTGGGTGTTACCATGGGCGTACTTTGTTGTCATATACGTACATGAACTGCTTTAACATGTAGTGTTCCGAGTAGCGTGCGCTGATGACATGTACAACGTGTGCAGTAATGAGCGGCGCCGGCGACATTCTATCGTGTCGCGCTGGAATTAGGTGAGGGGTCAAGTGTGGGTCGGTTGTGCTTGCTCACTGCGATATTATTGTTTGAACTGTTTACTTACAGGCAATAACTTTAATAACTATTTAGCTCTGAATATGAAATATAAATTAAAGGGATATGAATAACGTCTTACTTATATTGGGCGTAGCTAAAACCTAACATTGTTTACTTTCCAAATATCTATATGACAAATTAAATTTGTCAGAAATTACTCAATACTCAATATATATTGCCATTCCACAATGTGTATTTATAGATGGTAAACTTAAAAATATGTATGTCGGACACAGAACTGGGTAATTAGGAGAGAGGAAGAGGGTTTAATATAATAATGATCAGGTCACATTGTGTATTTTAAACCTTTATTATGATAAATAAAATTATTTAACTTTTTAGTTTTATTTATACAGACTGTATTTAAAACGTAGATGTTTCAAATACAGTCTGTATAAAATCACCGAAAGTTACGTGTACTCCAGCGTACCGAAAGGTACTGCAGTAAGGAGCCACAACAAGAACTCCTGCAATAAAACCATCCGCCCACAAGCTACTTTCTTTCAGAATACTGCTGCTACTACTTTTCAGATTCTCATTAAAAAAAATCATATTTATGTTAAATATAGTGGAACGTGTCAGTATTCACCACCACAAAGTTTTCGAAGCGCAGTGCTTCGGCAACTTTATCCAGGCCGGGGAGCACCGCCAATACCTTGTTGTGTATGATGTACGCACAAAGCTCCTGTATCTTATGCACAGGCTGCGCGTGTGAAAAGAGTGTCAGACAGTTTTAATAACAACGTTCTGAGCTCCTTCTTTATGTTATTGTCATCTGTTACAAGGATTTAGCTTCAATCACTCATATTTTGCATATAAGACGGATATCCTGAAGATATTCAGTCAATATAATAATAATAATATATGCTCCTCATCATCGATATGGCCATTAGCCAAAAGGTACATCGTCTAGGTAAGAATCTGGCGACATGTTGGACAGACTATAAGAAGGCCTTTGATTCGGTTCCACATACATGGCTTTTGAGAGAGCTAGAGTTGTATAAAATTGATACAACTCTTTGCAATTTTTTGAAGTCATATATGGGGCAGTGGAGAACGGCACTTCGCTATCCAGGAAGTCGGCAGATTGCGGCAAACGACGTACCAATAAAGATCGAGCGGGGTATATTTCAAGGTGATAGTTTGCGTCCCTTGTGGTTCTGTCTAGTTTGGAATCCTCTCAGTACGCTGTTAGAGGGTTCAGGGCTGGGCTATAGGTTGCAGAAAGACGATCGAGTTATATCTGACCTTCTGTACATAGATGATTTGAAACTACTAGCCCCCACTTATTTGCAATTGACAGCTTTACTGAAGGTGACTGAAAATTTTAGTAACTCTATTAAGATGGAATTTGGTGTTTACAAGTGTGCAGTCATGCATGTAAAGAAAGGCGTGGTAGTAGAGTCTGAAGGAGTCGAACTTTCCGAATTAAACAAAACTCAGATCTCTGTCTGCCACTGAAAGCTACAAGTATCTAGGTATATCACAGTCATTGGGAATACCTGAATCTCATATGAAACAAGTGCTGCAGAAACGCTGCTTTGGCCGCCTAAAAAGTACTTAAATGTCTTTTATCAAGGGGTAACAAAATGCGTGCCTGCAACGGTTGGGTCATGCCGGTTCTGATGTATTATTTTGGTATACTTAGATGAACTCAGACTGAATTAGATGCCCTTGACAGGACAGTCCGTACACTGCTGACTGCATTCCGAATGCACGACCCACGTTCATCGGTAATGAGGTTGCATATCCCGCGAAAATTTGGGGGTCGTGAACTCTTAAACATTAAGACCCTACACAATCGCGAGATATATAACCTTAGGGAATATTTTCTTCATACTGACGAGGGAGTGCATCGTAGTGTGGTCGCAGTGGACAACGGACTCACTCCGCTCGCTCTGGCTAAAGAGAACTGGCGCAAGCCTATAGTACCTAGTACTAATGATCGCAGGGAGGTAGCGAAGGGCAAAGAACTTCATGGTCGTTTTTATCGGGCCCTAAATGGATCTGATATAGACTTTAAAGCTTCTACATCTTGGCTACGGTTTGGTGATCTGTTCGGAGAAACCGAAGGTTTTGTCTTTGCAGTTATGGACGGAGTTGTTATGACGAATATCTGTCGGAAATATATTGTGAAAGATGGGACGGTGGACATCTGTCGGGCATGCCACCGTCCCGGTGAATCTATCATGCATATTATTTCTGGTTGTTCTCGTCTTGCCAACGGTGAATATTTGCACAGACACAACCACAAACACAAACACAAAGTGGCCAGGATTGTGTATCAACAACTTGCCCTTAGACACAATCTTGTGCGTTCAGAGGTGCCATATTACAGGTATGTGCCGGACCCAGTTCTAGAAAATGGTCGTGCCACATTGTATTAGGATCGATCTATCATCACTGACAGAACTATTGTTGTTAATAAACCTGACATAGTGGTGATAAATCGATTAGAGCGCCGCGCAATGATTGTCGACATCGTGTTCCTCATGACGACAACCTCGTGAAAGTGGAAAAAGAAAAACAAATCAAATATTTGGATTTGTCTCACGAGATTGTCCATATGTGGAATGTAGATTCGGCGATCATTGTTCCGATTGTCATATCTCATAGATCAGCTCATAGATTGATAGCCAAAAGCCTCGATCAACACCTTAAGAGGCTCGCGTTAGACGGCTGGATCAAGGGACTGATGCAGAAGGCAGTTCTCCTCGACAAGGCCCGTATAGTGAGGAGGCTCCTGTCTTTGGAGCCTTAACCACCGGTGTCTTGGTCCCTGTACCCGATGTCGGTGGTATACTACTTTTTATATTTTTAAATATAAATTTAGTTTTATAGGTACGTATTTTAAAATGTAATTAATAAGTTTTATGTTGAATAAAGAGAATAATAATAAAGCCTCTTTATTTTCCTTAAGTTACAGAGTTTAAAATAACTATATTAAACTTAAAAAATTACACTTAATTATGTTTACAACTAGTAAAGTTAAGGCCCCTGGCGGGTATAGGTTCAATCAATATACTGGTACTAAAATTGCTAACCTTTATAACGCTACAATATCAAAGAAAAAAGAGTGGCAGCAGAAGCCTGTGCAAAGTGAAACTACAAGTAGAAAGGTTAAAATTTCTGATTCTTGACCTCGTCTCCTTAAATTGCACATGGTACATTATGGTATGGTATTTACATGGTAGTAACACTGCTTCCCATATATCTGGAAATGGTAGGTCTGCAGTTTCACCTGCGTTTATGGTCACTGCTCCGTTCCTATTGGCCGTAGCATGATATTGTATGGCCTATAGGCTTCCTCGATAAATGGGCTATCCAACACTAAAATATTTTTTCAATTCGAACCACTAGTTTCTGAGATTAACGCGTTCAACTAAACAAACAAACTCTTCAGCTTTATAATATTAGTATGGATTGTATCCTACCAAAAACATTTTCATTGAAAATCTTGCCAAGACGAGACCGTATGGCTCGCACTGTCAAAAAGTTTTCAGATCTCATGTAGAGCCAAGCTTCTAATTCTACACGCCCTAACTTCACAAACTCTACAGCTTAGTCAAAATATGTGGTCTGGCCGTTTCGCTACCGTCACATGTACGCGTAAGGTGAAAAATTTATTCATTATACATTACTTTTCTGTTATACAATAGTTCTTATAGTAACGAAACGACGTACATGAGGTCTGAAAACTTTTTGACAGTGCGAGCCACATGGTCTCGTCTTGGCAACATTTTACATTAAAATGTTTTTGGTAGGAATTCACTTCTTTTTTGCCGCCGTTTTTTGCTAGATATTAATAACGGCAACAGGTAGACGCTTGAAATATTCACAGAATATTATGTTGTCTAATGTGTTGTATAGATAATGGTTGTATGGATTATATTCGACTATAGCTGACTGTTGTGCTTTAATACTGCTAAAGTCAATATTTATAAGGTGAATACCTTGTAAATGAGACACACAGAGAACGTAGATGACCCAATATCAATGAGAGCATTTGCTTTATCATCAATCACAGCGGGTACACATTAGACGTTTTGGGCGCGCTTAATTCAGGGGTTGGGGGGGTAAAAGTTCCAAGTTTTAGATTTTTTTGTTGTTTGTGTACTAATAACAGTTTACATACAAAATTTCAGCTTTCTAGGAATGCAGAAAGTACCCTTAGAATTTTGATGATCATCAGTGAGTCAGTGACGAAATCGGAGTTTTTAAGATATCAATAAAATCTAAAGTATAAGAGCAATGCAATTGAAACTTTATAAGTTTAATAAATCTGTTATGAGGGTTAAAAAAACCGCCTGTTCCATATATCCCTACCAAGTTATCCCCACTGGTAGGGATAGTTGGATTTTTTTTCCATGTATCCCTACCGGTAGGGATAATTGGAAATTTTATGACCACACCTGTTCCATATATCCCTACCGGTAGGGATAAATGGAAAAACAATCCAACTACCCCTACCAGTGGGGATAACTTGGTAGGGATATATGGAACAGGCGAAAAAAACGACAAAGCGCTTTCAGAAAAGGTAGGTAGTGCTCTTGAGCTTCGCTTGGCTCGTCTTGGCGGAGTCACTACCTCGCCCCCAGATTTGTAGATGCTAGTACTTTCTGAATTAATATGAAATGTGTATGTGTAGTTTTTTTTTTGTTCTTTAGTAAGATACTTAAATATCCATTTTAAAAAGTGCCTCACAGTTCAAAACTAAGTAAAGTAAATAGTTGTCTCTTATAAAAACCAGTAATGGGAAGCCCATTATAGAAAATCGGGTAGATAGTTAGAAATATGTGAATCTTTAGAGACAAACTGTGGGGTCCTGGAAGACAAGGTACTCTTTGGAGACTTACTGGTCAGATCTTGGGAGATATGTTTGTCTTTGGTGACCTCAGTCTTGTCGGTGAGTCCTTGAAGACTAAGCTTAAATAGATGTAAAACCTAAACTCGCTTAATGCTAACCGCCGACATCTACTTTCGATTCCCCAATGTCTAATAATATCGTTCGGCAGAAAATATAAGTGATCCTAAAGTATAATGTAGCGGTTAAGCAAAAGTAAAGACTGAAGCGCATAAGATCTTGAGATCAGCAAGCGTTATAATTTAAAAAGGTGTATGTCGTCCTTCAAAATGGAAGAAATGACTAGTGTCTGATGATTCTTCCAACAACTGCCGAACAATACAGAACATTCCTGAAGAATTGGTTTGCAAAAGGATTTAGTCACGATTGACTTGGTGATTGGATTTTTTCCAAAAATGAATTTTGGGGTCTTATTAAAGAGCTCAAACTGTTGATCGATGATTTCTTAACATTGATAAAGTCAGCAGGATTTCTCTTTGACGCGACTATTGTAAAGTTCCAAATACATATCGCTAAATGCCAATGTTTACAACGTAAAGAATCACAAAAGTTCTGGTCGTTAAACCTTAAAAATACATCTACGTATAATTACTATAGTATACTATATCTATGCCATAAATGTTTTTTAATATAGAAAAATAGTACTTTAGGTGCGTATTTCTGACATTAGATAATTTTTAGGTATATTGTATTCGGCGTTTCTGGTGACTTAAAGGAAGTATTCCTTTTTACGGTTCCGTTCCTCTAAAGGAAAAAAGGAACCCTTATAGGATCACTTTGTTGTCCGTCAGTCTGTCTGTCTGTCAAGACCCTTTTTTTCATCATTGCTCTCTCGTTTTCATCATTGGATTAACCGTTTATATGCTTAATATCTGTTCTGTGTAAGTCTTAGTTCACACTAATATAACTTTTTCCTGATCTCATTAATCAGTAACCTGTGGACGCATCAAGTTGAAATTAATATGATGTGAAAAATCAAGCTTCTTAAGTCAACGCAATCAAAAGATATGGCCATTTAAGCCTTAGATTTGACCAAGTTTGTACATTTCGTAAATCAAACCCTATAGGGTACTTGCCATTGGCCTAGAATCATGAAATTTGGTAAGAAGCAAGGTGTCACAGCACAAGTGAAGGAAAAATCCAAAGGTCGTTAATGTTTTGTTTGATCTGTCTGTGTTTCTGTCAAGACCCTTTTCCTCAGGAACCAGTAGAGGCACCAAGTTGGAATTAACATCAAATAGATACTTATGTCAGCGGTCTCTTGAAGGTGTAAATAAATCAAGCTTCTAAGTCAACACAACCAAAAGATATGGCCATTAAGCCTTAGATTTAAACATTTGAATATTTCGTAGGTAAATCAGAACCTATAGGGTTTGTTTAATGGGAACATTAACCTAGAATCACAAAATTTGGTAAGAAGCAAGATCTGACAGCACAAGTAAAGGAAAAAATCTGAAAGTCCTAAATTTGTTGTTATATCACATAAAAATAGTTTTTGTATTACAACTTATATTTTGTGGTTGGAAAGTTGACTTTGTCGTAAATAAGTAAGAGTACTTTTAGAACTGCAAAGTTAAGTTTGTTTTTCGGACAAGACGCGCAAAAATCTTCGAGAATTGATTCGCCAGATGGAATCGTACTATCTACAGACTCGTACTTCGACTCGTACTTTTCAGGTTTTTTGTAAAACATTTTTTTAAGTCTTAAGAAAGTTAAAAGCCTTAGATGGTAAAGTGTGGTATGGACATTCAGTCTCGCCACAGACAAATAGGTTGATGCAGGAAAACAATGATTTTATAACTCAGCAAGTACTTCAGCTGGTGCGATTACTTTCGATACTGTCACTATTTACCGCCTTTATAGAACGCATCACAAAATGTTTAATCTGCGATTGCCTGTAGGGTTAGCAACATTGTCACTAATCAGCATTCCAGGTAGAAATTTCCCTGTGCTCTCAAATCATCTAATCGTATATAACTTATCGCAGACTTCATAGCCCATTTCTTGTGCTCTATTTGAAACCGCTGTAAAATGCTTATCATTAGATAACACGAGCGTTTTTAGAAGCATTGGTAATTTATAGTAAAAGGTCGCAATGAATATACAACTGGCTCCTTGTGCTTAGGTGTAATATCAGCAAAACCCAATGAGGAGAGACATGGTAATAAGTTTACTATAAGGTAGACAGAACCTGATACTTTACTTTTTTTACGTCTTTGCAAAAAATATTTTAAGATTATATTTGCAATGAGCGTAATGTGTATTTCAAATGTTTTGTTATTCAAAACGGTAATATATAAATTACTAGCAGCGCCCTGGGAATATCGGGACGAAAAGTAGCCTGTATGTTGACCCAGGTCTAAAGCTATCTACATCCCAAGTTTCATCGCAATTGGTTCTGTAGTTTTGGCGTGAAAGAGTAACAAACATATACACACTCACACTCACCAACTTTCGCCTTTATAATATTACTGTGACTGTGATTTTAAACAGTATCTCAAAATTATTTAATTAAATTCTAAATAAATACGTTATTTATTTATCTTTAGCAAGAGCTCTTTTTGATGTGAGCACTTTTGGCTAAGTAGATAAAAAAAATCTATATTCAAAATATGGAACGAATGACTATGGACAGGGCGCTATCGTGGCGATAAGACCCGTCATGGTGGATAAGTCGGGAGGCAAGATTAAATACTTTTATTGAAGATATTGCATAAGTGTGTTAATTTTCATTTAAATGCGCAGATCAAAAATATCTGTAATGTCTCTGGCCATTAATTTTTATATATAAGTAAGTCATTCTGGTCGTGTAAAATTTTTATTGAAACCGTGTTTTACTACTGGAGAAAATCAAAGTTGAGAATATTTTAAGTGTTGTGTCAAACTCATTGCTGATGTAATGATTGGTGTGCAATAAAGTGTATCAGTATCACTCTTCAGTATCACTAAGACTAAAAAATATTTAAGAAATATATGTTGTAGCTCTAGGGATTCTATTCGTTATTCTGCTAGTCATATTGAAACTTTCACACCTTGAATAATTGTAAAAATATTATTTACTAAACTTATTAAATAAAAATAAAATTGTTGCACATAGGTTTCGTCACACACGCATTCGAGGCATTCCTCATATTGTTTTAAAACATTTCACAATGTGTGCCTACTTTATTTTTTTTTAATGTCAGCGGACTCAATAAAACAATAAACGTAATAGGCAGCAGTCGAATAGACATAATGGCAGCTGCGGGCAGTTGTGCCTACTGCTGTCACCACATCAACATTTCGTTTTGAACCCATATATAAGGACTTATATACATATATAAAGAGAATGTTCCTTCAAACACCACAGAAAACAAGTTAGTTTATATCTGAATACATACTTGAATTAGCTCATTAGTAGTTGCATTTGGGATAAGATACCATTTCAATGCGATAAAAATAGACCTCCGTAGTCCCGAACACGTAAAAGAATAACTGAGCAACAAATTGAAATTGTTAATTAAAAAATCATAAACAGATAGGAAACGTTTATTCAATCTTAGAAACACCAATTCGTCTTGGTGAATTTCAACATTTATCGGCCTATGTCCGAGTCTAAACCATTTATAAGATTATTTCGTACTTCGCTGTTGATGACTGTATATATATGTACACACCGGACCAACTTCTGATATTTCCAATAACACATATGCACATTCAGGCAAAACGATGTAGGTATGTTCAATTCAGAGATGTTCCAAGCAGTTCCGGTCTAATCTACATATAGGTATATTTTATACGTTTTCGGCAAATGGACTAATTGGATTTAATTGCCACCTACATACAGTCTGTGCTCATTTATACATCACTTGACACGTGGTGTCATCGCCTGCACGCCTGTTGTGTATTGCGCTGCGTCACTGATTAAGATGATGTCATCAATTTCGTTCGACCCCTCAGTGGCCTGTACCCCCAGCCTTACATAGATGCACAATATGCGTTGCTGTGCGGAATATTTTTATTCTTGCACCCCTGCTAGTGTCGCGAGAAGTTATTTGAAACGAAGATAACACCACTAGACAAGTTCCAAAGCCGTACTAGTACTGCACTCGATAGTGGCGTGGGTTGAGAGTAGACATACTCGTATAAGATTAATAGCTACCTATACGATATTCATAATAGAAGTACCGAAAATAATAACTATTGTTTTGTTAATTTACAGCAGAATTTGTAAATATTACGAAGTCTTGATTACGTTCACCAAGTGGATAAAGGTTTGGTTTCGGTGCTCACGTTCAGACAATTATGTCAAATGTTAGTTAAGAACGGGCAACTTGTCAGTTCATTCTTCAAAGATTATTCTAGTACGTCGGGAATTTAATCGCTTGTAATGGAGAATATCTGTCAGTCAATTACGGAATCAATCAAACAACCTTTGGTAAAAGCACCTAAAGAGCCAAATTGTTATGTGCATGATTTTAAACACTGGATAGTATTTCAGATCGTACCTCTAGGAAGCAAGACAGATCTATCTTGGCTCTAGCATAGTTGCATACATCCATTTATCAACAAGTAGAAATATTTGTACACTGGGATAAGAAATAAATGGTTAAGATATATTTGTAGATGAGTTAACTTTAGTAACGTCAAAATATTAAGATCGTTATAAATGTAAATATGGCATTCCAACCGTTGTAACGGGCGCCACTGTAAGTATACAGAAGTAAGGGCTTTGTCTTCAATTTTTGTAAGGCATTGAGTCGAGCATGTGTGCGACACTATGTCGATGATTACTTTTATCACATTATTAAAACCTTAGGATTTTCGAACAAATCGGCAATAATTTATTTTAGAGGTTTTCATTACACAGGATGTAGAGTGGCTCTTTGAAGGTATGTTAGTACTGCTTAATGAAAGGCCTTAGACATAAGGACGTCGCTCTACAAATATATTAAAGTTTCCTCTAAAGATTTTATGAAGATTACCTATACATTTTGTATAACTTCAGTCGCCACTTTAATGGGGATTTGGTCGCAGTTTTATTCATGCCATTTATGTTCTATGAAATCTTTTTTATTCTCTATCTTTATCTTCTTTTTTTTCTTTTTACATTAATATTTTGTATTTAGGGACATGTTCTACGATGTCATTACGAATGAATACATTTAGATCAAGGTTATCACGATTTACTTAAACACTTAACTGTTAAGTAGTTACGATAAATAACCATTTATACGCTAGGGTCAGTAACAGTTTATCGTTACACACCAGCATATACATTTCAAATTAAGTATTCTTTCAACACTTTTGTAAAGTTTAACTTATAATATAGGTTCATGAGATTTTTCCAGACATCCTAAGTAACCTATTTCGAAAAGTTGAGTCCACCGCTCACCTTTGAATTAAGTTGCAATAAATCTCAATATAGGTAGAATAGTATGTGCACCGTCGCGGTATCGGGAGTCGTTTAGAAAGCACTGAGCCTGAGTGGCACACAGACACTGTCGATGTTGGCGGCACGGGCACTCGGAACCGGCCTCGCTCACGAGGTGAACCGGCTTCACAATAACACACTCCACAACACACGGTCCACAACTGGAACACAGATGCTCCTCACAACACTCCACCACGCCAGATATTTGTTTCAAGTTTTACAAGTAAATGCCCTCGTGTTCACTCGCGGTGTGAACTCGTCGCGCGAGTGCGACGAGAGGTGCGCGGGGAAAGAGGGCACGCGTAACAGGACGCAAGTTGTGCGATGCGCCGCCGACGGCTGACTGGCCGGACTGCATCAGTGAGCTGTAGAAAGACCGGTCGGCGGCCGGGAGCGAAGGGTGCGGGGCGCGGTGCGGGCTGGCGCGGGGAAGCGGCGCGGTCGGAGGAGGGGGTGACGGCGCTCTCTCCGCACGCAGCTTGCCCTATAAACTTGCTTTCTGGCCGCTCTTATATCGTGAGTAGGCTGGCTGACTGGCTCCTCGTGCACTTTGTGAAAGGCAAACTATTTGCATCGGCGAGGTTGCTTTTGGTATCCTACACTTACATATTATTATGCGCGAACTTCAATGTATGCAGGTACCTACTATACAAGTTTAATCCGTTCGTCGTGTAATTGATGAATCGAGGTCTGTATGTTAAACTTTGATATAATATAATATCTAGGTACATATTATTATATCTAATAACTGTGTACCTACACTGAAGTAAGTTTATTAAGCTTCTGTAGGCGAGAAGTTTCATTCTCAATAAGCTAAGACAATGTTGGAATGTTTTAAAATAAATAGATGCATTTCAGTTATCGGTGAGGTCCTACCAATAACTGAAAATGTTCTATAGCAGGTAGAGCGCAGAGCACCTGTGAGCGGTACGGACCGGCCGCTGTCTGTGGCGAAGGCGGCGGGGAGCGGTCACCCGTTACCCACTCTTAGCTAAGATAGTCGCGCCTTAAGCGTCATGTACTTGATTATTAGTAATGGATTATAAGTAATGGAGATAGTTAATAGTAAAGGACAGTTCTAGCGAGCTACGAGTGTAGCAGCACTCTTGAGCGAAGCCCGTCGCGTGTCCGTGTGTTACACTTGTGGATATTAGATAAACTTTTCTAGCTTTTAGCAATCTAGACGTCTCAATATTTGAATTTTTTTTCTTGATTTGTTTGTCTTTATTTATAGATATAGCTTGATAGAATTAACACTTGTATTGAGCATGATGCTTGACGAATCGTGCATACAATATACGACACGTTGAATATCTCGTATCGTAGTTATATATTGTCGAGTAATGGTGTATAATGTACATTTACTGACGGCCTGCCAAAGCAATATGGTGTCTTTACAAACACGAAATCGACGTACTTATCAGCGTCAAATGTCAACTCTTCTAATTTCTTTAATCAAATTACAACTTATTACAGTGGGCAGCTGAGAAGGTCAACCATAAGTCGAAGAGATTCGTGAAGTTGGTGCGGACTGCGGTGCTTCTTATTTGATTTAAGGCTTTAAAGTCTGTCTTTTCTATTGCTAAAGTTCTATTTGACTGGCCTGTAGGTCTAGTGGTTAGTGGCCCTGACTGCTGAGCCAGAGGTCGTGGGTTCGATTCCCATCCAGGACAAATAATTGTGTGATGAGCATGAACATTTGTTTTGTGTCTGGTTGGTATCTATATTATGTATGTATTTAGAAATTTATAAGTATATTTATCAGAAGTCTGGTTACCATAGTACAGGCTCTGCCTAGTTTGGGATCAGACGTCCGTGTGTGAGATGGGTGAAGTTATAATTATTATTATATGTCTTCCTTTTCTTAGTTGAATTTGATCAGTCTTTAGTATCCATACATTCATAGCTTACTATTAGCTTACTTTGAAAATTACTAAAGTAATATCGCACAGCATAACAGCACTGTAATACATTTCCCTAAATATTGTAAAACTACCTGGTATCTGGCGATTTAAGAGAGTAGCGTGAGTTTATCCGACTTCGTCTCTCTCAAGGCTCAAGTACCTTCTACCTATTTGAAAACGGGCGATTATAGACGAAGACGACACAAGCAGATAACAATCTTAACTTTTTTTTCTTTTTTTTTTATGTGAGAAGTGGTATGTCGGACTCGAACCGACTTAAACCACACGGTGTTGAGTCACATCAATATCAATACCAATAAATAAGATTGAAGTGTCTGTTTGTAATATCAAAATAATAGTTTTATAAGCTCATAGAGTTATTGGCACGATACCTATGCCTAAAAATCTGTTTTTTATTTATTTTTGTCTGTCTGTCTGTCTGTCCGTTTGTTCCGACTAATCTCCACAAAGGGTGGACCGATTTTCACGGGACTTTCAGTGGCAGATAGCTGGTGTTATAAGGAGTAACTTAGGCTACTTTTATTTAAGAAAAGAATTTCCAAAATATATAAATATGTACATGGGAGCGAAGCCGCGCGGGAACTGTTAGTTTCTTAATAAAAGCAATAACAGTAAACCTACACAATTCAATACGACATTACTGAAGCTGAAGTACTGTGTGCCGTCTGCCAGCCAGGGCCACAACGCAAAACAGAGCTGTCTTAATAGGACTAGTATCAGGTTGCGATTGAATCAATAAAATACAACAAGTGGTGATGCAAGCGTACAGGAATGTTCCAACGTTTGATAACATGGCGCCGAGTCATCAAATAAATAAATCTTTCTATGAATATGATTCGGTTGAACTTTTGTTATATTACTAGATTAGGAAACCTGCAGCCGGCCGGTAACTACTACCAGTGCTCATATAAACACGTCTAACACCTGGGTTGTCCCCTATCCCTTCCTCCTTTACCTCTCGTGAACTTATCCAACTGAAGAAAAAACAACGCTGCTGTCTAAACGCTATCTTTTGTAAAGTATCATATTGTGTAAAAGTGTCCGCACAGTACAGTGAGTTCGTAAATGATGCATGTCCCTCTATAGAGGTGTAACATATTCGGGTCCGTACCTTATTGAGTGACGTGAAAATGACAAATCGATCCTTTTATATAGATCTAAACCTTGTAAGGCGTAGCAAAGAGAGAAGGCGTAAACTCAGCTCTGAGTGCAGGTTGCGCAAGAGAGGTTGAGTTGCGTTGGGGCGATAACACGCGGGGGCGACACATTTAGAGCTTAGGCCTTGAATGCCCTGCAACGCTTGGTGATCGGATAATAGCTATTGTATTAACTAGGCCAACCTATCCGTAGCGTTTTACTATACATATTGACATGATGAAAGAACTCCTTTTCTGTTGATCAATTCCGGCCGTTTTTTCTTAATGTCTGGCTTAAGTCTCATTAGTTGTTGGCAGTAGAGATCCGAATCGATGGTTTTGCCGGGCGGTAAAAGCTCATAATGAACGATGCCCTTCCAATCCCACCAAACACACAGGATTACCTTATGGCATGTTAATCCGGGTTTCGCTACAGTCTGTGGATCTTGACCATGATGTTTTTCGCACGTTCTTGTCGTAGGTGATCCACTTTTCATCACCAGTGCTCAATCTTTTCAAAAATGGTACGGTACACATCGCATGTCCCAAATAAAAGGGTATTATGTCCAAGAAGGTAAATTTTTTTTTATTTGCATTTCAAATCTAAATTTTTTTCTCTATGAACTGGTAAGACAATTGTATTTTTTATTCAAATAGTTGCTGAGATATAACAACACATTTCTTTATTGACTGTTCACTTATGCCATTAAAGAAACAAATGAAGGCGGTCGCATCTTAGTTGATTCTGCGTGCGTGCGTGTCCCCCGCGTTTGTGTCGAGTTATGACCAGTTAGTTTTAAATTTCGGAGGAAATGCTCAAAATGTAAGTATTCTAGACAGTATTATTTTCACTCAATACCCTATTGCCTGTCAAGTTTGATACGTTACCTGTTTCATTTTGAAATATACCCTATTGACCGTTTCATTTTTATAAATTAGCAATTTTAAATGAAATTATTTCAAAATGAGACTTTATAGCTCTTGATTTCTGTGAGATAATACTATTTTGCTTGTAACTGTTGATCAGTGATTGGAAGTTACAAATCAAATGCTACCTTTTGTCTGGTATTATTTTTTACTTTTCTTTTAAATTTTAGCTTAACTCAAAACTATGAAGCGAAGTAAGAGGGCTGATATGATAATGAGGGAAATCCACAATCGCCAAAGTACGTCCGAAAGCAATTCGAACGATAAAAATGAAGACCCTTTTGCTGATGGTAATGATGTTAGCGACCCAACGTATGTCCCCAAAATTAAAACGCAACGCCGTCGTCAATCATGTGCATCAAAGTCATCAAGTAGCCATTAAACGTGCGGGCATGTCTCTTGTTCTTCTGATGTGTTTTCGGCCTTCAGTAAGTGCAATAGTTTTCTATGTTGGGATCATTTCGATAATATTCAGACGTAGAACGATTGCGAATTTCACAACAGTACAACTCATAGTAGTAACACATGACATCCTACTATCCATCCTATCAAATCTTATGATCTCCTCAGAAGCATTGGAATGGTTCTCCGCTTATCTTCAGGGACGACAACAGTGCGTACACGTCGATGATTTGTCATCGAATTGGTGTGATCTTTACACTGGCGTCCCTCAAGGCGGTATTCTATCTCCACTATTGATATCATAACTCAAGACCTTCAGTGTGCGTATCACCTATACGCCGATGACTTGCAGCTGTATACATAGGCCAGCGTTGAAGATTTATTGCATGTCATTGATAAAATCAATAGCAACCTGGAGTTTATAAAATGCTGGTGGACGAGGTGTGGTCTGTCCGTAAACCCTACCAAATGTTAGGCAATCGTCGTAGACAGTAAACGGATTAGGAGCAGATTGACACTACTTCCATCTCACCTGTAGTTTTCAATGTTTCAGTCATACCCCTGAGCTCAGTGGTTAAAGACCTGGGTTTGCATACTGACTCAACCCTTGATTGGCATGCCCAGGTAACTCATGTGAGCCAGAAAGCGACTGGAATACTTTGAACTTTATAGCGATTAAAAAACTTCCTTCCTACTAAAATCAAAACTCTCCTTATGCAGTCCCTAATTATTCCTCTAATCGACTATGGTGATGTGTGTTGTTTCGACCTGAATGCAGATCTTCTTAACAAACTGGCCCGCCTTTTCAACAACTGCATTCGATTTATTTTCAATCTTCACAAGTATGACCATGTGTCTGTTTTACGTTGATAATTAAAATGGCTTCCTATTCGCCAGCGTCGTAATCTGCGAGCACTAATTTAATGTTAATATCCACTGGATATCTAGTAATTATAAACAAAGTCTAATAATTCGATTCTTTTGCTTTTATTGCTGTTTTTTTAATTGCTGTATGACATTACTCGTTTGACTTTGACTTATGTTCCTCTGTCCCCTAGATTGGGCAGAGGGCGTCCACAGGTCTGCTTAGGGCGACCACTTTTACGCTTTCCTTGAGGATTCTAGTCTAGGGCTTGCCTTGGTATATGTTCAGAGTGCCTTGGGAGCGTGTGGCCGATCCAGTACCACGGCGTTTGATCTGTTGATCGATCGGGATTTCACCACAGCGTTCCCACAGATTTAGGTTGGAGATTTTCTCGGTCCAGTAAACACCGAGGAAACGGCGAAGACAGCGGTTGATAAGCTGAAGTTGATGCGAGATATTCTTTGTGACCTTCCACGTCTCACACCCGTACAGCAACGCGGTTTTTATGTTGGACCGGAATATCAATTGTCACATTACTCGTTTAGTTGTGTTTAATTGTACTTTTTTTTAAATCTTCTGATACTTACTTCATTTCTAATAAACCTTTTTTATTACCAAACATTGTTTTTATTATAACTGTGTAATTGTAATTTTTTTTGGTATATAACATACCTACAGTGAGTGAGAAATTATTTCCCACTCACTTAAACCTTGACATTGTGTGCTTAATAAGGTATCATTATTTTTTACTACTTAATATTATCAAGTTAATAGTCAATTTTGATAAGGCTAGATAGTCGTAAGTAAGTAATCTGATCGATTTGACCAGCTTAAACAGTATCATCTTCACCCAGTCATATAAAACTGCTAATAAAACTGGAAATATTACTGTCACACTCACTAAACTTACTTAGCATAAAATAGAAGCATGTACCTTTAAATCTATGTATGAATTAGGACGTTTGAAGTCTTAGTTCCGCAGGTATGAATTTTTGAACTTTAAAATCGCGATTGTCAAAAACACTGTTTTGAAGATAATACCCTTTTGTTTGGGACGTGCGACATGTCGTCTGATCCCAAACTAGGCTGAGCCTGTACTATGGTAACCAGACTGCTGATAAACATGCTTATATATTTCTAAATACATACATATTATAGATAAATTACACCCAGACATAGAGCAAACATCACACAGTTACTTGTCCTGAGTGGGAACCGAACCCACGGCCTCTGGCTTAGCAGTCAGGGTCACTAACCACTAGACCAATAGGCTAGTCAGGTCTATAAATATACTATTTATAGACCTAAGTCTATATCTGAATCTTACGATTATCAACAGATGGAATAAATGAAACAATTGAGTAAATTTTGACATTAGACGATGTTTTTTGGTAATTTTTCCCTATTAAAAATTAAACACCGTTGTGTGTGTTTTCTCAAAGTAGTTCATAAGTTCAGGGGATAAGCCTAAGTTGCAAGTCTGCAAGTTTGATGAGCGTTAGTGGGCGATGACCGCGGCGGCGGCGGCGGCGGTGACGTGGCGCGACGCCGCGGTTAGATACCGATTATACCGTTTACGTTTCTGATAGTGATTGTAGCAGTTGGAAATGACAATTAGGCGCACTGTAAAACAAACTGATATTTAGTGGTTACCAGAACTTATACTACTGGAAGTGGGCGCACTAGCCACGATGCACTTTCGCCACTCTACTTACAGTAGGTAGGTAATCGACTACAGAATAATTTGAAAGCAATTTCGTGTAGAGGGAAATCAAGTACTTCCTCAGTAGCTATCATGTATTCTGTGTCAGTAGTAAGGTTATGACTTACCTGCCTCTCCTAAACAACCAACACAATAATAATTATTATAATACAAACATTTTGTTTTTAGATCGACAAAATCGAAAATACATAAAACTATTCTTTTTAACCGACGAAAAAAAAAGTAGGTTCTCAATTCGACCGTATAATATATATTTTTTTTTTTTGTTATTTTTTTTTTTATGTCTGTTCAGCCCTCACTCCGTTATTTATGAACCGACTTTGATTATTGTTTTTTTGTTAGATAGGGTATACCTCAAGGGTGGTCCCATGTCAAGGAAATCAGGATCTGATGATGGGATCCTGAAAAAATTGAGAGAAACCCTCGAAAATGGTAGGAACGAATAGTGTTTCGGTTTACTTTTCATTACTTTATCAGGTATTGCGTTTAGAAATCATCAAAATTTTGAGTCGGCGCCAAATAAAACTTTGATAATTAATCAGTTTGTTGTTTGGCGCCGACTCAAAATAAGTTTATATAAAATTAGATAGTTTATGTAAATAAGCTCAATACTTAAGACTTAAGGTTTATTAATTTTTTGCTTTATAGTTCTTTTCGTCGGTTTAATTTCTTGTTATAAAGATTTTATTTTATTTATTATCGATCCATCCAAAGGTTGTCTGCATAGGATCGCTCCTAGTGATAAGGAAGCCCATTGTACATATCTACTTTGTGTGTTTATTTTAAGCAAATGTCGTTGGTGTACAATAAAGATTATCCTGTTCTATTCTATTCTACGTCCAACATTAAGATATCATCAATCATTTTCATATCTTTTGTATAACTACAAGTAACACGCTTCAGTAGAAGCCATAAGGCACATAGCACAGGTAAACACTAACACCCCGTGGTACATTTATGTACTAGACATTCTGAAAAAAGACTTTTTTAACTTTAAAACCACAACATGTTATGCCAATACATACTTAGTGGTGAACAAACACTGTCTTAGATCACGGCCCATTATCGCACAATAATCGCGATAGCGGCGCGCGGCGCGACGACGCGGACGCAAGATAAGTTCGGTACTACTGCCACGTACACTGAACAAAATACACACACTCAAATGTTGTTTGCGATATGAATGCGTGCCCTCATTTCGGCCATGATAACGTGTAAGTACTTGTGTTAATGCGTGATAATCTAACTCCTGGTAACGGTCTTTGCATTCTTAGTCGACATGGCCGATGTTATAGCTTGTCGGCAACTGGAGTTGCTTGATGGCATTCTCTTACGGATAGTCTGATAAAATCAGGGATGAATTGCCAACAGTGGGCATGAAATACCAACACGACTAGGCGAGGACCAGAGCAATACCAACACGACTAGGCGAGGACCAGAGCAATACCAACACGACTAGGCGAGGACCAGAGCAATACCAACACGACTAGGCGAGGACCAGAGCAATACCAACACGACTAGGCGAGGACCAGAGCAATACCAACACGACTAGGCGAGGACCAGAGCAATACCAACACGACTAGGCGAGGACCAGAGCAATACCAACACGACTAGGCGAGGACCAGAGCAATACCAACACGACTAGGCGAGGACCAGAGCACGTGTATGCTTGTTTCGTATATAAAACAGTTTCATAAGTCTCAATACATCTCTTTTGGGTATTTAATATATTGCTCAAGCCTCGGCAGCCCACTGAAGCCTTAAGAGCGAGTGAACCACGAGGTCATTCGTTTAATCATCCACCCTGCGCCAGGAAAGGAAAAAGTGTATTTGAAAATTGACATGGTTGTTTAAGTGTGCAGTATATGAATATAGATAAAGTAAGAGAAGAAAAAGTCCTGAAGCGCTATTTATGAAATAAAAAAAAATGCTGTCCTTGATTCCTTGTATTTTCTCTACCACACAGTTTAATAATCGAGATTTTAGAGAAGGGAAGAAGTTTATTAATCTATATATTAAAATGAATGTATGTTTGTTTGTCCTCTATGCGTTCCGAAACCATTGATCAGATTGTGATGAAACTTTGCTAGGGTGTTCTGGGGACGACCCAGAACATCTACATAAAAAATGGCATTGCAACGCATGCCAGGTGCAGCTGGTCTTTACATAAAAATAAAACATTTGAAATAAAAAATAAACGTTAAGTAAGTACTTAATTTACACAGCATTTTTGAGGTGAAAACTTCTTTAGGCACATTGGGCACTTTTGGTATGGGCAAAAAGCATTGAACTCACGTGACCGTCACGCTCACATACATATTTACAGATGTGTGTGTGTGTGTGTGTGCGTGTGCGTGTTTTTTCATAAAAACATATATTGAAGATTAAACCCTACACACAACAGAAAGAGTAGGCAATTAAAATGGTAGGTATCGATATATTTCTAGGGAGAGATTTATCTGTTATGTAGTAACTACTCAGTAATCTGTGGTAATATTAAGCCAAACCACAATATATGTAACAGACAGGCAATTTGCTACTTTGCAATTGGCTCTTGCCATATTCTGTGTCTTATAACCAGCATGCAGTCTAAACTGTACATCTACTGTTTTTTACAAGTAATGTGAGTTGCAGCATCACCACGCAAGTAAATGTTATCGCTGTACTGTAGCATATCAAAATTATGAAGACAAGTTTTAACCCCGACTGGTAATCATAGAGTAAGCATAGAGGTACTTATTTACACATTGAGTGAACATGATCAAGCGGCGATTAGAGCAAAGAGCTAATTGCGTAATATGCCTATTAGCCCAGTCAAGGAACCAAAATACCTAAATTTTAGATTATTTTTTTATCAATTTAATGTCTTTTGGAAGTCATTTAATAAACATATGCGAAAAAGCATATAGAAATTCAGGATTCGTATTTAGGCAGTCACAACAATTCACCAACTTGAGCGCGGTAAAGGCCTTGTAAAATGCACTGGTGAGAAGCCATCTTGATCATGGTGGTCATATGGCTAAGTATGTCACAATTTTAGAGAGAGTCCAAAATAAGTTTACTAGATACCTGTACATGAAATTATACGGCGTATACCTATTTTATCCCTTAATGTACCCTACATTGTTTGTACTTGGTATGGTGGGGTACAATGAGCTAAGAGTGCGTCGGGAATTATCACTTGCTTTGTTTGTAGCTAAAATCTTGAGAATTCAGGTGTGTAAGAAGACAGTGCTGGCGCACCTGAGCCTCTGTGTGCCGGACCGCTACGGGTGGAGGAGGCGACATCCACCGCTGCTAGTCATCCCTGCGGCCAGAACTAACTTACTGGCGAAAATGCCACTTACTCGCGCAATCCGTGTAATCAACGAGGACGGCACTAGAACTGATCTCGTGTAACTCGAGTGAACTCGTAAAATTTATAATAAACGTAGTAGCATATTATTAAAGAGCAATAATACCCTTTAATGTTATGATTTATCTCACACTAATTTTCTTTTCTTTTCATTTTTGCTTCTATTTTAGTTATACATTTTATGTTGTTTATTAGTTAAGATTACAAAATAATGTGTTAAATTTTAAATTATTTCAATGTTAGTTTTTCATCCCCACAATCGCATTGGGTTTCCTGTAAGGATTGTGTAGGATACGTTTGCAAAAATTAATAAAGAAAAAAAAAGACATTTTTTACATTTCGAGTGATATCTCATTTCCAGAACATTTTTTGTCATATGTGCTCAAAGCCTTTTTCTTTTACATTAAATTACCTACAAAATGAGACTTGTTCAAAGTCACTAAATGCTTTTGTTTAACAGCAACCTCACAGAAAATCGGCTGTGAAACAATGCTAACATTGCTTTTCGCAGCGTGAGTGAGGTTACCGGAGGCCCTAACCCTTCCCTCTTCCCTATTCTCGGCCTTCCCTTCTCCCCCCCTCCTTCCCTCCAACCCCCCTCTTCCCCTATTCCCACCTTAAAGTGCGGCAACGCACTTGTGACTCTTGAGTTACAGGTGCCCATGGGCGGCGGTTGTCATTTACCATCAGGTGACCTGTCTGCTCGTTTGCAGCTTATGCCAAGAAAAAAAAAACAAAAAAAAAGCAATTGAAGGTTAAAGTAAAAAAGAGTGTTTTATTTAACATTTTATAACTTTGAAAGGCACGCACGTAGAAGTCTGAAACTTTCTGAAACTGTAGCTTGTGATGATACTAAAAATTACTACAAACTACTAAAACTAGTCGGAGCAGCTTAGAAAATTCAAAAAACCATTTAAGTTTATGAGCTTGTTGGAATTTTTAAGAAATATCGGTTTTAACCGATTTTATAACGATATTTTGAGTTATATCTTGCTTTGTATTTTTCAAATAACCGCTTTTAATAGCTATTATATTTAATTAGATATTAAAAAACGGCTATTTGAAAAAAAACGAAGTTAATTATGTAGTTAATTATGTAGTTAATTATGTAGTTAATTATGTAGTTAATTATGTAGTTAATTATGTAGTTAATTATGTAGTTAATTATGTAGTTAATTATGTAGTTAATTATGTAGTCAATTATGTAGTTAATTATGTAGTTAATTATGTAGTTAATTATGTAGTAAATTATGTAGTTAATTATGTAGTTAATTATGTAGTTAATTATGTAGTTAATTATGTAGTTAATTATGTAGTTAATTATGTAGTTAATTATGTAGTTAATTATGTAGTTAATTATGTAGTTAATTATGTAGTACTCCCCTACCTTACATGTCGGCAACGAACTAGTGACTCTTGAATTGCAGATGCGCATGGGCTTGCATAATTGACGACGCTTACCAGCGAAGAGAATGGCGCCTCAAGGTTAACAAAGCCGACCCCGCGTAACGGGATAAGGCGAGGACAAAGAAGAGAAGAAGATGTTAATGTACTGATATTAGTCTGTAAACCTATTTACAATCCTTAGCATGTTCCTGGTTGAAACTTATCGCATTACATATTATTTCTCCTTTTAAGGAGATCCGGTTTATTCAGTTCCATAATAGTTTGACCAGTATATTTTATGAACTTCAAATACATTTATTTTGAAGAAATACAACTTCTAAGAATGATCTTGTTCTTTCATTTTTCACTTATAAGTACATTTACATATTATACTTTCAAGTCGTCTAATTTTTTTTTAATAGCTTAGTAGCATCCCTGTAGGTCTAAAATTTCGTATTAACAAACAAGTAATATTATTATTAACTGTACAAAATAAGCGTGGCAAAAAATTCACTGTACATCAAATACCTTCTCAAAATTGTTTGCCAGCACTTACACTATCAGTTGGTGTAGCTAGGCACGCAAAGGCCGCCGCGCTCCCTGCACCCATCATGCAAACATACTGTAGCAGGTTAAATTAGCCGTTATCAGTGGTCGCAGCGGCGCGGGCGCACCTACCGCTTGTTTACATACCCTATCTCTACTAAGTAGGACCGAGGAAGCGCGCTCACTGACTTCTCAATATCAAACAGTGCTTACTTACAGTTAATATCATATATGTTGTATATATGTATATACTAGATACGTGCTAACAGGTAAACTCTAACCACCAGCAAATGGAAACAGAAATATTGAGGCTACTAAGAAAAACCACTGAAAAAAATACCCATTTGTTGGCTCGGGATTTATTTGGAAGCAAAAGACACGATACCGTCGCCACATCCCATGCACATGTACACGGGCATCTCTAGGCAATAGGCCGGATGTAGGAGATACCGTTTAGGTTTGGCGGCGCGACTCCGCCCAAGTCCTCGTGTCCTCGTGCCTCTGTCTGTTATCAGTTCATCAACTAAAGACGTCATGCTTTAACTTGTCAAGCGAACATCGCGAAACTTTGCATACACGTCAGGGATACAGTACAGTACCTTACATCATGAAAAAATATTATTCGTGAGCGATAGAAAAATACCTATTACGCGAGTGAAGCCGCAGGCAAAAGTTAGGGAACTAATCAAATTTAATTAGTATGTAAATGTTAAATAAGTGATTTGGAAATTAATTGCCCAGCCTAGCTCATAAATAAATCTCCATTGTATCCTTTAGTGTAAGTCAGTAGCAGAAGGACAGGCTTTTATAACTCATCGATAAAACATATCTTCAGAAATTTGTTTGAAATATGAAACAATAGTCCTAAAGACATTTTATATTGATGTATGGAATGATATGACATATACTCGTATGACGAAAGCTAATTGCCGTTTGCTTAATGTTCACTGTATTGTATTATTTGTTTATGAGTTGAAAGTTCTTGTGCTGAAATCGCTATTAATTAGTATGAGTTTTATATGTGCAAAAAAGGTTCTTAACAAAATGATAACAGAAACAATAAAGGATCTGATCAAAAGTAAAATGAAGTATGTAAACGGTTTTAACAACAGTCATAATTTGTTTATAAATTATCATTAAGCTGCAAAGTCTGGCAATCGAAGAAAAGTTTACAAAACAGATATAATTCGACGTATTGCTGTTTAACGTACGTTGTATCATTCGACGATAGCAGCGACGCGCGACGGGCGGGCCGGCGACGCACCAAGTATGTACCACAACACAAGTATGTACAAATGTAATTTTATTAGTAATGTTTAATTAGCGATCCACATACACGTCCTTTGCAAACGCATGGCATGGCTCCACGAGAACAGCATATTAATTCTGATAGTTGTTCTCTGTGACATTTATGGGAAGAAAGGTCCTCTGTCGCCATTTTGTACTTCTCGATTTCAGTACCTTGCTGGCTTCGAAGAAAACAACTACTTGGAAAGTGCGTCACATATTAAATTACGAATATTCTTGTCAGCGCCTATATTGCGTAAGTGGGATATACCGGGTGAGCTTCGAACCTATAATCCTTGATCGCAAGTCAGACGCCCGTACCTATTAAGCTACCGCCGCTTAAACTACGGATAAAATCAAACTGTAGTATTCCATTGTGGGAGCCCGTTACTAGAGACTTAAGTATTAGGTAAATTACCCTGCCTGACTTAGGTATAATCTTGGAAAAAAATGTTTGGAAGCTCTTACTAGATTTCAATGGCCTTTACAGCGTTTTTAAGATTGAGTATTTATGTAATACACTGGAGCTCACTCGTTATTTCCAAAAGTTTCAAGATAGGTTACTTCTTGGCCCCACACTTACTTAGTAGTAAATTAAAAACGGATTTGTAGTTGTCTGCGCTCTCGACTTGTCTAAATTTATGAAAGCGATTCTAAAGCGCGACTTGTCGCATGTCGGCGCGTTGCACTGGGCGCTTTATATGTCACCTCCCTTTCTCAAATTAGCGCTAATCCATTGAGTCAGCAACGTGACATAATCTACATTCACCGCGAACGTCGCAAGCTCGTTCAAACTCAACTGTTTGGTGATTTCGCATGAGCAAACTTTGCACATTAAGGAAATCACGACAATGCTATGCTATCGCCTTGAACAACTTTAAAAGATCACAAATATGTGTGTAATAGCAGATGCTGGAGACGATGACTATAAAATGACTCAAGCATACACAGCGTTTGCTTCGTCTTCGTCTGCTAATAGATAAGGCCGGCTGATAACCAAAACTTCATTGCGTCCTTTTATGTCTTATGTAAAGTGTGGGTCACTGTGGGTGGGTTGTGCTAAGTGAATAGTGGCATTCATTGCCGTCGCCGCCGCCGTCACCGCACTCCCCGACGTACTACGGTAACGAAATAATTATAGAATATGTCGAAGTCAACTCGTTCACGGGAAGGGGACCCTATTTATATTTAGGGAACGCAATCTTTGGATCAAAAATAAAGTGTCTTCCGAGACTGCGAGTGACGCTTTAATAGTATACGATGCACTCCTTGAAGGATAATTCCGGAGAGTGTGTGACGTCCATCGCACGACAAATTGCTTTTACTCTGCTGTGCGTGTTATGTAGAGTATATCAGATCAAAAACAGAAATGTGAATGTGTGGGCAAGTTCTTCGTCACTAAAGAAAGGAAACAAACTAGAAGTGAGCGTCAAGTTCAGTCAAGTTGAATGAGCCAGCCATGTTCAGCGACTATGTCTTTTGAGTGGTTAAATATGAACTTGGCTAGTTTTTTTCTGCAAATCTACAAACTTGTTTATACCAAAAAACTCGTCAAGTTCACATTAACCTATTCACAAGATTTACATTGTAACATGGTTGAATAATAGAAACACAAATTAACATTCAAAAAGTGTTAACAAGTGTAAAAATACACGCTCAATATTTTTAAGTGAAGTAGCATACCTTAGGCCGCCCTCTAAATGCACACGTACATATGACGTAACATTCGTCTATCCGTGGTCTATCCCCTTCTGATCGTAATATGTTCTATTACAAAATAAGTGCAAGTCTGATGCACGAAAACGTCGTTTACTGATTTAAAATGTACGTATTTGTTTTATTTTTCACAAAGCAACCTATTGTTGCGGTGACATTGTGTTGATCTTATTATTATTATTATATTGTGTTGATCTGTAATTTTTAACTTTTAGTTAAAAAAAAGACGTTTTTTAACAATTATTCAAGAATTTTATGACATAAAGACATTTGACTTTGACTTTGGCATTCTAATCTTGGGCATATTGGCAATTATAAAATCTATCTCATTTCTATCTTTGTAAATTTGGAGACATCCACGTCCATTTCCTGTCTTGTTTCTTGAGCCAGCAACATCGTCCAAAGCGGCCGTTACTGTGATGTCTGTGTGTCTGGTGATGTCTGGCTATATTAATTACTGTATATCAGTACAACGAAAAAATTAGCCATCTGTGATCAAGATGCTCGTCTTGATCACAGATTCTACAAATTAAATGTTTATGTGAAAGGAACTTTTTGCATCTTTGAAGTTACAGTAGACATATGATTGATGCAAAAATGTGGACGTGTTGGCCTATTATTGTAGAGTACAAGATCATATTATGCAGGTGAAGAAAGCCTTCACTACAGATTTCCTTTTTGCCTTGTATGAAGCTTATATGACATGTTGTGATGATATGCATCGTGTCTGGGGTTTGTAAAATGTTTTAACCTCGTTCGGATCACCATAACAATAAAACCTGTAACAAAAGGATACCTATCTTAACACTTTAGGCTTAAGTTATTATTGCGAAATGTTTGTCTTAATAAATTAAAAAAAAACGTATCATAATTGTTTCTAACATTTCGTAAGGTTTACGAAATTGCGGAAAATTTTACTTTAAAGCTTTTTGAAATCCCAGTGTGTTTTGTAATGACTACAGCTTGGAAGACGGAACTCATCCATTCATTGTATTTGTGCTGGGGCCATTGAAGCATTATATGTAGGTAGTGTAAATGGTAGTTATTTATAAAAGTAAGATATGGTAAGTGTGTGTGGCAGGGGGGCGAGGAGGGTTTATGGAGCAATAACTGTTAACTGCACTACTCCAGTAGTAAAACGTTTCCTGCAATCAGCTCTACGGGGAGTTTCGGTGTCGTCTCGCAAAGCGACGATCGATGCACTTTCAGCTCACATCGTACCAAAGGGTTTATCTCTCATAACTATCAAAAGAAAATAAAATGTTTAGGAACCAGATCAACAATTAGATGCTGTTTTATTTATTGTCTGACGTGAAGAAATTTGTCTTGGGCCTCTTACTCTACGGAAAGAGAATAGGTATAAAAAATATTCATACATACGTATTATATAAGATTATTTATTAAGGGTTTCAGCTCATTTGATATTTAAAGGGGTTTTCTCTTTTTTTTAATGTATAGGGGCAAACGAGCAGACGGGTCACCAGATGGTAAATGATTACCGTTGCCCATGGGCACCTGCAAGTCTAGAGTCACAAGTGCGTTGCCGGCCTTTAAGGGGGGAAGAGGGCGAGAGGTGGGAGAGGAGAGAAGAGCGGGAGAAAGGGGGCAGAGGGGAAGAGAACCTTAGTCATGCGGCGAAAAGCAATACAAGCACTGCTGCACTGCCCGTTTTTTGTGAGGCCGTGGTATCACTCCGGACGAGCCGGCCGCGCCGAAAAGATGACAGACGCTACGGTTTGGAAGAATGTGATCATCACATTTGTAAGACCACAAATGTGCTCATGGCTTCCAGACCGTGCAGACTTGCTATGTACAAAAGTTCAGAGCACGTGATTGGACCATGCAATATATATATTCTTACCACCGATAAGATAATAGTTACTGCTATTACTTACAATAGAGAGATAATTCAAATATGATTTAATGATGATATTTGTATCATTCAATTCTGAATTTATTATTACTTAATTTATATTTACATACATGTGCCTACGTAGAGAAATAACTTTATTATATACTCTACCTAGTAACGACTATCGGGACAAGAAACTGCAGTGTAAAGAAAAATCTCAAAGGAGAGTTTTCTATATAAGATAGTTTTCACTATTATATCGGTATATTGTTACAGCGGGACAGTTTGCTACTGCTAAAGTACATTAAAAATATAAGTTTAGTTCCTACTTCTACTCAAAACTGATGTTTCTAATATCTAGGTCTTAGATTCACAACGAGGTGATCCACCTCAAAACATCGAACCACCTTTAAGTTGTTTTCTGTATAGTATAACATCTTTTGTTATTTATTTTCATTCACTCGGGTACTTGTAAAATGATTAACGTAATAACACATTTCTTTATAAAGACCACTAGAGACGTTGGTCATGTTTTACTAGTATTCATGTTAACTTCACTAACTAAGCAATTTTACGGTTATACACATCGACCCGAAAAACGGTGAGACATAAGAGTGTAAAAATATCGTTTGTTTTGTAAACACGTCGCACGCGCCGAGCCTCTGCGCTGTTGATCGCCTGTGTCTCGGACACGCTCGCAGTGCTCCCACCCGCGGGGATGTCTCCTACAATCACCACTAAACAGTGTAAAACGGTGGTAGGTGACTCACTGCGCTATTCGAATTCCACTTATCAATGAATAACACTGAACCTCGACAGTTCCACGTGTGATTCAACGTTAGGCGACTATGTTCACATGTATTTATTTATCATCTCGACTGAATCACACTCATTTATCTTTAAGCTGAAAATAATCTCTATTATAAAACATAACATTTTCCTTACAGTTCAAAGATAAGTACTGACACTGCTTAATATGTGGATTAATGCGATTGACATACATGCACCAACTGTGTTTCTTGCAAACGATATTTTCTGGGTTTTGGGACATTTATAATCACGGAAATTATTAACAAAATTTTATCACCTGTGTAAGGTACAAATAAAACCTGTTTTTATCCAAAATTAGCAAACATAGGCTGGCTTCACAAACTCTACACCTTAGTCAAAATATGTGGTCTGGCCATTTCACTACGGACACATGTACGCGAATGTAGGTGAAAATTTTTTTCACCCCATAACTATTGTATAACAGAAAAGTAATGAACATACTTTTCTGTTATATAATAGTTATTGTAATAACGCAACGGCCAGACCACTCAAAACTTAAGACGGTTAAACTTAGACTTAAAACTTAGACTTAAAAGGTTTATTTATTTTTTGCTTCTTAGTTCTTTTTTAAAAATATTTTTATTGTAAGTTGCTCCACTTGAACGTCCGCGGATAGTATAGTATCCAAAAAAATCTGCCGGCATGAAATGTGTTTTTGCAGTATTTGGTACTGCTTGACGTGTGTATGGACAAATTTAAATCTTCATTGTTTCGTTACAGAGGACCTACTACACTAGTGGCAGGGACGCAAGATGCCGATAGTGAACCCAACTCTACCTGTTCTCTGGATTGTGATCCATGATGATATATTCATTGCCAAATTAACCTTGAAAAGTTTATTTTTTCTTTCTTTTTTTGGGGTGTATTTCTTGCACATCGGAGGTGCCTTTTTTCATAGCCCACTCTATCTTTGCCTTTTTTTGTTGGTTTAATGTTTAAAATAAGCGATAGATGAAATGAAATGAAAAGATAGTTTATTTGCACAAATGCGGTACACAGGTTGTAAACAGTCATTATAAAAGAATCACATATTTGTCAGTCTGTTCTGACATGCAAAATTTTTAATGTAGGTACATGTATACAGATCAGGGCGATACTTTGCTCTTAGGCGATTATATTCGTCAATATTTATAAGGTACCTTGGAAAGTAGTCACTCTAGAGAGTGCTACATAATCCTGCCCTCCTGCTCCTCCATGCATCCTGTAGATGACCCAATATCAATGAGAGCATTTGCTTCATCATCAATCACAGCGGGTATACATTCGGCGTTTTGCGCGCGCTTAATTCCATCTCCTAATTTAAAGGGTGGGGGGGATGATTAACTAAAAATCCTGAAATATGTATTTTATTATTTTTAACAAGAAGTCCCTTGCGGGGACTTCCACATACAGCAAAAACATACTCCAACGTCATCTAGCGAAGACGAGCTGAACTACGAAGTAACAACTAATCCTGAGAGTTCTTGCGCCGATTATATTCTTATCTCTGCTTGTTTGCCCCCTATAATATATTAAAAAAAAGATTCGTATATATACAACTTCCCAACATCACTCACTGGGATCAGCAGACTTCAGCCCCGACTCACTGGGACTAGTGGCATTCAGTTCCGACTCACTGGAACTTGCGGCACTCAATTTAGACTCACCGGAACTACTCACTATTGGCACTGGCACGCTCCTTAACAGAGCATAGACAGCTGACTCATCAAGATATCGACCGTAGGCCGTAAGATCCTCTCTTTGTGTTAGAGAGACACAAAGCCGTTCCTCCACAACCTATTTCATCGATTTTCAGACCTCTAGCATCAAAATTTGCGGAAGTGTCATACAAACTTTCATCCCCTAGTTAAAGGGATTGTGGGGTAGAATTTCCAAGTTTTTTTTTTGTTGTTTGTGTAACAATAGTAGCTTGAATACCAAATTCAAGCTTTCTCGGACTTCAGAAAGTACCATAAGAATTTTGATGATGTTTTTTAGATATCAATAAAATCTAAAGTATAAGAGCTATCTATGCAATTGAAACTTTATATGTTTAATAAGTTCACTATTGAAATCATATCTCGAGAATTTTATGTATCTGGTAGCATTCAAACCCAAGTTTCGACGGTTCAAAAAGACGACAAAGCGTTTAGAGAAAAGGTAGGTAGTGCCCTTGCTACCGTGCCCCCAGATATCTGTGTCGTGACTTCGTGAGGAACTTTATAAACATACGATTAACGGAAATAAATACATATTTCTTGAAAAAATTTTTACACATTAACTATTATCCTATCATGACATGATGCCTAACTAATATCATAAATGCTCATGTTGCTTTGTTGTTGTTGTTGTTAGTACAGACGCACCCACATTATTTACACTCCAGAATAAACTAATTAGAATCATAGTAAACATCGATGAAACAGATACTTGTAAGCCTCACTTTCAAGCACTAAAAACCTTTACTTTGCCCAGCTTATATGTCTTTGAAATATGTAAATTTGTCCGCAAACATCCAGATTTTTATTCTAAAGGGGAAGACATACAAACGAAAATTATACTAAGACACAGAAATAGACTTAACCTGCCTAGCTCGCGACTAAACATGCACTCGACTAGTACTTTAGTACTAGTAAATTAATATAATATAATACTTAATTGTTGCTGCAATATTATAAAATTATACCAGTGGCTCCGTCCTTTCTTCTCTTCTATCTATTTTGCTGTGCCCGACAGGGTCCATATTTGGTATTTTATATTATTGTCTTACAACAACATGTAACACATATGGAGAGCAATAAATAATTGAAATTGAAATAGAATTTGGTTGAATGGCCGTTGGGCTCCTAGTATTGTTACTGTACTCCGTGCCTTGAGCCTTAAAAGTTAATTAGGGCCTTGGAGTATAGTATACATAGATAACTGTCCTTTAACTAGGAGGTCCTCCCGGCTCAACGAGCAGGTATCCATTATCCAGGATCGCGCCCTAGCTGCGACAGTCCTTGCTACCGGGCCGGTATCGACATTCTACGGTCGAATCCTTCTAAAAAAGAGTTTACAAAGAATTTGGTGTATAAGTTTAATATTAATTAAGGATATTTAGGGCTTTTCCTAACCATCCCAGGAAAAGCCCTGTTAGAGTGTGATTGTACACCGGCTGTTTCGAAACCGATGCCAAACTTCATAGCATTGTGCTTTTTGATCTTTATACCGATTATTATTTTTATTTATATTTAAAAATTGCAAATGCACATTTCATATCCACATAATTATGTAGGTACATCAAAAGTTTCTGAGAATAGCATATTAAGTTTGAGTCAGACACATACGAACGAAATGTACCATCGTTCATGAATTCCCGGTGTCCGAATCAATTAGCAGTATTAATTAGCGCCTTTCGTGTGTACGTTGTGTATACGAGTAGAAGCGCGCGCGCGAGCGGCGAGCGGTCATTCACTTTGCGTATTCTGAGCTACGCGTCTTCGACTGCGCTCAAGTAACACTGCATCTCGTGAACTACATTATGTGTATTCTTGTGTATTTGTGTTTGCGCCAACACACCTCACGTCTTACTTCCGCTGCGTGTACTTACACTTGCGACTAGTTGTGACTTTATTCTGTCCATTCGTTTATTTTATTTTTGACAGTTGGATTAGTATTTCATTAGTGATGTCCTGACATGTTGCCGATTCGATTTAAATAAGATTTGACCTGATCTGTAAACTTTTTGACAGTGCGATATGGTCTCGTCTTGGCAACATTTTACATGAAAATTGTTTTTGATGGGATAATAATGTCTACAGAATACCAGCAGTGAAGCAATGCTTGCATTGCTTTTCGCCTAGTGAGTGAGGTTACCGGAGGCCCTAACCCTTCCCTCTCCAGGCACACGCAGACGCCGCCTTCTCGCGGGGGGCCACTATAGCTGGTAGAGGTGAAAGCCCGTCCCATCCACCCGCGGTCTCACTCATGGGGTGGGGATCGTCCTACCGGACCCTTTCCATCGCCTCTTTCTGCGAGATAACGTCCTCACAGAAGTTCGCGACCGAAGTAAAATTCCTGTCGCTACCAGCCATGGAGCGTATGACGGCCGTTAGCGGGAGATCCCCTAGGATGAATGCAGTGAGGGCCAGACGCGACGCTGCGTCGCCCAAGTGGGGCAAACCGCCAGCGTGTGCTGAGATGGGTCCACACTGCAGTCGCAGTGGTGATAGGCGGGACTCTCCTAGTGACTGAGTGCAGGTACTTCCCGAAACAGCCGTGCCCGGAAAGGGTCCTGTGCTGTTGCCCTGCCCACTCGATGATGACCGGCTGGAGCGCCTCCACGGCGGCAAAGCTAGCACGTGGAGCCTCCATGGCTCGTTGGTCGGGACGACCAACGAGCCATGATGGCTCGGCGAGCGGCCTCACGCCATTCGCGTGCCTCTTCGGGCGGGGGCCGACTGCCGCTTTCCGCCCGGAATTCAGCCCTTCGCCCACCGCCTTCATCGACACGGTGCGGTATCCGCGTATGGCTCTAACCGCCATAACCCTCTGAGGGCGACAGTGGCGCGCCCTATTCTGGGCGGTCAGAGCCTCCGCCCACACTGGTGCACCGTACAGCGCCATTAACCGGACAACCCATAGATCCTAAACCAACTCCCGATTACCTAGAAATTTGAAATTTGGCGTCCAGCTGGGTAATTGTGTGTATGCAAAGGAAAAAATCAGAAAACAGTGGTTTTTTTATTATTTTAAATTTTAACAGACACTTTGAAAATGTACAGAATCACCAACAAAATGTAGGTTACATAAGGAAGAATTTATCAATGAATGGGCAATGCCCTCTAATCATTTTAATGTTCAAGAAAATGTACAAAATAGCACAAGAAAGAAAACTATACAACGTAAACGCAGGAAAAATGTTAATTTTACAGATCACTTTTGAATGATATGAAGTAATGATATCCCATCAAAAACATAAATGTAAAAGTAAGACCCAAGTTCAACATTAAGAACATACGTGGTTATCAACTACACCGACAAAAGAATTGAGATCTAAATGATTGCCAAGTTCTGTAGAAAATCCTGAAACTTGCGTATAAAATAAAGGAGATAAATTGTTTAGCCAAATATAAGAAAACTTGGATGTGAAAATCATGTAATTCAAATCTTCAGGATTATCTACAGAACTTGGCAATCATTTCGATCTCAATTATTTTGTTGGCGTAGTCGATAACCACGGATATTCTTAATATTGAACTTGGCTTCCATTTTCACATTTATGTTTTTGATGGGATTTTAAAGTAACTGGTTGGGTATAAAAAATAATGGGTAAAAAAACAATTTGATGCCCTTTTGCATCCTTCCCTAATACCCTTATCGTACGATAAAAAATACTTAGGCTTATTTTAGTTTAGTAGACCAAAGTATTCACATACACACACAGCTCACTTAGTAAGCCGATATAATGACAAAGTGCAACAAAGCTGCCACTAAAACTGGATAGTTAGATAGGTTACGAGCCGTCATGATAGAAAATGAGTGACCTATTTCACAATATTGTGGATCATTGCTATGATTTTAAGATGCACTGATCGCCGAGGACAGTGGGCTATCGACACAAGCCATTATACAATACAAGTACAGGCGGGGCAAGCTAACGATCGACAATTTGTACGTTTGTTTGCTCACAGTTATCGCTCGTGTTATCGAAACTTTCTTTAAAAAGTGTACACTGTTGCAATATGTCGGCCCAGTTTACCCGTCACATAACACTGACATTACCGACAACTTGCGACCACTACCATCAAAGAAAAGAAAGATTTTTAAAGTGGGAGCAAGGAATTGTATTGTGTGACGTAGTTTGGTATCTCCACTTTAATTAGTTCCGATTCTTCTCCTTAGCGGGGCTATGGTAATTGAAATTTAATTGGGTTGCTTTATCTTTTTAAGCAGGTCTCAGAGCATGCTGTATGTTTCGGCACCGCATGTATATGTACATATAATTATGTATGTATTCCTAATGGAAAGATTCTCAAACTAAATGGTTTTCTTTTCTCCCTAAGCACCTGCCATGTCCCTCACTGAATCATCCAAAGGTTGACTGGTAGATAATGCCATGTGGCATTAAGTCTGCCCCGTGCAATGTGAAATGCAGGAAGTATTAAATAAAAAATAAAAATAAATGGTGTAAGAAGCAATTTACTGTTTTGCCAAAGGATAAATCTCCTGTGACCTTTAAAGGTAGACAATATGATTGGTGAAACTGTAAAAAAACACTAAATGTACGTGGTCACACTGAAAGTTTTTAGAATAGGCCCGTAAGAAAAGCAGCCGATGAAAAATTTATTTAGATTTCGAATTAGGAACTCTTTGGGAATTCGTAGATGTTTAATGGTTTCATATGTCATTTGTTTTTACAAATTGGCGGCAATATAAAAAGTGTCTGTCGTCCATCAAAATGCATTTGACTAGAGAAAATTTTCGCTCAACTTGACTTTCGTTGCGGTCTTACTCAACAACAATGTTAGAATAGACTTCGATTAGCATTTCATCTTGTACCACTATTTGCAACTGGTTTAGTGAGTTTAAACGTTGCAAACTCACTGATGATTTTCGAGAAGGACGTCTTTCTATGGCGACTACAGAAGATAACGTGAGTACTGTGCGGCTAATGATAGAAGCTGATAGAAGGGTGACATATCAACAGATTCGGGCAGCTTTAGGCATTGGTATGAGTCAAGTACAAAAAGGCTTACATGAACATTTAGGCGTCAGAAAGCTTTATACGAAGATTTGCCGACAAAAGTAAAGAAGGGCAGAAGTCAATGGAAAAAGATGATTGCCTCATTCTTTGGACGGAGGGGTCATTTCGCAACAATCATTCTAGAAGAGAAAAGGACTGTTACTGTAGATTGGAATGTCAATCATTGTCTACCAGCTGTCTTGGAAAATGTTAGACAGCAGCGCCCAAGAAGCAGGATCCTCCTCCACCACGACAACCCTCCACCTCACTCTGCCAGACGGACTATTGAATATTTGTCTATCGAAGGTGTGAAGCTAGTGAGTCAACCTCCTTACAGTGTAGTATAACATTCATACACTTCCGTCCCTAAACATACTAGAGGTAGGGTTATTCGTACATAACAATCCCAATTTCAACTATATCAGAAGTATTAAAGCGAAATAGGCGCAACGATAATAGATTGTGGATGTGTATTGCACCAAAAATCTATAATAAAATACCGTCTATTATAAAAGTATGTAACATAGAACTTTATGAAAATAAATTTTGACGGCAAAGTGTTATATTATAGTGTTAATGATTATTTGTATGATAACTATTCAGTACAGATATAATTCAGCATTTTATACAACACATAGTACCTATCCTATTTATTTACATATTTTTTTAAATTTATTTTAATATTATCTTTTTATACATATTACCATTTTTTTTTAATTGACATTTAATTTTATGGTAAAATTGTATCTAATGACATTCTTAAATACTTCTTTGTTTCTTGATAATATTGGACATGAACAATACATTATTTTACATTATATTTTTATGAAATTTTATCACTGTAATTATTTTTTAGTTATATTATCCTTGTAATTGTTTTTTTAGTAAATAATTCATACGCCTTGTTAGGCAGATTTTATTGGTACAAATTAACTTATATTTTATGAACACTTTTTTAGAGATAGACGTTCGTAAGTATGGGCTAGTCACTGCGGAAAGGTTGGGAAATACCGATATGCCGACTGCTCATGGGACCACAGCGGATATTGATAAACATGTAGATAACCTTACAACCACCTTAATTACCTGCTTCGAACAGACATGCCCACTTTCGGTACCCAGAACTGGACCACGCAGTAAACAACACTGGTGGGGACCGGAACTGGAGAAACAAAGGCGCAAGGTTAGAAAGTGGTTCAATAAAGCAAAAAATTCCCGACTAGACCATCATTGGGAAGCATATAAGCAGGCCCTAAATCACTACAAGAAGCGGATCAGAATCAGTAAAACTGAATGCTGCAGAAGCTTCTGTACTAACATAGAGAATAACGATAAGGCAAACAGAGTCAAAAACATCATGTGTGGTGAACGAGAGCACAATCTTGGCTTCTTGAAAAAACCAGATGGGACTTACACAAAAACAGATTCAGAGACTTCAGAACTGTTAATGACAACTCACTTCCCAGGATGTCGCATATCAAATATGGAAGACACATGGGAGGTTAACGAGGGTAATACACCAGCCGATTCTGACTGGTTAACTGCCCGCAAAATCGTTGATCATGCTAAAGTGCATTGGGCGATCAACAGCTTTCTTCCATACAAAGCGGCAGGACTAGATGGTATTTTCCCAGGCCTGCTAAACTGGTGTGATGGGGCACTCATAGATCATCTTCGGATCATCTACGAAGGCTGCCTGGCACATCGCTATGTCCACCTAAAATGGAGAGAGGTCAAAGTAGTCTTCATCCCCAAACCCGGCAAAGGAGATTACACACAACCGAAATCATTTAGACCCATCAGTCTCACATCATTCCTACTTAAAGTACTGGAGAGACTAATAGACAGGGAAATCAGGAGTACTGCACTAGTCAACTACCCTCTGAACCCCAACCAACATGCTTATTCAATGGGCAAATCAACAGAATCTGCCCTTCATCAAGTAGTTTCATACATAGAGGGCAATCTAAAAAACAAGTTGTCTACCTTAGGAACCTTCATCGATATCGAGGGTGCCTTCGACAAAACTAACTTCACCAGCATCAGCCAGGCTCTGTCAAGACATGGGGTCGATCCCACAATTGCCGGGTGGATCGACAGCATGCTCAGACACAGGGCCATACAATTTACTGTGAATAATACAACGAGAGGGGTGGTGGCCAGAGGGTGTCCGCAAGGCGGAGTTCTCTCACCTCTCCTGTGGAACATTGTGATCAATGAGCTCATTACTCAGCTCAATGACCTCAAGTTCCTCACAGTAGGCTATGCAGATGACCTGACCATACTCATCAGTGGCCCCTTTGAGGGGGTGGTATGCGACCTAATGAGAACCGCACTGAAGGTCGTCGAACAGTGGTGTGAGAAACACGACTTAACAGTGAACCCGGCAAAGACGGAACTGATTATGTTCACAAATAAACGTAGTTTAGGAGAATTAAGACTACCTAAACTATTCGACACCCGCCTAGTTCTTACCAAGGAGGTCAAGTATCTAGGAGTGATACTTGACAGCAAACACCTATGGAACAGGCACCTGGACATGAAACTGAACAAAGCGAGCATTATTTTCTGCCAATGCAAGCGACTCCTCGGCAAAAGCTGGGGCTTATCACCAAAAATCACCCTATGGCTGTACAAAGCGGTCATACGGCCTATCATCACGTACGGTGCTATTGCCTGGTGGCAGAGAACAGAACTCAGCACCGTCAGTAACAAGTTGCAGCAATTCCAGAGACTCGCATGTGCTGCCGCTACTGGATGCATGCGCACGACTCCCACAGCTGCCCTGGAAGTAGCTCTAGACTTAGCACCACTAGACCTATTTATACAGCAGGAAGCAGCTGTGGCAGCCATCAGACTCAAACACCTGGGTCTGTGGTACAACCGAGAGGGTTCCCATTCCAGACTATGGAATGAATTAGTGGACTATCAACCACTGATAGCTGCCCCATGCGATAGGATCCCCAAACAACACATCTTCGAAAGGAGATACCGAATACAGCTATATGAAAACGACCGAGATCAATCTGGCATAAATGAAGTCCGTATATACACGGACGGTTCTAAGATGGGGACAGGGACTGGAGCCGGAATTTTCTCACAAGACCTGAACATAACAATATCACTGGCGTTAGGGCAGCACAGTTTCATATTTCAATGCGAGTGCGTTGCGATAATCTACGCCGCTACTGCGGTCATGTCAAGATGTATAAAGGAGTATAACATCCGCATACTGTCAGACAGTATGGCCGTTCTAAAAGCCCTGGAGGGCAACACCATGAACTCCGGTCTTATATACGAATGCCACCAGACACTGGAACGTCTAGCCTCCGACAACGGGCTAATCCTCCAATGGATCAAGGGGCATAGTGACTCACTCGGGAACGATGTCGCCGATGAGCTGGCAAGGAGGGGATCTGCAACGACAGTAGCAGGTCCAACTACACTGTTGCCACTTCCCTTTAGTCAACTTCGCTCATGGGTAAGACAACGGACTCGGGAAACACACAACAACCGCTGGGCCGACACACCCGGCTGTAGACAATCCAAACTGGTGCTGACGAAGGTCTCACCTCGTTTGACTTGCAGATTGCTCAGTCTCAACCGATCTGACATCAGAATAGTGATAGGAACTATTACGGGCCATTTGGCCCTAAATCGACACCTATTCACCATCAATGTGACAAACAGTTCTCTATGTAGAGGCTGTCTCAACGCGGAGGAAACGGCCGCCCACGTTATCCTGGAGTGCGAGGGAGTGGCCACACAACGGGCAAGTATCCTCGCGGGAGCGAGGTCGCTCCTAGAAGCCTGTGAATGCCCCAGGAGGCTTCTGCGCTTCTGGAAGGAGCTAGGCTGGCTCAACTAGTCAGCCCACCTGTACGCATAATGGACCGCTTATGAGTCTAAATGCGGAAACAGAGCCCTATACCAATACCAATACTAATGAACACTTTTTTACCCAAAATGTAATGAATTTAAGAAATGATTTGATTTGATTTGATGGCTTTCCTCAAGAAGTGTCTATCAATGTAAAAGCGATATTTTCAAATCCGACGGGCACCAGAGATGAGCGCGCTCTACCATAACAACGAAATCTTTAGCTTTTTATATTAGGATAGATTTATGGTCCCCCGATAACCTCGACTAGCGTGTGGTCTAACAGGGGCATGTGCTTATTAAGAAACAAAAATGCAATGACCTTTTGCAAGTTTTCTTTTCTAACTGCAGGGATTTAATTCCTCAATTTACGTGAACGACAGCTTAATGCAGTCGTGTAAGCTTGAATACATGTAACGTATACGTGAAACATTCGTTCGCGTTTTCACCTGAACGTTATCTCAACGTGTTTCGGCAAATGTCAAAGGTTGGTTCGGCTCGGGTCAGCTCGTGTGTGAACGGTGGCGAGCGCTGCACCGTGCACATGTAGTACAAGAACACCTTCCATCAAGAAACCTACACAGTTGCGAATAATTCAGCGCGTTTCAAGGACTCCGTGTGTACGCGTGGGGCCGAGGTTCAACAAATCAATGGAAAGGTAAAAATATACACGCCGCGGTCACGGACACGCGATCGCGCGACCCCTTTGCGCCAATGCAGCACACAGCCTTCACGTGTAGGTATAACTCACTTAGCTTAAAGTTTCTCTCTAGTACAATGTGTCGAAAGCAACGGCTTTGTAACGACAAAGCCTGAAAACTGCCTGACGAAGTTAAAAACAAAGGTGATATTCTGTCATTAAGTAATTTATTTAACTTATACTCGGACAAGAATTGAACTAATACATGGACCGAAGAGAGACTTTGTGTTTGGCACTGAAAAACCCGTTAATAAAAAACATATAGAAAATCAAAAATCGACCTTTCAATCATCTTGACCGAAATAGCAATTTTTGTTAAGAAATTATTTCTAATGAAATGATTAGTCACTGTGAATAGTTAGCTATTAATAGCAGGGTTTAAATATTAATATAAGAGCGATAAATAAGCAGTAAAGTGCTAATGTCGAAAAATGTGATGAGAAAGAGAAACAATATGAGGGGCATAAGTGATACAGGAAAAAGGTGTAGCACGGCTTGCCAAGTCTCTTTTGGTTACCTTGTTAACATTCCCATTTTATGTATCTATGAAACAAGCAATAAATTTAATACCATAAATATACAAGTGTATAGGTAATTAGGAACTGAACTGTACAACGTACATTAACCGCTACACCAAAATCACAAGGCAGACATTTTCCCCGGCGGCTAGGTCTGGAGGTGGCCCTCCATAAATCCGAGGCCATTTGTTTCCATGGGCCTCGGAAAAGGCCTCCAGCTAGATCTAGCCTTATCGTGGGAGGTGTTCGCATCGGCATCGAGCCTTCGATGAGATATCTTGGGCTTATACTCGATAGTCGATGGGATTTCGGATACCACTTCCGGAATCTGGCTCCCAAACTTATGAGGACGGCGGCTGCGCTTTCGCGGCTGCTGCCCAACTTAGGGGGGCCCGACACCTCCTGTAGGAGACTCTACAATGGTATCGTGCGGTCCATGGCCCTATATGGGGCCCCTATTTGGGCGGATAACCTGACGGCCCGCAATGCTGCCATATTGCGGTGACCACAGCGAGCTATGGCCGTCAGAGTCATAAGGGGATACCGCACGGTTTCCTTTGAAGCCACCATGGGACCTTGAGGCGAAGACCCTTGCGTTGTTATACCAATGGCGCAAGGAGCGTTACCTGGAACCCACACCTCAGGAAACTGAGGAGCAACGGTCTCAGCTCCGTCAGGTCCTAATGGCTGAGTGGGAAGAGCGACTTGAGCGACCAAGCGCTGGGCACGCCACAATTGTGGCGGTAAGACCCATCATGGAGGATTGGCTCGAGAGGCAGCACGGCAGCCTCTCCTACCGGCTGACGCACGTTCTGACCTGGCCACGGCTGTTTCGGCAAGTACCTGTGTCGCATAGGCCGGGAGCCAACGTCTGCGTGCCATCACTGCAGAGGCTTCCGCGAGGATACTGCACTCCACACTTTAGTGGAGTGCTCAGCGTGGACGCAACAACGCCTTGACCTCGCGGCGGCTCTTGGAGTGGGAAGCCTCTCACTGGAGACCATGGTTCTGTCCATGGTCCAAAGTGAGAATGCGTGGGAATCCGCTGCCTCTTTTTGTGAGGAAGTGATGTCAGCTAAAGAGGCAGCGGAAAGGGAACGGGAGAGGGCTAGCACTCTCCCGTCCCGAAGGAGAGGCACCAGGCGCCGGAGAGCGCAGAACGATCTCCGGCCTCCATGAGCGCTGGCCTGGGGGTAACGGGTGAGGCTGCCCGTTACTCTAGCAGAAGCAGGTCTGAGACGGTGGCGCGCCGTGTTCCGCGCGTGCCTCTCTACACTGGAAGTGGGGCAAGGCCCCCCGCTCGCAAGGGCGTGGCTGCCTTTTGTTCAAGAGGCGGCCAAGGTCTGCCAGGGTTCTCGGGGACTTCCTTCCTAGGGTATACCCGAGTCCCTGGTAATAGACTTATTTATGACGGAACACCGTGTGGTTTTAGTCGGTTCGATTCCCACATACCACCTCACTGGCAGCCCCAGTGGAGTGATGACCCAAGGGGGTTTCCACACGATAAAAAAAAAAAAAAAAGGCAGACATTTTCCAATAAAACATTAAAACTGAGTGACTACATTTCCAACAAGTCGAGGCAATAACAGTTTGTAATCAGAGTGCTAGAGTGTGCGAGAGTGTGATAAATACCGTCGTACACAATTGAGGGCACTTACATGCTGCCATTAACTAATGTATATTTGAGTAGAAAAGTCGACATTGATATTGGCTTATGGCAATTGAGCACATGAGTATGACATTGGAACCCATTCAGTAATGCGCATCTAACATTCACTACCTAAACTAACAGCATTTCTACACTGATAATGCGGCTCTCCACCGATAGGAATGATTTGAACGCGAAGCTCGAAGCGAGACGCATTCGTTTAGTTCATTATGGTACGAAACGCGGCAAGCCGATCAGAATGACAAATTATTATTTCGTCTTTTTCTCTAATGTTTACTCCGACCTTTAGGTCTAGTCTACAGTCCGATCGCTTGCTGTAATCAGCAGATATGACCAGCCATACAATGTCCGTTGAAGTCACATACCACGTTAAACGGTCAGTTAGCAATTATAGCATAAATTTTCCGCTAGGTACTTACGTGTATGATTGCCAAATTTTTACATCAATTATGTATATTTACGAGTATATCAAATGAACACTATAATTTTTAAAGAATAGTAATTTTTTCATTACCTTTATTTAAATATTTGTAATAACAGTAAGTTTTCAGGAATAAAACATTTTATAGCAAAAAATGGACCTCTAAGATGTAATAGAGTTGTTCATTCAGCACAGTTTGGCAACTAGCCCCGTGCGAGTGAGGCGATCGTCCAAGTACGAACTACGGGTGTCAATCTTTTGAAAGTAATAGACACACTCCAAGTAAGTTAATTGCGCAGATCACATATTATTATATTTATGTAAATCTGTGTGATATGATAAGGTAACGGTAGAATTGCATGTTTGCCTAAGCGACATACAAACTACTCTACTAGATAACAAAAGGTTTGACATTTTAGAAGAACATCTATAACTAGCTGTTCCTCGCAGTTTCCCTTGCGTTTACGGTCACTGCTACGCCCCTAAGAATCGTAGCGTGATCTTGCCTGACCTTCGTCAATGAGTACTATATCCAATACAAAAGTTATTATTTAAATCTGACTGATAGTTCCAGAGTTAATCTAAGAACACACGAAGATTAAACCAATTAGAGACCTCAGAATAAATTTTTAGATCGTATTTTAACATTCAACAAACCTAGCGGGCCTAATAGGGAATATGCATGTATTTTTTTTTAATCTTTTATTGACTTGTTCCATCATTCTACCCTAATATAAATAACCTTGGCAATGTTCAATATAATTTTTAAAATAACATTGAAAACATCGATAAAATTTGATCTGTTTGAACGCCGCCATATTTCGCGGGCCTTGGATGACGTCACGTTCCACGCTTAGTGTTTGTTTCATAAACTTACTTGAAGCGTTACAGTAATTTTATACCGATTTCCAGTTGTAATTGCTATTTATTGTAATTAATAGACGATAGATAAAGTTAAAAAACCGTTTTATAGGTATTGCCTTGTCCCTAAGTGTAAAAACACTATTAGAAGTACACCCAATACAGTGTTTTTTCCTGTACAAAATAATAATGTAAAATACGAAAACAATGGTCTATGACTGGCCTGTTGGTCTAGTGGTTGGTTACCCTGACTGCTAAGCCAGAGGTCGTGGGTTCGATTCCCACCCAGGACAAATAATTGTGTGATGAGCACGATAATTTGTTCTGTGTCTGGGTGTAATTTATCTATAATATGTATTTATTTAGAAATATATAAGTATGTTTTTAGCAGTCTGGTTACCATAGTACAGGCTCTGCCTAGTTTGGGATCAGACGGCCGGGTGTGAGATGTGTGAAGTTATTATTATTATTCTCTTTATTTACTTAATATACATATAAATTACATTTTTAAATACATTCATTATAAAAAAATAAAAACAAATATATTTAAAAATATAAAAAATAGTGTCCCACCGGTATCGGGTACAGGGACCAAGCTACCGGTGGTTAGGGTTCCAGAGATAGAAACCTCCTCACAATGCGTGCCGTATCAAGGAGGACTGCCTTCTGCATCAGGCTCTTAATCCAGCTGCCTAACGTGAGCCTCTGAAGGTGTTGGTCGAGGCTCTTAGCAATTAACCCATGGGCCGAAATAACTATCGGCACAATGATTGCTGAATCCACATCCCACATGTCAACAATCTCGTGAGCTAGGTCCAAATATTTTATTTCTTTATCTTTTTCGGCTTTTAAGAGATTGTCGTCATGGGGAATGGTGATGTCAATAATCATTGCTCGGCGCTGTAATCGGTCTATCACCACTATATCAGGCTTATTGGCAACAATAGTCCTGTCAGTGATGATAGATCGATCCCAGTACAATGTTGCACGACCGTTTTCGAGAACTGGGTCGGGCACATACCTGTAGTACGGTAACTCGACAGCCACAAGATTATATTTAACAGCAAGTTGCTGATGGACTATCCTGGCCACTTGGTTATGTCTGTGCAAGTACTCGCCGTTGGCAAGACGAGAACAACCAGAAATTATATGCCTGAGGGTTTCTCCGGGACGATGACACGCCCGACAAATGTCAATTGTGCTGTCCTTCAGGATATATCTCCGATAGTTATTCGTCATAACAACTTCATCTGTAATTGCACAGACAAAACCTTTAGTTTCTCCGAAGAGGTCACCGAACCGTAGCTAGGATACTGATGCTAATAAATCTATATCGGGCCCATTTAAGGCCCGATAAAAACGTCCATGCAACGCCTTGCTCTTCCATATCTCCCTGCGGTCTGTAATAGTAAGTACTGCTGGTTTGCGCCAGTTCTCATTTCCTAGAGCAAGCGGAGTGAGTCCGTTGTCAACTGCCACCACATCCCGATACACATCCAGGTCAACGGAGAGGAAGTAATCTCTAAGGTTGCATACCTCGCGGTTATGGAGGGTCTTGGCATTTAAAAAACCACGACCCCCACATTTCCGCGGGATATACAATCTCATGACCGATGAACGTGGATGGTGCATTCGGTACGCGGTAAGCAGTGTACGAACTCTTCTATCCAGGGCATCTAGTTCAGTCTGAGTCCATCTAAGTATGCCAAAGGAGTAGGTTAGGACTGGTATGACCCAATCATTATAGGCCCGCACCTTATTACCACCTGACAAAAGACTTTTCAATACTTTTTTCAGGCGGCCAAAGAAACGTTCCTGTAACGATTGCTTCATAGTCAATTCATTTACACCTAACGCCTGTGTCATACCTAGATACTTGTAAGTTTCGTTGGCGGAAAGACATCTAAGGTGTGTGGAATCTGAGAGTTCCATCCCCTCAGATTCCACAATCCTGCCTCTTTTTACATGCATGACTGCACATTTATTTATCCACACCAAATTCCATCCTGATACATTTACTAAAGGTTTCAGTTACCTCAAGTAATTTTATCAATTGGAAATTGTTGCAGGCAAACAGTTCCAAATCATCCATGAAAAGGAGATGGGATATAACCTGACCTTCTTACCGTAAACGATAGCCTAGCCCTGAACTCTCCAGTAAAGTGCTGAGAGGATTCAAAGCTAAGCAAAACCACAAGGGACTCAAACTGTCACCCTGAAATATACCCCGCCTGATCTTAATATACTCGCCGTAACCCTGAGACCGCCGACATCCTGGATAGTAGAGTACCGTTCTCCATTGCCGCATACATGCCTTCAAGAAAGCATGTGTGAGCTTCAATGCATAGAGTTGTATCTACCTTGTACAACTCCATCACTCTCAAGAGCCACGTATGCGGCACAGAGTCATAGGCTTTTTTGTAATCTGTCCAACATGTCGCCAAATCCTTTCAATTACGACGAACTTGTTGGTTAATGGTCGTGTCAATAATAAGGAGCTCTTTAGTGCATCGGGCCCCACTTTTACATCCATTCTGAGAGTAAGCCATAATAGTATTGTTAGTTATATGAGATGTTATCTTCACTCTCAGAATAGACGTAAGTAATTTATAAAGTGTGGGTAAACACGTTATAGGTCTATAATTTTTGGGATCTGTGGCACTACCAGACTTAAAGAGTAGGTGAGTTACGCCTGTGGTCATAAAAGTCGGAAGCGAACCTGATTCTAAGCATGATTGCAATTGAGATGCCAATCGTACATGTGAGCTACGGAGCCACTTTAACCAAAAGTTATGCAGTCCGTCCGGTCCCGCTGATTTCCAGTTCGGCAGCAAACGAACTGCATAAGCTATATCAGTATTCGATATTGTTATTGGCTCCATGGTATCAATCGACTCACACGAACGTTCGACATCTCGCATCCAATCACCCTCTGTGTGAGTGACAGGCATCGCCCAGATGTCACGCCAAAAGGTATTCGTAAATTCAGCATCTGGGAAATGTGTGTCACTCACTAAATCAGGCTGCTCCCACCTTCTATAAACCTACCTCTCATCCCTTTGGAATGAACGATTCTGAGTATATCAGTCCACTCGTTTTTTGTACCTTCGTTTACGGTTTGCCCATGCATAAACTTTCTGTTTCAGGAAGTCAATGCGCTCTGTGACCCGCGCTGCATAATTACAGGAACTGATATCAGCTCCCGAAAAAGCCCGGTTCACAAAACGCATTACTCTCGGGCGTGTGTTACCCGATCTGAAACAGATAAGCTTAGCGGTATCATTTTCTGGAAATTTAACACCAGCTACTCGACATGCTGCAACAGCCGCACAGTACAGAATTGAGTGTGTATCACTGAGATCTGTGCTTTCTTCTAAATAAATACCTAATATAGAATCAAGGGCACACACTAGCGCTTTATTTCGTTTATGCATTGGCAAACGCGGTAAACGAGGTCTGTTGTCATAACTCATGGTCCGATATTCTCGAATAGCACCATCCAAAATGTTCCTTATTTGTTCATTGTACTGAGTACTTACAGATAAAGTACCACTGTCCTCTCAACCCTCAGCTGGGTAAGGTCGTAACAACCCAGAAATTGATTGTGACACTGGGGAGAAGTAACAATGCTATTATGCAAGTCCAAGCGTAGCCTATCAAGCACGGAGTTATCCAACAAATGACATCGTTGAATAGCCCGTACTTGATCCGATAGCCTTTGTGCCGTAACGTTAACAGCTGGTTCAAGTTCCTGAAACAGAGACAACATACGATTACGATACGCAGTGAGGTTAGTTCCTCCCTCTGTAACCACAAAATATGCTCGCATGACGTTCTCGTTTATCGAGGATGTCCATTTCATGCGATGCACATTACCACCGGTAGCGGGGGCCCTATTCGAAGCCGGTGGGCCTCGGAGTCCCAAGCAGGTCGGTGGCCGGCCTCTCCCCTGCCGACGTACAGGTGTTGGCGACGTCGGCGGAGAGAAAAACTCGTCACTCGATGTTGAGCTAGACGCATCCACAGCGGCCGGTATGCTTGATGCCGTTTCCGGAGCTGAGCGACGAGTCCGGGGATGTTAAGGGTGCAGTCCTTGCTCTGGATCTTGTTAACATCAGCAGTCATATTCTTCTTCTTTTAATTCAATCCTCCTTCAATTATATTAGACATGACGTTATAAACGTCATGTCGTACTCATATATTTTTGTTTTTTTACATATTTAAAACTTCCTTTTCATATGAATATTTATTTATGGTATTAATTTTTATAAATACTATTGAAAATATATATAATTGGATTTGTAAATACAGAAAAATAAAAATATTGGATAAGAGGTGAAAATTTTACGACTGCCATATTATAGTGTTGCCAGTTATTATTATTAATGGTGTACATTAATGAGAAGAGATGAAGTATCTTCAATATCGTGTTTATATTGTTGTGAAGATCACTTTAATGTAAGCATATTACAATTTAATTGCTAGTATAGTGTGAATTAGTCAGCAGTAATTTATGTTTGTTTTAAATATCAAGCAGAAGGCTTGTCTACTTAAACTAGGTAACAAAAGTCCAATAAAACTTCATGAATATAACTAACTATACATATCTCACCTATCCTTTAGATTATAATAAAGTTACCTTGCGGCTTTCACTCCTTTAACCTTAGCGGACGTAAAATCTGGATTGGATGCAAAATATATAGTCATCATATTTTCGGTAGATTGTCCGATTGTGGTTTGACAAAACTACATTCAGTCATTGTCCTAGATGATTTCTAATGTCACTTGAATGCTTAAATTGCACTAGCCAAGAGCAAAAACCACAGGACACACCTATCTTTCTCCGTAACACTACGAATATAGGTGCCAATAAATGACAGAACGTGGAATGTCCGTCATGTTTTGTTTCGACCAATGGTGAAGCGTTTTGCAAAGTTGGATTTCGCGCCCTTATTTTGCATATTTTAATTAATATTTTTTGCAACTAAACACGAACTAAATAAGAAAATAATTGTTTAGGCATAATATCTGGACTATAAAGATTCAAGGGAAAATTAATCAAGTAAATTTAAACAACATGCATATTCCCTATTATGTAAGCACGGGTAAAAAACTTGTAAATATGTATATCTATTTTACCTGTTGCTGCAGAGTTTTTTACCTCAGTAGAATATATCTAGACGCGGATAATTTGAAAAACGCCTTATTAACGTTTCATCTCCGAAGCATATTACAAAGTTATTGACGTTACAAATTTAACTTGAGTGCGTATATACAGGCGTATTTGTGTGTACGTATGTGTGCGTAAGTTAACGGGTGTTTATGAGTGGGCGTGTTTTTTTATTTATTTTCACAAAATCCAAACGAAACAATATAAACTTTTAAACTTTCGCGTTCCACCAGAATAGGGGCACATCGGTTTGCTTACAGAATAGGGGCACATCGGTTTGCTTACAGAATAGGGACACTGTTAGTATAGTTTGTGACGGTACCTACGTGGCGAAACAAAAATATCTAAATTGTGCGGGTGGATGAAGAACCTTCTATCTCACGATCTTGACGACGGAGGGCGTGCAACCACTGAGCCAGGCAGCTTGTGACCACGGTCAGTGCAACCTTTTCGAAAGGTCAGGCAATTCAGAGGTATGTAATACCTTTTCGTGATGGCGTTAATTCGCGTATAAATACATAATGATATGAAACAATACAAAGTAGCAAACCAAAATACACGGAGGGTTTGCCATACTAACTTTTTAACTTTCGCGTTCCATGATATAATTATTTTTACATATTATGTATATACGGGAATTAACGCGATCATGTAATGGAATTACATACTTTTGAATTGTCTGACGTCTCGACCAGGCTGCACGTGGAAGCAGACGTAGCGCAAAGAGTTAGTGTTGCCTGGCAGAAATGGCGATCTTTAACCGGACTGCTATGTGAGCCAAAAATGCCTATGCATACAAAATAGCGGTAAGACCCGCGATGCTGTACAGAGCAGAATGCTGGACGGCTCAAGGCGCACATGTACAAAGCCTTCACATGACTGAAGATGTTGCCTTGTTAAGGAGGGGGTAACAAATTTGGCAAGTAGTAAACACATAGGTTATAATTAGTTTCTTGTACTGCCGACATCTCTTTTTAGTTTCAAACCCTTTAGTAACCCCCCACACTTTAAATTAGAGGTTGGAATTAAGCGCGCGCAAAACGCCTTGTGTACGAGCTGTGATTGATGATGAAGCAAATGCTCTCATTGATATTGGGTCATATACGTTCTCTCTAGTGACTAATTTGAAGGGTATCACCTTGCAATATTGACTTAGTAGTATTAAAGCACAACAGTCAGCTATAGTCGAATATAATCGTCTAAGAGCAAAGTGTCGCTTTGATATATCGCTTATTATAAACAGTAAACCAACAAAAAAAAGCAAAGATAGAGAGTGGGCTATGAAAAAAGCAACCTCTGATGTGCAAGAAATACGGGGTGTATTTTAAAATAAAAGAAAGAAAATATGAACAAAATAAAACAATAATGTCATGAGCAACAAGTAGTGAAATCCCGCCAAAAAAAGCTTCTAACTCTACAAGCTCTAACTTCACAAACTCTACACCTTAGTCAAAATATGTGGTCTTTGTGTGTTACTATATGGTATGGTATGGTATACCTATGTGGTACTATAATATTTTAAATTACTATAAAACTGTTATTGTTATTATGGGTATAATCTGGTCTTGTTTTGCAACCTCAATGCTAGAGTTCATTCGTTCGTTTTTTTGTTATTATTACATTTTGGAAATGGAAAGCGTTTTGTTAACGGTTTGCACATAAAGTGTCTAAAGGGGGATAAAATAGTAAAACTCAAACATTAACTTGAAGTATGGAAACATACCTACCTTTTTAATCAAATGTAGTGAACAGACATGTCGCATGTTCAAGTACGACGTGCACTAGTAATTGCTACGCGCCAGTTTGCTGAACACTGATTCAATCTTCATTCTAAACAACTATTCACAGGACATTTGAGCATGAACAAAATAGGGACAATGTGCTACTTGCTCCAAAACGCCCAACCGTAATTATGCTCATCATTAATTGTAAAATAGGTCAAGGTCAAAGGCCAACGTATCCCAACATGTCTAGGTTTTTTATTATTAACTTTTTGCTACAAATTACAGGTAGTTTGCAAGTAATGGAGTAAGTGCAATTTGACTGCCATCATCTGATTCCGTGCACATATTAATTATTACGTGGATAGATAGTTTCAATGTGCGGTATGGTAGCGGGCAGGTCGCGTCGGTCGCACGACATCTGTCGTTCAATTGGCTGCAATTATCTCACCAACTACTTCCCATTATGCGTGCCCACATCACTTCGGTGACTTAGTACCATTAAAACACACTGGTGTTTGTGAAGCAGTTTCAAAAAATTATTTCATTTTAAATAAAATAATATCTAAAGCAGAACCTCAATGTTACGCCCAAATGCATAATAATATTCTTTAAGGTTTGTGAGGCCCTGCCAATGAGGACTATGGCCTAACTCATCTCATACTGAGGGGAGACCGGTATCCGGTAGTGGGAGCTTTGCCTCCAAATAATTATAATTTCAGAAATTGTATGTATTATAGTAAATAATATTAATACTTGATAGTATCGTCGTAAACTTTATCTTTGATGAACCCAAGTATGTACCTGTTTGAAACACCTACATCAAATCTGGAAAAGCGTTTATAATTAAATTAATAATTTTAATCTAATGCCCCCACGGGTCACAACCTCACCAAGGCTATCTAAGTACATTACCGTTAACCCCGCCGCTAAGTCTCTTCACAAACGCGAAATACGCAGATTGTGATTCTGATGAAGGATTAACAGGGGCACTAGCAGTGGGAGAGTTACATACATGCATTAAAAATATTTTTATTCTGTGAGGAATTTACAAGAACAGCTTTCAAACAACTTTATTTTTAAACATACATATAAATGATGCGCATCTACAAATTCGTGTCGGTATTAGTTCCTAATACGAATGTTATTGATACATACAGGCGGGACGTGTGAAGCATAAAGAGCGCGCGGGCGCACGCGGCGAGCAGGACGACGATATAAATAGAGGAGTTCATCGTCTCCACGAACATTGACTTCCTGAAGACAAGCACTTTGATGTCACAAGTCACTGGAAATACTCCGTCGTATCGAATCGGATACAAGGAACAGGACATGGTCCGTGTTAAAAATATAACTATATTGTGAGAACTCCCATATACGTTTTTGTATCCAAATATCATGCATCGAATTTAGAACTTTACACAATTTGCTGGAAGACCTGGAGGGAATGTCAACGTAATAGGCAAATGTGCAAATGACAGCATTTGCACATTTGCCTATTACGTTGATATTCCCTTTAGTGAAAAACATTGTAAACAGCTCAGCGGCTTTCACTGCTAGCAAAATATGTTACACAGATTACGGATGCTTTCTAAATATATTCATTAGTAAAGTTAGTTTACACATGATTCACAAGTAGATGTAAGTAGATACGATATATGTAGCAGAAAAGCGGTCTGTTCATGGAAGAGCCATGTTTCGGCACGTGATACCACGGCCTCACAGAAAACCGGCAGTGAAGCAATGCTAAGTTAGTAACAGTACCAGAGACAAGGGTATATATTAAAGGTCTATACAGACGAATCCTCCTCAAGTGGCATGGTTTGATGACGCTTAACTAAGTAGAAATTGTATAAAACTAGCTCTAAGTATTGGATCTGGTCACTTTCCATCAGCAAAATTTGTGTATTTGATGAAAAAAACTGACCCCCCAAACGGTCCTGTATGTAATATAATTGAATTTCTTTGCTGATGAACTGTGACACGAATACAAATTAACGTGAAGCTTTGGTGAAAGAACGTCAATTAATTTTCTTATTAAATTAAACCCAAACGGTTTAATATAAAGTGTGATATGTACTTATTAGATGTATAACTCGGGACTTTATCGCGATAATATTTAAAAGGTATATTATTACTGTTATAGGTAATTGCACGAGTCACATAGGTCACGAGTTGACTGGTACCTAATAACATTTAAAAGCTATTGTGTATTGAGTCGCGACTTACACATCTAATATGTATCAAAGTCGCGAAAGTTTAGAAACAATTATGTAATACGTATGGCCTAAGATCTAAAGCAGCCAAGAAATTATGTCATCTCATTACAGTAGTTCAGAAATGATTTAAAATTATGATATATGTATTTTTAAATTATTCGTGTTCTCTTTAAGTTAAGGCACAAAAAAAAGGAAAATGTAGATTTAAGTTTTCATTGTTCATTTATAGTGGGAGTACATTATAAATGAACATTGAAAACTTTAATATTTTTACCGTTTTATTGATTTTCTAGTATTTTTACTCTAAAATATAAATGGCTAGCAGCGCTCCGCGGTTTCACCCGCGTAAGTTCCGATCCCGTAGAAATATCGGGATAAAAAGTAGCCTATATGTTAATTCAGGTCTCCAGCTATCTACATACCAAGTTTCATAGCAATCGGTTCAGTAGTTTTGGAATGAAAGAGTAACAAACATCCATCCATCCATCCAAACTTTCACATTTATAATATTAGTGGGATTAGTGGGATAAATGAATTTATTTTGCAAATATGTATCAGATCTTATCAGACACTTACACGTCGATTAGTTCTGTAAAGATGGTGCTGCCATTTCCTATGACTATCGTAGGTATCTAAGGGCATCATCGTACTTTCTACTACCTAATTTTTTATTGTTAAAAATTATAATTGATGGCAATTAGAAAAGTGTGAACACAAGTATTATTATTGTCAGTTTCTTATTTTAGTGATTTTACCAGTAGCGTTTCGGACACCACGGTGGTAAATGTAAGTGTTTAGGCACGTTTTAGACGTTCTTAAGGTTCATCAAGTCACATCACGAAACGAAACGAATGATGTTTTCGTTTCGTTGACAGTAATTTGAACGAAATATTTCATTGATTAACAATAGTTGAAGTCGATGTAAATAATTTAAAGTGCAGCAGAAACCTCTTTAATCAATATGTACTAGATGTAAAGCCCATGCACTCGACAAACTAGTCAATTACAGCTGTGCATTGCAATTTGTTAGTGTCGGCCGTTTTGGTTCTTCTATGAAAAATAGAAGAGAATAGAATAGAATAGAATAGAATAGAATAGAATAGAATAGAATAGAATAGAATAGAATAGAATAGAATAGAATAGAATAGAATAGAATAGAATAGAATAGAATAGAATAGAATAGAATAGAATAGAATAGAATAGAATAGAATAGAATAGAATAGAATAGAATAGAATAGAATAGAATAGAATAGAATAGAATAGAATAGAATAGAATAGAATAGAATAGAATAGAATAGAATAGAATAGAATAGAATAGAATAGAATAGAATAGAATAGAATAGAATAGAATAGAATAGAATAGAATAGAATAGAATAGAATAGAATAGAATAGAATAGAATAGAATAGAATAGAATAGAATAGAATAGAATAGAATAGAATAGAATAGAATAGAATAGAATAGAATAGAATAGAATAGAATAGAATAGAATAGAATAGAATAGAATAGAATAGAATAGAATAGAATAGAATAGAATAGAATAGAATAGAATAGAATAGAATAGAATAGAATAGAATAGAATAGAATAGAATAGAATAGAATAGAATAGAATAGAATAGAATAGAATAGAATAGAATAGAATAGAATAGAATAGAATAGAATAGAATAGAATAGAATAGAATAGAATAGAATAGAATAGAATAGAATAGAATAGAATAGAATAGAATAGAATAGAATAGAATAGAATAGAATAGAATAGAATAGAATAGAATAGAATAGAATAGAATAGAATAGAATAGAATAGAATAGAATAGAATAGAATAGAATAGAATAGAATAGAATAGAATAGAATAGAATAGAATAGAATAGAATAGAATAGAATAGAATAGAATAGAATAGAATAGAATAGAATAGAATAGAATAGAATAGAATAGAATAGAATAGAATAGAATAGAATAGAATAGAATAGAATAGAATAGAATAGAATAGAATAGAATAGAATAGAATAGAATAGAATAGAATAGAATAGAATAGAATAGAATAGAATAGAATAGAATAGAATAGAATAGAATAGAATAGAATAGAATAGAATAGAATAGAATAGAATAGAATAGAATAGAATAGAATAGAATAGAATAGAATAGAATAGAAAAGAATAGAATAGAATAGAATAGAATAGAATAGAATAGAATAGAATAGAATAATCTTTAATGTACACCAGTACATATTGCTATGCAGTATATGTATGCAGTATATGAAACCAGTACATATATGCAGTATATGAAAAATAGCATTTAGTGTAGATGTAGCTGAGGAATGTGAAGCTGACAACAATTAATTAGCAAGTAACCTCACACATGACACGTCATTATTCATTTTTCACTATCCAATAAAGGACTCTTGGGTGTGTTATACCGGATTAGTTTTGTACGTTTTGTGATTGTACATAATATATATACGAACTATTTTGTGTACGCCTAATGTCTTCCACCTACGTACATTTCTGTACACCGCCATCTTGTAACCAATTTGCTTTCTAACCGATTGCAAATTTTGTAGTTTGAGAATCAAAGAAGGGAAAATTGGGAGCATATTAAAAGGGTGGAGGTATATTAAAGGGGGAGGGATTATATTAATAGACAAGAAGGGATGGCAATGGAAGGAAATGGATCTACGTGCACGTGAGTGCGCGGGCAAAATTTCAATGAATGAGTCATCTAAAGCTAATTCAGAAGATTCAATTAAGACGATGTATGTGGCGCGGTGGTTTAACATTCAAATACAACGGTGCGTCAGAGACAGAGTCCCGCACAGAGCAAATATTTGTATGAGTCAGCCTGTGACCCGGCCAGTGTAACCCGCTTAAAACATCAGGTAAATCAAAGGTAGGTATGTAATATCTATTAAATACGTGATCGGGTTCATTTACAAATATTAGGTTTGAATATCTTTATTTTTATTGATATAAGTGGTTCTAAGTATAATAAGTATGCATTGATACTGACAGCTAATGTTATGTTATCCGGTACAAAATTTGATGTTTCCAGACTCGAAACATCACGTCATGATCAATTGCTCAACTTTCAATCGAAACAGTTGCCGTAGACTCATATTATTTAAAGACTAGCTGTGCCCGCGGCTTCACCCGCGTGGAAATCAGTTTGTGACTATAAGTCTGGTTGCCCTTCCGCCCTTAAAAGTGGGCATCAAGTCCCATGACTGCCTATTGTTTTGTAAGGGTTATAATATGCTATGCCTTATAATAACGATGGAAGTTCACGTTTTAATTTTTACCATTATTTTCGACAGAAAATGCGTTATTGTGCCTTATTTAAAAGAGATATGAATTACTGCGGACTTTTTACACGCTTTATATTAGCTTCACTTGTATGTTTGTTTTTAACCGACTCCTTAGGGCGCGATTTTGACCCACTTTAAACGGACAGATTTCATTCACATTTTGCACACCTGTCAAAGACCGATGACAATACAATAATTCGATAAAAAAATAAATTAAAGAGAGGTTACCTATATCTATACTTATAACAAAACTGTAACAAGCCCAATTCTGTACATTGAAGATATTTTGAAAAAATTTTTAACTATGATCGATACTAAAGCCAAAACTATACATTTTTTTGCGGTTTTCACTAATAGACAGAGTGATTCATGAGAAAGGTTTAGGTATATAATTTGTACCCGTGCGAAGCCGGCGCGGGTTGCTAGTGAGAAATAATTAAAAAGAACCTATCACTATTTACACCCACAAGTTGAGATTTTTTTTTTTTTGTTTTTCTTTTAGACTTTACCACCATAGTTTAATTAGTCAAATAGTTTTATTCATCACCTAATTTAATCCCTTAGCCATGTTATTTTAACTAAGAAAACATAATTCAGGACATACTTCGGACTATCCTTATTCTAACTTTAAAATTGTTGTGCAAGATTTTCAAGTCATATCTTAAATCCTTGAATGAATTTCTGAATTATCTTTCCTTAATACTCGTTAGCGTTATACAATTAGGTACCTATTCAGATATACAGATGTACAGTAATACAAAATGTTTAATAAGAGCTAAAGCGTATAGTGAGTCGTACGATACATCACCCATCGAGTGATTGGCAGCGGGCGTGTCTGGGGAGCTATCAGCGTTCCCCTACAACGGGCGGGAGTCGCGGCGGCGCGGCGCGTCTCACGCTCATCAATTTGATAACTGTATTATACGTCTATAATAATAATAATAATATAAACTTAATAATTTAAACTTTAACTTTTTTAACTTTATAATGTAAACTTAGATGGACTCAGACGGAACTTGATGCCCTGGATAGAAGAGTCCGTACATTGCTAACCGCGTACCGAATGCACCATCCACGTTCATCGGTTATGAGATTGTATATCCCGCGGAAATGTGGGGGTCGTGGTTTTTTAAATGCCAAGACACTACATAACCGCGAGGTATGCAATCTTAGAGATTACTTCCTCTCTGTTGACGTGGAGATGCATCGGGATGTTGTAGTAGTGGACAACGGACTCACTCCGCTTGCTCTAGGTAGAGAGAACTGGCGCAAACCTGCAGTAATCAATATTACAGATCGCCGGGAGATATGGAAGAGCAAAGAGCTGCATGGACGTTTTTATCGGGCCTTAAATGGGCCCGAAGTAGATCTATTATCATCTGTGTCCTGGCTACGTTTCGGTGATCTCTTTGGAGAAACTGAAGGTTTTATCTGTGCAATTACTGATGAAGTTGTTATGACGAACAACTATCGGAGACATATCCTGAAGGACGGCACAATTGACATTTGTCGGGCATGTCATCGTCCCGGAGAAAGCCTCAGGCATATAATTTCCGGTTGTTCTCGTCTTGCCAACGGCGAGTACTTGCATAGACATAACCAAGTGGCCAGGATAGTCCATCAGCAACTTGCTCTTAAATATAACCTTGTGACTGCGGAATTACCGTACTACAAGTATGTGCCCGACCCAGTTCTTGAAAATGGTCGTGTAACATTGTACTGGGATCGGTCTATTATCACTGACAGGACTATTATTGCCAATAAGCCTGATATAGTGGTAATAGACCGATTAGAGCGCCGAGCAATGATTATTGATATTACCATTCCCCATGACGACAACCTCTTAAGGGCTGAAAAAGAAAAACAAATGAAATATTTGGATTTGGCCCACGAGGTGGTCGACATGTGGGATGTGAATTCAGCAATCATTGTACCGATAGTCATATCAGCCCATGGGTTGATTGCAAAGAGCCTCGACCAACACCTTCAGAGGCTCTCGTTAGGCAACTGGACTAAGGGCCTGATGCAGAAGGCGGTCCTTCTTGATACGGCACGTATTGTGAGGAGGTTTCTGTCTCTGGAACCCTAACCACCGGTAGCTTGGTCCCTGTACCCGATACCGGTGGGGCACTATTTTTTATATTTTTAAATGTATTTTTGATATAATCTGAATGTATTTAAAAATGTAATTTATATGTATATTTAAATGAATAAAGAGAATAATAATATATGAAGATCAGGGTATATTTCAGGGTGACAGATTGAGTCCTTTGTGGTTCTGCCTAGCTTAATCCTCTCAGCACTATGTTGGAGGGTGCAGGACTAGGCTATCGTTTGCGGACGTTTTCTTGTTCATGGACGATTTGAAACTTTTTTCCTGCAGCAATTTCCAACTGATAAAATTACTAGAGGTAACTGAAAAGTTTAGTAAATGTATCAGGATTGAATTTGGTGTGGATAAATGTGCAGTCATGCAAAAGAAGGAATCTGAAGGGATGGAACTCTCAGATTCTACACACCTTAGATGTCTTTCCGCGAACGATACTTACAAGTATCTAGGGATGTCACAGGCGTTAGGTTTAAATTAATTGACTATGAAGCAATCGTTACAGGAACGCTTCTATGGCCACCTGAAAAAGTATTAAAAGTCTTTTGTCAGGTGGTAATAAGGTGCGGGCCTATAGCGATTGGGTCATACCAGTCCTAACCCACTCCTTTGGCAAACTTAGATGGACTCAGACGGAACTTGATGCCCTGGATAGAAGAGTCCGTACATTGCTAACAGCTTACCGAATGCACCATCCACGTTCATCAGTAATGAGATTGTATATCCCGCGGAAATGTTGGGGTCATGTTTTATTAAATGCCAGGACACTACATAACCACGAGGTATGCAATCTTAGAGATTAGTTTCTCTCCGTTGACGTTGAGGGGCATCGGGATGTTGTGGTAGTTGACAAGGGACTCACTCTGCTTGCTCTAGGTAGACAGAACTGGCGCAAACCTGCAGTACTCAATATTACAGATCGCAGGGAGATATGGAAAAGCAAAGAGCTGCATGGGCGTTTTCTTTTGGGCCTTAAATGGGCCCGAAGTGGATCTAGTATCGTTTGTGTCCTGGCTACGTTTCGGTGACCTCTTTGGAGAAACTGAAGGTTTTATCTGTGCAATTACTGATGAAGTTGTTATGACGAACAACTATCGGAAACATTTTTATTGTGTTAATAAAGATTATTATTATTATTATATGCTGAAGGACGGCACAATTGACATTTGTCGGGCATGTCATCGTCCCGGAGAAAACCTCAGGCATATAATTGCCAGTTGTTCTCGTCTTGCCAACGGCGAGTACTTGCACGGACATAACCAAGTGGCCAGGATAGTCCATCAGCAACTTGCTCTTAAATACAACCTTGTGACTATGAAATTACTGTACAACAGGGATGTGCCCGACCCAGTTCTTGAAAATGGTCATGTAACATTGTACTGGGATCAGTCTATTATCACTGACAGGACTATTGTTGTCAATAAGCCTGACATCCTGGTAATAGACCGATTAGAGTGCTGAGCAATGATTGTTGACATCACCATTCCACCATATTATGACTGTGACAAGGCACTGATTTTTATGACCCATGTCAAATATGTTTATTTGTTCGTGGGAGAGCCATGCTTCGGCACGTATGGGCCGACTACCGGAGTGATATCACGGCCTCACAGAAAACAGGCAGCGAAGCAATGTTGCATTGCTTTTCGCCGGGTGAGTGAGGTTACTGGAGGCCCTAACCCTTCGGGGTGCCGTCTAGAAAACCTCCACGTGGTGCACCCTGGAAACGTTGGCGATGACGCTGCCTTTTGTTCCTCAGTTTTGAGGACGGCGTCATCGCTAACGGCTAATATTCTAGTATGAAGAGGAGGCCATCTTTCTTCGGCCACTTGGTTGAGGCTTGGCCCAACAGAGCGGGCGTTTCTGCCGATTCCTCTCTTGGCTCTTCGCTCTTCGGAGCTATGAGGATGAAAACCTCGGTAAAAAATCACGAAGGAGGGACCCTTCCATGGGTCGGAGTTTCTCCGCTGTCCTCAGTGGAGAAGGAAGACGGGCTTGGCGTGCACTCACACTGCCACCGAGCAGGCATGGGCAATTTAGTTTCCTGGCCACCGTCGGCATATCGTAATCCCGAATGGAGTCGTGGTCATGTTTCGCGCCTCCGATCGGGGACGAGGGTCTTGGCTTAGCCGCCCGGACTGCGAGGAAGAAAACCTCTCTAAAAAATCACCCCGAATCCCGTGTTCTGGTGCGTGACCAGGGGATGCATGGCTGATGGGTAGTTCAGTTGCAAGCGCACTCCCAGCCGGGGCACCTGCGGACTCCTCGGTTGGAATCTCTGCCCAGGTCGACCTTTATTTCTCCCCGTCTCGTGGGTTTAATTATGGAGTACTTAAATAAATTTAAAACAAACAAACAAATAAATGAAGAAAAAAACACGGAGAAGGTAGAAAATAAGAAGGAGAAGAAGGCGAATACTTCGTCTAAGGAAAAGAAGGTTTTACTGGAGACGCCTATCTTGAAGGAGCTCCCAGGAGTCAGCTCGATTCCTGGGAGCAGAAGACAATCGGAACGTCTGCGTTCCAGCTCTGTCTTGTCATCTGACGGAAACGCCGCTGCGATGGCAGACAGCCTAGAGTCGATGGAAGTGGAGGTTCCCAACACTGACTGTCGCAAACGCGGACGCTCCTTAGATCAGGACAGCGACACGTCCCAGGAGATGCTTCCTCCCAAAGTGGCTAGTAGCTATAGAGGGAGGTCGCGCACGCCGGTCTCAACTCCGTCGGCTCGGCTAGAGCGGAGGGCGAGAACGTGGCGGAGGAGGAGATCGCAGATCTCCTGCTAAAAATTCAAGCACCGGTGGTGGGGGGTTCTGTCCCTGTAACACCATTGACATGCAGCCACCGATGGTGTGAAGATCGCCAGGCCCATCATTCGCGGAGCTGCGCATTTCAGGCCTGGATGATTCAGTCACGATCGAGGATGTCCGCTATGCAATTCAGGAGAAGACAGCGTGCAGCGTGGACAACATCAGGATCGGCACAATCCGCCCCGGTTCAGGGGGCCTTGGCGCGGTATGGGCCAGTTGTCCCGTGGCATCGGCCAAGACCTTGAGTGACGCTAGAAGAATCCTCACGCCAGAGTCACACTCCTGGCGGCGAGACAGATGAGGTGCTTTAAATGCCTCTCCGCGGGGCACACCCGCGTCAAGTGCGCCAGTTGCTTTGACTGCAGCGGACTATGTTTCCGCTGCGGTCAACCGGGGCACAAGGCGGTGGAATGCTCCGCCGCCCCTCACTGCCCAGTGTGTGCTGCGGGAAATCTTCCCGCCAACCATCAGATGGGGCAGCGTGGCTGCAAGCCGCCCCGCACTTCTCGACAAACTTCGGGGGCTAGCCAATCGAACCAGGCTGACTCCGTTGTCAATCCTGCGTCGTCGTCGTCTCCCATGGAGGAGGTCGTAGAGACAGTCCAGTAATGGACCTAGTCTCCAACCTTCTTGTCCAGACGAACCTGAACCACTCTGCTGGTGCGCAGGACCTTTTCCTGCACACCATGGCGGAGTGGTCAATAGGTGTTGCCGTAGCCGCGGAGCCCTATTACGTTCCTCCCCGTCCAAATTGGCTGGGTGACTGAGACGGCTCTGTGGCAGTCGTCAGCTCAGAGACAAGGGTACTGGATATGTTGCTGCCAAATCGGGGGGTATCAACATATATGGTGTCTACTTCTCCCCCAACCGGAGTCTAAGCGAGGTTTTCCTTAATAACCTGGAGACCTCGATCCGGCGACTAGCGTCTGGGCACGTCCTAGTGCTGGGGGACTTCAACGCCAAGTCCGTTGAGTGGGGTTCCCCCAGGATGGACGCATGGGGCGATGCCGTAGAGGAGTGGACGGCATCGGTGGGCCTCTGTCTCCTTAACAGAGGCTCCACCAATACGTGTGTGCGACAGCAGGGGGGTCGATAGTGGACCTTTCGTTCACTACCCCTGCTCTTGCCGCACGAGTAAGGAACTGGTGTGTCCTGGAAGAGGTTGAGACGCTCCCGGATCACCTTTACATCCGATTTGAGCTCTCCCGGACCCAGGACCCTAGTAGGGCTCACGGGGCGCGGCGTCCTTCCCGCTTTCCGCGGTGGGCTGTGTCAAAGCTAGACACGGATCTACTGGAGGAGGCAGCCATCGTTTACTCTTGGCTGTCTCTACAACCTTCGACCGATGAGGTAGACATGGGGGCAGGCTGCTTTCGCGATGCGATTACGCAGATTTGCGATGCGGCCATGCCCCGCGTTCGAGGTCGTCGGCCTCCAAGGAAGGAGGTTTACTGGTGGTCCCAGGAGTTGGCGGACCTCCGTGCGGCCTGTACTCGTGCCCGGAGGTCCTACACCCGCAGCCGGCGTCGTCATCGCGAGGAGGGTGAAGAGGACCAGCTTCATGAGTACCGAGAGGCGCGAAAAACTCTGAAGTTGGCCATTAGCCGCGCCAAAGAGGAGAAGAGAAAGGAGATCCTAGAGGGTCTCGATCGTGACCCCTGGGGTCGCCCATATCGTGCGGCGCAACAAAAGCTCCGTGCGTCGGGCCCCCCCTTACAGAGACTCTCCAGCCCAGCTTCCTGCAGGAAGTGGTTGAGGGCCTTTTCCCGCAACGGGCGGAACACACACCCCCGTCGATGGCTCTATTGGCCGGACACGACGGGGAGACACAGAGGCGGAGGTAGGGGCGATTGTTCTACGGATCCGTTCAAAGAACACCGCCCCCGGGCCAGACGGGATTCCTGCCTGAGCATTGGCCCTCGCCCTCGACCACATGTCGGACCGCCTCAGGGAAGTGTTCGACGATAACCTGGCGTCCCGATGCTTCCCTGACTGCTGGAAGAGCGGGAAGAAGGTGCTTTTAACGCATTCAATAGTCTGCCATTCAGCTGCATCAGGGAAGCACTCCTCTACCATGGGGTGCCACAGTACCTGAGGCGGCTAGTGGCAGACTATTTAGAGGAGCGTACCGTCATGTACGAGACCGAGATGGTGTTTTGAGTAGTCGGCCCATGTCGTGCGGTGTTCCGCAGGGGTCTGTCCTTGGACCACTCCTGTGGAACATGGGGTACAACTGGGCCCTTCGAGGTGACTTTCCCCCCGGGCTGGGCGTAATCTGTTACGCCGACGACACTTTGGTCACAGCTCGGGGGTGAACTTTCAAGAGGCGGCGCATTTGGCCACCAGGGGAGTCTCTCTGGTGGTCGGGCGCATCGAGGCGCTGGGCTTGCGGGTGGCCCTGGATAAGACGGAGGCCCTTTTATTCCATGGGCCTCGTCGTGGTCCACCCCCTGGCGCCTCTATCGTAGTCAACTCGGTTCTCGTACCGGTTCGGGCCCACATAAGGTATCTGGGCCTGATCCTCGACGGTAGGTGGCTCTTCGACGAGCACTTCCGACAGCTTGCTCCGAAGCTGGTCGGCGCTGCGTCCGCCCTTGAGCGACTCTTGCCCAATTTGGGCGGACCCAGCGTCGCTACAAGACGGCTGTACACGGGGGTTGTCCGGTCAATGGCACTGTACGGTGCACCGGTGTGGGTGGGAGCTCTGACCGCCCAGAATAGGGCGCGCCTCTGGCGCCCTCAGAGGGTTATGGCGGTTAGAGCCATACGCGGATACCGCACCGTGTCGACGGAGGCGGCGTGCGCGTTGGCCGGGACTCCCCCGTGGGATTTGGAGGCGGAAGTGCTCGCCGAAGTACACCGGCGAACGGCTGAGTTACGGACGGGAAGCGGCAGTCGGCCCCCGCCCGAAGAGGTACGCGAATGGCGTGAGGCCGCTCGCCGAGCCACCATGGCTCGTTGGTCGTCCCGGCTGGAGGCTCCACGTGCTGGCTTTGCCGCCGTGGAGGCGCTCCAGCCGGTCATCGTCGAGTGGGCATTGCGGCAGCACGGGACCCTTTCCTTCCGACTGACGCAGATTCTTTCCGGGCACGGCTGCTTCGGGAAGTACCTGCACTCGGTCGCTAGGAGGGAACTGAGTCCCGCCTGTCACCACTGCGACTGTAGTGAGGTCTCGGCTCAGCACACGCTGGCGGTTTGCTCCGCCTGGGCGACGCAGCGTCGGGCCCTCACAGCTAGTAATGTAATAAAGACAACGCTCTTAGATGCTACATTTACAGTTCGCAACGCAATATAATAAAATGGTCAATGAAGTTTCTCTCACTTGTTTTGAGGGGATGGTATATTTTCATAGGGGTCGGTTAGTAACTTTATCACAATAGCTGTTGACCTGTAAGTTCTGTTAGGCGGGGCGAACACTCACTCGTTATCACTTTAACATGCAATATGGAAGCACTTCGCCGGCTAAATGCCGCGAGAGACGTACATACTTTCTATTGACATTTGGCAATTACATATCATTCATCATCATTATATAGTGCCGGTCGTTTTAGAACAAAAAACTCTCCCTCTTTCGGTCTTTTTAATATATATATGTTTCGTTATATCTGCTAAATAAACGGACTAGGTGTGCTCGCCACATCTAAAACTCCTATTTATTTTATTATACATAAGGGGTAAACTATGGTAGATGATGATGAAACAGTTTACCATACCATTCATTAGGCAGCCGGCACATTTCTACTCAAAACAGCGTTGCATTTTTATAGCTTCAAACGACCGCAGACATTATTATTCGGTATTAATTTCAATTTGATGCGTCCACGTGTTCCTAAAAAAAAGGGTCTTGACAAAAAGACAGACGGACAACAAAGTGATCCTACAGGGGTTTCTTTTTTCTTTTTGAGGAACGGAACCCTAAAAATGAGCTTTATTATGTATGGGTACAATAAAAAATAATCAAATCCAAATAATGTTAAATTTGCGATTATTTTCCTTGCTTGGCACGTCATTGAACGAACGAATAAAAACACAGGAACAGAATAATGAATTAAAATTTGAACACTTGCTTTCTGTACTTGACGGACAACCCGCTCGTTGAGGCGGCAAGCCCAAGGCGTTGAGGGGCTTCACAGACACATAACAATAATAATATTCCGGGAATTATTACACAGAACTACCTGGACCGATAACTAGTATGTAGCTCTTAGAAAACGGACAAACATGCTTTATATTTTCTTAAATACATGTAGGTACAGTTTTTAGTTTCTGTCCTTTTCTATATCGGTCGAAACGAAACAAATTACCAAAACAAAAAATCTAAAAGAAACAGTAACACTCTGAAGGGAACATCTTGAAAGTTCGAAAACCAAATTATCAAGGATACAACAAAAAAGTAGAACCAAAAAACAACAAATTAAAAAAGATGAAAATGGGCCGCAAAAGTAAATGATAATGTCTTGAAAAGACAATTCTCTTGAACGACCCGTAGGGCGCGTTGGTCGAGTAGTCAATTGCAACGTCATGAGTCATGAGTCACGGGTTCCAGTAGAAAGTTCTAATTTACAATATTCTGGGTGTTTCCGAGTTAAATATGTATGTACATATCTACAAAAATCCATCTCCGTATGTTTATTTGTTTTCTAGAACCCATAGTACGACCAGGCTATGTGCATACAGCTTCAGCATACTTTTTACAAAATGTAAAAAATCTTTAAACTGTGGTGGTCAGACAACAAATGATAGCGGGAGAGCCATGTTTCAGCACGTATGGGCCGGCTCGACCGGAGTGATACCACGGCCTCATAGAAAACCGACAGTGAAGTAATATTTGCATTGCTTTTCGCTGAGTGAGAGAGGTTACTGGAGTCTCTAACCCTTCCCTCCCCTCTCTCCCCCTCTTACAACTTTCCCCTACTCCTATTTTAAAGGCAGGCAACATACTTGTGACTCTTGAGTTGCAGGTGCCCATGGGTGGCGGTAGTCATTTACCATCAGGTGACCCGTCTGCTCGTTAGCCCCTATACCATAAAAAAATTAATAAAAAATAAAAGTACGAAGACCAAATTTTTTAAGGGTGAATAATATTTAGGGTATGAAGTAAAATAGTGAAGGTACAGAAAGGTGAAATCCTTCGTAGCCGATACAACCGTACACAACGCGCGATCACACGTACATTGCGTGCCACTAACCTCTTCGCTCGGCACCAGCACTCTTTCAAAGTAATTAGTAGTGAAGTAGGTAGAAATTACAAGTTGGCACCACTCCGTTCAACGCTACCTATTAAATTTAGTCCAAGTTCTTGTTCAAACTTTGTCACCTGTTTTCAACTCGTTTTTGGCTTTTTGAAATGACTTTTAGATAATTTATGTTCCGCCACAAAACAAAGTTATTACGGGATGATCAACTCCACAATAGGACTCATTTCATTCATAACGAAGCCGTAGACCGTCTGGCGTTTTAATATTTTACATTAGTACAAAAGTTCGATATGACCAGTCTCGAGAAAAGGAGATGGGTGGGCGACCAGTGTACTCTACATAAAATTGCAAATGGCACTTTGGATATTGACCTTATAAGTCAAATACACTTTAAGATACCAACACGATCTGTGCGTACTCCGCAATTGTTTATCGTTCCTACTTCTAACAACAATGTGTCCCAGAACAATCCATTGGTAAGAATGTGTAAGCAATATAATAGCATATGCACTCGAGTAGATGTTTTCCATGAAAATTATCCTAATTTTAAAAAAGCTTTATATAAAGACATAATGTGGAAACAATGTGTTACAGGTCAAATTATCATTTCATACTTTGTAATTTTTTTTTAGATGTTTATTTTTTCTCGCTTATTACTTATAATTAGAAATACCTAAATCATTTCTAATATTTTTTTTTTCTATAGGAAGCTAATAAATGTAGTGTACAGCTGTAATTGCACTCCAGTTTTACACATTGTATAAGGTGATTATTGTTAGTTTAAGAAGTATTAATCTGTTGTCTGTTTCTGTACCTTACAAATAAAATAAAATAAATTTTATCATTCCGTTCCATGTAAAACATTGCATGGAGTTTTACACGCTTTTACAGAAACAATACAAATATGTATACGTATTACGATAATTAGAATGTGGTACTGTGGAAACACGTTTTCTGATAATCAATATAATCTTGTTTCTTTACTGAAGTGGGGTACCTGGTACTTGCACAGATCGTAAAGTTCCTTTTCACTTTCTTTTTCATGCTAACGTTTTTTTTGTTTCTCTTATACCGCTGCTCAAAATTGCGATATTCTCATAGCTTTTTCTTTAGTACAAACGAGTGCAACGCACTGCAATGAAGTGTAAAACGAGTGGAATGCAAAACATTAAAAAAACGAACCTAGCATTTTTACATGGATATAACACTACATGGTGGGTGAACGCTAGTAACATTATAACAAGTTAACGTATTGTAGGAGCACGTTTGAGGGGTGTAGTGTTCAGGGTAGTGTGGTGAGCTGTATCGAAGTTAATGTGGACTCATTTGGCACCGTTCACGGCACAGAGGCGTACGCTGCCAAACGTCGCCGTTCTTAAACATGTTCTGATAATGTTGTACGTTGGTGCTCTACAGCCTTAGCGTGTTACTGGCACCACTAATTGCTTCAACTGTTTTCACAGCAACTGTGTCGAAATGAACACCTAAAAGTGAAAATTGTACCGTTTATATGTGGCGACTACCACATATAGCAAAAAAAAATCTCCAACATCATCTAGCGAAGAAGAACTGAACTACGAAATAACTACTAATTCTGAATCGCGCTATGAAAGTTCTCGCACCGATTGGTATGTATGTTGGGAAGTTGTATATATATACAACTTCCCAACATCAACCGTTGGGCCGCGGCCCGCCAGGCATGATCACCTCGCCTGGTCGGAGGATCCTCCCTTTGTCTTGGAGGGACATAACACCCGTTGCTCCACAATGATGACCCCGACGTGATTGGAAGCAGCCTTCATGGGGCAGATCAGCAGCATCATCGTCGCTACCATCGTATACACTCCTACAGCAATGAGTGGTAATCAAGTCTCAGCCAGCCAGCATCCTCAGACTCAACAGGGATATACCACATGCTGCAGCGACCGCTCCAGCCTGGTTACCCCTACGGCCTCATCGGTGTCCAGGCACAGGACACTGCAACTACGGTCCACGTAAGAAGAGCATCATCTCTTTCCCGTCTACGCAGCAACCAGCCACTACGCAAGCAACCGCCCCGACGACGATATTATTAATAGCAAGAAGTCCCTATCATTAATTTTCAGACCTCTAGCATAAAAATTTGCGAAAGTGTCATACAAACTTCCATCCTCTAGTTTAAGGAGTTGTGGGGTAGAAGTTCTAAGTTTTAGATTTGTTGTTGTTGTTTGTGTACTAATACCAGCTTGCATACCAAATTTCAGCTTTCTAGGACTTCAGAAAGTACCCAAAGAATTTCAAATCATGAGCGACTCTGTGACGAAATCGGAGTTTTGTAGATATCAATATAAGAGCAATCTAAAATATAAGAGCTATGCAACTGAAACCTTATAACTTTAATAAGTCCACTACTGACGTTATATCCCGAGAATTCTATGTATCTGGTATCATCCAAACCCAAGTTATGAGGGTTAAAAAACCACGAAGCGCTTCGAGAAAAGGTAGGTATGTCCTTGCGCTTCGCTTGGCTCGTCTTGGCGGGGTCGCTACCGTGCCCCCAGATTATCGAAAGGTCGACGTTCTGAATGTGTCAGAACGTCGACCTTTTTTAATTTTATATTGTGTGTACCTTTTAAAGTAAAAGTAAATAAATATATATCGTATTATAACATATAACACCTTCAGCTATATGTAGTATGAAGGTTATTCAATCACTCGTGCGTGACCACTTGTACCTAAAATCATAGTATTAAGGAGCACGCGAGCACTCCGTTACACTCAACATTGTATTTAATGTTGGCAAGCGACAGTTTCATTAAGCGGCCTCAGCTTTTTAAGTATTCTGCCTACGTAAATGATTTTAAGGCGATGATGTAGCTCCTCAAAGGACGCGTGATATGACTCGTTATCGAGTATCGATTAACATCGCGAGTTGCAAAACGCAGTTGTGACACGCCGCGACCGCGTTTGTTGTCGCGACGTGTGTACAGTGTGTACACGCCGTCATTCACAATCAGTGGCGCTTCATCTCGCGTCTCACTTGACTTATTTGTCGTCATGGACGTACTGTTAACATGAATTATAAATGGTCTAGCGTCATTTACATATAGTTGTAACCTCAGATCATAGAACAAGGGAGATTTGTTAAGTAGTTAAGTTAAGTTAAGTTATTCATTTCTATCTTTAATCGAGTGTCAACCAGCGACCGCGTCACTTCTTTAACGTTTTGTCAATACTACGAAATGCCGCGTTGTTCAATGTTTTTTTGCGGAAACAACAGCTTTAAAGTAAATTATATGAAAGATAACGTCTCATTTCTTAAGTAACTACAAGAATTAAACTATATTTTGCCATAATAATCAATAAGTAAATATGGTACACTGATATTTATGTTGATGAAATATTAAGTTTGCCATATGATTAGAACAAAAACCATCGCTGGTCTAGTACGGCTTTAACACACAGCTTTAATACGGCTTTTAACTCAACTAGGTAAGATAAAATGCTTGCTTCTTACCAAATTTCATGGTTCTAGGTCAATGGGAAGTACCCTATAGGTTTTGATTTACCTGCGAAATGTTCAAATTTGGTCAAATCTAAAGCTTAATGGGTCTATCTTTTGATTGCGTTGACTTAGAAGCTTGATTTTTTATTGACTTGACTTATGTATTTGGTATTTATTTCAACTTGATGCGTCCACGGGTTCCTAAGACAAAGGATCTTGACAGACAGATAGACACACGGACAGTGATCAGAAGTCATCCTATAAGTGTTTTTTTTTTCCTTTTGAAGAATGGAACCCTGAAAATTATAGCTAAGATGTTCTACGTTTTAGGTACAAGTAACAGTTTTATTTTAGTAATAAAAGCAGCCGATGAAAATTTTTGTTTAGCGCCCAAGAAGCAAGATCCTCCTCCACCACGACAACGCTTAGTAACAAGTATCACTATGAAAATTCTTAAGCCCCCGAAGTTCTACCCACCATTTACAATATAATAAGAGAACTTTTGAGGAGGGAACTTTAAGAATCCTTTCTCGTTTAATATTTCTTAGATCGTTTAGTTGTCATATTGATGTCGATATAAACAGAGATTTATTTAACTACTTACCGGTCCTGACTCTAGAGTCGTTGCAGTGTGGTCGTAGACCGCTACGAGCCGAAGCAGTCTACGAGACAATGTTGTAACCATTTGTTTGTTGTAGCTCCTTCAAAAGTTAAGCTGTAATATGCATGTATTAAGCAAAAATTATTCCTATACATATTGTACATGTTTATTTCATTTGTAACCTTTATAATCATTATGAAGAATTATCTTAAGAATAATATTTCAAAGAGACTTATAAATAGTGTTCTAAAGTTTTACAATTTACAAAATTATAGTTCATGTTAGATTTTGATCGATAATTAATTAACGAAGGGCTGCTGAAGACTCGACAATGGTCAAACGCGTTGCTTTAAATATAATTGGCGGATACCAAATTAAATAAAAAAATATATATATTTAAGCAGATGTTTTGAACACAGGTTGCCGTTCAACGGAGAGCGACTCGAATCGTCGATTGCCAGTGTATTTCAGATCGACTTGACCCCTTGGCGTTGCGTAGAGATGTAGCTTCACTCTGCATTGTCTATCGCCTGTATTATGGGGAGTGCTTCGAGGACTTGTTCGGAACCGGCCGTAGTGTTCCGCCATCGTTCAACGCGACAAAACTATCATATCCATCACTTGGATAATTGGCAATCCACAACTGTGCGGTTCTCCAGAAACTTTGTCCCTCGTACAACCAATCTGTGGAACAAATTGTCGCCTACGGTATTTCCGGACCGATAAGACCTTCAAACATTCAAGAAAAGAACGTACTCCCATCTCAAAGTAGTAGAGTAGAAGGTGGTCTTGTAGGTGTCCTTGGGCGACAGGAGTCACTTACCATCAGGTGAACTGTCTGCTCGTTTGCCCACTGTATCATAAAAAATAACATTCTTTTTTTCAATATACTTCGTGATAAAATAAGTACGACATGACGAAAACTGCTTGAAATGAAGCCGATTTCTCTCCAAATTGCGAACCCGAAGGATCTTCTAAATACTGCTTCGGTGCATTTGACGTACGTATACCTATATAGGTTAGATTATATCAGCCCTAAACTAAAGCAGAGCCGGTGTGGCGGCAGGGCGCGCAGTGGCGCGGCCGTCGTCGCGTGCCTACCTGTAATGTGCCCTAATAGCACATTACCAGCGAACACTTCTTAACCAACTTCACTACTTACGACACACTGTAGCTAAGTACATTATATATTGTACAGCCTATTAGCGAGTACAACTCCTGTAATAACCATGATATATATATTATAATGTGTGTCGATTACTGTAGCATGAGGACCCGTACAGACGATATATAAGTACATGTAACTGCCATCCAAAATCTAATAAAATGTACTGAACCTCAAACGATGGATAACGCGCACCTTAGTAAATACATTACTAATGAATTATGCCACACGTTTGATTCAATGAAAAGCCATCAAATAAGGAACTCAAAAAGACTTCGTTGTTTACTTTGAACTAAACACTGGGAGCTATGAAGAGAATTGTGTTGTTGGTATTTGGTAGTTTGTGGTAGTCAGTTGTAATCTTACTCCGATATCAGCCACTCCTTGACATAAACTCTCTTTGAGTATGAGAGGGGTCAGGCCAATAATCTCATTTACCACAACTGAAGCTTTATAAGTTTCCGCAAGTAAATTCCAGTTTCACAGGATATATTTTAGAGATTTCAAATACGACCCGTCATATTTGGTCTCCAGTTGCCAACGGACCTGAAGTTCGGCCTGTGAATTGCAGATGATTGGTTAGACATTGGCCTCTAGAGCTTTATGGGGAGGAGAAAAGGGTAGTGCGCAAATGACACTGTTGGTGTTGTGAGATTATAGGCTACAGGGAAATAAATAAATCTTTATACACATAACACATACACACACATATTACACATAATCTTTTTACAACGTGACACGACATTTTTATATATAAAGATATATAAAAATTTCGTGTCATGTTGCTTGTCAACTCCTACAATCTAAATATTTTTTATTGCAAATTACTTAGCCATAGGAACGCATGGCCTGGTAGCTAGTAAATAAATAAATAGGCATCGGTAACGGTTTACCTTCAGATAGGTTATGTACTTTGTTTGCTACCTTAGCATTTCTATTCTGTCTCCCCGGCATGAAGTGCTGCCAAAACATTCTCATAAGAAGAAATACAGCCGTTAGGCTAGTACTGTACCAGTCGGGTCGTTCCATATAATACAATTTTTTTATAAACCTTACTTAACTAGATAACATTACCAGAAAAAAACGAGTTGAATGTACATACATAGCAGTGGTGAAGGGTTACAAGTAAGTTAGTGTTACAGTTCCGCATTAGAGGAGGAGCCGCATGTGGGCCGCGCCATTCAATTAATATATAAGTGAAGCGTGTGATGTAACTGGGCCCTGGCTCGGTGCGAACCGGACTCGATTAGTACGATAACACCGACCCTGACGTCGAGCCGAGCCGCCGACCGAGCCAATCTGCCCTAATACTTATTTGTTTAGAGCCGGCTGAGCCCCGCGCTCTCGCCTCTCCCGCACGCACACATAGCTAACGATATCCTTTTTCCCATCTAGGTAATCCACTGGCTCTAATAGTTACTTACACGGCTAATACTCCATCGTGCGACTGTACTCACTATTCAATTACGCCTCTAATCTGTGTACAGTAGACCACATTCATTTCTAAGTACTTATGTTATATTTGTGTGACGTCACTGCCAGGACAGATAACAGTGGAAACTATTGGTCGTTTCCATTCCTTCTTTGTTGGGATCCTTGCTGGGACGTTAGTCGGCTACATTCGCAGTTTTGATTATTAAAATTTTCAATATTAAAATTTTTCTCTTTCTTTGGCACAGCCGTCGATAGTTTTTCGCCCGATAAATTTAATGCTAATAACAAATTTCATGATTGCTATCCAACAAAACTGCATTTCTGTAAACAATGTTCTGTATGATGCTTTATTAGCTTGCTCGACTCCATAGAAACGAAGAGTAAGTGTTGCTGGAAACAAGTTTCGGTGTATCGTAGGTCTCAAGAATATCGTATCTGCCTGGTCTTGCTAAGCATGTATACCTGTTAAAGCACAAGTCCAAGAGACCGAGAAGTAGAGTAGAGAATATCTAATCAAAAGCCTGAAAGTTTTGACTAAATGTTCTCAGCAATATTTCTAGATTTTGGTATTTATACAAAGTGCAAAATATTTTTTTTTGTCGAACTTGGATCTGAATAAGCCTAATGTCATATCGCAACACAAGCAGTAAGTGATCTTTAAAGAAACTACTACGTAACGTAGCCGGTGTGAACACGTGACGGTGCATCGTTGATTTCGGTGATTTTAATACCTCTCGTAGCGATCACACTCAGGTGGTTTTGTAATCCACGTTTGACAACAATAAAGTACTTCAATAAGTCCAATAAATCGCTAATTGATATTAAATTGAATATTTGCAACACACCGAATTAATGAATTTCACGGTTTTGAATGGACCAGAGATATAATCGAAAACAATATAGCGTGTAAGTTTGAATTACGCAAAAAACATACAAAAACCTCTTTCTGTTTATACGTATCACAATACAAAAGTCAATTCATCATCAGAATGCGAGATTAAGGATTTATAGCCATCAGTTTCATTTGGCGCACAATGTACACCTTACAAACGTAGGTATTCTTATACTAACTTTAGTGTAGTATGTGACGGTACATGGCGAAACAAAAATATCATAAATGTCGAAAATATGCGGGTGGATGAAGAACCTTCTATTTCACGATCTCGACGATGGTAACCTGGTTAAAACGTCAGGCAACTCAGAGAGAGGTATGTAATACCTATTTTGTGATCGCGTTAATTCCCGTATTAATACATAATTACGTAGGTATTCTTTTTGTGCAGTACGTACGTACGTTCAAGACCAGCTGATTGCATAAAATAATTAAATGTTGTTTTATTGATTAAATTGCAGTTTTTGGTTTTGCGCGGTATTTATTAATTTTTTTCGGTAAAATGTTCTGTTTATTCATTGTGATATCACTTTTAACCAAAAAAAAGTAAAATAAAAAAAAATATCAATTTTCCGGCAGTATCCAATGATTTTCGGTTTCTCAGAATGATGGTCTAAATACACTATTTCAGGAGTCAGTACGGTAAGCGGGGAGTCTTCTAGCCGGGACACCGCCATGAGACCTGGAGGCTAAATTGCATGCGTCATTTTATCAATGGCGCAGGGAGACCCAAGAGCAGGAGCTGAGACCTATTGAGGCACAACGGTCCCAGCTCCACCAGGTGCTCATGGCTGAATGGAAGGAACGACTTGAGCGACCCAGCGCGGGGCACGCTACGATTGTGGCGGTAATATGGAGGATTGGCTGGATAGGCGACATGGCGCACTCTCCTACCGGATGACACAGGTGCTTACCGGACACGGCTGCTTTGGTATGTACCTGTGTTGGATAGGCCGGGAGCCAAGGTCTGTGTGCCACCATTGCATGGGCTGTCGCGAGGACACCGCACTTCACACTCTGGTGGAGTGCCCTGCGTGGGCGCGGCAACGTGCTGTCCTTGCGATGGCCAAAGGTGTGGGTAGCCTCTCACTGGAAACCATGGTGATGGCTATGGTCCAGCACGAGAGCGCATGGGATTCTGCCACCTCGTTTTGCAAGAAAGTGATGAATGCCAAAGAGGAACGGGAGAGAACTAGTACTCTTCCGTCCCAAAGAAGACGCACCAGGCGCCGGAGAGAGCGAGACGATCTTCGGCCTCCATGAGCGCTTGCCTGAGGGTGACGGGATGGGTTACCCGTCGCCGTAGCAGAAGCAGGCCCGAGACGGTGGTAGCGATGTGTTCCATGCGCACCTCTCTAAATCGGAGGGGGCAACGCCACCAAATTGTGGGGTCGCCTGTTGTCGAGCAGGCGGCCAAGTCTGCCGGGGCTCACAGGGACTTCCTTTCTAGGGTACACATAAGTCTCCGGTATTAGGACCTCGTGAGGGAACGCCGTGTGGTTTTAGTCGGTTCGGGTCCGACATACCACCTTACCGGTAGCCCGGGTGAGGTGATGACCCGTGGAGGTTTCCACGAGTAAAATAAAAAAACGAAAAAAAAAGGAATCGGTACGGTGTTTTTTACACACTGTATATGGAGTTTTCTATACATTTAAAATTTCCAAACTTTTTAATGAATTTATGAAAAAATATTTCATACAATTTGTCCAGACAATTACAAACACAATAAAACAATTAGCTGAATCACTCGAGCCGTTCATGCATGTGGCCATTGATTTCGTTTATGTAGATTAAGTCTATGATGATGACTAAATGAGATTATTATTACCTGTTGACGTAATTCCTATACTTATAAATTATGTCTTTTCTAAAAATAAAAATAAAAATTATCAATTCAATCCATTATCGAAATTACAAACATTTGATTCAATTCGTTTTTCGGATCCACAGTTTTGATTGATAGTGTTAAAGCTAATGGTACTAGTTTTCTAGAGTTTCGTAGCCAAATTGTAAAACAGAAATTTACTCTTGTCTTTCGGCCGTCTGTAAATTTTATGGTGCATTTGTATGTCATAGAACCCACGGTAGGTACGCGATGGCAGATAAGATAATGGTGAAGTAAATTTATAGAAAGAAGCATTACATGCACTGAGGCCTTTAAAACGAATGTAGAAGTGCTAAAGTTACAAAATTATATAGTTGGTTAAATAATCGCTGCAAGGGACGATCCAATGTGTTGCCTTTATGACTATTATTTAGGTATTTATGTTTAAAAAAAGTCCAATCGACTTCAAATTGTTTAATAAGTTTGTATTGGCATAGACATGGGATGAGAATTTTTGACTTCGAAATGTTCGCCCAAGGTAACCCCTGCCTATCGAAGATCATTTATCATTTCAGACGAGGTGAAAAACTAAAAATATTTATAATTTTACATATTTGCTCCTTTTTTGAGATCGATTAATAAATGATCATCAATTTTGTCTTCTTCTTACTGCACGTGTTGTCACTATAAGTTTTTGTATAAAATTTACTACTAATACTGAAACGCCTTGGATCACTCCCTGATAAAACTATACATTAAAATTGGCTGTTGTTGGTGCCGTAAAACTGTTTCTTCACAACGTATAGAATATCGTTTGGGAGCCATAACTCGAACATTTACGCGCATCGCTCGCGCCAAACCAAATAGCCCACTTACTGTAAGTAAGCGGCGCCCCTCCTCTCTGTTATGTTTTATAGCACTCTTTATATGTAATTTCGGGTACCGGCAGTTAAAACTTGTTATAAGTACTTTGGCTGACTATGAAGAGAGTCAAAGTTCTTCTAACTATATACCTAGCAACAATATGGATTATTGTCTCTCTCTCTCTGTAGTCGGTACCTCATGACTGAGGATCGTGGTCATCGTTGGGTGGTCTACATCTGGAGTGGACTATTTGTCGCCATCGGTATCTGTCCATCGCATCCCTGATGATCTTGTGGAGTTTGGTGGCAGGCGAGTCCTTTACCTGGTCTGTTCATCGGGTTGGTGATCGACCTCTCGACCGTTTACCTCCGATGTTCCCTACTACATATCCAAAGTATGAAATAATGCGTTGGCGACATATGGTGTATAAACGCGTCTTGACATAGTAGTTATTAATTATTCGTTTAAGTACTCGTAAGCTGAGTGTCCACTGTCAATGTTTAGTATCACATGCTGTCTGATTGTTATTTTTAACAAAATGAACATATTATCACATTACGAGTTCTGTGTTAACCAGCATTGGTATTCAGTCAAGTTTAGTCGTTTCTGCGTAAAAAGTTCTAACGAGTCCGTGGTGCGTACTCTTTTTTCCATACGAGTATATCTGTCGCCTTTTTTGCTTTTTTGTTAGGGAGATTTACTCCAATTGACTGTTCCAATTTACTTAACATTGAATTAGTTGCTAGTTCCAAGAAGGTTATGGATTAGTGGTAGTTGCTATTTGTTAAAAGTAAAACTGTAGGTGTACTGTGTTAAACTGTATCGTAATTCAAGTAAACATGTGTTAATTATTTTAAGTTTCATGCATTCCCGTGACCCGTCTGCTTTTTTGCCCCCTATAATATAAAAAGAAAATCCCTTGTTATTGTAATAAGGGTCGTTTGTGAGTTTAACTACTCATTCTATTCAGATGCGCTAGAACGACTCGTACTTTTACACGAGGGATCTAATTTTATGTTCATTATTTCTGCATTGTTATTGGTCGTCTCCATGTCTTTTAATTTATGCAATTCTCTAATATACATCATATTACGATGCGCTAGAACGATTCTTCAATCCCCTTTTCGACTTTTTAGTGATAGAAAATTCGAAATTTTAATAATTCTTCGCGACTACACCTATTCCTTTCTGCTTTCGTTACTTCTTGTATATTTTACTTAACAATCATTTCAATAGTCTAAAAATCATTAAAGACACCGATAATGTTTAATAAATCATGTTTTTTTTTGGTAAACGTAAGGTACTTAATACCTACTTATGAACCTGCAGGTGCTCAAGATATTGTGAGAGAATCGAGAAAAACATTTAAAACGATACAAATAAGAAAACTTTACTAAAGTGACTTAGAAAAACAAAATCTTCGAGAAATGAACGGTGCGTTGGAACTTTTAAAATTAAAATACATACACTTATTCGAAATGAATATATTTCATTCTACAGAATGATTAGAAATATACTTTAAATATACTTTAAGAGGATCTCTTAAGATACATCTTAAGAGATCCTCTTAAAGTATATTTTATCTCGTCCTAAATTGGATATTTTTTTTTGTAATATAATTATGTATTTAAACGGGCGTTAACGCGATCACGAAAGGTATTACATACCTCTGAATTTATTTATTTGTCTAATGTTTGTGAATAAGACTAGTCCATCACAAGTTGTGTTCAGTTTAATAACAAATGCCTAAATATAAATTAAGTCACCGCGAATATTTAACTAACTGTTGACATTAGCAAAGTCATCGCCATTCATTATAGCTTGCAGAAGCCCTCTACGAACAATGGAGTAATATGAGCTGATTTGTTTGATCGATTGAGTCGATGAATCGAACATTGCCCTCGATTAATAACGCGAAACCACCACTCATTGAACATACAACCCTTTTAATGAAGCACCCATACAATCAACATTCACCGTAATTTACTAATCAATAAATTCCATTCGATCAGTGAGCGGCTTTGGCCCCGGTAATGAATCAGCCCTGGGTCATTCGCTTTCGTACACTTCGGAATATTTCGTGTTTTTGTTATAAGATCATTTGTTGCCACTCGAATCTGATTGCAATGCCATTTGTCAGCGACTGTAACGAGAAGCACCGATGTTACGAAGGAAGAGTGGTTCAATACATTTGCAAACATTATGCACGATACCTTAGTGCGTAATGCGATATTTGTGTCAGGATTTGAAGCCGTAGTGGGACACAGGACACCACGACATTGTAGGTAAATAGTGGTTGTATGGTTAAAAGATTATTCTATACTAGTTCTTTGTGGTATGAAAAAAGTGTATATGTACATGTAGATATCGGAATTATGGTTTTTATATACAGCGATATAATTTAATATGTTTCATGTTGAATATGTTTCCGTTTATTTATATGAAAAAATTCAAACTTCAATTTGTGTAAATGTTTCTGTAATTAATAATATGCTGATATTTATACTTAATTCTAAATTAATTTTAGTTATTACAATCCAACGTAAATATGTAGGCGTGCTCGAACAACTTAAATATGTAGTTACTGTCAATCTTTCTATAAACGATTAAACAGTTCCAGTTATGTTTTCATTTAGTGTATAAATTTAAATATAAAGGTACAGGTTAACTCGGTCGGCTCCCGACTGGAGAGCGGAGGAATGAGAATGTAAACGTTGTGTTTGTCTACGTTACCTACGAGTATATTTATGTTGCGAGTGCCGGTGTGCGCCGTAGTTTTAGACTAAAAATAGGAGCACCTCATTCATCTGCTTCGGTGCGAGTAATAACGCAGCGGAGTGATTTATGTGGGAGTTGAGCGTTGATCAGCGTCTGTGTATGTATAGATTGTATAGTATACCGACATGCAATCATCGACCGCCATACTATCGTACTTTTACACCAGGGATCTGTTATCTAATTTTATGGTCATTAGTTCTTTATTTATTTGTTGTCTCTATATCTTTTATTCATGCAATTCTCTAATATACACCATATTACTATTAGAATTTAGATGGCAAAAATTGTCTTTGTAATCCATAAATTTGCCCTCTACGTTCAGTGGATTCTACCCTCCCATTGACTCTTGTCCCTTCAATCTGACATTCGTATTACCGAACCTGTACTATGTACTTGTTGCTATCGATTGACTGCACCGAGGTACATGGCTGCACAAGTCCGGCCGAAATATTCCATAACTGCCGCGTACGTGGTGGTACGCGACGAGTTCGACCCCTGCGCCTGATCCCTCTGTCCCTCGCCCGAACACTCTAATGGCTTTGTTAAAGTCTTCATGAATCATGAATTTAAATCAATTCCCGAACGACCCGCCATTCTACACGTCACTTATACATGTTTATTAAGCGTTGAATAGAGTAATACGGAAGATCGGGTTGTAGTCAATGTCATTCCAGTTCTTTCCAAAATCTTTGAATCGGCCAGACCACATATTTTGACTATATATATATATATATATATATATATATATATATATATATATATATATATATATATATATATATATATATATATATATATATATTGTACCGGATTTGACTGTCGGTACTTGAATTTATATAAGTTCGTAGTAGCCTGTGTACTGAACGGGAGATGCCCTTTGTATTTTTTAGGATTTCAGAATGAAACAAGTGTAACGTTGAAAAAACCAAGTTGGAGTGTCTATATTTTTGAATTCAAATTTTACATCGATTAGGGATAGTGGGGTAGGGAACAATATTAAACCAATTGCATGAAGCGTTTATCACATCATGTTCTAATGATTTGATTGGTGACGAAAACTGATGTCAGCCTCCAGGAATTATGTAGATGTATATTATATATATATATATACATATATACTCGCAGAAGCCTCATACAAATTTGCATCACCTAGTTTAAGGGATTATGTGGTAGAAGTTCCAAGTGCAGACCATATTTCAGCTTTCTAGGACTTCAGAAAGTACCCTAAGAATTTTGATGATCATCAGTGAGTCAGTGAATTTTATGTATCTGCGAAGCGAACGAAGCGCTTCGAGAAAATGTAGGTAGTGCCCTTCCTTTCGCTTGGCTCCTCTTGGCGGGGTCACTGCCGTGCCCCCAGATGCGAGTTATTGTGATAAAGAGTACTCACTCGTACACCTAGGCAGCAATAGTTTTGGATTTTTTTTTTTCAGGATTTTTAGTAAACACCCTCCACCCTTTAAATTAGGAATTAAACGGGCGCAAAACCCATAATGTGTACGAGCTGTGATTGATGATGAAGCAAATGCTCTCATTGATATTGGGTCATACACGTTCTCTCGTGGGCATTCCCATTTAGCACTCGCTAGAGTGACTAATTTGCAAGGTATCACCTTGTAATATTTACTTTAGTAGTATTAAAGCACAACAGTCAGCTATAGTCGAATATAATCGCCTAAGAGCAAAGTGTCGCTCTGACCTATCGCTTATTATAAACAGTACCCCGCGACACAGGAGTAATTCCTAATGCGGGGGTTGTCTTTAAAAAAAAAAGTAAACCAACAAAAAAGGCAAAGATAGAGAATGGGCTATGAAAAGAGGTGACTTACCTCTGATGTGCAAGAAATACACCCCAAAAAATTAAGATGAAAATTAACAAAATAAAAAAAAATATTGTCATAACATAAGCAACTAACAAAAAGAAGTGAAATCCCAAAAAACATTTTCATGTAAAATGTTACCAAGACGAGACCATGTGGCTCGCACTGTCAAAAAGTTTTTTCAGATCTCACGTAGAGCCTAGCTTCTAACTGTACACTCCCTTTTTTTTTTTGGTGACGAAGTGGAAGATCTTCATGGATGTCCAGGCAGGTACTCGAGGCACCGCTCGCCGGCAACCTTAAAAGGTACACACAAAACTGTTCACAAAGTTGAAAAATAAACTTGGCAATAAGTTCAAAGGACGGCAACAAGTACTGTGTGTTTATGTAATATGTACGACAATTGGGAACTTGTAATTTGGAGTATTTTAGTTGACTTGTTGGAGAGTTGGTCGCCGCTGTACGCGGCTGTACGCCGCTGTAAGCCGCTGTACGCCACTGTACGAAACTGTTGAGACTTGTTCGTCTTCACTAAAGTATTCGAGTGAACGCAGATTGTTTTGTTACGCTTCAAACGGACCCTCAGTAGGTACGTTCTGTAATGTCCGGAGCACGGTTGGGGGCGCATTATACTTTATATTAGCAGGGGATCCAAATCTCCCTATTTAGGTAGGCGTGTGTGGACTCTGACGCAGCGTTTTACAAACTCGTACAGATTCTATGGAGAGTAGGGCTCCGTGGACTATGGACTATCCTCGAGCCTTTTAAAACGTGAATGTTTAATACAAAGGCCAACGTGGTTTTTTTCATTTTTGTATTATTTGTAATTGATGAGCGCACAGAAAAGCGCTGGAATATGCAACGCGTTGTATTGCGACACACTCAAATATTAAACTCACTGACAACGCGGAGCCGAGCTTTCTGTTTATATGTTTATTTTGTGTTAACTTCAGGTGAAAGAGTAATTTCAGTAACACACGCATTTACTCGATGTGATAACATATTTCTATAGTTGCACAAACCTGTTGCATACGCATAGTTTCGAATAGAAGGATCACTATTCAGAGTAGATGCGCAAAGTTGGTAATTAAACTTTTTTCAAGTTTATTATTAAAAGTAGGTATTTATTATGTTTCGTAGATTGTCAATAAATTTAGTGCACAGTCGTTTTTGCCGAAATAATATGAATCTTGTGTTGAAAGTAAATACACTTCAAACAACAAGTTAAATCGACTTAAAAAAACACCAACAAAGGGCACTGAAAAGTGAAAAATAATCGATTCCAAACTTCTTTCAAATACCTGTGACAGTTTTATATTACAGATAACATTATAAAGGCACTAGGTACCTACTAGTCTGTTTGACGTCAGTGCCTAGAACACTACTTACTGTAATGTCAGTTACTGAACTGCAGTACGTGAGAATAAAATAAGCCAGATACTTCATTTATTTTAAAGATAACATTATAAAGGCACTAGGTACCTACTAGTCTGTTTGACGTCAGTGCTTAGAACACTACTTACTGTAATGTCAGTTACTGAACTGCAGTACGTTAGACTAAAATAAGGCAGATAATTTATTTATATTAAAGATAACATTATAAAGGCACTAGGTACCTACTAGTCTGTTTGACGTCAGTGCCTAGAACACTACTTACTGTAATGTCAGTTACTGAACTGCAGTACGTGAGACTAAAATAAGGCAGATACTTTATTTATATTAAAGATAACATTATAAAGGCACTAGGTACCTACTAGTCTGTTTGACGTCAGTGCCTAGAACACTACTTACTGTAATGTCAGTTACTGAACTGCAGTACGTGAGACTAAAGTAAGCCAGATACTTTATTTATATTAAAGATAACATTATAAATGCACTAGGTACCTACTAGTCTGTTTGACGTCAGTGCCCACAACACTACTTACATGTCAGTTACTGAACTGCAGTACGTGAGACTAAAAAAGGCAGATAATTTATTTATATTAAAGATAACATTATAAAGGCACTAGGTACCTACTAGTCTGTTTGACGTCAGTGCCTAGAACACTACTTACTGTAATGTCAGTTACTGAACTGCAGTACGTTAGACTAAAATAAGGCAGATACTTTATTTAAGTGGTGGGTAAAGATTTTTAGTTTTTCTAGCATTTTGCTGCACTTGATTATTAATGCATTAAAAGAATATATGTATAAAAACATCCATACAGCCGAACAGAGAACTTCCTCCTCTTCTGAAGTTGGTTAAAAAAATGCAACGATTTGCAAACAAATAGTCTAACTTCGTTGGACTTGAAGTTGTGAAACAGTTGTGTAAGAAGCTGGACGAAGTTTATAAAGCGAGGAAGCTTAATGTATGCAATAAACATAAATGATTAATCTGTCGGTATCGAGCGAGAGGCTCGGCAACGGCGGCGCGGTCGCCTCGTGCGTTGTTCCACATCACTCCCCGTATCGCTTGCTCTGAGCCGCTTTGAGCCGGGTACACAGTACACAGCGCGCAATGACCGCAACATTCATGCTTCATTATCATGCTAATCTTATCATGTGGCCGTTGTATACAGTCAACCTAAACCTGCTTACGTTATCGAGACACTTAATTTGTGAATAATGTTAATATACTCGTATATGAATATTTTAAGTTGCCAGGGCTCAATGAGGACATGTACAAAGGGCAAGTATGTCGTTGCATTATGTTATGAGTGTTGTTTTGTCGGTCGCCAAAGTGCAACTGATACTTGCCCCTCTTAGCACCACCCACTGTAAGTTAGGCTTTTAGACCCACTTTCCATCAGGCAGGTTGCTAATATGCTATCTGAAATGTGTAGAGAAACTTACATTAAAAGCACAGTGATTCATGAAGTACTAGTAACCTGCCCGCACGCACGGGTAGCAGAGACATCTTCAACAATCATCAATATGCTTCAATCAAGATACACAAAATTTAAAAAATTATACACTTAATTAAACCTTCCTCACTCTGTCTATTGATGAAAACCGCATGAAAATCCGTTCAGTAGTTTTTCAGTTTATCGCAAACAGACAGACAGACGCGGAGGGGGAACTTTGTTTTATAATATGTAATAAGTAGAATAGAATAAAATAGAATAGAATAGAATAGAATAGAGTAGAATATTTATTTATTTGCACAGAAAATAGGTACATGAATTTTTTACATAATTTTTTACCCTTGTACAATCAGCCATAGGTTAGGCATGCAAACATAGAATTTCTAATTACAAATTAAAGTCAGATTATCACTTACAACAAACAAACAAATAGAACTTAGTAAGATAGTTGTTTATAAAATTAGATTGATGCTCAATAATATTAAAAATAATGTCAATGTTGTACATTATGTTAAAATCTAAAATCCCGAGGGATTGCCGCGGGCAAAGCCTGGAGCCACTTTTGACGCCTTAATAAATCAAAATTTATTTAACACTAGCTGTGCCCGCGACTTCGTTCGCGTTTTTTTCGGAAAACAGCAATTGGTCGCTTATAAAAGGCATTGCGCCTCTTTCTCCAGGCAGGATTTTTTATACTGTATTGGCTGAAATCACCTGGAGCGTACAAAAAAGGTTGTTTTGGTTGCTTACACGTGAAATAACGACATAATTTAGCCGTGGTAACATTACTCATTTGTTTTTCATGTGGAAGCTCACCTCACCGGGCTATTGGTGAGGCCATATATCAGGCTTAAACGGCCACTCTTAGGGTATGCATGAGAGCGCGTGTGAAAAGGTTCCGCCTGGAACTTTTTCAATCGAATCCACACTGTCACCTCCTCCTTGCGCGAGATGAAAATAGTCATAAAACAACTGTGACGACCTAACGTCTCGATTCGTCCGACCAATTAGGAGACTCTTGCTATAGTCAGTCAGTGCCACTTCCTGGAAACTATGGGCCGCCTCAGTATACCCTAACAGATTACTCCCAGTCAATACTAAAGTCCACTCCCTCAACAAATAAATGTTTGCTTCTGAGCTTTGTTTAGTCACGGTGTAACATAAGATTTCACACTACTGTAAACAAACGTAAAATAAATGGTCTGAAAATATAAAAAAAACTTCACCGGTCACCTGTCAAAATTTTAGCTTAGATGTAATTTTTTTGGCGATAGTCTGCCATGCATTTAATATAGTAAAATACTGTAATACTAACAAAGTGTTAAGTTAAACTAACAACTTAGTCATAGACGCTTTAACAAAAAATTCTATTCTAATATAATTATGTTGACGGGAATCAACGCGATCACGTATTTAAAAGGTATTACATACCTTTGTTTTGCCTAACGTTTCCACCAGGTTGCACTGGCCGTGGTCACAGGCCTGTAGGTACTGTAATACTTTTAAATACGTGATCGCGTTATTTCCCGTCAACATAATTATATTATCATGGAACGCGAAAGTTTAAAAGTTTGGATCTTCTGTTTCTATGACTCTATTTATAAATATATGTATATTTACTAGACTGGCCTGATGGTCTAGTGGTTAGTGACCCTGAATGCTGATCCAGAGGTCGTGGGTTCGATTTCCACCCAGGACAAATAATTCTCTGTCTGGGTGTAATTCATCTATAATATTTATTTATTTAGAAATAGATAAGTATGTGTATAAGCAGTCTGGTTACCATTGTACAGGCTTTGCCTAGTTTTAGGATCAGACGGCCGTGTGTGAGGTGTGTGGAGTTGGTATTATTATTAATGCCCTGAAACATATTTATGATTTAAATGGCTGCGAGAGGCAAAATAGCTCGTTGTCATAGTCAAGAACCAGCTACCGATTACTATGGGATCACCAAACAACGAAAAAAAACTACTGCTGTTTCAACAATCACCACAGAAAAGCACATTCCCCTATGATATGCTACTATTCAAAATTTACATTCACTCGAAATACTTCAAACAGACATGACTATCTGCAGGTAAAATCTAATGTAACTAATAATATTTCTTTAAATCATAGGTAAACATCGATACTTTGTACTCTTAATATGTATTAGTTAATTAAATTTAGTGGTTTTATAAATAACATTTTTAGCACAAATCTAAACCGACGAAAAGAACTAAAACGCAAAAATAAATAAACCTTTTAAGTCTTAAGTATTAAGCTTATTTACATAAACTATCAAATGTTATATAAACTAATTTTGAGTCAAACGCCAAACAACAAACTGATTAATTATAAATTATCTAAATTGTATGTGTACTTACGTAGAAATGGACATGGCTCTACGTAGGTAATTAATCTAATACTATAAAAATTTATAGTTTATGTAAATAAGCTCAATACTTAAGACTTAAAAGGTTTATTTATTTTTGCTTTTGAATTTTTTGTTAAAAAGATTATTGTTTATGACTATTTTTTCATCATTAGCTCAGCTACATGCTGTGATGATTTCTAAATGCAAATACCTGAAATAATGAAAAGTAAACAGAAACACTATTCGTTTCTACAATTTTATCAGAATTCCATCTTCAGATCCTCACTTCCTTGACATGGGACCACCCTTGAGGTATACCCTATTTAACAAAATAAGAATAATCAAACGTAGAGAGCTGAACATACATAATAAAAGAAATATGTATATATACGGACGAATTGAGAACCTCCTTTTTCTCGTCGGTTAAAAACGATACCTAATTTAAAAAAGTAAATTAGTTTAAAAAAAAAGTGCAAATAAGAAAAGTGTCAAAAAGATAAATCGGAACCGGCACCCACCGACTAGAAAGCGTAAACTATACATACAAGATAAGCTAAACGCTCTCTGTAATGAAGTTCGAAATAAGTATATTCATTCTACGTACGTTAAAATGTTATTAGAGCTTTCATTGGTTTTCCTGTGGAAACCAAAGGTTAACCCGGGATAAAAAGTACCCTATAACCTGCTCAGGCACTCAAACTTTTATCATAGTAAGTTTCAAGCATTTCCCTTCAGTAACTTCCGAGTTTATCGTGAACATACACATGCAGAAAGACAGACAGACAAACAGACAGACAAAAATTGTTTAAATCGCATATTCGGCATCAGTATCGATATCTTAATACCCTCAGTCGATTTTTTTTAAATATATTCAATGCACAGAATTCATCCCTCTACAGATTTATTATACTCGTAAGTATCTATTAAAACCCCAAATTCCATAAATATAGGTCAAACGGTCATTGAGACATTAACGTCATTTTTAAGACTGACTGACAAATAGATCAAAAACCCAACCCACTTCCCGATGACCTAGAAAGTTGAAATTTGGCGTCCAGCTACGTAAATAGCATATTTTTTCTTTTAGCAGGAGAATAGGTTCCATGATGAAATTTCGTTTTTATTATCATTTTGTATACCAGATTATTCATAAAACTTAGACAACTAATAATAGGTAACACAAACTGCAGCTGGCAGCGCCAGCTCAGAGGGATCTGACATTATTGCGTCATTCTAAACAATTGTATTACGAAAGAAATACATCCCACCAAACACATTTTCATGTAAAATGTTGCAAAGATGAGACCATTGCACGTAGAGCCAAGCTTCTAACTCTACACGCCCTAACTTACGCTAGGGCGTGTAGAGTTAGAAGCTTAGTTAGTAGAGTTAGAAGACGAATAAAACAAGAATTGTTTCGAATTTATTTTAGAATGTTGTTTTTATGAATAAATTTCAGGATTAATTATCTACAGAACTTGGCATCCATTTAGATCTCAATTTTTTTGTCGGCGAAGTCAACAACCACGTATATTCTTAATATTGAACTTGGCTTGCATTTTCACATGTATGTTCTTGATGGGATGGGATCTACATTACGAAATATCACAATGTTATATGTGGCAGTACTCTCCGTTCTTAGTGCTTGGAAGGCGAAAATCGAGTGAGATGTATAATGGAGTTGCTATAATACGTTCCTAGTAAGTATATCGATTTAATTAGTCAATGTATGATGAATGAATGAATTCACTTTTTTTTTATTTTATATTATAGGGGGCAAACGAGCAGACGGGTCGCCTGATGGTAAGTGACTACCGTCGCCCATGGACACCTGCAACTCAAGAGTCACAAGTGCGTTGCCGGCCTTTGAGATAGGAGTCCGCTCTTTTCTTGAAGGTTTGAAGGTCGTATCGGTCCGGAAATACCGCAGGCGACAATTTGTTCCAAATATTGGTTGTGCGAGGCAAAAAAATTCACTATTCATATTTTATTTCTTTCTTTGATAGGCTAATTCCATCCGTGTCGCTGAACACCCCTACTCTAGGCTTCAAGGTTATAGGGGAATAATTCAAAACACCCATCCACTCAACACCAATTACGACGGCGAACGTGTTTTTACACCCCCAACTGTTGTTTTCTTATAATTATGATGTGGTCGTATTGAGTGTTATAATTTAATTCAAAATGACTGTCGTCACCAGAGTCGTTACTGTAATGTAAAATAATAAATTACATAAATTTAGTCACTACAGTTATTATAATTAAAGAGCTAAAGTTAAATTTGCTAAAGATAGCGGTTCTTAACAGTTCAATCAAACGCAGTGTGCAATTGCGCGACGCGCGACGCGACGGATCCGTGCTACAATTCATTGTAACTTCGTGACTGTATGGTGTGTCTGAACTTATGTGACGTCACTTACATTATTGATTCTACTGTCTCTCACACCGAGTACACGTATTAAACAAGTATACTTGTTCATTTCTTACTTGTGTTTAGCCGACTAACGCGTTTAATAAAAAATAAGTTATGAATAGTAATGTATAGACCAGAGGAATAGTGACCCTTTCTTTTTAAATGCGTGTGGAAACCCCCTCGGGCCGTCGCCCCACCGGGGTTTTCGGTGGGGCGGTGTGTCCGAATCGAACCGACTAAAACCACACGGTGTGCCATACTGCGCCTTATGTAGGAGGGATCCGGGAATAGCTTTTATTAAGACATTCGGAAAGGAATAGTGACCCTAAACTGACCTCCTACAATGTCCGTCCGTTGTCGTTCGTTGATTTATATTAGTACCTGATATATTAAGTTAATATCAACTATTATTTTATATACTACAAGAGTGATTTTTTGTATACTAAAGGCAAGCTGTACTACACCCACATACCCACATTTAGCAGAAGTAGTTTTGATCCCACTTAGATAGCCTATTCCCGTTTACCAGGCCCGTGTGGGTCTTTAAGACTTAGTTCGCTCAAGAATACCATTACTTCTGTAGAAACTGCGAGTTGATAATCAATGCTACCCTTTATACATTAGTAATTAAATTCAGAGCTTCGGATCTAAGGAGGTAAATAAAAGATCGTACTCTTTCTATCATGTGTACTACAATCCTCCGCTACGTTGGATACTATGTAGGATCTAATATAAATTGTAAGTATATATTTGTGGTTGTTATTCTATGGCCAGTGAACTAAACATATAAACATACAATATTATCGTGGCAAATGGCGCTAATATCTATGCTTGAAGCATACATTGTCACGAACTATTGAGTGACGTCATACTCATATAACTGGCGTTATGATATATTTATTATAAAGTATCTAAGTTAATTAACTATGTATGTAGCTGTTCTGGTTAGTCCTTTAGACAGGCATTAATTATGTAACGCAGTTATATCCATCTAAGGAGTGCTATTTTAGGTAAGGCATTATGTTGAATTACATTTACTATTTATTATGTAATTCATTTTTATAATACCTTTATGTTATGGCTATTAAATATACACCTGCCACACACGGTTTTGCATCACCCAAAGGTTGACTGGAAGAAAATGCCTACGGTATTAAGTCCACCTTATGCAATGTATTTGCAGGAAGTCTAAATAAATAAATTTACAGTATTGTTAGTTTTGATAATCCTTGAAATTATATTGTTAAAGGCTGATTGATTGGAGAAATACACGACTAGCCTTTTTTTTTTTTTTTGTGCGTGTGGAAACCCCCTCGGGCCGTCACCTCACTGGGGTTTCGGTGGGGCGGTGTGTCGGGATCGATCCGACTAAAACCACACGGTGTGCCGTACTGCGCCTTAAGAAGGAGGGATCCGGGAACAGCATTTATTTATACATCCGGACCCCCCCTAGCGCCTGCCCGCAAATTAGGCGACGTCCAGGCACACGCGGACGCCGCCTCCTCGCGGGGGGGCCACTATAGCGGGTGGAGGGGAAAAACCCGTCCCGTCCACCCGCGGCCACACTCAGTGCGGCATGAGGCGCTGGTAAGCGCGCCTCCGCCGCCCAGTTCGCCAGCGGCGAATCAGGTCCGAGTGGAGATCGTCCTCCCGGACCCTTTCCGCCGCCTCCTTCTGCGAGATGACGTCCTCACAGAAGGTCGCGACCGCGGTAAAATTCCTGTCGCTACCGGCCATGGAGCGTATGACGGCCGGTAGCGAGAGATCCCCTCCGATGACTGCAGTGAGGGCCCGACGCTGCGTCGCCCAGGCGCAGCAAACGCCAGCGTGTGCTGAGCCGAGTCCTCACTACAGTCGCAGTGGTGACAGGCGGGACTCAGTTCCCTCCTAGCGACCGAGTGCAGGTCCCTCCCGAAGCAGCCGTGCTCGGAAAGGACCTGCGTCAGTCGGAAGGAAAGGGTCCCGTGCTGCCGCTGGTGCTGGAGCGCCTCCACGGCGGCAAAGCCAGCACGTGGAGCCTCCAGCCGGGACGACCAACGAGCCATGGTGGCTCGGCGAGCGGCCTCACGCCATTCGCGTACCTCTTCGGGCGGCGGCCGACTGCCGCTTCCCGCCCGGAAATATACGACTAGCCTACTACAAGCTTTAAAGAATAGATCCCACCGCTTATTTGTTTATGAAAAATTTGCTGCACTAGGTTGATTGACATATTAGACTTTATCGGATACGAGAGAGAAGTATCCCATCTGATAAAGCTTGGACTTCACAGTCTGCTAACTTTCTGGTCGCTTGAGACGTTGCAATGCCTGTAGAGGCGCGGTCTGTGTTGAGCTCAGATCATAGAAACAAGGGAGATTGGGTAAGTAGGCGTGGTGCGTGCGCCAGTATCTGGCCTAAACTGGTCTTTATTCGAGTGTCAACCAACGACCGCGTCACATCTCTTACATTTTGTCAATACTACGAAATGCAAATACAAATACAAATACAAACACTTTAATTACTTTAAATGAGGATACAGAGTGGTGGTAGGTTGTTATTTTAATAAATGTACAAGCTCATTTAGCCATACAAGTAAGAGCATGCAATTTTTTACTTAATTGCTATTTATAAAATTATTAATTAATGATTACATTGCATATATTTCATTATTTGTGATATTCTATATTAAATTTTGATTAAATTATACTTTACAATAACTACATTTCATAATACTAAAATTGTTCACTAACGTAAGTAATATAATTATTAATAGATCAATAAATAATGATGATTATATCGATCAACCAATATAGGTGTTGCTCATTGCTCACGATATGTAAAAAACTCCTCTACAGAATAGAAACAAATTTCCAGTAGCCAATAGCTTATGTTTGGTACAAACTTATTTAATGGCAATTCCTTAAATCGTTTAGGAATTTTATCATAAATTTTAATGCACATTGCGAATTTTGTGGTTCTGGGTATTATGTCAAGTACCGGCCGGTCTGGATTTCTCATGTCTTCTCTGCCTCTAATATCCTTCGCCTCTTTAAACAAGTTTGGGTGCTATTTAACAAATTTCCCCACTTCAATAATATATAAACAAGACAGTGGGAGTAGTATTTGTAATAATTTAAAATAAGGACGGCAAGATACGTCGGGTGCAACGTCACACATGGACCTTATACAGCGTTTCTGAGCAACGAAAACTTGGTCTATATCTGTGGCAGTACCCCAGATTAGAAGTCCATATCTAAGTACCGACTCGACATAAGCAAAATATGCTGTGCAAGCCGTTTTTCTATTCGAAACCTTTGCCAGTTTATATAATGTGAACGAAAACCCCTTAACTTTATTGCTTACTTTAATTATTTGTTCTTTCCAGTTAAATTTGCTATTTATAATTAAACCAAGAAATGTAACACTGCTCGGATTTAATAACGGCTGACCTTCGTAATTTACATTTAATTGATTAGTTTTAAAATGATTAAAATTAATATAATTTGTTTTTGATAGATTAATTTGTAAATTATTATTATTTAACCATTTTATTATAATTGCTAAAGTATTATTAATTTCCATTTCATGTTCTGACAGTGTTATGTTATCTTTATTAGATGTCACTATGATAGATATGTCATCAGCAAATAATATAGTTCTATGTTTAGTAACCTCAGGCAAATCATTGATGTACAAAAGGAATAATAACGGGCCCAATATGCTCCCTTGGATCTACACACTTGAATCGAGCTGTTTATGTCTATTTGCGTGACATCTACACATTGAAGCCTATTTTCGAGGTACGTTTTAAACCAACTTAGCTTACCCTCTAACTCCATTGCGTTCCAACTTGGTCAAAAGCAAATTATGTGATACCAGATCAAACGCCCTCGACATATCTAGAAACACGACTGTTGTATATCGTTTAGCATTGACATTTTGTAACGTTTCGTTTACCAAGTCAAAGGTAGCATCCCTAGTAGACTTGTTACGCTGAAACCCAAATTGGTATTTTGTTATGATGCTGTGTGTGTTGAAAAAAGATGTTAGTTTTTCATGCATAACTTTTTCAAATTTTTTTAACAGAACTGGTACGAGTGTTATGGGCCTATAGTTACTTACATCAGTTTTGTCACCACGCTTATGTACTGGTTTAACAACTGAGTATTTGAGTTTATCCGCAAATGTACCTGTTTCTAAGAAGAGGTTGATCAAAAATGCCGCGTTGTTCAATGATTGTATGCGGAAATAACAGCAGTAAAATTAATTATATGAAAGATGGCATCTCATTTCATACGTAACTATAAGAGTTATACTATATTTTTCCATAATAATTAATAAATAAATAAAGTACAAGAACAATAAATGCGCCATGTTATTAGAACAAAAACTATTGCTGGCATTACTATGCTTAAATAATAAATCGCACCGTTGACGACGCAATGTATGAATTTATTTGCCGAGTGCAGCCGCAGCTGGGTCTCGTAAACTAGGAATGTGTACATGATACGTCGCTTTTGTTGTTTCCGTTTTTTTTTTATTATTCCTTTAAGTTGAGTCAAATACACATTTTAGCTTATTTTTATCTAATGAACCTTAAAATACATAAATATAAATGTATAGTGTCAAATTATGCAGATTTATTTGTAGTATTAAGTATTATTTTACAGTAAATATACTTTACGCGTCGGTCTTGGTATGAACTTGGACAAAACCAAAGTTATGTTCAATGAGCACGTCATACCTAGACCGATTGACGTCGAAGGGTCGACACTCGAAGTTGTTCAAGAATATGTCTACCTTGGCCAGGTTATCCAGCTCGGTAGAAACAACTTCGAGAAAGAAGTCACCAGAAGAGTCCAGTTAGGTTGGGCAGCATTTGGCAAACTACGTCGAGTCTTCTCATCACCCTTACGGCAATGCCTCAAAACGAAGTTCTTCGATCAGTGCGTCCTACCTGTAATAACCTACGGTGCCGAGACGTGGACACTAACGGTGGGACTAGTCCATAAACTAAAAGTCATGCAGGATAAAATTCGAAATGAGGTCATCCGACAAAGAACTAAAGTTACCGACATAGCTCGCAGAATAAGCACGCTTAAGTGGCAATGGGCTGGCCACGTATGCCAAAGGACCGATGGCCGTTGGAGCAAGCGGATCTTAGAGTGGAGACCGCGGATTGGTAAACGGAAGGTAGGACGCCCCCCAGCCAGATGTACCGAGAAGGTAGCTGGGAGGGACTGCGCATAGCGGGTGCTATGGCGCACATTGGGAGAGGCCTATGTCCAGCAGTGGACTAACTTAGGCTAATTGATGAAATATATTTTAGTATTTGTATTTCTATATTATATTATTTGCTAGTGTATTTTATAGTATTTTCACTTTACTGGTCATTAAAATCATTTGCTCACTAGTAAGTTTCCCTTAACGGAAATAGCGCCTATTTATCTTAAACGTTTTTTTACACTAAATGTGCCGTTTTATTTTATCGTATTTTATCTTAACTAAGAAGCAACAATAACAAAAAACAACTAAAAGTTTCAAATTAATAAAACATCAAGAAGTTCCACAGACCTTTCCTAAGATAGGATACCGATAACTTTACACTTTATTTTCGTAATTTAAATCATTAGCGTATATGTAATATAAATTACTTTTGCACAGTACAACGATAATTATTGATATCTAAGTGTGTGTAAGGCGAGCGGTAACTTTAAATAAATGCTATTTCTTACACGCTAAGGTGTTTATTCGATTGTTAAGCAGTCATTGACTTGTTGATATCGTATACACTCAAGTGCGTATGAGTCTACGCATCTATTAGATTTGTTGAACTGCATGTGTAGTTGTAAGCTAGAGGAAGGAACAATCTGATGACAGCGAATTTCATACATTTCGATATAAAAGACAAATCTCCCTTGTTTCTATGATCTGAGGTGTCGAGCAATTTTGTACTTACCAGCTTTCTATAGATTCTACAGATGGACTATCTATAAATAGTCTCGCCAGGAACAAAATAATAAAAAAAAACTTCAAGAATAAAACAACTGTCAGTCGTAGGAGTGCACGTCAGAAGTGAAAACACATACACATATAAATATACATATACAAAGGCACATCTATATATCTTCATGACAATATATGTCACCTGAGCGTGACGGTCACGCGGGTTCAGTGCTTTTACAACCACGTGCCTAAAGAAGTTTTCCCTTCAAAAAGTCATACCATCTACTAGTGACATCATACAGATTCCGGTATTCCTGGATATTTCGTGTCGTTAATTTTGTCACTATGTATTTAGTTCACAAGATTATTAAGGTAAAGATAACACTTCCACAGACAAATTAGTATATTGTTTGTACTTATATTAAACTAATTATATTTTTAAAGATTAATAAATAAGGAGGTGACAAAACTCAATGTTTAGATTAGCGCCCTCTAGTGGATCTATATAATATATGTATTATTAGCGTGACGGTAACGAGTTTAGTGCTATTTTGCCATAGCAAAAGTGCACAAACGTGCCTAAAGAAGTTTTCACTTCAAAAATACAAAACAATATTGTTGTTTCTCGTAATATTTATTCGTGGGTTCACATTCATAATAAAGTGAATGAACACGAAAACAATAAAACTGTAGCCAAATTTAAATTAACGAGTGAAAGTACTTACATAGTTGTGCGATATCTCTACCCTCTCACACACTTTCCGTTTTAATGTCAGCCTACGAAAGTGCAAGGTTCAGTGAATCGGTCGACTGCGACTGTTGTGCAGCTTCTGTTTAAATCAATGCAAGCACATAATTCTGTTAATGATATCCTGACAGCAGTAACATAATAACTAATTTAATGCTTTTTACACTTCCAAACCGTCAAACAAACGCCGCTAAAAATGCAATGTGTCGTGAGGGCCCGTAGGTATGTAACTGGGTTAGCCAGTCTAAGGGCAGTGGAACATAATTGAGGTGCTATCGATTTTATGATATTCTGCCTCCGCCGCCGCCGGCACGCTCCGTGCTTACGTAACGACAGATTGACGCAAAAACAGACCCACAGCATTGCTAACCCACCATTATTTACCTAAACTACTATAGGAAAAGGCGAGGCCCGTACTTGATTTAAGGTGTAAGAAGATTGATATATAAATGTTACGGCCGAAGTACTTTTACACCAGTAGGCTGGTGGTTTAATTTTTGTAAAAAAAATAGCAAGGACCAGAAATAGCAAGGTGGAAAATGTTGTTAAGGTTCCAACTTTAAGAAAAACAATAATTTAAACACGAAAACACGCAAAATGGTGAAATGGGGATGCAATTTAGGGTTAAAAACGGCTTTTAGCAATCTGGGGCGAAACGTGACCTCCTAGCGGAGTATATCCAAAACAAAAGTTTTAGACAATAAAAAAATCTAAAATTTTTGTGTTTTACACTTTTTGACATAACCTCAAATTAACCGTCAAAATGGCGAAAAAGCGATTTTTTTGTATTTAATTTTTTTCTTTCGTAGAATTGATTTAATTTACATGTAAATTTGGAAAAGTATGTGTTTCTGGTTTAGTTTTCCAGCTCTTACATTTTTCGAAAAAAAAGCCCCTATTTTCCACGAACGTCTTGATATTTTTTTGGATTTCGAAGGTTTTAAATAATTTTATTCGTTGAAACGTCTACTTTAAAATGGTGAATGTGACTTGGTGCTTTATTCGTCGTTAAACCGCTTAAAATTGCGAAAAACATAAAATAAGTCTCTGTGAATCAAGATTTTTTCAATATTTTCAATGATTATCGAATTTCTTCAATATTTCTGTTAATAATGGACTATATTTACATAATATAAGTTGCTTTCATGTACGATTATTACAGTTGAAAGAATTTAATTACAGTAAGTTACGCAAACCATCTTGAAAGTTTAAGTAAATAACATAAAATCTTTGCTTATACTACATATTGACGCTGGAATACAACTACGATTAGAATTCTATTTGAAATGCACACTTATGAAAGGTCCAAGCCCGCCAAAAGTGGCCGGAGGAGGGGAAAAAGAGGGGCCAGGGCAATACTCGAACTCGCCAACTTCCTTACATGATGTATGACATTAGCATGAAGTGACAATGTGTCAAATGTTCATAACTGTAAGTGAATAGTTACTGATTAGTCGTGCTTATTGTTAAATCGGTTAGTTAAACTGCTTTTACACTTTGGTGTCAGACAGAATAATTAATAGATTAATGACTTACCATAAGCAGGTTTAATGGTAGACCGTAAAGCTCGCACTGTCAAAAAGTTTTAGATCTCATGTTCAGCCAAGCTTCTAACTCTACACACCCTAACTTCACAAACTCTACACCTTAGTCAAAATATGTGGTCGGGCCGTTTCGGTACCGCCACATGTACGCGTGTAAGGTGAAAAAAAATTTAATCACTGTTCATTATATTACTTTTCTGTTATACAATAGTTCTTGTAGTAATGGCGTTAGGCGTTTTGCGCGCGCTTACTTTCATCCCATAATTTAAAGGGTGGTGGGGTGATTTACTAAAAATCCTATAATTTGTATTTTATTACTTATAACAAGGAGTCCAAGGAGTATATCAACAATTTTCAGACCTCTAGCATCAACATTTGCGGAAGTCTCATACAAACTTCCTTCCCCTAGTTTAAGGGGTTGGGGGAACTTTTAGTAGTTCCATGTTTTAGATTTTTTTTATTGTTTGGGTACTAATACTAGGTTAAAAAAAACAACGAAGCGCCTTGAGAAAAGGTAGGTAGTGCCCTGCGCTTCACTTGGCTTGTCTTGGCTGGTTCACTACCGTGCCCCCAGATGAAAATATCATGTCAAAGTTTAAAAACAAAAGAATACAGAATCCTGTATTATAGATACATGACAAAAAAATAAAATAATAAAAATAATAAGTCTAGATAGAATACATAATGTCGAAAATACACCTATGCGAAGAAATTAGAGCAACTTAATCCCAAGCATTTTCATCACGCAAATAGTCTACAACAGTTTTGAGCTCAGAATTTTTTTTAAGCTCAGATTTTGTATGTGGCTTGGTTTTTGTTGTAAAAGCGTATACTTTGGCATCTAAATGAACCAAAATTTTTTTGGAGCCTTGTCATTGCTAGTATAAGCTTATCCTTATTTCTAGTATTAATGCTGTGTACGTCACTATTTTTTTTTTAATTATGATTATGATTTACATACATAAATAAGGTTTTCATAAATTTATATATTGGGATGCTACGGTCAAAAAGTATACAAACACTACTTAGCTACGATCATGATACCTATTTCTTTAAATTTTCCTCCCAGCAAATCTCTGTACTTTACACAACAAAATAATATATATAAAATGGCATTATGGAAATAATTAAAATATACTAAACGGGCAGTTTCAATATTCGTTAACTGACGATTTTTGAATACTGCGTATGCTGCTGAGCTAAGTCTATTCGATATCATTTATTAGTACACTGGTCTCAACTTGTTTCACTTTAGTGGTAACGAATCTGATACAGTTCGTCTTTTTTCGTTTAAAAACAAATTGTTAACATTGAACCAATGCACTATTTTAGAGAGTGCGTTATTTACATCATCAGCGACAGGTGGCTGCCGTTAAAGTTTAAATGAAAGTGATGTATCATCTGCAAATAATACTTCATCGTGACTATCTTTTAAGAGATGTGGTAAGTCATTATTATATACCAGAAACAAAAATGGACCTAGAATTGAACCTAGGGTGAACTCTTTAAATTGATATCTACTATCTCGATTGTATCACTTAAATACGAAGCAAGAAGATCCAAAGCCGTATTTCTAATACCGTAATGATGTAATTTTCTGATCAATGTGTTATGAGGAACGCAATCAAACGCTTTAGACAAGTCACAAAAAACGCCTAGTGTATCGTGTGAATCCTCCCAGGCGTTGAAAATATGATTTAAAAGCTCAACATCAGCATCGGTTGTTGATTGACCCTTGTAAAACCGAACTGTTTCGGGTGTAGCAGCTTGTTTTTATTTAAGTGACTTTGTAATTGATCTAGTAAGTATACTTTTCTCAAATATTTTACTAAAAATAGGTAGTACTGAAATAGGTCTAAAGTTTGTGGGGTCGGATTTACTACTTGATTGAAATAATGGTATTATCTTACTACATTTCATTTGATTAGGAAATACACCACAGTCACTACACCTATTAAATATTAGTGTCAACTCAGTTGCTACTATGTCAATTATTGTCTTTGTGATTACGACAGAATTACCCCATAGATCAGTGGTGTTATTTGGATTTAAAGAGTTAGACATTTTTTTAATGTCTTTAGGAGTCACATGAAATAAATTAAATTCATTATTAAATATTTTTATATTCTCTTTCATTAGATACTCAGCAGCAATAGGAGAAGAGTTTAAGTGTTTGGTAGCTAAGACTGTAATTTTTGTAAAGAATTTTTCGAAACCAGAAGCTAAATTTCAACTAATATAAACTAATCGGGGAATTATTTATTAATGTTCAAAGAATAATCAAAGTCCCTATGTTTATCTCTTCCAGTCTCATTATTAATAATACTCCAAGTAATTCTAAAATTATTACTCCTGTTTTGAATTTTGGGACTTAAATAATTTTTCTTTGCAATTTGGCAAACTTTATTAAATAACTTAGAGTATTGTTTGACATAAAGCAGAAATAAATCTGTTTGATTATAATTCCTTTCTTCATAAAGGTCATAAAGTGTTTTTCTGCTTTTATATATGCCAACAGCCCATTCACTGAAGGGTAAATAAATGTTGCATTAAATTTAGTATAAAAATAATTATATAATATATTTGGGTCATCATTGTAACTCAGATAAGGCTATCTGTTTATAAGTTTATTTTGCAATCCCTCCAAGCGTCTTGCAGTTTTAGGCACATCAGTAATATTTTTACTTACAACCTTGTATTATAAAATTTGACCACAGTGGTCTGAATCCAATTGACTAATTACGAATTTACTACTGGGAATATAAATATTATACAAATGTTATACGAGTTGTGTCCAATGTCGCTCTCACTTAAAATCTAAGCCCTACCTGCAGTCTAAGTGCAGACCCGTCTCTGCACGCCGAGGTAAACATACGTATAATAGGAAAAAGTTTGTCTTCAGCGTTTGTTCCGGTGCCAAACTTAGTCTAACTCTAGTAGGCAAAAAACTGAATAGCGCTGTCCCCGTGAGCTGCATCGCAATGCTGCAGAGACGAGTAAAGGCTCTGTGCAAATACATCGTTTGGAGTTAGGTTCGTCGCGCCATTCGTTATTGGCAACTGTTTGTTGAAGCGAGCGAGTAACTCCACGTAAAGTCGGTATAAGGTCTAGTTTGCATTGCAATCATGTCGATTATTGGTATTATTGGTATTGGTATGGTATGTTAAATATTTGTTAGTTGATGCATTATTTGTGTAAGAAAAAAATTTACCATTCTTCATTGTTCTTCACTATTCTTCATACATTTTTCTTAGTTTAAACTCGAGGCGTCCATAGGTTCCCGAGAAAAAGGATCTTGGCAGACAGACAGTCAAACAGACAGACAGAGGGACAAAAAACAGATGCTATAATCTTATAAGGGTTCCTTTTTTCCTTTAGAAATCTAAAAATAGTATTTTTGATTACAAAATTATATTTTACGGTTGAAAAGTCGACTTTGTCGTTAATATATAAATGCAAAGTTAAGTTTGTGTTTCGGAAAAGACGGGAGAAAAATCTTCGATAATTGATTCCCGCGATGGACGTACAACCCTCGGTGCGCGAGTCAGACTCGCACTTGTCCGGTTTTTTTATTTCATATTTACCTGTTAAGTGGAGTGAAACTGTGAATGTTATTTAGAAGCGAATAAACACGCTCATTAATTTATCCGTGATAATATTGACGTTCGTTATTTGTATACAATTGACATGCATGAATAAATAACACGTGGAGGGTTGCGTTCCGCCACCAGCTCCAGCATCGCCCGCACACCTCGCGAACATTCATTAAACAAAAGTATAAACGGAGTCGGAGCGAATTACGCCCTATCGACGATACACACTGAATATTTTAGTGGTGGCATTTTGTCTGCAACTGTTTCGTAATTTGTGCGACGACTTTTTCAATTAACTTTACACTTTCTTGGTGGGTAATTGAAACAACTACAACAATTTTTCTGTGCTCTTGTTTATTTATTTAATAATAAATTGCAAAGTCAATTTCTAATATTTGTAGTTTAATGAAGTAAAATATGCTAACTTAAAGTACCAACCTGTCAAGTGTTATCTCCTGTCAAAAAACCATGGTTGAATTTTTATTTGCATTACAAAAGCACTTTACACACCACAGTCACCATGGATGGTATTAAGGATTTTTTTTTCACAATCATGGTCGGAATCGAAGAACGAATGGCTAATTTTGAGTCTGAATTACAAAAAAGTGCTAAGAGTTTTAATAGCACACCAAGCGCTCATCCGCGTTATTCTACCTACCAACAACGCGATGTAGAAGTTTGTAAAATAACCGAAAAAAAAACATCCTCCAATGTAAAATATAGCTACTCATTATGTAATCTGAAACATCTTTCATTCGGCACACGTTGAATGGCGTATAAAAAAGAAATTCATTTTGTGCGAGCGGGGAATTAATAATTCTAAGCCGAACAACAATACCGGAAAAAATGAGCGCAAGGACGCATGCGGCACGGAGCGGGCGGCGGGTGCGAGCGGCGCGAGCAGGTGCCAGGTGGGCCGCGCGACTGTGGCAGGGACCCGCGCACTTGAAACTCCTCCAATGGGCTGTAAATCTTTAATAAAAACTTGCGTAACTCGACCAGTTAGTGTGAAATTGAATTTAAATTGGAGATCGTTCGAGTTTCACAAAAATATCTTAGATAAGATCACCGCGCGCAGCCCTCCTTGAATTATTTAGTGTTCAGCGTATGTCAGCGATTACTGGTTATTTGTTAAATTGGGAGGTTCCGGAACAAACTTCATCTAAAGTTTAGTTACTAAACAAGCTTCGTTTGAGTCAGGTTTGAGTCCAGCAGAAGGGTGATAGCGAGATGAATGTTTCTGTGTACTTATTAGGAGACATTTAATATTAATGCGTGATCGAAACTTTGAGGCATATTACATGTGTGTGAACAAATCCTTGAAGCGAGCCCCGCGATACTCGTGTTAACCACCTTTTAAGAGTTAAGTACAATTTAATATTTAAATTAGAAACGATAAAAAAATTTCTAGGTTGTAAATGGTTGTGTAATATATTTATTTTCATAAACTATGTAGGCAGCTATGTACTACTTACTTTTGGAACAAAAATTATCTGTTACTTTAAGGTTACAGGTGTAAAATCGCTGCAAACCATTGCTTAGGATGCTTGGCCAAATAAATATCTGATTTCTGAAGGATTTGTTCACGTCTTCGTGGTTTGTCAAAGTATTGATCACGCATTAATATTAAGTGACTACTAATAAGTACACAGAATTTCATCACTCTGCGACACTCAAACAATTTTACTTCTTTTAGGTAGATTTCGAAGAAAAGAACAACCGCCAGTTAAAAAGATTTATATATATATATATATATATATATATATATATATGTGTATATGTATGTCCCTCAATTTTTTATATATATATATATAAAAAAATGTTTTTAACTGGCGGTTGTTCTTTTCTTCGAAATCTACCTAAAAGAAGTAAAGTTGTTTGTGTTCACCGATTGCTTTCAAACTTGGACGAAAAATCAACCGGGCAAAAATTAAGGTTAAGTTCGTGAATGGGGGATATTCCCCCAAAGGGGGGGACTGGGGGCAGATTTTCAAAAATCTGTTATTTCAGCATAACTTTTCTCCAATGGAAAATTTTTGGACCATTTACCTAGCATGCCCATAGTAAATACGAACATTTTTTTTATTTAAACCCAAAATGATTCCATCCTCAAAAAATTCATAGCTCCGAAACCTAAGAGCAATAATTAGCTCTTAGTCCGAAACAGTAAATCTTTTAACCATCGGTAATATTTTTAAATGAAAGCTAATTTTTTATTTTACTTGTCGACATTTAAAGTTTATAATGCGACTTATATTTTTGGAGATAAAAATTAAAAAAAAACACGAAATCTACCTCTGCTTGCAATGCTTCTGACAATATTTTTTTATTTTGTTCATTTTTTCTTTCTTTTTTTGGGGTGTATTTCTAACACATCAGAGTTACCTTTTTCATAGCAGACTCTTTCTTTGCCTTTTTTTTTGGTGTTTTACTGTTTATAATAAGCGATAGATGCGATAGGGCGATACTGTAATCTTAGGCGATTATATTCGACTATAGCTGACTGTTGTGTTTTAATACTACTAAAGTCAATATTTATAAGGTACTTTGCAAAAAACTTGGTTAAATACCTATTACATACAAATGAATATACAAATCAAGTTAAAAAAAATTTACAAACTAATAATAAGATATTCAATAACGAGAATATCATGAAAACTGTGCCAAATGTTTTCCGCTCAGAGAATTCTTTGGAGAAGATTCTCTCTAATGGACAAAATTTGAGCGTATTTCAGTTTTATATAAAAATAATCAAGATACCGACCTAGGTACGTGCACCAAAAGTTCACTTATTGTAAAAAAAGATTCAGTCGATATATGTAACTTAAAAACGGCTAGAAACAAGCCTAAGATTTTAGGTAAAGCGTACATCAATTAAATCACTTCCTCTGAAGTTGAGAAGATCATTTCCAGAATCACTCTTCAAAACTGTGGTCTCATGTTGATTAACAAACGAAAAAAGCGATGCGGTAATGAACATTCATTTGTGTTTTTGACGATTTTTAATGAGTTATGTTAAAAAAATATGACTTGTCCTACTAATTGACATTATTCCATTGATCATTCATTTTTTTTTCTATCTTAATCTGTGGAATGTCTTCACAAAATCATTAGTTTAATAAAAAAATAAAATAGAAAAATGCAAAAAAATTATTGAGATTGAAGATCGATTTCTGCTTTCCAGCGCTTGATGTCTCTTCTACGGTACAAGTTACAAGTTTTCCCCCTTCAAGCCATTTATTGTACTCTTATTAAACAAATTAAACACGTTCTAACATCACATCATGAATATAAATAAGCACGAATTAATAAAACAAAGTAGTACGAATTAGTAAAATGTATGATTGTATGAGGCATACATTTATGGATATGACTTCAAAGACGAGTATATTATAATATCTAGTTTGCATTCGACATAACTTATGTAGCACCCTACGTATGTATATATACCATTAAACTAACAAATAGAAATGCCCCATACAATCATACATTTGAATGATTGTATGGGGCATTAGCGATTGGAATATGTGATGAAACATGGCTGTATTATTTCGACGTTCCTACTAAATCCCAGAGTAAAGTGTGGGTGTTTAAAAATGAACCACCTCCGACGTCTGTAAACATGTTCTGATCCGAATAAAAAAGAACTGTTACTGTATTTGATACTAAGAGAGGAATATTGACTACGATTGTACTCGATAAAGGGAAGACTGTTATTGCTGCAAGGTGTACAGAGGAATGTTTACTCCAAGTATTAGAAGCCTTAAATTGAAGCCTTACTCTACTAACTTTTAAACTTTCGCGTTCCATGATATAATTATGTATTTCCACGGGATCGCTCCTTTTCGTGATCGCGTTACATTTTTTTTTCTATAAACGAAAAATTAAAAAACATGAAGTCAAACCAGTGGATCTGAATTATTTTACTACAACACAAGATAGTCAAAGACGTTCAGTTTAGTCATCATACATAGGTAAGTAAAAAAACAATGGTGTTTCTTAATTTTTTTCTACGTCTAATGTAGAATTGCAGAGTCAGCAGTATTGCATTAGAGCGTTCTGGGAGTAGTGATGCAACCATGAAGGTGGACTTTCATTTCTCAACATTTTGGACTGTAAAGTAGTGTGAATTTCATTGGTAGAATTCATGGCTTTGTGAAGATAACATTTGCATAGGGATATAGACTGAAGCGTATTGTAAACCCGTTTTGAAGATTGATCGGATTCATTCTCATTGTGTGATGAGTGTTCACGTAGTATTAAGTTCACACGATGTTTGTTTTGTTTAGTTTCTCGTGGCGCCACTGGGTGGCGTTGTATGCAAATTACAAGTCGGTGTTAAGAGTCTCAAGCGGTCAATGACCTCTGGAAAATTATGTAAATTAGTTGATTCTGAAAGGGGAGGATACAGATCACTAGTGCTATCTCTTGGTCCCCATCTAAATATAGTTCGGAATTATCCTATCAGGTATTTTATTTAGAATCCTGTAGGAATATATCCCGCTCAGTTCATCTCGACCTCGGCCACAAACAATGAGCATAATCATTTGTTTCTGTGTCTAGGTGTAATTTCTATGATATGTATGTATTAAGAAATATATAAGTATGTTAATCAGCAGTCTGGTCTGGTCTGCAGACTGTACTATGGTAGTATACAGGCTCTGTTTCGTTTGGGAAAATACGGCCGTGTGTGAGATGCGTGAAGTCATTATTATTATTCTGCTTTGCAGAATCAGCCGTCAGAAAATCCTCGCTGTTTTAGAATTTTAAACCTTGCCAAGAATTCAAGCTTAATGTCCCAGAAGTTCTATTTCAGATCGAATGCTAGGAATGTACACATATACAAGTATGTATCTCATATCGTTGTTTACAAAACGGATTAGGGTTATTTTTCACTTTTCATTTTGTATTCGAATAATCCGAATGTGATAGCGTGCTTTTCCAGCAACCTTTCAGTACTGAACGGTAATATTGAGAGGTTGCCAGTTCAACTCGCACCCAATACGTCATTGATGTGAACCCACTTCTTTATTTTTCTTTACTGTTTTAGGAAAAAAGTGCTTCATGCGCATATCAGCCTTATAGCATACCTTTATAGAGCTATGTTACTAATGGTATATTTATAATCGATCAATCGATTTCAAACCTTTTAGTTTTACTGAAGTTTACTGAAATTTACTACTAGTTTTGGAATGCCTGGGACAAAGGAATCTAGGAGAAAAACAATGTTTATGTTTAAAGTCAAATTGTATCATTTAGTATGGATGCGTAAATTAGTTAGTAGTTGTGAGATAATACATATCTCTAGTTACACATAGGTTTTGGGATAGGGGTGTCCGTGTAGGAGGATATCAATTGAGACATATAACAATAGCTACATTCACATTTAACTTTACAAAGGCTTCATGAATAGATTTGGTGCAGCAACCTGACAGCCGTTCGCTCTGCTCGACGCACCTCTTTTATTCTTCCCTAAACAATTTATATAACTCAAATGACTGTTCGCATCGAATTCACTGCGGACTTCTCACACTAACGCATATCATAGACGTGTGATATACTACAATATATATAGTTAAAACTCTGATCTAAAGTACCTTCACTGTCCCTAACAACCCTAGTGAGGAAGTACGGCTTTGAGGCCGCTGGGGTGTGTTCAATGTTCTCTAATTTCTGTTGTATGACAAAAGTAACCATCTAACTGTGATTACCTACCTACAGTCAATGGAATTAGAGGAGTATTTTATAAGGTAATTTAAACATTTATTATAATTATTGTTGTACAATAACAGGTAATGTTTTATTGTACAACACAAGACAACACGTGTGTTTGTAAAGGCATACGTATCCACTTTTTAAGAGTGAGATATGTTCGCAAACTCAAGTATTGTAAATAAGTATGGTGTCTTGTTGGTTTATTTGCCACTCACTAGATATAAAACATCTGTTTGTGAAGTTTTATGCATCGCGTCGCAATGTCTCTCGCGCGGTACTTCAGTGCCACCGCCCGCCGACGCGCAATCAGATCGTAACTGTTATTTATACTCGGCTCAGTTTACGTGCGCCTTTAAGCACCATATGTCGAAGTTCATTTCTTCCCTCCTTTATTTATTTTTAATGGTTTTGAGATGCTATGGAGTAATGAAATATTTCTTAACTGGTTATTATATCAAATAAGAAAGGAAAAATTAGGGAGCCAAAATGTGTAGCATTTAAGTCTCAAATTAATATTAACATCAGGAAATGGAAAAATGCCAATTGGCTTTCAAGTCACATCTAGTCCAATCGACTTCAATGTCAAGTGTGTCTGTGTGGTATGATGTTAATAACTATACGTACAGCAACAACTCAGTAAGTACAATTTACTATTAATGATTGTTTTACTGCCAAGGTATCTTCCTTCCTACCCCTTACAGCTCTTCGGGATACACCACTACCACTGCCGCCGTAAACTGAATAATTAAAACTACATCGAGAGGGTCATAAAAACGGCTTCTCGGAAACTTGGTATCCTGAACAGGATGAGGCGGTTTTTCACGCTGGAGCAGCGGTGTCTTTTGTATAAGACACAGATCCGTTCCTGCGTGAAGTACTGTTCTCATCTCTGGGATGGCTCTGCACAGTACTCTCGACAGTTTGCAGCGGCGTGCTATCCGCATCATTGGGAGTCCTGAGGTCACCAAAACCCTTGAACCCTTGCAGTTTCGTAGAAACGTAGCCTCTTTGGCAGTATTCTACCGCCTCTACCATGGCGAGTGTTCCAAAGAGCTCTCCCAATTGATCCCACCCTCTCCTTTCCTATCCAGAACAACACGTGGTGGGCTGAGGTGTCACTCCCTTACAGTACAAACAATCCCAACTAAAACCAAACGGTTCAGCACCTCCTTTCTTTGCCGCACCATTAAAATATGGAATGCATTACCAGCACACGTGTTCCCTTCGACATATAATCTCGGGTCCTTTAAGCGGGGCGTGAAAAAGCATCTCTCGAGGCCGTCAAGCTGAGGGCGACCATTTTAGTATCATCCGTATGTATAATGATGGTCCTCAGTCTTTGGACCTCACTCTAGCTTTCCATCAGGCGGTTTAAAGTCATTCTGACGTGTTATAATAAAAAAAAAACCCAAAGAACTAAGAACATACATATATGCTTTTATCTTAACTATTAAACCGTGGTTAGTTGTAAAGTGCTACCCACGTGTTAACACACTTGTTGAGAAGTGATCCGTCTAGTCCTATAAATAAATTAAATGAGTAGATATAAGATTGCTTTATTGAGAAAAAATTGCTTAAGTTGTTTATAATACTAAAGTTAATAAGTTCAAGTTATATGTGTGATATTGTGAGTGACGGTTGTCGATACAATATATATAGGCGACTCAAAGAATAATAACTGTACAGATACCTGCACTACAATATGCAGCTATAAAAATAATAGAGGAATATAAGTCTGTTCCAGAATTATATTGAAAAATAAAACAGCACAGAATACTTACTTTTCCTCTATCATGAATTTAAATTGAAAAAGTTAAACTGCCCTCAAAATGGATAGTACACCTGACCTCATCAACAATTTATGAAGATCACCGTATTCACAGAGTCTAGAGCAAACTATCAAAAGTCGTCTACATTTATAAAATTTATAACGTGAAGTTCGATCGTACTTTCATACTTTTAAAACAAGTTCGCAGTTAGTATAGAACCGAATTTACTTTAAAGCGAGTGATGTCCAAGGTCGCCACCAATGGCACATTCTCGGCACCCGAGCTGCTCAAGCTAGACAGTACTTGACGAAGGCCACGAGACGAGAGATAAGCTAACAGTACCTGCCACTTGCCACTCGGAAAACATCAAAATAGAAACACTCCGTCTTGGTACACTTATTTTGATCTTATAAAAGAGTCTCTCCAGCTTAAGCGAATGCAGTCGAGATTTTTATAAACACACAAATAACTAAATGTCACAAAATACCCAGTCCCAGAGGAAGTGAAGCATTTAAAAATTACCTGTTATGAGAATCGTACCCACAACACTCAGTACAGTAATGGCATTTAGAGGTCTTGGGAAATCTTAACATCCGAAATAGGAAACAAAAGTTTCATATATGTTATAATCAAGAGCGCTGATTAGTGTCGGCAAACACTTATTTCTTTAATGCAGCGATTTGTGATTTATATTCATGATTATAGTAAATAAAGCTATAAATGGCTAAGGCTAATGAGGCTGTTTATTAAATAAATTAGCTTTGTCATAAAGAATTATTAGGAAAATTAAATATGATGAACGATTAGAAAAAATTTATAACTAAGATTAAACTTCTGAAAAATACTGTGTACTCTGAAGATACGGTGAATCATAACGGTAACAAATCTTATTTCCTTTGTACTGTGAGCTAAACATACACGTATAAGTAGTTCCTTTCCCCGACAAAATAATCTCGCACTGATTCTAGTGTAACTGACAGATGTTCAGAACATTACCGCTAACCCCACATCTGTCCGACAGAGCGACACTTACATTTCTTACAAACTAATTTGATGAGAACAAATGTCACCTTATTATATACAATTAACTACTTATTTATTATAAAATGTCACATGTGGTTCCAATGCTTTAGAACATGATACGTGCCGACTCGAAAGTAAGACGTCATGTCATAAACGCAGATTGTTCTTTATTTGCTTACAAGCTAGTAACATATTTGACAAAAGAGGACACACCTGGGCAGATATAGATACTTCCTGTCTCGACATGCTTTCAAGTTTATTATTTTTAAACAATACCCTACTTTTTAAAATCGTATGGGTTTTAAATTTTAATTGGCAGGTTCAAACCTCTGAACTAAAATTGTCAACTGTCAACTGAAGTTGTAGAATCATACTTGTTTAAAATGTTGGCTATTAAATAAGGAGTAAAGAAGGGTTTTAACTGAATGGTTAAACGCAAGTAACGTCCCTCACATAAGAAGAGTTCATACGCTGACGTAATAGTTTCGTATCTTATGATTTTATGGTTATAGCTGAGTATGAAATATTGCAGTTGTGATCGATGTCTGGACGAGAGCCTCAGCCCAGCTGTTCAGTTGCAGTGGGGCAATTAGTAGGGTCGATCAATTAGCATAATTGGCGAACTTGGAGAGGCGTGCGCCGCGCGCTGCTCCGCCCCGCGATCCGCCACCTACTGCTAAGCAATGTGAAATGTTGTCCAATTATGCAAATATAGATACGTAGGTAAGTGTTTGCTAAACATTAAGTAAATAAATTGTTTTATAATTGAGAAAATTTTATGTTATGTTACATCCCGAAGCAATCACTACAAAGTATAACAGTAAACTTAAATTATATTGCATACAAATATGTATGTATGTGTAGTAAATTGATAGCTTCTTCTGAGAGCGGCTTTTTCTTTTTAACCGACGAAAAAACGGAGGAGGTTCTCAAGTTATCTGTGTTAGATGTAAATAAAGTCAACCCCAATTTTTGAAGTGAAAACTTCTTTAGGTTTGCTATAGGGTAAAGCACTGAACTCGTTACTGTCACGCTAATAGTACATAAACAGATCAACTAGATGGCACTAATCTAAACATTGAGTTTTCTCAGCTTCTTATTAATTAATCTGTGGGTGTGTGGGTATGTGGGTGTGTGGGTGTATGGGTATGTGGGTGTGTGGGTGTGGGTATGTGGGTGTGTGTGGGTGTGTGGGTGCGTGGGTGTGTGTGGGTGCGTGGGTGTGTGTGGGTGTGTGGGTGCCTGGGTGTGTTTAACCTGGAGAACGAACAGTTGTCGCACAGTGGTTATATAGTTCTTTGGAAGGAAAGCGGAAAGGTTTAAGAGTGAAACAAACCTTTAGGACAGCTCTTTGGGCTTGTTCTAATTGTATCAAATTACTCTTACAGGCACCACCCCGGGTAGAAATACAGTAATCTATTAGAGATTGGCACAGGGAAAATACACCGTTTTTAAAACTTTGGGATACCTTAGGTGTTTGAAAATATAGATGAATTTCCTAATTTTCTGTGTTAATAATTGAATGTAATGGCAACCCGGCAACCCGGCGACGCACGTTTAGAGTAAGTAGGTAAGTATATGATTTTGGAAGCAAAATTACAATTTATTCTAGCGTGCAAACATTAAACTACTTATAGTCCACGAGCTAGGTACGTCATCTCCTCTGGGGCGGTACTTCGTTAAATGCTTTAGAAAATTGTTTCATGAAGTCTCGTGAACGACAGCTGCGGCTCCGTCGAGGGGTTGAGGTGCAGCAGCCTCCTGCGCACGTAATAAAAATATATTATTTTTAGTAATTTCCTCCCGATTGAAAATTGTATCAAATTATAGCTAATCCAATATCTTAAAGAAAAAGAAAAGTCAGCTGATTATAGAGTTAGACGGAACCGCAGCTGACGTTCACGAGGCTTCATGATCCAACTCTCTGAAGCATTTTACGAGTTTTCACCCGAGAGGGAATTGGTCATGCAAATCTGTTGCTGGCTCGCGGGCCATTATCAATACATATTTGTATTATGTTTTACTGTGAATGTCCGATATTAGGCCCTAGCTCGGCTCGTGCGTTGTGGTCGCAGTTCTAATCTAACCTAGCCATTTCTGTTCAATTGACCTACCGTACTAACTTTTTCTAGATATCAGTGTATTTTAACATACACTTCGCTTTAGACATACACGGTAACATGAATTCCTTATTAATTCATCTTTAAAAATATAATAAGTTCAATAAAGTACTCATTGTGTGTGCAATTCATATGGTAAAATAAACAAAAACATAATTGTAATTAAGGTGAAAATTTATAACGCCTATAGTGCTCAATAGCGTAAACATTTATTCAAAATTTCTTTGTGGCGACATGTCATTTTAAGTTTTCACTTCTGTCGGCAGTCCCACGACTGCCTACTTTTTTTTTATGTTTAACGTGGTCATATATAAAAAAAAAAATATAATAAACATTTTCTATAGGGTAGTCTGATTTCCACAATTGTTTTTCTTTTTATTGGAATGAGTATAGTTGGTCCCATTTAAATTTAAAATGAAAATTTCAACCGTTAGGGTAGAAAAAGGGACGAATGATTGTTCACCCTTTGTCTTTACACCTGTGAACCGATTTTGTTGAAACTTAGCACACATAATGTATTTCTAATGACACTACAACACGATAGAGACCTGTAGTAGTAGTATTTTAGCTACAAAAATCTAAAAAATAAAAGTTTTTTAACAAAAAATTTAACCGACGGTACAAGAAACGAACTGAAAAGTGAAAAATAAACTTGTTAGATTAACTAAACTCCTACATTAATGTATATATCTCAATAATTTCGAGTCGGTGCCAAACATACAAGCAAAAAATGAAATTCGAATACAATTTTGCGTAATAATTAATTTGCTTGTCTGTATGTTTGGCGCTAGTTCAACATTATCGTCGCGCAACTTCGTCCGCGTTTGTAAATTTTGCAACATTTTTTATTGATGATTTTATTGGTTGTAGCGAGTGATGTTATGTAATAACGAAGAAACGAGGAACGCCCATTTATCGAGGGAGGCTATAGCCTTCCTCGATAAAGTTCCAGTAGTTCCTGAGATTATCGCGTTTAACCAAACAAACAAACTTTTCAGCTTTATAATTTTTGTATAGATATACATTAGCTTAGAAGTTTAGTTAGGCTAACATGTTCATTTTTCACTTTTCAGTTCCTTTCTTGTTTCGTCGGTATTTTTTTTTGTTAAAAAGCTTTTTTAAATACATTTTTTTTATTATCTCCTGTATAACCACAAACAATAACTTGTTCAATATAAGTATTAGAGAAATTAGAATAGACTAAATTGTATTGTACACCAGTAAATATTGCTTAAAGTAAGTTTACAAAAATTGATATGTAAGAAAAAACCCTAAAAAAAACATGTTGAAAAAGAGTGTCCTTGGAGTTTCTTGCCTGTTCTCCATATACTCTACGTTTTGGAACAGCAACTAGCTTCACGTCCGACTTATACTGACTGACTCCTACTCTTGACAATTTGAAAAATACCTACAATGGGTTTACTTGAAATAAATGATTTTGATTTTGATTTAGAGTAGCGTGATAGAGAGTCTTACGTCGAACGTTTGCAGCGAATAAGCGAACAAAATGTTAGAACGTCACAGGTTCACGTGAGCGAATCGAGCATTGTGCGCTCGCAATTACGTCTCACTGCACAAAATATTAGGACTTCGCAAACACGCGTGAGGAATCGAGCATTGAGCGGTCACAACGTTCCACAGTACAATATTTTAGGGAATTGCGAATCGAGCACCGGCCGCTCGTTCACAGCGGCTCACGGTACAAAGAGAAAGACAACAAGTGACGACATCTAGAAATCGCAGTAGAATTTTAGCTTACAGTGATAAGTCAGCTTTCAGTTAGGATCCAAACTACTGTAAATTTGTAGGAAGGAGTACGATTTGCCCTAAGTGCCATACAAAAAATGGATAGATGAAGCGAGCGTTGTGTGCTGTGCATCCGGCAAATTGATTCTTCCCAATATATAGGAACTACCACAACTGATACATAATCTTTTGACGGACATTTTTTGAACATTTGCAAAAGTCTCATATGACTTCGTTTGGAAATAAAATAAGTTAAGAATATTAGTAATTAAGGTAGGCAACTTCATGCCCACTTTTAAGGTCGGAAGAGCAGGTTTACCGCCTCTTAGGCAGTCCTTTCCCGCAATCAAACTTATAATCAGAAACTGATTTCCACGCGGGCGAAGCCGCAGGCACACTAGTAAAAAAATAAACTAGCAATGTAGGTGCATACAGGGATATTATTGTGGAGTACCCAAGCCAGTATGAAATCCTAAGATAGGTAAGTACCGAGTAATTTAACCATAAGTACCTAGCGCTTGATTTAATGAATATAGAATAAATTACTGCACGTCGTAAACCTTTCACGTCATTTTGAGAGATAAATGCTGTTGAAAATCGTTTAGGTTCTCTGACACTTTACTGAGTAATAGCCAAGTAACGCTTTTGTGTATTATCTCAGTTTTATGAATTCAGTATTAAAGCTTAAGCGTCTATCAAAAAATCGTCACAGTCTTCGGCTGAGTAGTAAAAACACACGGTTTGAACCTATAAACATTTATGGGTCCAACGTTCAAATGACGAGCTGAATGAATCGAACGACTCTTGTGAAACTAAATTTTTTCTCCTCAGTTTTTGTACGAAGACAGAGATTAGAGGTGCTATTTCGTTTAAAACCTATTACTTTATCTTGAACCTAAATGGCTTGACGGATAACGGATGACGGTGACACAGAGGTGCGTCCTTTGGTACAGTTGATGTAATCCGAGCACTAACGAAACGAACCTTTACTACTATAATTGAACGGTAGCGCTCGCAGAGTAAGATCCCCACGGGATTCAGTAGCTAGGGTTAAAGCCTAAGGTGGCAAATGAACCACCTCGTGGTTAGCAGTCACAGATGCATATAGGGTATTGACACTCGCATCAAAACCGCGCTGGTTTCCAAAAGTGATCTTTGTAGGAGGTTGGCTGCTCCTCAATGAGGTGCTTTCAATGTCTGTATCGTAATTCTTATAATATAATGTTTATTTTTATATAATATAATGTTTATTTATTTCACAAATGTATACAAGATTACAAACTATAGGTAGGCTGTAATTTTTAAGTACAAATGAGTTTAGCTTCAGTGCCAATCCTCTCGGATATAATAACCTCTAGCTATCATAGCCATTAACATTAACTTAATATGATTTGTATATAAAATTAAATATTTTTAATTTATAAAAGTAAAAAAGAAGTATGCATTATATCTTGATAAAAATAGTAATAATCACAAGATAACATGCTAAACATCACTCAAGAGCGATGATGTTAAGAAAATACTAGATTTCAGTGCGTTATGTGATGAAACGGATAGCCTCTTTCTACCCGTAATTGCAATTTAATTACGTCTTACAATTATTGTAAGACACTTTCTAACAGAAGTAAGAATTTAACCATTTAGAACAAATTGCTTTAAGCTTTGAATCGGTGTCATTATTAAAATTCTTGTGAGTATAAGTATAGGTTAGAGTTAGGTTGCAATTTGTGAAATGCCTGTATGAGGCAGGAGTCAGGAATGTACATTTCCGCTGAGTCACCGCGCCACCACAGCGAGCCGACGAAACCTCACCTAAATCAAAGTATTCTAAGAATTGCAGTACAGAATGACACTTTTAGCACCAACGATCGGCAATTCACTAGTTCTTTGAGAACTGAACGCAGCGATTGAAGTTCTACATCCTGCATATTTAAACACCAGTCGTATCTGTATCGCTTTTATCTAGACGCAGCGACAAAACGACATTTTAAAGTTGCTAGAATTGGTTTAGTCTAACTTTGCACTCCATGGAATGTGTTTCAGAAAGTTAGGTTAGTGGTCTGCTATGTGAAGTGAAGTGGAATACGTCATGTACTTACTACAAATTCTGATTGATAAAGAAAAATATATTGACACTATTATTTGAGCTTGTAAATTGCATATACGTATATGCAATTAATAGCTTAGAAGTCTTTACGGGTCGTCAATATTGATTGAAGTTCTACTAATCTCAATCGTCCATTGCTGTATGAAGAATTGGATAATTGAAAAGTAACAAAAAGTATAAATTTTATTCATTAACGAAGGTCACCAAGTAAAGGTAAATTACTTTGAATATTGCCGATAGGATGTTTTACTTAATCGCAACTTTATTCTATTCCAAAATGTAAGTGAAAAGGTTTTAAAAAGTAATTTCTGGGATTCTAATCGCCCAAAAATAAACATAATGATCCATCAACGTTTTTATAAAAATAAATAAGTTACAAATTTCAAGATATTTGTAACTTATTTATTTTTAACATGTTGTAAAATGAGATGACCAAATTAAATTCTAGTTTAGAAAATAATTTTGAATTTAAATTTTGCACTATTGCCTATAGTCTATAGCCAACCGGCTATTACTGGCAGATCCTTTTAATTAATTTAGATTTAGATTATTTTAATTAAATAAAAAATAAATCTTAGATTAATATAAAAGTCTATGTCACTTCTGAGTAATTGATCCCTGTTATCAAACTTGTGGAACAACACAAGAAAAATATTTGCGTTAAAATACATAGAAGTGGGTACAATTTCCAAAACATAAAGAGAAGAAAGAAAAGAAAAAAAAGAAACTTTAAATAAAGTGTAACTTATTAAGTAACTACTTTACAAAACCTCAACAATATTTTGGATGCAGTAAAACTTCCTAAATATATTATTATTTTAACTCCATCTCACACAGCCATGGGACACCTGTCTGTGTATATGATCATACACTTTAATATTATAATATTAATTATTATATTGTTTGCTCTGGAGATCATTGCTGTTCAAAAGGTGCAAGTTGTGTACTTTTTTATTACTTACTAATCTATCTTACTTATTTACTTACTTATTAATCCATCTTAACCGCCATGTCTATAAAGGCAGGTAAAAAGGGTAATCACTTAAACTTAAAAAAAAACTGAACAAAAAACTTCGTTTGCGTGCTTTTGAGTCTTTATAACTGTACCTATCTCTTACGGCCAGTTGTCAACAATGTGAGATAAACTAATAGTAAATAATAACAGCGTCAAACAAACACAGCAGCGAAGTGCCATTCACATAATTCAATCGCATATGTCAGTAGATTAATTTCGATTAATGGGCAGAGTGAGACGGTTAATGTTATTGGTATGAGTACAGCCAAGCCGCGTGTCGTGTCGATGATGGATGGAACTTACCGTCCAGGCGCCGCTGTTTATCATCTGCATAAACTTAAGGCCAGCTCTACACAGGAGCATCATTTATTTATTGACTTTGAATTAAACCATAAAGAGTGGGATAGCTATCGTAAGCAAACATATCCAGGATGTTTTCAAATAGCCACTCAATAGCGAACTCAAAGACTTAACCATCGTAGTACTGCTCTTCAACTTCAAGCCAAACATGTGAGAGAGAACTGTTTTAAGAACATTTAGTCTCACATAACAGCAATAATATTCCACTTCAAAAAGTAAAATGAAGATGTGTGTTTTCATTAAACTTCTTCCTTAAATTACACATATTTATATACACGTTACTTATCTATTTGTAAGTAAATAACCAAGAACAATGAGCCTATTAGTCATAAGATAATAAGGAGTCGAACAAATAATAGCTTATCACACAAATGTCACGCGATTAACTCCCAAATGCAATAACTTATCACTATGTAGTTTTATATATGAGCGTTAACTCATTAGACTTGGAAGTGTGAAGACTATCACAACAAAATTCTAAAAAGCAACAAGAATTCGGAGAATTCGTTGACAGAAGTCGAAAACAAAATACATACATACATTCACTCATACCCGTATCTCCGAAGGTGTAGGTAATTTGGCATAGGCATATTAAACACTCACTTTAGCTAACTTTAATTTGTTCCTACTCATAACGGCAAGCCTATTGCCATCAACCAGACATTTGCGAATTAAAGATGGAAAAATTGGGGGTATATTGACAGAGAAAGGTAGGTAAGAAGAGACGGGAATGGCAAGAAAGGAATATTCATTAAATGATACGGTTTCACTCAAGCGCCTATTTCGGGGACGCCCGACCGATTGGTTGGGAAGTGTAAGTCATAGCTCGAGACCTGTATTTCTGACTGGCTGTTGCCGAGGAGTACAAGCCCTCTAACATAACATGAAACAAATACATATGTATAATAATAATAACATAATATATCTAACCTTGAACATGAACACTGGTTGCTCGATGGTTGTAAGAGTTCATGATTATATTACATTATACTTGATAATAGTATAATTCGTAACTTAGTCTATTTAAATAACTTGTTAAGTGGGTACTTCGTGATTATTTTAGACATTTAACTTGAATTGTTATGCTACTCAATGACTAATTGTGATGGTTGTGGCTGTTATCTGTTGGTCAAAGTGAAGCAAAAGGTGGGCATGTCCGAAATTCGGGTTCTTTAGCAAGTGATACGGGAGTTTATTGACCATTTTTAACTGATCCCTCACCACTTTATTATGCTGTAAATACCACACACTGTTATATGTATGGTGCCGTGATTTAAAACTTTACTTTTGGTTATGTTGAAGTGTTTAAAATTGCGAATCACTACAAATTATAAAAAAAATCCCCCGCCGCGTCTGTCTGTCTGTCTGTTCGCGATAAACTGATAAATTGAAAAAACGGATTTTCATGCAGTTTTCACTAATAGACAGAGTGATTAATGAGGAAGGTTTTGGTGTATAATTTGTACTCGTGCAAAGCCGGGGCGGGTTGCTAGTGTTTAGATAAACAATAACATGTTAAATCAAATGACACATTAGTTTACTCAATCTATTAGACCCGGTAGGGTCTAATCTTAGGAATCACTACACTACACACACAAGTGATGTGTGTAGTTATTTTCCTTAAATCCCTTCAAAATGTTATAATTGGCTTAAAAGATATATATATGTATATATTTAAACCTGACTTCAACTTAGCTTCTGAGGAACTTCTAGAGGATTATGATTTGCAATTTTTAATTAGTGCATAACGTAATAATGCAATTACTAATGTAATATTTTTGTGAAGTTGGCGTTACATCTAGGTGTACTAGTTCGTTCAATAAGTCCCGAGACTAATATGGAGATGGAGCATATTTTAATTATTTTTATTCTAAAACCAGTTTTAGAATGTACTGATGGCTAGTACAAATGATTTGTATCATTTTTTTTTTAATCGAACAATATAAAATTGAGTTACAGACTACAGACAATTTTGTTGTATGATAGATAACATTACCGTTACTGTATCTATAGTTGAATAAAAAAGCATAATTGCGGTGAATTTAAATTTTATGGACCGTTTAGAAAATTATGTAATGGGTACTGAATAAAAAATCACCTGATAGAGCTACTGCATGAGGAATTAAGAGTTAATACTCTTAACCGGTAGAATTACCGTTTGACATAATTCCCAGGAGTATTGGGGCCATAAGGGAATCTCGACGGATGCGGTTCATTATTGGTATTTACACGACACAGGACACCTATGACACCTTGTTAAACAGATAGTGGGGAGCGGTGGGGTTACAGGCGCCTTAGATCAGACCTATAGCGCTAATCAGTGCGCAAGTGAAGGTCCTGGCTGAATACTGATAGTTGTAATACACATTGGCCAAGAACTTTCAACTTAAATCAGTCTTTCCTAATCGGTAAACCATTTCATGAAATGGTCGAATAGGTACGTTATTAAGTGATCAATTCTAAGATCTGGTCACGACATGTACATCTATACTAAATGCGTATGTACTCTCGGGTACTTTATTGTTTACGGGCTTTAGATTTTTACATTTATCAGATACTTTCAAATTAACTAGATGGAAAGCTTATCTTAGAAAATGTACATATATAAAGCAATATAAAACTTTATGAAGATACCATTCATTCCTCGAATTCATATATAAAAAAGGTTCAATAGCTTTTAGGAAAAATATTTTCGGAATACGGTCGTCAATGTACACATTCATTCAAATCGTTCGGCCCATCAGATATACCGTGGTTTGTTCGATAATGTATCTAATACTAGCTGTACACGCGACCGGTTCTGAAACGAATAAACAATAGGTGTACTTTGTATCAGGCGGTCATTTATAGCAGAAATATTAAAAATATATATATATTAGGGATGGGCCGAATGTGGTTTGAACCGAATACGAACTTCGGTTGAACATTCGGTGAAATTAAAAAGTTCAGCCAAACTTCGGCTATTTCACCACTCTTTCTTGAGAGTGACAAGTCGAATCTTGTTCACTTGAATTATTGTTGCGTACACCCCTCCCGCAGTCCGCGGCTCTCTAGGCCGGCCGGTCATTAGCAAATACGTCATTATCACTACAAGTACGCTACTGCTTACATTATATAGGGACTATTAAAAAAAAATATCGTTAACTATTATTATACTACAACATACTCTATGTTGTAGTATAATAATTCAAATGTTGCATGGAACATTTCACACCATATTTATGTTGCGATAACAGATAATGGCCGCAATATTGTGACGAATTAAGAAATGACGATGAAGTCACTGCAACACAGTCTTCCTCATAGGCAAGAAATGTATACTAACAAAAACCCAAAAAAATCCTGCTTGATAACGCTTAACGCTCGCTTAACGCGATTTTATGCAGACATTTTCAGAAAAATCTAGACTTTCCATCAACATCCTTTGTATTAAATACCTATAAATACCTATAAATACCTATAGTTTCATTCATGGCAGCACTCTCTCGTACGAAATATTAGCTTTATCGCTCAATTTTCAAGTTTAACTTTTCAGTTTCAAAATAAAATTAATTAAATTAAATAAAAAAATATATTTAAAAACTCTTTACGTTATTCACGGGGTCTACTATACTACCCTAAAATTTGACCACACCTTTCTGTAACACCCTGTATATATATTTATTTCTTCTAGTGTCCTACCAATGTACGAGTATGACAATGTTAAAATGGCGGTAAAAGACAAGTCTCATAACTTATTCACGGCCTTATTGCTGGCAAGGATTTGAATGAAATGTGACAGACACAATTGATAGAAAATTAGCACATTGGCAGACGGAACCACAGACTCCAGAAAAACAATCGGGTTTTACTTTGGGGATACAGTTGATCCCACCAAAATCAGTATCCTTACACATCCTGGTAATTTTCACATTGAAAAAAAGTTTCAGCTACTTAAGCCGAACCTTAGCCTTAAGCAGAATAAAAAGATAGCAGAATAAAGCTCAGTCTTTAGGATTTGAGAATACTTTTGGATATAAACTTTTCATCTATCGAGAACATTATAACCGAAAGTGAAAAAGATATGAAAGGCGGAAACTACCGCGAGTTCTATATGCTATGATGAGCTAGTTCATATAACATGTTATGACAACTTTCGGCTTCAATAAATCTAATAAATGCCAGGCCAACACATGCTTATCCTGTGCATGCGTACCTGGCATTTATTAGATTGTGAGAATACAAACATAGAATACTGCAGCTTAGTAATAGAATATAAAGTAATGACATTATTAACAGAGTCGCAACGAGCGCAAAGCTCGTGAGTTATCACATGAAGAGGAAAATGTATTGAATGAAGCGTTACAGACGTTACACGGAGGGTGTTGTGGCTAAAGGGGCATCTTAGCAGCAGCCGGTGTCGAGTATTGTGGGTTGATACCTTCGTGGGCAAATTCTTTATGTAATTAAGAAGTAATTGATCTAGTCTGGTTGTAATTTGTTGATGTCCGAACTGTAAGCTGTCGAACATAAAGTCACACATATACCTATACCGTAGAACTCTATTCAAAGTTTTAAGTAACACCTAGATTACACTAATTTATTACAGATATTATTAAAAGTCAAATAAGTGGTAATTTAAACCAAGAGAACACTTGCCTATGTAGATGTGATGTACAGAAATTAGACTCCGTTTTTTTACATGTTAAATCGTCCTTATGCTAAATCTTTGTATAAGTTGAGCAATAAAACCAGATACCGTTAAATGATGTTTGAATGAAAGTTGGACAAGGTCCCGCTGTGCAGGCGGAGCGCTCGTTATCAAAGGTTTTCTGTAAGTTTTGATTCCACTTTAGGGTCTAAATGACTGCGTGGGGTGTTTGGGTGAAGAAGGGTGAGTGAGAGCAGGGGTGGGAGGGATTTATGGCTGAAGACAAGTTATTGGCCCGAGCGGAGCGACAGACACTCGTCCTTACTCAAGTTATGATACCCCAACTAGTATAATTAAAGCGCACTCGAGTTTGCCGCGCTGGTGGCAGCAATAATAAACACTTAAATGGTTACGAGTTCAATTGTAGAATTCTTAGATTATTTTTTCTATTCAATTTAAAAGTTTAGATGTCATTATTTTTAACTACCTATAGTTACGTATCTTTTTAAAAAACTCGTTTCAATCACAATAAATTTCAATCGATCAATAATTTCAATTCAATAAGCGTTATACATAAGCAATTTTCATTTAGTATTAACATATACATATAACACTATTATTTGTGTTACATTAAGACCATTTTTGTACATACATAATACGTCTTAATAATATATTGTATCCGAACTAGTGAAGGATGGCACCGCAAACCCTGTTAACCGATTTTTATTAATTTTAATATCCAATAGAGGAAACACTTACATTTTACTAGTGGAAAATTTCCGATATTGACGTCTTGACACATTTTTGCTATTGCAAGGTCACCCGGATACTTGATTTCGGTGCAGAATTGTGAGAGGTAAACTTTGTGCCTTTATGTGAGTACACCGGTGAGAGGCGCATTAGCGCAGGTCAGCAAGTTCACAATCACTGACAAAAGATGATATCAATTTAACATTAAAGGGCCAGGAATTGGACGGTGTAAAAATTTTCATATTGGAAAGAAATATAATGAAAATTTGAGATCATCGCGAGAATTACCTCTTGGTATATTTATTTCCCGCCAATACCAATGTAAACGATGGTCGTGTTCAAAAGAGTTTATCAAATATTTGAGTAGGGCCTCATCCTACCTTACGTCAACACTAAACCATGGAACTGCGACATACCGAAGTAACTTCAAAGTCACTGTGAGCCGTATCGGGAACGAGCTTCTATCACAAGGTTGTGTCGTCACTTCACTCAATGCATTTAGGAATATAGATCACTCACAGTCGAATCGACTGAATGTGATATAAGGTATTAAAAATGACTTTTTTTAAAGAATTATAAATTTAGAACTTGACATCTAATTTCGAGTCCGTAATGGAAATTACACTAATAAAACTTTGAAAGCGGGACTTACGACATTGTTACTTATTGCTCGTTTTTTTTAAATTTGATCAGATCTAGCTTCACAATTACCTTAGTCTGACTGACCCTGTATCTGATCATTCAAAAATATCTACCTATAATTGGTTTAATTGAAATAAATGATTTTGATTTAATTTGACTGACATACATTTTCTTGTGTTCGAAATGAATATGAATATCATATATCAATATCGTAACGAAGTTAAGTAAAGAATTTTGACCCAGATGGAAGTGTTTAGGGAAGCCTATGTTCGCCAGTCAACATCCCGTTTCGCAGACGATTGTACGATTGAAAAGGCAGCCTTAATGTAATATCTCAGATCATAGAAACCAGGGTTAAATAAATAATGTAAAGAAATTATTCTAAATCCATGACGCCGTCGCGTCGTGTTGGTTCCATGACAGCGTGTGCACGACTGGAACAACGTGAGCGTTCGTCCGTCCCGTCTACAGCTGAAACGTGTTTCGTTGTAAGTGGGAATTGCTTCTTAAATTATAAGTCCCCACCGCAAGTGTCAGTAAAGGGACAATGAAAAATATATATGTATATTTCGTTAGTGGGTTTTAAGTACAAAATATTGATAAGAATTTACTAAAAACCGCTGTCTTAATATATTTACAAGGTTATTTCTAATTAAACTTAAACCACACCAAGCATCCGAAACGATTTTCCGAACAATCGAAAAATAAAAGTTGCCTGATATAGAATGTCTTAAGAATTAAGCCCCTCTATGTACCAGATGTGCATAAAGTATGAAAAATCAATACAAGTGTAAAATAGACTGCCTGATAGAATATGTGCCACGGAACCACGAGGTACTGGAGCAGTCGGGAAAGTCCAATATGAGCAATAATAATAATAGCAATGTGCTGTGCCCTGCCTCCTTAATAAGTTCAAGTTTTTGTACTTTCGGTTAGTAAATTGTCAGTAGCAGCATGAAGACTGAATACAGCTAGTCTTCAATACTAACACTAGACACCAACAATATAGTTGGCGATAATAAAGCTGGGTGTAATACATCTTTGCTTCCCCCTTCAAATAAGTGAAGGTGTGCGGTGTGAGTATATGAGTACTCGAAAAAAAAATACTGAGACTAACTTGTTATAGACAATGCTTTCATGTTACACAAACTTGAAATATTTACCTAATCCTTATTATATTACTGTACAAAGTGTATCTACACCTCGGCCCAAGGGTCACCACCGAGACAAATGACAATAAACTTAAATTTGTAATTGGTTGCCTTCAAAGGCTTCAGGATTTCATAAATTAAATTGTTTGTTTAAGTGGAAAGTAAAGTTATCTAATCCAAAGAATAAGATCTGTACAACGTAGTTAGAGTTCGGTGTAAGCTACGCAAGGGCCGAGGTCAAGGAGGACACGTGTAATATTTATATTTTAGGACGAGCTGGAGCCGACGGCCTCTAATACTTAACCCGGCTTGAATATTTAACTGATTCCTTTTATAACGGGCCCTATACGAATAATGTTTGTCGTCATCGCCTGTCTATCACAGCGGCTCGCCCTTTTTTGACTACTTTCGATCTGAAATGCGTAAAAACTATCAATAATTCAGTTAACACTTTATTTTTAGGTGTATGTATTTTAAATATTTTGAATATTTTCTCCTAACGTCTTATTTTGATCTCAAATATTTTAAGTACAAGAATCATTGTTTTAACAACCCCGTAGTCGTTCTACTTGTGTTAAACAGATATGACAGTAGGAGAAGAAAATTTATTCTCATTGTATGAAGTATTTAACTGAAAGTGTTTAGTAACAAAATGAACTGTTACCGCCATTAGATACTTCTTGTAATTGTGTCGTTACAAGGATAACACGACGTCACAAAGAGACAAATTAATTACAACGAGCCTGACAGATGATGGCCCTTTGTGTGAGCAAACATTATTTATACAAAAACAGTGTAATAACATACAGTACTTACAAAGGCAATATAGCGAAGGCTGGCTAAATAAGAATTGAGGTAACATTACATATGACATTAAGTTTGTAAGTAAAATAGAAAAACTTATCATTTAAGACAGTAACTGTGACGTATCCATCATCTTTCGTTTACATCCACATTGAGTCCACGATTAATTATTTCAGACTTTTCCAACAACCCTGTTTGGCCAAGAAACTCATGAATGTTAATAAATTTGGGTTCACCGGCTCTTTGTAGATGCTGAATATCCGTAACGTATCGTTATTGCGACAATACATAAACGATTCCACATGGTTCCATTCGAGGTGGCAAATCTTACTGTTGGAATTCTGCCACGGAATTCGAACAGGGCTTGTCTGCACCGTTAGTAAAGTGTGTGCTGATCTCTTGAGAACGTTAAGGTAAGATAAACTCGTATTCTTAACGGTACGAGAACAACCAAACAAGCAACAGATCCACTAGATATAACGTTACAGCATGACATTCTTAATTATCAGAAACATGAGAACTGAACTTTAAAAGACGAGTCATAATGAAAACACCTCTGTATTCTAGTATCTGAATGATGTAATTTCTATATTAATAATTCGGTCAAGGGGTACGGTAGACTCAATTGAAACCTTACCTGAAAACATAAAAAAATTATGATTTCGAGTCGACAACAAATATCCGCAAAATTCGGATTGTCGAGTATTTTGTTAAATTCTAATGGTGCAAATGGCAGTCGCCATATTAGCCACTCGGATGCAATCTTGAGTTCGTTAAGACCGATTCACACGTAAATCTTGAGTTCGTTAAGGCCGATCCACACGTATATCTACCTACATTTTGTAAAAGATTGTGTATTATGCATGAGTCATATTTCACCCGAGCGAAGCCACCCGCAACCACTTCGCTCGGGTGAAATAGTTCTTCATCTAGTATTTTAATAAACGTGACACGATGAATTTAATATAAATTTCTTTTTGGAGAGTTAACTAAAGGGGCAGTATAATAATTTCCTTTCCTCCTTTATTTCCTTTTTTTTAGACTACTCCCGCATTAGGAAATATTCCTGTGTCGCGGGGTCTTTCACAAACATTCAAACAACGGACACAAAGAACACCCAGACTCGGAACAAATATTTGTAAATCACACAAATTTTTGTCCCGTGTGGGATTTGAACCCACAACACTCGGCGCGGCGTAGTGGCGAGGTGACCACTTCAACCGTTGCGCCATCCGTGCAGTCGATAATAACTTGACACATCTCCCACACGGCCGTCTGATCCCAAACTAGGCAGAGACTACTATGGTAATTAGACAGCTGATAAACATTTTATATATTTCTAAATACATATATATCTATAAAAATAAAAATGAATCGCCAAATGTGTTGCTAAGCGCAAAACTCGAGAAAGGCTCGACTAATTCGGCTAATTTCTTTTTTCATATTTTCGTTAAGGCACAGGGAAAGTTCTTATGGAGAGAAAAAACGTAAAAATTGCGAGGCAAATAGTAAAAACAACACTTTTATTTTCCTATACAAACCACAGAGTAAATAATAATTAAACACAGGTCCCCAGCTGTCAAACATTTGACGTCGTTAACTTTTAACAGAACGAAGGCTGTCGGGGCAGCTAGTTATAGATAAATTACACCCGAAACACAGAACAAATAAATAATCACACAATTATTTGTCCTAGGTGGAAATATAACCCACGAAATCTGACTCAGCAGTCAGGATCCATCATTACCCACTAGACCAGGGATGCACAGACTTATTAAGACTAGGGGCCACTCGGGCAAATTATGAATTGATGGCGGGCCGCCAGAAGTATAGGTAATTAAAGACAATAAAGAATTGATAATAATGTATTAAAATTGAAAAAGAATTTATTAATTTGAAACGTGGCACTGCATAGTGCTTACAATCTTTTTTATATTTGGCTCAAACTTACTTGTAGCAACACGTAAAACTACTTCCAAACTTTCATTTGCAAGGCGGTTTAGATTTTTTGTTTATTATTATTTAGTATTGAAAAGGTTTGTTCACATATATAGGCAGAACCAAATAAGCTGGCACATTTCATGTATTTTTATCAATGCAGTGGTAAAAGTTCAGCAAGTCTCCTTCGTTGAATTTGTTGCGTAAATCTTGGTCGTTTTGAATGTCGATAATTTCTAACTGCATTGACTCTGGCGCATTTTCAACTGAAATCGTGAAAGGATTGCTGAATATGTCCAACAGAGGTTTCACTTTTTTAAACTCCGAAAATCTGTCTTGAAAAGATTGAATCAAAATATCTAGCTTTTCTACATAATTGAAATTAATCGCAGTTTTGTTGAATTTTTCAGCCATTTTCTTATAATTCGGAAAATGATTGTAATTTCCAGAATTCAATTGCGATCTGAAAAGTGTCAGCTTGCATTGAAAGGATGATACATGAGCGTAGAGCTGAGATATCAGTTGATTTTTGCCTTGAAGCCGTGTGTTCAAGACATTCAAATGATTTGTAATATCAACTAAAAAAGCCAAATCACACAACCAATCAGGATTTTTAAGTTCCGGGACATCCCTTTGCTTTTCCGCCAGAAATATTCCAATTTCTTCTATTAAATTTAGAAATCGTTCCAGTGTCAATCCACGACTTAGCCACCTTACTTCTGTATAATACAGTAAATCTCCATATTCGCTTTCGATGTCATTAAGGAATTGTTTGAATTGCCTGTGATTGAGTCCTCGTGATTTTATGAAATTTACAGTCGAAACTACCACTTTTATGACATTTTGAAATTCATTTTTTTTTAGAACAGAGGGCTTCTTGGTGTATAATGCAGTGAAACTGCATGAGATCTTCAGCGTTTATGTTTTTTTCTTGCAGATCCTTTTTCAGCAAAGTAACTAGCCCAGAATTGACACCAATCATCGAAGGAGCACCGTCAGTCGCAACTCCCGATAATTTTGATAAGTCCAAATCAGTTTTTGAACACTCATCCAAAAGTAGATTGAGTATTTCAACTGCTCTGGTTTGACCTTTCAATGAACACATTCCTAATAACTCTTCTAAGACTTCAAAATCTTGAGTAACACCTCGTATGAATATGAGAAGTTGAGCTGTGGAACTAATAATATCAGTGGATTCGTGGAGTGCTAATGAAAAAAATTCAATGATCTTAGTTTTTTCATTTAATTGTTCCGCAATATTACCTGACAAAGACATAATTCGTCTTTGGAAAGTCATACGATTCAGTTGAATTTTCTCAAATTTTTTGCTGCTTCTGGACACATTTTCTTAGTGGCGATTTCTAAGCATTCTTTTACAAAATCCCCATCATTGAAGGGGCGACTTCGCTTTGCTATCATTCGAGAAATTTCATAACTAACTTCTGTAGCTGTTTCTGAATCTTGAATGGGTTTTGTGAATATAGATTTCTGACCAATAAGCTCCCGTTTTAAAGACAACATTTTTTGCTTTCTTAATTCGCCTGTGAACTTGGTAAAAGTAAGATGCTGCGTTTCATTGTGACTTTTTACATTATATTCCTTTGCCATCGCAACAGAATTCTTGCAAATTAAACAAACGACTTTGTTATGCGACCATACAAAAAAGTATTTCTCAGTCCAAATTTCTTGAAACTGCCGATTTTCATCTTTAACCTTACGTTTTTTACTAGGTCCTGGCTTGTCCATGTTGCGTTCTAATCCTGGCTAGGCTTAACACAGCACCTAAAAACAATTACAGTACCTACTTAAATTACCCATCCTTTTTAAAATTACCAAAAATAATTGATTAAATAGGTAGGGAAACACTTATTAATAACAGAGTTTTACTTACGATTTCACAACACAATTATACACGGCACTTGACGGGAAATCTACGTTGAATGTGGATCAAAATATATGACACCGGCTAGTCGAGTTAAAATCTACACTAGAACTATTGACACTTCACTCAAATTAAAACCGAACTGTCGTCGCTGCGGTTAGCGTGGCTTTTATACCGCGCGTATAGAGTCGAAAACTGTCTGGAGAAATCTCGAAACCGACTCTGGAAGCTTCGTGTATCCTACGCGAGCAATCGGGAATTCGGGACTATTGCTATCTCGCTTGCTCTAACAATATAACCCGTGGATAAGCCGCCACCGCGCTGCCGTCGTCGCCGCGCCGCCGGCCGCGGCGCTTCCTCAAGAAAACGAATTTAACCGAGATCAGCCCGAACATTACCGACCGCTGTTACCGACGCATACACGGCGCACCGATAAGCGCACTTAAGAGCGCGCGCGCGAGATTCAAATTACTTTTCGAACATATTTTTTTGGTTTTATTCTGGAATAGAATTCAATATTTTTCGAATGTACGAGAGTATTATTTTTGCTGTCAGCGGGCCACCAGTATTCGACCGGCGAGCCGCATGCGGCCCGCGGGCCGCGGTCTGTGCATCCCTGCACTAGACCAACAGGTCAGTCCAGACTAGGTCAGTATGGTATCTAGTATTTAGAAACTTGAGAAAGCAGAGTTGCTGTTGAGCGAACAACAGTCTGTACACGATGATACAGTGCAGCTACTGAACTGTGCAGCTTGTAGTCCTTTTCGTAAAACCTATTTACATGTCCATACAAATATAATGCATCATTCGGAACGTCCATTAATTTCATTTCGTCCATTTGTTTAAATTGGCAAGAATTATTAATTACAGTTGTATTGAGACCGTCCGGTTTATTAATTAATAAATCGGTAATGCCAATGAATTTTCTAAAAGCTTATAAATGATTATGATGATAAGGGATGATTGATGGAAAAAAAATAATGATACAATAACACGGAATGTCTTTACAGACCGGGAGTTGATAGATAGATAGATAAAACTCTTTATTCATGAACGATTTCATAAGCTTACAAAACCGAATGATCGGTTTGTCTGTGGGAGTACATTGCACTCGGACAGTTTTACATAATAGGTAGGTACATCATTGCATCTTAATTGTGGTGTGATTAGTATTACACTTATTATAATATTTACTAACTATTTTTTAAATCGGTTAGAAATAAAGATCATAAAATTAACTGTATATCTATTTATAACAGTAAAATTTTTAAGTAAGTTAACAAATATCAAGTTACAAAATGTTATCAACTAAGTATACAGTAGTATTGTATGTATTTATAAAGAGCTTTTACTAAGTGTAATCATTTTTTAATCCACGTATACCAACTTGATTCAGAGTTATTATTAGTATATAATCCCTATTAATAACTAGTATTTGCCTGCAGCTTCGCTCGTAGAAATGTCGATTTTGTAAACCGACTGAGACCAGTACTTACTTTTTTTAGGATTAAAATTACGCTATATCATTGTATTTACCTCCACCTCTGACAAGGTGTAAATAAAATTTCATGATCAACGGTTGAGTTGATTGAGTAGTTGCCCTAGCTACTCAACCGTAACAAACAGACAAACTTACTTTTAAAAAAGTATAATAGTTTAGTTGCTACTTGTAACAATATGTTATGTGTGAAGTGACGAGGCACACATTAAAACTAGTTGACCCGACCGACGTTGTTCTGTCAATGACGTATGAGTTAAAAATGGAAAGAAATATATTAATATATGTACATTTAATATTACGGATGATAATTATCGGAAGTTTTCATGTTGAGGTAGGTAGGATAGTTTGAGGTAATGTTCAAATATAACTCAAACTACTGAGAATGTTTATCTGTACCTACTTTCTCTGCTTCTTTCAAAACTCTTTAAACCGTCACTTAAACTACAGAGGATGTTATACCCTATAAACATGTATATTTACATGTTTATAGGGTATAACATCCTCTGTAACGTAACGTAATAAACAAGATCCATTATTATGTATAAGGATTAAAACAAAATGCGTGGTGGCGTCACTTCTAAGTACTACCGCTAAAACATGGCGTCTTAAAGTATGATGGCACAGACGATCCCTCTAAAAATAGTTTACCCTAAAAGCTCTTAGCATAAGATACAAAGTAATGTACTTGAATACAGGTGCATGAGTTCCTCAGTAGAATTGAGCATTAAGTTAATAGGTGTGTGAGGGCTAGAAGCGTCGCAATATTCCCGATAATACTCGTATGTCATATACGTACAGTTTTGCTTTGGGAGCGTTCAGTCTGAATGCACTGGTTCCGTTTTAGTGCATTGATAGTAACTCCTGTAATATCATTATTTTCTGCCAATGCAAGCGACTACTCGGCAAAAACTGGGGACTATCACCAAAAATCACATTATGGCTATACAAACATTCATACGGCCAATCATTACATATGGTGCTATTGCCTGGTGGCAGAGGACAGAACTTAGTACTGTCAGAAACAAACTGCAGCAAATTCCAGAGACTCGCATGTACTGCCGTCACTGGTTGCATGCGCACTACTCCCACAGCTGCCCTTGAAGTGGTTCTAAATCTAGACCTTTATATACAACAGGAAGCAGCTGTGGCAGCCATCAGACCTAAACACCTGGGTCTGTGGTACAACCAAGAGGGTCCCCATTCCAAACTATCGAATCAATTAGTAGAACATCAATCACAAATAGCTGCCCCATGCGACAGAATCCCTAAACAACAAATCTTCGAAAGAAAGTACCGAATACGACTATATGAAAACGACCGCGATCAATCTGGCATAAATGAAGTCCGGATCTACATGGACGGTTCCAACATGTGGTCAGGGACTGGAGCCGGAGTTTTCTCACAAGACTTAAATATAAAAATATCACTGGCGCTAGGCTAACACAGGTCCATATTTCAATGTGAGTGTGTTGCGATAACCTACGCCGCTACCGCGGTCATGTCAAAAGGTATAAAGGAGTACAACATCCGTATACTGTCAGATAGTATGGCCATCCTGAAGGCCCTAGAGGGCAACACCATGAACTCCGGTCTCATTTCTGAATGCCACGATGTTGGAGCACTTAGCTTCTGCCAATAGGGTAATTCCGCCGCTGGCAAGAAAGGGCGTCAGTGGCAGGTCCAACTATAGTGCTGCGACTTCCCTATCCCGACGGCGAAAGAAACGGCCGCCCACGTTATCCTGGAGTGCGAGGGAGTGGCCACACAACTGGCAAGTTTCCTCGCGGGTGCCAGGTCGCTCCTAGAAGTCTGTGAACGCCCCAGGAGGCTTCTGTGCTTCTGGAAGGAGCTAGACTGACTCAACTAGTCAGCTTATCCGAACGCATAATGGACCGGCTATGAGTCTAAATGCGGAAACAGAGCCCTATACCAATACCAATACCAATAGTATAACGGTTAAATCTACCACTGAAGCGACAAATGAGCATGTAGTCCACCTGTCGGAATATGTGTAGTAGGTTACCTTAGGTCTAAGGTTTAATACTCGTATTGCAGATGCATACCAATTATTACCATATTTATTTAAATAATATTGTTATATGATGAGATATTCTAAATATATATTAAAAAAGCAGTTCGCTGAACACAACTGTTCCGTAGGGAGCCAACCACGAGTCTGAGCCGCGCCGCGTCTGTACTGTACCTCGCAGAGCTACCGGCGCCTTGCCTATCATAAATGAGCGCGTGGTACTTGATCATTATTTTGTTGCAGATTGCGGACTGATTTTAAAACTATGATATCTCCTAAAATATTAATTGAAATGAAATGATGTCCAGGGCCATTTTGTTCAAAATTAAATACTTGTAATGTATAATGTAATTCTTCGGATAAGGATTAATATCATGTTTATAAAAACACCTTCGCAAATAATGCATTATTGTAGAACAAACTTGATTACCATAAAAAAGGTTACGGTGACTCAACCTTAAAAGATAGACATATGCTATCATGGTCTTTTTTTTTAGAACTTTTAAAGGGGAACAACTCCGTCATACATAATTTTTGCGTAACTGTACCTCAAGCACGAAAAAATATCGAACTCGTATCGTAAACGTATCGAGTCCTCTATATTGTATTACGGAGTATTCCGTAACAGTTTACGCCGCTCACGCAACGGAAAACGGCTCTCAAAAGGAATAATTTTTTCCCATTTATGCAACATTTTTCATTGCTGCTCCGGTTCTATTTATTGTAGTGTGATGTTATATAGCTTATAGCGTTCCTCGATAAATGGACTATCTAAATCAAAAATAATTTTTGAATTCGAATCAGTAGTTTCTGAGATTAGCGCGTTCAACCAAACAAACTCTTCAGCTTTATAATATTAGTATACATTCAAGTAAGTGCAGAAGTTGCTAGACAAACTAAAAAGCTTACTACACTTTATTTAAATAAAGTATCACGCTTATTAAACTACAGTTAATATAATCTAAAGAATTGCTGTTCTGTAATTTACATTTATGAAGTAATGTTCTACATAACCGTACCTACTCAGTACCTACCTACGTATGTAAACTTAATATTTTTTTTAAATAAACACTTTAAACTTCAAACAGACCCGTAGGTACCAAGTGCCTTTATAGTGTTACCCATTATTTTAAATGTCATATGTATTGTAGTCTTTTCAATTACGTTTGAAATCGATTTGTTTTTCACTATTCAGTGCCCTTTCTTAGTGCTTTTTGAAATCGGTTCATTTAAATTGTTCAAGGAATAATTTTCGGGTCTGCGAGACGATAACAGTTTCATAAAAGTAAATTATAATGATGGTAGTCTGCATTCTGACTCAAGTTACTCGACCTTAAAACTTACATAGTGGAGATTAACCAAAGATACACTTAACAGTCATAAAGTAATTATGGACTAAGAACAACAACAAAATATCATGTGGGATTGAACTCTACAACACTTAAATCTGCTCCATGCTTAAATCAGTGCCTGTATGCGACAGTTTTGTATTTTCAAATATTCGAAACGGAAGACATAAATGTCAATAATAGCTTTTGTATTTGTGCTTATGTTTCCTTGTATAGTTTATTGACTTTGATACAAGTTGAACGGAAGCAGGTGTGAGTGTGTCGATTGTACGTTTATAACGCCACCACTTTACGTCCTGTTTAGGTGTGGACGCCGCAATTACTGAGTACCACTGAGTAAACCTGCTCCATAAACTGCATGAGCATTTAGTTCTCTAAGTAATATGGTCAACGGTGAATGGTAATCACTATGGTGATGTGTGTTATTTTCAGCTGAACGCGGACTTAACGAGCTAGACCTCTATCAATAACTGTATTCTATTCATTTTCAATCTTCGCAAAATGAAATGATTTCTATTTATATAAACGAGCACGGACTTCTCTTTTCTCAACTCTCCATCCTCCTTCCTACTTTCGTTAGGTTCGTTTGTAAATAGTCTGCTTCTTATATGTACTCCTAACACTTCCGACTTCATCAACTCTTCATTGTACGTCCAATCAGTTCTTTTCTGGAAAATTTAACAAAGTTTGACCACGATGTCTGTTCTCGACGATGAGATATCTGTATATGTATGTTTTGTGTGTATATCTAGATCTGAGCATATTATCTTTGTGCTGAAGTGACAGTGACACATTTATAACGTGAGAAGATCGCTCATAGGCTGCCTCAGTCAGACAGTCGAAATGATGATCATGTATTGATGTAATAATTTTATCCTAAATATTCTCCAAATCGTAAAATCCTCTTCTGTCTGAATCAAACCATAGATTCTCATTCAGTTCGATGTTCGATCAACGTTGATTACGTACGTGAAACCGGTTCTATGCTCATTTTATTACCTGCTGCACAAGATTCAGTTTAAAGTCGTTAAATATTATTTTTTGAATGAGCATTTATATTTATACGAGCTATTTTCGACACTTTCAACCGCGCTTATGGTCAATACCCCGCTCGCTAAAGGCCGTAGCGTGATATTAAATAAGTACCTACCTTCTTTAAGAAGTGGGTTATTAAATACAAAAAGAATTTACTGAAACCAACTAGCAGTTCTAGCGATGAGCGCGTTTAACCAAAGAAAACAAACTTTTTATTGTATTATTTATATTTTTAATTTTTATATATATAATATATATTTTATTAAACCATTCGGACTATTTACGTCCTATTTCTACCAACCAAAAATCCCCTCCCTATCTGATAGCCTATTTATTCAAAAATGTCAATATAATATGCTACTGTAAATGTAGCCGTGCTCTGTAGTAATTAGTGCAATGATTACTAAACCAGAACAAAGAGCTTTAATTCTTCCGCTGGGCTCCTTAAATGGTTGCGTGAAGGTTGTAAGTTGATAAGACGTTCAACAGTGCCACATGTGTGTACTTACTCATTTCGAGGTTTTAACAACTTCTTTGAATGGATGAAGTGTATAAATTTATTAAATATTTATTAATTTTTTAAAATGTAATAATTCAATTTCTAAGAGATATTATAGTCCAAATATAAGTGTCTATAAAGGAACAATCAGCAATAAAACCGAAAACTCATTGAACACATGCAATTTCACATAATGATATGTGTGTTTAAGAATTTTTCAATCTTTGAAGGACAATATTAATTAATTCGTATTCCCTGTCTAGTATTCAATGGCACTTTCAGCGTCAGGTTAACTCATAAACTAGGAGTCATTAAAAGACTTTTGTATTTGAGCGACCATATAACCATGTAATTAATAATAATACCAGAATATCTGCTTCGACAAGAGCTCGTAATCATACTTTTGTAGGTGTATTAATAGGTATTAATGTAGCTGTTTAGCTTTACGAGGAGGCGTCCACCAGCGTGATCACATGTTACATGAGTATAAGTCAGCACCATTACATTTCGTTTTGAATAGTACAGGCTAATGTTTTGCAAATATTACATTGATTTAAATTTATTATATTAATAAGATATAAATTAACTGATAAAAATGAAATTATTCTAATAAGAAACATAAGAATACAAATAGATTAGGCACACAATTATTAATTATTACAAAATTCGTATGTATGTAATAGCATTGCATTCGTAATTTAAACGACAAACTTAACCATGATCATAATTAAAGAATTCCACAGGAGAGCTACAGTGCACACGAAAACCTATTAATTTTACTACTAACCCTATGAACATGTGAATCCCATGAGCACTGATTGTCCACATTCAGTTCCAGAAAAGTAACTTCGTTAACTATTTTTATAGATTGGTTATTAATTTATCATACATCACATTCAAATGATCAATATTCGGTTTATGTCTATTATAAAACTGTAAATATTTAGTTTTGTCAATATTAACCTTTAAAGTGTTATACTTCATCCAATCGATTACTTTGTTCACAGTCTCATTTATAAGCTAATTAAAGTTTTGTTTGTTTTCTTGAGTGATTACCACCGATTAATCGTCAGCAAATAGACTGCAGGGGAAATCAATAGTGTCCGGAAGGTCATTTATATAAACAATAAAGAGTAAAGGTCTTAGAATGCTCCCTTGTGTATTATTACTATCTTTAGTACCGTATTTTTTTATTAGCCGTTCCGCAAACATTCCTAGAGTTCTCTATAAATCTTTCATTTCTTATTTTTTGAGCGGTATCTCTACACTTTTTTAAAATTCTTGTATATGATCGATATTTATTTTTATTAACATTCTTTTTCTTTTTCAAATATAACTATGTTAGTTTTCTTTTGTGCACACGATATTTTTATCCCTGCTGTTATCCATGGTGAACTCCTTTTACCGCTATTTCTATTCTTCGCCATGGAAAACACAAATTATAGAAAATAATAAGATTATCATGGAATATATCAAAAGCGGAGTTCAAACTGCATTTTCAGACATCAAACATCAGACCAGGACGGACTATGTAAATATTCAACAAATTCATTAATGTTGTATTCCTCGTAGTCACGTTTATAAATTTAGTATTCTTTTATTGAGATATTTACCTTTTTTGTAGGGATTCTAAATATTTGACCAGGTTCCTGATTAGATAATCCTAAAAAATACACTTCACTCTCTGCCTTTCCGACATTACTTATGATCTGGTCTAAACAAGCACCTTCAAATCAAATCAAATCAAAACCATTTATTTCAATTAAACCAAATAATGATATACAAAAGATTTACTCAAGGACCATACAGCGCCCTCCGTGTTCAATATAACAACGCGTTTAGGGTGCTGGTGGGGCTGCCCCGTTTCTGTAGTGCACCAAGAATGTTTGCGGATGCGCACGTAAATTTTTTTACGCAACTATGCGTTAAAGATGCGCATCTCTGGTGCGCAGAGTGCGGGACAGCTCCAACAGTATTCTAAAGATGATCTCAAGCAGATTCGATTGCATGTATGTGAATCGCTGCAGTGCTATCTCGCACGGAGTGAGACTGTAGCGTGCCTTACAAGCAATCTAAAAATGTGTGTCACTTATTTTGTTAAATTAAGAATTTTTACTAGCATAGGTTTTAAGTTTGACTAACACAATGACATATGAGTCATTGTTACTTGATTAAAGAATATTTATTATTATTATTATAAATACCTATTGTATTTTTGAATTGTCAGGAGTAGGAGTCAGTCAGTCTAGAAGCTAGTTGCCTGTTCCAATAAGTAGATCCTATGGTTGTAACCTAATTATAAGCTTGACATCTGTATCACATTATGGAACGCAATAAAAGTATTGAGTATTGAGAAACTCCAAGGACACTCTTTTTCAAAATGTTTTTTACAAATTTCTGGTTACATTGCTTATAAGCGTATATGAAATGTGAGGACAATGTAACATACCTGTTATTATAAAATAAATAAATAGACGCGCTAATTACTACTATAGATAGATAGAGCGATAGATAAACTCTTTATTGTACAAAACATACAAAACTGTTTAAAGAAATTCTTACAAACTAAAAGTAGTGACCTTGTACAATTGGCGGCCTTATCGCGCTCGGCGATCTCTTCCAGGCAACCATTGGATGAAACGAGAGTTTATGTATGGCAAGAGGAGTTGCAGTGTATAATTAAGAATATTATCTAAGTCATAATAATAACATATATTTTCAAATACATACAAATAACAATATAGGTACATATATATATGTCGAAGCGTCAATACTGATTTGTTATTTTCTCGATTAATTGTGTAACGTTATTTAATTATTATCAATCGGAAACGTCAAGTGAATGCACTTGGGTGAGGTCTATACAGGAGATGGCAACACTAGGTCAATAGTTGTCACTTGACGTTTGACTGTTTGAACATAAAATTATTGGACTTCACTTTTGGACGAGCCATGGTTCGGAGAGGTCGTTATGTCGCCATCTTGTATCGAACTCACTGCGTTTCCATTTTTAAATCCAACTACATCTTGTAAATCAAGTAGAATTATTGTGTGCTATTTAGTACAGTAAATTAATAGACGATTGAACTAAGTGATTTGATTATTATTTCGATAATTTACCATGTCTGATAACGAGGAAAATCACATGTTTCCGTTATCAACAGTGGGATGCAACTCAGACAGCCCACGTGGAGAAAATAGTGATGTGAATAAGAAAAAGTGTAACGACAACATATGCGCGTCTATGAGCGATACAAATGACCAGAAATGGCGTCTTTTATTGGAGCAACAGAACCGTAATTTCCTGGCTATTATACAGGCTATGCAAACGCCCCCGTCAGTGAGCAATAGCGTTCGCTTTCCGGATTTTGATCCACAAAACCAAGATGTCGACCCGCGTGCCTGGCTAGCAACTGCGGACATGTGTGTGACGGATCAAAATCGCCAAGGTGCGCTATTAATGGTTGCATTGAGCAGAGCCCTCAAAGGAGAAGCTTCTTCGTGGTTGTCATCCATATCTTACCCCGGCATGACGTGGGGTGACTTCAAGGAGCTGTTTATAGCCAGGTACGACTGCCCAGAAACCACTGCGTCTTTTCTAATTAATTTGAATAACAAAAAACCGAAAGAAAACTAGTGTTTAGCTGCGTACGCTGCTACCCTTATGACATCAATTATGTCAAGGTGGAACGGCCTCACCACGGAGCAAATTGCCATCGCCACAGTTCTGGCTCATGTTGCCAAGAGTGACCCCCGTGTTCAACGAATGTCGTTCACTACAGATATCAAGACATGTAACGAATTGCAACGGGAGCTGAAGGCCGTTTCATTTCTGAAAAGGCATGCACCGTTTAGCGATGAACGCGAAAGTTCTGATTCGAAAAAGATCCGTCCAAACGGGCCCAACGTAATGACTAGATGTTTTCTCTGCGGGAAATTAGGACACAAGGCAATGCATTGCCGCTCTAAAGGAAATGATAAGCTACATGAAGATCGATCAAGACCGAAGACATCGAGCAGCATTCATAGTATGGGTAACCAAGTGAATGGGATCACTTGTTTTCATTGTCGTGGACAAGGACACTACGCATCCAATTGCCCGGAGCGGAACACCAAGGAGGCGAGCAACAATACAGCAGTCGGCCAGAATAAAGAGAAGCGGGTAGATGTGTGCGTTGTGGGTGCACCAGCTGGATCTTTAGAACACTCTGGTGAGCAGTTCTTTTTTTATTATGACTCGGGTGCAGAGTGTTCACTAATTAAAGAATCTGTTTCATGTAAATTTTGTGGTAAACGACTTTATCATAGTGTGACGTTGACTGGCATTGGACAAACTTCTATCACGTCAAATAAACAAATTTTGGCTACTGTTAAAGTTGATGAAATAATTTTTGAAATACTTTTGCATGTTCTACCCGATAATTACTTGCGATACGAAATTATGATTGGACGTGAAGTTTTAGCACTAGGGTTAAGAGTTAACATGTCATTAGATAAATTACGATTTGTAAGGAATCGAATAGTTGAGACTTGTGACGTAGTTGACGACTGTAAATTTGATTTTGACCTAATAGATACTGATGTTCCCCCCGAAAAGAGACCCCAACTGTTCGACATTTTGAAATCTTTTGAACTTAATTTTATAACTGGTGTCCCTACTTGCCCTGCTGATACTGCGCCTATGGAAATACGACTTATAGACCCCCATAAGACTGTTAACCGACGCCCTTATAGGTTGAGCCCAGAGGAGAGAGATGTCGTACGACGGAAAGTTGATGAAATGCTTCGGGCTAATATAATTCGCTGTAGTTCATCACCGTTTGCGAGTCCTATACTCCTTGTTAAGAAAAAAGACGGTACAGACCGAATGTGTGTGGATTACCGTGAATTGAATGATAATACTGTACCTGACCGCTTTCCTCTGCCGCTCATTTCAGATCAAATAGCAAGGTTGCATGGAGGCCATTATTTTTCAATTCTAGACCTAGCTTCAGGCTTTCACCAGATTCGCATTTCGCCTGAATCCATTGAGCGAACAGCTTTCGTGACGCCTGATGGGCAATTCGAATATTTGACTATGCCATTTGGACTCCGTAACGCCCCTTCAGTATTTCAACGGGCTCTCATTCATGTGCTTGGGGATCTGGTGAATAGCTATGTCGTGGTATACATGGATGACGTACTTATCGTTGCAAGAAACGTCGACGAGGCACTCGAGCGACTTCAGGTAGTACTTGAAGTTCTTACTAAAAAAGGATTTTCCTTGAATCATAAAAAGTGTGTCCTCCTAAAGAAAAAGGTAGAGTATCTTGGATTCGAAGTCAGCCAAGGGCAAATAAGGCCTAATCCTCGTAAAATTATCTGTCTGACTACGCTAGCACCACCTCAGACAGTGACACAATTGCGCCAGTTCATCGGTCTAGCGTCATATTTTCGTCAGTTTATAGCAAAATTTTCCGAGATCATGGCACCATTATATGCCTTGACATCCGGCAACGGTAAAATAGATTGGAAGCCTAAACACGAGGCAATAAGACAGCAGGTGATTTCGATTCTAACCAGTGAGCCGGTACTAATGATCTACGATCCGGCTCTTGAGACGGAGTTACATACGGATGCAAGTGCTATTGGTTACGGCGCAGTTTTAGTTCAACTTAAGGAAAGTAAATCACATGCTATTGCTTATTTCAGCAAGCGAACGACTATCGCAGAGACTAAATACCACTCTTACGAGTTGGAGACTCTCGCGGTTGTCAATGCTGTCAAACACTTCCGACATTACTTACATGGCCGCAAATTTGTCGTCGTCACAGATTGCAGTTCACTCAAGTCGTCCCGAAAGAAGTTAGACCTAACTCCGCGTGTTCATAGATGGTGGGCGTTTCTACAAGCCTTCGACTTCGAAATAGTCAATCGTAGTGGTAAGCGTATGACTCATGCCGACTTCTTTTCTAGAAATCCACTACCAGTCAACAATGATGATGTCCTTGTGGATAAGATAGAAATCAAACAAATTAACCTAGCTGAACTAACCGACAACTGGATGATTGCAGAACAGCAGAAAGATGGAGAGCTTTCAAAACTCGTGTCCGACCTAAATGATGGTAAGCTTTCTCCAGATATAGCTAAGACTTACGAACTGCGATCAGGTATCCTGCACCGGAAAATTCAACGACGTGGTAAAACTCGTTGCTTACCAATTGTACCTAGATCGTTCCGGTGGTCTGTTATCAACAACGTACACGAGGGTTTGCTACATTTGGGATGGGAGAAGACACTAGAGAAAGTTTACGAACTCTATTGGTTCGACAACATGACAAGGTTTGTGAGGAAGTTTGTAGACAACTGCGTGACGTGCAAAATCTCTAAGTCACATTCAGGAAAAGTACAAGTAGAAATGCACCCCATCCCGAAGGTAGCAGTACCTTGGCACACGATACATATCGACGCTACCGGGAAGTTAAGTGGTAAGAACGACCGAAAGGAATACGTTTTTGTACTTATCGATGCTTTCACTTAGTACGTATTACTTCATCATACACTTAATATTGACACGGCTAGTAGTATTAAAGCACTCAAAGCTAGTGTTTCATTATTTGGCGCTCCAAATCGAGTTATTGCAGACCAGGGACGGTGTTTCGCTAGCAAAGACTTCAAGGATTACTGTGAGTCTGTCAATATTAAACTTCATTTGATAGCTACTGGCAGTTCGAGAGCCAACGGACAGGTCGAACGCGTCATGAGCACGCTGAAAAATATGCTAACAGCTGTAGAAACAAGTAGCCGTTCGTGGCAGGATGCTTTACCTGATGTGCAACTGGCTCTCAACTGTACCATGAACCGGGTCACGCAGGCCAGTCCACTGGAACTACTTATTGGTAAGGTTGCACGACCTATAGATGTGTTCTTAGCTGGTGGCGACGAACTCGAAATCGACATCGAAGTGGTCAGGTCACAAGCCGTAGAAAATATGAAGAAAGCTTCGGCTTACGACAAGGTACGTTTTGACTCTTGCAAGGCCAAATTAAATTCATTTTGTATGGGTGATTTCGTTCTTTTAAAGAATGAAGAGCGAAATCAAACAAAGCTAGATCCCAAGTTCAGAGGTCCTTTCAAAATTGTAGAAGTACTAGAAGGGAACCGGTACGTCCTCAAAGCTCTTAATTCAAATAGGACGTACAAATACGCGCATGACCGTTTACGAAAAATGCCCGATAGTAACAATGACAATTTTGACGACAATGACTCTGACTCTAGTAAGGCTGACGAGACTAAATTGGATGATGACGAAGGGGTTGGACCTTCGAGTGGTATGTAATGAAGTATGCAAGTCGCTCAGACAGCATGCACCTCCTTGCTGATCGCAAATGTGTGGCGTGCGTCTAGCATGGAGGTGCAGGCAGTCGCTGACGATGCCGGATGGAGGCATTGAGTGTTTTGAAGCTGGGTACCGGATGGAGGTCCCACTTGTTGACAAAGTGTTGTTCAAAGTTGGGTACTGGATGGAAGTCCCACTTGTTTGCCGGATGGAGGCAAATGATTTGATTGATTTGAGATATAGAGTATTGCATACTGAATTAACTATCTACTTTGATTTAACTTATGATGTGAAATGATGTTTCTTTAAAATGGATATTGTTTGTATCATGTGAAGTGTTGTAGCTACAAACAAATAAACTTGTTGGTATCGATATGGGATATTATTACTCTCATAACTTGGTCAGGAAGACCGAGCAAGTGATAATTTACTTTGCAAGAACCAATCCTTGTTTCAGTTACCTCCCACGAGGACGTGTGAGTCGTCATGATGGCCGTGTCGAAGCGTCAATACTGATTTGTTATTTTCTCGATTAATTGTGTAACGTTATTTAATTATTATCAATCGGAAACGTCAAGTGAATGCACTTGGGTGAGGTCGATACAGGAGATGGCAACACTAGGTCAATAGTTGTCACTTGACGTTTGACTGTTTGAACATAAAATTATTGGACTTCACTTTTGGGCGAGCCATGGTTCGGAGAGGTCGTTAAGTCGCCATCTTGTATCGAACTCACCGCGTTTCCATTTTTAAATCCAACTACATCTTGTAAATCAAGTAGAATTATTGTGTGCTATTTAGTACAGTAAATTAATAGACGATTGAACTAAGTGATTTGATTATTATTTCGATAATTTACCATGTCCGATAACGAGGAAAATCACATGTTTCCGTTATATATAAATATATAGGTATATATATACATACACAAATAAATAAGTATAGGTGCACACATATAAATGAAAGGGCATCATGAGTCAACCACTCAACAACTCAAGTAATGCTCCTTTGTTAATTTTTTAAAATTGGGTAGAGTTTTTGCGAGCCTGATGGTCAGTGGCAATGCATTCCACAGACGGATGGCCTGGACTGAAAATGATTTATCCATGAAATTCGTAAAATGCGTTGGCATTTTCAATGTCAAGTTCTCTGAAGACCTAAGATCCCTTGAATGTGTGTTGTGTAAGAATTCAAATCGTTCTTTGAGATAAGGAGGAGTGTTTGGATTGAAAAGTGTACTATATAATAGTGAAAGGATATGGATATTCCGGCGAAGGCGAATGGGTAACCACTTAAGCTTATTTCGATATTCAGAAACATGGTCTAATTTGCGCAATCCAAAGATGAACCGTATACAAAAGTTTTGAAGTCGCTCAAGTTTGTTAAATTGGTCCTCGGTGAGATCAGGATAGCTGGCATCTGCGTAGTCAAGAATTGGAAGAAGGAGGGATTCTGCAAGCACAATTTTGGTGGTAACCGGTAGAAAATTACGTAATCTTCTCAAGGACCCTGCAGAGGCGAACATTTTTCTACTAACCTCTTATATCTGCGGACCCCAGGACAAATGTTTATCAATGTATATTTTTACTGTATTTGCGATGGGAATAGAAGTACCATCGCAGAATATTTGGGGCAGCTGTGTCCAATCAATTCTGGATGAAATCCTGGAGCTACCGACAACAGTAGCTTGTGTTTTAAACGGATTCACGTTCAATCCATGCTGCCTACTCCATACACAAATATGCTCTATGTCCATATTTATATTAAAAATAGCTTCTGAAAGCCGCTCCACAGGTGCTTGGGTATAGATCTGTAAATCATCTGCGTAAAGGTGGTAGGACGAAATTATTTTATTGGATATAGAGTTTATAAAAACTGCGAAGAGCAAGGGAGATAGAACGCCACCCTGGGGCACGCCAGCATGCGTAGTACACCAACTTGAGAATCTATCATCAATACGAATACGCTATTGGCGCCCGCACAGGTAGTTACGAAACCAGTCAACTGCCGTTGGAGATATGTTAAGAGAGCACATTATACCGAGTAAGACATCGAAGTCAACAGTGTTAAAGGCGTTACTAAAGTCAAGCAGTGCCAGCACCGTTAGCTTGCCGTCTTCTATGCCTAACCGTATATCATCCGTAATATGAGCCAGCGCAGTAGTGGTACTATGTCCAGGACGAAAGCCAGATTGGATAGGATTAAGGAGAGAATTTTTAGAAAGAAATGGACGAATTTGGTTGTAGACGAGGCGTTCGAGAGCTTTGGAGAGGAAGGGTAGGATTGAAATGGGACGATAATCAGAGAAACTGGATGAGTTACACTTTTTTGGTAATGGAGTTACTTGTGCCTCTTTCCATGCCATGGGAAAGGTTCCACTTATTATAGAAAAATTAAATATGTGAGTAAAAACGGGAGTGATTTCGTCCAGGACTGGCAGGATCATGTTAAGGCTGATACTATCACTTCCAACTGCGTTGGAACCTATAGAAAGTATACTCTTCTTAACATCACAATCGGATTTTGACTAAAGACGAATATAGGAGAATTCGGAGTTGAAAGAGAGGAAAGATGTTTTAATGTATTTTCTTTTATTGTCCTGTCAAAATTGGACGACGCAGAGAAGTGTCGATTCATCAATTCGATATCTAAATCTTTGGGAACTGTGTTCTGTCGTGATTTTCCAACTCCTAAAGATCGTAGAAATTGCCAAACTTTGGCTGGGTCTCCGTTTTCAACAGAGGAATGGATGTGTTGGCGTTGCGCTCTCCTACAAGCCTTATTACAGTGATTACGGATTGCGATGTATTTCTCCCAGTTCGCACTTGTTGGACATCGCTTGTACCTTGATTTTGGCTACCGCTTTTTTTGATAAGATTGATTTAATGTCTTCTGTGAACCAAGGAGACGGCAGGTGCTTAACTCTTATTTTCCGCAAAGGAGCATGTACGTCGTAAAGTTTTGTCAATGCTGATGTAAATATATCGACTTCTTTGTCCACAGTATCTGAGTCATAAAGTGGACCCCAATCAATACTACCCGCGTCCTTGCAAAGGTAGATTAAATTGATGGATTTAAAATTGCGCTGCAGGAGGATTGCTGGTTTAAGTTTAGGTGTGCGGATTTTATAGGATAGAAATAGAAGATTGTGATAGGAAAAAGCATCTGCAGAGTATTGGCCGTGATTGTCTACATGTTCTGCAGAAGAGACGGCAACAATGTCAAGGAGAGAAGGTGTACAGTTTGGAAAGTGGTGTGTAGCACTGAGAGGAAGAATGGAGAGGTTATTGGATTCTAATACGGCACGGAAAGTGGTAGATCGGAAGTCATTTTTTAGAAGACAGGTATTAAAGTCTCCCATAAGGATAGTGTAACTGTACGAGGGGGTAAAATATTCCAGTAAATGGTCCAAGGAAGAGAAGAAGTCAATTCGGGATGAGGGACAATAATAAGTACCGAGAAGTATTCTGCAATGGTTGAGTTCAACTTCCAAAACCAAATGTTCGCCAGCGTTCGGAGGAGGTGGTTGTGTTGACATACTCAAAATTGAGAAAGGAATATGCGTTCTTAAATAGATGGCAACACCTCTACCACCACCCACGGTGCGGTCATTTTGGACCAGTTGAAACCCCGGAAGAGAGTAGGATTCTGACGGGAGACAGGGTTTTAACCATGTCTCAGAGACACAAATAGCATGGATAATCGCACAGTCAAAAGAAGCCAGCATATCAGGAAAATGAGCCGGTATACTCTGGGCATTAATGTGAACAGCATTGAAGTTTCCAGGTACTTCAGAGAACTGATCCGAAAGAATGTTGCATAAGGAAGGGACACTTACGTAGCTCTCATCCCCACTACTTGCCGATAGAAACTCATCAGCATCAATGTGTGCCAAATCCGACATTCTATGCCGAATAATAAATATTAAACATAAATAATTATAAAAGTAGATAAGATAGACTGTAAAATAAATAAATATATAATATGTAACAATAGATTCAAATTGTTCAGTTAGTTCAATGCAACTAAACGCTTCATCATCCATCTGCCGGTTGTGTGTTATGAAGAACAAATACGTCTACAAAGTCTTAATCTGATACAAGAACAATACATTTATTAGAAATAAAACGAGAAATTACTATGTACTAATAAATTAAAAGAATCCCAAGAAAAACAATATTGCAACGACGCAAATATGTGTATCGGAACGCATCGTGAAATGGAACGCTCTTCTTGACGTTATGATAATAATTTGACGTTTCACGACTGACACACGAATTTTGGATTATAGTTTAAATTACCTCCACAAAGCTATTTCTAAAGTTAAAGGTAAAGTTGAATTAGTTACTTATTGAATAATGATGTAATAATAATGCCATATGTGGTGGTAGGGTTAAAACGCTGTTCGTCATTAAGTGTAGGTACAAACTAAACAAACATAGTGTAAACAAACATTGGTGACCGAAGTGTACACAGTTAATTTAATGAGGGTTAAATATTACTTTTTGGATGCTGCTGTCCGTCTTGACTTTGTAGCGGCTGGTTTGGTAGCAGTAGCAGGCTTTTCGCTACTTTCTCCGATCGCGTTCAGCTCGATCGTCGACTTGACGCGATGCTGCTTTTCGTCAGGACCTAATACAAACACATCACCATCTCTGGTCCAGCTGTTAATTACACCAAACTTTTCTCGTGCGGCCATGAAGATGTCGTGGCGTGTCTTCGTGAGAAACTCTGACACGGTGATGCCGGAACCCTTCAATTTGGTTTTGCTGAACCAGATCTTGTCTCTTGTGGCAACATCATGCATCTTGAAGAGGATAGGCCTTGGCTTTTGTGACGCAGTTTGACGACCGAGTCTTTGGCATCGCTTGATGTCTTTAACGCCAATCTGCTCCAGCTTGAATCGATCTTTGATGACAGCGGCAACCACCTGAGCGGTGTCCTCCTTCTTACCTTCAATCACTCCATGTAGAAGAAGGATCTTCCTTCGGCCACGCATCTCAAGAACATCAATATATAAGGTAGCTGGTGTGCTCGACTCCTTCTGAAGTTTCATCTCAAACTCTGCCATCCGCTTGTGGAAGTCAGCACTCATTTGCGACAATGAATTTGAGATGGTGGTCATACTGGGATCGAAGTGATGTTTATGTGAAAATGTAATGTGTATATTTGGATGGAAAAACACTAAACCCGGCAGGTACAATATTTATTTATTGTTTTTTATTAAAATATTGGTACCTAGTAATGTATTTTTTTATTTAAAACTTTTTAAATACAGAGCAAAATATGTTACTTCTTTCCGCAACTACCCCCAAAAAAATCATAGTATTTAATTTTACATAATACTTAAGTAATAGCAGTCCGGAGATCACCAGCCCCGACCAACGGCACCCGTTCACGAGCATGACGCACACGCCATCGTACAGATCAACCATATTGAAGGGAAACGAACGACCCGACATATACGCCACCATAGGCAGGACTTTTAGGCGAGCATGACATACTCAGAACTGCCGAGCAACATAGGAAATTTAACTAAATAAGTGACTACACAGTTCTCACATGAACAATGCAAAATTATCTATATATCTCAAAAGGCTGTTTAAAATATAATAATGTCAGCAAAATGACTGAATAAAAGTTTAATTTTACCGGTTTATTTATAGGTTTTTATCTTTTGATGTTTTGTGTTCAGAATATATAGAAGAAGAAGAAGAACGGTACCATATTTTTATATAGAGACTACGGTAACGTGAGTCACACATTCTTGTTAACTTCTTCAAATAAGAAATTTACCCAAACATACCAGATTTTTTTAAGTATTCTTCTTTGATATGAATACCAGTGTTATATATTCACACCTTATGTCCAGCAGTACGAGTGTTGCTATTTATTGTATTTATGTTACAAACATGCAACAACGTACTGCCTTTGAAGAGCAATACTTTGATAAAATCAAGTTTCATAGAATGTGTGGCAACCCAACCTTGTCACTCTTGCTACAGAGAGACGTGATTGACAAACTAAACCGAGCGTGTATATACTACGTAGTAAGATGTTACTTTGTTAGTCGGATTAATGACGAAGTAAGCTTGGTACGTTAATACTCGTGACACGTTGTCTTGTGGCTCTTTCGTCACGGCAATACACGGCTATACTTACACAATAACTAAACGTACATTTACGTACACACGGTCACACACAGTTGTGAACTAGTTTTTATAAAATTTACGCAAAATTAGTATTATTGCGCTGAAATAATATCAACAATAGTCTATTTGCATATGTATTAATTAATAAAATATCTATCTCAATATAATAATATATCTTCGTAGCCTGAACCAGAGAAGTGTCGTTAAAAAATCGTGGAAATGGGAAAAGCTCTTGTTCAAATGAAATTGGTACTGGGCTGTCCTTTATAGGACGAAAACTTAATAACCGCTTTGAAAAAAAAATATCACATAAAAGTTGGATAAACGTGGGAAATCACTATGATTAAGTCATAATATTATTTCGCCCTATCATTATTATTTTTTTTTTATTTATTTATACATCCTGCAGTAGCTCCCGGTCCGCCTTCGACGGAATACTCACATCTTTTCTCTACTTTATAACATATTGTTCAACCCCCTCACTCCCTCTTATCTCAAAAAACGCTTTAGGTTCTTAAGTGACACACATTCCAGGGTCTTGAGATCATCTGAAAACTTTCAACTGCAAATTCCAGTGCATTCTACAAGGTTCGCCGATAAATCTTTTGCTGTTGAAGCAGCACGCCTTTGGAATGCACTACCACTCTCTATCAAACGAGCTCAAATACTATCATCTTTCAAAAAAATGGTAAAACAATAACATAAATGAATGTTGTAATAAACTACTTGCATGACAAATACATTGCATAAGGCGGACTTAATGAATTATTATAAGTTTACTTTCAGCCTTTTTCTTTTAACAGCTTCCAGATTTCTATTTAGAGAAACCCTCCACACACTACTTTCCAAACTAAAACAGTCTATAGGGTAGTCTATAGGTGTACTTCTGCAGTCTACCGTATAATTTTTTCTTTCTTCTCCATAGGAAATCTCCTGTGTTACCTGCTATTTCTATTGTATTACCCTTTAAAACTTGGGGTTTTAAAACAATACAGTCTGGTAGAACTTAAATCTTTTTGATCAAATTACAATATTTTGACTGAGTGAGAGACTGACTTCTAAAGAATTGTAAAACATACAATAGAATATGATTTGAATAGCGTCTATGCAGACGTTAAGCAGCGAGAAGGTAGCTTATGGTCACGCTCCGCGGACGCATTATGCAATAAGCGAGTATTAGCGCTCGACACGGTGCGGTGCGGTGCGGCGGCGAGCTGCGCGATTTACATGTCAAAGGCTCGCGTCTCGCCGATCTCACTTCACTCCACGCCGCGCCGCCACTAACGCGATTATATCGAAGAACAACGCGCCTACACGGCAGCTATTAAATTGGGACTGCACACGTAGACACGTGTAATCAATCGACAAAAAAATTGGTATTCGTTTATTTCAGAGTTAAGTCAGTTTATTTTATGAAATTATCATTAAAGTAGTCTTAGGCGATCATTTAGTTGAAATGGAACTTGATTCCGGATTTTGCTGTAGTGTTATTTCTCATCATTACATACACTAAAATCTTTACACAATATCGATTACAAAACTATAATGTAAAAATGTGTTTGTAAAACGGACATAAAATCTCTCCCTCAGGATTTTTTTGATAATAGTAAAATACAAAAAAATGCAAAACCTATTAAAGTATTCGTAGTTAAGAACGGGGGCCTTCCCTTATTAAGAAGAGATTTCATGTCCGCTTTTAATTTGATTGTCACATGTGATCAAATTCAATTTTAATTTCAAGATTAGATATTAAGTTTTTCTAATGATGTCTTAGAGTTACTATTGAAATTGCCAGACTTGATGCAAGATCAACCGGGTGCATTTAATAAATCTAAAGTTACCCTACTACAACTAAAAGAAAATTCTGTTCTTAAGTTTTTAAAGCCCCGTACTGTTTCTTTTGCTTTAAAAGATAAGGTCGAACAAGAATTGAATCGCTTAGTAGGTTTAGGTATTTTGGTTCCAGTAAATCACGCGGAATATGCCACTCCTATGGTCCTATATCGAGGTACTAAAGGAGAATGATAGAATCGCGGGTGGTTTTTCAGTTACCTTAAATGAGGACTCGTAATAGAAAAATACCCTTTACTTAGGTTTTTACTAAGATCGAAGGGGGCGAGATATATAGTAAAATTGACCTTAAAAACTCATACAACCAATTTATTCTTGACGGGCCTTCATGGGAGCTCACGACAATAAATACTCATAAGGGTCTATATAAATACACGTTTAGTCTACGGGTTAGCTAACGCGATATGGGTATATTAAAAAAAACGATGAAGATACTTTTAAGCGGAATAGACGGTGTCAGCATTTGGCTCGATGACATATGCATTACGGGTACCGACAGAGATACGCATATCAAAAGACTCACTGAAGGCTTAGGCAGATTAAACGAAGGCGGGTTACGTCTCCATAAAGATAAGTGCCAATTTTTCAAACAAAAAGTTGTTTATTTAGGGGCTGATGACTAGTTCTGATAAAATCAAGGCAATAATAGGCCCCCGGAACCTACTAATATCACCGAAGTTAAGAGGTTCTTAGGCGTAGTAAATTACTATAGAAATTTGATGTCTAATGCTTTGTCCATACGTGAACGCGGGCCCCGCCGGATTCGGCGCGGTATTGCCGCAGCGCGGGCAGGATGATGCGCGTGAAAGCCCAATCGCGTGTGCGTCGCGATCGCTGACATTAAGTGATTGAAACTATAGCCAGACGACACGACACGTGAGGTAACTCAAGCGACGGAACGCGATACGGTAATTCAAACAGTTATTAGGTACATGGTAAAGGTCGTGGTAAAAAGTAGGACATTGCGCGAAAAATAATTTGTAAAGATATTTTACCTTATTTTCAATGCAAGTCTGACTTACAATACGAAAGTGGCTGCCTATTTAGGGGACACAGAATAGTTATTCCGTTAATTCTAAGAGATAATATGCTACGCGAATTGCACATTACGCATTTGGGTATAACTAAAGCGCGACCTCCTACGCAGTGGCCCGCCGCCGCGCCGCGACTAGTGGCAGCACGTGCATATAGATTACTAGCAGCGCCCCGCGGTTTTACCCGCTTAAGTCCCGGTACCGTGGGAATGTTGGTATAAAAAGTAGCCTATGTGTTAATCTAGGTTTCCTAGGTTCTACATACCAAGTTGCATCGCAATCAGATCAGTAGTTTTTGCGTGAAAGAGTAACAAACATCCATACATCCATACATCCATACATCCACACATCCATACATCCTTACAAACTTTCACGTTTATAATATTAGTAGGATGTAGTAATGGTCAAGTCGAGAATTCAGTCAGAAATTGTAAAAAATGTTAAAATCTAAATACCCGGCAGCGTGTCAAGTCAAGTTTAAGAACACCAACCATTTGGAGCCACTTTTGACCGCTTAATAACTCGATAATCTATTAAATATAAATACATAAAAAAAATTGTTTATTTATTAAAACCCCCTAGATTAACTAGAATCCCAAATTTCATAAATACACCTCAAATGGTCATTGAAATATTATCGTTTGAAAATCGTCATTTTTATCACTGACGGACTGACATATTAATCAAAAACCTAACCCACTTCTCGATGACCTAAAAGTTGAAATTAATTGTGTGTATGCAAAGGAAAAAATCATAAAACATTGAATTTTTTATTATTTTAACTATTAACAGACACTTTGAAAATGTACAGAATCACTATTAAAAATTTAGGTTACGTATGATGAATGACGAATAAAGAAGGAGTTACAAATAAACTATAATATAAAAAAAGGATTTATCAATAAATGAGCGGACAGCGCCGTAATGTGCTAAATAGCTTACTCAAAAACACTTTGATAATTTATACTGAACCTAATGTCATAGCCATAAGAGTGAGTTTTTATATTTGGTTCTAAGTTGGTGATCATTTACTCGGGGAGGCTATAAACAAGTAAGTGCGCCTTCAGTCACAACAAGACGACAGGACACTTCGAACAGTCTCGTTATGTGTTTTATTTGAATATCGCTTATGGAAACGCTCAAATTATATCATCATAATAAATAAAAGAATACCTTTAAACAAGTGTGCTAATCATTTTGATTTTTAAACTTTTGTGTTATTACAATGACGATGGAACAATATCGCTAAAACTGGAAATAATACACATGCACATTTTTAAGTTGGCTAAAACAAAAATGTTTATAATTTTATATTTCATAGAACCACAAAATGCTAGCAGTTCTTACAATACGGCTAACTTGAAACATACAGTTAGTTATGGAAGCGATAACAGATAATACGTAGGATAGTGCTGTAAGCATGTAAATGAATAGCGAAAATTTGCCATGTGAGCTGTGGGTTTGGAATCGAGCGCTATTCCGACGTAGAGTGTACAAATCGATACTCGCTAGGCACAATTTCAAGCTCCAAACTACCGATAATTAACATGTTACTTTTGCCCCTTTGTAAGTGATGCTCCCATTACACCGTCGGATTAAAGCCTTCAATGTAGGACAGTTTTGCGATTTATTATTTTCATGTTTGATTGTGTTTTGTATGTGAAACTTGCAGACCTGATTTTTTGGTGAAACGTGGTAGGCTGCGAGAAGAGCGATTATTTGATATAATTATTCTGTATAGCTATAGCTATAGCTGATTGTACGTACGAGATGTGAGAGAAATTAGTTACATGCATTGGAGCTCGTAGCAACTAAGTTCGTACGTGTGGTAATCAAATTAATCATATGAAAAGAAAACCGCAGAAATCATTTACACATTGATTCACAGAATCAATCATAATCAGAGAAATCTATATATAACACATTATCATTCAATTCAAGGTAAGTATGGCTTATTTTCGTTTTTTCCAAGTTACAGAGTAAAACCGATGTTTTCATTCACAAAAAAAAAGAATTTCTTACTTATCTAGTAACTTATAATAGTTCTGTTTCAAATTTACTAAAAGCTTTTTATCTATTAATGGTTTTTATACTTTCGTAACTTTCAGATACATCACAGTAATTATCATATCCTCATTTACAGCAGCGCGGTGACCGGTAAGAGTGGCAGCGGCGATGATGGCGAATATTGCAATCAGAAATTGCAGGTCGAGGAATTAAAAATCATACCTTGTTTTTTCAGAATTGCGTTCTCTTAATTTCTTTTCATCGGTTTAACATTTAGAAAGCTTTTTAATTGCTTACAATCACTCAATTTTTACTAATGTAATTTTCACAATAGATAAAACCAAAAACTTAATTGCTGTCTTTAAAAATTAGCACTTTAGAGTTTAATATTTCGCAAATGAGCCACTGAATCGAAAAACGGTCTTCACACTGTTACTGTTAGTGAAATACCCGTCTAACAATAACCCACACTATCGGATAGACGAGGCAACCCACTTTACGTGTAGAGGAGGGAGCTACGCTAAACAAATTGTAATTAATATAATATATATATACACATGCAAAATTACAGCTTTCTGCTACTAAAGTCTCTGAGCTAAGCCACGATAGACGGACAGACACACGGAAATGGCGAAACTAATAAGGGTTCCTTGTTGGGACTACGGAACCCTAAAAAATATCAAACATTTTATTTTCAAGTTTCATTTATTATATATATCTTAAACAACTTACACCTCAAACAATTCGGTATCGGCTATCGCTAGAATACTTTTTTTTTAAACATGTGACTCAAATAATGTTCAATTATGTAAAATACAACAGGCAGACAAATAACGGCGCTGCTGGCTGGCTCCTGTTCTAGGTATAACTCAGCCGACAAAGTCGTTTGCTTTTGGGGCTGTGTCCGGGACTAACACGATCAAGGTCAGATTCGATTGATCACAAATGCGGCCTGCGGATGGTTTTTTCAATCTTATTTCCAGGAAAGGTCAAAAGTCTTCAAACAGACTGTTGCTAAAATGCTTTTTGGCTTTTAATATAATCTAGTGATTGATTTCTACTGAGCAGACAAATTTCTGACTTAGACTCTGCACCTTAAGAAACAGAAATACGTATGTTTTGTTTATATACCTATTTGAGCGAATGGTGAATAAATAATTGAGTAATAAGAAATATAAAAGGTAAGCGTGTTATATACCTGCAAGTGAGTGGGTACCAATATTTCCTTGGTGTTGCGAAAGTGTAAATTCGCTTCTAATTGCTTCCCAAAGTGGGGCCGTTTCCTTTTTGGGTAAAATTCTGATCTATTATAGGCTTATTCAGGTATAAAACTGACAGCCAGTGGCGATCTCTGGCACAGAACGCGCAGGTAATTATCACAGAAACAAAGCAAACAGAATTTTGTTTATACCCAAAATAGTAACATCAAAAATATAGAAAATGTGCGGGTGGTTGAAGAACCTTCTACCTTACGATCTCGACGATGCGTCGTACGGAGGGCGTGCACCACTGAGCCAGTCAGCCTGTCAAACGTCAGGCAATTCAGAGGTATGTAATACCTTTTTGTGATCGCGTTAATTCCCGTTTACATACATAATTATATAATGGAACGCGAAAGATTAAAAGTTAGTATAGTGACATCGGCTTTTTGCGATTTATAATACAGACGGGCAAAATGTCAATATTATGAATTCGAGTTAAATTTCTTTTCCAAGCCGATGTAGTACAAGGCTCCGTTTTTAATAAAAACGCTTAAAATTAAGTCTCTCCAGCGGTAAAAATGAGAATGTACCTAATAGAAGATGAGAGATACAATTTATAGCAGCAAGTTAAATCGGTATTAAGCCTACAATTGGTTCACAATAGTCTAATATTTTAACGAGTTCGTTGATAGGCCCACTGCACCGGTTGTCGGCTTCCTATCCGAATCCTGTAACCATAAAAAAAGACTTGATTTTTAATGTCATGTCCAACAAACACAAATATTATTAATATTGTTGTTGGTGGTGGTAGTACAATAGTACGACGTATAAAAGTTTATAGTTTGAATGAAATGCCTTTTTGTTTACTTCAAATGTGTAAACTATCGGTACAGTTACACGGGTACAGTTTAGAAACAAATTGTGTTGATACAGAGAACCAACGCATCGTACACGTACCAACTGACGTGTTGAGAATCTACTTCATAGTGTTAAGGTATGGCGCATACCAAAAGCTATGCTATCTATACATTGAGAGTCTTGGTTGGATTTACGGTAAGCCCATGTGATACACTCCAATCACGGATTCTAACAAAATCGGTATTCATATTGTCAACTGCTTCAAGCAGTTTTTTTAAAGGTGCTTGAGAGTATATCTGAAGGTCATCTGCATAAAGGTGGTAGAGAGAAAGAAGTTGATGTGAGATTGAATTTATAAAAATTTCGAAAAGAAGAGGAGATAGAACGCCGCCCTGGGATACGCTGGCAGATATGTTGCACCAAGATGAATTTTTGTTTTATGCGCATAATATGTGCTGACAGCAACCACACAGGTAACTACGAAGCCAACCAATTATCGTTGGAGATATATTAAGAGAGCTTAGTATGCCAAGCAGAATGTCAAAATCTACTGTGTTAAAAGCTAAAGTAGTTGGAAAAATCAAGGATAGCAAGAACAGTAAGATTCCGATTTTCCATTCTGGTTTTTATGTCATCCGTAACATTCACCAAGGCTGAGACAGTACTATAACCGGGACGGAAATCAGAATGATGGGAATAAAAAAGGCTATTTTTGGTAAGAAATAATAATATAATAATAACGAACTAAGTTGATTATGAACGAGGCGCTCGAGAACTTTAGAAAAGAAAGGCAATATAGAGATCGGACTTTAATCAGAGTGGGCATCTTTCCAAGTAGATGGGAAGACTCCTTTTGATAATATGTAATTAAGGATATGGGTAATGATAGGAAAAACTTCGTCCAAAATAGGAAAAGATCATTTTACGGCTAACATAGTCCCTTCCAACTGCATTAGATGCGATCCATAAAATGCTCTTCTTAACAACACAAGCCAAGAATTTATTAAAAATAAAAGGATCATAACTAGACGTTAGTCCCATCAAAAATAGGCAGGGCAGTGAAGTGTTGATTAAGTGTGTGTTTCGATATGCACTACGAGCACTGGAAGGTATGCCGTCAATCCCACTAATATTATAAATGTGAAAGTTTGGATGGATGGATGCAAAACTACTGAACCATTGTGATGAAATGTATGTAGATAGCTGGAGACATGGATTAACATATAGACTACTTTTAATACCGATATTCCCACGGGATCGGGACTTACGTGGGTGAAACCGAGGGGTGCTGCTAGTTTAGTATACTGCAAAGCCGTTACTTTACAGTTAGCTATACTGGGTACTGTTTAAAATGCAACGCAGTCCAGTATACTGTCATCTAGTTCATCTAGTAGTAGTAGTAGTTCATAATCATCTAGTAGAGTTGTGAACATGTTGGCGTTGTGCATCTCTACACACCTTATTGCAGCAATTTCGAATAGATATATATTTTTCTTTTTTTTATGGAATAAGGGGCAAACGAGCAAGTGAGTCACCTGATGGTTTAGTGGCTACAGCCACCCATTGGCAGTTGCCAGTTGTCTTGAGTTGCAACTGCAACTCAGCAGAGTAACAAGTGCGTTGCCGGCCTTTGAGGTGGGAGTAAGGAAGGGAGGAAGAGGGGGATAGGGAGTGAGGAAGGAAGAGGGGGAAGGGTTAGGGCCTCCTGTAGCCTCACTCACTCAGCGAAAAACAATACAATTATTCCCTCCCGGATTTCTGTGAGGCCGTGGTATCACTCCGGTCAAGACAGCCCATGCATACGTGCCGAAGCATGGCTCTCCGCTCCCCTCTTGTTATTCTCGTTAGGCCTTATCTTGACTACATATTATAAAACAAAGTCCCCGCCTCTGTCTGTTTGTCTGTCTGTCTGTTTGCGATAAACTCAAAAGCTACTGAACGGATTTTTATATGGTTTTCACCAATAGATAGAGCGATTCATGAGAAAGGTTTAGGTATATAATTTGATAAGGTTTTGTGTAAATTGGTTGAAATATGATGATGATGGTTGAAGATGTCTCTGGTACCCGTGCGATGCCGGGGCGGGTTGCTAGTAAGTTTATATTTAGCTGCAGCTTTCTTAGAAAAAAGTGCCTTTATCTCGCTTGTTAGCCATGGTGAAGGTGCGTGCTTTAGTTTAACAGGTCGTACGGGAGCGTGCTTGTCGTACAGTTTTAGGATACAGATAGTAAAAAAATCAACCTTATTATCAACAGAATCTGTAGCTAACAAAGGAGACCAGTCGATGCTATTGACATCCTCGCCATCACCATGAATCATACATCTATTGATTTTGATAGCATGTTTCTTTCAGCTTCGATACCTAGTTTAAAGTAAATAATATAGTATAACTTTTAATATTTGTATAATAGCAAGCGGGATAATAAAATAAATTAATGGGCACATATTGAAAATTTATATATGAAGTATAATTAAGGCATCGCCCACTTTTTAAATTACGTGTATTACGTTTATTTTGTAGTGGATGTCTTGCATTTTTAACACAGTTTTATAAAGTAAGTCTGTAAAGTTAGTTTTGTAATTGTTCCGAAATTACAAAACGCATTTAAAAATTTAAGCATAACGTGGAAGAGCCATGCTTCGGCACGTATGGGCCGGCTTGACTCCGCTCGATACCACGGCCTCACAGAAAACTGGCAGTGAAACAATGATTGTATTGTTTTCGCTGCGTGAGTGAGGTCACCGGAGGCCCTTAACCCTTCCCTCTCCCCTATTCCCGTCCTTTACCTCGCCCCCCTTTCCTTCCCTCTAATCCCCCTCTCCCCACTTCCCACTCTTCCCCTACTCCCACCTAAAAGGGCGGCAACGCCCTTGTGGCTCTTGAGTTACAGGTGCCCATGGGCGAAACCGAAAAAAATTGTAGAACGCAGTTGACAATTTGTTTAGGTAAATAACTGAACATACGTAAATAAACATCTTTCGAAGATCTAATGCGTTCATGTATAAAAAAACTCATTTTTCCATTCAAAATAAATACACAGAAAGATATAATTTAAAATAATACCTACGCTATTTATTGTTAAGAAACACACCAATGCATTCGAGGACGACTAACAAAGCCATCTGTTCTTGTTGCCGCACTAATGATACCCATTACATACACTTAGAAACTTGTAAAATTGTGCCAACTGCTGGTTTATAGCGTGTAACAGACAACAACCACATCTGGGCGCCAACTTTGTAGTTTCGCTTTGTTCGTGCAGCATCTGCCTAACAGCTCCAGCGTCCATAATGGAAGCTCGCGTGCAAATCAATCAGCTGTCAATCGGACACCTGGCTGTGTACACGCTGGTTCCCGCTTCGAGCTCGCACACTACAGCAAATATCTCCAGCTAAATTAAACGTAAACTGTCTAGATAGTTCAACATGTTTGAAGCACTTATTTGTTATTACCACCTTAACGCAAACGGGTCTAGTATATATTGTTTCTAGGAAACTTATAAAAATAGAACGAAAAACGTACTTGAACATTTTTTAATCACAATACTTCTCTGTTATGAAAGTAATTACGTAAAGGCGTTCTGAAAGCCTGTTGAAAACGAAAATTTCTTCGCTTTTGACATGCAAGCTAGTTTACATTTACAGATAATCAAAAGTATGTCTTTCTCTTAGACAAAACAAAATACTACATTCTTAAACATGTGTGTTCCTAAGAATTTAATATTGTGTAAGAGTTTCTTCAGATGCTATAATAAAACAGAATACTTATGTAAAAAAGGCTTTCCATATATAATTTTAATGCATACATGGATATATAATATGATTAGTTGAATTAGATTAGATAACGTTAGTATTTCAATACAGCGCAAACAGTAGGAGCACGGTAGTGACCCAAAGTACTGAGGGTCCCAAACAATAGGTGTGTCGTGCCCACCTCAACAACAACGATACAAAGCTCCCTTATCTGTTATCACAATCCTATGGATCTAAACTTTGCGCAACCGAGACGTTATCTAATGCTTTTAATCCAGTTGCCTACTGCCGGCCATAGTTCGTATTCCGCCATAAACATAATTTACTCTTGCTTGTAAAAAGGGCAAGTTCCGTCGACCAGGTCCAATTCGATTTTACTATCAACACTACAGAGTGATGGCAAGAGGCAATGGTCCTATTTAACAGAAATCTTCTCAATACTATTTTCTTATAACCTAGAAACGTAGTTATTATTGTAGCTTCCTTCTCAATGCCTTCTAAACTATAAATTTGTCTTATCTTTATTCCATCAGTAACTGTATCTGATTGGGGGAGAACAAGAATTCTCGTACATGGAACGCGCCTTAAGTAACGGGCTGTCGCTCCTGGTACGTATGCTTACTACCCAGTACTCATTTAATAAGTAAGACTTCTTGAACCGCATTACTGTCCGCGACGAGTATTACCGCTTACTTTACTCGATTCGATTACTGCCTCCAAAAGAAGTCCGATACAACTCACCCGTTCACCTTCTTCCTCTCTGCTCATGCTCGACAACAAAGTTTCTCTAATAATAAAAAACTTAATATGTAGACAGCTGGAGACCTGGATTAACGCATAGGCTTCTTTTTATCCCGACATTCATACGGGGTCGGGACTTACGCGGGTGAAACCGCGAGGTGCTGCTAGTACCTTATATATTTAGTAAGGCGTCAGTAAGTATGAAAGAGTAATTAAAAAATGACGACTGTCAAATATTTAATCATCACCAAGCCGTGGCATGGCAGAGATCTTCGGTCCACATATAATCTTTTACTCTTAAGCTCTAACACACTTCTTCTCTAGTTCATTCTTCCTTTGCTGTCCACTCTATTTTACTACGGAATGTGCTTCCACTTGAAATTAGGATAATATCCACAAACCGTGACATGTTTATGGCTAAGGTCCGGGAATTTACAGGAAACAGTTAGCAGAAATATCCTCATGACCTCATAACCATACATATATTTTGTATATATGTATTGCAATTATTTGTATACATATATATTTATCTCCAAGTATTTGTGTGTATACTTTATGTACCTAGTATAATAAATTGTTTTGTTTATAAAACAGAGTGTATAATCAGCTTATTGTCACCTATAGTTTTTTTTCCATGCAGCTGACATGTCCTTAGTCCAAAGGTTGTCTGGTAGTGGACTTAATGCCATATGGCATTAAGTCCGCCCCGTGCAATGTTTAATGCAGGCAGTCATAATTAAATCAAGATAAGAACAAATATAATTATTTGAAAGATTTTCGATTTGAGTTTGATTAGATTTTTTTATGCTACGATTAATCCGACCCATACAGAATCAACGTGTTCTCTGAATGTCGAGCTATTTCCATGTTATTTTGAAGCTTAAGTGATGTTTAAAATTATAAAATACCATATAGTTAGTTTTTAACGACTTGGCTTGCCGTGCTGCCGAGTACTGTACATTTTATGGGATAGTAGTCGATTACGTGGTGATATTATAATATAATATTTATAGCGGTTTCATACCGAGAGAGGAGAGCGGCGACGGGAATGGAGCGGAGAGGAGACCACCTAGTAAGTTATTAAATTACACACGGGCCTTATAACAAAATATTGTAATCGAAATTCAGGTGTATTGCATATAACAGATTACATAATGCAATCCAACTTATTGAGGGTCGTTGAGAGGATATTGACGATAGAGAAACCGGGGTCACTTTCTACACAGACACATAAAAGGACCAGTGCATTATCGTTCCAAAATTATATTCGTTTCGAGAGGGACTTTGAATCACGATCGGCGAGTCACGCAAATCACGCAAAAGAAACACTTTAAAACGTAAGCTTGGCAATGTATCCACATTGAATCTAGTTACGTAAGAACCGAAGAGCTGTGACGACCTATGTGGCTTAGCAGTAGAGTATATTCGACACCAACGTCATAGGTCATGAGTTCGATTCACGATCAGTGCAAATATTTGTATACATGAGTACTGGTGGACCGGGTACTAAGGTGCATATTGGGAGAGGCCTATGGACAGCAGTGGAGTGCAATAGGCTAATTGATTGATTGGCGAGTACGTCTGTCATCTCTTTGCATTAGTTAAATTTAGAAAAATGTGTCTAAGTTAGGCTTAGTTTGAGTCTAAAAACAACATGTAATAATATGTCACAGAATATATATTCAATAAAATAACATAAGAGATCTAGTAACAAATCTAAATTAACACATTTTTTTGTAAAAATAATTTCACTTATCCATTATGATTGATGGATTGGTGATTGATATGCCTTCACCTCACGTACTGATACATTTAGAGTGAGTAGGCAGAAGTGTGTATTGGTGAATGATTCACGTTCCATAAATTTGCTCGCAAACAAAATGTGTTGTTATCGATTCAAAGTAAAGGAGTAATAGGTGGTTTGCCTGTAATAAATAGTGGCTATTTTGAGACTACTCCCATCTACAATAACATTATCCTATAATTGACTATAAACAACAGTAGTAGGTGGGATTAATAACTACGACGTCTGGCTAATTTATTGAGTCATGCATGAAATACGATGTCAAAACTAATTGTAAGAATATAGATAGACTACAAATACACTAAGTATGTACTTGGTACAGTAAAGTATGTACACATACATACGTATGTTATATATACCCGTCATGTGTTAGATACTGGGAATAAGGAAAGAATACATGACCTAAATATTATAATCAGCCGAATAACTACTAATCAATTACTGCCATTTCTTACTATTATTACTATAATCGTATAACAACCTCTCTCTACTTATCAGATGATAACAAATAGTAAGAACTCTCCATTTGTTTAGAAGTACGTTCCTAATATACATACATATCCCACTCGTGTACTCCTACTAATATTATAAACGTGAAAGTTTGTGAGTATGGACGTTTGTTACTCTTTCACGCCAAAACTACTGAACCGATTGCAATGAAACTTGGTATGTAGATAGCTGGAGACCTGGATTAACATATAGGCTACTTTTTATCCCAATATTATCACGGCATCGGGACTTAAGCGGGTGAAACCGCGGGGTGCTGCTAGTAGTATAATAATAATATATTTAAATGGAAAGATAGGCAAGAAAGGAAAGGCAATGGAAGAAAAGGGATATTGCTAAAACGAATGGATTGAGGAGTGTAAGCATACCTCGAGAAGGTCAGGGTCGCATATCAGCTACTCGAACTGGCTACAGGTATTATAGATACATGTCAAAAAATATGTTATGGGCGAACCTGGTCCTATGGTGACCAAACGGCAGGACCTAGACTCTTAGTATTATATTCCTTTTTATTTTTTCCCTTCAAAGATATATCTGCATACCGCCTACGCCTCTCTTATATAGGGAGGCGTAGGCGGTGTGGCGCAGTATTAAAGGTTGCTTGTCGCAGAAATAAGTTTCATTGGGAAAAGGTTATTAATTAAACCCACGCGTCCACACCTCAAATCCAACCAAACTTACCTTTTCCCAAGATTCTAAATAGGAACCTATTTATAATTTTACAATTATTCTACAATATAGAGCCCCAAAAGTCGTAGTTCCTTCACACTAAACCAGGTGCTTAGATGCCGTTCAATGTTAATAGACATTACACAATTTTTTTTACAGTATTTTTTTTAATAAGTCATAGAACTCACCCAAACAAATGTGTTCATTGACGTATATTTACGTATGATGTTCCAAAATATTGTTAGTGAAATGAAAAATAGTTGGAATGTGAAAAAAGTTTATTTATAGCTTTTCAAAACATTCCCCTCCAACCCCAAAGCTTTTGAAACATGTAAAAAATGTATCTTGCGGGAGGTCAAAAAATAACCGCTGAAATTCTTCAATGGCCTCTTCTACAGTGTTAAATTTTCGCCCACGAAGCATATTTTTTTACCGTGGGAAATAAAAAAACATCGCATTGAGCTAAATCTGGGCTTAACTTTAAATGGTAGTCCATAATGTGGTACTACAAGTTGGATATAAACAGGCAAACAGGCTCATTTCACCATAAAAAAAACTGAAATTTTAACAAATTACAATAACTTAAGTATATTTTATTGTTATTAAAGTCGTCATTCATCGGTTTTTGTGTATTATAATTTACTTTTTATTCATGGTACCTACTACTCTCTGCCATTCAAAAATAAGCCGATGTATTTAAATAGTCCATAGTTCTAGCAGCTGTGTGAGCGGGCGCGTTAACTTGGTGAATAAAAATGCTACGGACACCGTTCCTTGTCGTTCGCTCTTACACTTGAGGCAGACAAACTTCGCAATACCATTCACTAGCTCTACGTTCTTGTGGAATAACTGCTACTGGGCAACTGCTTCGAAAAAAAAACCGCTATAATTTTTTATTCACGCTCCGACCGCGAACAACTTTCCGGGCAACTCGTCTTCTCCAAATACCCATTGCGTGGATTATTGCTTCGTGAGAGGATCGTAGCTGTAGATCCAAGTTATAAGGATATAGGATTTGTGAAATTCCTCTCTTGAACTTTTCTAGCATAAATTATTATAATATATTATTATTATCAGCTCAATTTTGTTTATTAATAAACATGAATGTTGTACTATCATCTCGTCGAGGTTTTTATTTACTGTGTATATAATAGATAATAAAGAATAATCAGTGCGTCTACGTTTTAGCGACGCTTTGATCGTCCTACATAGTATTGAATTTGCTTCAGCATTGTTCTCTTCGTTTCTATTTATTGCGTATTACGGCTACGATACGGCTTTGAAGGCGACCTGCCTCAGCTAGTAAGTACATTAAGGGAGTTTGGTTTGTCTGCTGTGTTTATGGAAATACGCTAAGGTTTATCATTGACTCTTGCCATCATTTCGGCTCACAAACGGAGGATGAGTGGTGGGCTTACGACCTCAATTCCGTCAGTCATGTAACACCTAATTCAATTGGTCATAACATTACCTTCGTATAATAAACGCATATGAAATTAGTCAATGAGCGCACCGAACCATATCATGGCACATAGGCGACGCGCAGTACATCGACCTCCACATTCACATTGGGCTCTTTGAAGTGCAACTGTTATTAACGATACGGCCCTGCCCGTAAACACAGCGCTTTATGACGACACTGTGCGCATGCGTTTTTCATCTTGATGGAATACTGCGTAACAAGAACATAATAACTTTGATGCTGTACAGACATTTGGGGTAAATCCATTTGTGACGTTTTAGCGTTAAAAATATTCGTAATATTAGTAGATGTTAAGTCAAGCTGTAGAGAGTCAGGGTTATGCAGGAATATACTATACATGTCATGTCGTTTCTTAGGTTTAAAAACCATTTCAAAGAATTTGGATACATGTAAAGGAATGCTTAGCTGCCCAATACAAGCGGCCACCCTACTTCTCTTTTCTTTGGGAGAGGCAGTTTTGCTTATGGCTAATGTCTTGCTTTTACTTTAATTAACATTAAATGGTAGTTCATAATGTACTACTACAAGTAGGATATAAGGCAAACAGGCCCATTTCACCATAACATTAGCATAACATTTTAAAATATTAAAATAACGTAAGTATATTATATTGTTATTATAGTCATTATTCTTCAGTTTTTGTGTATTGATTTTAATTTACTATTAATTCATCCTACCTACTACTCTCTGCCATTCAAAAATTCTTTGACCGAATAAAATGTATTACTAATTCAATTAATTAAATGGAGCTTAAATATACGTGTATTATATTATTTATAAGTTTGGTTTGTTTGTGCTAAAGTTTTCGGCGTTATTTCCTGCATGCCAGAATATCGTAAGCTCCACTTAAGTACTCAGAAACAGTAAATCACCCACTTTCAGCTACAATTATAGGTAATAATAAATATAGCGTGTCGACACGCGAGAGCTCATTCATAATTTCTCTTTGATTCAGCAATTAAAATAAAATGTAGTGGATGGGCTGCATGATAGAGGATATGGATATAAAGGAAGTAAGCAAGTGAAATGACAAATAATACAGTAGAATTGAAGAAGAAACAACGACGTAAATGACGATTATTTAGGCCATATAACTGAATCACGTAAGAATTATTAATAATAAGATACAAACTGCAAAGCAAAGCAAAGCACATACCTTTACTGAAGGAGAAAGCCATAACTTATCTATTCATATCTATCACATGAGTACAGATTTAGTACAATCCGTTAATCCTGTTATCACAAATATATCGACCGTATTGAAAATGTTCAAAAGCGCTTTATCAAATACCTCTGCTTCCACCAACATATTCCATATCAGTCTAGTAATTATTATTAACTTTGTCGTAAATTTCATCTCTTACCTCTTCATAATCGTCGTGAGATAGCTGATTTTATCTTCGTCCTTCAAATATTAAATAATAATATTAATAGCCTCGAGCTCTTATCTAAGTTTTCCTTTAATGTACCCTGTAAGTCAATCCGTTTTAACCCACCGCTGCAAGTACCAAGTGCTACTACAAACTATAGGCAAAATAGTCTTATAGTGAGAGCAAGTAGAAACATTAACAGGCTATGTAGACAGTGCGATGTTGACCCTTTTTGGACCAGTGTGCCCGCGGCAAGAAGGTGTTTGAGTCTAAAATTTTTCAAACCTACTAACTGATGTTATGTTTCATTGCGAAGTAAATTTGTTTTATGCATGTGACGTGTTGTTTTTGTTTAGATAATTGTGTATTTATCTTTCTGGGTGTAACGCGTGATGTGTTTCAATGCGTTTGTTTGCATATTGTTTGTTATTCAATTACTATAAGTGAGGACTTGTTATTGGCTCTCTGAAAACTAAATTCTCCATTTTTATTATATTGTTATATAGCTGTAAGTCTTCCATGCATTAAACACATTAAAATAAATTAAAATTAAGATACTTATGGCAACGGCTCCAGAGCACTGTATTTTTGAAAGATTTTCTAATCTTCAAAAACTGTTGAGAGTAATTGCACATTATCGACGGTTTCCAGAAAAGGGAAAAGATAAGAGTTATTTGAAAAAGCAAGAAATAGAAGAAGCGCTGGACAGTTGTACAGTCAAAACTCAAAGAGAAATATTTACCATAGAATACAAACAACTAAAGGACAAGGGCTATATACAAACAAAAAGCAGTAAATTAAAATCACTCTGGGTTTACCTTGATGACAAGGGAATAATATAATTAAAGCTCGAGGTAGACTTGAGAAGTCACAAATGAGCCAGGATACAAAACACCCAATAGTTCTCCCACATTCTAGTCATTTCACACATCCCATCATAGCTGATTCTCATATTCGAACGCTGCATGGAGGTCTTCAGCTGATGACTATCTCAGGTCAGCCTATTGGATTTTAGGAACTAGACGCCTGGTAAAACAGTATGTTAATAAGTGCGTAACTTAGGCCACAAAAAAGGCTCTTACCAGAAATCAGCTCATTGGTTCTCTTCTATCCGTACTCTGTACTCCAGCCAGACCATTTTGAAATAGCGGCTTTGATTATGCTGGACCCATAAATATTAAGCCTACTAAAGAACATTTGTTTGTTTATATGCATGGCCACCCGCACTCTCCGCTTAAAGTCGGTAAGCGACATGAGTAATGACATGACATGACAAGCATTTCGTATCTAGACGAGGTCACTGCCTCAAAATTTGGAGTGTCAATGCCACCACATTCGTGAGCGCGTCTAGAGAACTAAAGCAGTTGTCCAGCATACAGACAGCAATTGCGGAATGGCATTTCCTTCCTCTTCATAGTTCCAACTTTGGCGGACTTTGGGAAGCAGGAGTGAAATCCACCAAATTTTACCTGAAGCGAATGGTTGGCAACGCGCCACTTCCTGATGAAGAAATGAGTACACTATTGAGTCACGTTAAAGCATGATTAAACTCCAGGACAATGAGTGTTATCAACGTAATGGATCCGGGTGAAACTCTTCTACTAACACCTACACATTTCTTGATTGGAGAGCCAATAGCGTTCCAGACAATAAATATGACAGTGCAAATATTAGTTACTTGCCACGTTGGCAATTGATCCAGAGAATGTTGCAATCCTTTTGGAGTCGTTGGTCTCATGATTACTTATTTAATCTTATGAACCGTTGTTCGGTAATTAAACGCCCAACATCCAAATTATGTGTATTGATAGTTGCAGATTAACGATTTTGGTTAATTATTTGTATCATTTTGGCAACTGCATTCTAAATCTTTTTTGTGTTTTTTTTTTTATTTATTGTTATTTTAAATGATCTTACACAACTGTTAATTTTAGATCAACTTTATTCCTGATGGAATTATTTCAACTTATATGCCTAGTTTTAAATATAGATCAACTTTATTATATACAATATACATACATGGTGATGTTTTAGAAATGCAATTATGTACTGTGTTGTTGTAACTTGTAAGCCAACTTCGTATATAGTTGCTATTATTAGTAAAGTAACGTAAGCAAGAACAAATTGTAATGTAAAATACTTCAAAGGACATTCTGTCAATAATGTCCTTGGCCGGCGATGTCAAGTATCAAAACATTTTATGCTAAAAATGTTTGCGGTCAACCTCGAAAGAGGGCGTTGTGCTGGTCTACTGAATCGCGGTCTGGTTACGTTACCGATTTCATTATATTACATATTACACATTAAATTCAACTAGCTATTAGTTCAAAATACAGTTTTATTTCAACACTCCTAGTATTTCCACCCAGTTGAGTTCAACAACAGTACTCAGTCGGTATTTAACATTTGGTCGGACAACACAACAGACCCTTCAGAGACCTTATTTTATTTAGAACCAGAGTATTTTTGAAGATCACTATAGTTTGGTAAAACTGAAAAAAACACGTTTTATCGGCTAACTAAATTAAAAAGTAAAAAAGAGGTCCACTATCGACCTCCTAGCTTCATCATCAGACCATCGTTATTGATCTCAATCTGTTGGACGCGTCAAAAGGCATCTTATATATAGGCTAAACTCGAGGGATTTTTTAGAAGCCACTGTATAGTTCTCCTATCCACCTCCTAGCTCTATCAACAGATCATCTCCAAGACGCCAAATTATACTATTATTATACAAACTACTAATACATACAAACTTTTAGTTCGATAAGACAATTAGAAGTAGGTTCAACTTGACTTCCAAGATTCGTTTACGTAGTTAGTTACTAGTGAAGCTAATAAAAGCGTGTTAATAAATACAAAATAAAAAAGAAATTTCGATTCAGGAATATAAAACTGGAGCATTTTTCTCCACATAATATAGATAAAAAAAAAATGTGATCGTCTAGTTCTAGAGTCAATAGGAAGCCCGCCTAACCGCATCGCGTGAGGTGGTAACCACGGAAGTCCCTTATACGTAAATAAAGGCGAGGGAGTAGTTCAATGCGGAACTGCTTACGCTTGTATTAAAAAATTTAAATACACCCGACTTAAAATCCCTTCAATAATAAAAAACAGCTGATGATCTTCGAACCGCTAATCAGTTTTCTTGAATTAAAGCTTAAAACTTTCGATAAGGTAACGTCTTAGAAAAAAAAACTAAATCGGTCCATCCGTTTAGGAGCTATGATGCCACAGGCAGACACACAAATACACAGACAACAGATATATATATATATAGCCCTCGTTTAATGCTGTAAGCGTATGACGAATTAATTAAGATTCATTATTTGTGAACTTTCAGCAAACTGCTGGCACTACATTCCAGGCGATGGCTACTACAAGTAATGATGCTCCACTACCCGTCTAGTCTATCTGTCAAGTATTTGGCTTGGCACCGACTTCAAACATACCAGTAGATACACACCTAGTGCCTTTATAAAGTTACTTATATATTAAGTCGGTTTATTTTTTGTTTCTTTTTCTATTTTTAGTGTAACTAAGGTATGTATGTACGTACTGAGTAGCTATAATAATTAATAAAAAAAATACATGTCGCCGAATATAGAACCTCCTCATTTTTTTAAGTATTTTAATTATAACAAATATTTTATTAAAATCGACCTATTTGCTTTATTACTCACTTAGTATGTAAATAGTTCCTATCCTTACTTTAATCTAGTCTTAAGCACCTTTGTAACACTTTTCCCTTTGTTTTTTTTTTTCAGTAATCCGCAATCCGCGGAAACTTAGTGGATTGTACGTTAACCCACATATGCATATGTTTTCTTTTTTTACTTATTGAGTGTCATGCTCGCAGTTTATTGTGCGTCAATGGCTACAGGAGTTACAGCAATGGAAACGGTTCAGATATTATTTGTTTTTACACTACTAAAGTTCAAAACGAGAAGATGTATAATGATAGCAGGCAATTATCGTAATCTATGGAAACATATAACCCAAACGACGCATCATAACTCAAACGCATTTGCTGCTGGAGTTTAGACGGGTATTTTTTGGTCTATGTCATAACCACCATCAATTATTAATACTGCATTAAAAGCTGTGGTTCTTGTTAAGTATAACTGCGAGAATATGTAATGTATGTATGTTGTTTGTTTAACATTAGTAACCCTTGGCTTAAGGAATATAAAATGTAACATTAAACAGCAGTTCGCGTGTGCGGCCACTCGCTGCAGTGTAATTCAATCTCTGCGTTTGTTTGTGTTCTCAAATCGCCATAATTCTTATTTACACCATCAGAAAACCTGGACATGCAAGCCGTGTACTGAGCACGATATATTTTTCACCCTACTGTATGAATATCTCAATAAAAGATATTGTGACTAAGTAATTCGTGTACCTTTCTACCAGGGACTGTTAATCAGAATTGTTTATCTGAGTACAAAAGTTCAGGTACCACGTATCTGTACTAACACATAACCGCTTTGTAGGTTACCCTCGTTATTGTAAATACTCCTAAGAGGTGTACTAAGCTCACTAAATAAGACATATTATTATATTAGCATAAAACCTCTATAAGTAGTATTCGTACTTACCAACTTTTTTTTTATTCAGTCAGCCTTTGACCACGGCCAGTGCAACCTAGTCGAAACGTCAGGCATTTCAGAGGTATGTAAGGGTTCTGTACCTCGAAAGGAAAAAACGGGAACCCTTATAGGATCACTTTGTTGTCCGTCCGTCTGTCTGTCTGTCAAGACCCTTTTTCTCAGGAACGCGTGGAGGCATAAAGCTGGAATTTATAACAAACACTCAGGTCTACTGTCCCTTGAAGCTGTGAAAAAATCAAACTTATAAACTATACTTATACAATCAAAGATACAGTCGTTTATGCCGCAAACCTTAGCAAATTTTCGACACTCGCAAGGGAATCAAAACCTACAGGGTACTTTCCGTGAACTCAGAATCTTAGAATTTGGTATTAAGCAATGTCTTATAGCACAGATATATAAAAATTGCGAAATCCGTACATTTTTAGCTACATTTAATAAAAATATTTTACGGAACCCTCGGTGCGCGAGTCCAACTCGCTCTTGGCCGGTTGGTTTTTTTACTTGTATCAACTAGGTATTTGTCGGCTACACCTAACGCTCCAAACTTTGAGCACAACTATCTGTAAAACCCGGTATAAGGCAGATGTGACACCGACGCAGCAGGTCGCTTCACCAAAAGGAAGGCCCACTAGGCTTCCTCCAAATATATACGTGAGTACCACCGTATATACTAACAAATATACTCCTATATAAAGTGAGTTTGTTTGTTTGTTACACTTTCACGTCTTAACTACTCAAACGAACATCATGAAATATTGAGCACACGTTGCCAGGAGCACTGAACAGGACGTAGGGGGTAGGACAAATACCTTTTATCCAGAAAACAGTACTGTTCCCGAGGGTGGACATTAATAAATAGCTATGCATGAGTTTGTACAGTATGACATACAAACGGTATGTTTTTGACTGCTCTGAGTGAAGAACTTTGTGAACAGTTCAATATTTATTTACACTAACTACTGTTCATAGTCCTTTTAATTTTATATACAAACACTGTTCCCATATTAAAAAGAAACAAAAAAAACGTTTTTAACTTTCTGAGAGACGGCTTAAATTAAATGAACTTACAGAATAAGAGCTTCTCTATGTCTGTTCTTAGTGTAACCAGCACTTCAACCGAGTGGACTTGTTTATATGTAGTTTTAAAATCATCGCTAAACGAACTTTTTTAATATTACAAAAATATGACGTTCTGTTGCTGGCATACAGCTTAATATAATATATTAGTGGAGTGTTAGACACAGACGTACCAAGTTTCTAGACTAATCTTGTTCAGTAAAAGGTTATTCAAAGTTGCTACACAACACTGCATAAGTTTTAAGCTACTCTGCGAACTTGGGTTAAGTAATTCTTTTAGTAGTATTGTTCGGGACAAGTGGGATATTTTATGCAACACTAGATGTAACTCCGGGTTTTCTTACAAATAATATAAAAACGTATTAACGAATAAGTGATTTTGGATATGGTTGGTTGTCTGTTTGTCGTAGTAGCTTCATACGTAGAAATACCATAATTCTCTAGAAGTCAGTCTGCTACAAATGAGCTCAAAATGAAGACAAACTACAAGAGGCTTACTTTATACTTGTAAGCCTCCTCCTCCGTAGTATTAGAATAAAAACAATTATAAAACCAAGTAATTTTGTAAGATTACCAGTAACAAAGTAGAGCACGTTGAGAAAGTGAGTGATGCAACGCAACTACTGAACGCATCGGTTCTATCATCAATTCAAGATCAGTTCCTCGACAAACATATTGTCAAGTGTAACAAATCTAAATATCTAGATATCACTGTGTTCCAGTTCTAACACTTGCCAAGTTTGGTCTCGTTATAACTTAGAGCCGCCACTGTCGCGTCTTTTGAGACCTAATTACCATGGTTACACTTTGTCACGTAAACATTCTAAAGGTTTTGGGTTTGTTTGTAAGTATTAAGTTCGTTGCAATGTACTTTAGAGTGTAACAAAACGTTAACAAGATTGTTTAAGTGTCAGGTTATAATGTGTTTATGTAAGTATCTTGTATTATTTATAATAGACTGAGAATTTGGTGGTGGAATATGAGAAAAAAAATATCTTAGATGGTGTAAGTTCGTCAAACATTCCCCTATGCATGAAATATAAGAGTCGTATGAGGATATTGCAAAAATTCATGAGGCATATACTTGCCAAGGATCTTAGTTAAGACTCTTGGCAAGTATCAGCCAGGTCTTAACAGCAAGGGTTGCTCCAGCTGTTAAAACCATTTCATAAATTAATTGTAGAAGAAGAAGGTGCGGTAGGAAAATGGATCTCTTGAAGTTTGCTTTTGCCCGTGACTTCGCTCACGGTTAATGTTTTGACAATCAATTCACTATCCCTTAGGATCAGTACCTTTTCTCCAGATCAAAAGTGTATTATGCCCTTTTCTGTATTATTATACATATTACAAATATTTGTATAAATAAATGTCTCTAAATATGTTTTTCGGTTACCATTGTGTACCAGGGTGACAAACTGACACGTTATGTTAAAAGCCATCACATGCGGATATGGTTTGTCTTTTCTATTATGTTATTTCTGCGGATATGAAATTTTACCACATACAGGTAAACTTTATAAGTTATCGATGGTTCTGCAAATATTGAAACTCAACATTGAGTGCGAGAGACCATTGACTACTGGCCGTTGAATGCAGCGTGTAACGTGCACACCGCTCTAAAATTATATTACGCTACTGGTAAATAGATTATGGCCACACTAAACTGTCGCTGTGCAATGTTTGCAGGTGTAGAGGCAAGTACGTACATGGCCTTGATATAATCTTACAATAATTACACTCTGTATACTTGAAGTATTCATGATTTTCTATAAAAAGTGGTACCTAATTGTCTGTGGTATACAAACACTGTCGCATTATTCTGAATGCGATCATAAATAAGAAACGAGTTCCTTAAAAAAAAATCTCGAATAAATTAATCTATATGAAGGCGAACGTAATGTTAGTCAATACCTACTTAGTAACGTTGGTGTTCCGAAGTTTCTCAAAGTAGTTTTATATACAGTCTGTTGCTAAAAGTCGATTGCCTAGAAAGCAATAAAAGCCTAAACGATTCTCTGAGAAATGGGTTCATGACGATATTATACTTTGGCTCTAATTTCTTGTCTTCAATATTACAGTACCCTTGTTAAGAATGAGTATTTTATTTGGATTGCTATGAGATTTGTGAGAAAAGTTATGTTTAACAGATTGCTATTTAGTTACATAGCAACTCAAGCGTGTAACGCACTTTGATAAATGTGCAATATGAAAAAATCCTTCAAGTCGTCTTTGTAGGAGGGTTAACCAAAATGGCATAGGAGTCTAGTACCACTCAGTACGTGAGACGTTTCTCATTTATCATGCATATCATTGCTTATATATATTGTAGTAAAAATAAAAGAATGTTTGACTAAGTATTTTAAGGGTAATTTAAAAAAATATCAATTAAAATAATCCTAGACGCCACGCCGCAGTGCGTGACTACGTTCATAATACACCGTATAAATTTAGTACACAATCAAAATAAATATGTGGTTGAGTTACTCATTGTTTATTTAGTTAACGTACACGTGTATACGCGAGACCACTACCACTAGATCTATTTGCGAGTCTGTTTGGTGAAGCCACACCGTGCGGTCCAGATATTGGGAGTGTTGTTTAATTTCTCTTTAGTAGTATATCTAGGAATTCAAGTGAATTAAACGCGAATCTCGACGAAAACCGCTAAGAGGAGCACAAAGCAAAGAGTTTTCGAAAGAGACCACTCACGTTCGATATAGATCTACACTTATAATCTCGCCACCCACTATAACCATAATTTACCCTTCTACAATCAATAATAACAATCATAACAACATTACGTTATAATTACATTACCTTGTAATCAGTTTGTGTTTTTTAATTAACAACAAAGTATATACTATCAAAACTTAATGGAATCATATTCATTAAAAAAAAACATTACTTTCTGCAATCCAAGTCAATAAAATTCATGACAAAATAAATAAAATAACGCTCTAAAAGATATACACGCTCTTAACTTAAATATAATAACTATAACCACTGTTACCTTTAAAGAATATGTTCTTAATTATTTCATTTAAAAATTATAAATATACTTTGTCAGTACACGTTGGCTTATTAATAATTCCTTGAGATAACCATCATGGTTTGAGCCTATTTTATATACAAAACCAGCTGCACCCCGCGGTTTCACCCGCGTAAGTCCCGATGTCGTAGCCTTATAAAATAAAGCCTAATAAATGCCTATGTGTTAATTCAGATGTCCAGCTACATACCAACTTTCACCGCAATCGGTTCAGTAGTTTTTGCGTGCACGAGCAACAAACATCCATACATCCTCACAAACTTTCACGCTTATAATATTAGTAGCATAAATTATAAAAGACAGATTTGTGTGTTTATAACTTTCTTATTTGTGTGTGTGGGTTTTTTATAAATATTTTTAACACGCTTTTATTAGCTTGGTATGTATGTATGTAACGGAATTTTTGAACGTGATTATCACCGCCTTCAATACGTCGCATTAATTTGAAACACTTATCAAGGGCCGATGACAATACAATAATTTAAATAGTTTGTTTCATTATCCATTATCAGGATCTTCAGGATTAGCGTTTTTTTTTTTTGCGCCAAGTACGCGTTTAAAATAAATATTCCGGACAGGGAGCCTGAGAAACGGCGACAAAATACGAGGAAGGCAGCAGGCGCCCAAATTACCCACTTCCATCACAGGGAGTTAGTTACAACCTTAATAAATTATCGATGAAAAAATTATAAATTAAAGTGAAAAATAAATAATAGTTTGAAAAACTAAAAATTTAATAGAAAATCAAACAAAAAAATATTCTTATTGTAAAAAAGCGTGGGGTGCTTTTTAAGATATTTTCATAATCAAGCACTCCAGGCTTTTTTACAATAATTTTTTTTTTTGTTAATCACACTATTCTTAATTTAAATTTATTGAAAATTATTTTCTACTTTTTAGTTTGGTTTTCTATTAAAGCGTGTTTTTTAGTTTTTTTAAACTTTTATTTATTCAGAATCATACTTAAGTCAATGATGGTACAGAGACTATTTGACAATTAGTGAAAGCTTACTAGGGTAGTAGTAGGTAGCTAGGGTAAACCCCCGGCGATTAAAAGCAGTCTGAAAAAGAAAAAAAAACTTTTTTTTTTCTTTAACGGGCTTTTTTCAAGAGATGGAACACACAGGAGAAGATAAACTCTACGAAGCATTTTAGGTTCAATACTACTTGTGAGTTCAGTACCGACGATCCTCGTAGTTGACGATACTCAAGGCTAAAGAGCCTTGAGTATCGTCGACGATTGGAGCAGGTACCGAGTCAGGAAGCTCCAATTGGTATTCAAGCACTTCTGCATAGAGATGACGGTAGTAGGTAGTATTCAGAAGAACTAACAATTTATAAAAAACAGCTTTACTCCACATTGAAATATTGCAAAGTGTTTGTATGTATTTGTTGCAACAAGACTAAATTTCAATATTATATAAAAGTACCTACAATAAGAACTACAAGGCCCTATTTTATTCGTACTTTATAAAACACTATAAAGGTTTTAGTGTTTTATAAAGTAGGTTTAAAAGGTAGGTCTTCCAATAGGGACTTCCGAACTTTGACAGTTGATAGCGGCCATATTATTGAAGCTACAACTGACGAAATAAATGAACTGGCTGTCATTTATTCAGTCTATTTTTTTAAATCAATATGGACGGATATAGCGATGAACAATCGTGCACATAAAAAAAATTGTTTTATCAAAATGGGTGCTCTGTTCAGGCAACGTTCTGCACACTTCGCCCAAATCAAATCAAAACCATTTATTTCAATTAAACCAACAAAAGGTATTTTTGAATTTTCAGGAGTAGCAGTCAGTCAGACTAAGTCAGTGGTGAACATAGTTGCCTGTTCCGAGCTAGTTGCCGAGAAGAACAGGCAAGAAACTCCAAGGACACTCTTTTTAAAAAAATTTGGTTACATTGCGTAAATGAAATAATAATAATAAAGAGAATAATAATAACTCCATACATCTCACACACGGCCGTCTGATCCTAAACTAGGCAGAGCCTGTACTATGGTAACCAGACTGCAAATAAACATACTTATATATTTCTAAATACATACATATTATAGATAAATTACACCCAGACACAGAACAAATGATCGTGCTCATCACACAATTATTTGTCCTGGGTGGGAACCGAACCCACAACCTCTGGTTTAGCAGTCAGGGTGTGAGGACAAAGTAACATATTATTCTAAAATATAAAAAGACGCGCTTATTACTACTATACATATTTAAGTAATAGCAGTCCGGAGATGACCAGCCCTGACCAACGGCACCCGTTCACGAGCTATACATTTTACGGTAGCCATAATCGTCCTATCGAGAAAATTGATCGCAATGTGGTGGATACATTTAAGTCCACTGGTTCAGTAAACAAACACCCGTACGATGACGAAACGGAAGATCTGCCGAAAACATCACCGCTGTCCGTGAGTGTGCAGGAGAACCCGAGGCAATCAATTTCACGTCGCCTTTATTGGCGAATTTTGCGTCGCGACTTGGTCCTGCACCCGTAAAAATTCAACTAACACAGGAGCTGAAGGTAAACGACCATAGACAACGACGTGTGTTCGCTGAATAGCAGTTGGAAACTGACCCTAATTTTCATTAAAAAATCATCTTCAGCGATGAGACCCATTTTAAATTTGGGACGATACCAATCCACATGAGATTCAAGAGCGTCCAATACATCCCGAAAAAGTCACTGTTTGGTGCGTATTTTGAGCTGGCGGCGTCATCGGTTAATATTACTTTGAGAACGACGTTTTCCAGACCATCACCGCCAACGGCGAGTGCTATAGGTCGATGATTACCAACTTCTTTTGGTCTGAAAGGGATGATATGGGTACGACCGACATGTGGTTTCAACAGGACGGTGCTACATGCTACATTGGACATTTTGCACGAGTGATTTGAGGACATGGTCATCTCACGTGGTGGTGATATGAACTGGCCACCGAGATCTCGTGATTTTACCAGGTTAGACTTTTTTTCGTGAGTTTTTCTTTAGTAGCAGGTCTATGCGAATAAGCCATACTGCGAACCTCAAAGTTAACATAACCCATGCCATAGATCAAATTCAGCCTGATTTATGCGCCAAAGTCATGGAAAATTTTACATTTCGGATCCGCGCCACCCAGCAAAACCGCAGCGGACATTTGCACGATGTTATTCTTTCAAACTAATAAAAAATTGATAATAACTCACACGCACTTTGTTTTATTTAAATTTAAAGATCGGAAGTGCTTAATTAAAGACCCTTACATAATACATAGGTGATGTATTTCATTTTTGACTTTATAATAACTAGTAATAGTATTAGTAAATTACTTTAATAACTTTTTAATTAACTAATATATTTAATAATTACGAAGCCATAAAAAGGCCCACGCAAATTGGCGTCCCCATGCGAGCACTTACGGCGATCGTGCGAATAATTATGCGTTAAAAAACTTAAAATAAACTAACCCTGTTACGTTGCCGTACCATAACAGTCAGTTACTCATTAGAATATTCCCGTCCACGAGTAATAATGATCCATTATTGTATGTTTATTAGTAATCCTTAATATTGTTCTGGTCGATCGTTTTGTAAGAAATGAAGTGATAATAAAAGTTCATAATATGTTGAACCTAAATGTGATTACAGCACTTTGAAGTGGTTGTTAGCAGGTCGCTCTCTGCATTTAGCACTTTGTAAACGAAGGGGAAGTTCCAACTGGAAATATTACCATTTTTTATGTTATAGGGGAAAACGAGCAGACAGGTCACCTGATGGTAAGTGACTACCGTCGCCCATGGACACCTGCAACTCAAGAGTCACAAGTGCGTTGCCGGCCTTTGAGGTAGGAGTACGCTCACTTCGTTTTTCCACTGTACCGTCTGCTAATCAGACGGACGCGGGGGATAATCGATCCGCTCATAATGTGGACCACCTTGCCTGGAGATAAGCAGACGCAGCCACATCCACCGCGAGGTTTTCTAGGTAAGAGTTGAAAAAAATATACGCGTTGTGTTATTTTCTTTTAAAAACCACCCTTTAATTTAATAATTTCATTTATCATTTTTACTTTTAACTACATTTAAATTATAGGGCTGTTGAGTTATTGCTAAGGCCGAAATGAAAACTTAATAAGGGTAGTCTGCGGTCATTACATATTTCTCGCGCTGTAATAAAGGCCTCCGATTGCGTATAATCACAGTTCTGCAACTACACCGCCTGGCCTCGAGCCAAACTTCAGGCGGACTCTTGGATTTTTGTTCAGTTTATGATTTGGGTTTACTAATATATGCTTAATTTATTTCCGAAATTTGGAAGCTGAATAAATAATATAAGGCCACAACTTACAAGAAAAACGATAGTTCTGAAAATAATATTACATATCTTAGCTAACCCCGCACACAATATTATACATATTATAAAATTTTTCGGTCTAAGAAATAACATGTTGAAAACAAAGTTCTATTAGAATTTTTGGTGGAATTTTTCGAGTTATATTCTAAATTAGCTGGAAGCCCGTGACTTTGTTTGCGTGAAAAAGGAAATAAAACTTTTTACAAAAAATACAGAATTCACTAAAATGTTTAGGCTATTTAGGAACATACAATATTTATTAAAATTGTTTTTAAACTTTCGCGACTCTGATACATATTAGATGTGTGATTCGGGACTTAATCGCGATAATATTTAAAAGCTATAATACCTCTTGGTTCTTGGTTCGTGGTCACGAGTGGACCACTCGTATGTTGCCTGTTTGCTAGGACAATGGCGTTGGAAGCGTCACTCACCCGTGAACATAGGACATTCATGAGTAAAGCAGCCCTAACTTACATATATATGTCAGCTATATTTTAAAATGGAATGGGTAATGAGTGATCTAGATCGCTGCGCATAGATAGAGATAGAGATAACAATTGTAACAAACAGATTAAAAGCAAATTAATGCTTAACATTTAAAAAAAAACCTTAATACCTTATTCTATTGTTTTTAAATCTCCAAGCACTAAACTTTTCTTAAAATTCGCACGGATGCTTGAAGAGTAGAATCACTCACTCATGGTCAAACAAACGAGGTAAATTTAATAGAAGGCATATCAAAGTGTCGCGGAGGATTTTTTTTAATCTGGTTTTTTACCATGGAGAAATCCTTGAGTTAAAAGCACCACCTTCTGACTAGTCCTCAGCACCCGGTGCGTTTACAGAAGTTACAAACTTCCACCTTAGGACAACGTACAGAACTGGTGGTGTTCCACTGCCTCCTTGCTTAATCGTCATTCCGTCATCGAGTAACAACCGCTATTATTATCCAAAGCGCTTTTTGGCGTACTTCATTCGAAGTTAGATTTCACTCGACAAAACAGCGTTAACTTGGATCCGCAATATAAACTGTAATCAATCTTGACGTCAATGTTTAAGAAATGTTTTTCGCTCCGCCATCAGTTAATACAGTTTTTAGCGACGCTCAATAACGCGGCATGTGTGTCAATGTCGTACCAAGTATGGTAATATTCGCAAACTTTGCCAATAAAGGAACTGTGGAGCCCAAAATATCCTCGGCCGATAGAGTGAGGCCCTCCCTCCTATGTTTGTCCACCGGCTCAACGCTGTGACATCCGCGACGCTCACACCAGATCCCTGAAATAAGAGATTTATTTGTCAGAAAAATGTAATTACGTCAAGTAAAAAATAGGCCTTTTCTACATTTAGCTTTTTAATTTTGTGTTAATCTTTGAACATTTCTGATTGACGATTTTTTCTTTAGGTACAAAAGGTAGCTTTAATAATCTTAATTATAATAAGGGAGTATTCCCTTATTATATTGAAGACTTGGTGCTTACGACATGACTAGGGACAAAACCCTCTAAATTCACAAATTATCTGACCAATAAAATACAAACCACAAAATTTCTATAACATTATTGTGATCGTAGCTCCTTGATGCGCAGCTAACACTTCTAGACAAAACTAGTGAAGTTACTATTATCTGTACTAGTTATCTGGTGTACACTGACTTTGGCTTTTAATGAATGCTATTAAGATTGGTTGTGGTAGTTACATAGTAGTTGAGTGCAACTAGGCAATATAAATGAAAAATGATGGAATCCAGCTATAGTGCATGGACTCCACTGATACTTTTTATTATTGAATTTCTAAACACTGTTGGACACAAATACGATACTAAACTTTTATCGAATCGGAGAAACAGCTGGTACCTGTGACCTCCACTATACCTGTCTCCCTTCCATACTCCCTTTTACCTTTACCTGTACTTGTACTACCTATTTTTCAAAGCTTTTAATGTTTTTAACCGACGAAAAAAAAGGAGGTTCTCAATTCGACCGTATAATATTTTTTTATGTACTTTATAGAGAATGTACATTTCAATGGAACACATACTTAAATCACTGAAAGGCCGTGACTCTAGGTATACGTTTACAAGTTATGACCGGATTGAATTTTCAGTTATTTTTACCTTCGTACAATATAGTACACATTGAGCCAAAGTTCTTTCAATATATCGTGGGACCACTACAAACCGACTTGATACAAAGTTTCATATCTAAGGATATTTAACTTCCTATCATAAATATGTGTGTGGTACGTGCAGATCTAAAGGCGTCGGTATATTAAATGAACAGGAAAAAAAATAACTAAATTAAAACTGAAGCTAAAATTTGCTCTGACAACAAATTTTATACAAAAGCTTTTACAAACCAATCGTTTTAAAGCTTAGCAGGACTCGCCTCGTGTAAGACCTTGCTCTCATTGGATTACAAATTATTCCATCTTCAAAAAGCACCCCGTTAAGAGTGAGGATTTGAATCTTACAAATTGGGTTGCAAAGCTTTAAGTTTAAGCTATAGTATGATTCCTTTTTAAACTGCAATATTTTTAATATAGATTTAAAAGTAGTGTTATACCTTAGTATATTTCTTATTGAGAATTTACTATGTCTTCGGTGGAACTACTTTACCCATTAACCTTATCGATCAAGTCTATTTAAAAGAAATCAATCCAAATTCCATGTAATAGGTAAGGCATGTAATTTCCTATCAAGTGGTTACTAGTTCAAACCTCACCAAGAACCCTATGGATATGAACCTGTTCCTAACACAATAACTTACCTTGTGTGACTAGTAGATTAGCTAGTGGTTACTACTATCCTGTAAAACATATAAAATAAAGCCTGTTACGGTCAAAAGTGAAATGAATTTCAGGTGATGAATCAATATTTCAAAATAAGAGAAAATTCAAGATCAAAGTATTAAAACAGCAGAACTTAAGATGTTATTTGACTTAAGGGACAGTATTTCTCATTAGATAGTGAAAACATTATCTAAAATATAATAGTTATTATCTAAAGCGTCTCATACAATATTCGACTAAGAAGCAAAAAAATCTTCACTGGAACCATAACGATGAGGCAATCGCTGTTTCATTCACTTTCTAATTTAATGAATCTCATTTTCAGTTTAAATTTCCTTATAATCAAGAGGAATTATTCAGTAGTGATGCCAAACACAATTGTATATTCAGTGGATGCTCGGGAGATGAACGTCGACGCAATAAACGATTAATCTGATGACCATCATTGTTTACTCGGGTATCAAATAATTTCTGACAATGTCTGTTTACCAAATTTCAATAGAATAATTAAAAAGAAACAATTCTCAATTTTTCATTTGCCTTGATATCTGGGGGCACGGTAGTGACCCCGCCAAGACGAGCCAAGCGAAGCGCAAGGGCACTACCTACATTTTCTCTCTAAGCGCTTCATCGTTTTTTTGAACCCTCATAACTTGGGTTTGGATGATACCAGATACATAAAATTCTCTCGAAATATGATGCCAGTAGTGGACTTATTAAAAATATAAACTTTAGATTTTATTGATATCTAAAAACTCCGATTTCGTCACTAACTCACTGATGATCATCAAAATTCTTAGAGTACTTTCGGAAGTCCTAGAAAGCTGAAATTTGGTATGCAAGCTAGTTTTAGTACACAAACAACAAAAAAGTTCTAAAACTTGGAACTTCTACGCCACAACCCCTTACATGGGGATGGACTCCTTGTTATAAATAATAAAATACATATTTCAGGATTTTTAGTAAATGAGCCCGCCACACTTTAAATTAGCGGATGAAATAAGCATACGCAAAAGGCCTAATGTGTAAACGGCCAGACCACATATTTTGAGTAAAATGTAAAGTTTGTGAAGTTAGGGCTTGTAGAGTTAGGGCGTGTAGAGTTAGAAACTTGGCTCTACATGAGATCTGAAAACTTTTTGACAGTACAAGCCTTATGGTCTCGGCCTTATGGTGGTATGGCTTCATTAGTCCTCGTCTTGGCAACATTTTACATGATAATGTTTTTTGGTGGGATCCATTATACTCGTAATCGTAAGTATCGTAATCTTTGCCAAGAGAGGACACCGTATCGTCTATCGAGTCTACCTATTATAGCAAGTTTTACCGCCACCTAAGCCTTATGTATTCAGTCAACTCTTTAGAGTAAAACAAATTAAAAACACCTTTTTTAATAATTTAATGTAACACTATACGACATTTTTGGGTTCTTTGGCCATTTATTTTATGATTGTCATTTAAATAACATATTACATATATGTTGTAATTGTTAAAGTTACAGAATTTAAAAGTAACTGTTGCATAGTAGTTTTATTTGAGTTTTTGGTATACAGTTCAATATTTGTAATAAAAAAGTAGGCTAGCAGACAGATAAATCCAACACTCATTAAGTTAGTACAGTTACCAAAATCTACCATTTACCAACTAATGCCGGTATTCATGATGAAATGTTAATGTTTAATGATTTTGTTTTAGTTGTTCTTATAAACATTATGAAGTTGTACACAAAAAATGTTCTAATAATATATTCTTGCTTAAGAGAACAAGGGCGTTTGCCTCGTTAGTACTGTTCATTCCCAAAAAAGATATTTTCAGCTACTTTTTAAGTGAGCGTAATTTAACTCTGTCCATAAAACCGGTGTCAAGGCGAACGCTTTGTCGTCAACTGCAGGTTACGATATCATTTAATAACAATTGTAAAATAGAGAGCCTTTATAAGAACATTGTAACCTTAGGACCATCGACAACCCCTAGTTTTAGAGTCTTATTAAAAGATGTATATTCATTTGTAGTACAGATCTTGCAAAGCAGGTCCTTGATGACCAAATCTGAAAACGTTCTCATTTGGTATTTTCTCCAAACTTTGTGTGTCATAAATTTGACATTATTGACAAAAAGCTCTAAGGACAAGCCATTCCATCTAGCACCCTTTTCAATATTATGAGTCTGTAATGTCAGTTTCAATATTATGGTTAGCAACTGTTCAAGGCAGGTAGTAAGGACTCCCAAAAGTACCGGCAGGGTAAAGTAGCGATCGAGGTTTCCGGCTCGATTTCCTGCACTGCACTTATGACGTTAGGCCCTGTTTGATATAATCATTAAACTTAGTTGAAAAGGTTAATAAGAATGTTAGTAATTTACTAACCACTTTACTTGTACTATAAGGTAGAAGTCCCTTCGTTCGCAAGAGAATAAAATAATCTAATATTGATAAAAAAAGAAGAGCAAGACTTTCTTCCGGGGATGCTCAAACAGTGGAATAACCTTCGCGCTGTGGTTTACCATAGAAGAGGTTTGTTATAAAGGAATGAAGTGACATCATTAGCAACCTGTACACGACCTGACATGCAGACCATTGGATACATTGACTATTTTGGTAATAATTTATAAAGCAGGCTGAATTATTGCTTAAAAAAACAACCTAATCCTAAATGAGACAAAGACAGTCCGTTCTAAGGTTGTAATCATTATAAATTAGAATATACCAGATACCTTTGTGCATGTACAAAACTGAATTGTTTATGTTACAAAATAAATAATATTTTAATTTAATCTGACAACTCCAATTCGGACATAAAAGTAATAACTCGTAAAGAATTTATTTTATCTCTTTTTCTGGATATCAATGTCGGCGATCGTTTTTGTGACAGTTCCCTCCGCCGACGATACAAAGCGTTGGAAAGAGGAACTTTTATGATCAATTTGTTTTATGTCCGGAACCGATTGTTTTTTTCAATTATCGTCAACGTCACAAGGATTCGTAACGGGTGAACTAATTGATCGATAACTTGCAACTGTCAAAACTGCCTGTAACTTATTTATTTCCCTTTACATTTTCGGTGACACGCTTTGAGTCTAGTGATTTTTTTATGAAAGATTTATAGAATACTCTTCATAAAAATTCTTAATACTGTCCAAGCGTACAAGGAACAAACAAAATTATTTTGAAATTCTAAACTTTTTCTTCGTCTACAACGGTAAAAAGGATCGTTTATTTTTATTGTGGTACTGAATTGATGAAAAGTACAAAGTGTTCATGAGTTAACTTTTCACATCGAGGAATAAGGAAAATATGTCGAGGAAAAATATTTATTATTTGTTGTAGTTAATGTTGGTGTTTGTGGTTGAGTCAACATACTTTTAGAATATTTTTTAACAGTTACTACTTTCAAGAATTATATAGCCATTCAATTTCATAGGTAAGGACTTAATATTATTATGCATGAGGCGCCACCAGGTGAAAACAATTGCAACATTTTACAGTGGGAGAGTCATGCTTCGGCACGTATGGGCAAGCTCGACCGGAGTGATACCACGGCCTCACAGAAAACCGGCAGAGAAGCAATGTTTGTATTGCTTTTCGCCTAGTGATTGAGATTACCGGAGGCCCAAACACTTCCCTCTACCTCTCTCCCTTACTTTCCCCCCTTCCCCTACTATAACCTTAAAGGCCGGCAACGCACTTGTGACTTTTGAGTTGCAGGTGCTCGTGGGCGGCGCGGCGGTAGTCATTTACCATAAAAAAAACAAAGTTAAAGAGGACTTAGAGATTCATTTTTAAGTAGAAAGTTCTCATCGGTAATTTATGGTCTCTTATCGTACAATTAGATAAACTGATAGGAAAGGTCTTTAAAGTAATTCTTTGATTCAACGTCTTTTTAAACTTTTATGAGTTGTTTTCAGAAGAAAATGAATTGTTACTTTCAGGAATTAGACATATACGAGTAGGTGGATTTACTACATTCGCGAAATTTTCGTGCTCTTAGATTATTTATAAAATTTTATTTGTGCACAACATTTATAAGCAACCTATCGAGCATCAAAGACGCAATTTGAAAACTTGCCTTGAATTGCGCCCCTATTTTTTTGCTCTTCCAAATTGACAAAATAAATATAAAAATCACAACGATCTCCTTTTTGTCGTACTGTTTTACATCCGGTCTTGAATTGGCAAATAACCTCATCTTGATAGCAGACAGCCGTTCGAAACTTTCATCTAATGACTATATAACTTGAAAATGATTTTTAAATACTTTTGAATATAATAATATAAGAACACGAAACGACAAGACGTCTGTTAATAGAAGTAAATGTTATCAGTTCATTTACTTGAGGTTAGTGTACCTATTAGTTTTAAGTCACATTGTAATATTTATAATTTACTGTTTAAACATTTACTATGCTCACTTATGTTACATAAGAAAACAAACTAAACTCATTTCTTTCTTTCTTTCTTTCTTTCTAATATATATAATTACAAACATTCACGTCGTAGTCAAGTAATTTGAGCTAAGTTTTATTCTATCACAAGCAGCTACACAAGGAGCTCGGAAGGCGGTAGATGGAGATGACGGTGAAAGGGTTCTGCTGCACTTAACCTATCTAATCCCACTAATATTATAAATCCCACTAATATTATAAATGTAAAAGTTTGGATGGATGGATGGATGTTTGTTCCTTTTTCACACCAAAACTACTGAATCGTTTTTTTTTTAAAGACAACTCCTGCATTAGGAATTACTCCTGTGTCGCGGGGGTCTTTACAAACATACAAACAACGGACACAAAAACACGGTGTGGATAGCTGGAGACCTGGATTAACATATAGGCTACTTTTTATCCCGATATTCCCACGGGATCGGGACTTACGCGGGTGAAACCGCGTGGCGCTGCTAGTATTTAATATTCTAAAGTTTAATGTTGTGTGACATCAAAGTTAAAGTTCGCATTTTTTTTCTCGATAAGTGAAAAATATGTTTTTTCTTTCACGAGACTCGGTCTATCGAGTCGGAAATATTCACCCACACTGAGGCGCTATATAACTTAGCTTCAGCTTTACACAACTTTCCCCGACTTAGTATTGGACCGGAAACTGGTACCAAACAAAAGATTCAATTTTATATATAAAAAGCTATGTTGTTTAACTAAAAAGACCTCAACTAATATTTCCAACTCCCGGGTCGTGTGACGTCAGTAATGAAGAGGCGATGTCATAAAACTTGATAAAACCTCATTAGTCCACATCACCCTCCGCACTCTCCCAACGTACATCGCTGTAAATGATCCTGTAGGGGCTATTATCACCACGTTTGTTACCTACATATTGTTATTAATACACGCGTAAGTACGGGCCATTCTCATGACGTGAGCTTTGTTGGTGCTTACGAGCGACGCCTAGGAGAGTTATAGGAGATTTGTTTTTATAGACATCCATGTTGTTAAATAGCCGTACTGCTTTTGTTATTTGTTGACTTTATATTTCAATATGAATTTGCATACTTGTATAATATTATTTAATTTGAAGAACTCAACGAAAACTTAAACAAAAGCTTTATTTAGTCAAAAGTTCTTAACAACAACTATCAATCATCACAACAGAAAACTTCTTTCAACTGCAAATTTTACTTTCAACCACATATTCATTATTATCAGAACTGTTTAATTTTAAGTTAATAGGAAACATTAATGAAAATTGTTTATTTCAGGCATGAAATACATATAAGTTATACAATTGGAAAAGCAGTTTTTTTAGTTAGGTAATAAACAGAGAACTAAACTTAAACATAGAAACTAAAAACCTCTTTCTCCGCTAAGAGAGACCAAATAAATAAACGCACCTCTCAACACTTTGTTATATTGTACACAAAGAGTATTACGTATATATACGTACTCTGCGTGTACACAAGTTCAACCAACGTTGGCTAGTGTCAAGTTGGCATTTGTAATGTGGCCGAGATATTTAAACTTTTTGACAGTTTTTAGATCCGTGCCATACAGCTTAATTGGAAATATTCTGTCTGAGCCATTTCCATGTTTAAATACCATAACTTCTGTTTTCTGGACATTGTAACTAGGTGGTGTTGAAATTTATGTTTTTCACGAATATATCGATATTTCTGTTTGTGATATAATATTTATAAAAGCTTTCTTAGGCCGGCTCTTAGCTTTCTCAGTTATGCCGATGATATCATCGGCATAACTGAGATTACCAAAACATTCTTCTCCAATATGATACCCTGCTCATGTGGCGCTTCACCAGCACCTCTATCAAGTCGTTTACATATAGGTTGAACAGAACTGGTGACGTCATGCCACCCTGTCTTATTCCACTTGTTAGTTTATGTAAAAAACGTATTATCTCATTTAACTTGGTTCATTTGATTTTATATATATCATTATTCAAATATTTTATTATTATATTTAATTACTACACACATCAAAAAAGTCTAAGCAACATGTACGGTTTTGAACTTTTGAACGATTTTTACTATTGTAATCACTATATATATTATAAAACAAAGTCCCCCGCCGCGTCGGTCTTTTCGCGATAAGTTAAAAAACTATTGAATATATTTTCATGCGGTTTTCACTAATAGACAGAGGGATTCATGAGGAAGGTTTAGTTGTGTAATTTGTATACGTGCGAAGCCGGGGCAAGTTGCTAGTATATTTATATTTCTTTTATAAATAGCTAGCAACCCGCCCCGGCTGGTTGGGTCTTGACAGACATGTAAGAAAAAGGGTCTTGCCCTTTTTCTCAGGAACCCGTAGACGCATCAAGTTGAAATTATTACCAACTACTTATGTCTAAGATCCGTTGAAGCTGTAAAAAAATCAAGTCAACGCAATCAATAGATACGGCCATTGAAAACTTAGATTTGACCAAAATTTTACATTTTGCAGGTAAATCAAAACCTATATATCCCATTGACCTAGAGCCATCAAATTTAATAAGAAACAAAGTATCACAGTACAAGTACAGGAACAAATCCGAAAGTCGTTAATTTGTTGTTATATCTGTTTGTCTGTCTGTGTGTCTGTCAAGACCCTTTTCCTCAGGAATCCGTGGAGGCATCAAGTTTATATTAACATCAAATAATTATGAAATCGGTCTCTTAAAGCTGTACAAAAATCAAGTTTCTAAGTTTATTTTTTTAAGAATTTTAGCACCGTGGGCCACACATTACTAGTATTCTTGTTAACCCCTCCACCTAAGTTAAATGCTTGTGTTAGGAGTGGGTTCACGACGGTAGAGTACTGGGTGGGGTTCGAACCCACAACCACTTGATCGCAAGTCCGACGCCGTAGCCATTACGTTACCGCCGCTTCAAAGTTGACGCAATTAAAAGCTATGGCCATTAAGCCTTACATTTTAACAAAGGACTTTGTCCAAATCGGCCTATGAATCAAATGATTCGTTGCGCAAACGGTAAATAATAGCTTATTTTTAGATAACAGAATCTATTATTACAATCTCAGGGACAGTATCGGATCTCGTAAACATATAAAAAGTAATTATCGCGACTTCAAATATATCGGCGCCTCATAAGATAGCCAGTGTGGCCAGTTCTACAGTTTTCATAAAAGTTATGGGTGTTTCTTATAAATTGTCCTGGTGTTTAGTTTGTGTTCCAGGTATATATCTAGTTATTTTATTTAATGTATTAAATTGTCTTAAAGTATAATTATTGTAATAATTACTTTTTATTGCAATAATACTTTAGGATGCTGTTGAAAATACGAAAGTGTGAAAGTAAAATAATTATGTGAATAAATGCAAACAATTTTGTCAGTTGTTTTTATTCTAGGGCTGGCAACACTAGGCGGCACTAACAAACAACTTGACAGTCGACTTATGTTTGAATATTGTGCGATTGTGTTTTGTTTCATTTGTGAAGTTTTCATCATAGATAATATATGGTTTTCATTTATAAGATTTTTATAACAACTTGGCTTGTACAACGGACTCTGACTTCTTCTTGAAAAACAAACTTTGGCATTCAAAACGGACTTACGATTACTATATACAATGGATAGTGTATTTTGTGTGAATTGTGGCTCGGCTTCTGGTTGCATGGTGTTGATGACGAGCAGGTTCTACATCGCATACAGCAATGGACTGCTCCGCAGTTGGTAAGTTGATCTTTCGTTATAATACTATACTCAGTCTGTATGTCTGTCTGTAGTCACGTCTCAACGGAGACCAGCATTACCTACGTTTTAGATATTACATAACTCAAGTGTGTGTCTAATAAGTATTTTAAGTTTATGGTATAAACACAAGAGTACTCTATTTTTCCTTACCTAATGAGTCATATATCCCACACAACCAGAGAAAGATCCTCCTCTCTAACGCACGAGGACGCAACACTGTCAATGTCTTATTGGAATCGGGCTGACCCCAAATACCCGATACATATATTTTTTTAATTAAAGTTCTTGACAGAAAATCCTGACTACTAAACTTTTTTCAAGTTCAAGCGATACAATCTTATATGCACAAAATGTTGGACAGAGGTTAGAGCAGCAAGACCTGTTCCCAACGTTTTTCATACAAGTGCTCTCTGTCAAGTTACATTACCACCACAGATTCATTTGGAACATAACAATAATATTAAAAATATTATCATAGAAAAGCTTATTCCATTTGCGGTATGCATCTAATTAATGTTTTTTGTAACTTTAATTTATTTTATTAACATTTAAATTATTGGCTTATAATAGTTCTTACTATTTAGGTGCGGGCATCACATTACATTTACCATCCTTGTTGCCAAAGAGCTGATCGTGCTGCAAAACACTATACAACCGTTTCAACATGAAGGGCTACTCGAAGCACCAGCTCCCAAATCAGATCTATCAACTGTGGCATTAACCTTAATAGGCTCAAATGCCACATATTACACAATGACAGAATTCTAAAACAAGTGCAGGCACAGGTTGCACCGCAGGTTGTGAGTATTTATGTAATCTATATAAATAGTATTTTCTTATATTAAATTATAATATATTAAATGACTACCAACATTTGATAACCTTATCAGTACCTTATTACTAAATGTTAAAATAATAGGTTCAACCTATTTTTTTATTAGACAACTAGGTATGACTTCTACTTTCATCTTTAGTTTTTATTGTGTGATTTGATGATTATAAAATAAATTAAAATCTTTATAACAAAAACAATTATTAGTTTGCTATTGCTTTATTTTCAATATAGGGATCTTCCCATTGTAAATGATTTACACTTTTGGTACTTGAATAACTGTAATAATTATATTTCAGGTGACTAGATCTGACTATATTTGTGATGCCTGACACTCATTATTTGATAGTGATGTTGTGAATATTGTGGCAGATTCTATATCATCTATAGGAGATCAAAACCTTTGCATAAGATGTGGTTGCTTGGTAGCCCAGTACCGACACTACAATGTCCAAGATGAATCTTGCCAACATATTTTAAGTGTAGTGCGAAATTGGATTCTACCACGAGAGGTAAGAAGCTGTTATTATGGTATATTGTAATTTATCTTAATAATATAAATGTATAATAGTAACATATTAATATAAAACGTATATTTCAGGTAAATTCATCTGATGTTATTTGCTATGGATGCTATCTAAGAGCTGAAGCAGTGCATCGTGTAGATGCAGTTCAAGCAAATAACCCCATAGAGCAACAGTCTAATAGCATAATTTTACCAAGTTACTCGAGAGCACCTGTTACACATTCGCGATGTATATTCCCAGGCTGTAATAGCACAGTACAGCACATGGTGCCATATACTTTAAGGGTCGAACCTACTGCAGAATCCTTAAATCAGATTTTGGTCGAAAATATAGACGATCCAGATACTTGATTGGATAGGTAAAAAATGTACTCTAAACAAAATATTGTTTTTTTTTGTTAATTTCTGTGTTGTTTTTTCTCCACTACTGTTAATTATTCATCTTAGCATCAATTCCCGGTTGCATCCAGAGCCTTCACCGAATTTTGATTCCTCTTATTTAGCTGCCGCTGCAGAGCGATTGTTCATCTGTTATATCAATCTCCAGAAAGTCGCCTGCGCCAGAACCAAGCAGGTAAATAAGCTGGCAGGTGCAGTTGAGTTAGCTTAGGCCTAAAGGTCTTAGTTGGGCTCCCTTGCACCATAGGTACTTGCACTCTCTAACAGTTAATTGAGTAAAACTTAAACTAATATGTTTTAAAAAGGTTTTTAGGTTCTATCTTTTCCAACCTCAAAATAAATGCCTAAAATTAACCATAGAATTAAACATTATATTGTAGTCTTTAACATACCAAAAGTGCTGATAAGTTATGTTGTTGTGTGACACTAACCTTTTATCATGTTAGGTAATAATCGTTTCGTAAAAATTCGAAGTTGTTTTAACCTAAAATCAGAGTTAGATGTAATACTTTGTAAAAGCAAAGTCATACTCCATACTCTCCATACTGATTCTGAATGAAAGTGACATATTATTTTAGTGAAATATTTATAACCTCAAAATCTGTAAATGTTTCTAATAATTATGAATCTATCAAAAGTGTCCGTGACTTTCATTTAATTTAAATCGAATGTATTTGTCATTAACCCCACGGTAAGCATATTCTTATGTATGCTGGTTGTTAGGCCAATAATGTTTGGAAGCTGAACAATGTCCTTTGAACATTTCGCAGGTAAATCAAAACCTGTAGGGTACTTCCCACTGACCTGGAACCATAAAATTTTGTAAGATGTAAGGCCTCAGTGCAAGTAAAGCGAAAATCCGAAAGTCTTTAATTTGTTGTTGGATCATATAAAAAAATACATTTTTGTGATTAAAAACTTATATTTATCGGTTAGAAAGTTGACTTTGCTGTATAGAAGAGTATTTTAAGAACTGCAAAGCTAAGTTTGTCTTTTGGAAAAAATGGGCAAAAATCTTTGAGAATTGATTACCGAGATGGACGTACTATCTACATGCAAGTTTGTTTGTTGACGTAACGACCGAGTCAGGCTCGCTCCTGTCTGGTTTTTGAGAGCATAAATAGCTAAGTCAGTGGATAAGCCGCGGCGAAATCCAAAATGTGCATTATTAAGAGGAATGTTGTTTGTATTTCTTAACTAGATTTTCAAATATTTTAGAAAAAAAAGTTGCTAATATCAATATCGACTGGAACCATCACTGGTTCTGTTTTTTACTATAGGTACAACAGTTATACTATTTTAACTAATTTTAAATTTAAAACACCGTTTTACTATGCGTTATATCATAGTAAATATATAAGGATGACGCATAATACCTACAATTCCTACAAATCAAAAGCTGACAACTGCCACCTAGGAAAATTTGCAATATTTTGCCCTACAGCTTGATTTTAGATTCGATAAATGTTTTTTTTTTTTATATTTATTGACAAAATCCAAGCCAAATTCAAATAAGTTACAAATGAACATACGACAAACATTTATAAAACATCCAGAGCATCAAAGTGTAAAGAAAAGTGCTCTTTCTGTGCTTAGGGTACTTTTGTATTGGATTGGGGCGCTTTAATACCCAGTAATCTTGGATTCATAACTATACACCATTATATTTAAGCTTGTACGCAAGGGTGCATCCCCTCTACGTAAAATGGCAAACTTTTGTACTCGATTTATGGATATTGTGCCAAACAGACGTACTGATAAATATCAGGAAAATACGGTATGATTATTTTTGTTTTCTGTTTTGATAAGTCGTAAAGTATTTCAGCAAAATATTCAGAATTATTTATTTTTGGAGATAGTCAGAACTTCAAAAAGAAAACTGCTTTAAAAATCTGCCTCGTTGCATGCCCTGTTATTATTGTGGTTATTACTGTTGTTGCATAATTTTATTGAAAACTATATGCGACCTGCGATTAGGACGAGTTCATTACCACGATCAGGTACTATCACGTATTCAAATCCCATCCTAAGGGTGACCTTTTAAAAACATTTCAAAATACACGAATAAAGATAGCAAAGTAAATGTGTGCAAAAATATTAAAGTAGAAAAAATAGGTAACACATGGGCATAGAAAAACTGTAGTAAACAAATTAGTTTCCAGCGCAGTTTTAAATACTTTAATGTTTTAGTATAAATGAAAATCATAACAACAAAATCCTGCATTCGAATCCATTAAGTAGATATCAAGATTATACCATGGACCGAACATACAGAAATACAGTCGCTTCCGTTTGGACAATGTAAGTGTTAATATATATTACACGTTTCTATAGCCTACATTCACAGCATTATTATTGGAATCGTGAAGATAATATTTCGTATAATATCGGCGTTCCTGCGTCGTCCCGAGGGGGTGCGGTAAGAGCAAAGTTTAGACCAATACAGCTATCGGAAGAAGTACTCGATACGTACAGCAGCGTAATACTTTTCAACTTCTTAATGGATTGTAGCCCCTTTTTCATAAATATCGATACAAATAAATTTAGCGAAACTTCCAAGTCCTACTTTTTTAAGAGAACTGTGAACTTTACCTACGCAACAAGCGGGTTGATAAGATAATTAGTGTCGCATCAGCGCCTGTGTGAATACGTTGTGTCTAAGTGACTAGTGTAGTTAAAAAGTTTTCGAACAGGAAACAGTTTCATATACACCGCACCACGTTTGAAGAACTCAAAATGACTTTTCCGTGAAGCAAGGAGACTACAAAGAGCCTTATTGTTTGTGTAGAAGGGCTATCAGCGCTTTAGAATGTTTCATCCAGTGATTTTAATATTTTGAGCGAGCACCACTAACTGGAATTTTACGTATGCTTATAAATAGACACTACTCAGACACAAAAAAATCCATAAAAGTGTGAACAGTACAGAAATTAATGTCTGGCATTTATGTCACAATTTCTGTCGTAGCCTAAACCTAGCTTTAGCCTTAAATTATCAAATTTCAGACCTCTGGCGTCAAAATTTGCGGCAGTCTCATACAAACTTCCATCCCTTAGTGTAAGGGGTTTTGGGATAAAGTTTCAAGTTTTAGACTTTTGTTGTTGTTTGTATAATACTAATACTAGCTTGCATACTTACATACTTTTAGAATTTTTGTTAATGTTATCATGTTTTATCTAGCTGTAAGTTTTCCGATAATATATAAAATAAAATAAAATAAATAAATACCAAATTTAAGCTTTCTAGGACTTTAGAAAGTAGGTATTTAATTGATATTTGTGTTATTTTTTAAATTTATAAAGTAAAACATAAAAAAAAACTAAATTGTGACCTTGAATAATATCCCTTTCGGTTACCCAACTTGTATATTTGTTACAGTGGCGAAATCATGTCATCCACATAGTGCGGTCGGTTTGTTGTGACATCGCGTGTGTTGTCGCTGAGCTCCGGTCGTTTGTCAGAGACGCGACGAGCGACGTCACTCTACGACAAATGAACCAAATCAACGATCAACAGATAGACATTGCCTTATGGATGTGTTATGAATCATTATGATAATAGACAGTGAGTATCGTAAAATATAACAAAACTGAAAATAACTTAATTCCTTTAGTGTATATTATTCAATTATTTATTTTTACAAGTGCTCAAGAGCAGTTCATCGTGCAGTTTATAAAGCATCAAGGTATTAGTTTGGTTGAATTTGCCGCAGTGTAATTAATTGATTGATAAGCGATTACATGACGTCCTCATTTTCCAGCAGTACTCATGAATGTACATATGTGACTAAACAGAAATCCTATAAAATCTTGACAACCATCCAGTCACCAAATTGCATATGCCTTTGTGTTACAAAGCACCGCATTAATGCACAGAATATACTAACTTCATTACGTTGCTACTAATTGCCTTCGTATTACATTGACCACAACCCATAATAAATATATAAATGTTACTAGACTATATAAAAAGTATCGTTTTGAGTAATATTAATAAAATCTAATTTGACAAACATTTTGGCAAAAAATGGCAACATAGTGACATTTTTATAAGCTGTTTGAACGGACTAATCAAAGATTTTTTAATCGTAGTTAGGTGTGGGTAATTGTAGCATTTGTACATTAAGAAAAAGTTAAAATTACATTAAATATTACCGCATTAAGTCATGTAATAAACAAAAGCTATATTAAATTTGTGATCATGACCAACATCGGCTTACTACGATGTATATTCTCGCAACTTTTCCTGCAAATTTAATAAAGCAGTTGTGAATTCGATACAGCGCTGTTGCTACAGGATAACAATAAGCTCAAGTATAATTAAAACGAATTTTATGGACACAGAGGTTTTGTTAATACGGTACTACAGTATACAGAATACATAATGACATAATGTTCATACGATGCTTAATACTATAAAAAACTAGCTTAAATTGCAGTGTGCAATTTTTTATTATGAAAGTATACATAGAACAGAGCAGAAATATTACTATATTAAATACGAGAGGAGTGCTTTATAACAGTGAAGCGGGGGTTCCGGAAAATTATTAAAGGGAAGTTGATTTGTGGCTGTGTGAGATTAATAATAACACCTTACAGAGCACACACACCCACATAAAGCAGTTGCCGGGACTAGGGCTAGCAGTTAAACTGAGCCATAATTTTCTCAAATGCAGTAATGACAACGACAAACTCACTACTGCTATATTACAACTACAGTGATCATTGCTTAATTGATTAAAACTTGCCAAGTATAAAGTCATCATCCTCCGGCGTTTTTCCAAGTAAGGAGGGGTCGGCTTTCAGTCTAACTACGATACGGCCGAACTTTGAAATTTTACGTGAAGCGACTGCCATCAGACCTCCACAACCCAAGTACTAGACGATATAGAAGTTCTTTAGTGAGACCAGGTTGTCCGACTTTTTAGAGCTCCAACTACCCGTAACGAATGCCACAGATGTGTGTATGGCACCCGGGACCGACGGTTTAACGTAAAGAATGGTCACCCATCTTAGACTGACCTGGCTAGTAATTACTTAACTTTGTAATGTGCTAATCTACTCGGTTACCACTTAGCCGTTGCCGTAGTATAAAGTAAAATATATAAAAGTAAAATATTAATTTACTATGAATTTTTATTTTACCATGAAGAGAAAAGATTTTACATAAATTACATACATTACAATACATTATTACATTGGTAATTATAAATTTAGGATTTATTGAGGATCATCACTACATATTATAAAACAAAGCCCCCGGCGCGTCTGTCTGTTCGCAATAAAAAAAAAACTACTGAACGGATTTTCATGCGGTTTTTACCAATAAAGAGGGCGATTCATGAGGAAGGTTTAGGTGTATAATTTGTTAAAGTTTTGTGTAAATTGGTTGAAATATGATGAAGGTTGTTGAAGATGTTTCTGACCCGTGCGAAGCCGGGGCGGGTTGCTAGTTAACCATAACAAGAAATAGGGTTTTCTAAATAGTAGCTGATTATCATAGACTATAAGTATTACTTAGTCTAGATACCCAATATACAATGGACTACATCAGTTACGTGAGTATACAATGTCATCACAACGGTATAAAAACTTGAAATTATTACGTTTTCCACTATATTCTATTACGTGTTCTTACTTTCGTGTTCCCTGAAGCGTGTTACAACATTTATTATGTCCATAAATAGCGACCTGGTAAACAGTATATTGATGAGCTTAGTTAACCTGATACGCTACGAAACTCGTTGAGTATAATTTAAAATTTGGACAAACATTGTTTTGCTTTAACAATAATAGTTTTTTTTTTATATTTTAAAATAATTAAAGGAGTTAATAATTAGTGTGTCTTGAGTAGTTTGATTGTTTGTTGTGCTCTTTGGAGCTATGAATGATCTCGATTGCATCACCTATTTTTCGCGTCACGGAAATTTCCAATAAATTAATCATTTTGCGTAGTAACACGTTTTTAATAACAGTACTGAATAAATAAAATTTGCAAATGATATGAATTGAAATTGCCATCGATTGACATCCCTGGAATACTTGTCCCTCCAGCGTCGGAAGCGCGTTGTTTAGCCGCTTCCGCATTATCCGCTTGATTCATATTCCCTTCCCCTTTTAACTGCATTTTTACTTACTGTCATAGTAAATATCTGAATAGTAATATTTTATTGCATGTATATTTAATATATTAACACTTTAAAATAAAAGTTAAGCTGACTTCAAAAAGAACTGAGAAAGAGCACTGAATAGTGAAAAGTAATCGATTTCAAACTTAATTGAAAAGACTACAATATATGTGACACTTTTAAAGTAATAGGTAACATTATATCTTCCAAAATTATTAATAATCTTTGAAGAGGAGAGGGCCTGGTTACGTTTAACACAGTTAACTTCACAAAAACCAACATCAGGCACCAGGCTATCATGTATATTTATTACAGCTGTTCAGTACATTTTGCAGAAATTATTAGCTGATGAAAAAAAAAACGCTTAAAACCACGAAAATTTTACATAGTTGATATACGATCCGCTTAGAATAACATGTTAGGTGAGGGCTGTTAACTGTTAAACATAGAATTTTGCACAGCTCATTAGAACCAAGACAACATCCTTCCGGCAACATAGTTCGATCCATCGCACGACGAGGATCAAACAAAGGAAAAGATAATTGTTTTTAAACTTTTGCGACTTTGATATATATTAGATGTGTAATTCGGGACGTCATCGCGATAATAATATATTCAAAAGGTAAAATACCTCTTGTTTACCCGACGCGGCGACGTTTCGATCGAATTGCACCGATCGTGGTCACGAGTGGACTGACGAGAGCGCACTTCACGGAGGCGTCGCTGAGCTAATTGCTTATACTTGTTAACATTGAACATTGACACACCGTATACTCATCTAACTTAGATTAATGCAGTTTGCTATTGAAGTTAACGTGGCCCGTAACGCGTAAAGCAACACAGTGATGCACCTGAACCCAAATCTTGGTCAACTGTCAAAAACGATTGGTAAGTTCCGATAATTGGCACATTCCAGTATTACTGCACTTATTTAACGGGGTCATTTTAGACCTGGGGCTGCTGTTCAAACAATTTAGAATCCTAGAATGGTTTAGCCTACCAAAGTGTTGAATAGTTTATAACCACGATTTTTCAATGTATTAAATAAAACACCCCGTTTCGTTATGTTATGTTAGCATAAAACCGCTTTTTAAATTTGCACCTACTTAATTTACTTTTAATGTGTTTAACAAACAAAGAGTTACTTTCTTAAACGAACTCCAAGTGACACACTATTGTCACTTTGAGTTCTAAAACTGATATTCTCTCACTTTTTTTGACTCATTCATTTGGGGGCACTCGTTGCTATAACAACTATTGTATAACAGAAAAGTAATGGGAATAAATTTTTCACCTTACGCGCACATGTGACGGTAGCGAAACGGCCAGACCACATATTTTGATTAAGGTGTATAGTTAGGGCTTGGATTGTTAGGGCGTGTAGAGTTAGAAGCTTACCTCTACATGAGATCTGAAAACTTTTTGATAGTGCGAGCCATATGCTCTCGTCTTGGCAACATTTTACATGAAAATTTTTTGGTGGGATACATAATGACTGATAAGTTTTTTTCCGCATTATACCTAGAGGAATTAATATTAAATATATTACCCTCTGCTACTGAGTGTTGGGAAATTTAAAAGCGCTAGTTGATTCACTTTCTTATTATACAGGTATGATTTGAAACACGATGACAACACACAACGGTGTAAAACAAATGTAGGTATTAAAAATCCTTATCAGTAGTATTTATATTACTTGATAAAAAACGACTTCACGGTGATTGGCTCCCTTGATAAAACAATCATGCTAAAATCACTGGTTTATAAATAGATATGTTCATCCGTCTAGTTTAAGAAGATTTTTTTTAAAATAACTGCAAAAGAATATTGCATTTAATTGCACCGCTGCAAAATTAGACAAACGGCGCGCCGTTAATTTTCCAAGGCTAGTTCATTCGAACCAATGCGATAAGATACATCACATGAACATCAATGTAGAAATTGCTTTTCAAAGTTATTCAGAATCACTCTGTCAAAACTTAAACATTTCCAGCTTCCTGCTGTTATAGTTGGTAGCCGGAAATGTTTAAGTTACATAGCAGTAGTTTCTGGTATTTTAAATGCTTTTGTAGTTAGAATGTCCAACTTGTTGGAAGTTGGATAATTAGCTGTCTCTCAACGTTAGCAGGCACATTGTGCGGTAACGTTGCAACTACATACTTGTGATTGTTTGTGGACTCGGGAGCACCGCTCGGCTGATGGGTTCATTCGAATGTTTGTATCGATTGTATAGACTAGATTGTTCTAGGTAGTTTTTTTTTCATAAATGTTACACTCCATGAGTTAGAAAGGTTTTGCCATAACTTCTCTTTTTTTATTGAGAAATGGCATAATCATTTGTGCCTACAAATTTTTTAATCTTCTGATTACTACAATCTGCTTAATCATGTACCTACTGCCTCATAATATACCTTGATGACCAAAAGCGCTAACAAGATAATAAATTATAAAAATACGAATAATGAACAATGTTAAGGATGGAATCATTTTGGGTTCTAATTAAAAAAATGTTCGTATTAACTGGGCATGCTATTAAAGCTAAACGGTCCAAAAATTTTCCCAGGGAAAAAAGTTATGCTGAAAAAACTGATTTTTAAAAATCTGCCCCCCAGTTCCCCCCCTTTGGGGGAATATCCCCATTCACGAACTTAACCTTTATTTTTGCCCTGTTGATTTTTCGTCCAAGTTTGAAAGTAATCGGTGCATAATTGCGAGCTCTATCGTGCCGGTCAAATTGAGGTACATACATATATACATTTATATAAACATATATATATATATATATATATAAACTTTTTAACCGGCGGTTGTTTTGGGGTCTAGGGATCATAACTAGACCTCCTGTGAAGACATTTTTGTAAAACTCGTCTTCGAAATCTACCTAAAAACGGACGGGTTCCGTAAGCAAACACACTTGTATACGTCCATCTCGGGAATCAATTCAAAGAGAAACAAGGTGTTACAGCACAAGTAAAGGGAAAATTCCGATAAATAAAAAAATTGAAAATTAAAGCTGTCAAAAACTACTTTGAGCGTTAAAACTGCTGTACCAACTTCGCCAAAACCTCAATACAGATATGCGCATACTACTATGTGAGACTCTTATACTATCAAAATTAAATTATGCTGACACTGGATTTGATGCATGTATATTGCAAAGAACTCGAAATTTAATTCAGCGGGTACAGAATGCTTCCGCTCGATTCTGCTATAACATCCCACCTCGTACACATGTCACCCCATTTCTAAACAGAGGGAATCTCATGAAGGTGACTACTCGCAGGCACCTCCACCTATCAACCTTACTTTTTGGCGTTATTCTATAAAAAAAGCCCGAATACAGCACAAGGGTCGCTTTACATCTTTTAGTAACTTCGAGGCACAGGACGACCGCTTTTAGAGGCAGTTTCAGGTACGCTGCTACTAGATGTTGGAATGATCTGCCACCGCCTCTGCGTAACCTTAAAAACATTACGTTCATTTCACTGTAAGTATAAGGAAATTTTACTAATCCAACAAAAATTATCACCTTAATATGTGCGGCAACTTTACTTACTTTATGGTATCCATATTATAGAAAGACATAGTTTCAGATATACACTAACATTGTTACTTTTAATTACATAATACACTATACAATTGCTACCAATCCAATAATTATCTGACAGATGACAGATGCGTTCGAAAATACACATAGGAATATAGGAAAATTATAATTATTTAATTTGTTTTGTTAAATTGTGTGAAATACAAGTATTTATATATAGTAAAATGCATATAGTATATGATTGTATAAATAACATTTATTGAAATTACTTATATGTAAAATATAATTATAATATATATATATATATATATATATAATAATATAGAAATTTAAATCTAATTGGGGCCTGCGAGAATACCAGGGTTGCAGAGCGATCTGCGACACTAGCTGACGCAGGTACCCTATTTGGTCTTGGGTACCACCCTAGTTTTAAGACATAACATTTATTGTTATAACTGAAGATACAAATAAAATATTTTTCTTTTTTTCTTTCTAAGGTAAATTTTGGTACTTGCCAGTTTTCGCGAAAATCTGAATTTGCACATACCTTTTTATCATGTTGACTCAGGACCTTGATTTTTATACACCTAATAGGGACTATAAACCTCAGTATCTGGTATAAATTTCAACTTGCTAGGTCAACTCGTTCCTGAGAAAATCAGTGGTGACAAACGCACAGACGGACAAGAGAGTGATTTTATAAGGGTTCCTTGTTTTACCTTTTGAGGTACGGAACCCTAAAAAAAAAAGCTTGTGATGTATTTCAGAAGAGGAAATGGATTGCTAACCGTCTGTGATTACCTCGGAGAGAGAAAAGCGTGAATATCTGTGTATATACAGGAGTGTAAATGTTAAATGTTTTCAGACGACTCTTAACTGTATTTCCTACACCTGCTACGCAATAGTCGTTACACGTTGATTACAAGTATAATGTTGGAATTCAAGTATTGTTGTTTTACGGAACGCATTGTATAAGCGCTGCAATGACAATATTAGCAAGGCGCGTTATACATACTGTTACAAAGTGTAGTCAACTTTAAAGTCATTGGTTTCACGGAAATATACCTATAGGAAACTTCAACTACTACTTCTAACTTACTTTTTGTGTTTAATAAGTTGATGCCTCTTGCCTCACAACCTCTATCTAATTTAAATAAAAATAAATAATGACCCTCATCGATATCACTTTATGAGTTTAATTTCATTACAACACAGACTGAAAGCATTTTCTGAGCTTGCTAAAATAAAATTTAAAAATAAATGCAAATGAGTGATCCTGGTCCTAACCGCCCATTTTTTTTAATCACACAACTATTTTTGTAACTGCGGCTTCCATGAATCATAATAGTTTTGTATATCAGACGAGCAATGATATATTATCCAGCGATGGCTCCGAGACGGAAGCTCCGTGACTTATGACCCGCATTTGTTACGTGCATTCGCCCGGTGATCGACGGATCACTAACCTCCGTGGGATCCTTTATGATGCGTGTTCAAGGAATTGACGGAATAAAGCATAGCAATTATGTTTGATTCTTATTAAAAGTTGTGTACTGTTGTACCTATACCTTTTTTGTACCCCTGACAACGTGTATGCAAAATTTCATTATGATCGGTTAAATAGTTAGGACGTGAAAGCGTCACAAACAAACAAACTCACTTTCACATTTATAATATTAGTTACCAAGTAAGGATTTGCTTAATTGTCTTTTCCATCAATTTATCATTCACCAAAGCCCCAGATCGTTGTACGTTGCACGTCACACCTCATGAGCTATTACTCACTTAGCATCGAGGTGTACGGACATTAGACACATCTTCATTACGCCACCATGCTGGCGTGGTGATCCTTCAATATGTCAACGGAGATGCACCTCGAACTTACACAGGGGGAAGAGGTTCCCACCTGCCGGGAAAGGGGGTGAACAGGGGGAACTGTGCAAGGTGACTCTGCTTACAATATCGAGGGCGACCGCGATTTCAGACACTATTTATGTAAATAGAGAGCGCTTGAAGGAAGGACGCCGAAGCTTTCGATTTTTGCAAGATTGTCTTCTTATATTTTACTCATGTTTAAAAAATTTTAAATGTTAGAAAAATACCAAACTTGTTATTTTTTTAGTGCAGCGGTAAAGCAGGAAACGCTGGACTGATAGCTCCAAAATAAATATCCCGCATTGAATTATACACTTGCTCACAGACTCGGCTCTAACGTTTCGACAGTAATTTATACTTTAGCAAATAGCTGTTGCAAAATGGTTTAAACACTTTGTGTAGTTATCGCTCTGCTATAGAATAAATTTTAGGACCACTTCTAAAAGAAGAATACTGCCAAGTCTTTGAGAGAGGTTTATCTTTGGCACTTGAATATATAATAGATGAATCCAAACAGAATCAATTTTTTTTGCCATCACAATAGGACCAATACATTTTCAATTGGCATGCATCAGCAAAAAATAATAATGTCAAAAATAGCCCAAAACAAAAGCTCACCAGATAACAATGTAAAATGAATGCTTGATGCCTGGTATAAAACAAAAGGCGAATGAATAAATAGTACATATATTTTTTAAATTAGGGTTAACTTATTACTAGAGATCGGATAATCGGATGCATATTTACCTAAAGTTATTTTTTGGATAACAAATTATGGAAGCGGCTTCTAAGTATATTTTTATTTAAAATAAAATCCCGGGATTCCGGGATCGCATAACTAATCGGATGTATATTTACTTTAAGTTAATTCTTTTTAAGTTAAGGTGTTTCCCATTCGAGTATGTACGTATGTAAGGTGTAAGAGAAATGGTGGTGTGGTAAATAAGAAAACATAAATTAATATAAACTTATTTATTCATTACATCACATAATACTTTTATGTTGTACACACAGAAACTACATAGAAGAGAAATGAAAGATAGAAAAGTTGTACATGGGCACTTTGGGCAATATACATAAATAATTGTCATTCAAGAATTAATGTTGCTCAAGTTATTGTGTTGTTTTCTTTACAAGTAGCCATGGCATGCACTTCTTACATAGCTAATATGAAGAAAATAAAAACTTAAAACTAGCACATTTTATATTTCACTTTTAAAGTGAGATTACCCCAGTGACAATATCTTTAATCACTATCTATGACTATGGTTCGGTCACTGAAATCTGTCATTTCTGTATATGTTTGCGTAGAACATGATGGTGTTACGTCTGGTTCTACTGACTGTTCAAAAGTTCTTAATTTAGGATTATTCAGAGAATTGTAGTGTACGATAATAATTTTCTCGAGGTTATCATTTGTTAGTCTATTTCTTTTCATATTAAGGATCCACTTGTAGGTTGTACGTTGTACGTTGTTGTTGTGAAAAGGATCTCTCCACGTCTACAGAAAAAAGTGGCGCAAATTTGTAAATACCAGAGTCATTTTCTTTATTACATGTTTCACTTATTTCCCTAAGAACATCAAAATCAGGGTTTCTATCCATAAGTTGCTCCATTTTGTTGATAAACGTATTGTTTGATGTCTGGTTTAAAATGAATCTTACGTCGTCAAATATTTCGAATGTTTCTATTATCGACAGGTCACATTTTTCTAATTTTACTATTGCAATACGTAAAATTTCGAAATACTCATACATATACTCTAAATCATTCTTCAAATTAGGTTTAGTTAGTACTTCCCTAGCATTTCTAATAGATATGGCTTCGTTGCTATCCAATAAAGCTACAACACTCGATATTTTGTCCAAATGTTTGGCATAGTAAAATTTTTAGACATTTAATCACAAACTCGGACACAGTATGACCGTTAACCACTTCTAAAGTTTGACAATTTAACAAGTAAATTCGTCCCGATGATTTTTTATTTAATGGTTTGACTAAAAATTTTACAACATTTCGTCCCTTTCTGGTCAGTGGTTTCGTCTAAAGATATCCATATCTTATTGTTTTGTACTTCACTGTGGATAAATTTCATTTTATCTTCATAAACATGGCCCAAGTATTTCTTCCTTAACAAAGACTCACTTGGAATGGTTCTATCTTGATTTTTACAGTTACACATGTATTTAAAAAAAAACCCACGAAAATTGAGGTTTTCAACTTTTGACCACGGTATGTTGCACATAATGAGAAAATTAATCAAGTCAATATAAAACTCATTTGGCGATGCTGCCTGAATTCCTCGATGTTTTTGTGATTTTAGATGCCGATTCAAAATGGTTTTCTTCGCTTTTAATGTTGTTTCACATTTCGTACAGCTTATAGTTCCAGTTGATGGGTCGTAAAACATCTCTGGGTGATTTCGTAGCCAGGACTGAGCAATGTCTTCTCTTTGAGTCAAATCCGCCATCATGGTAGCGAATAATACCTGTGAAGTAAAAAAGATCATAATTTGATGGTTTGAAGAGATGAGTCGAAATTATAGATAAAGGGCGGTTTAAAACCAATTAAACCAATCCGTTTAAAACAAAAAAAACCGTTTAAAACCAAAATAAACCACTTTTCTTTATCATTTAAAACAGTTGGTGTTGATGACTATGTTTTTCTTAATTATAAGTACCTCGCCTCGGTAAAATCAAGAAAATGTCTTGATTTTACCGAGGCGAGGTACTATAAACTATGTAAAGATTTTTTATATGTGTGATAAATTGATATACTTAGCGTGTTTAGTTCTAGTTGGTCCGTCCAACCAAGCGTAGGTATTACCTACCTAAGTTATAATAACTCTATTGATAAGTTAAAAACTCGGTGTTAGTAAATAAAAATTTTTTTCATTGTTTTCAAACGATATAAATATAATCAATTTGATTTGGTTTAAAACCAAACTCACAATCTCGCACTCTCGTTGACGTCGTCACGAAGGCCTTGAAAACATAACGTTGTCTCTTTCATGCGCAAGTAAAACGGACGGCATTGTGTTAATGATGTCTTCTAATAGTGTGTGTAATATAATAAATAAGTATAGGTAGGTATGTATACCTACATACTTAAGTTTTCGTGTAGTAGGTAATGTAGGTAGGTACTTTCTATTAATTTTCTATGAACTAATTAAAACAAAACATGACACCAGGTGACCAGAAATTGTACACAATGAAGTGTGAAACACAGTTCTTTTATTTTTGTAGGCGAATTTTCAACCGTTTAAAACGATTTATTTGGGGTTTAGAACGGCAACATTTTATTCAAAACGTTTTAAATCGGTTGTTTTATATCTATAGTCGAAATACAGTATCAGATAACCATACAACACAGCGCATTGTTTTAAAACTACCTGATATACAGCAAATCTGTTTAAACAATAGTTCCTTAATACAACAGTCGATTAATCAGAGAGCAGAACATGTTACTATCTGGCGAAACTACCATTACTCAGGTACATTTGACTTTACTACGAGTTATTTATTATATTATACATATTTCTATAGTCAAAATCTGTTTTCCAGCTATATGCAAATAAATACAATGTTTTTAAATTATTTTGTAAAAAGAAATAATTCTTACCTTGTTAATAAAAGAAATAAGAGGTCCAAGCCGCAGAGGAGGTAAATCCAGGATTCGTGGCACAAAAGTCGTCGTTTCAAGTAAAACAAAAATCCAAATCATGATGCAAATCAGAAACCGTTATTCAATAGCCAAGTAAGTAATCGTAGAAATGAGAAAAACTTAAGAAACACACCCGAACGCATAGCAAGCACAGCGACGAATGTAGTTGTATTGTCGCGTCGCTACTTGAGAACAAGCAAGTATAGTTTGCCGTCTCACTCGCACTCTTACAAAATGCTTACTTTCCTGGGGTTTAATGGGCCCGATTTGACACTTGTTACGTACGTAATAAGGTTGTTTTTGCTTCGTCAAAAATCACTGACAATAAAAGTAGAAAGAAAGAAAGAAAGAAAAAATATTTATTTCTAAGTGACGTTAAAGTGCTTACAGTACGACGTGATAAAACATAAAAAAAAATAAAAAAAAATATATATATAGAAGAAATACAAAATAAAAAATAACGGCAAAAGAAACAAAAAAGAGCTACATGTTACCTTGCACGCACTTGCACGTCACTTATTGAAATTGGTCACCGCTCAGCATTGATGCTGATGACGCCGGCAAGGGAGTTGCTGTGCGCCAAACAGCGCTGATTTTCAGCGGTGACCGTGTGGGGTAGGTGCGCACATATTAAATAAAATAAATATACATATATTTTTATATAATATTATGATCTACTTAAATAAAGATAAACTGGGTTGTGTATTTATGGCTGGCAACACTGGGGCGTGTCATCAGTCAAATGACGCAAGCCCTGTAAACCCCAAACTTCCGGGACGCTTGTCTTTAATGTGGGCTGTGTCCGGCTGTAACATGTACTCTGAAGACATTGTTATTTGTTGCACAAATAATGCGCCTGCGACGACTTTATTTTTTGGAGCTTACCCCGGTATGTCCAGGTTGCCAGCCTGTGTGAAGTGTTGTTTGTGTTGTGTTATTGTTGTGAAAAATGCAGACTTCATGGCTTATGAAGATCACACTCGGTAAGGTAATTACAGTTCACATATTCTGTGTTACAATTCAGAATTATTGTACTAAATTCTTAATATTAATACTTTATTTGTACAGTTGTACTGAACTCAAATATAGTAACTAATTTCTAGATATATGATGAATGTCTGTATAAATTAAATATAATGTAATATATAGTATATAATAAATGGATTAATATTTGAATGTCAAAATTGAATGTTATTGATACCTTCAAGGTTAAGTAGGGAAAAGCAACCATTATACGTTGGAACAGAGCAAGTGTCATTTGTGTCAAACTGGGGTTTATTACATCTCACGGAGTATAGGTACACTTAAATTTGAATTTCCCGGAATCGCAGGATTCTTTCGATAAAAAAGTGCTTTCCATAATAGCCAACATCTCAACTTTAGGTAAATATGCATCTGAATATCCGATTTCTGCTTATTACATATTGTTACGAATAACCCGCCATCTATTGGCGACTGTCGGAATTCGTAAAGAGCTACAAAATAAAGATACACGCCATCTGTTGAGACAACACGGAACTAAGTAGTAGCCCATTAATGGAATATTCTACGATGTATTAGCGGATTCTATTGTTTTGTAGAATTTACCAGAGGTGTCGCGTTTTTCCTGGAAGTACCGTTTTGCTATATAAAGCGTGGCATTTCGGAGTAGTTAGTTAGTTTTCAAGTGAGTGTCAAGTGAGTTAGTTATCAAGTGAGTGTCAAGTGAGTTAGTTATCAAGTGAGTGTCAAGTGAGTTAGTTATCAAGTGAGTGTCAAGTGAGTTAGTTATCAAGTGAGTGTCAAGTGAATTAACAGTAAGTGAATTAAGAAGTTTAGTGTAATAGTGATAGTAAATTATTAATTACAATAATTTATTATCGTGTTGTTGCTAGTTTCCTTGTGTATTTTGTGATCTATTAAAATAAATTGTGTCTATTTCGGTAACAATCTGGTATAATTCTCTAATCCTGAACCTCAGCTCGTAACAATATTCCCATATATAACAAATTAAAACGTTTTCTAACAAAAGTAAAAATATGAAAGTATTAGGCAAAAGTAATAGTATATAAAATGCACGAATATGATGATAGTAATGTCCACCAATCTGAGTTATTATCACCGCCCCAGCCTGGTCATCACTTGAGCACAGGAAGTGGACCTCTTTTGTGAATACCTAATATTTGGAAGCAGCGATACCCGAGTCATTTAGCCGCATTTCCCCAATCGCCTCTCTGTAACTTTGGAAATTAATACATGTATTGGAAGTTAAAATGATATAACTAACTAAATATATAACTTGCTTTGATAAAAGAATCGACGTGATGGAACCTGACTACCTCACAGTTCTCAGTAACGTTCTTCGATAAAGTTAATGAAATCTGCCAACCTCTCTTATACTTATCGGAAACCCACGACTAGAAGTAGGTCAGTTAATAAATAAGACTCAAACTGATATTTTAGGGATTTTTAGGATACCAGAGTAAAAATGTGGTAGTAAATGTTACACTGTAAATAACTATGTTAAATATTTGTTTAGCTATCCAAAATATACACCTAGTTAAAAAACTAAGGTTCTAAATAAAGTTGCATGCTATCTTCTTGAACTGTGTTGGGTCACAAAGATTTCGTGTAACCAAATTTTACTCCATACAATGTCCAACAGAAAAGTGTGGTCGTATTAAGGAGTACTTACACCTAATAGTAGCACATAACTTTTAACATTAAGTCCCTTAAAACGCGCAGAGAATCACTTGATCTTATATTCATTTACAAGCTTTTAAATAATTTTATTGATTGTCCCCAACTAGTATCAAAAATTAATTTTAATATCTCTCGTAAGTATCCTAGGCAGCCCATCAAGCTGCTATATCCCCCATCGCGTAAACAGTTCTTGGCTTCAACTCTCCGATCCCCAGACTCAGTAGGCTGTATAACAGCTAGATGTTTTCGGTTTATCCCTTTACAAATTCAGGAACCAAGTCCACCGCAGAACTAGCTCCTACTAAACAATTTTATTATCAATTACTAATATTTTGTTTTTTGTTTTTATCTTCATATTATTACCTATACACTGTACTGTAACATTAGCATTATGCGTTAGCATCTTAAGTTAAGTCCGTACGTTTTTCTTTTTGAGAAAGCTGTGTTTGCCAGTTGATACTGTACGCTTTTAATATATCAAAGAGCATGTTAGTTGTAAGAAAAAGTGTAATAGTTGTGGCCGAACCAATAAATAAATAAATAACCTAACAAACATAAAAACAGTGAAATGTAATACAAGTCCCACGCCTTTCGCATAATGAGATGAGAAGGCTCTAATCTACCCGGGTAAGTTTTTTTAATTAGGAATCCGATATTCTATATTATTCCTTGCGCTGCGGTGCCCTGTTTACATAATATTGTACCCGCTTGTATCGTGTTACTTTATTAATATCAGTTAATTAATTGACCTGCGGAAATTCTGTGAATAAGTGTAATGAACCACAGCCGAAGGTAATGTTGGAATGTTACAGCAAACAACTAATATACTTTTGCAGTTCGGGGACACGGCCTCTTATACAAAAGTGGATTAGTTCTAAAAGTCTAGAACAGGTGGCAGAATATATGGTAATAAATTAAGTTATGAAAAATTGTGAACATGTTTTTGCCACCATTGACATGAATAATAAAATCAGTTCTATTATCTTAAAAAGTTAAAGCTTCTCAATTTAGTACACAGACATAGAACAACCCTATGGGACTGAAATACATGAAAGTCGTGACTGAAACACACTTACAAAGTTCGGTGGACGTCCATTCTATAAAACGGACTCAGCGATAAACAAAAGAGCACAGTATTACTTGTTGGAAGATAAAAAATAGACCGAATATAATATGAATGAATAGCAAAGGAGTCGGTAGTTTTGAGTTTATCTCTCTCAGTGGTCTTTGTTCTTGAAACTGCGCAGAACTGAATAGTTTTACTTTTGTAGCAAGTATCGCCACAGACGGAAGTAGAACACTTTCTTTGCTATCCCTCTACTCTCCCTGTGCGAGCTTCAATGAACTCAGTTTAGTGGAAAGTAGTACGTTTGGATATTTTTTTTAAAGGTTTGAATATTTATTTACAGATCCTCCCAGAGCCAGATTACATTTAGATATTAAATATTAAACGAATTTACTAAACAACATATACAACATACACATAGACAACATTTTCGAAATATTAACTATCGGTTTACCAGACCAATTATGGAGGTGTGCGACATCCACATACTTCAAAAACATACCAGTGATCGTGTATCGCGCAATTAAAATTCTCGCTCTGATTAGCACAACTTCATTACAGCATTCGTTGGGCTACAGCCTGCAAGGGACGACCACCTAGGTTGGTCGGAGGATCCTCAGTACTCAGTTTCTCATTAAAGACATGTATTTTAGGATTACATCGTTATCGTTAGCCACTTTACTTGTAGTTATAATTAGAGGTTTAACCTGAGCACATAACTATGTATGTGTGAGTTTATGTGTTAGAGTTTAGAAACAAAAATCGATGTGTATAGGTGCACGGAGTGAGAGAGGGCTATTTTGAAGCATATCCTTTGAGGTTAATTAAAGGCATATATAGTAAGTTTTATGGCAATATTTCTTCTGGCATAATATCTTAGATCATAGATTTGGTTTATTTACGTGGAAAGCATCACAACTGTAATACTCTGCTTATTGATAGTACTGCAACTCTCTAAGATTATTTTTATGACAAGGATGGATACGCATGTTCCAAGATGGATATATTGACTGGGACAAAAGAACACTCACGAAAACCAGTTGCCATCTTCTATGATTTAAAGAGACGAACGCAGCTATGAAAACAACGTCACTCTGTAATTCTTATTTTAACCTCAATTTATTTAGATTATGTGTGGATGTTGCCATTTTATTAATACAAATAAATCAATGGTTTATGTTATATATAATTATTTGTAGTGTATTTTTGTTCTTATTGTCATAATCGTTATGACATAATTATGTTTCATTAGAAATAATCTTGTATTTTTTTCAGTAGTAACACTGATTTTGAACGACTGTAAATGGATCTTTCCTAAATGTCTAGTGGAGGAAGAGTTTTTCAATAAATAATTAATTTCAATAATATTGTTGTAGGAATACTGCTACGATGTCCGGTACGGCATACGTGTACCGCATGTGTTTAAGTCTTTAAATGAACCCGATTTCACAGGTTCTACAGTATCACACAAAAAAAGAACATCTACAACACTTTTCTTTGCATGTATAAAAAAATCAGATAAATAAATTGTACAATATAAGACAAGTGAAGTATTAATATGGGTATATAAGATCGCTTCATCTGGCTACAAATGTGTTCATAACTTTGGTACATTTGTATAAGTTAGTATCGTACAATAAACTGCTACGATGTTATTTTGTCGTGCGAAGTAATCGAATAGCACATTTTCCATTGAGTCACTGCAACTGGATACAACAATGTGTACCTATTGTGAACAGTGTTTGTGTCGGCACTTACATGATAATAAATGATTCGTGCAATCGTTTTGAAGATGCGTGCTGACTACCGCGCCGCTGTCCACTCTTGAGCGAACTAGTGCATCGTAGTATACGACATGTTCTTATAGGAATGAAGCCGCCATGGTGCAATTTAATTTGCTCCGTGTAGTTTATTGTGTTATAGTTGAAAATGTTGTTATGACAACCTAATGTATATGGTACTTAAGCAGGATCTAGCAATCATTTTAATTTACGTAGAGAGAATACGTGTTATTGAGCACAATTGGGCAAACTGACTTTGTCTTCAAAAGAATCTTAGTAGTTCGTGACGTAGGTTGTGACGAATAATGTTATAGATCGGAAGTTCATACATTCCTAACATTCCTTTAACTGAATAATATTGTGATGTCATACATACGTAACATACTACGTATGATAACCTAGATTAATTCCTATATAAGCTCTTGTATTCTATTTGTCTTCAAAAGAATCTTGGAACAAGATTCCAAGACTATATGGCTCGCACTATCAAAAAGTTTTCAGACCTTATGTAGAGCCAAGCTTCTAACTCTACACGTTCTAACTCTACAAGCCCTAACTTTACAAACTCTATACCTTAGTCAAAATATGTGGTCTGAACTTGCAAATTTGCAAATGCAAATTATTCACTCTAGAGAGTGCTACATAAGTCTGCCCACAAGAGAACGTAGATGACCCAATATCAATGAGAGCGTTTGCTTCACCATCGATCACAGCGTATGCAGTACACATTAGGTATTTTGCGCGCGCTTAATTCCATCCCCTAATTTAAAGGGACGGGGGGTGATTTACTAAAAATTCTGAAATTAGTATTTTATTATTTAAAACAGTCCCTATATCATAAATTTTCAGACCTCTAGCATCAGAATTTTGCTTAAGTCTCATACAAATTTCCATCCCCTAGTTCTAGTTTAAGGAGTTGTGGGGTAGAAGTTCCAAGTTTTAGATTTTTTTTGTTGTTTGTGTACTAATACTAGCTTGCATATCAAATTTAAGCTTTCTAGGACTTCAGAAAGTAATCTAAGAATTTTGGTGATCATCAGTGAGTCAGTGACGAAATCGGAGTTTTTTAGATGTCAATAAAATCTAAAGTAAAAGAGCTATGCTATTGAAACTTCATATGTTTAATAAATCTACTATTGACATCAAATTTCATGTATCTGGTATCATCCAAAGCCACGTTATGAGGGTTAAAAAAATCGACGAAGCGCTTCGGGAAAGGTAGGTAGTGCCCTTGCGCTTCGCTTAACTCGTCTTGGCGGGGTCACTACCGTGCCCCCATATCCACATTTTCTGTTTTTTGTTTACGCAACTTCTGCAATACACATGAATACGTACTAATGAAACTGTCTCTTCATCACAAACTCTAGTCATAAATGAATAAGCTGCCAGCATCTTACTCAACAATGTAAAACTAAACCTTTTTCCAACTTTCGCGTTCATTTCCTCTCGCCGCGCCGGCTTGTCGGGGTGCGTTGTGTAGCGAAGTAGTAGTACTTGCTACATGCATTGTTAGGAGCGGTTCACCGCGGAGATGCGCTACTACGCACTCGACAGTTCGCGTGAGCTCGCACTCGTACACGCCACCCTGCACTGGACCGCACTAGTTGAAAAGCGGATTTAGAAGTACTTACAAAATTGTTGAAATTTACTTTGTAAAATCTAGGTCAGTTTTTCACTTGTAGCAGGCGATGTGAAACGATTTAATAGATAGATATAATTAATAATAGATAAAGGATACCGCCTCAATGGGGTAGACATTACTTAAACCATCCATCTTAAGTCTTTAAACACTTCTTCTTCTTTCTTTCCTCTTGTTCGTAGGAATGAATAAATTGTTGAATTTGCTTGATTGTTACGAATATGTCGCTGAAAATCCGTGCATCGCTTGTTATGATACACAAGACTAGTATTTAAGTATTTTAGTTCGTATAGTTTTGTTTTATAAGGTTTCATTTCAAGATCATCTTTTGCCTACTTTTGTAATGTACAAGTTTATTTGTATTAGCCTTGTGGTTATCAGTCTGAGTTACGTAACCAGATAGATAAATAATAATTTATTTGTACAAAAGGATTTTACAGAGAATATGTAAAAAGGAAACCTTAGGAGAATTAGAACGATTTTAATAAACTGATGGCAATCGTTGGCGTATAGCCAAACACATGCTAATTATATACATACAAATAGAAGTATACAAACACATGCTAATTATATACATACAAATAGAAGTATACAAACACATGCTAATTATATACATACAAATAGAAGTATACAAACACATGCTAATTATATACATACAAATAGAAGTATACAAACACATGCTAATTATATACATACAAATAGAAGTATACAAGTTTAGTACATTCTTCGACTTTACTTTTTTTTTAAATATTATAACATATATTTAAATTATATAAACAAACGAACCGCAGAACTATAAGCTGTATGTATTCATCCTAACCCAACGTGCCCCTTCAGATACCTACAGTCCTTACACAACAACGTAGTAAGTACCAGCGGTCGTCCGCTGGAGACGACAGGCTGTCCGCCGTCCTTAACGATACTTGTTTGCGATACAATCTAACATTTTGTTTGGCTCAACAGTTCCTCCCTTTTATTAGCAAATTGATTATCTACTAAGTCTGTTTGTTTATCTGGAGATGAGTACACAAGCAGTAATTTATTACAATACGGCGATGATAGAATGGATTTGCAGACTATAACATGTATAGTGCGTAGGCTAAGATGTTTTTATAGGCATAGATGCGTTGCCCGCATTCTATATTGGTATCATAAAACTAAGGTAATTGCCCGGCTACTATTAACACAAAGAATATTTCATTTCATGTGTAAGCAAATACCTTACTTTATTTATTAAAACAGATAATGTTTTGATTTAATGCTGGCTCGCGCCGTATTAGAGTAAGATGGGGTAATAGGCAACCGATTGATAGCGTCATAAGTGTTTTGACCAATGAGCGTACGTTACCTTTTTTTGCGTAGCATAAACTCTGTTTATATCTGTCTAACAACCGAGAAGTCGTACGCACTGAAAGAGCTGCATTGTAATATGTATTGCTATTAAACCTTTAGTAAAGTTTTGCCAGTGTGTGATTCAGTTATGTTCGTGTATGGCGTGTCTATAGTTAATATGTTATTGTGCGTAGGTTGTATTTTATCATTTAGCGCCCGTATTCACACAATAAAGCCTCTTGAATTAGGAATATGACTAAGAATACACATAGCAATAGCAAAGCAATATTATGTATTTTTCGTATAATATAATAACATACCCATTAAAACGATTTTGAGATTACAGTCGAAAAAAATGCAACATGTATAAGGTCAACTGACAAGGTTCCGTATATAATAAGAACGCTAGATATGAAAACTGCACTGTATGTGACAGTATTTTATTAAACGAAGTGAGAGTGCAGCGGCAGTAGGAATCAGGTTTTTTTTTTTTGTTTTTTTTAAAAGACGACTCCCGCATTAGGTATTACTCCTGTGTCGCGGGGGACTTTACAAACATATATACAACGGACACAAAGAACACCCAGACTAGGGTGGGAATCGAACCCACGACCTCTGGCTCAGCAGTCAGGGTCACTAACCACTAGACCAACAGGCCAGTCAAGGCCAGGTGCGATGGGGTCCCATCGATTAGCCGCTGATTACCCGCCAGGCCACCAGCGACCGGCCCCGCTCGCATGTAATCGGTCGTGCGCGCGCGATATAGCACCCTATCCTAACTGTAACTCCGTTATACCGTGTGCCGAAGGCTTTCGTGCTTGCTTCCTGCCACAGAGTAGTTTTTGATAAAGTTCCGCAGCACTAAGAGACCTATTTACTGTTAATATTAAACGTTTCGTTTCAAACTAGGGTAGCAGGTTATTACTAAATGGAAACGCGGATGCTTTATGAACAACGAAATTAACTGAAATGGTTCAGTATTGAATCCATTGTTGAAAAACTTTATTACGGTGTATATTCTATGCGCTAGAGCATTTTAGTGAACTCAAAATATTTTATTGTGCAGAGTTTATATTAAAAGTTCATAAATGAATACTCCAGGAATATCTTGTTAATTATTAATGCAGCATTAAATATAATACTATAATATAATATTAGATGGACATGATCGTTATTTAATAAAAAAATCTATTGAAGTTTTAAAAAATCCATTCCGAATTAATTTAATGTTGGTAAATAAATAACATTTGAGTGATATATTTACATTAAATCTGTTCCTAATCACCTGTTTCTCCCAAAAAAGTCCAACCCTTTATAAAAAATAAACGGGTTTATGAAATAAAAATTGATATAAGTTATAGTATAAGTAACACTTATATAAAAGCGAGAAGCTGTATTTGCCATAGACTACAGCCTGCAAGAAAAATAATAAAACAATATTATGTTTAGAGTAGTGTAGAACTATGGCGTGAGAGTCATTCAAGCATTAAATTATTAACGAAGACCTTAACTCGGGAGGTGTGAGCGTGTAAATGCTACGAATAGGAGGCAACGTGTAATAAAATAGCGTGACCAAAATCAAAAACCTATTGAAATTTAAAATAAATGATCACAAAAAGAAATATGTAGCATTGTCAATCAGGGACCGGTTGACCTCGACCCTTAGAGCAACAGAACCCATTAAAACAAACTTAACAACAATGCTTTAACTCACTTGTAATACAGTTGATATACTTATAATTTTACAAAAAAAATCCTGTCTTTACAGAGAGAGTGGCCCCAATTCTGTTACTTCACTCGCTAAATTAAAATTCACTAAATTTTCTTCATATAAGAAGTAAACTTTGTACACTTAGAAACAAGGTCTTATTTCAAATTGAAACAAGTAGGTAACATATGTCGCTATCGAAATAAGCAATTTATTTGTCGACTTAAGTCTGATACGCTTAAATAAACTTTAATACCACGTAGCGAGAGCCGCTATCCGTTGAATGCCATCTCTTTCGCTCTGTGTTTAAGCGTCTTCGTAGGTGTAGATTAAAAACACGTCATCCTTGTTCGTTTTGAACAAGTTTTTATACGGCAATTATACAGCGTTTGAATAAATGAAGACTCTCGCTGCGTGGAAATAAAGATGAGTATACGTTGACTGGTTTTGTTGAAATTTAGAGGCGCTGAGAAATAGATGATAGTAACAAATAGACCTTATTATGAAGAACACTAGGTTGATTTCATATGAAGAAATTAAGTCAAGTTTTAGTTTAGTCGAGTGTACAATAGAATCGGCACCATTGCTTCTTATTTTAATCCTACTAATATTATAAACGTGAAAGTTTGTGAGGATGTATGGATGTATGTATGGATGTATGGATGTTTGTTACTCTTTAACGCAAAAAGTAGTGAATGGATTTTAATGAAACTTTACAATAATATAGCTTATATATCAGAATAATACATAGGCTATAATTTATGAAGATATTGTGTAAATTGGCCAATATATAACGATAAGTTTTAAGTAAGTCGGAAAAACATCTGTCATCTGCGAGCTATTCTGTCGTGCGGTGGGAAAACTGTAAGAGTTAAACGAACATAATGTACGGTGGGATTGTTCCTCCTAAATAGTTCTACAAAAAGTCCGCGACAGTATATATCTATCTTTTATGTGTAAGCCATTATTACCAAAATAGTGAACCATAAATACAATAAAATTTGAATTTTTATTTCCAATTCACATTTAGCAGTAACAAATTGGTTTTTATCAAAATAAATACTTTTATCGCTTCTGATATTCAAAGTAGATAAACTTTGCCTTTTAAAGTACGTAATTTGGTCAAATATTTTAAAAGTTACGACGATATAAAATTAATATAAAATTGTGCGGTGTCGTGGAGGGGGGGACATCGCTCATCGCCGCGTGACGTGAGCCACCCGAGTCCCGAACGCGGGCAGGCAGACGCGTGAGGGCAGACGTTGTTGTGTTCGTAATGGGAATTTTCAAGACACTAGCGATTTGTTGAAAGGCTCTGTATACATACATTTATATAACACTAGAACCCGCCCGGCTTCGCACGGGTACAAATTATACACCTAAACCTTCCTCATGAATCACTGTCTATTAGTGAAAACCGCATGAAATTCCGTTCAGTATTTTTTTAGTTTATCGCAAACAGACAGACAAACGCAGCGGGGGACTTTGTTTTATATTTTATAATATGTATTGAAGATATTGAATGTGAAAAAAAATTTAAAGTTTGTGAGGAGGTTTGGATGTTTGTTACTCTTTTACGCAAAAACTACCGAACCGATTGCGATGATACTTCGTATGTAGATAGCTGGAGACCTGGATAGCTAACTAACGCTAAGCTAACACATAGGCTACTTTTATCCCGATATTCCCATGGCATCTGAGTTACGCGGGTGAAACCGCGGGGCACAGCTAGTGAACTATAATTTAGTAAGTCTATTAAGTGAATAAGTATTTTATGTAGTAATGGTATTCTTAATCCTCTTAACGAGTCAGTATCCTTTAGGAAACAGTGATATTCAATACAAAAACCCTCTATCCGTGGCTCATTGATATTGTGGAACTTGACTAATTCGGAGGGTTTCTTAATCCATATTTAGATTTTTAGATTTCCATTATTTGTTAGTCTTGATTAACAACATTTGTTTGATTTAGTATCTCGAACTAAAATATATTGATTTTAAAAACACCTAGGCCACACGAAAATTTGCGTTCTGTACTTAATTATTACAATTGAAGTAATCTGTTCTATATCAGGCTTAATATTTATTTCGTTAAGGCACAGTATCTGCCTGAGAAATAATAAATGTATCCTGAACGCTATTTAGTGCTTTCGATTGATTCAAATGATTTAAATGTTTTCTCTTCATGATATTTCTATGCGAAGATCTATGCGGGATGTATGGTGTCCGGTGACCGGAGCATGCGCATAAATAACTCACGTTAAATGGGATCAATGTGAGATATATATGGAGAAGTAGAAAGCGTCTTAAAGGCCCGAAATAAAATCATTGAAATTGAAAAATTCTGTGTTATCGAATTTTTTTCTAGAAATAGATTAAAGACACGAGTGGAATATATTATAAATTCACATCTGTCATTAATGTCTGTTATTTTGTCGAGTTAAAAAGACCTGAAGAAACTTAAAAGTTCTATAAATTGGTAGCTGTAGTTGATACAGCTTATTTCAATTCGTTGATTAAAGAGATAGCCTCGCCTTTGTGTAGAGTAAAGCTGTCACTAATTTACTTCGAGTTATTTTATTGAATACAATTAAAACTAGGTCGAACTAATCGAAATAACTTAGGGGAGCATATTGCGAAGATTTAGAGGTTCATGGCTACCGATATCTCTAACTGTTGATCCTTAGAGTTCAATTTTGTGTCTGCGATTTCTTACAATGGTACCGGTTGTAGCTTTGCAATGCCGAGTTGAATCGGCCACGTCTGGTTCCAGGAGAATTTCCTACGTTTTTCCATTAGTAAAACTATAAAAAAATAATTTTGTAATCAACACGAACACAGCTCAGGAACACGAACAAAATTTTCTAGCTTCATTTAGTTACTGTTTACTGTTCGAGTGCACAAGTTTTGGCGAGGAATTTAGGACCGGGTGCAATCTATCGAGCGCCGCGCCGGTAAGTGGCGCGTTCCCGTGACATATCGCGCCGCTTCGGAAGCTTGCTTCTCCTCGCTCATTTGCTGTTAAATACTTAGTTCCATTAGGTAACTAGTGTACCTCCCGTGACTTGAACGCTGTAGTTTGATTGTGTGGAGATGTTGTGGTAATTTGTCCCAGTTGCTGCTGCTTGGTATATTGTATCATGTTTCATCAAGGAATATTTTAAATTGAAAGTGAAGGAATAAAATATTTACAATTGAATAATATCAATAATCACATACTAATGGTTGGACTGGACTGAGCCAGATGGGTTCGATTCCGTGTCCCACACAGGACAAATAATTGTGTGATGAGCATGATCGTTTGTTCTGTGTCTGGGTATATTTTTTCTATAACATGCATGTATTTAAAAATATATAAGTATGTCTATCAGCAGTCTGGTTACCATATGTTACTGGCTCTGCAGCCGCGTGTGAGATGTGTCACGTTATTATTATTATTTCAAAAAATAATAACTTCCGCGAGTGGTATTCATAACTATAGAGACATTATGCTCACGTATTTCCGACAAGTCATGCTGGTTAGCGCATCAATAGTGCCTCTCTGTTAGTGCGACGCTCTATACTGGCGCAACAGTTTGTTTCACTCCTTTATAAAATGCTTTATTTGGGTCCGATGTTAATCGAACATTCCCGAAATACTCACGTGGTTACAACGTACGCATTTATGAATATCAAAGGAATTATTATTCTAAAGTAAGTAGATATTATTATACCATCTACAGCATGGATAATAACTGATTGAATAGAAAGTAGTTCATTAAAGTTTCAGTCTACGAATTGATAGCATCTAGTCTTGCTACAAAATAGTTGTTACATGAATCAAAGTAACTAAATAGCACATTATATATGCCCTCCGGCTCACTAGCGCTGGCTTCTATTCTCTGTCGGCGTCACACACAATTTCACGTCCATTTACATAATAATAGCATAGATTTAATGGATCATTAGCGACGAACGACGAGCGACGCGACAAAACAGATCCACTAACTACTGCTGTGACATGTGAGCCTATGATTTACGTTTTGTATCATGTTATTGTGTCTTTAATTCTCTTAAGAAGGACTTTGATAGACTTAGTTGGGAATTTTGGTTCTTGATATGTTTTCATGTGATACCGTATCGAGAATAACCTAAGAAAACTTTAATTATGTATGATATTAATTATTCGATACTTTATCGATGAATAGGTGCTTAGCTCTCGTTATGAACCCTGGGTAATGGGTAGCACCGATGCATTTTACCATTAAAGAATTCTGACATTAAACTCAAATTCAATATTTATTTCATCGAGTGCGTCATAGATAGATAATAATAATAATAATAAGCTTGGTTCCTGTACCCGATACCGGTGGGACACTATTTTTTATATTTTTAAATATATTTGTTTTTATTTTTTTATAGTAAATGTATTTAAAAATGTAATTTATATGTATATTAAGTAAATAAAGAGAATAATAATAATGGTAAGCAGAAGGCAGTCCTCCTTGATACGGCACGCATAGTGAGGAGGTTTCTATCTCTGGAACCCTAGCCACCGGTAGCTTGGTCCCTGTACCCGATACCGGTGGGACACTATTTTTTATATTTTTAAATATATTTTGTTTTTTTTTTTAGTAAATGTATTTAAAAATGTAATTTATATGTATATTTAAGTGAATAAAGAGAATAATAATAATAACTTCACACATCTCACACACGGGCGTCTGATCCCAAACTAGGCAAAGCCTGTACTATGGTAACCAGACTGCAGATAAACATACTTATATATTTCTATATACACCCAGACACAGAAGAAATTATCGTGCTCATCACATAATTATTTGTCCTGGGTGGGAATCAAACCCACGACCTCTGGCTTAGCAGTCAGGGTCACTAACCACTAGACCAACAGGCCAGTCAACATGATAACTCTTTATTGTAAAAAAAAGATATTAATACACAGGGATATGCCCATTTGGTAACGAGCTTTTGGCCCAATGGCGCCCGTGAATAAAATAAATTATAGGCATTAGGATTTAAATCATAGATATAGGAATAGCTATATTTTTTATATAGGACATAATAAAAAAATACAAAACTCACCATTTGCTTTGATAGCCAAAGCGGTATGACCCTTGACTGGTAAATGAGAGGTCCTAAGTTCAAACCCAAGTATTTCTTCTGACTTTTTGTAAGTTATATTATTTTTTATGTTATATGAGTGTATAATTAAAAAAAAACTTAAGAACAACTGAAAAACAAAAAATCATTTCTAGTTTTTGATTCTTTATTCGTCCACATTAAAATATATAATTAACAAGTCATCTAGAAACTGGGCTGGGGGATTTATATCATGTTGAAACCTTGCCCAGCCCAGTCCTGCGACCAGCTAAGCAGTTACAACAGTATTGTCGTATGGCCTCTGTTCCACTTTTATTGTTATTAACAATTATATATACAAAATACATTGTTCGAGCCACATGCCTGCTCTTGATTCTCCCTCCAATAAAAAATAAAGTTATTTGGTGAATTTGGTGGGAAACAATTCACCAAATAACCATCCATGAGTAAGCCGGTGTAATCGTTTGAAGTGGCTGGGTCCAATGTATAGCCAAGGTCGTCACCGAGTGAGGTTTCGGGGTCCATTATAGTAATCAAAGTCGTCGGATATATTATATCAGTTAGAAAAGGTAACGTGTCGTAAGCGCACAGCTAGAAACGAAATGCGATTGCGAAAGGTCGTAGTTGAACATTTTGACGTAGATATGACGTATATATGTAGATTCTGGTAGTCCATAAATAGTTGTTATTTTTTTATTTTTTATTTTGAACAAAATAACGATAAAAAAGGACACCAAGACAAGAATATATTTTCAAAACCGCATATATCATGTGTATCGATTTTAGGGCGAAATACCCTCACTTTCTTTAACATTTGGCGAGCGGAAATGCCAAATAATGCGTGCCACCACTGTGGAGGTTGTCGCGAGGACACTACACTCCACATTCTAGTGGAGTGCTCAGCATCGACGCAACAGCGGTATGACCTCGTGACGGCTATTGGTGTGGGTAGCCTCTCGCTAGAGACCATGGTTTTATCCATGGTCCAAAGTGAGAGTACGTTTGATTCCGCCGCCTCGTTTTGCGAGGAGGTGAGGTGGCCAAAGAGACGGCGGAACGGCAACTCGAGAGGAAAAGCACTCTCCCATCCCGCAGAAAACGCACAAGGCGCCGGAGAGCACATAATGATCTCCGACCTCCATGAACGCTGGCCTGAGCTTAGCAGGTCGGCCTCACCGGTGCCCACGCAGAAGCAGGTCCGAGACGGTGGCGCGACGTGTTCCGCGCGCTCCTCCCTGATCTGGAGGGGGGTAAGGCTGCCATTTTACACGATCTGGTCGACTGCTGTCAGGCGGCCAAGGTAGGTAGGGATCCCTGCATTAGACCCACTTGTGATGGAACCCCGTGTGGTTTAGTCGGTTCGATTTGATGATCGAGGTGATGAGGTGATGACCCGTGGAGGTTTCCACACGAAAAAAAAGCAAGACAAGTGTCCTGTGGGTACCAGGTGCGATTACAATCGATGTACGTCATTGTTTCCTCGGAGGACAAAAGAATTTTTCCGCAAAACACATTAAAACTATACCATATACATTTTAATCAAATTTTCGCACATTATATTAATTTCCTTGACAACCACTAATTACTAATTAAGTGAATTAAATAAGTGAAGTCGTACGATAGTTAATCAATCAAATCATTTATTTTTATAATTGAGTCTTATTACATTACGCTTATTACTTTGCCGTCAAAACATACAAATATTATTATTTAATTTGTTACACATTACAATGAATAGGAAAGAATTACAATTTTACTTAAAAACTTTGTGCGTTGAAAATGTTATTATTATTACTGACAATTTATAATTAACATTAGATTATTACATTAAATTACAGATTAGTACATATTATTGCTGAATTAAATTATATTAGAGTTTGTCATTGAAATAGTCATTTATATTATAATAGCATTTATTAACGAGTAGTTCATGTAGTACTACTTTCTTTAATAAGTGGTGTCCTATGTAGCGACAGCACGTCGTACATAATTGTACGTACTTAGATAAGTCACATTTATAGATTAACTTGTAGCGTATGACACATAAATTTAATATTAAAACATAAATATATATGTATATCTATATAATATGTATAGATAGGTAATAAAACATAAATAAAGAAAATAATACAAAATAATGTATATTACCTATCGGTACGATTAAATATATTAGATCGCTAATCGCTTATGCCTAGACCGCTGCGCAAGCGCAGGAATGCGTTGCGATGATATTGTGAGCAGTTGATGCAGGTAGCGGAGACTAACAATTGTCGCGATTAGCACAGTTAGCAAAAATGCAATTGGAACTAAACGCTACTCAGCGCTATCGCAGAGACTATCGACACAGCACTCAAAGTTATTATAATCGTCAACATTCCCCATCGAGGTCATGTTCAAAAGCAAGCAGTCGGGAAAGAAGACACCTTTGTTTCTACCACGATAAATACCGAAAGTATGCAAGAAAATGTGTTAAACCATGTGATTGGAGATACGAATTTAACGCAAGGGGCCAGGATATCTGCACTATTCACCCGTCCAACCGCCTCATTATTACCGACCGAAAAAGTGGTATAAGATTTTTGATTGACACAGGAGCAAACATTTCAGTCATGGGCAAGCCACAGAGACATTCATTTATACAAAATGAACAATACACACTTTATGCCGCTAATGGTACAAAAATCAAGACATATCGTGAAAAAAAACTTACTTTAAACTTGGAACTGCGGAGATGTTTTACATGGAACTTCGTCATTGCTGATATGACGCAACCAATTATTGGACCGTATTTTTTAGATCATTATAAGTTATTAGTCGACATAGCTGGTCGGAAACTTATTGAGAAGGTAACTGAGCTGACGACGCCTGTAACCCTGATCAAATTGACGAAGCAAACAATTCGTACTATTGACGTTGGAACGAATCCACGCATTACTCAACTATTAAAAAAATACGAGGATTTTACGAAACCTTCCTCCCTCCACACTACTCTGAAACACAAGATTAAGCATCATATTATCACTAAAGGACGGCTTGTATCAGCATTTGGATACAGCTTTCAAACGCTTACAGGGGAATAGAATTACTATTAATCTCAAAAAATGTGACTTTCTTAAGAGCGAAATAGATTTCTTATTCAAATTCAAATTCAAAATCATTTATTCAATTAAGACACTAAGTGACATTTATGAACGTTAAATTGAAGCTAGAGTTAAAATCATAGATCGGCACAAACAGACGCCACAGCATGTACTGGATTGTCAAGGTAAATTAGGTGAAAAACACCAAAATCTACTGCCTGTTTGTGTCGATCTATAACTTCCAGTTTCCAAAATGCGTAGGGCCTTATGAGAAGAATACTGGCAAAGAAACTCATGGCCACTCTTTTTAAAAGTCAGATCTTCAGGTACAATAGTGTTAGTGTTACACGAGAGGTAAACAGGATGCAAGCTGATGCCACCTGAATTTCATTTTATTGAAATGCTCCAAAAGCTAACGTACTACTTAACTTAGGTTATGTTAGGACATAACGAGCCAAGGAAATGTAATGGGATAACATTTTTTCAAGGGGAGGGTATATGTAGCGACAGCACGTCGTACTTAATTGCACGTACTTAGACAAGTCACATTTATTGATTATCGTTAGAGATTAAATAAATATAATAAATATTTTTTTTAATTTATGTAACGCTTAAAAGATACATAAATTCACATTATTTTTTAGATACTGTAAAACCACTAAAGTTTATAGTAAGTACCGTTAGTTCTCGTCCAGATAAGTTTATACACACGCACCACATTAGTATATAATAGGCCTGTGAAGTATACCCTTTGAATGGTTCAGGCGTCTTTGTGTAATTTGTGAACATACATAAAAAAAAAAGATTCCGAAGAATTGAGAACCTCCTCCTTTTTTGAAGTCGGTTAAAAAACTTTGTTCAATTAGCAGTCTTACGCGGGTAATACTTACAAAATTAATTATACTAAGATGACATACCTGTGGCGGTCTTGAGATCTTAGACTAAGTAATTTTTCTTATTTACAACACTTATTTACAGCACTGTCTTGTTATTTTATTACTGAAGGTAAAAGAAGAAACTGTTTTTTTTCTACCAATATGTTTGGTATTCTAATTACCAAAAATTCTGCTGGTACTTTCTAACAAGCATTTAAAGTAAAAGTTGACCTCACAGACAATGAAAGTAAACAAAATTGATGAAATCCATGAAATGTAAACAAACCTATACTAGCTTTATACTTACGAGTATTATGGTAATATTTCGGTGTTTGATAATACACTGGAGGTACTCTCTGTGTATTATAGTTTACACTGATTAAATACTATCAAATCCGGAGTAATTATTAGTTTATCACTCCTAATAATCTGCTCTTCGAGGTAATCCTTATAATCTACATAATTCCCTTAAATGCGATGAACGCAAGTAAATGTCTAGTCTGCCCACCAGAGACTAAAGAGCAGTAACAGCCCTTTTGTGATTTTTCGTTTTATTAGTGATTCTGAAAGCGGGTTTCTTAAGCTTTCTATTGAATTAACTTACTTATTTCTAAGACTATTAGAATGGTTTTTATTTAACAGTTTTCACTTACTGCAAACGAAAAAAATTAACAATTTGGCGTGATTTCCCAACTAAAATACAGTATAAATTATACTGCAGATTAAATTTTAAGGTTTCATAACTAAAATGCAGTAAGCAATATAATTTTACAGTTCTTTAGATAGTTTTATATTTCTGGAAAAAAATTAAAAAAAAAATTAATACGCAGTAAAATTTACCGCCATACAAGCTATTTTTACTGCAAATTAAGAAAATACAATTTATTGTCACGAACTCCCAACTAAAATGCAGTAAAAAAAAGCTTGTCGCATTTTAGTTGTGAATACTTAACATTCTTTTATCATTATAAACTGACTAACACGCAGTAAAATACAGCATTACTGCAGATTAGTTTGGATAGCATAATGACACAGATATGATTATTCCTAGCTAAAGTTAATGTTTTGAGTTGAATAAGAAATAAATAAACGGTCTTTAAAATGTGAACTAGCTATTTTTCTTACTGCACTAGTAAATTGAACACTTTTTTCTTAAAAAACTAACTAAAATGCAGTATTTTTTTGACCTTACTGCATGTTAGTTGGGTTTCTTGACAAAATAACTGATCCAAACGCAGTAATAGGGCTTTTTGCTGCATTTTACTAAGTTTAAAATGGTATTTTTTACAAAAAAGGCTATGCAGTAATAGGCACCAAAAAGAATAAATGGCCATAATAAATTCAGTTATTAAGATATATTTTTTTTATTGCTTTAACGTGTGAACCTATGCCTTTACAACCTTTCTGCATTCAAATTTTTTTGCTTATACATTCTGTTGATTTTTTAAAATCAATTCTTAACTTTAAATGCGTTTTACTCGAAATCGTGATTTTGCTGTTACTGCACTTTAGTGTATGGTGGGCAGTAGTGCGAAGCCACCGCAAATTAGATTTATATTATACTCTATAGCAACACAAAAGCTTGTTTCACTTACTTTGACCTCCATGCTTGTGACACGAACATTTGCCGTTCCTTTTTCGGGGTCAGGTCACCTGGCAAACAAAACTCCTTTGTTATTATACGAACCGTATGTAAACCGTGACACATGTATGAATCGATAATTTGAATATCTACCTATTCCTGTGTGTAGTATTCCTGTTGAGAAAACATGTTCAGAGTTTCTTCAGGAGCTGCTTTAGTGTCAATGGGAAAATCGCCTACGGACGACTTTTTTGGATTCAATGATTGAGTTCTCTCTCTCTTTCTCTCTCTCTATCTCTATTCCAGTCAGATAATCTGAAAATCTTTGATTTTGGAGCCTACACGAATAGGCTATATATACACACAGCTACATTTATGAACAGTGTCCTGAACTTAATTGTTAAAATCACCCCAAATTATTCCTTTTTTTTAAGATTTAGTTACTTTATCTAATACCGAATCAATAACACACTCCAAAAAATAGTACTTACCTTAAGGAGGTCTGTATATATTAATTAAAATAAAACGCTTAAGTTCTATATAGGCTATTTTTGCAGTTCGTTCAACCGATAAACTGACAATGTCATGGCGCTCCTTAAATGTAAGTTGCTTATTAATGAGTTTCATAGAGTCGCCATGTATTGCATTAGCTCTGTTAAACGAGCTGCCTATCTGGTGGTTATCAAAACTGAACATGACCTGATCGCTTTTTAACCAACAGAACATTGGTTAAACACAAAAATGTCAACTGCATTACAGTTCATGAACAATTCTATTTCTAGGTCTTAGTCCATCATCGCTCTTATATTTTGGTAAACCAAGTTAATAACATTCGTATTGTTATTACAAATTAATTTATTCTCTTTTTCATTTACATAACTTCGGTGGATTACTGGGCTTTGTGTTTGTTTGTTGTTGTTGTATTAATATAATTATTGCAAGAGGTACTCTCTATTGTCTTATCAATTAAATTAAATAAGAAATGTTATATACATTATTAGACATATATTTTAAATTTTGGCATATTTGACAGAATTATATTCATTGTCAACTTGCTAAATAAAAGCAATATTTTAGCAAAGTTCTTGGCTGTTATTGTAAAATAGTATTGTGGAGGAACGGGTATCATATGTTCCTCCAACACAAAGGGAGGATCCTCCAACCAGGCGAGGTGATCATGACTGGCGGGCCGCGGCCCAGCGGTTGATGTTGGGAAGTTGTATATATACTAATCGGCGCGAGAACTCTCATAGCGCAATGCAGGATTAGTAGGTTGTAGATGTTTCTTGTTGCTGTATGTGGAAGTCGCTACAGTATGATAGCGATGCAGCTAGATAGCTGCATCGCTATCATACTATTTTTTTTTACTATTTTTATCTTTCAATTTATTTTAAGAGACAGATGTCTCTTATAATAAATTGAAAGGTAATATCTACCATTCGTCAAACAAACATTATTACTAACAAAAGTTCAATACTCACCTCGTGCCCCGCGTAAAATCTTCAAGAATTTCAATTTATTGTCTGAAGTCCGTAGACAAGCTTGACGCAGCTGTGGCTTTGACGTCAGTAGTTGATTTATAGAACTTAACCAACAATTACTTTGTAATAGTTTTTGCTGAAGGAATCATTAATTTTGCTATCAAATTGTAAAGTTTCAAGCGCAGCGTTAAACTTACTAACTAATTACGCGTTGCGAATAGATCCTAATTACGCGTTGCGAATAGATCCTAATTACGCGTTGCGAATAGATCCTAATTTGGTTAATTATTTTTGTGACTAATGGTTTGCCTAACTTTCATGATCCTCTATACGATTTTTTTTTTAATTCAGCAAGGGTACAACTATATACTGAAATTGGATAATTTTCGAGAAAAAGTATATTTCAAAAGACAAAACAATGTGACATTTCCATGTTTCAGACCCTTTTATTTTGGTACTGTTTGGTTAACTTGACCTAGAGACATTAAAACATATATTGTATGAAATTATATCATTTAGATGCCATTGAATAATTAACAGTTGCTATTAAATACAAGTCAGGTTGTCTTTTCTTTTCAGTTAATAAGTACTTTGTTACTCGTATTTATCGCGTTCGTGACTCGTGGTAGAACGTCTCCGATAGTAACATTTGTCAATCTTTAATTGCGATCTTCTATTTTACTTAAAAAATCATACAATACAATCTCTAAAGACGTTATTTTTTTAGATACCAATAGATGCATAAAAAGGTAGTAATTCTATCTCATTATTCTAAGCAAGTATTGAGGAAGGTTGAATTTATAAAAACGTGTACGAATTTTCTATAGGGTGGCTCGTTACTCTAAAACTATTTTAAATCAGAAATGTTGTACATTTGTTTCATCGACATTTCAATTCAAACAATTTCATAATATGCGAACATAATATCAGAACAATATCAGAATTGATTGACTTGGCTGTCTTCTAAGCATGTATTGTATTACCTAAAATATCTATAAGGAAAAGTTTATATTTATATTCAGAACAAAGAAATAAGCTAAATAATTATTTTCATGTTACTCACTTTGTTGCCCTGTGTACAACCTTCCCCCATGAAACGCAATGACCGTTAACTTCTAAATAGACGCGATAAAGACGGTAACTTTGTATTTTATATTTTTATGATGGTGAAATAATTTTGTCATCCTTCGCGTCGCCCCAAGGGAAGTGACCGCAAATAAAGTTGGGTCTGTTTTTTGTGGAAGATCCCAGAAACGTCAATAATGGCGGTATAGCTATGTGAAGACGTGGATATATTATATTATAATGTATTGGTACTATTCGTATATGATTGCTAGTCTCAGATGACAAAAGTTTAAACCGGCGGTATTGTAATGGGTTTGAACCCCACCCAATACTATACCATCGTGAACCCACTCCTAACACAAGCATTTAGCTTAGCTGGAGTGGTTAACAAGAATACTAGTAATGTGTGACCCACGTTGCTGTATTCTATAAAAAATTAATTAAAAATCTTGACTAATAATTACATATTTTCAAATATCTGACTAAGTATAAAATATGAGTGACTTGGTACCTGCATATAGTAAATATGGTGTAAGATTGAAGCCAAAACTTGCCTATGTCACATGAACTGAACATGATTTCACGTCGATGATTGTTCTATAATGCAAACAACAGACACGAGTGGTCGTTAGGAAGTGAGGATGCCATTGTCCGGTACATGTTAGATATATTTTAACCAATGGGATAGAAACAGAACTTCGAAATCGCCTAGTATCGCCTTGGGTTGTGGAGGTCTGATGGCAGTCGCTTCACGTAAAAAATCGAAATTCAGCCGCATCGTAGTTAGACTGAAAGCCAACCCCGATTTAGTTGATGATGATGAGGATGGGATAGAAACATCGTTCTCTAATGAAGAAGCATCATGTTCTAAAAAAAAAATTTTGTAAATTTTTTTATCACTTGTAACCCTTGTTTACTGAAACTCGAGTTACAAGTGATAAAAAATCTGTAATTTATACTAATATAAAAAGGCATGATTGATTTCGGTTATTTGAAAAAATCTTTCCGCTTTAGACCTCGTCACTTAGAACAAGTTCCTCCAGATACACGGAAATTGTCAAATCTGTTATACACTTTTTTTTTTCAAATTCAATACGGGTGGCAGTGACTTCTAAGACATAGACAGACACCTATTTTAGTTTTTTTTTTATTACAACTATATTGTAATATTGTGTCCCTATTTGCAGAATAATCAAGATTATTATTATTATTACTTTGTTTGAAGCAAATAATTGAAAAACATAATAACAAATTAGTATCTCTTTCGGTACAGTCATACACAAACTTTACGACCTAGTTAATTAGATGAAAAATGGACCTTAATAATTTGTAATTTTTTTTAATTAAAAAGAAAAAAATATTTTCCTTTGCCGCTTACACTTTTTTCACTATTTATTTGGGTTACATCATTATAATTGAACTCTGTAAAAATAAGAAAATACAATTTATGTATAACGACTGAATAATATATCAATATGCAATTTGTGCATAGGTACACATCAGAAGGGAACGTAATCCTTTCGTTACACCCGTACAAAAACACTTGCTTTAAAAATGTGAATGTTGACATTGTCCTATACAAAGATAAGTCGGGACCATTCGCAAAACCTTCTCAATATATCGTCGTGTTACACTCACATACCTTACGCCCTAAACAGAATCTTGGATGTCAATAAAATCTATGCAATTCCTAAACTAACCTATCTTTGAATCAGAGACAAGACAAGCGAGAAATACAGACCTTTTTCAAATTCGAGTTTAGGATCGGCAGCTGTCACATTACTTATATCTAAATTCACAAGAATATGTGGCTTCGGGTAAGGGACACTCTGTGACAATACCCAGGATAGAATACGTGCAAAGGCTTCGTAAATACTAACTTTATCAGAAAAAGAATGTTGTGAATGTGGAAAAATTCAATTGGGACCGCGTCTGCTTTGAAACAGATACAAATACTATTGATCTGTGTTTTGTTTCCTTCAAGATATATTGAAACATGTTTCGTGAAATGAACGTAAGTTACGTTCTTAAGATGAACTAAACTAACGATTCTTCTTTTAGCTGTTAGAAGTTAATAATAAATTAAGTCACATTCACACACAACACAACCAATCTTTGGTACAAATTGTTGCCTGCGGTATTTCCGGACCGATACGACCTTCAAACCTTTAAGAAAAGAGCGTACTCCTATCTCAAAGGCCTCCAACGCACTTGTGACTCTTAAGTTGCAGGTGTCCATCGGCGACGGTAGTCACTTACCATCAGGTGACCCGTCTGCTCGTTTACCCCCTATAATATATAAAAAAAAAAGTTATTTAATGTCTATATTTTTATTTACTGTGTTAACTCGAAATGAGTTTAGTTAAAAGCACTAATACAATAACTGACAAAACGCCACTCTGTATTATGAATTTTACTAGGATGGTAAAAATACATCACCTTTCATCTTGCCTCTGAGAGCGATTGCAATATGAAAGGAGTTTACTTGAAAAAGATAATTATAACTGTTAAAACTAGCGTTTTAACAGTTATTACTCTGTATTATGATTTTATTAGGTTGGTAAATATACGCTACTTTAATCTCGCCTGTGAGAACGATTGCAACATGAAAATATACGTAATAATTCCCACAAAACTGCTCCTAGAACATAAAGAAAATCCAATCTAAAACGGAAACCCCGTGGAGGGTATTCGACGATGTCTTCTTTTTTGTCCTAACCTTTCGAATGTTTCACAAGTTGTAAATATTCTCTAAAATAAATAAAAACTGACGTTACACAGAAGGTTGCCGTGCTACAAAGGCTTTGAATCGTAAGAGGCAGGCTTTTTTACTTTACTTTTTGTTGTTTACTGCACAGGAGTTTAAACTACTATTCATTCCTTAATTATTAGTAGTTTAAACTCCTGTGCAGTGCACAAGCCTGTGCAAAACACATGTGAGTAAACCCTTACCTTAGTAAGTCCTTACTTACTAAGGTAAGGTTTTACTTTACTCACATGTGTATTTCGGGGATGCCCGACTAGTTTCAGACCCTACGCCCCCGTACCTACCTTTACCGCATCACCTCTAGGTAAACATTTGAGAAAGAATTTATTTTTTTAACCTTTACAGAATAATCTGATCTAGGACTTCTGGCATTTAATACTTTAACTTTCAAGATGGGGCCTGAGAGAATACAGCACTGAACCCAACAGTTCTCACCGACAGGATGAAGAACTCTATATACTTTGCAAGTGTTTTTTTTTTGTTTCAGTTTATTAGCTTTATATTATTGGCATGTCAAAATCAAATTAAATTATCTGATTTCTTATATTTCTTGTTGTAACGAAGTTCCTTATCGCACGTTACACTTACGTCACGCTCGCAACGAAAATTGCTGACCGCTACTTGATTTATTTTATACTACTGTTGATACTTGATACTACTGTAATTTAGTGTTGGTTGTATATTAATTATTCATATATTAGTTCGGGAAACTTTCACAGATGGCGCAATATTAATTTCCAGTTTTTACAATATTTACTATACTTTGATACAATTAATTCAATCTATGAAGTTTTATTATCTTATATATATAAAATGTTTGTTTGTTGGTATTTTATGCATTGCCCATCATGACATTTTGGATACATGTTGCCAGGGGTACAGCAAAGAACAGGGTACCTTCCATCCAGAAAAAAATGTTCCCGAGGGAAAAATTACTTTTACTTGAGTGAAGCTGCGAGCAAAAGTTGTATCTGGGTTCCTTTGTGTGCAAACGATATTAGCAAAACAGATACCTGCCCTAAATTGAAACACTTCGTTCGCTCACGCCAATACCTAGGCTTGCTTGCGGTGGCTGGCTGCACCAAATTATCGATGTTCAATTGACTTTGCCCCATCCAACCAGTTAATACGATCCTCGATCTAATTCAATGAATCAGCCTTGTTGAACAGAGAGCACTGAAGAGCCCTGAATAAATTTAAGTATTCAAATGACGGATGTATTAACAAGTATTGTGTAAGTAAGTAAATAAGTGATTCTTATTTTGAAAACTCCTTTTTTGAACCCAATTTGCTAAAGCAGATGTTTTATTTAAAAATGTCAAATATATTTTATCCTAAAAATGACAAAAATTACCCAACATAGTTATGGAACAAATATTATTTTGAGAAATGAAGCCGATACCTTTTGTGGGCGGACAGCGATCTACGCTCGAAAATTATTGGGAGCATACTGAAGTTTCAAATGAAACGTTTCAATGAAATTAAGATAAAAGTTAGTAGGTAATTAAAAAAATCATAGAATAGAATAGAAATAAACTTTATTGTACACTAACTACAATTAAATTACACGGAAAATTACAGAACGTATTGTACCATAGGCGGTCCTATCGTTAAGAGCAATTTATTACAGGCAACCTTTGGATGAACAAAAACATATGTTTTACTTTTAGAACAATTAGCGAAATTATTATTTACAATGATAGTTATATTCTATAAATATCTATTCTATATTTCTATTCTATAAAAAAAAAATGTGACTTTAGAAACACTTTATTTTTATTATATTTTGAAAAGAAAAACCATTCTAGAGTGGCTTAGAGAAATATGTGTAGTAACTGTTAAATTTCATCTTTATAACTTTATCGACATTTGTACAATTTTATGAAAATATTACTAGCTCCGTTATTAGCTTAAATTAAGTTGTTACCTAAAATCGTTCAACCAACCAGACCGATATTTTCATGATTGAGTCTGTGTACATATAATTATGTGTCAATTTAAATATTGTATTATAAATATCGATTACTGTTTAAATTTATTTATCGTCTAGAAAAAGGTTCGGGTATTGTTGTGATCGAAGTACAACAGTATTGTTTTTTGTTGTTACAACGTCAACAGTCAACAGTAATTAATATCACATCTCTATAATTTTGTAATTCGAGGGAAATTCCATGTTTCCTGAATTCTTGTTACGTTTGGGAATTATATTCTTCTTATATTTTTTTAAAACGACTGGTTCTCCTTGTATTTTTTTACATAAAGAAAAGGTAGGTAAGGGCAGGCAATGGAAGGAAGGGCTTATACGGATGGGTTGGAGAGTGTTTACCCGTTTGTTCTTGAGTCTTGTTACAACATAAGAGACTCATAGCAGCAAAGGTATAATATTATTCACTTATAAACGTAAAAAGATCATGTTACCTAGTTGAAAAGTTGTAATTGTTAATTGCCGTAATTAACACCTTGAAGCACATCCATTCTGTTAGTTCTCACACTTAAGGGGGATCGAGCAAAGTAATTTTTTCATTCCTAAGACACTTCTGCCTAAATAAGTCACTTTTATTTTGGGCCGACCTATTTTTCGCCCCGCTCAGGATATTAAACGTACAGCTATGTTTGAGCGAGCTTCCGAGAGTTTCAGTTGTGGCTTTAAATAGTTACGAATAACGATTAAATGTGAAAATCATACGGTTGTATTCGCAACAGAAATGTAAAGCATATTTGTATGATTACATAAACGTTATATAATTCGTTTCAATAGTTCAGTCACAATGTTAATTACTCAACAGATAATCATGAATTTTTTCATTTACATTTTGTTAGGACTACAGAAAAGGACGTAGGGTTCATCCAGAAAATAAGTATTGTTCCCGAGGGATAGAAAATAACTATTACGCCAGCGAAGCCGCAAGCAAAAATCACTAGGTATACTATAAATAAAGTGCTAGGATGCCTAGGTGCCATATAGGAGAAAGTATGTACATATAATAGAGGAAAAGCATGTACTGACAAGTTTAAAATATGCAAATGTATAAATAGTTTAAATTATTATCCGTGCAGAGATTGAGAACACAGCTCTCGTCTCCATATAATGTGGCTAGACCATGTACGAGTCACGTAATGTCCTATTTGTCCACACTTTGAGCGTTTGATAAAGACTATTTCACTTGTAACGTCAGAAACCTTCGTGTGTTCTATTAAGCGGTTAATTACTCAACATGACCATGTGATGAGGGCTTAATGGAACAAAAGCGAAGAAGCTAGCTGGCCTTGACCTGAAGGAGCTAAAATGTAGGAACCCAGAAACAATGTTGGTCGTTAGGACAAAAAGGCTCTTAAGTGCGTATTATACGTTTTCATTACTAACGTGTTGTAGATGATAACGCTAACTAATAAACGAAAGTGGTGAAGTTCAAAGTCTCCATGACTGACTCAAATTAATAAAAATATAAGCTTACAAATTAATTATTTTAAAGAGTATTTCAAAATATCGATCTAAAAGGATGTACGCAATGAAAATCGTTATTTATAATCGAATTAACAAAACGCCCTTACTTTTAAAATAATTCTAACAACACACCTACAACAATACTGAGATAGCTTCGAATGGTTCGAGTCCTATGAATTTACTTTCCATATGAGACGAGGATGATTCTTTCAACTAGATAATGAATGTAATTCGAATGTACTCGTATAGTTTAAAGTATTTAGACACTTGTTGGCTGGAGATAAGAAGGTAAAAATTAAAAACATATAATTTATGTATTTATAATAAATCAGAACTCGGGATTTAGTGGTTTGTGTTTGAAAAACAATAAATTTAAATTTTATCATATGCAATGCGGAATTCGGGGTATTAGTTTCTGGAGATTTAGCCTCTCACTTTAAAACGATTATGGTCGCGTAGGTACTAGGGTATTCTACAAAAACTTTCTTGAAACAAACGACGTTTCTGCTTTGCTGAAAAAATGACAACTGTTCTAGTGAAAGCCTTTCAGCTACAGGAATCACTTCACATAAGGTCGCCCGGACGGTCATTTAGCAAAATTTAAAGTACTATAATTTTAACCATTAAAGTAGCATGTTAACTTATAACAACGGTCAAGAACTTTGTGTGCGATTTGTTAAACATGATCCGTCAGGTCAGAATCACCTCATTCAAAGCACAACACGTGGACATGTTAAATCACATTTAGCCCCTTCTGGCGCGTAACATGTACGTGATCATTGTCACAGCTCTCACCCTGAATGCGTAATGAGCTCACTCACCCTTACACCCTCTTCTTTCTAAAATTGTATATACATAATCTTTTGAGTTGGCGAGATTGTAACTGTGATATGGTTCTTCGTTGAGATTTTACAAAAGGCTTCATCACATCACGATATAAGCGATTTACTCGAATAGACTGTGTAAGAAGGGACCTCGGGGTTTTCAATAAATCATCATGAGAATAAAAATAGCCGATAAGCGAGAAAGTAAAGTCGAGTGAAGTACCAAGTGGCACGATAGATATAAACAGTATGTCAACGTGTCAAATCACTACATATTATAAAACAAAGTCCCCGCCGTGTCTGTCTGTCTGTTTGTTCGCGATAAACTGAAAAACTACTCAACGGATTTCCATGCGGTTTTCTACTTCACTTTCACTAATAGACAGAGAGATTCATGAGGAAGGTTTAGGTGTATAATTTGTTAAAATTTTGTGTAAATTGATTGAAATGTGATGGTGATTGTTGAAGATGTCTCTGCTACCCGTCTGAAGCCGGAGCGGGTTGCTAGTAAACAATAAGATATAATTATGTACGATCACGAAAAGGTATTACATACCTTGCATTGCCTGACGTTTCGACCAGGCCGCATTGGCCGTGTTCACATTCTGAAACACAATTCCCGTGTAAATACAAAATTATATCATGGAACGCGAAAGGTTTAAAGTTAGTTTAACAATAAGATAGCTAATAAAACATTGAAACGTCTTTCCTTAGTAGGGCGGTACTGACAATGATAGTAGGTAATGTGTTACTAATTTTATGGATAAATTATTATTTTATAGACTAATAATTAGTGTTTCCAAATAATTTCGAACCAGCAAAATAATTTTAAATTTGTCAAAATGTTACATTACTTATTTTGGTGTTTTTATAATATGTGTAGGTATGTTGTACGTCGCGCTAGTTCTACCGCAGAGAGAAGCTCGGATTGGTACATGGGGTACATGGAAGACAGATATTATAATATTTAATTATATTAGAGCTCGTATCCATCTGTAACTAATTCTAAAACTTTTATTCAACTTTCAATGTTTATTATTTTGGGTTAAAATTTTATAAATTGGTTCAGTTCCGATGACACTGCATTCTTATGATAAGCATAACCTGATTCTGGAGTTTCCTTCAGGCAAGGCAACTCAACGGTGAACCATATAGACATGAAATTGACGATTGCTCGGATGATGCAATGGTTCAAGTCGCCTTGCAACTACGCTACGGCAAGTGTTAGGGGGTTGATGCCCGCACGGTACCAATAATTGTGTAATTAACAAATAGTTGTCCAGGTGTTTAAATGTTTATAAAGTCATCAGCGACACAGGAATTATTTCTAGTACGGGACTTGTCTTCTGTAAGGATCTAAGGATTATAAAGAAGAATTTTCTATGTCTCACTTGGATTGATGCAGCTCGGTTGGCTTCAACCATGACTCGTATAATTTGGAGAGATGGGCGTCATTAACATTGATTTGGAACCTATCTAGGATAAGGAAAACTTAAAAATCAAACGTGGAACTGTTTTTCGTTAGCCACATGTAAGCTTCAGCTTAAACTGAAATAAGTTTAGCATAGTACCAAAAATATAAGTCAACATGAGACCATGCTGAGGACTGCATCGGGGTGTGTTAAATATGTCGTTGCGAACGTACCATCTCAGTTAGAATCATGTCCACAGAACACTAAAAAATCAATTCATTTAAATAAATATTTTTAAAAACAAGCTTTTATTTAAATGCATTTGAAAGAAGAAAAAAGGCTTTGAGTTAAATTAATCGTCATTAAGCTAAATTATACAATTTTATAGTAAATATAAAAGCTTGTCACTTCCGATGCCTGACCAAATTTAATTTATAAAAATACATAGTTAGATAGATAGGTACTAACTCTTTATTGCACAACAAAAAAACATTATTCAATCTAGAAACATAATTAGAAGTAACAGTACAATGGGTGGTCTTATCGCAGTCTGCGATCTCTTACAGACAACCTTAGGATGGACTATACTGTATAGGAGTAGGTAAATCGTGATGCACAACAACTAAAGAATAATAAGAAAAAAAATAGAATTTGTAATTAACGGTCTGTTTAAGTAAACTAAATTTGTATTATCTTCTAAAAATACACATACATACATATACATAAAGAAATACACATACATACATACACTACACATACATACATACACTACACATACATATATCACTAATAGTTATTACAGAGATAGGTAATGATCCTTGACGAGTTTCTGAAAAACAGCTTGTGGTAGGTATCTAAATACTTAGAATTACTTGTGTCAAGATTTCCCGCGACCACTTCATACGACCACGGCTATCCTCTAAACATCACTATGTAAACATAGTGATGTATTAAATAAAAGTGTTTATAATTTACATATACACTTACATTTACTTATTAGATGATAAATATCGAATAGCTTGTAGATAAAAAGGTCAAACAAGAAAACTTTCTTGTCTCATATTTTTCAGAACGCGATTTTTACGTGCGATTGTCGGGTTTTAGTTTTTAAACTTATTTTTGGGTTTTATTTTCTAAGAGGCAGTATTGCTTCATAACTTATTTAACTTACATATTACATTGGTAATATTCTAAACTTTTAGGATTATATTTCGGAATTTGTAAGTATCCTTTACCTCTCTAATTCCTTAAGAAATCTTAGGTAATGAGAATTTTACAGCAATTAATTATGATCTAAGAAACAAATGTATAAACTCTCTAATCTGAATCTCTAATCTCTCTAAACCGTAGTCTAATGGTAATACGCAATTATCTAGCGAAGGCAAACATTATGACTTTTATGTTCTCTACAGAGAGCTATATTAAATGTCGTATGACATCCATAGCTTATAACTAGCGGTCAATTAAGACACTTCTAAAGGCACCTCATTTGATAAATTATGATAAGTAGTTTAGAAGTTATGCGAGAACAGATGAACATGCATACATACCTCAACCATACGGGCTATAAAATCATAACTCACCTTAAAAAATAAATCTATTGCAGCCATACTACATAAGTTTGAGTTTGAGTTTAAGTTAATATTTTATGACAATGACCTTTATTAATTTAATTAAATAAAGGTTCTGTATTAAAAAAACTTAATAAAATAAACATTTCATACAGTTTTTAATTACTAAGTATATTGACATACTTTCTGCAAAATAAAACTTCGCTTGAAAGCACGTCTTTCAAAAATGATTTGACGCTTTCCAATAAACTGGAGCGGTGCTTCAATCACAAAAGTTAAATTGACGTCACGGAGCTACTCCACATCAATAAAAACATCTAACTTACTTCGATCACAATAAAGTTGTTCGATTGACAGAAGTTATTGTCGTGCCGGCTACAAGAGCAATCAAAATCGCAAATAAGTGACTTCTTTATTACGCCCAGAGAGTCGTGATAGACAATAAGACCCAAGAAAACCGACAAATGGTTCATGCTTGTTTATTTCTAAGTTGACTGTGGCAGGTAACTCTTCTATACTGCAGGTATTAAGAGACCTTTTTATATAAAGCTGTATAGTAAGAGCTCTTTGAAGAAATTACTCGCCAATACTGAGAGAGCTTAAAGCCAATTGGCATTTCCGCCCAAGTACGTGCCCTCGTTCTTAACATAGTTTCGCAGGAAAACCTCAGTCTGAAAGTAGAACAGTTTTGTAGAAGTCTTCAATCTGAATACACCAACGTTATTTAATGTTAAGAATTCTACAGTTAAAAGGTATTTGAGAGAAGCGAATGTGCTATTAGTCTCTTTAACGCCAACTGAAACTTTATTTAGAATTAAATCTTGATTCAAAATTAATGTACCTCACTTAAAAATGTTAGTTTCATCTATTTTACTGGTGCACAGAATGTTTAATGTCAGGTTAGATGATGATAATTAATAATAAAATAAATTCTTTCTCATGAAATTATCGATATGTGGAAAGTCGATTCGGCGATAATTGTTCCACTGTCATATCGCCTCGATCAAGACCCTAAGATGCTCACCTTAGACGGCTGGATCAAGGGACTGATGCAGATGGCGGTTCTCCTCCACACGACCAGTCTATTGAGGAGGTTTCTATCTTTGGTTTCTGTATTTAAAAATGTAATATATATGTTTTAAAATAAATAAATCGTAATAAGAATATAAAATAATATATAATACTGAATTATTTATTATATTTATACGAATCTGTAATTAATTATTTATTTATTTATTAAAAAAATTGTGAAATAAGTCAACAATTGAGTAGAATAACATAATATAACAGTTTCATTGGAAAAATATATGTTATTATAGATAGTAAGTTTGTGAACGCTTTTCTCACGTTTATCGTGAATCCTTTTAAATAAACATTGTAAGTTTAGGTGGAGCGCTTCCTCAGGGCGGTACAACAATGGCACTGAAAAGCTCGACGTGGAGTCGGAGCACCACAGCGCTCCCTCGCTCAGCTACATCTCTTAAATGCATTTTGTTTTCACGAGACGGCTTGAATACGGTTAAGATATCGTCTTTCAAGAAATAAATACGTACAATGAGATTTGAAAGGGTTTCTGTGCGTACTTTAAAGTGCGATTTCTTCTTATTAAAATACAAATTCAGTTATTTTATGCTAGTCTCATAAAATTTATTTAAGACTAGCTGTGCCCTCGACTTCGTTCGCGTTTTTTCGGATAACAGCAATTTGTCGCTTATTGCATAGTACCTCTTTCTTCAGGCAGGATTTTTTATACTGTATTGGCGGTGAAACAACCTGGAGCGTACAAAAAAGGTTGTTTTGGTTCTTACACGTGAAATAACGACATCATTTGGCAGTGGTAACATGACTCATTTGTTTTTCGTGTGGAAGCTTACCTCATCGGGCTATTCGTGAGGCCGTATATCAGGCTTTAACCAACTAAAACCACACTGTGTGCCTCACAGCACCGTTTATCAGTTGACCGTCGGTACGGCGACGTTTTGCCTCCAATGATCCACACAGCGCTGGCTAGCGGACGGCAACTGGGCGATGTCCAGACACCATCTTCACGGGAGACTCTGACCCACGGCCACTCTTAGCGTACGCATGAGAGCGCGAGTGAAAAGGTTCCACCTGGAAGTTTTTCTACCGAATCTACACCGTCACCTCCTTCTTGCGCGAGATATTCTCCTCGCAGAAAATCGTCATAAAACAACTGTGACGACCTAACATCTCGATTCGTCCGACCAATTGGGAGACTTTTGCTGTAGTCAGTCAGTCCGTGCCGCTTCCTAGAAACTATGGGCCCCCTCGGTATACCTAACAGAGAACAGAGAGAACTGAGAAATGTTTGCTTCTGAGCTTTGTCTAGTCACGGTGTAACATAAGATTTAGCACTATTGTAACCGAACGGAAAATAAACGGTCTGAAAGTGTAAAAAAAACTGCACCGGTTCATATTTTTTGGCGATAGTGTCTGCCATGCATTTAATATAGTAAAATACTGTAATACTAACAAAGTGTTAAGTTGAACTGACAACTAAGTGATAGATGTTTTAAATTTTTTTTAAATTCTATTCTAATATAATCATGTTGAAGGGAATCAACGCGATCACGTATTTAAAAGGTATGACATACCTTTGCTTTGCCGTGGTCGTGGCCGTTAGATCTGTAATACTTTTTAAATACGTGATCGCGTGGATTCCCGTCAACATAATTATATTATCATGGAACACAAAAGTTTAAAAGTTTGGATCTTCTTTTTCTATAACTCTATTTATAAATATATGTATATTTACTGGACTGGCCTGATGCTCCAGTGGTTAGTGACCCTGACTGCTGAGCCAGAGGTCGTGGGTTCGATTTCCACCCAGGACGAATTATTCTCTGTCTGTCTATTTAGAAATATATAAGTCTGTTCTGCCTAGTTTAGGATCAGACGGCCGTGTATGAGATGTTGTTATTATTATTAATGTCCTGAAACATATTTATGAATTTAATGGCTGCGAGAGGCAAAATAGATCGTTGGCATAGTCAAGAACCAGCTATCGATTACTGTGGGATCACCAAACAAAGAAAATAAAACTCCTGCTGCTTCAGCCATCACCACAGAAAAGCACATTCCCCTATGATATCCTACGATTGAAAATATACATTCACTCGAAATCCTTCAAACAGACATGACTATTTGCAGGTAAAATCTAATGTAAATGTAACTAATAATATTTCTTTAAATCACAGGTAAAAATTGATTCCTTGTACTCTTAATATTTATAAGTTAATTCAATTGAGTGGTTTTATAAAAAATATAAAAAAATTAAACCGACGAAAAGAACTAAAACGTAAAAAAATAAATAAACCTTGTAAGTCTTAAGTATTAAGCTTATTTAAAAGGTTTATTTATATTTTGCTTTTTAGTTTTTTTCTTCGGTTTAATTTTTTGTTAAAAAGATTATTATTTATGATTTTTTTTTCATTATCAGCTCGGTTGCATGACGTGATGATTTCTAAACGCTACTTGCCTGATAAAGTAATGAAAAGTAAACAGAAACACTATTCGTTTCTCGAGGGTTTCTCTCAATTTTATGAGAATTCCATGATCAGATCCGGACTTCCTTGACCACCCTTGAGGTATACCCTATCTAACAAAAAAGAATAATCAAAATCGGTTCATAAATAACGGAGAGGCCTGAACATACATAAAAAAGTAGAAATATGTATATAAACGGTCGGATTGAGAACCTTCTTTTTTTTCGTCGGTTAAAAACGATACCTAATTTAAAAAAGTAAATTAGTTTATATATTAAAAAAAGCCATACCAGATAGGCTGTTAAACAGCCTATCTGGTATGGAGTATGATTTCCACTAAGTTGGGTGCCGGATCGAATCTCTCTTTGACGCTTTTCTTTTTTTGCACTTTTTAACGTATCGTATTTAACCGACGAAAAAAAAGAAGGTTCTCAATCCGACCGTTTTTTTCCGAAATTCATTACAACGAGCTTTTGCTCGTTGTAATGAATTTCAAAATAAGTATATACATTCTACTAACGTTACAATGTTATTACAGCTTTCATTGATTTTCCTGTGGGAACCAAAGTTTAACCCGGGATAAAAAGCACCCTATAACCTGCGCAGGCACTCAAACTATTATCATACTAAGTTTGAAGCACATCCCTTCAGTAACTTCTTAGTTTATCGTAAACATACAAACAGACAAATAGAAAGACAGACAGACGGACAGACAGACAGACAGACAGACAAAAATTGTTTGGATCGCATATTCGGCATTAGTATCGATATCTTAATACCAATCAGTCGATTTTTTTAAATATATTCAATGTACAGAATTCATCGCGCTACAGATTTATTATAAGTATGGAAGGTTTTTTTTTGTACATTATATTACACAATTTATATTAAACCGGGGGTATACTTAATTTTGATATGTTCCAATAAAACTAACTAATACAAACGTGCCAATAAAAACTGGATATGCTAACTTTTAAACTTTCGCGTTCCATGATATAATATTATCTACGTATGAACGGGAATTAACGCGATCACGAAAAGGTATTCGTGATCGCGTCAGGCAATTCAGAGGTATGTAATACCTTTTCGTGATCGCGTTAATTCCCGTTCATACGTAGATAATATTATAAAAACTGGATATATATGGACTCGACATATTATTAGAAACACAATTTATCTAGACTATTAGTATAATATTGAACCTCCTTTTTACATTAATTATAATGCTAATAATAATAATAATATATCTCTTTATTGTACACCAAAAGATTTTGAAGAGTAGAAGCACAGCAATGTTTCGTGGTAAATACAATTGGCGGACTTATCGCACTGAGGCAATCTCTTACAGGCAACCATGGGATGGAGCGAACATAGGATATCGATTTAAGGGCAGTATGGTGTACGCTCAGTAGGTATATTATACAAGTTAAATAAAGATGAAGTATCTTACATATAGTGTAAGAATATACATACAAGAAAGCAACAAACAAATAAATACATAAGCAAATATAGGTATAAGGATACACATATAAATCGAATAAAACATACAAATATAGGACTATAATACTACATTAAGTCAAATACGAGTAAGAAGGCAAATAGGCAATTATGATATGTTGATATCACCCAGGTAATGATCTTTTACCAGTTTCTTAAAAGCAGGCAGTGACTGTGCATGTATTATTATATATATTATTATTTCGTAATACCAACATCTGTTGTAATTACTTATTATTAAAACCCTAGACATTCGTTTTATTGTACCGTCGAAGCCGTGTGCTTAAGTAATGAGTGTTCGTAGTGCGACGGTACTGGCGTTGGTTTTAAACAAAAGAAATAGATAAGGGAAGATTTTTCTATTTGTTCCAAAAAGTAACCAACAACTGCAAAACTTTTAATTGGTGTAATGTTATATTTTAGGTTTTAATTTCTATAGACATTATAAACCTTCGATGCATTGTTATTGTAAAATGGAATAGAATTAGTAAGCCTTCGATTATTCATATACATAGTATCTAATAAGTATGAGTAAAATAATGCTTGACTCTGAATAAAGCCATAAAAAATGCCAGATATAAGAAGGAGTTATTTGTTCAAAACCAGTTGAAGCAGACGAAATAAAAGATGAGGGTTCAAGCAAAATGTGTTTAATGTATTTTCTACACATATTATTTGGAGAACAAGTTGGTTTAAGCAAAAAAAAAACCAAAATAAAATTATTTATTTACACGGGAATTAACGCGATCACGAAAAGGTATGACATACCTCTAAATTGCCTGTGACCACGGCCTGTGCAACCTGCTCGAAACGTCAGACAATCCAGAGGTATGTCCTTTTCGTGATCGCATTAATTTCCTTGTAAATACATAATTATAACATGGAACGCGAAAGTTTTGAAATTAGCACATAAATACAATTTTAATTCTATCTCCTGTAGTACATTAAATTCAAAGAAATTTTTAAGTGGGAGAGCCATGCTTCGGCACGTATGGGCCGGCTGGACTCCGCTCGATGCCACGGCCTCACAGTTAAGTTCGTGAAGGGGGGCTATTCCCCCAAAGGGGGGAACTGGGGGCAGATTTAAAAAGAAATCAAAAACATGAATTCTACCTCTGCGGGCCTGCTGTGGGCCCGGTTTTATTGAATTGTCAGGAGCAGTTAGTCAGTATAAGTCGGTCGTGAAGCTAGTTGCCTGTTCCAAAACGTAGATCCTATGGAGATGGAAGAACAGGCAAGAAACTCCAAGGACACTCTTTTTCAATTCAACATTTTTTTTTCACAAAGTTACTTCTTACATTGCTTGAAATCGAAATGAAATTGAAATCCATCCACACCAAAAAGGATTACTTACGAGAAAGTAATATGACCATCTTGATAACGATAAGAAATAAAAACAAGGGCCTTATTATTTGTTTATTAATAAATTATATAAACACGAAAACTCATTACATTAGTAATCAAGTAAAGTATATTTGGACCCACAAAATGGCGGTGGTAGGAAATGACTCGCTCATAACAGAAACCGTACATTCAGGACAATATTAGAGCATTAACGGCAATCCGCACTCTCAATGGCAAGTACATGAAAACAGCCAATTCTGTGGCAAGCCTGTTATCCTGAGCTGGCAATTATCGCGAGTACCAATCCTTGGTTTTACATTCAAAGCTAGCCCAGCTGTGTCCTCCACCACGTTATTTTGTACGACACAAAACAACCTTATAATAAGGTTCTAGAGTCGATTGTTGATTGAGGTTGTGAGTGTAGGGTAGTTAGCGTCACTATTTGTTTTTGTAGGGCCGGTGGCGAACAAAGGTCCGTGTTAATGAACAGGGCCCGCGTTGCCGGCGCGCTATTTACGACACCCTGTAGTCAGCTCCATTCACTCTCGTCTACAACCCAAGTGTTGCTTTTAAAGAGCCTGCATTCTCTCTCATTTGTCAAAGCTACTGTCGAAGGTTCCTGAAAGTTTGCTAGGATTAGCGCTTTTTCCATAGTATCATTTAGAATACTGCAGAAATTGTGAAGTGTATAAATGAGTATTTAATCAGCCTTTTATTTATGTTAATTAAACTTAAACACTGGGGTGTTACTAACGCAAGCGTACATGTATTTCTGGGATGCATTTTGTTGTCGCTTTGATTGGTGCGTGTGAGATGTACCTTTTACCATTGCTTCTGTTGCATATTAATGACATGCTGTTCGTAGACAACATCGCTTTGTATTGAGACGAGGTGAGTATTAAATACTAACTTTGCTAACTCTCACTAGTTACTAAAAGGTCCAAGAGGCACATTATGGAAAGAAAATAAATAGTAATCGCACAATACCATGAGTCTCTGGCTTAATAGGAGTTCTGTGTTAGTATGAACAAAACCCTTACAAGTATGTGCAGCACGTATAACCACTCCAACATCTATCTTTTATCCATCTGGAACCAATTCAGAGCATACATTCAATTTTTGATTTTGGAACATGGTCATGCGTTGGTTTTGAATGAGCCGACGGATGGATGGATGCAGGGACCGGGGCCGGCAGCGAACGGGTTAATTGAAGATGTAACGGGCCGCACGCTATGAATAATTCACGGTAGCGCCAAACGCTGGCAGCGCGCCAGACGCTGTGTTTTAGGGTTGAGGGCAATCTCAGTGTAGCCATGCAGCATTAAGGTGATAACGGTGTATTCATAACAAAAATAGAAAACTAAATGTTCAATTACATTATTATATTTATGTCTTACTCATATCGTGGTAGAATCATACAAGTCTCAAGATAACTTGAGAGTTAAAAATCTCAAGTTATCCTTGACACTTTAGGATTACTAGTTTACAGTTTGATCCTGATACTCGTATATACACAGTATCTTAGAGTTGTTAGGACATGATTGTATTTATAGTTACAACAACTCGACTGATTCTTCGTGAGCAAAGCTGCAGATATAAGTAGCAGATAAATAAATAAATAATTTATTATTATCACGAAAAATCAAATGCCTATGTACTGCAAACAGTTTCCACTTCACATGTCGACAGCTAATGTTCCTAACAGATAAAAATAAGTCGGTTAATGAAAGATGCTATATTATACACATTCCATGATTACATAAAATTGCGCACCAAGCGTGTTTTGCCGGGTGCAGAAAACAGGGATTATTCCTTTTTGTCGTATTCACAGCCGCTTTTGTGTACAGAGCAGTTGTATTACGTACAATGCAGGAATTGTTATAATCTTGTAAAAAAGATTAACGGGAAATATGAAAATGTGCATCTTTCTGTATTCTTTTTTAGATCAAGAGGTTTAATTAATTTTATGTTGAAGTTTCGTATTCATTGTAGCTTCCACTTGCAGTTCCATATTTTTATAATATAACTGTTAATTTGTAATGTTCGTAATTGAGATAGACAACAAGCTCGACATTGTTAAGGTAACCCGGTTAAAGCGACGCGATGCACAGTGTTTATGGATGTCATTATCGCTAATGACGACATGGTACATGGGGGGCTTCGTTGCTAAGCATATTTTTTCGTTTAGATTTCATAATGTAATTTTTGCTTGATTCGAAAAATTACATTTGGGATTTTTCATAAAAAAGCTTAAGAAGCGTTTGCAAAAAAACCTCTATGCACGATATTGAACCTTTGGGACTACTTAAAAGCTTTTTACTGTACTAAATTACATTAAATTTTAACTACTATATCATGTTCGAGCCACGTAACGGCAATAGTATTTTATTTAATTCAGAACAGAAACTTTACATAGGGCCGTAGAGTTCTCGGAATTGATAAGTTATAATAACGCGACCATCCTAATTTGTTCGTTGAATTATATTTAGAGTGTTGATTATGCGCAAATAAATTATTTTACGTATGGTATAGGCTGTCAACACGACAATATTGTAACATTCACTAGTGATTTAATAAAAAATATGCCCTGAATTTTCTTAATTGCATATTTTAAGTAATTGGTCTGAAAAAGTAAAGGCAAACACAATCGAAGGAAACGAAGGACTCAAAGGTGATCTTTGGGTAGCAAACCACGATGAAGCAAACTTCATATATATTTAAATTACTTGAGTAAACGCAAACAGTCTAAGAAAACTTATTTGCTTATTTTGTTATAATATTTTATACTGTTAAATGTTAGGAATACAATGAATATTTACATTTTCATCCAAAACTTGTCTGGTAACTTATTATTTTTTGGACTTATTATACCAAATTTTCACCAAAGATTTTACCAAAGATTTCAAAAAATAATATGAGTATATATATATAACTATAGAATAGGACTTTCAATGGTAGAAATACCCGATTCGTATCTGCGTAAGCTGATAAAACCTGCAACCTTCTCTCCTCAGTTGCTATTTATACAAGAAAGGCCTTTTTGGTCATGCGGCTCACCCTATCAACATTAATACTTCGCTTATTGATATCAGCGCTAGAAGCCATCTGAGTGTTACCATTTAAAATGGTTGTTTTTTCTTTAATTTCATTACTACATACTATATATTGTGACGCCTGAACTTCTTTCGGGTGTAGAGCAAGCCTGCCTGGTAAAATAATATTTGAAACTTTTGGTTTATGAATTTTGAATTGTATAATTCTTTTGAAAAGAAACAGAAGAGACAACCGTCGTAGCGAGCAGTCAGAGCGGACGGCTGTCAAGTTGCAGAGCAACTTCTATGAAGTCATTATAAAGTTATATTATTGTTGCAGATAGATCAGTTTTAATATGTTATCATTCAGTTGTCTTGTGAACTATCAATCACTCTCCTTACACATTAACACCACGACTCCAAAATCCTCTCAAAGCCAAACGAAGCGTGACAATATATGTATTGTCACGCTTCGCTATCGCATACATACTACTAATACCATTTATTCTAATAACTATAGATCAGTGTGTGCAAAACCTTACCACAAATCGGACACTGGTTGAGACGTAGTGATAATCTACACAAAAGTATCGCTATAAATTTGAGCCGTTTTCTTCAAATGAACAGTTATTTATAATATTGGATCTGGTACTTATGGCAGAGAAAGAAAACTTAATATTCTAGACTTCCGAGGCATGGAACACCATGAAGCGGACATTTTTATAGCATTAAGCGGTCGGTTTCTACAAGCGCAGATTGAGTCGTCGGCATCAATCTAACATATTACTTATTATCCTTGATATGATATTTACAATTAGCACACCGGCCTCAAACGCTCCCAACGCACAGTTGGTTTCAGTATCACGTTACCACAAAATTAACAAAGGTCAATGATTGACCCTGCGCTGACCCACTCTCCAGCTCCGTGACGACCAAACACGCATTAATATTAATTTGCGACCGCCATCACTGGCCTCTAATTACACAGATCTGTCGTTCTTGTTTACATTACAAGTAACAACTTTTTAGTGCAAGCACTAAGTATTTGGAACTTTGTGAAAGATTAACTCTTCATAATGCTTCACTGTGTGTGTCAACGCGTATGCCACAAGAGGTAATTACGCTTAACCATCGGAATTGAGGTTAGTGTTTTTTGCGATACATCGGTATGTCCAAAATCTTTATGATGAATATCAGTCGTGTCAAACTAGCGCCAACGATCCCAACGTCAATGTTTTTCAACACAAGTTTTGTAAACTTTTCGCTCATAACATTTCATACATAGAAACACCGGAACCGATGTAAGTAGTACAAGGGGTAAGCTTCAAGAATTAAAATAGCCCTTGATTGTCAATATTATTTAAAACCTCCACTTAGTAATTCGAGTCAACGAATTTATTATAGTCTTTAAAAGCTTTTATTTTATAGGACAAATTGGAACAGCCATGCTTATTGCTAACGACAAAAGAGCGTGATCAAAAATGTCTCTGATCTTGCTCTGATCTGTCTTATAAATATGTGATGTATAGCTAACAAAACATTGTCTTTTTATAACAACCCAACGAGGCATAACAAAAACACGTATTCTTTAGGTGCTATTACAATAGGAGCCACACAAAGCCTGTAAATTGCTCGCACAAATTTGTACTGATGATATGGCATCATTTGTAAATGCCCACGCGGACGGTTTTTATTTTTGTATTGTGTATTTGTTTACACAAGTTTATCGGTGTCTGAAAAAAGCATATTCTAATTCTTGATAGAAACTAAAGCTCGCACATAACTCCTACTCGTATAGACTTCATTTAAATTATTCACAACAGAAGCCTCATTCGCAACTTTATCCGTACCACAGTGGTACGTACAGAAACTGTTATACAGTGGTACTACCACTATATAACACTTTCTCAGAAGAAAGTGTATTCTCGGAAAACCATATTATTTGTATGAAATAACAGCGCAGCGGCATTCCCAGTAACCCTTGGTAATTTTCGCAGAATCACTCAAGGTAAGTTTATTTTACTAATACTAATTTCTCCAACGAAAATATTTTTATGCAATCCTAATTCCATATGAAACTTAAAGTTAGATCCCAAGTTGCATCAGTGCAACAGCTTGCGTCTTTGGAACTTTTTAGCTTCATTCGTCAATGAGTATTTAATGGTTCTTTATGATATAACCTCTGATTAATGAGTTTCATGTAAAAAGAGGACTTCAAAAAGAGGCTTGAATGATCGATGATTACAAAGTATTTATTGATACACATATATAGATGTATTGGGAGTAATAGTAGCATAATCCTTAACTGAAGTTCAGTGGTAATGTATTTAATTCTTTGCTCTGAGTGTCTTCTTTATGAGTGTCAAACGTTTTAAAATTGTTATTAGAGTAAAAAAAACCGGACAAGTGCGAGTCTGACTCACGCAACGAGGGTTCCGTAAGCAAACAAACTTGTATGTAGATAGTACGTTCATATCGGGAATTAATTTTTTGATGATTTTTGCCTGACTTTTCCGAAAGACAAACTTAAATTTTGTGGTTCTAAAAATACTCTCCCATACGATGTACGACGTACGACATTCGATGTACGACAAAATCAAGTTCCCAACCGCAAAATATAAGTTTGTAATCACAAAAACCATTTTTCCTTTACTTGTGTTGTCAGACCTTGCTTCTTGCCAAATTTTATGCTTCTAGATCAACGGGGAGTGCCCTATAGGTTTTTATTTACTTGCGAAATGTTCTAATGTGTATAAAAATCTTTCAACAAAAAATTAAACCAACGAAAAGAACTAAAAAGCAAAAAATAAATAATCCTTTTAATTCTTGAGTCATCCTCCTCCGCGCCTTTTCCCAACTAAGTTGGGGTCGGCTTTCAATCTAACTACGATACGGCCGAACTTTGATATTTTACGTGAAGCGACAGCCATCAGACCTCCACAACCCAAGTACTAGGCGATATCGAAGTTCTGTAGTTAGACCAGGTTGTCGGACTTTTTAGGGCTCCAACTACCCGTAACGAATGCCACAGATGTTTGTATGGCACACGGGACCGACGGTTTAACGTGCTCTCCGAGGCACGGAGGGGTCTCAATGTGTTAAGAATGGTCACCCATCCTAGACTGACCTGGCTAGTATTACTTAACTTTGTAATGTGTTAACCTACTCGGTTACCACTTAGCCACGAGCCCCTCTTAATTCCTTTTAATTCTTGAGTATTAAGCTTATTTACAAAAACTATCAAAATTTATATCGTCGAGTCGGCGCCAAACAATAAACTATTTTATGATTTTTTCCATAATTAACTTAGCTGCATGATGTGATTCCTAAACGTAAATACCTGATAAAGTAATGAAAAGTAAACAGAAACACTATTTGTTCCTACAATTTTCCAGGGTTTCTCTCAATTTTATGAGGATCCCATCATCAGATCCTAAATAATCTAAATCGGTTTATAATAACGGAACCAAATTTCAGGGTCAAGGGTCAAATTCTAGGTCAATGGGAAGTACCCTATAGGTTTTGATTTACCTGCGAAATGTTAAAATTTGGTCAAATGTAAGGCTTAATTGGCCATATCTTTTGATTGCGTTGATTTAGAAGCTTGATTTTTTACAGCTTCGAGGGACTGCAAACATATGTATTTGGTATTAATTTACACTTCATGCGCCAACGGGCTCATGAGAAAAAGGGTCTTGATAGACAGACAGACGGACATCAATGTGATCCTAGGGTCCTAGGGAAGAACTCCCACTCTATATATATATATCTCATTCTATATATATGTATCTACATCATGGATCAGCATCAGACACCATGTACTTGACTCAAACATACATTGTGGGTCACAGCAAACCAATCCCTACAGTGTTGCTGAAATTTAGAACTCTTACTGTATGTATCTGTGAATAACCCAAAACAGTTGTCCATAGTAGGGATCGAACCCACTACATATTCGCGGTGGCAATCAGTGAAATAATTTAAAGGTCTTACCAATTTATTTTTGCAGTATAATATATTATATTTGAATATACTTCGCTTACTCTTAAAACTTTTCGTGTTACTAAAACAGAAGTACAAAACATTTCTGTATTCTCCTTGATGAAATACTCTACTCTATAATTAGTTCCACTATTAAAATACAGTACAATCCTTAAGATTAATCATCTCTCTATGAATTTTGTTGCTAAGCTTGTGGTTTTCGAAAGTAATAACGAAAACAATAGCAATGACAAATGTGTGTGTTTGTGTCAGTAATTATGTAATTGCATTCGTGCCTATAGGATTGCCTTATACACTTTTTATAATCTTAACTTTTTAAGAGATTACAATAAAAGTACTTATTACTATACTGGCCATCCTCGCAGTTTTACCTGCATTTATGGTCACTGCTCCGCTCCTATTGGTCGTAGCGTGTTATATAACCTAGAGCTTTTCTCGATAAATGGGCTATCCACCACTGAAATATTTTTTGAATTCGAACCAGTAGTTCCTGAGATTAGCGCGTTCAACCAAACAAACTCTTCAGCTTTATAATATTAGTATAGATTATGAAGTGGCTTAAAATAATATACAATTATTTATTTTTAACCAACTTCAAGTTAAGAAAATCAATTTAACGTGGGAGAGCCATGCTTACGTGGGAGAGCCATGCTTCGGCACGTATGGGCCGGCTCGACTCCGCTCGATACCACGGCCTCACAGAAAACCGGTAGAGAAGCAATGATTGCATTGCATTTCGCCGCGTGAGTGGGGTTACCGGAGACCCTAACCCTTCCCTCTCCCCTATTCCCGTCCTTCCCTTCTCCCCTCTTCCCCCCTCCCCCTCTTCTCCTACTCCCACCTTAAAGGGCGGCAACGGACTTGTGACTCTTTGAGTTACAGGTGCCCATGGGCGGCGGTAGTCATTTACCATCAGGTGACCCGTCTGCTCGTTTGCCCCTATACCATAAAAACAAAAAATAACATTTATCGATTCACACTACCCACTATTAATCTTGAGGTGGTGAATTAATTTGCTGTATTATACAAAGTGTTACACAGAGGTGCGGTCATGTTTTGGGAGCGTTATGAATAGCCGGATAATAGAAAGAAATAAAGAATACAAAATAGTTGATGTAGCTGGAAAAAAAGTGGATTTTTAATAAAAAAAATAATCTAAAAATGCGTGTTCTAGTACAGATGTATATTTCTAAACAACATTATATTATGAATATTCATATCACTTTAACCAATTTTAGTTTTTTATATAAATAACTTTTTTTGGAAAAAAACGCTCATTTCATCAACATCCTTGTGGTATGAACCATGAACCACGCCACGCCACGCAACGCCACGCCACGCCACGCCACCATTTCAATTTTAAAATAAGATTACTGTATTAAAAATTACGAATTTGTTGAACTGTTAGCGCTTCACGTTATTCACGGGGTCTACTATACAACACTAAAATATGCCTACCTTTCAGTAACATTCTGTATTATCTAGGTTATTCATTTAGATTGGTCCTGAGAAAATAATAATAATAACTCCACACAACTCACACACGGCCCTCTGATCCCAAACTAGGCAGAGCCTGGACTTTAATAACCAGACTGCTGATAAACATACTTATATATTTCTAAATACATACATATTATAGATAAATTACACCCACACACAGAACAAATTATTGTCGTGCTCATCTTACAATTATTTGTCCTGGGTGGGAATCGAAACCCCGACCTCTGGCTTAGCAGTCAGGGTCCCTAACCACTAGACCAACAGGCCAGTCATGTTTTGTTAATCCAGTAGTAGTTAGCTTGGATTTATATTTCCAACCGCCATCATTGCTTACGTTACTAGATCAAAGAAAGCTTTAATAACTTATTTTCATTGAAAATTATTAAAAAATTTTAACGAGGCCATCAATTACACAATTAATCTAAATATAAAAACGCGCAGCATTCCCAATCCGCTACATGGTTCTCAAATTAAGATTGACATGCTTACTCCATCCTATCTTACTTTAATAGGGAGACCGCTCTCAAACGCACATTCACTCAGTGATCTTATCGATACATCGCAATTATCCTTTTAAAGTCGTTAAAGAAAAATACCAGTACAATCGTGACACAGCTGTGATTGATGACATCGTATTTCTAGGCTCGTTGCCCAAAGATTAGAGGCACATTAATTAGTCCGTAGCTGGCGGGCTCAGGCATGCTCGGCCCATTCGTCATACATCTCGGTCCAGATTTTAACTGCCCCATTGACAAATGGACCGCCCGGAATACGACAGTTTTCTGTTTTCGGCTCAAATTGCGTAATAATTTCATTTGAAGTTGAAGATGAGGTGTTAAAATATACCGATTTGGTAAAGATAATGTCAACCAATAGAGTGGTAATAACTGAAAGCTGTTAAGCTGTTTTCATAAAGGCATGGATGGTAAACGGTTGTTTATAAGTTCTTTATCAAGTTTTTTTTTCTTATGTCCCTACTACCATCTTGTACATTTCCCGTTCCTCCTTAGATTATTCCTTCCACAACGTCCTTTTCACAGTGTCCTTTCTATATTGTATAATTACCTGTGTACATGCCACGTCACTTATTCCACTCTGACCTATTCATACTGTACCTCTTATTTGGCTCTTATATGGAAACCATTCGTTCTAGGACAATGACCCCATAAAGTAACCCACCACATGCTTACACAATATTACACATACAGGACCACATTATGGTTGCTTATAAATTTTATATTCGTCATTGACACCTCCAGCTTCCACCGTTTTAACAATAGGAACTGTCCCTTTCATATATTACTTACTAATGGTCTACTCTAAAAATCTCTACCACAATTTCACATTGTCCCTTCAATATTATTTCTTTCTATTATCCCTACCACATTGTTATTTCAAATAGTCCTTTTCCTGTTTTATCTTAAACACTGTCTTTCCCATATTTCACTTTCCATATTACACCACTCTATTTGCTCCCATGTCAGTGACTTTGTGAAAATTATCATTTCTATATTTTTAAGACAGAATAGTTTCTGTGCACAAATGTTGACATCGAACGAGCAGACGGGTCATATGATGGTAAATGACAACCGCCGCCCATGGGCACCTGTAACTCAAGAGTCACAAGTGCGTTGCCGCCCTTTAAGGTGGGAATAGGGAAAGAGCGGGAAGACGGGAGAGGGGGATCAGAGGGGAGGAGAGGGGGGAGAGGGGGATTAGAGGGGAGGAGAGGGGGGAGAGGGGAAGGACGGGAATAGGGGAGAGGGTATGGTTAGGGCCTCCGGTCACCTCACTCACGCGGCGAATAGCAATGCAAGCATTGTTTCACAGCCGGTTTTCTGTGAGGCTGTGGTATCGAGCGGAGTCGAGCCGGCCCATACGTGCTTTGAAAAATATAATCGTACGTTATAAGTAGATATACTTTTTAATATGTTGAATCATAATAATTATTCAAATGAAATTACGGTTAGATGCATTGCTGTTAATCATGCACAAATACGATACTTTATTGCAATATGTTGATAGTAAATTTCAAAAAGTTAACTGAGTTCCCTGATCTGTTCTGATAGTTGTACATTACAGTGGAAATTTACTCATCTTTATGTCTTGGAAAACCCTTTCTATATTGTTCTGCACTAAAAGTAATCAGGTCAATGAATGAGCTCTATATCGGTAGTTCCTCAAGCGCAGTTATTACTCGTAATGGCGTTAGAAGGCAGCGAGGAAGCGTCACTCTTTATGACCCAATTTAGAAAGTAATTACGTGTTCATTAATAGCTGAGCTAGTTATATTGGCCTACAACTAAATGTTCTCTCTGCTCTTAAATTGTTTAACTGAGTACGTTATCAGAGATTCCTGACTGCAGTCTATGATTACCTCTTCGATACATTGAACACGTACTTGCAAAGGTTGTCGCTAAATTTAATTACACTGATCATTAAATACCAATTTAATCATCCTCTACGATCTACGTCCATTACGTACTTAAGTTACATTTATAAAGTAGCTGCAACTAGCAGTAATTTCACTATGGTTTTCGCACCATCCATTGAAGGTAGCTTGTAGGCAAAACCATTTTATTAACTTATTATCTTATTTAAACCTCTTCGTAACGCAAGTATATCCTATATTTTTTATACAATTATTACAATTATCGAAGCCATTATCGAAGCCTAAATACTTGAAATAGTATTATAACTTGTGGATTACGAATTCTATGGAAGATACTTCTAAGGCAGAACGAGACTTGGATAGAGTTCTAGCGATACTACTCGCCAACAGAAAGCACTGCGCTTGCATTGCCATGTGAAACTAATGATATAAAGTGTTTGATTCAAAGCAAAGCATTTGTCAGATTTAGATTTCTTGGCTATAGCTATGATTTTGTGCTTTATGTGAAGATAAATGTTGTGATACGTAACTTACATAGGACGAAAATTGCATTGAATTTTCTAGCAAAAATTGTTATATCGTTCTCTTTGTATATTTACAAGAAATATTTTGAGCCATTTCAGAATCAGATGAACCCATGAATTAATAATAATAAGAGAATAAAATTTATGTATCCGCCGTCCCTACGGTATATCGCTACACCATATGCCAAATTTAAAAACTTTTACATTAATGGTTTATGAAAAATGATCGCCTAAAAATAAAAAAAATATATATTTTGAATATCCAAAATATTACAACATCAAAATCAATGAAAATCAATCTCAATTTTAATTACCAATTATATTATAGGTGTTTTTGAAATGTGAGGAGTAGGAATCAAATTACTCATATGATTTTTATTTTCTTAAAAACGCTTTTATGCTTTATCGATTTCAAGGAATTTAGAAGTCAATAAAAAAAAAAAAAATATTTTTACCACCACAGAATCATTACGATGAAAGCGGATCACAATCATGCCCACAACCCTTGCATTGCCACGCATCAACACGGCGCATATTAACGACGCGTCGCCACTCTAATACCCCACTTAGTCCGTGACGTTACAGGCTTGCTGCATACCACAGTATTTAGCCGCTATTAACTATAGACGAAATAATAGATGGCTTTGTATGGCAAATAAGAGGGTACGGAACATGACAACTGTGGTTAAGTTTGAAAAGATATTCAATTTATTTTGTCATTACCAGTGGTCGGCGTAGGTAGTGCCATTCATCCTAGAATGACCTCAAATGTTATATTAACATGGATATACCCCGAGATTCCAGCATTTTAAAATTTGAGTCAATTCGAGTTCGGGTTTACTTAGACTTCCCTCTGAACTTAACTCTAGGAAATTTGTTTTTTAATTAATAATAATAATTTTAATTAATAATAATATAATTAATATACTGAAGTGGTTTTAATGCTTATCTTTGTGAACTGTTTTAAACTGTACACCGTGTACGTAAATTAATATAATAAAAAGAATGTTGAGGGTTTAGCGGTTTAGAGCGATTTAGATTTATGTAGGGGTTAGCGATATACCAATAAATCAAAATATTTATCAACATTTATTTAACAAAAAGTACAATTTGTCAACATATAAATTATCTTAAATTTAACACAAATTAAATAAAACTAATTAATATATTATATAAAATCACTACATTTTATAAAACAAAGTCCCCCGCCACGTCTATCTGTCTGTTCGCGATAAACTGAAAAACTACTGAACGGATTTTCATGTGGTTTTCACTTATAGACAGAGTGATTCATGGGGAAGGTTTAGGTGTTTAATTTGTACCCATGCAAAGCCGGGGCGGGTTGCTAGTATAATACAAAAGCGATGAGATACAAGCTGCACTACGTTTATTTTATGAGAACATAATTACTATTTAAGTAGGTAAATTTAATCTATCTCTATTTTTAGAATCACATATTTCCTCATTTTTTGAATTAAAATAAATAACTGAATTTTTCAATATTTTCTACCTTCAACGAATTTCTTTTTACATTCAAAATCCACTTATAAATAGAAAATTAACGTTCGACATCGACTGAAGTCAGCTCATTGGGTCCCGGTGTCATAAAATCTCCATTTTTGTTGCACACAGTTTTTATTTAAATAATCGAAAGATTTTATTATCTGAAATGCAAGAGTAGAACTGCCGGTTTGATGTATTTATTAGTTTTTTTTAAGTTATATTATGATTCTATTTTATTAACATATTATTAGGTGTGTTTGAAACGAATAAATAATAATATGATAGTAACAAAGTGGAGAATTGAGGAGTGCGAACTGAACGAAGTATACACATATTTACCTAATTAGTACAATGTATAAATAAACAATGGCACAAAATTCATAAAGCGCCCCGCTTCGCAAATTGGTACGTTAAATTTTGTGTACCTATAGATTTTTAAATCCCTGCCGACTATGTATTTTAAAATGACAATAAAGGGCGTCAGCATGTTTGATAATTATATACCTTAAGGTTTTTAATCCCTTTTCGATGCGATGTTTATGAACGAAAACAAACTACGTCCCCATGTTTTACTTAAATGTATGTTATGTGTGTAATTTTCCACAATTAAAATTGATCAATTTTTTGTTGTTATGGTGACAATTAACAATTAATCAACTGTTAATCTTTAACTGTCTTTAGAATTGCCCAACACTGGTGCTATTTAACGCAATAAGATTTTAAGCTTCTTAATATGAATATTTAAAAATGTGATGTGTGATGTACTAATGTTAGTTCACGCTAATCTGAGAAATTACTCAACAGTTTTAATGAAATTTTCTAAATTTCTATTGCGTAGGTACCCCAACTAGAGAAATTACTTTTATCCCGGTCAGGGATGTTTTTTTTTCAAAATACAACGCCAGTGGAATAGTATTAGTTTCGATTTACATGATTATGATCCGTTGTAAACAATATTTAGTATAAGAAATGTTAAAATCGCGAAACATTAAAAACGGTGTTTGTATACGAGTAATAAAGAGTCGTAACGCTATTCGCTTAGTTTTTATGAAACTGGTATTCTATTAATAAAAACTAGGTATATTTAATTAAAAAAGTAGACACTTTTAGGGTGCGGATTTCTGAATTATATATCGGTAATATTTGATCGAAGTTGAATCTTTAGAATCCCGGGATTTTGAGATGATAGGGTATGTCCACGTTATGCCACGATGGACGAATCCCACCAAATAGCACTACCTATGCCGATCACTGGTCATTACACTTCAAACTGATAACGGAGTTATTGTTATGACACTAGATTAGTACTTGGAAAACTGGGTCTGATCAAGCACCAGATTTGTAGTCTGATAGGCATATTACGAGCGCGTGTATTTGTTTCCTTTATTAAAAACTAGCTGACCCAGCGAACTTCGTATCGCCTGACAATCAATAAATGTTGTGTTAACTTAAATATAATTATTAACATTTAAAATTATTTAGTTCAATAAATGCACAAAAATCTAAATGAAAAAATCTTTCTTCTCACTTCCACTTGCTGATCGTTGGGCTATGTTAGTAATCTTCGTTCTTCTGCTAACCTCCTCACATCTGATTCGATCCCGCAGAGGACGCTGAGCATATTTGACGTAAGCTTCGTCTTGTCTGTGTTCATTTTAAGGCCCAAACTTTGGGAAACTCTATTGAGGTCACTGAGCATCGTGCTAAGATCTTCCATTGATTTCACCATGACCATATCGTCGGCAAATTGAAGGTGAGTGATGTATTCATCGTTAATATTAAAGCCGAGTCCTTGTTATTCCAGGAGCTTGAAGGTGCCTTCCAAATTCTTCTGGATACCTTGCCGTAACGTGTATTGAAGCCTTTCCGAATACAGCTTCTTCAGAAGGCTAAAAGTTATCGAGCCTGCGATACAGACAGTTTGTGATGACCCTTGAAATCAGCTTATAGACATGACTCAAAAAGTTCTTTAATAAAGATGTCACCTTACTTATATAACAGCACCATCACGCTTCTGCTCCATGTCCCTGGCGTTGTTTCTTCGAGTAAGAATAAATCGAAGAGCTTCTGAAGGACTTTAACTACCGGTGTTCCGTTGTTGCACTACTTTCTGTTAAACTATTTGCTGGATGGGTTGCACTCGGGTCAATTGTCTTCATTGAAGTTTAATTTTTTGTCTGTATTTTGTTTCTTTTTTATACCATGTTTCTGTTATGTACACGAATTTAAATTTTTGTGTTTTTTTACTTATAGAATACACGAGGAAACTTCTAGAGGCCGTGATGAACAAAAAAATCATCTAAATCAGTCAATTCGTTCTTGAGATATCATCAAAAAAGCCGTTGCATGCAAAATGTATGAAAAAATTAATTTTGTTCACTTTTTTTCGTGATTTTTTCGATGTTTTATTAGTTATTCTGCTATTCAGGGCGGAGAAAAATTCAAAAGATCAAAGATCATAAAAATCCTTCCTTTTGTTTTAAAGGGTGTAACTTCCCGATTTTGTTTTATCACTATAGAAGATAAACCAATCACATTTGCTTATCTATGTACTTATCTCATTAAGCTGAAGACATATTGTAACGCTGCTTTTTTTTCTTCAAATTCATACTTATAATAAATAGCTATTTGAGAAAAAGTTGCTACTAAAGGATATTACTTTCTTTTGCGGTATAAAACCTGTTTCTTCAGGAAGGTTAAGACATTACCCGATTTACGTTGGCGAAGTATCTACAGACCACAAACGGGGATGAAACTGCAAGAAAGGGCTATGCATTTCAATTAGTTAAGTGTACCTTTCAATAGTTTTTAGAACGAAATATAATTTCATAGCGAGAAGAAAGTATAGGTAACAAATAGGACAATATAGGTCCCGTCCAAATTAGTTGTGACTGAAAACAGCCACCCACGTCATTGGCTGGCTTTACTAACCAACGATATCAGAACGTGTAATGAACCGCGTATGAGTCTAAATGTGGAAAAAGAGTTGTATATCAATACAGCAACAAAACTGGGTGCAGCGTCTTATTTCAAAGGTCATAAATGCGCACGAAAGCACAGTTGAAACATAAACTGACACAACCACCGATAATGGTGTAACTATTCATTTTGACTTTTTTATAGTTATAGTTAATTGTAAACAGGCCTTCAGTATATCCTGGCAAAGCTTATGGAGTGTACAATTATATAATTTGTCAATGTCTACTGTTGTAGTTCACTCTTAGTGATCAGATAAACTCTTAAACTTAAATGACGCGCTTTCAAAAATTTTCAAATTATATTATCTGTACTCAGTTGGCATTATTGATCACACAAATTAGTCGTTATGAGTGAACTAAATTAATTTTACGAGTGTTTGAATAAAGGTAGTTGTTGGTTTAGTAATATTCAGTCACAAATAACTATTATCCACTTGATAGCACCACTGGGTGTTGTAACGGCTATAACAATATTTAATCTATGTACACGCTGATGATAAACCTATAATGTTTGCACAGAGCGAATTCAAATGATACTATACGATAAATACAGAACTGTGTTTTGATATTCGGAATTGTTGAACAATTTTTACAAATCCAACAAACTCAATTCAACTCAAACACATTATGGATTGATTTAAAAATTATAAAGTTATATTTAAGAACCATCTTACACATACTTATTACAAATATTTTAACTATTTTTCCCGTTTCATTGTGACCAAATGAAAACTATGCTTACGTTGTCACAGATCTGCCCGAGTTTCTAATAAGTTTGGGATTGGGCAACGAACACAACCAAGTTCCAATGTTCCGTCTCATAAAGTATGATAAAGATATTATCCTACTTTAGGATTAATAACTTTGGCAACGAGATCAAGGGACAAGGATACTCGAGACCACCATCAGCTACTAATGTGATAATTTGTCATTCTAAAAATAAAAGTTTTAGTATCTTAGTTCTTAAAAAAAGTAAGTTGGCGTTAAAGTAATGACAAGCTTGCAAAAGTATAAATACTGGTAACAATTGTGGTGTCAGCTGCGCTGAAAATATACATATAAAGTACAGAAAACCAGATTTCAGTAACTATGGAATCAGCCGTTAGCAGCTTAATGTTAATAGATAACCCGGTTAATTTATTTTTTTTTGTTCTACCTCTGAGTGAGTTGTAATAGACCGACAACTTGTACGATGAGCGGCTGGATATAATTATGTGAGCTAGATGTATTCGAGAAGACAATGTAAGAGTAGAAATATGAGGTGGGTGAGCTTGTTTGAGGATATTACAAAATTATAAAAGCTTCATAGCTTTTATAATCTCCTCAAACATGATTTCATAATCATTTTAAATGGAATATATGTGGGATATACGATTTTCGTTGGATGGCAAAAATAAAAACAAACTTCTTGAGAATAAAAAAAAGAACAACTTTACTCCCCCATAGAAACTTTTACACTCCCCCACCCCACTCCACTCTCTCCCTTCCTCCCGTCCATATCATCGACGTTCGGATACATTCATATTTTTCAATATACAAATTAATAGACAATTAATAGACTAGATCTGTTTGGATATTTTCCTAATCTACAACTCGGCCATCCTGCAATAGTCTGGCCTCAGACTATAAGCTTCTGATACAACAACTTATGATTAACTTAATTTAGAAATAAAACAGTACAGACACCTTAGTATCTAACATCTTAAAATTAGATAATACATCTATGACACCTGAGATGCAATGCCTTACGCCTTATTATTAAAAAAAAAAAAAACTATATTGAGAGATATTGGAAAATATAGAGGTCTGCCCCTCAAAATAACTGAGTTAGACTTAGCTTACCCCTGGCCACCTTTTCATACAGTCCGCCGCGGTCGATGTTCTAATAGGACCCTCAGCTGTAACTTCGAACTTCTCCACCTCATATCTATCCTTCCCGATAACCTTTATCACCCTGTAAGGTCCAAAATACCTGGGCTTTATCTTCAAGGTCTTTCCGAATTGGGTTCTTCTAATGGCTACTAAATCCCCTACAGTATACTTCAAACTTTCCTTCCTTTTTTTATTAAAATCTTTTCTATTTTCTTCTTGTATTTTTAGAATCTGAATTTTAGCATGTTCCCTTAGCGTTTCCCTTTCCTGTACATACTCTTCTCTTTCTTCTTCCTGTAACAGATTAATTATCTCTATATCTTCTTTAAGTTTCATTTTAGTACCAATCATTAATTGGAAAGGAGTTGTACCTATGCTGCGCTGGAAAGTGCTATTAAGTGATCTTTGCACCTGACTTACATGACGGTACCATTGTTTCTCATCTCCTAAACACAACTTGGTAAGTATAGAGATTAATACTCTGTGTATTCTCTCCACCTGTCCATTTCCACGGGGTACACCAGTTGTAACTGTAATATGCTGTATGTTTTCAGCCTGGCAATATTCTGAAAAATCCTTGCTAGTGAATGCGGCTCCTTTATCTGTCACCATTCGGCCTGGGTTTCCAAAGGCTTGTTGATGAATTCTTAATTTATTAATTAACTCGGTGGAATTAGTGGTTTTGGTTGGGAACAACCACACAAACTTCGTAAAAGCATCTACAATGGTCAAAATATAATTATATTGTTTTTTGGTTTCTGATAGAGGTCCGATATGATCACAATGCAGAGTACTCAGAGGTATACTTTCCTTTTCTATACTGTTCAAAAAACCTTCTTGCTTTCCTTCTTTTTTCATTGCCAGTAAACATGGAATGCAACTGACAATAACCTCTTCTATTTTTCTAGTAACATCTTTCACAAAGTAATCTTTTTCAATAAGCTCCACCATTTTTCTCTTACCAAAATGACCATTTTCATGCACTTTTTTCAATAGATGCATTTCCATTCCTTTTGGTACTACAATTTTGCCTTCTTCACCTTTATACAATAGACCATTATTTTCATAATAATCCAAGTAGGGTTTCTGTCTGATCACTTCTAGAATAGCTTTTATTCCTTCGTCAGCCTGCTGAGCTTTCCTTAATTGGTCGTGGACTCCTCTTGTAACTATCATTACATTGGTGCTACGACTCAGAGCATCTACATGTCTCATCTGGCTTCCTGATCTATGTTCGACCGTATAATCATATTCCTGTAATAAGAGTACCCACCTAGCCACTCTGGTGGTTAAATCTTTCTTCTTTAAAGTCATCTCAAAGGCTGAACAATCAGTAACAATCTTAAATGGTATTCCATACAAATATTTCCTAAACTTTTTCACACCTTCTATAACAGCTAAGGCCTCCAACTCATAGCTAGTATATTTTTTCTCTGCATCTGTAGTCTTCTTGCTCATATAGTACACAGGATGCAAACTATAGTCATTTGGGTCTTGTTGCATAAGCACCGCTGCATATGCCTGTTTTGAAGCATCAGTGTGTAGTTCTGTTTTTAAACATGGATTAAAAAATTTTAGTACTGGCTCTTGAGATAACTTCTGTTTCAACTGGTTGAAAGCAATTCGCTGTTCCTCACCAAAATGATAATGACTGGTTTTCTTTAACAAATCTGTTAGCGGTCTTGCAATCCATGAGTAACCCTCAATAAATTTTCTAAAGTATGATGTCAACCCTATAAAGCTTTGGAGTTGTTTAATAGTTTGTGGCTCGGCAAACTTCATGACAGCCTCCACCTTTTCATTAGAGGGCTTTACTGTTCCGTTCTCAATTATATGACCAAGGTACTCAACCTTAGTAGTTAGCAAGTTACATTTCTTCCACTTTATTTGAAGCCCATGTACAGCGGCCACTTCTAATACTTCTCTAAGTCTATCAAGTGCCTGTTGGTATGTAACAGCCATTAATATAATATCATCGATAAAAATTATTACATAACCTTTTGCTATTATATCCCTGAAAACAATAGTAAAAAGACCAAAAGGTGCCCTAGTAAACTCATACTGACCACTTTGTGTCACAAATGAGGTATATTTTATACTACTTTTACACAACTTTAAATGAAAATATGCATCCTCGAGATCTAACTTACTATATATCTTAAATCCTGAAATCCTGTGGTCATCTATGATTGGTAAAGGAAATTCATCTTTAACCATCTTGACATTTATCTTCCTATAATCAACGCAAACACGCATTGAACCATCCTTCTTTTTGACCAATACTAGAGGACTGGCATACTCGGAAAAACTGGGCCTAATAATACCTTTCTGCATCCATTCCTTTATTTGTTCGTCTACTATGTGCTGCTCATGCAAGGACAGGCGCCTGGGTCTTTGAGCAACGGGGATGTCATCCTTTAGAATTATTTTCATTTTAATAGGCGCTTCCTTCACCTGCATTGGCCTGTAGTGTTCCACCATTTGCACAACATCTGAGCGGATGTCATCATCGGGAATATAACTTGTCAATTGTGGCTGCTGAGCCTCTGAAATCAAACACCTTAACATTTCAACCTCCCCTTTTGAAATTAAATTTACCGTCCCATTCCTAAACAACACAGTTGTATTCATTAAAAAAGGTTGACCTAATAGGATCTTGTGAGGCATTGCATTTACTGGTACCACATAAAACAATACATTTACATTATGTCTGTCCATGTTGACGACGACATTAAACTTCCCTAAAGTATTTACTTTTGACAATCCAAGTCCCGTCAATAACAACTTTTCACTGGTATAAGACGACAATTTTAAATCGAAAAATAAGTCTACTGTTATCAAATTTAAATCGCTTCCACTGTCAATTAAAGCTTGAAACTGTTTACCACAAATTTCAATTATTTTTACAGACTCTTGAAGTTTGTTTTGATCTTCATTATTGACATTTAACACCGTCTGACGTTGCGAACCTTCACCTTTGTCATTTTCATCTGACACTTTGATTCGGTTTCCGCCATCTTGATTGTCATCGACGTTCACGTGGTAATTATCTTCGCCTTCTGGAACAAACTTCACGCACATCGACTGACGCCGGTTTCGACTCTGTGTTGACAAACCATATTTTTGAATGTTGCTTGCTTTACAGTCTGGTGCAATATGGCCAAATGTATCACACTTGAAACATTTTACTCCATTCGGGCACGAATTAGATAGATGAGACGAATCACCACACTTGTAACATTTTCTACTTTGTTAACGATCTACACCACTCGTACCTTCTTGACTTTGCAAACTCACATTCGCACGCGTTCTCGACTTTTTCTTGACGGTTTCGTATATGGCGAGTTTTTCTTTTAAGGTTGCATAGGAGGTGACACCGTACAGTATAGTCTTGTTCGTTTCTAAATCTTGTATCCCATCCACTATATACTGAATAGCCACGTAGTCTGGGAATCTGGCCCGCTTACCTAATTCCTTCATGACTAACATGTACTGATAGTAACTCTCTTCTCGCCTCTTCTTACGTGAACTCATCAGCTCATGCATTTCTTTACTATTCAAAAAATCTGGGAACTCCTTTTGAAGGGCAGCTTTCAGATCGTCGAACGTCTTGTAAGTTTTTTCGGATCGCAACCAGAGCTGGGCCGTACCCGTGAGCGATCTTCGAGCTACAATAAGCTTTTGTTGAGGGGTCCAACCAAAGATCTCAGAGTTGTCCTCAATATCTTGAGCCCATTTTGAAGACGTGTATGTTTTGTCATCGCCACTAAACTTCGCAATGCCATCAGCGACCACGCCAAAAATCGTCCTGTCGTCTTGCAACTTCAAATCGCCTTCCATCTTGTGCAATATCAACTATTTTTGCCAACAATGTTAAACATTCTATCCCGGAGGAGCCCCCAAAATTGTGGAATATACGATTTTCGTTGGATGGCAAAAATAAAAACAAACTTCTTGAGAATAAAAAAAAGAACAACTTTACTCCCCCATAGAAACTTTTACACTCCCCCACCCCACTCCACTCTCTCCCTTCCTCCCGTCCATATCATCGACGTTCGGATACATTCATATTTTTCAATATACAAATTAATAGACAATTAATAGACTAGATCTGTTTGGATATTTTCCTAACCTACATATATGGGATTCAGAGAAGTTATTGACAATTTTCTGCAAAACACTTCCTCAGAAAACATTAAGAATCTGACGGTTGCTATACTTATATTTTTAAGATTGAATTCTATACCTAATAGCTATCCATATACTTATGTGTCAAGAGTCGCTCAACGACAAGGTAACGTAAAAAAATAACGTGGAAAACAATCAAAGGGGTTAGAAGAACATTCCAACGTCGAACACAGCTAAAACAAAACAGTATCTTTGAAGTGATTTAAAAAAGAAACACAAAAATATATTTTCCATTTGCCACGTAGGGCTGTTCCAGGATCAATGTGATCAACAGCGGTCTGTTTGGTAAATTGTAAGTCGTTTAGAGGAGCAGGGTCGCTAAGTAAATAAGCTGATCAGTATTCAATGTCGTCGGTCGCTTTGTGTTCCTTCCTGTCCGCGCGGTGACTATATTGAGATGTGTATACACTACGAACTAACTACACCACGTTCCGGCAGCTACTTAATTTGCCTCAATTTTTTATTTACTTATTATATACCTATTTTGAAAAATTAGCGTAAGATATTTCTAGGTTGTTCAAAAAAGTGAGACAGTAACACCAGCGTGGAGGAAAGCTTGCCCTTATTTTTAACAAAAGCTAAAGATTTTTAAAAGAGAAGAGCTGCTGGCTAACAATTTTCAACTTATGAAAACGAGATTTGACGATTTTCAAAAGATTATGACAACATTAACGTTATGTGTTGCCATATAGAGAAATCATTTGATCTTTATAGTTACATTTATTCATTATCAAAAAGCTTTTGTTTGGACCTAACACATTTTTACCCTCGGGTCGTATATATGTGAAATCGATACTTATTATATTTGGTAACATGTGGTTGTTTACGTTGTATCTGACAAAGGCTGCGGGAAATGTAATCTGAGCCGTAGCCGCCCGTCCATCTGTCCGTCCTCCGGGAGTTCACCTACATCATCGAGAACCACTGTGAGGGACATTCACACCGTACTATATATATATATATATATATATATGTTATTCTGTGTCAACGGAATGGAAGGACAATGGAATTGCAAATAGTCTTTCTCGCTTATAAAAAGACAACTCCCGCATAAGGAATTACTCCTGTGTCGCGGGGGACTTTTCAAACATACAAACAACGGACACAAAGAACACCCAGACTAGGGTGGGAATCGAACCCACGACCTCTGGCTCAGCAGTCAGGGTCACTAACCACTAGACCAACAGGCCAGTCAAAAGTCTTTGAAAATTTTAAGCTCAGAATTAAACTAATTTTGAACACATGGGAGAATGTGTAATTACCTACAAAAAGCTACATAATTGTAAAAAAATCTTAGAGTAAATGAGAGCATAACTTCTTTGTACTTAACATCCTATTATTCCTACTAATATTATAAACGTGAAAGTTTGTGAGGATATATGGATGTATGGATGGATGTTTGTTACTCTTTCACGCAAAAACCACTGAACCGATTGCGATGAAACGTTTTATGTAGATAGCTGGAGACCTATTTTAACATATAGGCTACTTTTTATCCCGATATTTCCACGGGATCGGGACTTAAGCGGGTGAAACCGCGGGGCGCTGCTAGTTTATTATAAGTCTCGAATGCAGATTCACGATACACGATTTTCATCATTAGAAAGACAATAGGAATTTAATGTTACTAGTTTACTATGCAAAGTATTTGCTGTGGATCATAGTTGTTATTTAAAGAAAGGAGAAATAGAGAAACTAACTTTGTATACAAAAACAAAACACAAATAAATCATCTTTTTAAATAAACTGATTAGAATTATTTTTATTTAAGGATAAAATATTAAAAATTGAATTTCACTTATTATTTTTCCACACGTTCGTGATTCTTTTGCGTTGTAACTACATAAATTGTTTCGCAAAGACTTTTTTAAAACCTCGAGTTTTATGATTATGAATCTACATTCATAAGCAAACATTAGCACGTTTCATCCGGTTGATATTCCTTTTAGTACTTTGTAGACATTAGCTGCCCGTGAAACACGAGCCACTAATACCTTCCGTTTAATCCTTCATTTTGTACGTGCTTTTTTCTCCTTCAACACAAGTGTATTATGTGATGAACGTGACTATGGGACACGAACAAAAATACCACAAATAGGGTGTCGTTTTTTACTAAAAGTTCAACCAATATGAGGAAAACAGCGTTTACAAATTAGCAGCATATCAGCATAAATACACGAAGAACATAATTCAGGCCCTATATTAAGGTGAGTATCGAAAATAGTATAATCGTAATTTTAAAAGTAGATTATTAATCACAAATCCCATCAAAAACATAACTGTGAAAATGGGAGCCAAAAATATACGTGGTTATCAACTACGCCGACAAAAGAATTGAGATCTAAATGATTGCCAAATTCTGTAGACAACCCTGAAGATTGGACTTGGCTAGTTTTTACAGCACAACATATTTTAGAAGAGTAAGGTATGTTGACCTTACAATATAAATACAGTACTATGTAGTAACTTGCATATAAAATAAAGGAGATGATGTGAACAAATTGATTTATCTATATTTTATATGTTTTAGATAGTTTATGTAAATAAGCTCAATACTTAAGACTTAAGGTTTATTTATTTTTTGCTTTATAGTTCTTTTCGTCGGTTTAAGTTTTTGTTAAAAAGATTGTTTCGATTTTACTTTGTCATTTTTTTGCACTGTACGGTGCAACGCCCGTACAAGCAGTGGCGTCAGCAAACTCGTATACAACGCGGTATACACGCGTCATAATACTCAGTTCGCGATCTAACCGAATCGGGTAAAAACACGGGCTCCACCAAATGTGCTCCGCGGTCGTTGTGTCACTTTCTATTATAATTTCTATTCTATACTACAATCTTTTATTTGTTGATCTCATCCCAAAGCTAACATGCACTGAAACAAGCCTGAGTACTGAATAAAACGATGCAATTTATTTTGTAAACAAACATCTGAGCAATAAAACTTCCACAAAGTAATTTTTTTGTAGGACGAAAGTCCATTCTCTTTTACGTTTTTAACTCATTTGATAGAACACGTTAATAAAAAATTAATCAAAAAAATATATCTCTACAATTATTAAATTAGTTTTATACCTTCGAAAAGCTGAAACACATTCAACGATACCGAAAAAAATTGATTACATTTTCATATAGGGGATGAACGCTCGAATAAAAACTGTTCCACGGCTGGATTGCGGTTCCAAAAATCTTGATATGCAGTTGCGGAATTCGTTTAAAAATCATATCAACGGTATACCGTTTTATGTACATAGCTTTTTAGATGTTCTATTTTTACACCCTAACTGTAGAAGCGTCGTGGTTGTTAAAATGATTTGACGAGAAGGCGCATTTCTAAGAATAATAAATATAACGAGTAGGTATGTAAAAGATGAAGGAAGGAATAAGGCTGAGGAAGAAGGATAAAAAAGAAACATACTATAAGTTAAACAGACATGTTTTAATACCTGAAAAAGATATTGAAAGTGCAAGACAAGTAAGGGTTTTAGGAGTATTCGGTCAGTGAGGGCGTTGGACACAGTAACTAATTTTACATTAAGCGATAGCGTGGTATAGATTATTAATATTAGTGCGTGTCAAAATAAAGTATTTCCTCTTCTGTTCCGTGTTGTGATTTTATACAATCCTTTTAATAAACAGAAACGCACCCCTAAAACCACATAATTATACCTCATTTCTACTACGTGACACATAATTTATTCACTAATAAAAAGGGTCCTCGTTCCGACGAGGCATAAACGCGTCGAGGCGTTAATGCGAAAAATCCACGATGACCTGCGTGGACCGCACTTGAACGATAATAACGTTGGCCCTCCACGACTTCAGTAATAAGGCGATGGAGGTACGCAAATTGGGAGTGAATGGGGGTCACTATTAGATCATTACGCTTAGGTACCTTTGCACTAGAGAGATAGTTACCTTCTACAAATATTATTATTATATAAAGTATACAGCAAGGTTGAAGATTTTTACACAACTATACTGGATGAGTGTAACAGTAGTAAGTACCACGGAGATACACGGCAACCTTTGTTATGGAACTACGTAACACTTATTTTTAAAGATTCCTATATTATTTTCTGTACCCTTGACGTGTTTGCACGATGATAGGTTAAGTAGTTAGTACGTGATAGCGTTACAAACAAACTGACATTCGCATTTATAATATCAGTCTTAACCTTAGTTAAGAACATGTCAAAGCACTTTGGTATGGTTAACCTAATATAAAGTGTGTAAAATGCACACATAGCTTATTAGTATACTTACCATTAAGCTATTTAATTATGAAACTTAAATCTCAAGTGGTAAGCAGTAAAAGGTAAGTTTTATATATCTCTGGTACCACTGCCTCTAAATTCTTCACCCGGACGCTACGCACGTGGGTTGCCAACTCCTTGGTTTGGTCTGTAGTATGACGATTGACCTCAATCATGCGTCTCCCATTCCCATTTCAGCGGAAATTTACTGTCCCTTGAATGTAATGATTTTACACAAAAGAGTCTCTAAAGGATAAGTATATTGTAAATTAAGCTGAAACGTGGTGCCTACGGACGCATTAACTAATTATGCGTATCAATAGAATATAATAATAGCCTTTATTCCATTGTCATATGATAATATATTAAATAGAATTTATTGCTACCGTTTGGCAATAACATGTAAATTAAGCGGAAACAGTACTTGTCAGCTGGCAAGCTAATGAAATATGGATGTCTCTATTGCGATAAATTATTTATTATTCAAATAATGTAGTTTATTTGAACAAGTAGACGGGAAGCGTTTTGTGAATACGTAAACCAAATAATACGAATGTCAAGTAGCTTTGTTGTGGGCCTTTGCAGGCATCTGAAGTCTCATTCACAACCCTTAAAAACTCATAATCCTCATTCTTATGATGATTATAAGACCACACGAGTATATTTCACAATTCAGCTTAAGTTGAGCTGTATTTCAGATTTCTGTAGTGAAACGCAGAACAAGTTAAATGTGCATAGGTTTGTTTATATGGCCTTGTTTGAGTTCCTTTTATAACTGGTTTATGTGATACTCGTAGCAGGATACGTATCGTTCTTGATTATCCTGATAACTTTATAGTCGTAACATAAGCTTACCTTAATACTAACTTTTGACCGCGGTATCGCTCGCGGGAATTTATTTTTATTTTTTGGTGGTTTGGTCAGTCAGGTTGATTATATAATTTTTTTTTCATGGGATAGGTGGCAAACGAGCAGATGGGTCCAATGATGGTAAGTCAATACCGCCGCCCTTTGACACCTGTATCTCACACTCACCTGTGAGTCACAAGTGCGTTACAGGCCTTTAAAGTGGAAGTAGGATAAGGGGGGCAGAGAGGGTTGGGCGGGGCTCCCGCTAACTTCACTCATTCGGCAAAACACAGTACAATCATTGCTTCACGCCGGTTTTCTGTGAGGCTGTGGTATATATCTGTTCAAGCAAGATTGCGTTACATTGTGGTCCCACAATTTAGCTAGCAATTTTATTATTACCTCCTTGACGGACAGACGGTAGTGGTTAAAAAGTGTGCTCTAATTGATAAGAGAATATTTATCACTCGTGGAATCGTTCAACCTAACCCTTATAAATTCTAGTAAGGTTTTCGTGATTAAAACACGATCACGTAATAGTTATTACATTCTTTTGAATAGCCTCACGATTTGACCAGGTTGCACGGGCCGTCACTGGTCGTCACTGCTCACAGGCTTACTCTCAGTGAACCTTACTTAAACTTTCGTGTTCCATGAGAGACATGGAACGCGAAAGTATAAAAGTTAGTAGCTTATAAAAACGGTTCTATGTTTCAGAATATTTAACTTGGCCTGGGGCTCACACAGAGCGTATCGTCAATGTCATCACTGCTGAGCCTAGCTGTCGAGGGAATATTTATGAGAGTGTGAGCAGCGTTATATCAATTATTATTTAATGATTTTTAATTGTTAATTTAAATGCTAATAAGTAGGTTCAATTTAATAATCAAGATACTGTACGAACGTTGAGATACCAATACTAAAAATCCAAATACATGTTTCGGAAATAGTAAAATACATGTTTTGTTGTTGTTTAGCAGTAAATAGAGTTGTGACCAAGTTTGGGAATTCATATATGGCACATACCGCCTTATGCGGTTAGTGGACTAAATTTACATTTTTCATCATATTCTTGTCATCTTATTGTTTAAAAAAACAAATATCTCTTTTGTTTCTATCGAATTGCACCAAATGTGGTTATGTGTTTCGTGCTTTTCTTTTAAATTATGGTGTTATTTAAATATTTAAACGGAACACCATTATTTGCTTGCGTCCTAACTGAAAATTACAGAAAATTCAAATACCTCACTGACATGCGTCACACCCAAAACCGGAAGCTAAAGGTTGCTCAGTTGATATAAGGGAATTTGACAATAAAGCCTGCCGCAAAGGCGCGCACTCTATAAATTGTACCCCTTTTGTTGGTTTTCAAATTATCTTCGTGTATGAGTTACCGTTGCGGAGGCCGTGTGATCTATTGTCCTCTGATTCTGATCAAGACTCCTTGCCGTAGTAATATTGTACGGCGTACACAAGTACACCGTGATTGGGCCTTTTCATATCCTCAATATCTTCATATTACGGCAACTTATGTTGAACTAGAAACAAATGTGTAGACTTTTAAAGAGTAACAATTCTCCTAAAAATGATAAACATTAATAAACACAAAATATTTTACTAACCTAATAAAAAAGATTGGATGGATTATGAGTGTAAATCGTTCCATTAGATCTCGTTAGAGATAACAATATTATGCTTCACATGCTCTTACAAAGTTCAATAAGGCATCGTGGGAATATTTATACATATTTGCTGGTTTTTAGAAAACTGAACAGTAAAGTTTAAGCAATTTCATCAAAAATCTGGAAGTAATAGCTACCGCATATTATTTCTGAAACCTATGTTCTAAGAGCTCAAAAGTGTTACTGAAGAATTTTCAAAGGAAACTGTCTCAAGGACGACATGACATGAGGAATGATGTAGTAAATAATAATCTACGTAAATGCTATAGAGACAGCCATTCAATAACTCTAGCGAGAAAAAAATTCTTATAGTTTTGTACATATTATGTAGAATAAAATATCAAAGCGAAATAAAAGCACTATTACACTCGTTAATATATATTATGTTATGTAAAACAGATGATAAAACTTTACAAAGTCTTTACAAATTTCAAGTTATCAAATGAACTATTTTAAAATTCTTATCAAAGAATTTAAAGAAGCTGAAGTCAATCATAAAATTTTTAATGAAAGGCCGCCATAGCCCGACGCGTACAAAATGAGCAGTGGAGAGGAACTTAAATAGAATTCAATCAACATTCCCATTTGTTATCGTCGACGTTAAGTGACTGTTTAATCAACTTATCCTTAATAAATAGTAAAGACACAAATGAAATATTTTCATATTATTTAACACTTAGTGTTGTTAGAAATTATTGTTACTTAGGAACTGCCAAGAAACATAAATACTTGCTGTATACTCGAGTATATTCATGAGAAACCTTTTATAACCTTTTCAATGTAAACAAAAATACAACTTCTTTTAACTGTAAGTAGCTTAAGGGAGATGAAGTCGGTAACGTATTTCTCCAGGCGAATGTGGAGCGGGATTTGATGATCATACTTGATTTCTGTCGACTGATTTTCTGTTCTTGGTAAATTATAATCTTCTTTAATATTTTTAGTACATTATGTTTACATAATCCACATCTACAATCTATATAAAATCTTAATCTAAATCTACTGTATAATTTTACTTTAATACTATTAATATTTAATTAAGTAAAATTATACAGTAGATTATTTCTCATATCAAAATTGCCTTACCATGGATATATCTTCAATTTACAGATGGGGGCGATAGGAGCAATGCTCATTGACGAGAGATTATCGTCCATCGTTTAAACTCTTCATATTATAAATCAACATTAAAAGTGAAATGTTTAATTAACAAGTGTAATTAACAGAAGAAGTAAAACTTGTTGACTAATACTTTTTTACAATAACAAAATTATACAAAACTCAAAATTGTTGGGTAATGAGTAGAAATATGAAGTGTTATTGTTCCGTTCGTAAGTCGGTCACGATGGCCGTCGGGGGAGACGACTCAACTAAAACCTATTACCTACGTCACATAACTAACACCTACTGAGATTATCTACATACAAAATACCCGGTTTAGCTTTAGTTAAGTGTTATAACGGAGGACCGATCACATATTACACATACTATTAATGTGTTTTAATAGATTGTAGATTACTGACGTGATTTCAATTGTTATTTATTCACTTATAAGTATAATGATTTTCATTTCGAATTTCTTGGCTTATGGAGGGTAAAGTCATCATGATATGCTGCTGATTTTAAAGACACTGACCTCGTTTAAAGTCAGTGTGACGTAATTTCTTTGTTAAAAATGTTAACTGTCTTAAATGTTTATAAAAAAAACACATCAGGTGTTTTTGGGACACCAGGTTTTGAACGAAGTTCTTAAAACTGTATCAAAATATAGTAAACAATGTAAAAACTTGAAGTTATAATTGCGCCACCTGAAGTTGCCATGGGAAAGTTGCTAAAGTTGGTTGATTGTATACTAATTTATGCATATATTGGTTAAAACTAATATATGCATAAATTAGAATACAATCAACCTCAAATTACAGTAGTATCCCGCAGAATGCACAGATAGCATAAAAATGAAATAAATCAACTCGCGGTCAGCATTTTTTGTTGCGCTAACCCTTTTTTCCGGCTAGCGCGCGAGCGTCTGAAGCGTAACGTGCGATAAGGGAATTCGTTATAAAAACGTTATGAGGTGATGTCAGTAATGAGGATACCTGGGGAACATAATCTGAAACAACAATGTCGAATCTCGACATGTTTTACACATAGTTCATGTATGAGAATTGAAATCAAGTTTATGTACAAAACACGCATAAAAGTTCAATGGTTTTGTGGGATTAACTACATAAACAAGAATATCTGTAATGATATCACCACCTAATCATTAAAGATATAGCCGCCATCAGAGTAAGAAAAAACTTCTAATATAAGTTGACACAGAAAATGCCATACAGCAATTTAATTTGTCCTTCGGGATCCCTTAATGTTGTTGTGTACTAATCTGGTGTCCACGGTGTGTTTACAGAAAACATCAACATTTCTTGCTACGTTCCATTATGTTACATCGACGTCCCAATTTAGAAAGCAATGTAGACGGTGAATTCGTTACGGCATAATCAATATTGGAGAGTGTTTACATCGCGCAGTACATTAACGTATTTTGTTTATCTGGTAACGTGATGGAACAGTGAACTTGCTCACGAACCGAAATATTTAATAACGTTTAAAGCTTAGCATTGTTTGTCTTCTTTGTATAAAAAATCAAGAAATGTACTATCGGAATATAAAGATAAAACTTGAGGTCATTAGCAGATGAAAGAAAGAAAAGAGATGTTTATTAATCAATGCTTTACGCTTATAAAATGATGATTTTCGAAATACATGTAGTCAAACTATCATACATTAATACTACTAATATTATAAACGTGAAAGTTTGTGAGGATGTATGAATGTATGGATGTTTCTTACTCTTTCACGCCAAAACTACTGAACCGAGTGCGATGAAACTTGGTATGTAGATAGGAGACCTGGATTAACATATAGGCTACTTTTTATGTCGATATTTCCACGGGATCGGCACTTACGCGGGTGAAACCGCGGGGCGCTGCTAGTTAAATATAAAAGCCTTAAAATGTCGTGTACAACGCGGTAGTATTGACTTGGCAAATATATCCATCCGTAAAATTTGAAAATCCTCCATATCTGCAGAAAGTTACGCGTTATCAATGAGATCAAACCTAACGCGTCGAATTGAGAACCTTCTTTTTGTTTTCGTTGCTTAGAAATAACATTGTTTACTAAAGAAGTCTATGAACAAACGTAACTTAACCCTTCAAGAGTACACTGTTTATGTTTGGGATAAAATTGAACAAAGTGGGTCGCTATGGGACTATGGGACACTTTATTGTTATGGAGCGGAAACCTGTAGTGTTTCCTGTTATGTTATGGCCTTGTTAAGTGTTTCAAACGATTCTACATTCTGAAAATAAAGTTTTTGTTTGTTCTGTGTACATTTGATTGATGTTTATAAGGGTAAAAAAACATTTTGACTTTAGTCTTTTAGGTATGAAATGTAAATCAGTATTTTTACGAAAAGTATGTACTTAGACCATGCTATATAATATGTCTACAAAACAAAAGACCTAAAACTTAACAAATAGGCATTAGGCATAGGCATAGCGATATTTACATTTTTGATATAAACATGACTGCAACATAGCATCTCATAACAATAATATTATCTACGTGCGGTGTATATTTTCATTAATAACCTACATACAAATTTTTATTGGCCTTCAGGCGCGGGCGCATCGCTTCGCCCGCATCTCTTTTCTCTGGCACAAATTTCATAAAGTAGGTCAGTGTGTTACTTTTTCAAACCGGGTAGGACGTTGAACGTAGGGCGTGTGTAGTTTCCACGCATAAATAAGTAAAATGTCGATTAAAAAAGAAAAATAGTGTAAATAGTGCGTGCCTTTGACGAAGTGAAAAGAGACCAATTCTACTATAATAATTACGATCCTTAAAATATATTTTTTATACGTGCAAAATTGTGTATTGACGTGGACGGACAACAATTTAAGCAAAAGGTGCCAATTTAGTTCTTTGATATGAGCCATCAATAATTATTAATTACTACTTACTTTATTATGTTGCATTATTTCTTTTATTTTTTTAATAAATGTTTATAAAAATTCTTTATCAACTTAAATTCCACGATGTTTAGTTAACTTTTAAGTAATTTCCATAAACGTTAAGTAAATATCAAAAAACTTGTAAATAAAAAAATACATTTTAAAAAGGTTATTCCAGCGCATCTTGGACGTTGTCAGAATAATAATTTTACTATGAAATCGTATAATTTTGTGTGTAAAATATTTGTATAACCACAATGTTATATTACATGTAGGCCTTTGTTAAAGACATTTTTTATTGTAATTAGGATATAGATAGTATGTATGTACCAATTTAATTTTATGGAATATCAAAGTGAAACACAACTGATTAGAAAGAGATTAAGGTTACAATTACACGCCATTCACCTTAAATCCTAGGATCATCCTTTCATCATGGCCCTGAACGCGGTATATAATTATGCTTTTAATACAAAACGCAAGCGAGCTTTAGAAACGTTGTAACAGTGCACCCTGCAAAAGTTTCTTGAAGGTATTAGAGTTTCCTGAAATTCATCCGAGGGAGACGTTAACTACGGATTTGACAGGATCAGGAAAGCTTATCTGAAAACATTGTGTCATTCATTTAACGTCTGCAATTGGGACTTAACCCATAACATGTTGAGGGTTTTTGCTTGCTTGCCAACATAAATAAATAAAATCCCAAAACTTTTTAAAACATTACAAGAAAAAGCTACTTTAATATTAGTAGATAAAAAATAATTTCCGCGACTGTGTCCTAAATCTATCCATACTTGTAGCATACCACCTTGATACTTGAGACGTGTTTTTTCAACCTCAAATATTGCCAACAAAAGCCGGTGTATGTTGAATAGTTGACGACGACGCATTTCCGCGCGACGTGAGGTGTGTGGAAGAATCATCATTAACTATAGAAAGTCTACGTCTTGTATAAAACATTCGGTCCACATGAAAATAAATATTTTTCTGAATATGATGCATTTTTGTTGATTAATGAATGTTAGTAATATAATAATATATTTGCGGGGTTATCAAATGACACGCGTAGTCTCGTAACAAGGATTTATTCCGGACTGATGTTACAGAAAGATTCTGCACCTACCTACTATTACATTACACTCCCTCACACTAAATGTATACAATGCCGTAAATTAACAACTTACTCTAACTTTTTGTTTATTCTAGTATTACAATAAAAGCTTACATAACTACTCTTATATAGTAGCGTAAATTATACAATTAAAACTTATATCTAACCTGCTTATTAACCCTACATTGTCGTAATGGACGAAGCTGGGGCGATACTGGGTCAGACGGAAGTAACTCTGATAATTTACTTGGAGATTGGCTCTCCATGAGTACGTTGTGATCGTTATTTTCACTTTCCACCTCCCCCTCAGCCACATTGCTCACCGGCGCGACCGAGGGCGTTTCAGACGAAACAACTCCCGTAAACGGATCCGACAGGCCACCGGTGCCTCGACCGTATCACTCGCACCTATGGTACATGCTAATGAGTTCCTAGTCCTGCGTCGGTCACTATATAGTCAGTGCTGCCCAGAGGACTTGTAACTTTCCCAGGTAGCCATTTATCACCCTTTAAGTACTGACGATACCAGATGTCGTCTCCTACGTTTAACTTCCTATTCCCAAATCCGGCTGCGTCTATTTGTCTACGCTTACATAATTGAGTTTTAGCTTCTCGATCTGGTTTTAGTAAATGGAGCCGAGTACGTAATCGCCTACCCGTCAGTAACATCGCAGGCGATTCCCCCGTGGTACAATGTTCTGTATTCCGATAGTATAGTAGAAAATCATTTAGAGAAGTTATTATACATTTCCTTTCAATCACTGCCTTTTTAACAACGCTTTTTATAGTTTTGACTGCATTTTCAGCAGCTCCATTTGATGCCGGATGATAAGGTGCCGTAAATACATGTTCTATTCCGTTATGATTAAGAAATTGTTCAAATTCTTTACTTGTGAACGGTGGACCGTTATCGCTAACTATTTGCTTGGGTAAACCCCACCTAGACCACAACTCATTCAGGTGCTTCACTGTAGTTGCCGCTGCTGTACTAGGAACCGGAAATACTTCGATCCATTTGGACATGGCATCTACCACCACTAAATAAGTTCTACCAAAAGTTGGCCCCATAAAGTCTAAATGTAACCTTGTCCAAGGCCGGCCCGGCCATGACCATGGCCTAGGAGCCTGACGTGGTGGAGCATCAGCGTGAGCTGCGCACACCTCGCAAGAGCGGCAGACTGCTTCCACTGCCTCATCTACCCCCGCCCACCATATATAGGTGCGAGCTAAAGCTTTAGATTTTACCATCCCCATGTGAGGTTCATGTAAAATACTCAAAACTTTATGTCTACAAATTTCGGGTATCACAACTCGGTGCCCCCACATGATACAGCCCATTTCCTCGTATAGTTCGCTTTTTCTGTTAAAATATGGCTTTAACCCAACAATTTCACATTGTTCTGGCCACCCATCCCGAATAAAACTAAGTATCCTACCTAATATGGGATCTCGTAAAGTTTGTTTCTTTATTTCATTATAATCCAAACATAAAGAATCCTGAACGAAATGAAAATAAGTCTGCTCTGGTATTATTTCCTTAGTACAGCTAGTATCTTTTACCGGTAACCTTGATCAGCTATCTGCATAATTATCTCTAGTCGTAATATACTCAATATTATAGTCATATGCAGACAATATAATAGCCCAACGCTGCATCCTACTCGCTGTCATACTAGGTATACCTGTATTATGTCCGAATATAGAAACCAGCGGCTTATGATCCGTACGTAATGTGAAATGCCTACCGTAAAGGTATTGGTGAAACTTCTTTACACAAAAAATAATAGCAAGTGCCTCCCGATGAATCTGTGAATAATTAGTCTCAGCGCAGTTAAGTGTCCGCGATGCATAGGCGACCGGTCGCTCCCCACCGCACGGCCCGGGCTGCGCGTCAGTACTGCCCCCACTCCCCGCGCGCTCGCATCACATGTCACTATCAACGGCTTATCTGGCTCATAGTGAGCCAGAATGTCTGCACTTGTTAGCAATTTTTTTACCTTATTAAATGTTTGTACACATTCGCTCGACCAATTCCATTCGGCCTCTTTACGTAGGAGCCTATCCAAGGGATACAAAGTTAAACTTAAGTTTTTAATAAATTTCCCAAAAAAATTAACTGTACCCAGGAATGATCGCAACTCTGATACGTTACTAGATTGTGACATTTTCAAAATTGCTTCTATTTTCGATTTATCAGGCTTAATACCGTTTCGCGAAACGACATACCCTAAATACATAACCTCTTCCGCTAAAAAGACACACTTACTTTTTTTTAGCTTTAGCCCCTTTTCCTTAAGACGTTGCAAAACAGCCTGCAGGGCTTCTAAATGTCTACCTCCGATTTGCCCGTTACTATGACGTCATCAAGGAACACCTGTACGTTAGGAATACCTCCAAGTAAATTTGTCATAATGCGTTGGAATATTCCCACACTAGATGACAGTCCGTATACTAGTCTGTTGTATTGAAATAACCCTCTGTGTGTATTTATTACGGTGTATTTTTTGATTCGTCTAATTCTATCTGATTATATGCGGATGACAAGTCGATTTTACTATAATATAAGCTGCCATTCAAGTTAACTAACACATCCTCTATCTTAGGAAGTGGTAAACGATCGACCAGTAAAGACGGATTTAACGTAGCTTTATAATCTGCGCAAATTCGAAGCGTACCATCAGGTTTGTTTACCGGTACCAAAGGCGAGGCCCAGTCGGAGCAGTCAACGGGCTCGATGACGCCGGCGCGCAGCATGGCGTCGAGTTCGGTGTCGACCCGCTCGCGAAGTGCGTACGGCACCGGCCGCGCGCTGTGCAACAAGCGCCACCCCCTCTCGCACCCGTAACGTCGCCTTGCTCCCAGTATATCGTCCCAGCCCGCCATTAAATAACTCCTTATACCTGTAAACCAGTTTTAAAACTTCATTATTTATATTATCTTTTCCTTTATCACTAGCCACGAAATTACACTGAAATTTAGGGATACCAATGTTTAATTCCGTAAGCCACTGCCTACCTAACAAGGATGTAGTCCCCTTTTCAAATATAAATAGCTCCAAATATTTATTGAAACCATTATAACTAACTAGAGGTTTAATTATACCTATCGGTTTAACCTGCGAACCATCGTAATAATTCAAAACAGTATTTATCTTTTCTATACATAAATGAGAAAAGTAATTGTTATAGGTAGATTTACTAACACACGATATAGCTGTACCGGTATCTATTTCCATTTGGATCACAGTATTATCTATCTTAATAAAAATACTTACAGCCTTATAATCGTTCAAACATAATTGGTGTAATTCGTATTCGACGTCCCCGCCCGTGCCACACTCATCGTGGCAATCAGCCGCGTCGCCGAAATGCATCCCGCGTTGACCTCGCGCTGCCGACGCTGTGGGCACTGCCACTTCGCGCTGTTGCACGCCTCGCGGTGCTGATTAGCCCCACTCTGGGCATACTCTCCGTAAATGTCCTGTATGCTGACATTTACTACACACGTAATTACGAAACCGACAATGCGCATATTCGTGATTGCGGCTCCCACAAGCTTCGCAGTTCACGACACTCCGCTTGTTATCGTTAGGAGCGCGTCGTTGTATAGGTCGCCTGCTCCTCCCTGCCGCGTCTTCGCTGCGGCGTCTCTGCACCGCCGCTAAGCCCAAAGTGATGACGTGTACCGCGCCGGCCCCCTTAGAATCCGCTTCCCGTCCGGTTATCTCCACCAAGGCCGCGTCTCTTTCTGCAGCCTCTAATGACGTTGCCAATTTTACGGCGTCACTAAACGTCACTGTATCCTTCTCCGCAAATAGACGTTGCCGCATGACGTCACTTTTTAACCCACACACAAATTGATCTCGTAGATTTTCGTTTAAATTTCCGGCGAACTTACAATGCCGAGATAGTTTCTTCAATTCGGCAACGTAAGACGTGACATTCTCCGCAACATTTTGTCTCCTCTGCCGGAATCTGTATCGTTCTGCCAGTGCCGATGGTGTCGGTTGTAAATGTTGCCTCATTAATTCATCTACCTTCGCAAACGTTAAATCAGCTGGTTTATCAGGGCTCACCAAGTTCTCCATCAACTCATACCCTTCATCACCAATTGAGGCAATTAGGATAGGCAGTTTCATATCCTCAGCGACATTGTTCACTTTGAAATACATTTTCAAACGCTCGACATACGACGACCACGTACCGCACTTAACGTCAAACTCTTTTATTATGGCGATTGACATTGTAATTTGTTAATTTGACTATTATTTTATTGTTTTAAAATAGTCTTAATCACACGCGTACTTAAAATTATTTTGCTCGTCGCCAATGTAATATATTTGCGGGGTTATCAAATGACACGCGTAGTCTCGTAACAAGGATTTATTCCGGACTGATGTTACAGAAAGATTCTGCACCTACCTACTATTACATTACATTACAGTTAGTAACAATAATCAGTTTAATTATGAATCTATCAAGTATAAAGTACAATCTTGGCAATCCTTCCAATAAATTACTATAGAAGGAGACCTGGGTTTCACATTCCAAAGACGCCTGTCTTAATTAGATTGGCCATAATTTAGTAGTTTAATGCTATGAACCGTCTTCATTCAACAGTTGTTATTAATATAACCAAACATAATTATTGTACCCATGTAATATATAAGTAATTTATATAAGACTAGATTGTACCTGCGGCTTCACATTTACGTCTATGCTAAATTTCATAATGATCAATTGAATAGTTAAGGCGGGATAGATAGCTAACTAACTCACATTGCCATTTATAACATTAGTTAAGATATGTAATAAACACTTTACTTAATTAATATGGTTTATATACCTACCGATATTTGTACATACAGCTTCCAGTTGATTTAGCATGTTAGTTCTGGGAGGCTGTTCATAATAATATTGAAACACGCAGTACAACTGTCACATACCACATCACAGTCGTTACACTGTGCGCTTATTATACGGTTTATAGCTCGTATGTAAACTCATTCAGTCTATTTAAAAAAAATACGTATTAAATAAGATATATAATAAAAAAAAATACAAAACCCTTTTATAATAACTGCTTACCCGTCTGTCTGTCGATTAATAATTTTTTTTCTCCTTTCCTGTGAAACGCTTATTAGTTGATGTTATATCAAATACTTAGATACATGTCTATGTTTAGATGGCTATGTATAGTGTATATTTTGATTCTCGTAGAAAAACCTATGAGTTGGTTTATACTGACATACAGTCATGAAATTTAATGAGTAGTAAGGTGTGTGGAGAATCAAATCTAATAATCTTAAATTTCTTTATTGTGTCTTACATGATACTTATTTTATTTGGATGAATACTTAAGTTTTTCACACGTTAGTTGTGTTTTTTCATAAACCGAATCCTAACTAAATCGAAAATATGAATATAGCCAGAAGCCCAGAGACACAAAAGACCATTTTTTTTATGCGCTCAACCCAAACATCTTTCAATTCATTTCAAGCGTTTTCGATTCAATCTCCTGTGAATATTACTAGCACCAAAAGCCAGGAATATATCCTCTGACATCGACCGCGCGGATCGCATAAATATTTTAGTGTTATTGCTTTTTTAAATATTTCAGTTGTTATTAGGTTGCTGCTTATATGTTTGTGTTTTATGCTACATGTTCTTTATACCAAATATCAAATAAACGGTACGTCTGGCCTATAACAAGTACTGCCTCATGCTTACTTATAGATGTCACTACGCACTATCGTGGAAATAATGCGTTACATTATAAATGGTAGATTGCAGTTTAGAATTTTTGTCACTTCATAATATCAGTAATAATTATATATTTATGATGTTCACAATCATACGGTGACATAGACACTAGATTTGTTACTCATGATTCTGATTTAACCTTTATTTAAATATCTAACATCATAGTTGGGCTGTTGGGTTCAAGTAGTTTCTAACGTACCAGGGAGCGTTTACAATACTCCGAAGTACCTTATTTTGGAACCTTATAATGATTTGACCCAAAATTTTATACCATATATCCATACAGGCATGAGTACTTGCTTATATAAAAGTACTTTGTTATACATTGACAAAGTAGAATGTCTACCAAGTAGCCAGTACATAGTTTTGAAGCGTAAGTCTAAGGGTTGGCGTTTCTTTTTTACATGAGCCTTCCAGCGAAGTTTTGTGTATAGCGTCATACTCAAGTATTTCGCCGTATTTTCATATGGAATTACGCGACTGTTAATGTATACCGGTATATGATTAGATCGTTGGATTGTAAAATCTATATAAGTTGATTTTCATGATGTTTGCAATATCTGCGGGAAAATTTAAAAAGCTTGTAACACGAAGATTGAATAATTTGAGTATTTAGATTTTCCGGTTACTCAGTAAGTTTGTTTGTAAGGTACATACAACAACATAGTTTAAAAAATGTGTTGAAATATTATGTGGAAAATGTTGTTGGTCGTAAAAGTGTTACTTTATTTTAATGTTTTCTTTGTAATTATCTGTGTGACTGTTTATTTTCCCAAATAAATAAATACAGTATTGTGTTTGAATATATTTGCATTACTCAAAACTAAAGCAGTGTAGTCTCCATATTGTGCGTTTAAATAATTGAGCATGGCGTGAGCGACTTCAAAAGTAACAACAACAGTTTAAAAAGCGGCGCCGAAACTCGGCCACGGGAACATACCACCGTCTCAAGCAAACAACATTTTTAGGGCACAATCATGAGTGATGTTTTTAAATATTTTCTATTGGACTGAGAACAAGTTTCGAACCAAATGAGTATTTGTATTAGTACGACAAAACTGGTTGTCTTAAACAATAAATAATTTAAAGGAACTAGATGTACTGTAACTAGTTATACAAAAACTTAAAAGCCCAGGTTGGCGTATTTAAAAATCAATTATTATTTAAAATCATTTTTAAAGACCATAAATAAAAAAACAATTTGCAAAATCTTTTTTCATAGCATTATTATAATTATAAACAAAGTAAATCTTTAATACTTAAATAATAAGTAACTAATATTAAACTTTGCTACAATGAAATAATGTATATTTTTGCCTGACAATGTAGGTACATCGATACGAAATTCACTCATTGGTAAGTAGGTATCTATCACTTGCTCATCCATGAAATAAAGAGCCGAAGCATTGGTTTAGCTCACTGAGCTAGTGAATTAGTGAGCTAGAGAACTGAGCTACTGATATATCCGGAGTGAGTGATACATTATGTTGATGTGAGTGCGATAGATCTTTTAGATCCCTCACTCAGAAGCTACTCTAATAATATCACACTGTCTAAAATATTAACAGAAAAAAAAATCAAGACATAGTTACAAAAATAGTCAAGGTGAAGCCGTGGTCGCATGCCATTATAATTTTGTAGGTGATCGTGGCACCCACGTGGTATACAGGCATGCGACCACGGCTATACCTTGACCATTTTTGTAACTATTCTTTGGTTTTGCTTCTGAAATTGTAGTTGTTGTAGTTTCGTATTTTTAGATAATTTTTATTACTATTCTACTTAGAACTCGCACGTAGAGGGCTTTGTACAAACTTAATTACATGGATCCATTGATATTTTATAGACCCCATCTCGACAGTTTAATAAACTTAATTAAATCAGTAATTTTTTGCGTGGCAGGTTTGATGCATTGCTTCTTGTAATAAAAAAAAAGGTATTTTTAGCTAATATGGGAAAGTTAATAATGCGTTGCGTTTCATTCAGATTCTGTGTGTACATATTACAACATTATTATACCACTTGCCATGACAGTAGAGAAGAAAGCCTCATCATCTAACTTAGCTAAACTGGTACTTATCGGTACGCCAGTTTCTATATAGGACCCATTTTAATATGTATTTCAGTTACTAGTACCTACATACGATAGCGCTCGAGTCGAGCTAACGAGAAATTACTTAATTGAGTTTTGATCAAACAACATGCCGAAGTGAATACCATTAGGTGCAGCAATATAACTAGAGCGGAAATTCAAATTTTCGAGGAATAGTGTGCGTGACACACTACTAATGCCACCATTTTTTTCTACATGTTCGTATGAAAAGTAATTGGTGGAGCGCCAATATATTTATAAAATGCATACATAATCGCACCATAATATATTTCGTTATATTATTAATTTCATAGTCTTTATGTAAACCACATTCTGTTTGTCGAATGCAATTAGTGCTGGTACTGCTGTAATATTGCCAATGTACTCGACGATCTCAAGAGATGGCGTTAGCAGTCTTCAAATAATGTAAACGCGCTGCACCTGATTGGTGCAAGAAAAAACGGATATACCCTGCTCTCATCGCTTTTCGCGAAGAAGACGCCTTTAATATAAAAATTTTGTTCCGCCACGGACTTCAGTTATATTTCTCGTGAAAAGAAGCTGATTTTCCGTTAGTCCTATAGCCGTGGAGTGTTTGGACTCGCTTGTAACCTTTACAAGGTGTATGTGGAGTGCTCCAGTCTACGATCGTGACCGGCCGGTCAATACCTTGCAAGAGACCGTAGAAACCTCGCCGCTGCTCGCTGCCTTCTGGAGGATCGGGTCTTGGTCGGTGTTGCAGGTTAGTGCTGGCATGATTGTTTTGATCGATAGAAGTGGTTTACTTCCCTACACCTCGTACGCTAACTGTTGAGCAATCACACCCTGGTCGGGCTATTTACACGCCTGACCATATAATTTGGTCTTTACGAGTACGGATAGGCCAGTGATTCACGTAAATATTGGTGAATTTACTTTTCTATTCATATCATAAAAAAGATTCACGTAATTCTAGTGAATTCTTGCCGCCATTTTTCCTCGCTCACAGATTTACGTAAAATTGGTAAATTCTGTGTTTAAAACGCACGAGAACTACGTAATTATTGGTAGACTCGTATTTAAATATAATTAATTGTTAGATTTGGTGAATTACGTATTAATTGGTAATAATATCCATTATACTCAATTTAGTTGAACTTATTTATACCTACCCACTTATTAACCGCTCCACCACTGTACTTTACGCTAAGTCATTTTAGGATTTAAATTTAACTTGTGTTTTTACACTAACTAGGTAGATATACCTATCACTTTGTAGTTGTATTGTGATATTATTTTATAAACATGACGGAAAGCGAATCAAGCCGCGAAGTCATGTTGGTTATGTTGAATCAAAAGAAAGAATTATTATTTCAACGTATTAATCGTATGTACACATCGTCGAAAGGTATAATTTCTTTCGATTCATCAACGCGAGCTAACGAGAATTTTCTGGCTGAAACGGAGATAATAGATGAGTTACGCGATAAATTTGAGTCCATTGTTGATAAAATAAATAATATAAATTTGTTATCAAAGATTACGGTCAATCCCGAGTATTCTTGCCTCGATTCATTTGATGATTTATACTCGAGAGTTAAACGCGTTAGAAATAAAATATTAACCACTTCTGAGGTGCGTTCACTCGAGACCAGTAGCTCGATCAAGTCCGTAGTGAAATTAGAACCTTTAGTAATTCCGAGTTTTGACGGACGCCCTGAAAACTGGAATACCTTTTATCAGTCTTTTAAAGCTAATATTCATTTGAATCAACAGCTTTCTGACTCGCAACGTGTACAGTATCTAATTTCTAAACTCACCCACGACGCACTAAAATTCACTTCCGGTATTATTCCGTCAGGTGAAACATATAAAATACTGTGGGATAGTTTGGTTAAGAAATACCACGACAAACGCTCATTAGGTACATATTATCTCAATAATATACTGGACTTAAAAACTTGCTCGCACACTGCGAACGCTCTTGATACCTTTGTTAGTAAATACTCCGCTTCGATATCAGCTCTAAAAGAATTAGGCATAACTGATCTAACTGATTTTATTTTTCTTCAATGCGCTTTGAGAAGGATGGATCCTCAAACCATCCAAGCCTTTGAACTTTCGATTCGGGATGTGGAAGTGCCTACGACACAACAGCTTATCGCTTTTATACAAGATCAGGCTAAGATTTTGGAGCGCTCAAACCCGCGAAATTCGTCATATACGAAACCCGCTGCTGTTGTTACGTCGCCCTCACGCGACCGGCGCGTTCATCACACCTCCAAATCTTTTGTCGCCAGTGAGTCCGCTAATAATGCAAATACTCTCACATATTCGGCGCCCGCAGCAGTTACCGCGAATTGTTGTTTGTGTAGTGGTAACCATCGACATTTATATGATTGCGCTCAGTTTAAAAATATGCGAGACGCAAGGGCTAGATATGAGTTTATTAAATCGAAGTACGGTTGCGTTAATTGTTTAAGCACTTTACATAAACTTCCGGATTGTAAGAGTACGTCAGTCTGTTTCTGTAATAAAAGACACCATAGGTTATTGCATTTTGATAGTAATAATTCGCAATCGCATGCGGCTATGGTAAATACCGCCGTCGCGTACTCGCCGCCGCCCGCTCATCGAGCGACCGTTACTTCGCCCGCGCCTTCTCATCGCGCTCACACGACTTCGTCATGCATTCGAGCGCCCCCGCTTGCTACAGAACCAGTTACACATACACAGTCTTACACTTCTTGTCATAAGGGTGATATACTTTTGTCAACCGCTCAGGTATACCCGCGCTCTAAGGGTAGCGCTGGTATCAAATCTGTAGTTAGGTGTTTGATAGATAATGGCTCGCAGAATAATCTAATAACATCTGCTTGTTCTAGTTTATTAAATTTACCGATAATACCGTTGAATAATTCCTATGTTAAAGGTGTTGGTTCCGCTTCAAGTCCGATAATCGGTTATGTTCATTTAGACATTGAATCCCGTATTTATCCGGATCAGAAATACACTATACATGCGCTTGTTGTAGAATGCATTACGGATCAATTGCCTTCGAAATTTATCGATTGTGATCGCGACCTAGATTTTCGTAACCTTCCGCTCGCTGACTTAAGCTGGAATATTCCGGGCAAGATTGATTTATTGTTAGGTGCCCAGCTATTCCCATTTATATACTTAGGAAATATGGTCGAGTGTGGGCCGCGCGCACCGTGTGCTTTATCTACAACATTTGGTTACGTACTTATGGGAGATTACCCGCGTAAACATATTTTACCTACTGCCGCGTCTTTTTCTGCGTTAGCGCTTAATGATATAGTGCAAAAGTTCTGGGAACTTGAAGAAGTACCCATGAAACGCTTGTTGTCACCAGAGGAGACAGATTGCGAAAATATTTTCACGGCTACCGTGACCCGTGACGACGTAGGTCGTTATACAGTTGCATTACCGTTCTGTAGGGACCCTTCGGAATTAGGTAATTCGCACGCTACCGCTTATCGCCGTTTCGTTTCACTCGAGCGTAAGCTCCGTCAGGCACCGATAGTGCGCGAAAATTATAACAAGGTTATTCAGGATTATATTGATAACAATTACCTCAGTCCTGTTAAAGAATCTGAGCTGTCCTCTGATGGTTATTATATACCGCATCACGCAGTAGTCCGACCTGATAAACCGATGCCGCGCATCGTATTGGACGCGAGTGCTAAAACGCATACAGGACTTTCGCTTAACGATATATTACATATTGGACCCAATTTACAGGCCGATCTGTTTTTATTATTGTTAGGTTTTAGATTATTTCCTATTGCAATGAACGCTGATATAAAACAATATTATTTACGGATTGGTGTACCAGTAGACCAACATAAATACCTACGCATTTTATTTAGATTCAACGAATCGGAAAAAATTCGAACTTATGCCTTTAATAGGCAACCTTTCGGTCTCAAGTCAAGCCCTTACATAGCTATGCGCACTGTGCGACAGCTGGCTACTGACATGAGTCCGCTCTATCCTGATGCCGCGAAAGTGGCAGAGACCTGTCTGTATATGGACGATTTGGTTCTTTCTATTGCAAATGAGGATACTGCCACGCAATTAGCTCACAACTTGATTAAGTTTTTCAAATCGGGTGACTTTGACTTAGTGAAGTGGTCTAGCAATTCACCAGTGCTACTTGACTCGCTTCCCGACACGCACCGCAAGTCGCTTGATTTTGATGTTGACAATAATGTCTCTAAGGTCTTAGGTCTCTCATGGGAACCATGTGAAGATAATTTTCATTTCACATGCGCCGCAATTAATGAAAAGTGCACCAAGAGAAACATACTCTCGATGGTTGCACGACTATTTGACGTGCTCGGATTGGTCGCGCCTGTGATTCTCTATGCCAAGTTGTTAATTAAGGAACTGTGGCTCAGCAAGTGTGATTGGGCCGATCCTGCACCGGAGCACATACGCACCCGTTTTTTCGCTCTTGCGCAAGAACTTCAAATGCTTGACACTTTAAGGATTCCACGTCATGTAGGCGTCGAAGTTGGTTGTGAATTACGTCTTGTTGCTTTTTGTGATGCTAGCATGAATGGTCTGGGATGTGTCATTTATGCCCATTGTACCTACCCATCTGGCATTCAAACTCGCATTCTTTGCGCTAAATCAAAGGTTTCGCCAACAAAAATCACTACGCTCGCTCGCTTAGAATTATGCGCTATTTTACTTATGTCAAAATTAATAAAAACTGTGCGAGACACATATGCAACACGTATGACCATTGCCGGGATATACGCATTTTCTGATTCCACTATTGCTTTATCATGGGTTCATTCTTCACCACATCGTTGGTCAGTTTTCGTCGGTAATCGCGTCGCTCAGTGCCAAGAAAACTTGGACTCTAAACATTTTTATCATATTGCCGGAGCTAGTAATCCAAGTGATTGTCTTTCGCGTGGTATGCTTCCATCGCAACTTTTGACCCACGATTTGTGGTGGAAAGGTCCTCCGTGGATTCGCAGCTCATCTGAGAAGTGGCCGATTAAGCCATTCTCGCTTAACAATTGCTCTGTCTTGCCTGAACTCAAGGCAAATGTGTTGGCTGCCATTACTCACACAGAGCCGCCGTTGCTGTGTACGTTAGCACAACGTGTTTCTTCTTGGGAAAAGTTGCTACGTATCACCGCATATGTATTAAAATTCGCAAGACCTAAAGTTAAGGTCGAACCTCGTTCTATAGCAGGGTTGACAAGTGCTGAGAATGCGTTAATTCTCGCCGTTCAATCTGTGCACTTCTGTGAAGATATCAAATTGATCAAGGCTGATAAATTACCTTCAAAAAAGCTGCAAAGCCTCTTCGTCTTCTTGGACAAACAAGGGATTTTACGCATTGGAGGAAGACTTTCTGGATCAATGCTTCCTTTCGAAGCTAAACATCCGGTTCTTCTCCCTAAACGCGATCATGTCGTTGACTTAATAATACAGCATTTTCATGTTGTTAATTGTCACACCGGACCTGGACTTCTTATGTCTATTATACGACAACGCTACTGGATCTTGGATGCCAGGACTGTTATCAGGTCCAAGTTGCGAAAGTGCAACACTTGCTTTAAATGCAACCCAACGCATCCAACGCCTATAATGGCTGATCTTCCTGATTACCGTGTTTCAGAGGCCAAGGCATTTTGTCACACTGGTGTAGATTACGCTGGTCCGATAAGGACAATCCTTTCTCGCCGCAGAGGTCAACATGCGCAAAAGGCGTACATCGTTCTTTTTGTTTGCATGGTCACACGTAGTCTACATATTGAAGTGACCAGTGATTTAACTACTGAAAACTTTCTAGCCGCTTTTAAACGCTTTATTTCCCGTCGAGGACCAGTTTCATGTCTCTATTCCGATAATGGATCTACTTTCATCGGTGCGAAGGCACATTTAGATGAGCTGTATAGTTTTTTATTGAACTCTAGCTTCAAAAACGCGCTGTCGAATGAGTTGCTCTCTCGACGCATAGAGTGGAAGATGATTCCCCCAAGATCACCAAATTTTGGTGGGATGTGGGAAGGGAATATAAAGAGCATGAAAACGCATTTATATAGAGTAATAGGAAGTCAGTTACTTACATACGAAGAACTGCAAACTGTTCTTACTCAGATAGAGTGTATTCTTAACTCTCGTCCATTGAGCGTATTATCGTCAGACCCTTATCCTGAGGTGTTAACTCCCGCGCATTTTTTGATGTCTACTCCGTTGCAATATTTACCCGCTGCTGATTTGTCAGATCAACGATTGAGTCTGTTAGAACGTAAAAAGTTGTTAGATAGTATGGTCCAATCCTTTTGGAAGAAATGGCACTTAGAGTATTTGCACACGTTGCAAGTTAGGCAAAAATGGGCTACTCCCGACAAACCGGTAGAAATCGGAACTGTTGTTCTTCTTGAGCAGGAGAATTCTCCACCGTTGCATTAGGAGTAATTACGGACGTGTTCAGAGGCTCTGATAACGTTGTACGCGTGGCGATAGTTAAAACGCAAACTGGAATTTACAAACGCGCTGTAACTAAATTATATCCTATTCCTACACAATAAATTCAACTTAGTTTCAACCTTATTTTTTAGTTTAGGCCGCTATATTTATCATATTTATTATTTAATCGCATAATGCATGTGTTACTCTCAGTCAGTTAGAAAATTCGCGTGTTTTGAAACATCTTGTGATGTTCCAAGGCGGGGTGCATGGTGGAGCGCCAATATATTTATAAAATGCATACATAATCGCACCATAATATATTTCGTTATATTATTAATTTCATAGTCTTTATGTAAACCACATTCTGTTTGTCGAATGCAATTAGTGCTGGTACTGCTGTAATATTGCCAATGTACTCGACGATCTCAAGAGATGGCGTTAGCAGTCTTCAAATAATGTAAACGCGCTGCACCTGATTGGTGCAAGAAAAAACGGATATACCCTGCTCTCATCGCTTTTCGCGAAGAAGACGCCTTTAATATAAAAATTTTGTTCCGCCACGGACTTCAGTTATATTTCTCGTGAAAAGAAGCTGATTTTCCGTTAGTCCTATAGCCGTGTAGTGTTTGGACTCGCTTGTAACCTTTACAAGGTGTATGTGGAGTGCTCCAGTCTACGATCGTGACCGGCCGGTCAATACCTTGCAAGAGACCGTAGAAACCTCGCCGCTGCTCGCTGCCTTCTGGAGGATCGGGACTTGGTCGGTGTTGCAGGTTAGTGCTGGCATGATTGTTTTGATCGATAGAAGTGGTTTACTTCCCTACACCTCGTACGCTAACTGTTGAGCAATCACACCCTGGTCGGGCTATTTACACGCCTGACCAGTAATTACAATAAACGTGTAGTAGAGATTAGACGAATTTGATAACATAGTTCAAGTAAATATATCAGATCAAAAACGCAAATGTTAAAGTTTCTAACTGTCTTCACTTATTTACTTTTGCATAAATATTTTTATACTTATCTACACAAAAAACTCGTCAAGTTCACATTAAACATTTGTAAGATTTACATTGTAACATGGTTGAACTTGATTTTTTTTTATGGTATAGGGGGCAAACGAGCAGATGGGTCACCTGATGGTAAATGACCACCGCTGCCCATGGGCACCTGTAACTCAAGAGTCACAAGTACGTTGCTGCCTTTTAAGGTCGGAATAAGGGGAGAGGGGGGAAGAGCGGGAAGACAGGAGAGGGGGATTAGAGGGGGGGGAGAGGTGAAGGACGGGAATAGGGGAGAGGAAAGGGTTAGGGCCTCCGGTAACCTCACTGCAAAAAGCAATGCAAGCATTGTTTCAGTGCCGGTTTTCTGTGAGGCCATGGTATCGAGCGGAGTCAAGCCGGCCCATACGTACCGAAGCATGACTCTCCCACGTAAGATGCTAATGATACTAAATTCTAGTTTGTTTTCTTTTTTTAATTTGTCATGGAGTAGTTTCATTTTAATAGGTTGATTTTTTTTTATATGGTATAGAGGGCAAACGAGCAGACGGGTCACCTGATGATAAATGACTACCGCCGCCCATGGGCACCTGTAACTCAAGAGTCACAAGTGCGTTGCCGCCCTTTGAGGTGGGAATAGGGGAACACGGGAGAGGGGGTTAGAGGGGAGGAGAGGGGGTGAGGGGAAGGACGGGAATAGGGGAGAGGGAAGGGTTAGGGCCTCCGATAACCTCACTCACGCGGCGAAAAGCAATGCAAGCATTGTTTCACTGCCGGTTTTCTGTGAGAAATGTATATTTCTTTTTCATTGTTGTACTATTTTAGATATTTGGTTGAAACTTTGCAATGTTTTGGTGTTTAATTAAAATATATATATTATACTAGCAGCACCCCGCGGTTACACTTGCGTAAGTTCCGATCCCGTAAGAATATCAGGATAAAAAGTAGCCGATATATTAATCCAGGTATCCAGCTATCTACATACCAAGTTTCATCGCAATCGGTTCAGTAGTTTTGGCGTGAAAGAGTAACAAACATCCATACATCCATACTCACAAACTTTCACGTTTATAATATTAGTAGGATACTATACTGTACTATACTGTACTATACTGTACTATACTGTACTATACTGTACTATACTGTACTATACTGTACAACTGTTGTTGTGTGCTTACACTCGCTAGACTTTACAACAGGATTTCTCTCAAGGAAGTGGTGTTTTCCATGAGGTTACGAATTAATTACTCGTAGCTGGAAATAATTACGACTGTTTTCTTCTCTTTCCATATTAATTTCTATTTTTCATACAATATTTTCTCGCAAACCAGTACCTTATCAAAGAGTTTAGTATGATACACAATATATTTTAAGTATAGTATAAACAGCCAAGATTAAAAATTTCATAAAAAAGTTTATCAAGTTTGTTGTCTACATTCAGGACGTGATAATCCGCATCACCATAATCCACCGAAAACTTACTATTTTACTCAACGTTTACAGAAAAGCACATCCAAATATATCCAATTTCTGGAGATGTAATAAAATCTCAGTAGGCAACTGTTGTCTCTTAGTGAACCGAAAAAAAGACGAAAGAGTAAATCCGTGTTTACAATTTTCCCGTATGAAATATTGCGGTATGACGCAAGCTCCCCGCGAACGATACCAGGCCGTATCGCACAACGAGACTGAGTTTCAGCCCCGACACACATCAATCTTTCCCCTCGATCGCTGGGGACAATCTAAAATAGCCAAACAGATATTTAGTTTACCTCAGGTAAGACAAAAGTAATTCAAATAAAGAATAGTAGCAACAAATAACCGAATGAAATATAGATTTACTTTCTTTGTCGCACATTGCTGAAAATTAAAGACACATGTTTCTCTTACTAACATTGCAATCAATGAACGCGACAATAAATCTAGCCATGTGATGGAAGCTCTTTTAGGCAGCAAGACACGCATTCCATTACGTACACAAGCATTAACCGCACGCAATGCCGGACGAGTGCAACGTTGTGTTGCTACGTGTAGTCTTAATTGGTATTTGGTTTTTTTTTTTTTTATGGTATAGGGGGTAAACGAGCAGACGGGTCACCTGATGGTAAAGGGTTTGTAGTTAACATGTAGTGACCGAAAAAAGTCTATTCTAAAATGCCGGAATACATATTAAATTCCTTTTTATTTATTTGAAATAATTTTATGTTCTGTTTAATACCTAGCTACATCGATTTATCGCTCCCGAAACCCCCTTCATACTAAATTTCATGAAAATCGTTGGAACCGTTTCCGAGATTCAGATTTTATATACAATATATATATATATATACAATATATATATATATATATATATATATAAAATCTGAATCTCGGAAACGGTTTCATTTTTACAAAACGTAAAAAAAACTCGGTCATCCAGGTACTTAGTTAATAAACGAAAAAAAAACTTATACATATATACATATTATACATATATACAAGAATTGCTCGTTTAAAGGTATTAGATATGTTATTATTATATTTTTACATAAATTATTTTTAACCAACGAAGTCTCAACTCGACCCGTAGAGTAGTCTGATTTTGATAATTCTTTATTCTTATTCCAAAATTCAACCCAAAGGGTAGAAAAATAGAGAATTAATGATTATTCACCCACTGAGTTTTCACCTGTGAACCGATTTTGTTAAAAATTGAGACACATAGTTTATGTAGTTCTAATGACACAACAAGATGACAGATATCTGTGGTCTGATGACGTAGATACCAGTTGAAGTAACTTCTTAACGGTACAGCAATTACCTCGTGTTTGGGCCTAATTTTTTTTTTCAATTTTAATCAGAACTTTAAACCGAATAAAAAATATTTAAACACCAATCGTTTAAATATTTATAACAAATAACAATGAATAGTTAAAGTTGATGATATTACAAATTAAGTAAGCTAGGAAAGTAAGGGTTTTAAGTAATTAAGTGGAGCAAGATTGGCATTTTAGTAGTTACGACATAGCCAAGGAACTGAGGATTGACCACAAAACAGTTTTGACCCAATTGAAAAGTCTGGCTATACAAATGCTCGATATATGAGTGCCACACGAGCTCACCGAAAGAAACCTAAGGAATCGTGTACTCATTTGCGAATCCCTCTTGAAACGTAGTGAAACCAAATCATTTTTAAATATATTGATGACTGATGATGAAAAGTGGTTCACCTACGATAAGAACGTGCGAAAAAGATCATGGTCAAGGGGTAGTCAAGCTCCACAGACTGTAGCGAAACCCGGATTAACACACAATAAGGTGATACTATGTGTATGGTGGGATTGGAAGGGCATCGTTCATTATGACCTCTAACCGCCGGGCAAAACCATCGATTCGGATCTAAACTGGAAACAGCTAATGAGTCTCAAGCGAGAAATTAAGAAAAAACGTCCGGAATTGATCAACCGATAAGGAGTGGGCTTTTATCATGATAACTCCAGACCATACACTTCTTTTGCCACTTAGCAAAAATTGAGAGAGCTTGGTTGGGAAGTGTTAACACATCCACCATGTAGTCCTGACCTTGCACCCTCAGATTTCCACCTGCGTTCCACAGTGTTAGGTTAACATTAAAAAAGGACTGTCAAAACAACTTGTCGCAGTTTTTTGATAAAAAATTCCAAGATTTCTACAGCAACGGGATAATGTCACTACCTACAAGATGGCAACAAATTATTATCGAACAAAAAGGCACACATACAAGATAGCTCTTTTAAAACAATGCTTGCAGTTTTTTTTTATTTTCTACCTACGTTTCGACTGAGCAATATAATGTTTAGCTGACTGAGCTAGACTGAGCAAAATAATATTCTATTTCTAGATAAAAATATAAAACAATACTAATGTAACACCAATGCAATTTCAACATAGAACATGTCCGTTATAATTGTAATTTGATGTTTATGTTGTTGAAAAAAATAAAGCACACACAACGGCACTATACAAATACGAACATTTATTGTAGATACGTGGTTAACACTATAATGATAAGAACACAGGCTCTAACAAGTCATTTTGCAGCAGACCGTTGTAAGTGCTGAACAAATGGGACGTTAATGCGTTATTACATGACCGACGTGCGCTTTTATATCCAGCGCGTGACCACGGAACCGACACACGACACTGGGTCAACACGACTCCTATACGTAAATCAGATGGTCGCGTATCACATATCAAGGCACTGCTTCTTCGTGCTACGAATAGCAATAAATAACTTTTTTCCTTATTTAAAATATTTTTTTTTTTACATTTACATTACGATATTTTCATTTGTTTTCGAAACTGATTTGTTAATAATATTATACTTAACTTCTTAATTTGATAATTTATATTTATAATCTTAATTTTTTTTCATATTGCGTTCCGTTCCTCAAAAGTTAAAAAAGGAACCCTTATAGGATCACAAAGTTGTCCGTCTATCTGTCTGTGTGTCCTAAACCTAGAGGGTACTTCCCATTGACCTAGAATCATTAAATTTGGGGAAAAGCAAGATTTCACAGCACAAGTAAAGGAAAAAATCCGAAAGTCGTTAATTTATTGTCACATAAAAAATATATTTTGTGATTACAAACTTATATTTGGCCGTTGGAAAGTTGACTTTGTCGTAAGTTCATGTATGGGAAAGTGTTTGTAGATTTGCAAAGTTAAGTTTGTCTTTCGAAAAAAAAAAGGTAAAAACCTTCGAGAATCGATTCACGAGATGGACGTACTATCTACACGAGTGTGCGAGTCAGACTATCACTTTTTTACCTTTAATCGATATATGTTGATACAATAATAACTGAAAAATCGTAGAATCATGTTTTGTGAGGTACCTTAAAGTAATTTACAAATGTCTTAAAATATAATTTGAAGAGTTTGTTAAAAATTATTCAAAATTTGGAACGTTAAATAAAAAATATATTATTTATATATAATATATGAAGGGCAGGAAATTTTCATAGGGATGTTAAAGGTGTAAGGTAGTGGCACGATTCTTTTTCTGTTGTGGTTTCTTATGGACACTTATAACTCATATACATAAAACATATTTGTATTCTGTGATAAAACTAACTACCTGTAAACTTGTAAAGGTTGAAGATCCAATTGATGGATATCAGTATATTTTTAAGTTGCCTGACAAAATTGTTTCGTCGTAACCGGTTGAATCAGAGCTAGAAAAGATGGAACTTTGTGTAAAGATTAAAAAATAAATAGCAAATATGGTCTTAAACAAAGCGTAAGTATTTAGTTCGAATGATTGTAGCCATGCTTTGCCCATCTGTGTAAGCTGTGATACTATAAACTCGAAATTGAGACGTAAATTCCGTTGTAAAAGAATTGTATTCACAGAGCGGTGACGACAGCGGGACTCGGAACAATCACGCGTCTTTGAAGTTGAGCAGCTTTGTTCCTTTGTTCCGCCTGGGAGCATGATGACAACTGTTTCATGTACTTTGCGATGAACCACAGTATTACATGAAATGTTATCAAATAATGTCTTGTGCTTGTGTCTTGTGTTGTAAAGAGTGCTATAGCAAAACAAAAAAAAAACATATCTGTCAGTACAGGCTAGGTGTAAAATACACTCCTGCGGTAATTAAAACTGTATTGCAAGAGACAGTGTCTTTCCCTCTTAATATAATCTTGTTGTAATCGCGAACCACAGAGATGGTTTCTTGCTTCATTTGGACTGTATACTCCGCTACTATCAGACGTAGCAGTCCGGGTTTCCCAGGTAGACGCTATAATGTCACGGAGATTCGTAGGTGAATTTGTTGAACCAACACTTTGCCAATCGTACACATGGTGTTGATTAATTCCGTCATCGTCTCCTTAACAACGTATGTAATAATACGTATCGCAATGCTGGCGGAACGTGATTTTAGTTGTAGGTCTAGTACTTTTCTTTCCAGTTTTTTCAATAAATTTTAATTGCTACAAGCGTATAATAATTTTTGTGCAGGAAGCTTGAGTGATGAGATTTATTATTTAAGGCATTGGCTCTTAAAGTTGGTCATTGATTAGGATCATACGTAAGGGGAAGTCATGATCCGGACCAGATACACATACGAGTTTACTAGATAAGTGAAATAGCTTTATCTAGGTATTTTGATTTAGGTTATTATCACAGCACTACGATGTTCCTTTTAGATCCAATTCTAGTCTTCTCCAACAAACATCCTTGAGTCTAACGCAGAATTATCTTCTTATATCAAATACTAAATGAGGGTAAATTATTTTATAGCATGATAAGTGAAAAAAGGTCGATAAAAACAAACGTATTCGCGACCATTACCGATTCATAACAAGTATACCGAACATAGTTTGTTTCCCAATAAATTATAGTAAATTTGACACGTAACAGACGTTTACGAACAAACAACTTTTATTCCCCAATACACGTAACGATTGTCGCGATAATATCATAAAATCTGAAAATGTACACGAAAGGGGTGATGACCGATACAAAAACATGCTTTATCCTACAGAAATACAGTTGGATTTTGGATACCTTGTGTTGATATGAGCGCGTGTAACAGTATGATTCGTTGCGCGTTGGTGGTGAAGGCTAAAGGTATTTCACAGTAAGTTGAACCTCAAACGTAAGTCTTCTTAACGGTTTGACAATATGTGCCATTCTATCATGTATAGAGCATTCGTTATCTCTCGTCAATAAGGCGTAAATGTGTCCATTGTTCGCGTAAACGACGACTGTTATAAACGAAGGACGTTTTGTAAAACAAATCCTTTAAATTTAAAAATTCGTTTTAATGGCCAGGAATGTGAAAGCTGCAAAATTAATAATATGTTCACACATATAAAGAAACTTTTGAGCTGTACCGTTCACTTGATGTATTCAAACTCAATTTCAACCAGTGTGTGTTGCCAGTGATGACATATGGATCCGAAACGTGGTCTCTCACTAGTCGTTCTCTCTCGAGTCGCTCAACGAGCTATGGAAAGGGCTATGCTTGACGTTTCTCTGCGCGATCGAATCAGAAATGAGGAGATACGCAGACGAACGAAGATCACTGACATAGCCGAACGGGTCAGCAAATTGAAGTGGCAATGGGCGGGGCACATAGCACGTAGAACGGATTTTCGATGGGCCCAAAAAGTTCTGGAATGGAGACCACGGACCGGAAAGCGCAGCGTAGGACGTCCACTATCGCGGTGGACAGACGACCTGGTCAAGATCGCAGGACGTCGGTGGATGCAGGCCGCTTCCAACCGGTCTTCTTGGAGGTCATTAAGGGAGGCCTATGTCCAACAGTGGACGTCCTATGGCTGAAATGATGATGATGATGATTTAAACTCAATAAGTGTAAATTCAAGAAAACCTACAAGTTAAGCAAGCGGGTGTCGTATCCCTCCAACACAAAGGCTCCTCCCAAAGGGCTCGGTAATCATGCCTGGCGGACCGCGGCCCAACGGTTGATGTTGCGAAGTTCTATATATCCAAGTATAGTGACCAAGTGATTAACCATTGCAATATTTATAATGAGCGGGAAATATAATAATAATGACAAATCATTTAGGTCTGTGTGAATAATAATTTTACAAACTTCGTTATTTATCACATTGTCTGACCACTATGAATAGTGCTACATAACTGTTGGGAAATTAAATAAATTGCCAGGGCGCTAGGACCAAGAACATACAGCTAAGGAGGTAAGCGGCAATCACGCGCTGCTACAGAGAGCATTTGTTTTCTATTTAGTTTACGAGTAGAATAAAAACTAAGAAAGACCGACGGGTTATATTGTTTTATCTCGAACTGAAAACTAATACAGTAAAAACATTAAAACTACATCATTAAAATAGACACTGGCATTTCGGCCTGCTTTTTATGTAACGTCAAGAACCATGACGAATTTGATACTTTATTGATTTATGAAAATAAAAGTTATGAAACATACTTATTATTATAGAAAAGGGCCGAAAAGTTCATTTTAAATATTGTATTCTTTCTATTTGTTTAAATATTAATGAAACGGCCCGTGACAATGTGTATTTTCCTATTCCGTGAGATGAGTATTTAAGTGGAAGTAAGGCGCGTCACATTTCATACCATCGAATAGCGTGGCGTTTTATAAATTGGCGAGGGAAACCTTAAATATCATATATTAAAGTTCACAATTAAATTAGATAGAAAACAAATGTTTAGGTATTTTAAACAAAGGTATATTTTTAAAGCAATCAACACAAAAAATTAAAATATTTAGGCTATTTTGAAGTTACATGCATATTCCCTACTGAAAAAAGCACATATTTTTTGTTTATTACTCTGCCCAATAGGTCAATCATTATTAAAACAGCCCGGTTAATTTGCTTATTTCAATCGTTTTTATAATATTAATTACTAATATTGCGAGTTCTTTCAAAGATATGGACACTTTGAATAATGCTATATTGATCACTTGGTCCTTAACGTATATATAAATCGCCATTGCGCGATGAAGGGTCAGTAGTAACTCCGTTGTTCAGCGCCTCTTCGTTTAGATGATATTGAAGTATATTTTTCACTGTATGTGTAATGTTTTCACACTACCTGTATAAGGCTATCTACCAACGATATTATAATAACTAATAATAATAATAACTTAAGACACGGCCATCTGATCCCTATTATTTTCATACTTATTACTATTATATATAGAACCACACTATGCCTAGAGCCACTAGAAAGCCTATTCTAGGAAACATATTAAGACCAGAACTCTAGAACAGCCAAAGGGCGTTCCCAAGCCCTTGGAACACTTTCTCAAGTATTATCCCTTGTCTAGGATGGTTTATTAGCCCCGTCATAAATCACCCGGAAGTGTATTCGTAATTTATGGTTATTTTTATTAATGTACTTCCTGAGGCAGGAGAGTATTTTGTTTGTTTTGAATGTCTATTATTTATGGTAAGTTGGTACCAATAACGAATATTTTTTTTTTTTAAAGAAAACCCATTTGTGATGTCTAATGGTATTTGCATCTTTAGGCGGGCAGTTAAGACAGGGGTGGCAACTTGTTTTAGAGGAGCGTACCGTCATGTACGAGGACCGAGACGGAGTTTTGAGTCGTCGGCCCATGTCGTGCGGTGTTCCGCAGGGGTCTGTCCTTGGACCGCTCCTGTGGAACATGGGGTACGACTGGGCCCTTCGAGGCGACTTCCCCCCCGGGCTGGGCGTAATCTGTTACGCCGACGACACACTGGTCACAGCCCGGGGGGCGAACTTCCAAGAGGCGGCGCGTTTGGCCACCAGAGGTGTCTCTCTGGTGGTCGGTCGCATCGAGGCGCTGGGTCTGCGGGTGGCCCTGGATAAGACGGAGGCTCTTTTATTTCATGGGCCTCGTCGTGGTCCACCCCCTGGCGCCTCCATCGTAGTCAACTCGGTTCTCGTACCGGTTCGGGCCCACATAAGGTATCTGGGCCTGATCCTCGACGGTAGGTGGCGCTTCGACGAGCACTTCCGACAGCTTGCCCCGAAGCTGGTCGGCGCTGCGTCCGCCCTTGGGCGACTCTTGCCCAATTTGGGAGGACCCAGCGTCGCTACAAGACGGTTGTACACGGGGGTTGTCCGGTCAATGGCACTGTACGGTGCACCGGTGTGGGCGGGAGCTCTGACCGCCCAGAATAGGGCGCGCCTCTGGCGCCCTCAGAGGGTTATGGCGGTTAGAGCCATACGGCCAACGGCGTGCGCGTTGGCCGGGACTCCCCCGTGGGATTTGGAGGCGGAAGTGCTCGCCGAAGTATATCGGCGAACGGCTGAGTTCCGGGCGGGAAGTGGCAGTCGGCCCCCGCCCGAAGAGGTACGCGAATGGCGTGAGGCCGCTCGCCGAGCCACCATGGCTCGTTGGTCGTCCCGGCTGGAGGCGCTCCAGCCGGTCATCGTCGAGTGGGCAGGGCGGCAGCACGGGACCCTTTCCTTCCGACTGACGCAGGTTCTTTCCGGGCACGGCTGCTTCGGGAAGTACCTGCACTCGGTCGCTAGGAGGGAACTGAGTCCCGCCTGTCACCACTGCGACTGTAGTGAGGACTCGGCTCAGCACACGCTGGCGGTTTGCTCCGCCTGGGCGACGCAGCGTCGGGCCCTCACTGCAGTCATCGGAGGGGATCTCTCGCTACCGGCCGTCATACGCTCCATGGCCGGTAGCGACGGGAATTTTACCGCGGTCGCCACCTTCTGTGAGGACGTCATCTCGCAGAAGGAGGCGGCGGAAAGGGTCCGGGAGGACGATCTCCACTCGGACCTAATTCGCCGCCGGCGAACCGGGCGGCGGAGGCGCGCTTACCAGCGCCTCATGCCGCCCTGAGTGTGGCCGCGGGTGGACGGGACGGGTTTTTCCCCTCCACCCGCTATAGTGGCCCCCCGCGAGGAGGCGGCGTCCGCGTGTGCCTGGACGTCGCCTAATTGAGAGGTTTTTACCCGAAGGTGGTGCCCGCGCTTTGGCGGGCAGGCGCTAGGGGGGGTCCGGATGTCTTAATAAAAGCTGTTCCCGGATCCCTCCTATTTAAGGCGCAGTACGGCACACCGTGTGGTTTTAGTCGGTTCGATTCCGACACACCGCCCCACCGAAAACCCCGGTGGGGTGACGGCCCGAGGGGGTTTCCACACGCACAAAAAAAAAAAAAAAAGGGGTGGCAACTTGTGTGTGTGGGTGTGACTTTGATTAGCAGAGGAATTATTGAAACATGCATTACATTAAAACTGTTTAAATGATTGTAATATGGTGGTTTAGAAGTTTCCTGCTTCTAAATTCGTGTGCAGCAATACGGTCCTAATCGTTTGAAAAAACATATTTTGTTCAAATACTCCTTAATTGCCCTACGGCTCAGGGAATTTATACGATAGTGAAAATTAAAACTGTTAGAATTAAATTGTATTCTCCTACAAGACGGTGCAAGCAAATTAGCCAGGATTGTCCGAGTTTGAGCGAAAATCTCTTTTAAATTCAATTGACAAAGATCATCATCCGCTATATTCAAATTACTTATCAATATATCATTTGTTAAAATATATTGTACTTATAACAGTTGTATTCAAATACTGTGAAAGCTTTCTATATTTACCAAAATTCATGCTATTGTAGGATAACAGAATAATTAATAAGGCAGTTGTGTCGTCATTAATGAACAATAATTAATTCATGTCATGTAATTGTTCAATATAAAAGCAAAATATATTCTTTTCACTGCAACATTAATTCCTAACAATTGTTACCGATAATTATTTGTCTGACTTGACTATGAAATACGGAAATTCATAATTAGTTAGGCTAACAACACGTTTTTGACGAAATTAAATAAATTCATTTGAAAATTTTGTAGTGAAAACGTACCAGTAATTGATGTAGGTACATATTCCATGTTTATAATCATGTTTCAATGATCCTACAGGTAAACATTTATTCATAATAAAATCTTTTTAACAAAAAATTAAACCGACGAAAAGAACTAAGAAACAAAAAATAAATAAACCTTAAGTCTTAAGTATTGAGCTTATTTACATAAACTATCTAATTTTATAAAAACTTATTTTGAGTCGGCGCCAAACAACAAACTGATTAATAATCAAAATTTTATTTGGCGCCGACTATTATCTACTAATACTATTACTATTATCTAACAAAAAAAGAATAATCAAAATCGGTTCATAAATAACGGAGTGAGGGCTGAACAGACATAAAAAAAAAAAAATATTATACGGTCGAATTGAGAACCTTTTTTTTTTCCTCGGTTAATAACAGATATAAACCAGTGATGTTAATATGAAACTCGTATTTTGAAAAAATATATTTTCTTCATTAAAATGTAAATTTCTAGCACTGGCCACTCAGTCAGATTAACTGGTACTGCAAAAATATTTTGTTAGTACCATATCGATTCTAGCTCCTTCTTCTTAATAAAATAGGGTCTACGTATTTGAAAAGTCAACTATAGCTTCAGACCTGACTGACTGACTGAAATCAAAATAAAAGGTTTAGATTAAAAAAAATTGACAATTGTTAACTATCATTACTCAGTTGTAAAATAATAATATACCTATAGTTTCAATATACTTTGTAGAGTTTTACATAGAACATTTAAAGTGATTGAAATCATTTCATAAAGCTGACCTACCAGCCAAATTAATATCATAAAAGTAAATATGAAATGTATAGAGGATAGAGACCCTTTTGCGGTGTCCATAACTCGGAAGAGGCCTACAAGTTCGTTATTTAAAATCCATTAACCTTTACGGATATTAGGCAAGTACTAAAGTTGGGTAATATCCGTACAATTTACGTTATCATTTCGTAAGGAAGTTGGTTTGTGATTGAGGGACGGGTCTCCGTTGAACCGACGAAAATAAGATGAATGCCTTCCTCTTTGAATAAATTTAGGGAAATATTCGTACAAATAGGCCTCATTACCTTATTATGTAATGTTGATGAAATGAGCTCTAGGCGCTTCCAGGTAATTGGAACGAAAGGTAGGTAAGTAAAAAGGCTAAGGAAGTTTCAAGTACTAAGTTAAATAGCTATTTAGAGTTTAAGTGTAATGGATGTTTTTCAATGGACACTCTGAAGCGTGCGATGCTTTTTGAATGATGTGGGTTATATTACCCTTTACGTATAATAAATTCCTTTAAGTGTTGTACTAACTCCATTTGTTATATGTGATTTATTATTTTGATATTCTATGGAAAGGTCTCTTTGTAAGGTTTACGTAGGTTTAGTAACATGTATCAATAAGTAGAGGGGCTTAAAGACTTTTAATTTATTGTGGTCTTGTCCACTACTAGGTAGAAGTTATAACTTACTGACAAAATATGTGTGATTAGAGTTAGGTTGAAGGGAATGCTGTTATATTTATTTGAAACACATTAAATTAGTTTCTTCAACGACTATTTAATATGTATCCAACTAACTTCAAGTCGTACTGTCAACTGTTACAAACCTCGTTTTACTTAACAATTACATAACTAATGCAATGGATAAGGGTAGCCAAGTAGATGTCGTGTACACCCTATGTGTGACTATAGTAAAGCATTCGACCGCATTGGGCATAATAGGCTAATCTTGAAGCTTGAAAACATGGGAGTATGTGGGGATTTGCTAAGATGTTTCTCCTCTTATATAGAGATTAGGTCACGAGCTACAGTGCTCAGTAATTATATGTCCAGTTGGGTTACCGTACCAAGCGGCGTTCCTCAAGGTTCTCTGCTTGGCCCGCTGTTGTTTATTGTGTATATTAATGACATAAACATATGCTTTAAGTCATCCAATCTGTTATGCTTTGCCGATGACATGAAGATCTATTCCCCCCATATCTTCAGACAGTGACAGGTTAGCTCTCCAAAAAGACCTATATGCACTTGAGGAATACTGCAAGCACAACAAACTTGATCTCAATGCTAGCAAATGCTCAGTAATGACGTACACTCGTAAAGTATTGCCAATTTCCACAAGCTACACCTTAGGAGGCCGAGCTTTGGCCAGATGTAACTCCATGCGCGATCTGGGAGTGCATCATGACTCCAAATTCATTTTCGATGAACACGTAGGCACAATACACAGAGCTCTAGGTTTTATAGTGAGAGTGTTTAAATGTTTCACACAAGCTAAAACCCTTAAGATCTTGTACTGTATGTTTGAACGTCCCCATATAATAAATATATTGATCGTATTGAATCAATTCAAAAACGATTTATAAAATACTTATACTTTTATCAAAAGATTCCATATAACTCTGGTGATTATATTAATCTAAGTAATAAATTTCATATTCTATCTTTAGTGAAACGCCATGAGATTACTGACTGTATCCTTTTATTAAAAATTACTAACAACGATATCGACTGTTCGGAACTTTTATCTAAAATCTCATTAAATGTCCCATTCAAATTCACACGCTTTAACCCAGCGATGAGAGTAGCATCTGCCTGAACCAACCATAGATAGAACAGTTATATAGTGCGAGCGAGCCGCAATTTTAATAATTTGTGTAAACAATATGACTGATAGTTTTTACACAAAATTGACTTCAGTGAAAAGTTGTCCAAGTCAGGCCTTTTTGGTAATGTTTAATATGCGTGTATATATGCGCGTGTATAATATGTATTTTTTATTTTTTCTTCTTTTTAAAGTAATTTTTTGAAAGTTGATATTCAACTGTTTTATTTTTTGGTTAGATTTAATTTAAATTTTAATTAAGAAGTTATAAGCAATTAACAATTAATAGCCTGTCTGTCCCCACACTAATTTATAATGTTGTCTATAAGTGGAGACTTGTCATTGGCTGACTCATTATCATGTAATTTACTACAATGATATTTTAGCTGTAAGTCTCCCAAGCTTGTTAAATAAATAAATAAAAAAAAGTAACATTTGCACAATAATCGTCAAACATTTCTAAGATGATCTCAATTCTACTTCTAGATACTCTGCACTGACATCCAGAAAGTATTTATTTTGATAACTTTTAGAGATTTAGATTTTTTGTTATTTTAAAGGTTTGCTGTTGAAAATGGAATTTAGCATTTATATTTTACTTTTATGAGCAGAACTGAAACTTAAAAATATAGTTTCAAAAGATGTTCTATCAGCATCGAGCACCTACTCAATATGTTGCACTAAAGAAGCGGTACCAATGAAGTATCACTCACATGCTGCAGTTCACGATACATCTAAAATCAATTCATATATCAATTTATTGGGTGTCGAGTGTCGTCTTTAAGGATGACTGCACTTTCACGTCACACAACTCAACTCTAAGCTGCAGGAATAAGAATAAAAGTCGTTTGTCATAAAGATAAGAAAGTTGTCTTTCAGACTATGCAGTTACTTCTCAGCTGATACCCGTATACTCAGTAAAGTATAGTCCCCGTGGGAAGGCGGAGAAAATGGGACACTCAATACCTTTCATCAGTTAGTGGGTAGCTGAGGATATACGATAATAGTGGGACTGTACTATATCTGATAAGGAATTCTATGGATGCATAAATTCGGTTCAGTTATTATGCAAGATTTTATATATATGAGGTACTTTGTGGAATTGGATTTTATTCGATGCAGTGAAAACGTACGAATATGCATTTACTAGATGTTTATCATACTCGTTAGTTAAATTAATTTGATTGTTATTTATCTGCATGAAGTTGGCCGAACTGATAAGTCGAAACTAATTGGACGTAGCTTCGATATGGGCCGTATTCGCCACTGACCAAGTTAAATATTCGTATATTTTCATTCGCTTGTTTGTTATTTGGTTTGAACTTTACACCTCTCGGGTAGGTTACCTACCTACCCGATAATTAATCAATAAGTCACCAAACGACAATTCCACCGCGATACACATAACAACCAAAATATTACGTGTAATTACCTGATATGTGTGAATACGTGTTAGAAACAGTCTAACAATCACTGCTATAAACTATAAAAATCACTAACTAACAGTAACTGCCATGTGTTCGTACCTCCATCTGTACTCAAGTGATTGTACTTATAATACATACCTAGCCTTTTATAACCCCACTAGTCATCAATATTTATCAACCAACGAATAGAACTGCTTTACCGGTTTAACTAGTCATAATAATGTCTATCAACTCATTTTTATTAAATAGCGAACCATTTTATCATCTATTATAGTTTGCCTATTTTTCCATACGCTTAACGGGCTTGTGTATAGTATACTTCATAAGCTAATTTTTTTAAAGTTTAATCTATGGGTATTTTGTGACAATGAATATTGCCATGTTTTATACGCTACGGAAGTGATGTATATCTATAAGAATAAATTACATTATTATTACATAAAACTAATTCAGAGACACTATCATAACGTAGAAAGTGTAGGCAGTTTGGGTTTGCAAACAAATGTTTTAATTTATACCCTGGACTTTAAACAGCTTAAAGGCTTGCCTTTGTAATTATAAATAAAGTGTGAACTCTCGCTCTTAGGCATAATTTTAACGTTTGTTTTAGACCTGCAATATAAGCGTAACTGTAATGTAAAAAAAAATGCAATAAGACAGTTTTTACAGAAATTACCACAATTATTAATTGCAGACTTCTGCTCAAATCAAAATCACTCTTCAGGGACAATACAACTATGGAAGGCCTTGAACATTTGGCAATATTAAATAATACGGAATATTAAGTATCCCACCAAAAACATTTTCATGTAAAATGTTGCCAATACGAGACCATATGGCTCGCATTGTCAAATGTTTTCAGATCTCATGTAGAGGCAAGCTTCTAACTCTACACGCCCTTCTAAACTCTGCACCTTAGTCAAAATATGTGGTCTGACCGTGTGCCCTTGGGCTTCGTTTGACTCGTATTGGCGGGGTCACTCCCGTGCCCCCAGATAACTCCTTTTTTATAACATGAAAGTAACATACGCCCGTGTAGGGGAAGTCCAACTAAAATATTCTTAAAAGTTAATATTCTATCTCTAGATTAAACAGACCGAGAAAAAGCTTCAAGTAAAGTTAAATATTTAAGTTTAATATTCCAAATTGAATTTGAAATGCAAAATCTTACATTTGGCGAGAGTTGAGGTTAAGAGACATTTTTTAAGCCGCTGCTGTTCCACAATACCCCAATGCACTCTGCACAGCCATCTGTACGCGCACTTTGTTCAAATGTTAGCATTATGTTAATTGTGAGACAAAGGGTGCACATTGTGTGTTCTAATTATCACTTTTGTTATTGTAATGTCAACTATTAACGGTTAATTGTAATTACGTTTTAATAAACTAAATACTTTATGATGTTTTGGATTTATGCTGTTAACGTAATAAAACTAGATGCATCTTTATATTATTATATAGACAAGAACTCTGCCGTTAATAATAAATAATCAGCAATGGGCACAAAAAGTACAGAAATCTCATTTAAAAATCCTAGTGACGCACACATGCTCATCCTCTTGAACATGGTATGTAACTTGTCATTTACGTTCAAATTGCAATTCATTTTATTATTGCACCATTTTGAACGATGTAAAACATCAAGTTAATTCAGAAAAGTCATTTCATATAAAAGTATTTAAATAAATGGCTGCAAGTAGTTGTTTCGCGATACAAAATGTTTTATACGAAACGTGTATTTTCCGATTTTACATTGGAAAACGAGTTAAGCCAGATGGAATTTATTAAATTCAGAAACTCTTTTAAGTTACATGGAATTCACTGATCATTTTGATAGTATCCTACCAACTGCCAAATATTTATTTTAGCAAACAGTACGGAACGTTTGAGAGAAACCCTAAAAGGAAGTGTGAGTAAATAGCTTTATAAATAACTTTTAGACCTACAAACGACCAGGAAGTGAGTTAAACATTGGTGCATGAGTTTCTTGTAGCTTCTTCTTACGTAGTCGTGACATCTTGTAACCGTTTAAAATATTTTAATTTTACAGAAATATAATATTTTGGGTAGATCTTTGAGCATGAACCCTGCGACAACCTCACTTCCTTATCAAACAAATCCAATGCAAGATTATTTATAGAACCATGATCTGGGAGTGTCATTCTAACATTACATAAGATGAAAGTATTTGAGAGAGTACAGAATATCACCTGTTGATACTAAGGTAAGATGGGTGTTTAGAGTCTACTACAATTCAGATTTTTGAAGTTTAATAGTGTTTCAAAAGAAATCTAAGAGGTTTTATAGTAGACTTCTCTAGGTCGAACAGAAGGGAGCACAATAATAATATGCTATAACATATTACTGAACTTAATTATTGCTTAGGTTTATCTCTCTTAAACTATATATTACATTACTAAACGAAAGGAATAGGAACATTTAACAGACTCCTTGAGAGGCACTAATATCGGCTCGGGGGCGATCGGCGGAATAAGCCGATTTCTCGGCGAGCGCCTCTAATTGCGTCGGCTGACTTCGTGACTTCGATACGCTACAGCTACCCAAGTCGGGTTCATTGGATGACTGAAACTTCAATTTTTTGGCAACTAAAAGTATGAAACAAGATGAACCTACGCAGTATTTGAAATAGCAGTATTAAAAATTATTATAAAAAAACGTTTGTTCTACTTAGACCAGAACTGGTGAGTATTTTAGTATTATAATGAGATATTTTCAAATACTAGTTCGTAAATCACTAGCATTGGTATTGGTATTGGTATAAGGCTCTGTTTCCGCATTTAGACTCATTGCGGTCCATTATGCGTTCAGATAGGCTGACTAGTTGAGCCAGCCCAGCTCCTTCCAGAAGCACAGAAGCCTCCTGGGGCGTTCGCAGGCTTCTAGGAGCGGTCTCGTACCCGCGGGGATAATTGCCCGTTATGTGGCCACTCCCTCGCAATCCAGGACGACGTGCGCAGCCATTTCCTCCGCGTTGAGACGTCCTTTGCATAGAGGACTGTCTGTCGCGTTGATGGTGAACAGGTGCCGGTTTAGGGCCAAGTGGCCCATAATAGTTCCTACAGCTATTCTGATGTTGTGGTTATTTAGACTGAGCAGTCTGCAAGTTAAACGCGGTGAGACCTCCGTCAGCACCAGTTTAGACTGCCTGCAACCAAGTGTGCCGGCCGAGCGACCGTTGTGCGCTTCACTAGTCCGTTGCCTTATCCATGAGCGAAGTTGATTACAGGGAAGTTACAGCAGTATACTTGGACCTGCCACTGACATTACAGATCCCTTCCTTGCCAGCTCATCGGCCGCGTCGTTCCTGAGGGAATCACTATGCTCTTTGATCTATTAATCACTAGTGAGGGAATGATAATAAGGTTGGGGGATATTTTGAGCATCCTTCATGTTGATTGATATAACAAAATCCTACCTATCCTAACCAATATTATAAATGCGAATGTAAATTGTTTGTTTGTTTGTTACGCTTCACGCCTGAACTACTTATGAATCATGTAGAATTTTTGCATGTCAGGAGCACAGAAAAGAACAGAGTACTTTTTATCCAGAAAAATCTGTATCCGACGAATAGAAAAATAATAATTAGACGGTCGTCCAGCTTGACTACGCGAAGGAAGATGTAATTTTGAAAATGGGTATAAATCTGTGTTTAGTAGGAAACCTCAACTCTTATTCTAATTTTCCGTAACGTCAGGTAGAAGAACCTAAGCTCAGATATTAATACAATGTCGTCATATATATTCGTCTAACATCACGTCCCAGGTGTAAGGTAACATGTAATTAGAGGTTGTCTAGAAAACATTCCGGAATAAAAAAGTAAAATGTGACTGGACACGTTCGCAAGTCCCTGAGCAATAAGTCACCGGATTTTTTACAAGAATTATGCTCATATGTCGCCTGAGCCCTTTAAGAATTGAACCCTTATGCAGGACTCTTGTCCTCAACTTGTTTAGCAAACAAGCCGATGCCTTTGATTGTGTGTTTGTGTGTGTTGACTTTTTTATTTCGAAATAACTCTTATAATTAACGTTTAATACAAACTGAAATACTCATAGGACTACTTATTGGAGACTCTAAAATATATTTATGTTTGCTATCAAGAACTGGATTTTTTTTAATGGCTGTCTTAGTATATTATCCAATTTCAATAGTTCCCAAATACCTATGGTGTTAAAATGGAAAATACATTTTTCATTCTATTACAATCAACTGAATTTAATATATCTTTACCAAAAACGTTTTAGACGCGGTGTGGAAATGAATAAAGTTAATATTATTTGACACAGTTTCAGAGGTGACTTTATTGCCGATAGTAGCCAGGAAAAATATATTGCAATGATAAATTATATGCTATGTCATGACTTACACATCCTACTATTACAAGTGAGAGTAAAAGTTTGTTTGTTTGTTTACTACGCTGCTACGCCTAGATGAACGGTTAAGTGGTTGACTAAACAGTTCATCATAAAATTTTGTACACACGTGACTGATACAAAAAAGGATATAGAGTACCCTTCATCCAGAAAAATTAACTGTTACCGAGGTATACCTTAATTATACTTCACTACTATGATCCTACTACTTGTATAACGACAGTTGGTGACGATTGTTGTTTGTTATTCTTTCACGCCAAACTAGTGAAGGGATAGTGATGAACCTTTACAGTCATAGAGCTTATACATCGGAACAACACATAGGCTATAGCTTATAAATATATTGTGTATTTTAAGAAAAATACAAAACGGGGGAAGCCGCTGGCGACATAGGCATATATAACTTAAACAGGCATTGTATCTTATGTCATGGAACTTGAACCGATGTGACGATTGCGCGCAGTTTTCAAGCCGTTTCAGTCTTTGAAGTTGTAGCTCTCTTAAGCTAAGTTTTTAGTATTTGAGATACGTTTAAAGACTGGTAGTAGACCACAAATTTGACAGATGTGTCGGATATCGAGGGAACGAGGTCGCTAGTGGTTCAGTGTGAGATGCTCGCTCTCATAGAAGAATAGGAGAATATTTAACAACATCGTATAAGAAACTTGGTGTACAGCATTTCAAACCGCATAACCGCAGTAATGGCAGCACGTGGAAGTAAAGTACAGAAATTTGAGAAAATTATAAAGTTGTAGAAAAATATGGTGTTTTTCTTTTAAGATGAGATTGGTTATTTTTTCTTTATGTACATTTTTATGAATATAATACAAAGTAACAAAATTTTTTATTACTTTTATTGGAGGAGCATTCAACCACCCATTAAACACAATTTATGCATTGAGATTTTCAGGTGTCCTGGATTCGCATCTTTCTATGACCGGCATTTGTCGCTCTCTAAATTATAAGATAGTGTAAAACATAGTTCACATACTGTAGGGTACTAAATGTAGCTGAACATTTTGTTATATCCAAAATAAATGGATTATTGTTATATTACATTTACATTTTACAAGCTATTCACACATGAATTCTACCAATACATACAACACAGATTCGTTCTTTGGAAATGTGAAAACTATTTCTACATTTTGTTGCGAAGGCCGCACAATGTCGTACACTGTTACGCTACGGGCGCTACGCCGTAGCTTCCTGTAGCGAATCTACGACACGCGTAAGTGGGGGCGCCGTTCAACTTAAATGGCGTTTTCAAATCGTCGTCGTGCCGGAAACAGAGGTCGGGAACATTTTCACTTCCAATATATGTGAAAGTGTTGCCTAAGACTTTTGAATCGTTTCAACAGCTTTCAAATCTGTGAAAATATGTTTGGGTTAGTTTCCAATTGTATCGAATTGGGTGCGGTTAAGATGTTACGTTCAAACTATTGGCAGCGTAAAGATTCATCACCTAGAGGGACGATGAGCAAACAGATTTAGATATAACTTCGATTTTACTTTTAGCAGTGTTCCAGTTCTTTTTTCTGCCACCGCTACTGGAAACATTAAGAATGGCGTCAAATTGAAAAAGCGTTACTGAAAATAAATTAAAAAAGATTTGCGTATCGCATGACAAGTTCAAAAGTGGCTATACATTCTTATTAAACGAGAATACGAGTAGTGGCAAAGGGGTAGCCAGAGGCATATTAAACACCCATATTTTTAACCGACGAACAAAGGAGATGTTTAAGTATGACATGGATATTGTTGAAAAGCCTTTTAACGTACCTGTACGTGTATGTAACTTTACCCGGTGTACAAACTTCATATACAAACAGACAGCGCCACTATCACTGAGATTGATACACAGATGGCATAATGATTTAAGTGGTCACTTTGCTAAGGACTACTATGCTTATCATACAATTATTTGTTTTGGGTTGGAATGGAACCTACGGGCTCTGACTGATCAATCTGAAGACCAGCAGGCTAGTCGAAATTTGACTTGCTTTTTAGGGTTCCCTTCCTCAAAAGGAAAAAAGGAACCCTTATTGGATCACTTTGTTATCCATCTGTTTGTCTGTCTGTCTGTCAAGACCCTTCTTCCCAGGAACCCGTGGATGCATCAAATGGAAGTTAATACCAAATACTTATGTCAGCAGTCCAGTGTAAAAAAATCAAGCTTCTAAGTTAAGCCTTGGAGTTTAATAAATTTGAACATTTCGCAGGTAAATCAAAACCCCTAGGGTACTATTGACCTAGAATCATGAAATTTGGTGAAAAGTAAGATCTGACAGCACAAGTAACGGAACAAATCCGAAAGTCGTTAGTTTGTTGTTATATCACATAAAAAAAAATGTTTTTGTGATTACAAACTTATATTTCGCAGTTGGAAACATGACTTATGGAGAAACCGTGCAAAAATCTTCAAGAGTTGATTTCTGAGATTGACATACTATATACATTCTAGTTGGCTTGCTTACGGGACCCTCGATGCGCGAGTCAGACTCGTACTTGTCCGGGTTTTTTTTTTCTACACCACTTTTTTTGTCCAACACTAAATTCAAAAAGCGTATAATTAAAACAAAACAAAATAATCGTTAACCTTTTCGGCGAGATGGATGCCCGTTATTATTTTTGTTAATATATGTGATCTAACCACAAATTGACTATGCGTAGAATTCGGCTTATATTTACACAGCGCGGACCGCGGGCACATTGTTAGTGAACATAATAAATCTGTTCCGGCAGAATGCGGACATGTGTTCACCAATCTGTCACGACGTCATCAGGCCACGCCCCCTGGTGTGACGATACCGGCCGCTTGATTTATATTAATCTGTTGTTGGGTTTTGTCTGTGTCTAGTGCTAATGGTTGTATTTAATGTACCATACTGATGTAACGTATGAATCAGGTAAGTTTAGCTTACAAGCTTATATGCAAAACAATTAGGTACAAAAGATATCTCCGAAACTATTGCGAGAGGCTTCCCACAGCAATCGCAGAAGCGACCTCGCGACAGGTCGTACGCTACTGCGTCCACGTGTCTTTAATAAAACATATTTCACACATTTCCTGTGATTTTAGGCGTTATAAACATTTCCTAACAATTCTATATAATGACGGATTACATACATTTTCGGTAACATTTATATACAACTTCCCAAGATCATCCATTGGGTCTTGGTCCTCCAATCCTTCCTTTGCGGTAGAGATACATAATTGGCGTACCTTCAGCCATGTACGTTTCAAGAGCGTCACTATCTTTTAAGAATATATTTTAGCCCTATGGAACCTGTATTACAGCCATTTGTATAACTACAACTAAGCGGTTATTCTACAATATGAGCATATGTGACACGTCGTTCCTTTTGCAACTTATTTGGTTTAAAATGGGATGAATAAGCCACTCCAATCTTAGCAGCTCTGAACGTGCAAAAACAGCCTTTGCTCCGCAACGAGGTTCGGTTTTGTCAAGTATTTTATTAAATCTACAGTCCACTGAATACATGATTCAATTTACTTTTGTATATAACATGCCTCTGGCTACAATACAAACATTTTTTGGGTTTCATAGTAATTACAGTTAAATGTACTAGTCCTGCGTAACTCACGTACTCTTATAATGCACTCCGCTCATTAAAGTAAAACTAATGTACATGTCTTTAATAATGATGATTAACGTGTTCACTTTATTTTATTTCGAAATAATGTTAATGTTAGTACCGTTTTATTGTACCGAAATCAGCCTTAAAAACGGCTAAATAAAAGTTAATGAGCAGAAATAGTAGCAGTAAAATATTTCGTTAACTCGTCACCTTCTTGTCCTTTTCCTAAATTTTTTGGGATCGGTGCAATGAGTTATTTTCTTCCCTCCTACTCTGTCATTCGTCATATCCTCCTTCATCTTTTCTTTGGTTGTCCTCTACTCTTGTATGTATCCGTCATACATAAAACTCTCTTCATCATAGTTTGACACATATCACATACCACAACAATGTAATATTTTATTAACTAATTTTACTATTAGGTACTTAATGTATTTTTGTAATTTATCAAAGGATACTTTAACAAACACAACTAAAACAGGCCAATTAACGCGGGGACGTGATCGAAATTTGAAAATTACTACACCTGTAGGTGTCACCTAAAAATGTCGATGTTCAAAATAATATCGAAACTTAAAATTGCTGACGGTTATATTAGCACTAGCATATATTAGCATTAACACTAGCATTCGACGCATGCGCAATGGCTATAAAGTGTCGAACAGCTAGCAATCGCTATCCTCGTCTGACTAGTCATGTTACGCGCTAACTCTCTTTAACTCTACCTTAAATATTTACCATCTTTAATAGCCAGCAACCCTTATTTGCGGCCAAATTTAATTAAACAGCCGTATATTATAATAAACAGAAAAAAAATAGCTTTAATTTGATATATAAATAATAAATGTACGTTATGAACTTATAAATGTGTCAAAATCATACCTGTTTCACCTGACTGCGAACAGGTGTGGCCAAGTGCGCAACGGCAGCTGTGATTTTTTAGGGTTTTTGTATATATATTGCCGTGAAGTGGACGATATATTTTTGAAAACACAAGTGAATGAAATATTTTCCGGAAAATCATTTAACAATAATTTAAATTAAAATATTAGCGGCCACATTTTGATAGGCAGCCTGGCAGAAATATATTCTCCTAATCATAAATATGCGTAACAATTTGGTTTTTAGCAAATACTCGATGAGTGCACTAATTCTACACCCGGATCTCGTGCTATATATTGCCGATTGGTAATATGACCAACGTCCAAAATTTCTAAAATCAGAATATCTATAAAAGAAGATCAATGTAAATGTAAAGACACCCAATGTACTAAATATCGAAACACGGAAATAAAATTACATATTTTTAATTATTATTTAAGAGTTCCACAAAAATGTTGTCAGTAATTTTTATTTTTGATAATATCAGTGTAAAATAAAGAATATTGTATTATATTATTCAGAATGTTGTTATTTTTTGTAATTTAGGTTCACATTTTCGTTTCCTTTTTTAACCGGTGTCTGTCCATTAAGGATTTTTGTATTTTATAATGTCAGGAAACATCATACTGTTATAACCTTTTTTTTTGTGCGTGCGGAACCACCTCGGGCCGTCACCCAGTGGGGGTTTTCGGTAAGGCGGTGTGTCGGAATCAAACCGACTAAAACCACGGAGTGTGCCTGAAATAGGAGGGATCCGGGAATACTGTTATAATCTAACCTAACCCAAATGATTCAATAACAGTAGATGGTATCTAATGCTTTTAAATTGAAACAAATGAACTGGCGACGCAGCAGTCTTGTAAACTAGCTAAGTCAAATCTTCAGACTTATCTACAGAACTTGGCAATCATTTAGATATCAATTCTTTTGACGGCGTAGTCGAAATCTACGTATATTCTTAATATTGAACTTGGTTCGCATTTCACATTCATGTTTTCGATGGGATTATTTTATTTGATTATTTATATATTTACATTTTGAATGTTATAGTAACTGAATATGTATAATATTCCGTTACTGCAATTGAATATTAATTGAAATGTGCATAAAAAGTGTTAATTAAATCATATAAAATGAGGTAAAATGAAATTATATCAATAATTCATTATTTTATTTGATCGTTATATTAAAAAAAAGTATATTGTAGTACCGGTACATTCAATAACTTTCTTTGATAAATCATTTATGGTCCTCTCCGTTCGTTTGTGGAATGAATTACCGGTACAAATCCGACAAGCTGAAACCCTTACATCTTTTAAAAATTTGGTAAAGCTACATTATCTGTCACTATAATTATATCCACCAAGTAGCTGTAATGTGTGTAAATGTGTACATGTATGTAATTAATTAGTATTGGTCAATATTTAAAATAGTACGCCATCAACTACTGTTTTTATTAAATAATTTTGAAATTATCTCCATCCTAAAGGTTGTCTGGTAGAGATCGCTTTTAGCGATAAGACCGCCAATTGTACTCTAGTTTGTGAGTTATTTATTTTCAACTGTTTTTGAAGGATTATTCTATCTATCTATCTATATTAAATGAAATATATGATCATTAGAAGTTATGTTATTATTTCGTTACACACCCTGTATTTACCGAGTTAAGTTTCGATATATTGAACATCGACATTTATTGTGTAGACTAGCAGTTCCTGTGCGGCTTGGTTCGCATGTACATATTTATATATTTTGCGCGACACCCTTATTATTTTTCTTCAAATTTTTCAACAAAACAACTAAAAATCATTCATATTTTTTTTTTGTTTGTTCAGATATTAGAGTATAAACTCAAAAATTGGAAATAACTTGATAACCTGCAATCATTTAAATAATTCAATAATACAGAAATCCCTTAATTTTATCAATAATCTATATACAGTGTTGAAACCATATTTTTAATCTAATATATAAAATTCTCGTGTCGCGGTGTTTGCAATTAAACTCCTCCGAAACGGCTTGACCGATTCTCATGAAATTTTGTGTGCATATTGGGTAGGTCTGAGAATCGGACAACATCTATTTTTCATCCCCCTAAATGTGATAAACCCCTGTTTCTTAATGGCGATATTAGTATTTTTACTTTCATTGGTACAATTTTTTTAAAGTATTTAACCCAGTGAAAATAGAAAGTGCGATTGTTATAATCGATTGCCGTCAAGTCAATGTCAATTTTTTTTTTTATGGAATAAGGGGTTAACGAGCAGACGGGTCACCTGATGGTAAGTGACTACCGCCACCCATGGGCACCTGCAACTCGAGAGTCACAAGTGCCTTGCCGGCCTTTAAGATGGGAGTAGGAGAGGAGGGGAGATGGAGAGATAGGGGGGAAGATAGAGAGAGGGAAGGGTTAGGGCCACCGGTAACCTCACTCGCTTGGCGAAGTACAAGGAAGCATTGCTTCACTACCGGTTTACTGTGAGGCCATGATATCACTCCTTTCGAGCCGGCCCATACGTGCCGAAGCATGGCTCTCCCACTGATAAACTTTAAATATGTCAGTTAATTTAATGAAGTACTTTGAATTAAGAAAATGAATGGTTGGTGTTTTGTTATTTTCAACCGACGAAAAAAAAGGAGGTTCTCAATTCGACCGTATAATATTTTTTTTTTTTTTTTATGTCTGTTCAGCCCTCACTCCGTTATTTCTGAACCGATTTTGATTATTCTTTTTTTGTTAGATAGGGTATACCTCAAGGGTGGTCCCATGTCAAGGAAAGCAATCCTGCTGATGATGTGATCCTGAAAAAATTGAGAGAAACCCTCGAAAATTGTAGGAACGAATAGTGTTTCTGTTTACTTTTCATTACTTTATCAGGTATTGCGTTTAGAAATCATCATCATCATGATGATAAAAAAAACCATAAAATAAAATCTTTTTAACAAAAAATTAAACCGACGAAAAGAACTAAAAAGCAAAAAATAAATAAACCTTAAGTCTTAAGTATTGAGCTTATTTTTTATTTACTAATTTTATATAGACTTATTTTGAGTCGGCGCCAAACAACAAACTGATTAATTATCAAAATTTTATTTGGCGCCGACTCAAAATAAGTTTATATAAAATTAGATAGTTTATGTAAATAAGCTCAATACTTAATTATTTTATTTTTTGCTTTTTAGTTCTTTTCGTCGGTTTATTATAGGCCGTCAATAGACCACAGCGCTCCATTCTTCTTTCAGTCATAGACCCCATCCCCACAATAAGTTAGTTATTTTTTATTTGACTACCAAAATATTCATTAGAAATAATGAATATGGCAAAACAACGTGTGCCGGGTCAGCTAGTATTCCATAACATTCTGGTGTACTAAGGTTCTAGAACACAGATAAACATACTCAAATACATTATTTGTAAACACATAGACACACTCACTCATACAAATATTTGCACTCAACGAGAATAGAACTCCCGACCTCTGACGTCGCATGACGATATGTACTGGCACGATTATATATAGTACATCAATAAATTATCGCACACTAATGATAAATTATACTTGTTAATTCATGTATTCGTAGTTCTTATGTATCGCATGACTTGCCCGCTCCAACTAACGCTCAAGTACAAGGGACAGTCTTGTAGACTAGACACGAACAAGTATATAACATATTATGGAGTTATTTGATCGGTTCTAGATAATGCACGGCTTCACACCAACTTTGTTGTTTCCAACTATGAACTATTAACATGTGGTAATAACGTCCGTAGACAAGGACAAGTATTAACACGGTATTAATATGTGTTGCGGAAGATACACAGAACAACTATTGCGTACCGATCTTCATAATACATACTTTATATTTATATACTATTTACTTAAGTGAGTATTTCTGGGATAGCTGACTAGTATACATCGACCGTTAGGGCTCCAAAGATCGGAACCTTCTTACACATCGGAACAATGATCACCGAATCTGCATTCCACATCCCATCAATCGCGTGAGACAAATCCAAATATTTTATTTGATTAATCTTTTCCAACTTTCATGAAATTTTCATCATGAGGAACAGCGATATCGACAACCATTGCACGGTGCTCTAATCGGTCTATCACCACTAGGTACGTCAGGGTGTTTGGCAATAATAGACAGTAATGATAGATAATAATAATAAGTAAAATAACTTGAGACACCTCACACACGGCCGTCACAAACTAGGCAGAGCCTGTACTATGGTAACCAAACTGCTGATAAACATTCTTATAAATTGCTAAATACATAAATTACACCCAGACACAGAACAAATGATCGTGCTCATCACACAATTATTTTTTCAGGGTGGGAATCGAACCCACGACCTCTGGCTTAGCAGTTAGGGTTAGGTCCGTAACTCTGACGAAGCCCCTTCAAATGTAAGTAGACGGTAACGTAAGACATTAGTTTTTGTATACCCTCGTCACGCACTTTCATACCGATCCAATAGTTAAATCGCTCACAAAATTCAATTACTTTCAAAGATCGATGGGAGGTCGGTCCGAGAAGTTAAATGATTGACATGAACTGAAAATATGTCTGACTTTTGTTTAATAGCACGGTTTGGTAAGATACGAGTATAGTAAAGGATCCCGATAACCCTAACCTTAAAATCCATATCCAGTCGAAACCTTCGGGCCATGGGGTCCGAAGCTTTCGCCTCATTTTGCGAGGAGATCATGTATGAGGAGGGAGAAGACAGACATTCTCCTGTCATGCAGAAGACGCAACAGGCGTCGGAGAGTGTAAAACGATCTCCGGGCAATGAGCAGAGTTACCGTCGCCGCTTCACTCGAGTAGAAGCAGTTTCGAGACGGCACCGCGAGTTGTTCCGCTGGATTTCCACGTGTTCACTAGGTTTTTTCTACTCCAAGGTACACCTGAGACCCCGCCAAGCAAGACTCCTTGACAGAACATCATTTAGGTTTAGTCGGTTCGAGACCAACATAAAACCTCGCCATTACTCCGGTGAAGGAATTTCCACACGTAAAAAAAGGTGTACATTTGTAACAAAAATATTTACAAATATGTAAAAGCTAAAAATGTGTTAAATTATAAAATAAAGTTAAGCATAATGGACTGTCTGTAGAACAGAGCGCTACACCTATCTATTAGCTATGTTATTTACTTATTTATTTATAGACACCATATAGAAGTTTCTATAATTTCAAAGAGCTAATACTTTAAGTAAGATGGGGTTACAAATATCAGTATTGAATTTTTGCCCAAGTTATTCTCAACAAAATTTAGATTGTTGCAAACGTTTGTTATCTGATTCTGTCTACCTTTGAAATTGTATTTAATACATTTTAAATAACATTGCTCTTATTGTTTTGTTTGTGAATTTTGTGTCAATTTAAAGTTTTATCTACAAACATTTCTGGAAAACTTTCTCCCTTTACTTAGTTTTATTTATTTTATTAAAGACGAAAAAAACCTCTATTCAGATAACAGAAATAATAAGGATAAGCAGGTAGTCACTTACCATCAGGTGACCGTTTGCCCCCTATAATTAAAAAAAATATATATATGTCCTAGCAATGTCTAAATAATTTCATATGCATAATATTCTAGTAACTTCTAGTAATGGTTCTACGTTTACCGCCAGGTTCACAGTGGCAATGCCTTAGATTAATAATCTAGTAGAAGCACTGAGAATAGAACCTAGCGATAATAATAAATAGTCAATCAATAATATATTTAATCATAATTAATAGTCAAAAATTATATAATTAGTTATAAATAATTATATAATTTTTAATATCAGAAAACTAGTAGTTTATAATATACTGCTGTATACAACTTTTTAGTATAACAAAATACTGACTGAATGAAACTGATTTTGCATTAATATATAACGGAGGGAAGACCCCCGAAGTATTTTTAAAAAGTGTGACGTCAGCATAGCTGACATCACTGATGTTATTTTCACATTGATTATTCATTTTACAACTTTAAAAGAACAATGGCTTTACAAAATTATAAGTTTGAATATCTTACAATGTCCAAGGGAGGTCCGCTCTGTCGGAAGACTCGAGTGGGAATGCCCAGCGAGCTCTGTGCGGCTGTATTTATATGCGCGCCGCTAGTGCACGTGCCCATATTTTTAGGTTAAGTATTGAAATGCAATCTGTTTTGTTAATGTTTCTAGATAACATGTTTTAATGTAATCTTTGTACTGTAGTTATCCTACAATATTCAAACAATAGCTTATGAATAAATTTTTAAACAATTAAAGTATTCATATAACCGACGAGTTATTGTAGTTGCGCCGATACGGCCATACTGACAGGCGGTGCGCGCTCTGCACCAGCCTCGTTGATTTTAGTTGTGATACTTGTGCGAGCCTGTAAGCATAAAAATACAAAAAAAAAGCATTTGGAGGTTCTCGTAGAGTTCTCGGAGGTTCTTGTAGAGTTCTCGGAGGTTATTGTAGAGTTCTCGGAGGTTCTCGTAAAGTTCTCGGGGGTTCTCGGAGTGTTTCGTAGTTTCTCGTAGATGTGTCAAAGGTTCTCGTTGAATTATTTAGAATTATTATGTTGAATTACATGAACTATTTTACAGTGAGTTCTGTGCTTGAGAAGTGCTCGGTTGGTGCTGTATCAGAATCTCGGTGATTGGGTGATTCGTTTCCCACCGATACGCTCAATTGATCACCAGGTTGTGGAGCACGGCGCAGCTGATCATGGGCAACCTTGCGGGGCCGCCCTCTGCCAATGACCTTCTTTACCAAGTATCGGTCATTTTCCAGTATCCTACAGACTTGATATGGCTCACTGAATTTAAGGTCTAGTGAGGTTAGATTGCAAGGATTATTCTTGATTAGCACATAGTCTCCTCTTTGGAAATGATGGATTTTGGCCTTACGGAGATTGAAGCGTTGTCTGTCTTGTTCGCTTGAGTGAAGTATTTTTTGATGTACCTGTTGAGTAAGCGCTTCGATATATATGGTTTGATTATCAATGTCCACTAGGTTGAGGAGCTCAGGGGGAACGCAGTGCTTTCGTTGTGTAATGAGTGTCAGGGGAGCTACACCGGTAACACGATGAGTTGTACAGTTCATTGCCAGTTGAAGTTCCTCAAGTGCAATGTGCTACTGCTCTGATTCGTAGTTTTTGATCATTACCAAGGCATTCTTGAGGATTGCAATGACACTTTCAACTTGGCCATTTGCTGGGCTGACTCCTGAAGCGATAGCGTGGATGTTTATTCCAACTTGGTCACAGTATTCTTTAAATTCGCCGAGAAACTACTTCCATCGACTATAATTTGGATTGGTGTACCAAATAGGTGCACAGTGCGTTTCAAAGCAGCCAGTGTACTATGTGGGTTTTTGTTGCTGGTGAAGTAAAGTAAAACGTACTTTGAGAAGGCGTCTATGATGACTACGACGTACTGCTGGTCCATATGAATGACTTGGAAGGCAGCTGTCGGTTTTTGTATTGGGTGTAATTGAGCTTGAATAGCACCGGATCTTCCTTTGGATGTTCGGCATATCACACAGTTGTCTTCAAACCTTCGAACAGTGGAACTCATTTTGCTAAACCAATAAGTTTCTGTTATCTTCTGCAATGTCTTTTTCCAGCCGGGGTGTTTTAGTGCAGTGTGAAAAGAATTTATGATGCTCCATTGAAAGGACTTGGGAACGACTGTACTAACCTACTGACCGAAGACAGGGTCATTGACGTTCTTCTTTAAGACATTGTCCTCCAAGACATAGTCTTCTACTAGGTTATTTTCAGTAAGGCTATCCATTATTGGTCACAGTTTCTCATCTCGTCGCTATTTAATTTTCTGCCAGTTTAAGTCTCTGGTCATGATATTGACTATAGACTCAGTTGGGTTTCTGCTAAAAAAATCAGCATGTTGGAGACGTTCACCTTTGCGGTACTCTACCTCAAATTCGTAGTTTTGTAGGAAAGCCCACCAGCGATGAATCCTAGGTAGGAGATCTTTCTTGTGTTTGGAGTCCGTTATCGGTACTGACGAAAGTGTTTTACAGCACTTACTACTGCTAATGTCTCCAACTCGTAAGAGTGGTAGCGACTTTCGGCCTCTGTGGTTCTCATGTTCATAAAAGCAACTGCATGTTGTCGTCCATCAATGACCAGTACCAGTACTGCAGCAAATCCAAGGCTGCTTGCATCTGTGTATAGTTGTATGGGTGTATCTTCTTGAAATAACGTAAGCACTGGAGCAGACGTTAGGCATTCGATGATCGTATTACGTGCTTTCTCGTGTTTGTCTGTCCATACCCATTTTGCACCTTGTTTCATCAGTTCGTACAAAGGTACCATTACACGAGAAAGTCAGGGATGTACTTCCTGAAGTATCCTGCCAGACCATTGAACTGCCTGACCTGTTTCACGGTCTTAGGTACTGGAGCTTTGACGAGAGCCTCTACTTTTCGTGGGCTCGGTCTTACTTGTCCATCAGAAACGACGTTTCCTAGATACTCAATCGACCGTTTAAAGAAACTGCACTTGTCAGCGTTGATGGAAAATCCAGAGTTCTGTAGTGCTATGAGAATTCGTTACAGATGTGATATTCCTTCAGGGAAGTCTGCACATTTACTCAGCACGTCATCCACATAGACCTGTGCAGCTGTTTCCAGCAATGATGTTAGAGCTCTATTGATGCATTGCTGATAAACTGAGCTAGCATTGCTCAAATCAAATGGCATGGTAAGGTATGCATATAAACCTTCTGGTGTAATGAAGGCGGTCTTCTCTATGGAGGTCTCACCAATAGGAATCTGATGGAATCCAGCCGCCACATCAAGGCTTGTATAGAAACGACGATTTGCCAATTGGTCAATCTGATCGGAAATTAATGGAAGCGGGTAGTGATCGCGGAGCGTATTAGAGTTAAGTTCTTGAAAGTCTACACAAAGCCGATCGTCACCATTCTTCTTCTTGACTAAGATGATAGGGCTTGAGTAAGGAGATTTGCTTTCACGAATTATGTTGTGTTCTAGAAGTTCTTGAATTATGTTACAAACCTTTTCTCGTTCCACTGGACTGAGGCGATATGGTCGTCTTTCCACAAATTTATCAGGATTTTTCAGCCTGATTTCTAGCTCGCCAGTGTTGACTCGAGTCTTTGAATATCCACTAATAAAAAGGTGTTCGTATTTATTCAGAAGTAGCCGCAGTTGCATGACTTCATCTTCGTTGGTTAGGTCACAGTTCAAGTCGTTGAAGAGCGGGAAGTTTGTACTCACATGATTGACGAGTGTTTTATGAATTAGCTGCGTCCCGTCAGATGTGATTATCATAGTTAGATTAGTACCATGAATCAGGTTCATATCCACTAAAATGTCTGTTGACATTTCATTGTCGGGCAATACGTAAAACTCCAGCTCAACACTGATGGTATCTATAAGGCAAACTGTTGCAAGTTTGGTTAGTGATACTGCAGGGAATTGACCAATCCCTTTCAAATAGTTGACTACTGGTCTCCTTTGACCAGGTAGATTTCTAGCGACGGATTCTCGTAAAATTGAACATTCCGCTCCGCTGTCAAACACAGCTTGCAAACTCCTTTCACCTATCTGGATGACAATAGGAGCCAGCTTATTACTTGCCTCACAGTTCACGTTTGAAGTGAATGAACGTTCGCGTCTGAAGCAGTTTTCGTAAGTGTGGCCTGGTTTTTTACAATAAGTACAGGCAGCCGTTGTTGGTGTTTTCAAATCTTTATTACCACCATCAGGTTTAGTCCCTGAAGGTTTGAATCTGCAGTCTTTGGTGGAGTGGTTTGTCTTCTTACATATGCGGCAGTTTGATGTTGATTGTGTACTGTCCGAAAAACGTGGACGCTTGTGATGTATTGTGGAAGTTGAGCTTGTGTTAGAACGCTTCTTCCGTTTAGACGTTGCGATCGAGATGAGTTCAGTAACAGTGGTTGCTCTGGCATTCAGTAATTCGATGCGTAAACGCTCGTCGTTTATGACGGACCCAATCACTGCTTCCACGGCGTGCTCGTCTTCCAGTTTGTCTTTGGTGACCCTTCTCCATAAGATCCATGCGCGTGATAAGAACTCAGCAATGTCTTTCGTTGAGTCGTAAACGTGTTCTCTGAACATGATAATATCGAACTAACGAGAATAACGGTGTATTGGTGACCAACACAGGACCCTGCTGCGTGTTTGTCGGTTCTGGTTGATCAGCTGGTAAACGGACTGCCGACGACGTGGCTTGGGTAGGAGCTTCTTGCAATCCCACTTCTGATGACGGAGGGAAGACCCCCGAAGTATTTTTAAAAAGTGTGACGTCAGCATAGCTGACATCACTGATGTTATTTTCACATTGATTATTCATTTTACAACTTTAAAAGAACAATGGCTTTACAAAATTATAAGTTTGAATATCTTACAATGTCCAAGGGAGGTCCGCTCTGTCGGAAGGCTCGAGTGAGAATGCCCAGCAAGCTCTGTGCGGCTGTATTTATATGCGCGCCGCTAGTGCACGTGCACATATTTTTAGGTTAAGTATTGAAATGCAATCTGTTTTGTTAATGTTTCTAGGTAACATGTTTTAATGTAATCTTTGTACTGTAGTTATCCTACAATACTCAAACAATAGCTTATGAATAAATTTTTAAACAATTAAAGTATTCCTATAACCGACGAGTTATTGCAGTTGCGCCGATATATATTTTCATTTCAATATCGAAGAAGTATAGATGTAATATTTTATAGGTTTACTGACTGCAAAAAATATTTTTATATAGATTTTTTGGGCCAGGAACCCTCGCGCGCCATGTGACAAATATTGTTTAAGTTTACAAGACATTTAATCAAGACGAATTTATTAATATAAGCTTGTTATTTACCTCCTTACTAGCTATTTTTGTCATCAAACCTGTAGATCGGGAGACCTATGAGCAAAATGATTTTCGTTCGTAAGTTTAGTAAACAAGATTTTGTTATTTACTTAATAGTAGTTGGTTTACATATTAAATTGTTCATTCAAAGAAAAAGTCTCATAAAATCATCAATTTTTTTTAAAAAATATCTTAGTTTCAAACGCTTTTTGTTTCAGACTATTCAATTAAGTTTTTCCAAAAAAGGATTTTTTAAAATAATTTCATACTCATAGAGTAGGAATTTTTAGTTTTCAAAAAACAAATCAGCAAAAATAAAAACAGTCAACAGTTTGCGTTTGTTTAAAAATTGAATTAGTATTTTACTTTCAACAAGTGCTTCTGTACACCGAGTATTGAGTTACTTTTCTTTGTGGAGCACTGTTCCAACATCGAAGTTCTAAAGCAATGGAAACCTCGATACCTAAGGTGGAGTATGCATCAAATAAGTTTTGATTCAAGTTGCACTTTTACAATGTTTTCCTAATTTTTCTTGATTAACTTGCTTACAAACATTTTACCTTAAAAGTAGCTAGACCAGTGTTCTTATTTTTTACTACATGTAGCAGATACACGCAACGTATTGACTGCTTTGCCAGCTCGCAATATTAACACTGCGATTGGAGAAGATACCACCAACGAATACACTGCGCATGTATAATTTCATGTCTAGTAAAACCTACGGTTTTCAATATTGACTGATCATCATGAAACCGACGCAAAAGCTTACACTGCTCAACAAGACATATTAACATTTAAAGATCTGAAGCTACAATGCGTTATTCACAGATACTCTAACTTACATCACTTTCCATCGGGTGAGTTGGAAGACAAACGCTATTGTTTTGAAAAAATATTTCAAAAAAATAAACTCAATACATTTTATTCACAAGAAACGGTACAAAATACCTTCTTAAATTGTGCCGAAGCCCTAGAGCTTTATACTAAAGGCATATGTGATAAGACATATATACGTTATTGTTATTAACACTTCCAATAAGAAGAAACAGTAATAGAAAGACATAGGTATATTTTTTACTTAAAAGGGCTAACAAAAACCATAAATTAGATTAAATTTCCAAAAATCTGGAAACGTTTAGTAACAATTCACTTATTATCTATTGTTATATCCTGTATTGTATTTAGGAATATGTTCTACTATTAAAGTCAATATAAGGGAATGATTTGAAAACTCTAAGCTATTTAAAACAATATTCCAATCACTTTATGTTACAAAGCCGCGCACGCTACAATACAATCTGATGAATGGCAGTACACCGCGTGTAGTGAAGCAGATCATTGCGTAACTGACCATAAAAATATTCGCTCTCGGACTGATTGCCTCACCGTCCAATGTCCACGCCAGATATCATTCATGTCAACAAATACTTATTTTACGTACATTGTATATACCTACATAAAACAGGTCTGTTGGTCTAGTGGTTAGTAATCTTGATGCTGAGCCAGAGGTCATGGGTTCGATTCCCACACAGGGCAAATAACTTTGTGATGAGTACAATTTTTGTTCTATGTATCTCTGATATGTATGTATTTCATCATCATCATCATCAGCCTTTCTTGGCCCACTGCTGGTCATAGGCCTCTCCTAATGTACTCCATTGAGATCGATCGGCAGCTCTCCACATCCAGTTTTTTATGCTTTTAGTACAATATAATTACGGCCGTGTGTGAGCTATATCTAGTAGGACTACCAATATACAGGCTTTGCGTAGTTTGGGATCGTGACTGAGGTGTCTAAAGTTATAGTATTATATATTATAGCGATACCTGTGATACAACTAAAGTAAGGGAAATATTGATATAGATATATTTAAGCACAGTAAATACTAGAGTGTTAACCAGTTGCTGTCTTAGTTTTTTATGTCTCCCAGTTATTCCAAACATCACTTAAGTATTATTAACATGTTGATATGTCTGTCTAGGACCAGCTTCTTTTCATCCCTGTACATTTTACCTCTTTGCCAATAATCGCTACATATAATTTAGTTTTGGTATTTTTTGTTATTGAATCTAATTTGCCGTCTACTGCAGAAATTAAAATTTTATAATGTTATATTAAGTGACCTATTAATACCTCCTCGTTTATCTCTCCCAAAAACTTCCTTTTCTGGACTATATTTTTTTACTGTTTGTTTCATTAGTGACTTTTTGATGATGTCATCAAAGAAAATCTTCTTGATTTGACAGTAGTCGACTATTAATGCCAATCCATAAAATGCCCGATTGTTTCCTTCCACTGTACAACGGTACAACATTTATTGGTACTTAGATTTATGACCAGCTTTCAAACGAATAATTCAAGATAAGATAAAAACATTTTCCAGGAATGAAGACTATAGTTACATAAAATTTAAGGTTGTGTTGTTCGTTTTATTACTTATTTTTAAAAGGGTATTTATTTCTGATCACAATGAAATATAATACTTACAAGTAAAATAAAATAAAAACTTGTTAAAACCAAAGTTATTCTGTCAAAGCTCCCGATCGCATACAATAATCCTATAATGAGTGTTACTAAGGCCCTATGCAAATGGCCACTTACCCTTTGTAACTAACACAAACAAACTGCCAGAAAACAATCATTTGTATGTATGTACTTCGTGCTTCAGCTCTAGTGGTCGTAGGTTACGTTCACATAACTGTTTCCGAACTGTTTCAGAAATTTAGCGAGTGATAGATTCAGACTTATTGTGGAATTAATTTAATGAAAATGTTACGAAGCTCATGCACAATACGATACTGAAAATATTCTTAACATCCAAGTTGAACAAATCCCAAAGAATGACTGTATAAACACAATAAAGCGAAGAACCTTTTAAATCACTTCTTGAAATCAGCTTACATCTTAACTGGTTTCGGTTGAATATTACTTTTTCTGAGAATTTTCTGTCGGAGGGATATGACTGTATACTAAACTATACATAAAATGCCTTTCAGATGTTGAATACTAATTAAAATAATGATTTTACAAATACTACCAAAGCATGAAAGTGCTTATATAAGAACTCATTGCTTGAGAAGAGGTCATTGCTTGAGAAAGAAGTCATTGCTTGCGGCGTCATCATGGGGCGGGTCATTTCTTTCCCTCTGATATGGCGAAGGAGATGATGGCTGGTCCATGCGTCATACTCGTGAACGGGTGCTGCTTGGGGTGACTGGTCGGTCTAGTCAGCGATGCTTTAGCCTATACTATTATTTTGGTTCGATCAACTGCAACTCTAGCCTCTTAATCCAGTCACGAATTTTAACAGTAGATTTTGTGATTGAATGAAAGTAGATGTGCACCTTGAATGATTTCTATGTTTAATAAGTTCAAACCTTCAACGGTATCACTGAGTGATTTTTATTTTTTAGTACGTTAGCTTTTGGAGCATTTCAATAAAATGAAATTCAGGTGGCATCAGCTTGCATCCTGTTTACCTTTCGTGTAACACTAACACTATTGTACCTGAAGATCTGACTTTTGAAAAGAGTGGCCATGAGTTTCTTTGCCAGTATTCTTCTCATAAGGCTCTACGCATTTTGGAAACTGGAAGTTATAGATCAACACAAACAGGCAGTAGATTTTGGTGTTTTCACCTAATTTACCTCGACAATCCAGCACATGCTGTGGCGTCTGTTTGTGCCGATCTATGATTTTAACTCTAGCTTCAATTTAACGTTCATAAATGTCACTTAGTGTCTTAATTGAATAAATGATTTTGAATTTGAACTTAAAATAATCTCAAACAAAGATAAAGTTATTTGATACTGTGTAACTTGTAGGTAGTTTATTTTGTTTTATTACTAAAATCCGAGTCACTATTAATATTGCACAATTGGTTTAAATCAATAAATGTTGCTTGTAAGTGTCCTAAAAGCTGCTTGCTTTACAGCACACATGCGGCTTGCTTCATCGTCATAAACTATTTACTAGTTTATTTAAACCGACTTTAAAACAAGAAAGATTTACATATTACGTAATATCACCCTTTGTTTGTAAAACGATACCATTAATCTGTTTTGTGTCGAATAGATTATAGTATATATTCTTATCACCTCCCTGAAGATACGAGTACTCTAACAACAATTTGTAGTATTAATGTATGGATGTCACTTTTAATTTTTTTTTTTTTTATTAAATTTAAAATGAGGCCATGTATACACAGTCTTACAGTCATATAAAGTTCGCCTACACATTTGTTTACGTTAAAGTTGCCATCTTACTATTCCCAGCGCGTCCAAAGGCTTTAGTCATTTAACTTTTTGGTGACTGTTGCGGAATAAAACGTCAAGTTAACGATGACCGGTGGCCTTTATCGCCGGCGGGCACTCTGGGAACAGGCGGGAGTGGCTTCAAACGGATACAATATTAAAACCAGATACTGTTCGTAATGCGTTCTTTGTTACGAACTGGGTATTTAATGACAAGTTCATGTCGTGAATATTAGGACGAATAATTTTTGTGATTGAGTTTTTGTTTAGACTGTTAGTCTAAATACATAGTTACTTAAAGTAATTAATATTGTGGTATTAAAAGCCTTTATATTATTATCTCCAAATAAATTAACTGTCTTTAGTCTGATTTAATTTTTTATTTATTTAACTAAGTTTTCAAATAAGCATATGGACCACTTGATGAGCACTACTATGAGTAGTTACTAGTACTCATAAATGTTGCTTCAGAAATATAACACAACTGTTAAAGATAATGCTACAGAATGAAGCATAATGATGTAAGCTAGCATTAAACATCTTACGGGATGATTTTCATCCAAAACACATGCATCAGTCAATTTAATATCTTATGTCATATTTAGCAAGAAGAATAAAAGCCGCGCTGTGTCTGAGTGAAGACATAGAGACATTCAGGCTGGCCAATATTAAAAAAACTTCAGAAATATCATTATTTGAATTTAAGAATGTTGACAAAGTTTCGGAACTACTTTTATTTTATAGTTAGGACCTTATTAACTACAAAAAATAAAATTCTATGTAAAAAGTATTCAAGAGAAGAAATCCAAAAAATACTGCTACTTTTAAAATTTCCCGTTAGAAAAGTCCCAATGTTTTTGATGACGTCACTAACTGATTAATTGAAATTTCTAAATAGAGTAGTTTAAGTAAAAACGCAGTTAAAAGTATGACACCAACTGACAGCTGTCAACTGTACGTGTGACGTGTGACGTGACGTGTGACGTGACAATAGTTAATATTTACTATTTTTAGCATTTTTCAATCAATATTAATAAATTTAGTTTGGCCGTTTAGATTAAAAAAATGTGATTTAAGGTTTTAAAATATCACAATCATTTAGTTACGACATGACATAAATTTGTGATTAGTATCAACATTTCATTTCACATTCACGGTATCACATTAATATCTTGCCAACCATTGCCTTATTTCCATAGCATTTATAATTTTAGACATTAACGGTAACCACCCTGTTAGCTAGGTTGATCTCTACATTATCTACTTAGCTTTTCCCCCGTGACTCCAATCATAAGCACTTCTTACTTTCCACAACTTGTTTCCCTGGAGTACTTAATGTTTGCTACCTACATTATGTGGTGATCTTTTGCGTTATTTAACCTTGGCCTATCAAGATCCCCGAGGATATTGAATATGATATCAGAGGTGATGCCCTAATGTATTTTCAATGAAGATGTTTAAATATTTAGATATAAAAGGCAGAGGCGGGGGCCTGGGAAGTGTTGACACTATAATAATAATATAATTATAACATTGTACTGGAATCAATCTATCATCACTGACAGGACAGCCTGATATAGTGGTGATAGACCGTTTAAAGCGCGGAGCAATGATTATTCACATCACCATTCCCCATGACGACAATCTCTTAAAAGGCGAAACAGAAATATTTGGACTTAGCTCACGAGATTGTCGACATGTGGGATGTTGATTCAGCAATAATTTCAGCCCATGAGATAATGTCAAAGAGCCTCGACCAAAATCTTCAGAGGCTCACGTTAGGCAGCTGGATCCTTATCCAGCTGCCTAACGTGAGCCTGATGCAGAAGGCAGTCTTCCTCGATATGGCACGCATAGTGAGGAGGTTTCTGTCTCTGGAGCCCTTAGCAACGGTAGCTTGGTCCCAGTACCCGATACCGGTAGGACACTATTTTTTATATTTTTAAATATATTTGTTTTCTTTTTTATTGTGAATGCATTTAAAAATGTAATTTATATGTATATTAAATAAATAAAGAGAATAATAATAATCTTTATTGTCTCCAATGGTGCAAACACGTTACACAATCCAGTTTTATATCAGGTAGAGCATCGTTGTTGTATTTTACTGGTAAGTAGTGATACTGCTCCCCCAAACTAGGCGAGTGCCTGTATTTTGGGGGTCAGTGTCCAGGCCTAGAAATGATGCAGTTTTATACAAAGTTGTTTCATTTTGCATAATTTATGTATGTATTATATGATAGAATTTTCGTATTGTGTGATTATTAATATATAACTCAATTGGAATTGAATTAAAATAAATTTTCAGACCAACTTATAGTTAAAATAAGTAAACCATAAAAAAATTAAGGCAACATTACCAAATATTGAATTTAAATTAAAGTTAAAGTTAAATTAAAATAAATTAAATTGATATGAATCAAAATTAGAAAATAAATAAATTAAACATTAATCAAAATTATAGTGTGTGTGGATTGTGCGTGTATTATTTGATGTATGACAGTTATAGATCTTTAGTCTGCTACACTTTGAGAATAATAATCGGAAATATTTTGTGCTAACAGGATAAAGTAGTAAAGTAAAGTTAGTAAAGTCTAAATTTGTTTGACGAAGGACTAAAATGGGAAACCGATCAGTATCCCAACTAAGAATATTTTTTAACTTCAGAAATTTTGAACCGATTTGACTTTGGACCAAGCAAGACACTGTTTGGTAGGTACTTAAAAAAATTAAAAGGGTAAGTGAGGGTACTTTCATATTTTGTTTCAGTTATATAACTTTATACCTACTTTATACACTTTTTGTCTATTTTGTCTGCAACTAAGTCTAGGAGTGCGTTTACAGCATATTCTATAGACAAACCCAAATTTATTTTCGGATAAGATTTGGATTTGTCCAAATAGCTTATAAGGTTCTTATAAATAATTTGTTCTAAAATTTTAGAGATCACTGGTAAAACTGAAATAGGCCTGTAGTTATTTACATTGTTTCTGTCACCTGCATGTATATAGGATGCACGATTGCACGTTTTAAGGATTTCGGAAAGTTGCCCGTAGATAATTTGTGATTTGTCTATAGGTGGTAAAAGAAAGTGGCTTTAAAATTTAATATAATAATAATATTTTGGGTGGGACGCCATCGAGAAGTACTATCAGTGCGATATGCCACGTGACTGTAATACAAATTACTATTCAGGTTAAGTAAAACTACATTTGAGCCCATAGTACTCAATATATGTATCTGTATTTATTCGCGGAACTTTCAAAAGTAGGTCATGAATAGTCAATTTTTGCAAAAGAAAATTAATAAATAACTTACTTGGAAAACCTATAAAGCCAAAACATTAATCAATAGTCGTCACCACAGCACTTCACTAAATAATTACAGCGAGTAGATTGCGCTGAACAGTCTCGGTCGAGGGTGGAAGGGTGCGAGGGTGAGGTTGATCAAATACGGGCGATGCAAACACATTGATTGATGATTTGATCACACGGACGCGATTAACTCGCTCACCAGAACACCTGATGGACTCATGACAAATACTGCTAGTGCGGGTCGATCGACAAATAATACTTAAAGTACCTATCGAATAAAGGTACTAACAGAAACATTCAATATTCTTGTTATTTAATTTATAGATGGTTCTCAACCAATCAGACTATTTGACAAAAAAATATGTTATACCATTTAACATCTTTGAACTGTCGATCCATAACTTTTAATTGCTGGTTAAGTGTTGTAATTCATGGTGATTGCAAATTTGACACTAGATAATATATGAATTTTGCTTCCAACCTTTATTTCACATTTGTTCAATTAGGACGTATATATTTATTTTTCTGTCAAAAAAATTAAAAACATATCTTTTTCTTCATTATGCCTTTCAGTTTACTGATTGTCACTCAAAGTTCTTTTGCTATGCTCTATTTGTGAACTTCACGTATTTACAAGAAATAACTTGTTGTAAATATCTTAAATCCAATTTTTTTAAAACATATTGATAAACTTATTTGTGTTTTTCTTTAATGAACTAAAACTACAAAGTAACCAACATTGCGTAGTAAATTTGAAACAATAGCAGCGCCCCGCGGTTTCATCCGCGTATCAATTCCCGATCTCGTGGGATCATGGGGATGAAAAGTAGCTTATATGTTAATCCAGGTCTTCAGCTATCTACAAACCAAGTTTCATCGCAATCGGTTCAGTAGTTTTTGGAGTGAAAGAGTAACAAACATCCATTCATTCATGCATCCAAACTTTCACATTTATAATATTAGTGGGATTAAGCACAGTAGATACTACCTGTCACCCGGCGAGGTGATCACCTGAACTGTTGCCTCAACGGTGAAGTCACAACATAGATCTCAAAGCAGAGCTCCCCCTCAAATCTAAACACTTGTGATCTTTATGATTCTAATTAAAACCGCATTGTACCGTTTAACATACTGGCGTTTTCTATCAACTTTAAACTGAAAAGTAACAAAAGTGTTGCAAACATAACGTGTTTTGAATGTTTATAAAGAATAAACGTTATATTTATTTGTTTTTGTAAAGAAAAGCCTACTGCAATAACGAAATAACAAGAAAACAAAATATATAAGTATTCACCAAACCCCAACCAAGGCGGCACACTTGGCTCACATAGTAGTGCCATCAATCTCTGTGGGCGAGATTACTACTTCCCAGCAGGTGGCTAACTGGCTCCTTGAATATCACAAGCGAACACAAACTCCATCTCTCAGTAATTGAAACATGAAGGTGTGTCGATAGAACAACAAGGTTGTGCCATCATATTTCACTTAATATTATAATGACGTGCGGAACAAAAGCCAATAATATAATCAACGTCAGATATTAATCAAAACGCATGGGTTTTTCCTTCAGCTTTAAATTATTATTCGTTGGAAGGAAGTCCGAGACGATTAATTGGGAGAATTTATTGGAGGCTCGTATCGAAGCTATTTCTTTATTTAGGTACCGTTTGTCAATGTCTGGTAAAAGCCTTAGTAATTGCGAATGTACAGCGTTTGTTCTGCAAAAGATTTCCGTTAGTCTACAGGAAACGCGTATTTTTCATTGATTGCTAGCTTTTTATACTAATGTGTAAAAACCTAATAACGACGATTTACAGTAATGAGTGAAGGATGTGCTAGAAATCGGTCGTATTAAGCAAAACGTTATAAAAATGGCGTTTTTGATGTTATGGATTGCAAAATGACGATATCTCTTGATTGTACAAAGTGCAACGTATCGCGATACTTTCACTTTTTTAAACATTCAGATAAAGGCAGTATTGGGATTACGTTTTAATGGTCTTCGTTTGTATAACTGAGTTTTGAATCCAGAATAAAATTATGCCTCGTGTGAGTTCTGTTAATTTGTATGTACATTTCTTTTAACAGACAAATATAAGTAATTAATTCGATACGGATGAAGCGCACCAGTGCGAGTATTTAATTAATATTATCGGAATATTCTGTACTGTAATGCTTTATTTTTGACGGTCTGCAAAAAACACCACACTCTTTAATCGAATGTGATATAAAACGTATCGTACTATTGTATTATTTATGTGCAGTGTTTTAATGCGGCCAATGTACCGGCGACTTTTCCTTTTTACTATTTTGAACACAATGAGAACAAAAGTTTTACAGTTTATGAAAAAATATTTGCGGTTCATTGTTTAAAATGATTTTTAAATATCCTATATAGATGCGGCCTATTAATTGGGTCAATTTGTTGTATATTATGCGTAATCACCTTTTCATACCAACCATTTTGTTATGTATGGTCTAAGTCAGTGGTTTCCAATTAGTTTTTCTTACGTACCACTTCAAAACAGATCTGAAACTCGCGTACCCCTTATTAAGTAAAAACATCTGTTTGTTTTTAATGTTTCTTCTCCATCTTTTTTTTACTTATTTATTTAAAACTTCCTGCAGTTTACATTGCACGGGGCGGACTTAATGCCACATGGCCTTATCTACCAGTCAACCTTTGGGTGGTTCAGTGAGGGACATGGCAGGTGTATAAGAATGAAATTTCATGAAGAAAGTTATAATTTACATAGAAATACAATTGATTATACATAATACATACATATATAAATACTTACAGATAAATATATATTCAAATAAATACTATATATATATACAAAATATAAATATGGTTGTGAGGTTATGAGGATATATCTGCCAACTGCTTCCTGTAAAATTCACGGACCTTAGCTTTAAACGTGTCTCTGCTGGTGGACATCCTAATCTCAGGAGGGAGCGCATTCCATAGTAAAATAGAATAGATAGCAAATGAAGAGTGAACAAGAGAAGAAGTGTGTGTAGGGTATAGGAGTAGAAGATTATTTGTGGAGCGAAGATCTCTGTCATGGTTGGAACATAGAAGTTGTATCTGTGAGGTGAGATAAGTGGGAGCTGTAGGGTTATTAAGTAAAGAATAAAGAGTAGTCAAAGCACGTAGACAGTTGGGAACGATAAGTAGACACATGGTCGTACTTACGAAGATTGAAGTGATTGTTCCGCGTACCCCTTGATACAACCTCGCATACCCCTGGGGGTACGCGTACCACTAATTGGGAAACACTGGTCTAAGTTTAAGTCTAAGTAAGGCAAAGTAGATTATGTATATTGATGCTTATAATATCAGAATTATCATTCGCTTGCGGGTACAACTTTAAAACCAAGAAATATTTAGTAGAGTGAATAGTGGCTCATACATTCGTCGACTTGAGAGGGAATACTACTCCAGCTGATCTACTGAGATGATTGGCCCGAAAACAGTACAGTATAAAAAAAACAAAAAAAAATATTATTGGCACACAATTACACACACAAACACTTAAATTTTATAAGAAAAACTAGCTGACCCGGCACACGTTGTTTTGCCATATTAATTATTTCTAATGAATATTTTGATAGTCACTTACCATCAGGTGACCCGTCTTCTCGTTAACCCCCTATTTCATAAAAAAAAGTTTGACATCGACTTGACGGCAATCGATTATTACAATCGATTATAACAATCGCACTTTCTATTTTCACTGGGTTAAATACTTTACAAATATTGTACCAATGAAAGTGAAAATACTAATATCGCTATCAAAAAACAGCGGTTGATCGTAGGGGGTTAAAAATTCAGAGTTGTATGTATTTTCTAATGTTGTATCATAAAAAAAAAAAATTATCTAAAAATAAAAATAAAAATTAGGGGCTGACTACCCTTAACATTTAGGGATATGAAAAATAGATGTTGTCCTATTCTCGTACCTACACAATATGCACTATTAGGTAAAATAGCAAAAAAATAAAAAATAAAATTGGGCGTTTATCATTTCTACTTACTGGCAACACTACATCTTCGCATGACCTTACGCAACGGAAATATCATCGCCTAGTTTTAGTAGGAAAAGTTTCTGATGTGGCTTTTTTTTTTGGGAAACGACCAAATGAGTCACCGGTTATGTTATACGGTTTATGTTCTGCAAAATTCGAATGGTCCACATTTTGACCGCTCTACTTCTCCTGTGCCAAGCTAAAGGATACGATATCCTTTGCTTGACAAAGGAGAGAGAAAGGATTCAGAGAAGAAATGGCATTGAATTCCAGCTTCTCTGGGTCAACTAATGGGTTTTAGAGAGGGCCATGCCCTTCGGTATCTCGCTAGCTAGCTCGTTTCTTGACAAACTAACCGGGTTCTGCTTCAAACGGATGACGTCACCAAAATGGAAGCCTGAGTATAAGGGGGCTATTTGTCTTTAATCGGTGATAAGCAATGTTACAAGTAACTTGTAAAAAAATATGTTGAAAAAAGTGTCCTTGGAGTTTCTTGCCCATTGTTCTCCATAGGATCTACGTATTGGAACAGGCAACTAGCTTCTTGACAAATAGCTAGCTAGACAACCGACTTATACTGACTGACTCCTACTCCTGAAAATAAAAAAAAAACCAAATTGATTTACTTAAAATAAATAATTTTGATTTTCGTTTTGGTTTTGATGCCACTAAAAATAAGACATGTGCCGATAATAACTTCGTAAAAAGGCCAAGAAGACAATTTCAAGGGTGCCATTTTTATTCCCTTAAGTAATTATTTCCTGACCTTTTGACTGTTTAATGTTGCGAATTTTTCAACATTTACAAGCAAATAAATTAAATTATTATCAGCTTACCCAATTTTCCATGTCAATAGATTTAAAATAATTTTGTTTGGAGTTGAATAATTCAATTAAACAGTGAACAGAAATGTTACCAGTGTAGTTATTTATATATTATTTTATAAGTACGATACTGATATTTATGGACTTCGGGCACAGATATGGCGCAGTTCAAACAAATGCTAGTAATTATCTGTCTACGTTTTACAAATAATACAAAGGCAAACATACTTTAAATTCATTTTAACTGTACGGTTTTGTTTGATTGTGCACATAACGTGGAAAGGCCGCCATGATACATTGCTACGATGACACTTATTGCGCCACAGAATATATTTCAAGATGGCCGGATATATTTCACCGCAACACTACCGCTACCATTGATAACAACTCACCATATAAATATAATGATGTTGGACAAAATGTAAATAAAACTATTACCGCAATATTGGACTGAGTGTTATAATAGTGAACATACAAGGTATGCGTGAAGACGCCAGCTAGTCACCGCTGCTCACTTCTGGGACGGTAGAGACGCAAGTAGACATTTTTACTTTAAATCGGAAAAAATACACGACAAAAATGCTCCTGTTCGGCTGGTTAAAATCAAACACGCTCCTTTTCCTTGGCTAAACAGATGAAATCCAGTCACTTTTATCTAAGAAAGCTTAAGCCAGATTTAAAGTAAAAACAATACCTATTTCTTCCAACTGGGAAAGGCATACTCTCTCTCTACACACCTTATCGCGGTGATATATAAATCACTGCGATAAGGTGTGTAGAGATGCACAACGCCAACATATTCTGGTCGACATTACTGGTCGGCAAATCAGGACAAGACGCCATCCCTAAAAATTTAAACATTGATTTATTAAATCAACATTTCTCGGCCTCGTCCTTTTTTAATGGGACTATCAGGGCAAACACAATTATCTTTCAGCTCTGCCAACCCCTCGTTTGCCATCATTTTTCTTTAGTCAATTCACTACTTGGGATGGTGCAGCGCCAACATATTTATAAAATTCATAAATCGTACAATTATGATCGCATCGCATATATTTCGTAATATTAATAATTTCATAAGTAAACCGCTTTATGCTTGTCAAATGCAATTATTGCTGGTACTACTGTAATATCGCCAATGTACTAACCGATCTCAAAAGATGGCGTTAGCAGCCTTCAAATAAAGTAATTACACTGCACCTGATTGGCCGAAAAAAAAACGGGCATACCCTGCTCTCATCGCCCGCCAAAAAAAACCATTAATAATAAATTTGATTCCGCCACAGACTGAAGTGGTGGTGACCCCTGGCAAGATCACCATGAAGTTGTGGCGACCCCTGGCAAGATCGCCATGAAGTACTTAGCGATTGCCTCTATCAGAAGATTCCAGGTTCGAATCCTGGCAGGGTCGCCATGAAGTATTGGAGATTATCTTCTGATTGGAATGAAACCACTTCTTGTTAGAACTGTAGAATAACTATTACTATATTTTCTGATGGAATACAAGAGCTATAAGCTCTTGTATTCATTGTAGGTAGGAATTAATCTAGATCATCATACATAGCATGTTACGTATGTATGACATCACAATAGTATTTACCTAAAGGAATGTTAGGAATTTATCAACTTCCGATTTATAACATTATACGTCACAACCTACGTCATGCACTACAAGACATCAGTTATATTTCTTGTGGATAGAAGCTGATTTTTTGTTAGTCCAATAACCGTGTAGTGTGTAGACTCGCTTTATAACCTTTACAAAGTTCTTGTGGACTGCTTCAGCTTTGATCGTGACCCGCCGGTCTTGGACTTTACAACAAGAGATCGTAGAAATCTCGCCACTGCTTGCCGCCTTCTGGAAGATCAGGACTTGGTTAGTTGTTGCAAGTCAGTGCTGGCATGATTCTTTGAACAATACCAATTCAAAACTACCTGCGTAGCCACCCTCTCTTCTTGGTGTAATACATCTGTTATTTTGCCCAAGCGTGGCGTTCTATCTCCTTTACTCTTCGCGTTATTTATAAATTGTATCACGGATCAACTTCTCTCTTCTCACCACCTTTATGCAGATGATCTTGAAATATCCTCCCAATCACCAGTAGACAACATTGCTAATGCAATCGAGATCATCACTAAAGATCTGGCTAAAATAAGTGGTTGGAGCGAATCCTACGGACTCAAAGTAAACCTTTCGAAGACTCAGGTCATTATCGTTGTTAGCGCTAAAAAAGTTTCGAAGATTGACTGGTCACATGTTTCTTCGATTCATTCATTCATTTTAATCCCGTTATTATACCCTTTAGTGAAAACAGAAAAAAAAATAGGAATAGTCATTGACTCACTCTGCAGGTTCGCTAAAAAGGTTGAGAAATTTTCTACCAACTGCCACTAAAACTGCCCTTGCGAATTCATTACTCCTTCGAATTCTTGATGTTAACTCTCTTATTTTTTGATAAACCTTTTACGGTCCCGGCTGTTCGTTTGTGGAATGCATCGCCAGTACAAATACGGCAAGCTGAAACGTTTACAGTCTTTAAAAAATGGTCAAGCAACACTATCTATCACTGTAATATTTTCATTTTATGTTTATATATATTTTTCTGTTTTTTTTTAATGACAACTCCCGCATTATGAATATTTCTGTGTCACGGGGGACTTCACAAACATTTAAACAACGGACACAAAGAACATCCAGACTCGGGACAGTTATTTGTGGATCACAAAATTTTTTGTCACATTTGAACCCACAACACTCGGCGCGTCGTAGTGGCGAGGTGACTCCTTAAAATTGTTTTTTTTTCTTATGGCATAGGGGGCAAACGAGCAGACGGGTCACCGGGTCACGGGTCACGGGATAGTAAATGACTACCGCCGCCCATGGGCACCTTTAACTCAAGAGTCACAAGTGCGTTGCCGCCCTTTAAGGTGAGAATAAGGGGAAGAGGGGGAAGAGCGGCAAGACGGATGCAATCATTGTTACACTGCCGGTTTTCTGTGAGGCCGTGGTATCGCGAGCGGAGTCGAGCGAGAGTTGTTTCTTCACTTACAGTTGCCTACAGAAAGTTTTCTTTAATCTGTTTATTGACAAGACAACTAAAAAACTTCATCTTATTAATTACTTGGAACTAACCCGGATATCTTATGTTTCAGGTACCTATGGTTAATTAATTCTTTGTAAAATCAGACACTTTATACAATTAGGGAATTCCAGAATATCGTTATGAATTATTCATCTTTATGAATAACGGCGAATCTTAATTCCATTTCAATTCCAAAAATAATATATTTAATCACAAAGATACTTTTACGAGTTTACCTGTTTTGTTAAAATACGGTTCCAATAATGAACACACAGATTTTATCTGATCAGCAAGCCTAGACAAGTAGCTCTTCATTTTCTATAACGACGAAATATCACGTGAATAAGCGTAAAGAACTTTGAAACGGTAGACAAATGACACTTTTTACACACGCTTTCACTGCTTACAGCTGATAATTGACCTAGTGAAAATTGTTCAAAGGAGGTCATACACGTCTCATACAAGTTTGGGCCCAAAAGTCAAAGTGCCGGCCAGCGAAAAAAAATTTTATATTATTGTAGGGGACACCAATACGAGCATTTTTTACTATGGCACTAAATCTCTACTACGACTCCTTCACCTGATATTTTAAATAGAAAAATCTGATTATTAGGTACTTGATTAAAAATTATTTTTATATTCTGATGAAAAAAGTGATGTGTTTGTGAGGATGATGGCCTTTTCTTTTGTTGATGGGGTAGAAAATCCCTTCGGATCTCCGGCTCCACGGGGACGCAGGAGCCAGGAGTATGTAGTGTTTCCACTAAAAACCACCCCGACAGCCGGTCTCAGGTGCCCTGGTCTGGGGAGGACCCGGACCATGTTATTTCAGGTCCCCCCCCGCATCGACGCCGCGCCTAGCCAAGCCCTATCCCGGGAAAAGCAGGCTTCCACACGCCTATCGGCCTAATCAATGTGCGTTACGGCCCGATCGCACTATCGCCTACAGCAGCAATTAATCTGCCACCAGAAGTCCCCACTCTCTGGCAGCTTGCGGCCCCATCGACGGCTGATACCGCTGCCGACGTCCTCTACGCTCGGGATCGGCCCTCTCCCGATCCCGTTCAGCGGTCTCTTTCTGGAGCATTACAGCTTCACAGAAAGAGACCACTGCGCCCAGCCCTCCTCACCCGCCAGCATGGCAGCAATGATTGCTGGCGGGGACAGGTCTCGTCCGATTTTGGTCGACCAGGACCTCGCGTTCAGACGCCCACGCGTGACAGTCTTCCAGCGTATGCTGGGCGGAGTCCCAGTGGGCTGCGCAGTGATAGCATTGTACAGTCTCAATCCGATTCAGGTACTCACCGAAGCAACCATGCCCAGTGAGTACCTGCGTCAGTCGGTAGGTGACGCGACCTCCCTCCCTACCTACCCAAGCTTCGAGGTTAGGCAGAACGGCACCGACAGTGCGTTGGCGCGCATTTCGCGGCTGCTCCAGTCGCGCGTACCCCTGTGCCAGTGCCTGTCGGTGAGCGTTTCACCGCATTTCAAGCTCGTCCTGGTCTTTCCCACCCTCACCCCGGCGGATCACGCAAGTCTGTTCATAGACCCTCGCGTCCATATCCGCCAGGATAGAAGAAGGCGGGAAACGTGCCAGTACTGTCGCCGCCTCCGATGAAATTGTGCGATAGCCCCGTACGGGAGGAGGCCGATAGGCGCTTGGCCCATATCGGCGCTCCGTAGAGGGCCATGGATCGTATCACACTCCCATAATCCCCCACATCCCACTCTAATAAGCGAGTGGGTGGTAACTGCACCTCTGCGTGTCTTGTGAAACCACAGGGCTTCTGTCTTATGAGGTGCTATGTACTGCCTTAGACCCAGACCGCTGATCCCTTGGACGACACAAGCCACTAACTCGGCGAGCTCCAGGAAGCCATGCCCCCCAGCTAGTACCAGAGTGGCGTCCGCGTAGCACACCACGTCCAGCGTCGAGCGTCCCTGTCGGAAGCCAAATCGGTTGTCTGATAAGTCGTGGCCCACTCTCGACAGGTGCTGGTTGATACGGGCGGCGATAACTCTCTCAAAGAGTTTTGCCACCTCGTCCAACAGCCATACCGGTCGAAACGCCGAGGGAGAATCTGCGGCCCTGCCAGGTTTCTGGATAAGTACCAGCCTGGCTTCCTTCCAGCCGGCAGGGAATACGCTATTACGGAGGCAGCTGGTAAAGAGCCGCCTAAACCTATTCCCTACGATCAGGAAAGCGCACACCGATGCTCGGCCCGGGATCCCATCAGGGCCCGGGGACGGTGTCGTGGGTGGCGAGTCGCTTCACGGCTCGGTCCAGCTCTTCCTCCGTCACGTCAAAGTCATCGGACCACGTAACTGGTGCCAACGGTGACGGAGGAGGATGATGGCCTAGAATTGATATTAGTATTACTTCAAACCTTTGTGATTGTTATTTACATCATAATATTGACGGTCTTCAGAGGTTAACATAAATGTTTCTATGAAGCCAGAAATCTCTTTTAAATCCTCCGTTAATTACCTCCACCACCCATCGGGCAATAGTTACAAGACGCTGGGTTTCATTTGCATATCGTGTTTCAGGTATCTTTTTAGAATAGCCGTGACTTCGTAATGTCTCTGCAGCATCTTTAACGCCCCGATTGATTATTAAAATGTCGCCTTCTTGGAAAAACCAATTAGAAACTCCGTCACCTTTATCAGTCTTGTTTTATAAAATATTATTCATGATATGGGCATCAGATGTTCGAGTAGTGTAAAGGGCTTGACGAGGTTCCTATATTTATGATTACTCTATGACTCTCTCTGGAAAAGGTAATTCGTGCTTTTCTGAATATATATATAAGTTCCATCGCAAATAACGATTGGCTTTCTTTTCTCTAACGACCTTCCGGGATTTCCAAAAGGCATCTCCGGCACAGTGTGATTTCTCCGGGCTACGTCTTGACAATTCATGTGACCGTAACCTAAATGTAATGGCATAAAACCCTGCAAGAGGTATTCGCGAAAAAGTGGCTTCCCTCGTTCGAAAAATTGAAGCTGGTCTCGGGTTTGAATCAGTTCGGTAATAATAATCTGCGCGATATCAGTGTAGTGTTCTCTGGAAGCCCAAGAATAGCTCCTCCTATTTCCAATAGGTTCACGACACTGGATACACATTCGTTCATCCATTTTAAGTAAACACTTCAAGTAGATAGTAGGCGAAAAAAAGCTGCGGCTGGTGCGCACTAATCCTCTGTCGGCTTTTTACCTGCGCCTGCGGTATTGCCGCGCATTTACCGTCCGTTAGATTATTTGACATAACTATAACGTTTTTTAAGCTCTAAATAGGATTTTTTTTTCTACACAGTCGATAAATGATGGAATTAACATTCACAAAGGTTTAATGTGATACTAGTATCAGTTGTACGGCATCATCCTAACAAAAGCACAGCACGTTTTTCACCAGAAGATAAAAACGTATTTAATCAAATGCCTAAAAATCTGATTTTTCTACTTAAAATATCAGGTGAAGGAGTGGTAGTAGAGATTTGATGCCATAGTAAAAAATACTCAGATTGACCTCCCCTACAATAATACTACATTTTTTTTCACTGGCCCGCATTTTGACTTTTGGGCCCAAAATGAATGACCTCCTTTCTGTAAAATGCACTCGTTGCAACTTTTGTAGGCTGCCCATAACGAGGAGTTATACTTACAATAAACTTAAAATATACGCGAATAGTGATAGGTACGCGAAACTCTCTCTTTTTTTAGAAATGGAAACACCAAGAAAAATTTGATACTTGTCTAATCCTGCAGAGCCGCGATGTGCAGTATCGACGTAAATCGTTTTTTAATATGAACATTTAACCGAGTTGTAATAATAAAAATATTCACTGTACTAACCAATTTTTTAATCATGAATAATTTACATTGTGTTTGATTTTATAATAGCTACTTACCTGCTTACAAACATTAAATTACAAATCTAATACCTTTAAACGAGCAATTCTTGTATATATGTATGTATATATACAACGATTTTCATGATTACATTTAGTATGCACGATAAATCGATCTAGCTAGGTTTCATTTTTAGAAAACGTAAAAAAAGAACCGAGCAAAGCTTCCAAGATTAGATTATATATTAAACCTCAAATGCATGTCGTAAGATTAAGGCAGAGGGCTCGGACCTGACCTTCTCCAGCTATTGCGCAGACTGCCCAGTCCATCCATGTAAGCAATATCCTTCTCCTTCCATTGCCTTCCTTTCTTGCCTACTTTTCCTTTTCTACACACTCCCAGTTTTCCTATTTTTAATTCCCAAATTGCCCAGATCTAGATTACGTCATCGGGACGAAATCATAGTTGGTAAAATGTGGGTGTTTAATACGCCTCTGCTTACCCCTTCGGGGATACAGGCGTCATAAGCCTTCTTAGAACATAGAAACCTACTACATAATTATAATTTAAGAAAAAATTATAATATCAAAAAGAATACTAACAATAATAGAGAAGTATAATGATAATCAAGGGGATCATAATTATATATAATATAATATGTCAAATTCTTTACCTATTGAGATTGTTTTGCAAGTGAAACAAAAACAAATTAAATACCTTAATTATAGTGTCAGATTACCTTAATTATTATTGCTAACATTTGACATAAATTCTGGACTGTCATACAAAACTTCAAAGTTTAAAATATCCATGTACTGTATTCGCTCAATATGACAATATTTTTGTGCTAAGTCATTTAAAAGCCATTATGCATAGGTTGGGTACTGTCATTATATTTAAGTACCTGGGAAACCGAGCTTCACTCGAAAGGTAGCTTTTTGAACTCATTTTTTTCAATTTTTTTTATTGTAAGACTGCGTTTCAACAGGAAATACAACTATGCAGTTGTACTTAAAATGCAAAACTGTATCTGTATACAAAATTTCATCCAAATCGTTAGAGCCGCTTCGGAGATACCTAAAACATAAATACATACACGTTACTAGTATTTTTTATTTAAAAAAAAAATACATACATAAATGTATTGGCTGTGTATTTTTTGTATTGGCTGTGTATTTTACATCTTTGCCTTCCTCTTCCGAAGTATGCAGTACAAAAATAGAGAAAATGTCGGCAAATATTGTCATTTTAGTACAATTGATTATTAATAAGAAACTGATAATTTTAAAAGAACCTATTACATTAATAATAATCTTTAATAATAATAATCTTTATTGACATAACGTGGTACAATTTATAGTAGGATTCTCTGACACCTGCGCTAGTAAAGACTGTGTTGCAGATGTCAGTGTCTTCCCCCCAATGTATTGACATAAATATTTTTTATATCAAAGAAGTCCAATAAAAGAATATAAAATTAAAAGTACCTATAAGTTAGTTACAAAAAAAAGAAAAAAAACCTTTAAATAACATAATATGCTTGCATGCATATATGTGTGTGTGTGTTTGAGTGTGTGTGTGTGTGTGTATGTGTATGTGTGTGTGTGTGTGTGTGTGTGTATGTATGTGTGTGTGTGTTTGTGATCTGCAGGATACATTACACTTTTAAAAGGCCTTCAACAGTCTCATATTCCACGGATTTTAACCAGGCAGATAAAGTTATTTTAAATTTATTATTATTGAAGTTACGTACTTTATAAATTTTGTCATATTTGTTATACACATGCGGAGCCAAGAAGTTATAGTGTCTTTTAGCTAACGTAGATTTAGTACAAGGCACAGGGCAGCGTTCTACACGCTTATGCAATGTAGGTAAATGTGGAACAACTCTTTTGTGGTATCTTCGTAGCATTTCGTACACAAATATCTTTCTCACAGACAGCACTTCTGCCAGTTCATATACAGAAGACGTGGGATGCCGATAAGGTAAGTATAAAAGTACTTTAAGCACCATACGCTGGGCTCTCTCGACTCCAATCATATGTGACTTTGCCGCGCCTCCCCAAACGCAAATACAGTACCTAATAATGCATTCACACAATGCTCTGTACGTTTCTACAAGTAGTGTACCAGTAGCTACTGTGCGCAAGTTTTTAAAAATGTAGACCAGTTTCCTGACTCTAGCAATTGTTGTAGTGAGGTGCATAGTCCAGGTAAGTTGGTCATCCACCATTACACCCAAATACCTAACACAAGCTACTCGGGAGAGAGTTGCACAATCACAGTTTTGATGGATCGCTCTTCTATTGCACGGAAAGGTATGTATTTTGAGGGAGTGCGATGCAGGCGGTTTCCCTACAGATGTTTTACTAAAGCAAACATATTTCGTCTTGCTGGTGTTTAGGGATAGAAGGCTGTCTTCGAGCCAGGAGGTCACTTTTGCTAAACCGGTCTCAGCTAACTGAAATACGATGTTCCAGCATTGTCCATGAAAGATCAGCACTGTGTCGTCAGCGAACATGAGTAAATCGAGGTATGGCAGGGTAGCCAGATTGCATAAACCATTAATATAGATAAGGAATACATACATATAAGAATTGCTCGTTTAAAGTAATAACATTTAATGAAGTGCTCTCTTCAAAATTTATATAACTCTTAATGTTTGACTTTGATAATTCTAGAATGAAAAGAAACAGTTATAAACGTGCCTGTCCACAATACAATTATCAGAAACAAACCCACAGCGGTTCTGAAGGATGGAAATGTTTACAAATTGCCTTCATGTGCAGAAAGCTACAGAGACTTGGAGTTGTGAATTCGTTTTACATAATATATATGGAGCGTTTTCTAAAACTGTATATTTATTCACACAATCCTGACTGCAACATTCTGTATACTGGTTATAATATATTACTTTTTGGTTAAGAGGAAAACCATTTTCATTCAAAAGGCGATAAAAATGTTTCACTGATCCGATTATAATACAAGTTGGAAATGATTTGCGGTGGTAAAGCGATGGCTACCAAGTGGTTGTGGGACTTAATCTTACCCAGTGCACTACCGACATTAAGTTTGACTACTGATGTTAATCGATAACGCATAACCCATATTATTAGATTTCTTAAAACAATTTTATTTAAGTAAAAATAAAAAATTAAACACGAATTATAAGGTAACAAAGAGTTCTACTATCCACCTCTTGGCTTCATCATCAGACCATTGTAACCAAGCCCAAAAACTCGAGGGGTGCGGAGGCAAACTTGAATAAAAAAATACTAAACGTTGCTTCAATAAACTTAATACGTACGTAATAATTCAAAAGCCAGGGGGGAGTCGCAGGTCGGTACGCCCATGTGAGGGACTATTGTAATATGAAATTATTCTGTAGTAGTAGTTAAAATATTTTAATTAATACTGGTATACTGGTGGAAGTCTTTACCGTAATTCGCAAAGCATATTATTATTCTTCTTTGATAAATGGACTGAACTTGGTGATCCAAGTAACCGTTTACGAGAACGGTTAACAACAAAAATTGCCTGCAATCAAAAGCACTCGATTGGTATAAAATAATTGCACCATAAGCCACAAATAGTACTGTAAATTATTTGCGTGCTCATGAATATTATAAAAGTTATTTACCACAAAAGCTCTTTGTATCACCCCCTTTAGTCAAAAGCCTCGCCATTAAAACAAGTTCGCGTAATGGCCGGCGATTGTGACTTGATCACTACAAAGTCCGCAACATTTGTTTTAAAAGCAAGACAAATATACCCCGTAATTCTGCGGTTTTGGTTGGCCATTGTAGGAAGAAATGTAACAGACGTATTATATACTTGTTTCTCGGAGAGGGATGGATGTTGCGAAGCATTGTTCTAAGTCGTGACATTTACAATTTTAATAAATATAAGTCTTAAACAAAGAAATAAAATATTTGATAACTGATAAAAATATGAAACATAAATAGCTATTTGTAATTAATCTTTCAAAAAAACTTTTTTTAGAAAACTTTTAAAAGTACTTCTTAATATAATAAATTGTAACTATAAAGTGAATAAATCTTCAAATGTAATTGAATAATTGCCATGTCATGTAAAGTATTTGTAACTGTGATATATCTGCAACATAAAAACAATCATACATATGTATATGTGTATCATAAAATCTGTTTGAAGTGGGCAAGCATACATCACAGCTTTAAAAGACTTTCCTAACAAAAGATTAAAACCACAGAATTGAGAATTATTCTATAATATTTATTTCTTTACATTCGATATAAGATAAATAATGTTTATATAGATTAGAATAGAATAGAATATTCTTTATTGAACACCATATAAACTTACAATAGATCTTAAATTTAATTTAAATGCTAGGCACAATAAATAATTATATTATTCATTTGATCATCATTAGTATTCAATTTATTTACTTACTTAAGATTCCTTTTTCTGTAATTAAACATTATTTTAATTTTAACCTCTTTAAACAAATATGCATGTTTCTCGCTAAATTTCATTATTCTAGGTCAAAGGAAAGGACGAGATATCTTAGCCATTTGTGACCCGATTTCAATAATACTTTTTTTAAATTGAATAGGTTTTACTCAAGGTTGGTTCCATTCAAATTTAAAGAAAATATTCCACCTTTTAGAATTTAAAATTAGGAAAGAAAAATACTTACTGCTTATTCAAATGTATCATAATTGAGGCGCATTGAAGTCGGTGATACTTTTTTAAAGTTATTTATGATTTAATTACGAAGTGTTAAAATTGATTAAAATATAAGGTTTAAATGGCCTCTAGCCTCATGTTAAATGTAATATAACGTAGTAGTTTTAATTGTTGTGTTAGTTTTTCACACTGTTAAAGTATTGTATTGCGAACCAGACATTAAATAACGTGATTTTCTCATTCATAAGCTTCACATAGTTACCCATATACAAATCTTAGGTACACATAAGTATGACTTACTTTTAAAGGTGTTCAAAATATTTATGTTCAAAGTTGAGTAGGTACCTCGTGAGTTTTAGGACAGCTTATGCTTCCAGCTCAACTTACAGTTCAATCTTTCTATTATCCTGTAGGCCATGTAAGCCGTGTGCCTTGCGGTGTTCTAGTGGGTTACAGAGGAGGCGGGTCATATTGAGCGCAAAGCGACTCTCGGCAAATATTTGTGCAGCCACCGACACCGCAAGAGTGTCCCGAGACATGAGAGAAACGCGTTTTCTTACTTTACTGCACTAATTTCTAAATAGAAAATTACAAAAATATCAAGCTTGAAATAACACGAATAATTTTAAATAATATATTTATGACGTAAAATTTATATATTTTTGATTCTTATTTTAGGTAATAGTGCCTTAAAAGGTAACTCTTTAAATATAAAAGGCAAATTTAATAATATATGAACAATAACTAAATATTGTACTTTCAACTGAACCTATAATTCGTTTCATAAAAATCAGTAAAGGGTAATTTTTTAACTTAAAAAGACGTGTGCAAAATAATCATCATGATTAATAGGACGTCCACTGATCCCTCAATAACTTCAAACAAGAGCGGTTGAAAGCGGCCTGCATTCACCGACGACCTGCGATCTATACAAGGTCGTTTGTTCACCTTGTTGAATTACAATTTTTATCTAGTACCTACCTATTTTTATTTCTGACCTATAATTTTGAGATACACTATGTATGTATAACATATAAATTCGCTAGACCTTTTATTTCACACTGTACTAGGTCAAGAGTCCTCGATGGTCGCTTCTTGTTTCGATGTCCATTACGGCACGATGCTCCACATGCGACCACTTCAATAGAACGTTTTGTGTTTGAGCCTTGAAAGCGAAGCCATCACAGCTCACTCACATCGTGACAGGAAGCTTTTTATTCGTGAATTATATTTATTTGCACAGAATGGGATTTGTCAACAATAAAAAAAGGATTCTCAGATCAAGATAAGTCATTAAATGACGCAAGGATCAGAAGTTAAGAAGTAATAGGGCTTATCTTTGTTATGCAGGGTGTAAGTGACACCGTACCGAATCCTGGAATATTGTATTCAGACCATCATTCTAAGTGGAAAACCATTGGAAATTTGTGCTGGAAAATTCATAATATTTTTTTTTAATTTTTTGCTTAAAAGTGATATCACAATGAGTGAACAGAACATTTTACCGAAAAAAAATCAGTAAATACCCTATACGGCCAAAAACTGCATTGTAAAACATTTATGCAATCAGCTGCTTCGACGGCGCCGTGCGCTGAAGGTCATTCACCGTCCCGCACACGTACCCGTGTCGCGTTACATTGCTTAGTTCAAAATCAAACTGTTGACTATAAATCCTTAATCTATTTTTATGATATGATAAATAAATTTTATGAAATGATATGATAAAGCATTTTTATGATGAACTGACTTTTGCATGGTGATAAGTATTCGTGACGGTGTTACTTACACACTGTATAGTTCAGGGTATGTCACCACACATAAACTTAATATACTAATACTAAGTTTATGTCACCACATTACTTTTTTATACACATTTATTAGCTAAGTATGTAAACATAATTGTCAATGCAGCCAATGGGTGTAAGTTTTAAATTCCAATTGTCATATTGTAGTTTATATTATAATTCGGCATTTTGGAGCCGACTTGATGATGGAACCAGGAGGTGGATAGTGGAACTCTTCAGTGGCTACTTCGAGTTTGGGCTTATAGTATAATTCGTTTTGAAGAGTGCAACAAAATGGGCTTGGTAACGATGGTATGATGATAAAGCTAGGATGTGGATATTGGAACTGTTTTTCACTTTTTAATTCGATTCGCTATTAAGCATGTATTTTCTTTTTAGTAAACTTTAACTATTACTGAGGTAGGAGGTTAATTGTGATGATGAGTTATGCATTTCTTCGCAAGTCCCACTAAATAGCAGAAATTACAGTTTATCAGCGGCGCATCGTTGCAAGACTGTCCCTTCTGCGTCGTCGCGACGAGAGGGTGAGTAACTTCTTGGATGGATTTTCAGAGTGGTGGACGAACGGGAGTACTTCGGAAATACTAGTTTCAACGAGATCTTTGCTAAAGAAAGTCAAAATTATGTAAGATTCCAATAAGTGGTATTTATTAAAAATAATTCTTCAACAGTTCAAACAATAAGCTATATTGAAAATATTGCAAACAATTTCCACGTACCATACAACGTTGCTAAATCGTTGACTTGTGTCGTGTCCTTTATTAGTCCTCTACCCTGTCTATCTCCCAACACATATTTGCACAGTAATCACAACCCGTCTCTGTTTCGACCACTGTATAAATCCTGTGATTATGTCAAACTTGTTTGTGTGTGTACGTACCAGTTTGCATATGTCTCCAAATTTCCTCCTATTTCACGAATTCCGTCTACACCTCCATAGGGCGTGGTTGCACTGAGGCAATTATGGGGTGTTAAGACTATGTCTGTTGACATTGTAACATATGTATCAGTCTCACAGTGAGATCAATCATTCCCGTCAAAGAATTAGAATGTGTATACATATTAATAAATCATATTTTGCCAAAATAAAAACATACAGACTCGGAGCCAGGCCACGCTTAGTTGAGCCGTTAAGGGTTCTGTATAATCTGTCATGAATATTCTAACTCATCCATATATGGCGAGACGAGAGGGTTATGCTAACGGTGAATAATACGTAGGTATATTACTTACCTATCTAAGGTATCGTGTTTAGTTTGTGTCCACCAAGGAGTAAAGTAAAACAGGCATAACTTATTAAAGGTGTAAAAGTGAACTTATCTCGATAATATTTGTAAGGTACTGTATCTTAAAAAGAAAAGGAGGTCCGTCGTGCCCCGCATACATTATGACTTGAGAGGAAAACAATATGACTGGTGAAGAAGTTACGTGGTTCCTTCGTGCAACCAGTTTTGTGAAGAAGATTAATAACTCCAGTAGTAAAGAATTAGCGAAGCAATCTTACAACGTACCATTATTGAATTGTACACTAAGAAGTTTATTCTATGTGATACTAACGAACTATTTATTCAAAATATTATTATAAGTATTATAAAAATATTATTGTTAACATTCTTTCAATAGACCTAAATACAACCAAAGATAACTAAACTACAAACTTTTTCAAAGTTTCACATGAAACATGGTTTGGCTCGGATTTGATTATTTCTTAGCAATGGTAATAAGATAAAATTAAAACTAAAAAAAGTTGTTTTACTAGAGAAATAAGTCCATTAGACACAGAATAATAATGATTTAGAGTCTCGAACAAACGTAAACTAGGCCTTATCTTAGGACTTGATTTCCTCTCCTTCACTCGTGGACTCTACAATTGAATTACATCTAAGTTTATATCAAGTGGATGAACGAAGAATACTTATTCGTCGTTGAAGGCCTTCGTTAGGCTCAACTTGACGCTGTAGGTCTAACTTACTGTTCGGTTCCGTTGTTTGGGTTCGGATAGAGATGGCGATTGTTAGAAATTGGAGCTTTCATATAAGTTCGGACCAAGTGGACGTGTAAAAAGGGTAATAGGTATTGTGTTAGTTTAAATTTGGGGACAAACATAATCACGTAAGGCAATGGGCTTAAGAACTCTTATTTACCTAGATTATTTTTGTTTATATGTAATGTGTGTTTTTTTTTAGAAAAAAGCTTTCCGTTTCACGAATTTGTCAAGTGTGGATCGAACATGCAACAATATTGGAAAAGAGACTTACGCAAGAGCAACAGAGATTAGATCACTTCGTAGCCACACACACAACTTATATACCGTCGACACCATAGCTAAGAATACCACTACAATAAAAACAACAAAAGAAATATTAACCATAACAAATAAAACTCAATTTGTTACTACAAATGTAGTGAAATATAATATAAACAAAGCCGGTAGTAAATCTCCATCACATGTCCCCACACTTCCGCCTACAACCCTTCAACCACAGGCAGCCATCTTAGGTACTACCTATAATTTATCATCTATTTACTTGACAACTACGGACAGGTTACTCAACTCGTCTATTTTATTTATCTTTAATAGTGCATACGTCATAAACAGTGTATCGTTCTTTTATATATCGGGCATGAAAACTGATATCAATCAATGATCCAACCTTATTTCAAAATTCACTTTATTCTTATTTGTACCTCCATTCAAACGTAAATTTAAACATTTGTTACATAGGGTTTCATTTCGCTTGCTAAAGTTTCTCGTCTCTATAGGTTTTTCACGCATTTCATCGTGATTCCCACCGTTTGATGCGCGACAAATACACATTTATCGTGACGTTTATTACGTGACACTGATTTATGAAGTGTGTCTACGGCCTACAGCTTATATATCGTGAGAGAGGGAACATAAGACAGATTACATTTATGTACAGATAAGTGGCTTTTTGAGGCAATAAGTTAAACTATTGGTTAACTGACTTGTCTGTACCATGGAGATGTTAGGGAGACAATAGAATAAGAAATTAGCTAATATGTTTTATTTTCCTTCTTATTCAGTTTCTCTATATTTACACGCTTCATATTAGCTTCACTTGTATGTTTGTTTGTAACCGACTTCTTAGGGCGCGATTTTGACCCACTTTAAACGGTCAGTTTTCATTAAAATTCTGCACACCTTTTAAATACCGATGAGAATGCAATATTCGATTAAAAAAATTAAAAATAAATAATAGTTTAAAAAACTAAAAAAACACGCTTTTATAGAAAATCCAACTAAAAAATAGAAAATAATTTTTTATAAATTTGGATTAAGAATAGTGTAAATAAGATATAAATGTATATTCCGACTCCGACTTAGAGTCCGACTCGCACTTAGCAGGTTTTTTTTTTCTAATAAGGTTTAACCATTTGGAAACTCGACACAGGTAGATACGGTATTGTCTGTTATCCTTTTTTTATAATTTTACATTTAACGAAGCAATATACTGTTGCGGTGACTTTGTGTTTATCTATAATTTTTAATTATATTTATTAATTTTTTAAATGGAAGAATTTAGGTAAGAAGGGAAAGCAATAGAAGGAAAGGGATATTGCTTACACAGATAGGTTGAGACGTGGAAGCAGTCGCTCGAGAAGGTCCAGGGCCGGGAAGTCCGAGCCCTTCAACCAAAAGCTAATAGTGAAGGTATATATATATTATATATATACCTCTATATATATACCTGAGGCGGCGGTAGCGTAATGGCTAAGGCGTCGGACTTGCGATCAGGTGGGTGCACTACCGACGTGAACCCACACCCTTTTTTTTTTATTTTGTGCGTGTGGAAACCCCCTCGGGCCGTCACCCCACCGGGGTTTTCGGTGGGGCGGTGTGTCGGAATCGAACCGACTAAAACCACACGGTATGCCGTACTGCGCCTTAAGAGGGATCCGGGAACAGCTTTTATTAAGACATCCGGACCCCCCTAGCGCCTGCCCGCTAAAGCGCGGGCACCACCTCCGGGTAAAGAATCTCTTAATTAAGCGACGTCCAGGCAAACACTGGCACCAGGCACACCAGGGGCCACTATAGCAGGTGGAGGGGAAAACCCGTCCCATCCACCCGCGGCCACACTCAAGGCAGCATGAGGCGCCGGTAAGCGCGCCTCCGCCGCCCGGTTCGCCGGCGGCGAATTAGGTCCGAGTGGAGATCGTCCTCCCGGATCCTTTCCGCCGCCTCCTTCTGCGAGATGACGTCCTCACAGAAGGTTGCGACCTCGGAAAAATTCCTGTCGCTACCGGCCATGGAGCGTATGACGGCCGGTAGCGAGAGATCCCCTCCGATGAGTGCAGTGAGGGCCCGACGCTGCGTTGCCCAGGCGGAGCAGACCGCCAGTGTATGCTGAGCCGAGTCCTCACTGCAGTCGCAGTGGTGACAGGCGGGACTCAATTCTCTCCTAGCGACCGAGTGCAGATACTTCCCGAAGCAACCGTGCCCTGAAAGAACCTGCGTCAGTCGGAAAGAAAGGGTTCCGTGCTGCCGCCCTGCCCACTCGATGATGACCGGCTGGAGCGCCTCCACGGCGGCAAAACCAGCACGTGGAGCCTCCAACCGGGACGACCAACGAGCCATGGTGGCTCGGCGAGCGGCCTCACGCCACTCGCGTACCTCTTCGGGCGGGGGCCGACTGCCGCTTCACGCCCGTAAATCAGCCGTTCGCCGATATACTTCGGCGAGCACTTCCGCCTCCAAATCCCAGAGGCGTGCCCTATTCTGGGCGGTCAGAGCCTCCACCCACACCGGTGCACCGTAAAGTGCCATTGACCAGACAACCCCCGTGTATAACCGTCTCGTAGCGATGCTGGGCCCGCCCAAATTGGGCAAAAGTCGCCCAAGGGCGGACGCAGCACCGACCAGCCTGGGAGCAAGCTGTCGGAAGTGCTCGTCGAAGCGCCACCTTCCGTCAAGGATCAGGCCCAGATATTTTATGTGGGCCTGAACCGGTACAAGGACCGAGTTGACCTCTATGGAGGCGCCAGGGGGTGGACCACGACGGGGCCCATGAAATAAAAGGCAAACCCAGCGCCTCTATACGCCCGACCACCAGAGAGACTCCCCTGGTGGCCAGGCGCGCCGCCGCCTGAAAGTTCACCCCGCGGGCTGTGACCAACGTGTCATCGGGGTAACAGATTACGACGAGCCAGGGGGGGAAGTCACCTCGAAGGGCCCAGTCTTCCCCCATGTTCCACACTAGCCGCCTCAGGTACCCTGGCACTCCATGATAGTGGAGTGCTTCCCTGATGCAGCCAAATGGCAGACTATTGAACGCGTTGGCGATGTCCAACGACACCGCCAACAGCACGCCGCCACCGCTCACTACCTCTTCGGTCACGGCCCTCAGGTGCAACACAGCACCGACCGTCGAACGCCCCGCTCGAAAACCGAATTGGGCGTCCGACAAATCGGGGCCGACCTCGCCAAGGTGCCGGACGATGCGGGCAGAGAGGACCCTCTCAAACAGTTTACCCGCCTCGTCCAGCAACACGATGGGCCTGTAGGCCGCGACCGAATCGGTAGGCCATCCCGGCTTCCTTAAAAGTACCAGTTTCCCGCTCTTCCAGCAGTCAGGGAAGCATCCGGACGCCAAGCTAGCGTCGAACACCTACCCAAGGCGTTCGGACATGTGATCGTGATCCGTAAGGGGGGGGCCCGACGCACGGAGCTTTTGTTGCAGCCGCCTTTGTTGTGGCCTTAACTGGTCGCCCGGCCTTCGGCGCAGCTGCAGAGACCGGCGCTGACACCGCCGCCGCAAAGGAACCTGTGACGCGGCTACCCGATACAGGAAGTGGCGTAGGGGCTGATGCGGTCTTCAGCTTATCTGCTGCAAGTGGCGGTCGAACGATGGGGGCCGGTGGCAGCCTTGCTTCGAGTCCCGCAAGACGCCCGTCCATCATCCTCCACACTGCGTCAATAACTTGACGTAGGTGGGAATCCGGAACTTCAGAGGGAGAAGTGGCGCAGGGAGGAGGCCGCGCCGCAATCGGGCTCAGTGGCCCAGGGCATCAGTTGCGCTCAGTTTGGCAACCTGCTTCGTGAGGCGGTCGTTTGATGCCGTAAGGCGGTCATTTGCGTCTTGAAGGCGCGACGTCTTAAATTAGGCTTTCAACGGCTACAGACACGGCGGAGGAGGAGTCCTTCAGGGCTCTGACGAAAGAGCCCTTCAGGTTGGTGGATTTGGTGGCCACTTTGTTTATGATGGCCACCGCTGCGCACATCCTCTCCTTCAACGTCGCCGGTGATTGAGGGACTGAACCCCCTTCCACCGGAGCACGGATCTTAGTAAGGAGATCCGCGATCTCCTCCTCCGCGACTATTTCGCCCTCTGCACGCTTTCGCCTTAGAAAACGCGGAACCCGCCGGAGCTGAGATTGGCGTACGCGATCTTGACCTCCCTCTTAGGCTGGTAGCGACTTTTGGAGGGAGCATCGCCTGGGACGTGTCGGCATCCTCGTCTGTGGAGCGTCCGCGTTTTCGAGTGTCATTGCCGCGAACCTCCACTTCCATCACCTCCATGTTGTCTGCCGTCGTATCGGTATTTCCGTCTGACGATACGACAGACCTGGAACGGAGACGTTCCGAGAATCTTCTGCTGCTCCCAGGAGTCGGATTGACTTCTGGAAGCTTCTCCGAGATAGGCGTCCTGGTTAACACCTCCTCGTCATTAGACGAGGTGTCGTCCGCCTTCTCATTTTTTCTTCGATAATTTTAGTTTTAAGTATTTCAGTTTCCATAATAGACCCACGAGATGGGGAGAACTAAAAGTCGACCCGGGCAGAGATCCCCAATACCCGGGCAAGCGAAGATTTATGCCCAACCGAGGGGTTCACAGGTGCCCCGGCTGGGAGTGCGCTTGCGACTGAACTACCCATCAGCCATGCATCCCCTGGTCACGCACCAGAACACGGGATTCGGGGTAATTTTTTAGAGAGGTTTTCTTCCTCGCAGTCCGGGCGGCTAAGCCAAGACCCTCGTCCCCGATCGGAGTCGCGAGACATGACCACGACTCCTTTCGGGATTACGATATGCCGACGGTGACAAGGAAACTAAATTTCCCATGCCTGCTCGGTGGCAGTGTGAGTGCACGCCGAGCCCATCCTCCTTCTCCACTGTGGACAGTGGAGAAACTCCGACCCATGGCAGGGTCCCACCTCCATGATTTTTTACCGAGGTTCATACTTCCTCATTGCTCCGAAGAGTGAAGAGCCAACAGAGGAATCGGCAGACACACCCGCTCTATTGGGCCAAGCCTCGACCAAGTCAACCGGAAGAAAAAAAAAGGCCTCCTCTTCGTACTAGAAAATTAGCCGTTGGCGATGACGCCCTCCTCAAAAACGGAGGAAGAAAAGGCAGCGTCAGCGCCAACGTTTCCAGGGTGCACCACGTGGAGGTTTTCTAGACAGCACCCCGACGTGAACCCACACCCACTCCTAACACAAGCATTAAGCTTAGCTGGAGGGGTTAACAAGAATATTAGTAATATGTGACCCACGTTGCTAGTATACTTTCTTTAAAAAAAAAAAAAGGCATATATTTGTACTCACGCGTGTGTTTCAGGGAAGTCTTACTAGCTCTGTGCCCGACAGAGTACACAACTAATGACACTCATGATAAAAAGTGCCTTTATCAAGGATTGAAGCGACTTGCGACTGTACTGAACTGCGCACAGGCGATCTTCCGTAACTTGCTCCCTAACTTTAGTACTAAATACTAGTATTTAAAATATCATTAATATGCTAGGTATGAAGGTAAATTGCCGCTCTTAATTCTAAATTGGTTTATATTAATACTCCTGACCACTGGTGTAACCACCAAATGCGTAACTGTTACTGCGGTTATCTATAACCTAAAACCTGCGTGTAGCGCAGTACTCAATAATTCATAGGTGCATAATGTGATTCGATGTTTACTTGTAATTAAAAGCTAATAATTGATTCCATTGTATTTTAGACCAACTAACAAATACATTTTGTATACACGGCGCCTACTTGTTGGCGATTATCGTTTTAATAAATATCAGTTGGACTGTACTTTTTGTAGGTAATAAAAAGGCTTATATACCAAACGTCGGCTATTTAAATAAGCCCTATATTCTTCTTCCTAGATAAATATGTATTATGATTTTGAAGGGTCGTACTAAGCATTACACGCTTTCTTATGTGACCGGATTCCCGTCTCCAAATATAATGCAGCCGCCGATCCTTTAGCGCTGGGTGTTGCACCAAAATAAACGATATTGACCGTTTCTTCCTTCATGACAGTGTCCACTTCTTCCTTTCTGACAGTAACCACTCACATTTCTTATTCTAGTTTACTCTATAATCATAGATGTGCCGTCATATTTATTTACAAAAAAAAAACAGTAGTTCTAGGATCCATACAAACTTTGCTTGGTTTAGGCGTAGGTACATACAGCCGTGGAATATAATACCACAGAATATTCCTATTATTGTTATTTACCGTAACTCCGTCAGCAGACAAATACTCTACAGTAAAGTACGAAATACATTAATGTTAATCAGAAAAAGTAAAAGTTTATTGTGAAACACCAAACAAATAGCCTCAGAGCTGAGATGAAACAAATAAACTCTCTCTATTTCGGTTCACAAACAACAACTAAGTCTTTAGTTTATTGCGTCAACATTAGGTCCTGTGCCGTTCTCACGTTTAGTATTGCTGTTAGTAAATAAATAAAACACCTACGTTGGATACAAAGTTAATTAAAACTTAGAAATGTTATCCACCTTACAAGTCTGACGTGGTTAATGTGTCAAAATAATATAACAATTTGCCTAATTTCCTGAAAAATAAATCTTCATTAGGTTTTATTAATATTTGAGAAATAATACTTTTGATTTAATTAACACTTGGTTAACTAAACAAAAAAAAAACGGTAGACTAGAGTCATGTTGACATCATCGCAAGTCAAAAAGCGTAAATTGGTTGATAGCAGGATTTCAGGTCGTTGCTAACACGATTCTGTGTTCCTCATTTAAATTTTATTAGTATTCCCGACGTCCTATTAAGTTGTTTGGTCTTTCTTGACTGTATAGAAAGTAAGAGGAAAGTCAAATGAACGCTGTGCGTTTGTGTAAAAATCCTAATCCTAACTTTAATATAATTTAAAACAAATGTGAGTTTCTTTGTTTGTTAATACGCCTTATTTATGCAACCGACCATCATGAAATGTTAGGGGTAGGGATAACTACACTAGGGAAGGCACCCAATTGTTTTAACTTTTAATTAGATTTCTTCTTTCTTCAGTCCATGGTAAGCTATTGGATTTCTTTTAGTCTTTATGTGGATTAAATTATTAATATTTAAGTTAAATTGTGTCATATTCAGGAATCCTGGCATTATTTTTAGTGTCTGAGTGATAATAATCATTAAAATCAGATATCATCATCCTCATCCTCCGAGCCTATTCTTAACTAAGTTGGGGTCGGCTTTCAGTCTAACTGCGATACGGCCGAACTTTGATATTTTATGTGTAGCGACTGCCATCAGACCTCCACAACCCAATTACTTAACTTTGTAATGTGCTAACTGTACCCGCTTCCAGGGTAAATCCAAGGATATCACTATTCACCACTGCCAATAATAAAAACACAGGTATATCCGAGAATCATGTTTAATTTAAAAAAACCTTTCCTTATAAACACCCCTTTGTAACGAAACCATATCTTGAATTTAAATCAAAGCCCGCCATCTAGTGTCTAATAGGATGACAAAAATTTATTATTTAAAGATTAACTTGGCACCTTAACATTCCGGCCCCCTAAGGACAACAGTCCTTAAACTAGACTAAAAAATACTAGATAGTCTTAAATCTATGTAATAAACATCAATACCCAAAATTCGCGTTTGATCTCCTATCCCCACACAAAACATGAACCCTTAAAATTAACCGTTGAATGTAAAAATATATAATCTAATTTTATAAGTTCGCAATAAGTAGTAGCACAGATAATATAATACTATACTAGTAGTAGTAGCAAGAAACAACAAAATCAATTTCAAATATCCTTATTACTAACAGGTAAAACACAAATTTTAGATACAGGTCTCTTAATAAATGAGTTTTTATATTGAATTGTTACAACTCTAGTAACATGATCCGCGCCAGGATGCGTTTTAACTATTCTCCCCATTAACCATCTGGCGGGCGGTAAATCAGGCTCCTTAACCAAGACAACATCACCCACTACTGGTTCCGGTGTTAATTTGTTCCACTTATACCTTTGCAACAAACCTGATAGGTATTCTTGAGACCATCTTCTCCAAAAATGTTGAACCATACGTTGGCAAAGTTGCCATCTCCTTAAAGAACTGAGTGTAACTTGTTCATAGTTACGCTCAGGAGGCAAAATCAGAGGTTCTCCCACTAAAAAATGCCCTGGTGTCAACGGTATGGTTTCGTCCTGATCCTGTACATATGATATTGGTCTCGAATTGAGACACCCCTCAATTTGAGCCAATACAGTAGAGAGTTCCTCGTAAGTAAGGGTGGAATTACCAACTATTCGCCTTAGGTGATACTTTGTAGATTTTACTCCCGCCTCCCACAGCCCCCCAAAATTAGGAGCTAGAGGGGGAATAAAATGCCACTGCGTTCCATTGGTTGCAAGCCAATCCGATATTTCTGGAAGAAAATTAGACTTTTCCTCGTTGAACAACTCTTTTAACTCTCGAGCTGCTCCTACAAAATTGCTCCCGTTGTCACTGTACAAATTGCTACAGTGACCCCGCCGTGCTACAAATCTCTTGAATGCTGCTAAAAACCCTTGAGAGGACAGGTCACTAACGGCCTCCAAGTGAATAGCTCGTGTTGACATGCAAACAAAGAGACAAATATACCCTTTGTATGATTTGTTTCCCCGACCTTTAGAAACCCTTATATTGATCGGGCCAGCATAGTCAACCCCACTAAATAAGAAAGCTCTAGTTGCAGTGATTCTTTCAGATGGCAATTGCCCCATCAATTGATTTTTATGTTGAACTCGATAACGAGCGCATGTTACACACTTTCTGTAGTGGAGTTTTACTAATTTTTTAGCTCCCACTATCCAATATTTAGACCTTATATAACTAAGCATTAGCTGTGGACCACCGTGTAATGTTTTCACGTGAGCGTCTGCTACTAAAAGTTTCGCCAAATGCGATTCATGAGCAATTAATATAGGATGCTTGGTATTTTCATCGATCTGTGCATGTTGCAACCGTCCTCCAACCCGAAGTATACCAGAATCCAAATACGGATTTAGAGACGTAAGTTTAGATTTGTTTTTTACGTTTTTACCATTGCTAATATCTTGTATTTCTTGTTTAAAAGATGTATTCTGACTTCGTTTTATCATTATATCTAATGCTTCATGTATTTCTTCTTTCAGAAGGTAAGTATGCCTTGGTTTTATACCTTTTTCTTTTTTCAGGAACCGTCTACAATAAGCTACTACACGTAGCAATCTAGTCAACGACGAAAACTTGGTCCATATATCAGTTTCTTCTTCAACCGCAACGTGAACTGATGGACTCCTTTCTTCTAGGTGAGTATTTGAATATTTTGGACACTTATATATAATTTCCTCATTATTCAGACTTTGAGGTCCGTTTAACCACAAATGATGATTACAAATATCCACTGGTTTAATGCCACGCGAGGCGACATCAGCTGGATTATATTCAGACTTTATATATGACCATTGATTTCTATCTAAATGTGAACTAATTGTTGCCACTCTATTTCCAATAAACGTTTTCCATTTAGAGGGGTGACTACTCAACCACGCTAACACCACCTCTGAATCTGTCCACGCATGCCAGTGGGTCTTAGGAACTCCCAAAACGGTGCCAACCTCAACAAGAAGTTTCGATAAAAGAACTGCTCCACATAGCTCCAATCTTGGTATAGACACTTGTTTGATTGGAGCTACTCTTGTCTTGGCTGATACTAAACTAACGTTGATGTCTCCTCCTTGATTGACCACACGTAGGTATACCACAGCGCTGTAGGCTGCATTAGACGCATCACAGTATCCGTGGAGCTCCGCTAACTGGTCACTACTAGTACATTTCATCCATCTGTTTAATTGGAAGTTATTTAGTTCATTCAAGTCTTCTCGATAAGTAATCCATTCTTCAACTAGCTTTGGTGGCAATTCTTCGTTCCAACCTAATCCAGATAACCATAATTTTTGAATAAAGACCAGCGGATCATACAAACGAGAAATATCAGAGATAATTTTTCTCTTTGTTACAGGTGCTGACATCATAGGTAATGCAACAGCGTATTCAAATCGATCTTCACTTTGGTTCCAGGTAAGTCCAAGTATTTTATTACCTTCTAACCTTTCTTCTAACCTCTTACCTTCTTCTACCTTTCCAGTGTTATCCCCTTTGTTTTTTACCTTATTCATAAAAATATCACTGTTACTTTTCCACTTTTGTAAAATAAACCCACCTTTACCCAACAATTCATTTAGTTGGATATATATTTTACAGGCCTCATTTACTGTGTCACATCCAGACATAAAATCATCCATGTAGAAATCTCTCTTAATTCTATCAGCTACGTGTGGGTAATTGCTTCCTTCATCGGTAGCTAACTGCATTAATGTTCTTACTGCTAAGTACGGAGCTGAAGACGTGCCAAATGTAACTCTTTGCAACTTATATTCTGTAATTCTGTTTTCAGACGATCCCCGCCACAAAATGCGTTGATAATCTGCGTCGTCTTCATGTACTATAATTTGTCGATACATCTTGATGATGTCAGCTGAAAGACAGATTTTATATCTTCTCCAACGCATGATAATATGACGAAGTTCGGATTGCAACGTTGGTCCGACCATCAAGTTATCGTTTAATGACACACCAGTTTTATCCTTGCAGGACGCATCGAAGACCACACGCACCTTGGTAGTAGTCTTATCCTCTCTGACTACAGCATGGTATGGTAAGTAAATACCTTCCTTGTTATCTTTGCTAGTAAGCGGACGCATATGATTTAGAGCTAAATATTCATTGAATGTTAGCTTAAATTCATTACTTAATTGTTCATTGGTTGTCAATTTGCGTTCCAGCGACAGAAATCTTTTCAGCGCTATTTCCCGTGACTGACCTAAACAAGGTGGCTTATTTCTAAAAGGTAACCTAACAATATAACGCCCAGTTTCATCGCGCGTTGTGGTAGATGCATATATTTCTTCACAGCGTTGCTCTTCCTCCGACATGATTTTTTCTCCTATATGTGGCTCGCTTTCCATTTCCCAGAATGCCTTCAACATATCATCCGCTTGGACATGCATACTGATGATATTAACTGAATGATTGTGATTATTATTACTTCCAGATAGAATCCACCCGAAGATAGTTTCCTGAGCTAGCAGCGATCCAGATGGACATTTATGGAAGCCGTCGCGTAATAAATTACCATAAACATCAGACCCTAGTAACATGTCAACCTGGTTTGGTGAATGATAGCTTGGATCAGCTAACTTGATATCATTTAGCACTGACCAAGGAACTACCACAATTTCCCTAGGCGGTAGCAACCCGGTCAATTTATCTAAAATATAAGCTGTTACATGAAGTGTGCAGTCTGGATTGTGCAATGAATGAAGACATACGTTTGTCCTTGCCTTTGAAACCACTTTGATTTCATTGCCCAATCCCGAAAAAGAACCAGTGACTGCAGAACCCTTCAAGCCTAGCAACTGAACAGCTGCGTGTGTGATGAACGAAATATGAGAACCCTGGTCTATTAATACCCGTAGAGGTATAACACCTCTACTCGAATGAACATAAACGATTGCAGTTGGCAACAAAGAAATTTGTTCCAACCCTCTGGAGATGTGTGAACTACCCTTGGTGACCTCTTCTAATACCTGGTGTGATGCTGGTTGCAGTGGCATCTTAGTTTCAACCGGATCCTTGGAGTGTAATAGTGAGTGATGTCGCCTTTTACATATCTGACAAGAAGTTGTGAGACGACAATATTTAACACTGTGGTTATTGGCTAAACAGTTGTAACATAAGTTATTTTCCTTTACATATGTACGTTTAGTGTCGATATCTAATTTAATAAAATCTTTACATGAACTTATTTTATGATTGCCCTTACAATATGTACAATATATTTGAGATACATGAAAATTGTTACTGAAACGAGGCTTGAAAATTTGCTTTTCTTTATGTCCCGCTACCGGTTTAGTTTCTAAGAATTCCAACGAATGAAACCTATTCTCCAAAAAAATTTGAAATTGTTTGAAACTCGGCAATACATTACTAGTGAAAGTTGTTTCACTAACCTTACACTCCCACTGCTTCCTCGTTTCAGTATCCAATCTCTGTGATAGAATATAAATTACAATTGAGTCCCAAGATTGTGTGTCTATCCCTAAGGCTTGCAGCCCTTTTAACGTGTCCATGGTGTTATCTAACAGTTGCTTGATGCTGGCTGCCGATTCCCCCACGATATCGCGTTGTGCAAAAAATCGTTGAAATATATTGTTTGCTAAATACTGTTTATTATTGTATCTAGTTTCTAATAAGTCCCAACACTGTTGATAATTGTCATTTGTTATGGGGATGTGTCGCAGCAACTGCTCCGCTTCGCCTGACAAGTGTCCCTTTAAATAGTTTAATTTTTGTACACCATCTATGTTATTGTTATTATGTATAAGGGATACAAATAAATCCTTAAATGTAGTCCACTCTGTGTAGCGACCGGAAAATGTTGGGATAGTAATTTTAGGTAGCTTGACTGAAGCCTTATAAGATTTCTGATCTCTATCAGAAACATCAGCAGCTTTAAAATTATCTGAAGGTTCTTGTGGTATAAGTTCCATCAATTCTGATAACAAATCCAAATAAAATTCTTCGGCTTCGTTATACAAATCATTATTTATATATTCTGAATTCTTTGCTTCTGTGCACTTAAGAATGTTTGAATGATTAAGAGTAAATTCTTTCCATTTAGCTTTGACATTTTCAATTCTATTTTCTAGATAGGTTCTAGTAATTCTTGACTTAGAACATTTCTTACAATTAATCTTTGTTTTCTGTAACTGTTGGTATAAGTTTTCTTGCACTGATATTAGTTCCATAGTGATTTAGTACTGTTCTATTTTTAACACAAAAATTTCTAAGTCCATAAAATTTTATGCGAAATTTTCTAAGTGTTTTGCACTTGTCAGTCTAATTGAAATCGGGCATAGGTTCCCCGTAGTTCCACTTTTTTACAAATTATTCTAAGTCCTAATCTACCACTATGAAATATTTCTAAGTCAATGATGTTTACTTGAAAATTTACTAAGTCCCTACTCTGATAATAACGAAGTAAAGTACTCACAGTTGTCCGGTTTACACGTTCACATAACACAACACTGCTTACTACACTTGTTGCCCGTGCGATGACGTTGAATCCGCGCCGCCGGTCTTGCCCGTGATGCACGCCGTGTCGTCACTTGGGTCTGATCGCCCAAGTTGCCCTCTGAAGTCCCTCAACGACGATCCGCCGCCCTTAACTTCAGGCATGAACCGACTCCGCCACTAGCCAGTAAGGTCAACTTCTAGCCAATCTCCACAATCCGGCTCTGAAGGACCAAAATGTACCCGCTTCCAGGGTAAATCCAAGGATATCACTATTCACCACTGCCAATAATTAAAACACAGGTATATCCGAGAATCATGTTTAATTTAAAAAAACCTTTCCTTATAAACACCCCTTTGTAACGAAACCATATCTTGAATTTAAATCAAAGCCCGCCATCTAGTGTCTAATAGGATGACAAAAATTTATTATTTAAAGATTAACTTGGCACCTTAACACTAACCTACTCGGTTACCACTTAGCCACGAGCCCGAGATCAGATATCAGGTTTCAATCATTTATTCTCAATAAAACCAATACATGTCACTTACTAGAGATCAATAACAAACATAAATGAATAGTGTGATGAAAGTTTCATTACTCTTACTCGTCTACTGCATTCAGTGTGTTTACAGTTAAAAAAATATTTTGCTCAGTCCTATGTGCAGCAAACGAGTTACTCGACGAGTACTCATTTGAAGTATGGCCATATCTCTATTTCTAATTTCAACTAAAATGAAGATATCCTGTGTTACATTATTTTGTCGTAAAACATCTTCAATAATTATATTCGCGTTACTATAAAACTGCAAAACTTTAGTTCATTTAATGGCAGCCCCGGCGGATATTCTTTTGTATAATCAGATAATCTGGTTAAGTCGGGGGTTTCTAAATTATTTTGTCCTTTTTCGATTAAGTTTTAACCGTGGTGGTTTTTCAAAATTTTTGATTTTTGCTTTTTGTAAAATGAGTGAAATATGTTCGCTGCGGTCTCGGAGCGCGCGCAATCGCTGGAAGATTAAGATACTATTATAAGCTACAAATCAGTTATTACATGAAAACTTAAAGTATTAACTTCTCAGTTCTATAGCTACTATGTCTACCGTATATACTTCTTCTACCAGCCATGCTAAGAAAAAAGGCTACATTTTAACGTTTTCTTAAAATTTACTTAGTAACTTCCACTCTGCAGAAAGAACATTTATGTCTAATGTTATCATCAGATAACATTTTAGGCCCTACGTCGTAATTGCCAACCACATTTTTACCAGTATCAATTTTTATTAACTCAACATTCACGAATTTTGCTACATAAATATCCCACGGGAAAAAGGATTTGTGACGATAACAAGTATTTAAGACGTTTTTTCACACTTTCTTCATCTTAACACTAATATTTCGTTTTATCTGTTAAATTTAGTTATGCTAAAAAATGTCACATGGGATTCTTTTAGAAATGTTTAAAAGGGTTTTTGCAAGGTCGATAATATGTGAAATTTCTCCGTGGTGTTGCAAACGTTGGTAAGCTACAGTGATCACCTTTCATTAGGCGGGCCGTTTGCCAGGTAAGTAGTTTGTAAAAAAAACTTTGCTATTCCAAACTTAAACACTTTCGTACCAAGTTCCTATTTTTTTTACAACTGTCTTTGAAATGAATAAAATTTATGAGCGTCAGATGACAACTAGGTAAGTTCTATTCGTAAATAAACTAAATTCAAAACTTTTTCAAAATTTTCATGATGATCGTTTGAGTAGTTACGGCTTGAAAGCGTTATAAACAAACAAACAAGTAAATTTATAATATTACTTAGAATTTACCAAGTAAAGCATAAGTTTTATAAGTGCAGCACATTCGATGCAATCAGGGATCAATCCGCTATTGCAATAGCCAGACGCAACCGCTGCGGTAACAAACATTGACATCTTGGCCGCACTACACTTATGTCAACACAACCTAAATGATACCTTATCCTCCAAGAAATAAAGACGGTGTCAGTAGTAAGTGAAGAGTTGATCCTGTGTAACGTGAACGTAATTGAGTGTCAGGTCCACACATATCCATTACTGATCTTCGATAAATGTGAAAGATTAGTTTTGACGTAGATAGAAAATTGAAACCAGTAGTAGGATTGAACTTATTAAAAATATGGTAGCAGATAAGATATTACACAATATATAATATTTTGTAGCAAAAGAAACCTTTTTGGAGTCTCTGGAGTTTTCCTATAATGAAAAATAAATTTATTATTTATCTACTACATTCAAGTTTAATCTTCATTTATCCACTTTGTTAGGTTTTCGATACGTCTCTTTGTAACTAGGTTTTAGTAAGCTAAAAACTTATCCGAGATTAAATTTCTGTGTGCTCTCAGTGAATACTTGAAACGAGAACGCAACTGTGAGTCTATAAGTTATAAATAGTATGTCCTATATATAATAATAAAAATTAACTTGAGATACCTCACACACGACCCTCTAATCCCAAATTAGCAGAGCCTATTCTATGGTAACCAGATTACTGATAAACATATTTATTTATTACTAAATGCATAAATTAATACGTGTTATAAATAAATTACATCCAGACAAAGAACAAATGATCGTGCTCATCACACAATTATTTGTCCTGGGTGGGAGTCAAACTCACGACCTCTGGCTCAGCAGTCAGGATCACTAACCACTAGACTAATACCCAAAGCCCGATCAATATGAGAGTAACAAGAACAGGCGAAATTTATTTTGATAGTGGTTGATGCATGGCCATCTCAACTAGTTGTTTCTGGTTCTAGACCATTTATTGAGTCACGCCTTGTTTGGATGCAAGACGAATAATCTTGGGAATGACAGATCTTAGGTCGGTTCTTTAATATAAACAATTGTTTACTTTTAAAAATGATTAGGATGATTATAAAACATATTATGAAGATGAAATTTTGAAAGATGAAACGAGAAAGACGTCCTTCTACGGCGACTACTGAAGATAATGTGAGTGCTTTACAGCTAATGATAGAAGGCAGCAGGAACAGGTTCGGGCAGCTTTAGGCATGGTATGAGTCAAGTACAAAAAATCTTACATGAACATTTAAGTGTCAGAAAGCTTTGTACTAGATGGATACCTCACAATTTGACGGAAGATAAAAAACGCCGTCGTTTGGAGTGGTGCCACTCAATGCTTGAAAAGTATGACGGGGGTGACTCGAATGCTGTATATGACATCGTCACAGGTGATGAGAGCTGGATATATTGTTACGAACCCAAAACCAAAAGACAATCTGCACAATGGATGTTTCAGTTCGAAGATTTACCGACAAAAGTAAAGAAGGGCAGAGGAAAAAGATGATTGAAGAGGAGTCAAAGGAAAAAGATGATTGTCTTATTCTTTGGACGGAAGGGTTATTTCGAATCAATCATTCTAGAAGATAAAAGTACTGTTACTGCAGATTGGTATGTCAGTCATTGTCTACCAGTTGTCTTGAAGAATGTTAGACAGCAGCGCCCAAGAAGCAGGATCCTCCTCCACCACGACAACGCTCCAGCTCACTCCGTCAGACGGACTATCGAATATTTGTCTATTGAAGGTGTAGGGCTAGTGAGTCATCTTCCTTATAGTCTTGACCTGGCAACTTGTGACTTTTATTTTTTTGCAAACATAAAAGGTAAACTAATAAGAGTTCGTTTTATGAACCTTGAAGATGCCGTGGCTGCGTTTGAAAAAGGCGTGTAAGAGATCCATAAAGAAGATTGGGCTCACTGCTTCAGTCCATGGTTCCATCGCATTCGACGGAAAAGAACGAAGACTACTTCGAAAACCAATAAAAATATTAACAGGCTTCTATATGATTCCGTTTTTTATTTCTATTTCGAATTTTGAAGGAGGCTATGACCTATTTCTTAAAATCTGTTAACAAGATAATTAACAAGTTATCTCCAAATAAGTCCTTGAACGTAGGTGTACAGGATTAATATTTTCTAATACTTTATAGGTGATATTAAATTTAAATGGAGCTACCATAAATTAATTATTAAAACTAACTATATCGTAAAGTAATTTCGAAGCTTTCTCTACCGAGCGCATGTTAAAAATAAAATGCAATTCACTCATAAATCTTACCAAAACAGCTTCAAAAAGATTGTAAAAACGAACCCAAATCGTTTTGAAACTGCTTTTATTAAGACATCGAGATCTCTACGCCACCTAGCTACCTTTATTTAGGCCCATTTAAAACTCATTTAATGATAAATGTTTTTTTTTTGAGCAGAAGCTTGAGAATGCAAATGCTTTCAGAAAGGTATCAATATGTAGATAAGAACAAGCTAATAAACTGCTTAGACATGACATTAAGTCATGATAACTAGCAGCAAGAGCTTATGCTCCATGGCAGCGTCAATACAAAATATACTCCCCATCTCGACACGTCGTTGTGTGATTTCCCGTCACGATCTCGACGACGGAAGGTGTGCACCACCGAGGAAGCCAGCCTGTGACCACGGCCAGTAACCCCTGGTCGAAACGGCAGGCAATTCAGAGGTATGTAAATACGATTTTGTGATCGCGTTAATTCCCGTAAATACATAATTATAGGCAAAAACATTACAATTTACCTGGAGCATATTATTCGGAACCTGGAATTTTATTGTAATAAATATGTGTTATGTATATTCTTGCGTTTTTTCACTGTTAAAAGAAATAATTCTAATTCAACAAAAACAAATTGATAACAATACACATTTCAAAAAGTGAACGGTGGCCGAGGATCTAACTAATTGCTCTAAGACCATTTAAAAACGAACTGCCTAGAGTTCGATCTTCAATAATCTTAGACCAAGTACCTATACTTGGTCTTATAAAGTTAGGCATTTTTATTATTTCATTATTCCATATTCTAATAAAATAATAGCATAATTTGAGGTGGCTGGTTAATTTATAGACGCCAAGTACCTACATACTTCAAATTTATTTAAGAACTACAATTTATTTAAGTTCTTAATAAAACAATCATAAAACGAACTATACAATATTAACCTCATTTTGGTTTCGTCATTTAACAAGGAAATGCGGAAAAGGGTTAATCAGCTTACATTCTCAATTCCATTACTATTATATAACTAGTAACTGTTCCCCGTTGAACTCGTATGAGCTGCCACACGTTATATAGCTTTCCTCAACAAAAGGCGCTATTAAATGTAAATGTACCTTCTGACTTTCACACAAGCTGCTTTACAACCTACATGAATACGTTATTTTTATTTTGAAAGAACTTATTTGAATGTCCTCAATGTAAAAAATATACTTCTAATGCAAGTATTAGATTTCGATACATATTGAGCTCAGCAGGCACGCCGCGAAAGCGATAAATTAAACATGCGACGCCATTACTCAATTTTGCCAGAAAGTGCCGTGAGCCCAGACTAGGCCAGACCTTTATTAAACTTTTTATGATTCAACTCGGACGGAACATTAAATATATTGGTTCCGGACGAAGACGGGTATATGAAATGCTGTATCTATTTACTAGAACAGGCTGTAAATTCTTGCGTAATCAACATCAACGTAAACTATTAAAGGGTATTTTTTGCAATCTAGCTCCTTATTGAAAATGGATATAATATCAGTTCAGTACAAATGTTAAAGCAGAAAGAATTTGCATAATTAACACATATACCACATATCGATCGATCAATCGAGATACGAGTATGTGGAAGAAGCCTCTTGGGTTTGTGAGCTAACATTTTTTATGAAATAAATTAACAGTACAATGATACTACATGACAACTACTTATCAATACCGTACGCCTACGTTGAGTGCTATAGAGCAGAACTAATGAACAAATTAACAAATTTAACGAAACAAACTGCATCGCTTGGGATGCACAAATAGTCGCATCGCGGTGTTTCCACTGCAATCTACACGGTCGTCAGAACTACGCATGGAGAACCAGTTCTACGCATGGGCAGCTCCCGTAGACCCATCTATACAGAAGTATACATTAGCAACATCCAAAAATAACATTGGTTCAGAATGCACGGCATAAAATGATCTCTCACGATTTTTTTTCTTCTTCAAATTGGTGGGTAAGTTAAAACTTTTCTTCAACAACCAAACAAAACCAATCATGAGACAGATGTACGATGTAGTAGTTTAGTTTAACGATACATAACCAAACATACTCGTATGTGTGACACATAAAGTCTCACTATATTCTGTAGAAAATGTCGAAATTAAAAACCCGTTTGTTACCGAACCGCATTGGCGGATCTGGTTTATTGATTTGTCTTATAAAAGTACACAAAATACGGTGAGCGTACACGCAACAATAGGAAGTTCCATTGATCTGTCAATAGCAGCCTGAGAGGCTGTTACCGTTTCCACAGGGATGTTACATTGGCACAGATGCCATTGTTCTGTCATATTTTGTTTTGAAAAATATTATTTTGAGTAAAAATGTCTCCTGTTTTTAACAACCAGCTTACATTAAAATGTTTTTTAGATCCTTCTTGTTAGCGAATTATGTTTATTGTGTTATAACACTCGAATTTAAAACTAGCCTACCGAAGGCCTTTAAATCAAACCCCGACTAACTGACATAAATCGCCTTAATCGGTTATGGACAGATGTAAAATAATGTCACCAATTATTGTTTCAAGAAATATTGTCATAAACGAAACGAAGTTTTTTAATTGTAATGGTAATCTACCTACCTGTACCTACTGCAGCATCAAATTTATAAAACGCCATGACAAATGCACATCTGCCATTCTACGGTATCGGATCTCACCGCTCATCTTACTAGTAGTTCATTCTGAAAAAAAATAAGGTACTTAACCTACACTTTCTTAACCTGATTAGATTAGAACCCGTGGTCAGCGTGAGAAGGACGAGTTTGTATAATAAAAGTTTATAACTTTTTTATTTTATTTAGGAGCAAGCTCTAGAAAGCATTCTCAAGAAATGTATTAAAGATGACAATATATGAAAAAGCTCTCAAACTCTATAAAATGCTAACGAACAACAATACAACGTTATTTTTAGTTACATAATAAACCTCTTCGATCCCAGCGTGACGTCAGTCCATTATTATCGTACAGGTGGACGCTGCCCTTTTAATTATGTTTATACTGTTTATGTATTTTTAGTTGGCAACCCTGACGCAGTGGGTAAGCCGTTATTATTTCCACGAAGGACATTTATGGACTAAAAGATGTCTTTGGTGTCGCAATGTAGATATTGGCTAGAATAGTGATTGTATAATTCATAGGCTTTTTAACATAATTTTATTAATAGCTTTATTAATAGCATATTTGGGTATAATAATTAGGAGTTTTATATCCTTTCATGTAAACACTGAAAATATTTTTAGTTGAATCTTGTCGAAATCAAGAATTTTTTGTAGAAATCTATTTGTAAATCAATTTATTAATTTAGTACAATTCATTTAGTAAAAAAACCTTAGTGTGGACTAAGGTTTTTTTTTAATTTGTGTGTTAGTCGTTGCAAACGTGGCCATAACAACTCATCAATAATTATAGTGTCCCAAGCTGTTACCGCATTAATTAAACTTTGTATTACAAACTACCTGACGTGACAGAGGTTGTCCTATCAAAATTTTAATTGTGTTTTAATTTTATGGAAAAAAATCTCATCCAGTTTATTCAGTTTTCCAATTTTTTTTTCCTGAAAGCTGTAGCAATGACACTGAAGAAAAGTCATACAAATACAGTGAGTGTCATGTATCAAGTGCGTTATGCTATTTAACAGCTTACGGCACATACCGAAAAAAGATTTCTTGGTAAGAAGTAATGTGTTATCTTTCATACGATAAAAGAATTGACAAACCAGTTAAAACCCAAAGCACTGTCAAAGTATTTCTTCAGGAAGATCACCAGGAAGCCAAAACCGTTGAATATCATTACATGCGTGGCCTCACACCCACCTGGGGTAACCACCCGTACTTTACGTACTACTACGTACGTACGTAAAGTAGTTACATTATTTCGATATTTTAACGCAGTCGAGTTATAATATTTTATTTATTTATTATCTATATTGTTATATTGTGTATTGAACTCACTTGACAATAATATATCTTCTTAGACAGAATATAAAAACCAAAAAAAAATCAAGTAAAAGATTTGAACAATTGTGTGGAAACTTTTAAACTTTTAAAATGAAACAAAGTAAGTGTCAAGTAACTATTTTCAATCCGCAAACCAAAACTAGAAATAAATAATTTGGCTTGACAGACAAGTTGACTAGTCAAGTACATACATATGTAATATTAGAAAAAGCTTATTCTGACCACACAACTTATTCAGTGCTCTGTGAGTTAAAAACCTCTTATACTCATTTGTATACTCTTATGATAGACTGCCATAAAGAAATACCTTACCTTACCTTAAGTATGCATCATGCGTCGTTTATTCATGTACCCTTTGAGGTACGGAGGTCAGTCAGACGTCACCCCTATGAAGGTCTGATTCTGTTGTCTGCCAAATCTGATTAAACAATAAACAAATCTAAAAATATACTCGAGAAGAATATAAAAAAAAAAATGACGTTGTCGTGTATCGTTGTCAATTAATTGACATGCGATTGAGTATATATATATTATATCCATAGCCGTGAAAACTCTGCTCTCGACGCAATCATCTTCAGATTAAATGACACTTCACCGGATAATGTATAAAGATCAATACTCAATACATTTATTGCGTTCCATAATCAATGTTCCAAATTCCAAAAGCAAACTAATGCATAGAGATGAAATTACTTAATAATAATTAAAATTACAATAAGCAACTTTTCATTATGACACAAAATTGTGTTACTTGACAAAATCAAGAGGTCGAATAAATTATCTCATAAATGTAACATTAACAGACGTTTCTTTGCAACTAAAATACCCAACATACGTTCACTAACTAATATTATCCCGAACACAGCTCCAACTTTGCATCGCCTCGGACTCACTCCACAAAGGTGCAATTCGTTTCTAACTTTTCTAGGGCGGTAACCCTAAAATCGTTGTAGATTGACGCAACAATAAACAGACCTTATCATCTTTAAATAAAGTTCTTATTTCACTGGACAGGTATTGAGTGTGAAACGTTTCGGTATGTTCACAAAACATTTTGAAAGCGAGTTCTGTAGTTGCAATGTTTTTGCCAGCGCTTTACAGTGTAAGAATGACTTCGATAATCACGGGATACGCCTTCATGCACTCGGTACGAGCTTTGTATAGCTTGCTGCTAAACACATTTCAACATCTAAATATTAAATTGTCAGTCGTTTTCTATACAATCTTGTTTTGTTTATTTGCCCATAGGAAAGTTATGTCGTATGAAGCTTTGTGTTTCTATGCTAGTATAAAGGTTTGTGCTATGAGGAATGTATACACAGATATAATGGTTTGCAACTTTAAAATCTCAATACTAGGGTTTTATGTAAATTAAAATTAAATAAAAATTTGTTTATTGCCAAATATTACAATAATGTTGTGTTTTACTGTGGAACCACACTAGCCAAGCCTGTCCTGTGAGTGCCAGGTGCGATTACAATGGATGTCAGTCATTGTTCGCTCGGAGGACGTATAGTTTTTCGCCAAAACACATTAAAACTAATATACTACTATACCATTATTATTTACATTTGATTCAAAATTACGCACATAATATTAATTTCCTGAACGAACTAATTACAAATTACATCATTACTTTGACAAATGAACAAAGAGACTCGGTGTTTTGCAAGCTCTCACAGTCATTAATCCGCAAACCCAGGCATCGATTCAACATCAAACAATTTAGCACATCCTCTGACCTCATTTTTATTGCACTTCTAGCCGTACTAGTCTGTGGGTACGTTGACAGTTTTTTTTTCTTTATTGTTTAATAAAGATTAATTTTACTATTTGTTTAATTGTACCTCTCACTGTATCAACCGCAACAATATCCGTAGCACTAAGCGTGGTCTACAGGTAACGCATACCAAAGTCATCATCCTCCGCGCCTTTTCCCAACTAAGTTAAGGTCGGCTTTCAGTCTAACTATGATACGGCTGAACTGCGATATTTTATGTGTAGCGTCTCGTCTAACTACCATCAGACCTCCACAACCCAAGTACTAGGTGATGTCGAATTTCTGTAGTTAGACCAGGTTATCGGACTTTTTAGGGCTCCAACTACCCGTAACGAATGCCAAAGGAGTTCGTGTGGCAACCGGGACCGATGGCTTAACGTGCTTTCCAAGGAACGGAGAGGTCTCAATGTTTTAAGAATGGTCACCCATCCTAAGACTGACCTGGCTAGAAACACTTACTTTTGTAATGTGCTAACCTACTCGGTTACCACTTAGCCACGAGCCCCTCAACGCTCCTAAAGCATACCAAATTATGACTTAGCGAAAGATCTACAGCCTACCGTATCTATTTAGGCACTATTTTAATATTTTTTAACCGATAACATTCAAGAGGGCATAAAGATTTTAGAAAAGGCACGGTCAAGTAGTTTTCTTTACAATTCAATGTAATAATAATCTAATTTATTTTTATAGTAAACAGTATGATTCAGTACTAAATATGTCTGCACTCCAAAAGTTTCACACCCATTTTATCAAAAACAGAAGACATTCACATCTATGTGTCTGGGTGTAATTTATCTATAATCCATATTTATTTAGAAATATATAGGTATGTTTATCAGCAGTATGTTTACTATAGTAGTAGTTACAGGCTCTGCCAGACTGCAACGTTATTCGTTGAGAATTAGCTGAAACGCTTGTTCTTAACTGGCCTATTGGTCTAGTGGTTAGTGATCCTGACGCGTGAGCCAGAGGTCGTGAGCATGATCATCTGTTCTGTGCCTGGATTTAATTTATCTATAACATATTATGTATGTATTTAGAAATATATACTTAAGTATGTTTATCAGCACTCTAGTATAAGGAATTATACACTCACAGGCTCCGGCTAGTTTAGGATCCAACGTCCATGTGTGCGATGTGTCAAGTTATTATTAGTTAAAAAACCTACACTTCTTCCATTTTAACGTTATTCACGAATTCTACTAAACGATCATAAGGTATGACCATATCTTTTTGTTACACCTACCTTACCTCCGAAATTATGTTTACCAGGCAAACATTTTAAGTTTCTGTCATTGCGGTAAAGGCGATGAGAAAACTCGACATGCATTGCATGTTACCTGACTAAATTTGTTTCGTCATTACTCGAAGTTGTTTCTACCAAATTAGATGACTTACCCAAGGTAGATACATTCCTCGTCGTGACATATCTATTAAACACGGCACAGTTTAATTATTATTTGTTTTACTTGTACTCGTAGAAGAGGGTTGTAATAAGTTTATAAAGTTTTATGAGTTTAGTTGGATAACTGGGCGGTGTGTGTTTGTGGATTTGTAATTTGTAGTTATATGAATGTGTGTCACGTTTGTAATTGTGTTTTCGTGGGTAGAAATATCTTGAAAAGCAGGACGATAAGAAAAATGGATATTTTTCAGAAAAATTGTAAGGTTTTTTTAATAAAATGCTTGTAAATGAGTATATGTGTAGGTAATGTTTATTTTATATTTAAAAACATAATATTCTTTACGACAAAATGTGAAATGACTAATCTATCATCAACGTTGAACAATTCCATAAAACCTTTAGGAAAGAAACAAAAATGATGCCAGCTGAAATTGAAACACGCTCAACATCACATTTCCGAGAGCTTATAAAAGTAAAACACTCAATTCTCTTATAATTGAAGGTTGTTGAACATTGACTGCCATTTCGTCACTTCCAAAATCCAATTAATTACGTTCGTAAGCTAATCAAAACACTTGAATGAGCTTGTAAACTCAATACTCGTTACAACAAACTAAAGTGGTAATCATTAGACAGCTTCAGTTTCTCGAGAGGAGGTCCGGAGGGAGAGCAGGAGAGGATAAGATTTATTTTTATTTTAAATTATTGCCGAACAAGATTTACACAATATTCTGCCATAGACAATGGGTGTATAAAATTTAAATTCTATATATTATGTATATATAAATATATTTCTTGTAAATAATAGCTTATTTTACATAATATTACATATTATGTAAGTAATATTTCGAATAAAAATTAGCAATATAGCATTTACGGTATGACTATGGTTAGTATGACAAATTAAACTAAATGCTGTAAATAAAAAAAAATACGCTGACTAAATAAGACGCTAATTAACATCATGAAATTACGTCACATTGTAGACATTGTTTCATAATATTTCCTAAAAAGATTGCAAGTACACGTGCACCATGACTCCGCGGTCTCGACTTCAACCACGCCCATATGTTCTACCTATAATATTAGAAAATATATTCCGATTTTCAGTCTCCGTTGATTTAGACAGCAGAAGCGGCGGCAAAGATTTTTATATAATCGCATAATTAAAAATATGTTTTACTAAAAAATTTTAAGGGGAACCATCTCGATATTGTTATTAATATAAATTCAATGACTACTCCATTGACTGACATACTTTATTGTAATGTATTATTCAATAACTTTGTTTAATAACATAATAAGACATTTACTTCAAACGTTTCATGTAATCATTTTATTTGTAAATATATTTATTCCAGCCGTACGAAACTAGACTTTGTTTATTCCATATAAAGATAGTTGATCCTGTGATTTGTTAAACTATGAATATAGATGTGTTCTCGTAAGTTAATCCCGGTTTATCACCCACTCATCTCCCCGGGAGTCGTAAAGTGAGGAAAATGAGCGTGTGATCCAACTCAACTAGGATTGTATGTACAATCATATACAACATAATGTTGTAATATGTATACAAATGTAGCCGACGTGAAAGTTTTGTTACGGACGTGAAAGTTTGGAAAAATTAATTCTCAAAAATATTTTTTTGTAGACTATATCCATGGATCCAACTTTTAAACTTTCCATGATATACATATAATTATGTAATTAAGTATATTGACAGGAATTAACACGATCACGTACGTAATAAGTATTAGATACCTTTAAATTGCCTCAAGTTTCGACCCGATTGCACTAGCCGTGATCACAGGCTCACTGCCCGTGATATGGACAACTTCTTGCTACCGAGATACTTTACACGTTTTGACTCTGATAACCATTATATTACAGTATTTTAACTACTCCGTTGAATAACATTGTAAAGGTGCATGGCGTTAATTAAATCGTCACGTGGCATGGAAATGAGATGACAAACTCGCCGTATACATCAACCTACATAAATTTTGTATAAATTTTCTGAACGAGACGACTTTGTCATAAAAACAAAACAAAAGCTTATGACAATATATTACACTTACACGAGTAATTTCGTGCACGAGTATGCGTGCAGCAATCCAGCTATACGTATTTCATCATTTACGGAATCCAGCTATACGTACTTCATCATTTACGGAATCCAGCTATACGTACTTCATCATTTACGGAATCACTGAACGTTACATTGTCTTGTACGTAAAACTATGTTATTTCGTGATATAATTATATTTAATATGTACGTAAAACAATGTTTTTCTTGAGGTAATTTGATTAGAACATTTTTTTTGCACGATCGCGTAGTGGTTGGTTGGTGTGTGAAACCATTACGGCGCGGATCCCCGCGCCCGCGCACCGCCCGCCGCGGCCCATGCAGTTAGGCTCCAACATCTCTCCCCCCCTCGAAGACCGTGGTAGTTCGAGGACAAGCATCATCTAGTTTTCCATTTGGTAGAGGACAGAGATTGTTGACCGCACGACGCACAATGCCCTTTGATGTGTTGACATCTGCCACACGCGCGATGCCGTCTGCTCCAGGGTAGAGTTTATGGATCCGTCCCATTCGCCACTTCAGTGGAGGTAAGTTGGGTTCCTTGAGGACGACCATATCGCCTGGTAAAAGTTCACCCTTGTTGACTCGCCATTTGGACCTCTGTTGTAGCTCACAGAGGAACTCGTTGCGCCATCTCTCCCAAAAATGTTGCCTCATTTGTTCGAGCTGCAGGTATCGATTCAGTCTTGTTATCTTAATATCAGCCAGTGCTGGTGATGGTAGCGAGGTGAGAGGTTTACCGATCAGGAAGTGCCCCGGAGTTAAAGGAAGAAGGTCTGAAGGATCCGATGAAAGAGGAGTGAGGGGTCTTGAATTTAAAATAGCTTCGACCTGAATGAACAACGTCGATAACTCCTCGTACGTTAAATGATTTTGAGTTTTACCTAACATTCTATACAAGTGATGTTTGGCAGACTTGACGCCTGCCTCCCAAAGCCCACCAAAGTGGGGAGAGTAAGCCGGCGAGAATTTAAATTTAATACCCTCGTCGGCAGCGAATGATGAGATCGATTTATTGCTTGACTTTAAAAAATTACCTAAATCATTGTTTGCGCCCACGAAATTTCGACCATTGTCGCAATAAATTTCAGTAGGTTTTCCCCTACGTGAAATGAAACGTCGTAAACACAAGATGAACGTATCAGTGCTGAGATCAGATGCTACTTCGAGGTGAAGAGCTTTCGTTACAAAACATACGAAAAGGCATAGGTAGCTCTTAATTATTTTACATCCGCGTCCAACACGATCTTTTATAGGAAAAGGCCCTGCAAAGTCGACTCCAGAGATCTCGAAAGGTAAGTTAGGAGTCACCCTAGAAACTGGTAAGTTGCCCATTATGGGACTTATAGTTTTAGCCTTCATGATTCTACACAATCTACAATTGTTAACAGTGCTTCTCGCTAACCGTCGACCGCTGATAGGCCAATATATTTGACGTAAATTAGTAAGTAGTAATTGTGGGCCACAGTGTAGAAGTTTTTTATGTTCGTGGGCAAACAATAATTTAGTAAAGACGTGATTTGAATCTAATAGAATGGGATGCTTCCTATCATACGATTCCGATGCGCTCTGGATACGACCGCCTACGCGTAGGATGCCGTTTTCGTCTACAAAGGGTCTGAGAGATAACACACGGGATCTCGAAGGTAAACACTTTTTATTTAGTAGTATATTAATTTCAGATTCAAAACATTCTACTTGGTGTTGTTTAATTAAACAATTTAAAGAAGCTTCTTGTTCGTCAGTAGTTAAGTAACCTGTTCGTTTTGAATCTTTATGCTTTAGGTTATAAATGAATCTTAGTACGTAGGCCATACTACGTTGTAGGGCAGAGAAACTCGAGTGATTGCCAAAGTTCACTGTCCCACAAAGGTAAGTAATTTTAAGATCATTAGTAGAAGTAGTTGTAGCTAGCGTAGTAGTATAAGTTTTCCTTTCAGGCAGATCGTTAACAACCTTTAGATTATTAGGCCAATTGGACTGATTTTCCAATAAAAAGGTAGGCCCCTGCCACCATAAAGTGGCATTTTTAATGAGCTTGGGATCTAAGCCACGCGACGCGAGATCTGCAGGATTCTCAGTGCCTGGGACGTGGTGCCATGAGCCAGAAGCAGTTACCTGCTGAATTTCAGAAACACGATTGGAGACAAATGTCTTAAGATCTCGGGCATGAGAACTTAGCCAGCCAAGAACTACAGACGAGTCAGTCCAGTAAAATATTTTATCGAAGTCAAGTCTCAGAGCCTTTATGACCCTGGCTGATAAACGAGCTGCCAATAAAGCTCCACAAAGCTCCAAGCGTGGAATTGTTTGAGGTTTCAACGGAGCGACCTTAGTCTTAGCACAAAGAAGATTGGTAGCGACTCTACCTGACTTATCTATCGAACGTAAGTAGATGCAAGCTGCATATGCGTTTTGTGAAGCGTCACAAAATGCGTGGAGCTCAATACGTTCGGGAGCTTCACTTAAAGCGCATCTGGGAATTTGTAGAGATGATAAATTGTTTAAACCAGAAACAAAATTCATCCACATTCTTTCTATATCGGAAGGAATGGAGTCATCCCAGTCAAGCTTCGTTAGCCATAATTTTTGAAGTATTAATTTTGGAATAATAGTGCAAGCGCCTAGAAGGCCGAGAGGATCAAACAGCTTGGCTGAGTTTGATAAAATAGTTCTCTTTGTGGCTAAAGAAGGACATTGAAAATCAGTGGGGAAACGTAAGACGTCAGCGGCTGGATCCCATTTAAGGCCCAGGGTACTGGATTGTGAGCTAAAGTCCAAGTCTTTAGGTATAAGTGTACTTGGATTATTTTCAAAAATAGAAGGTACATTTGTACGAAACTTGCGTAATGGAAAGCAAGCAGAATGAAGAATTTCCGTTACTGTGTTGATAGTAGAAGCCAGGTCGGATTTACTATTACTTCCGGAAATATAGTCATCAACAAGAAAATCCGATTTGATTAGTTGAGATATTATCTCATCACTACACTCTTTAGATAACTGAAGTAAACACCTAGTACTGAGGAAGGGTGCAGAGGCAGTTCCGTACGTGACTGTATTCAATTGATATATTTTTATGGGAATGTCTTCACTATCACGCCATAAGATCATTTGCAGATGGCGCTGCTCAGGCTGAATGAGAACCTGCCTATACATTTTCTCGACGTCAGCTGAAACGACGTATTGATGCTGCCTAAATCTCAATAAAATTGAAAACAAGTCATCTTGGACTACGGGCCCTACGTATTGGATGTCGTTAAGAGATAAGCCAGATGACGTCTCAGCCGATGCGTCAAAAACCACCCTAAGCTTGGTAGTCTCACTGCTCTCTTTTATGACAGCGTGGTGAGGTAGGTAGCAGCCACGAGAGGGATTTGTGACCTCACTCATATGTCCCAGGCGTTCATACTCTTGCATGAAATTATTATATTCTTTACGAAAATTTGGATTTCTTTTCATTTTCTTCTCCATCTGATGCAACCTTTTTACAGCTATATGATGAGAGTCGCCTAGGACATCTGGTGATTCACGAAGAGGAATTTGCACGTTAAATCTACCATCTTTATCACGGTAAGTAGTCCCATTAAAGTGTTTCTCGCAATAAGTTTCGTCAATGGAAGGATAGACGTCAGAAGGTACTTCTTCTAACTCAAAAAACTTAGAAAGTTGAAGTTGAATATCTTTACTGAAGTGACAGAATGTACGATTAGATGTAGTACAATATTGCGCCGCCAGAGGACCGGCCACAATCCAACCCAATCGAGTTTCTTGAAGGAGTGGTTTGTTTAGACCAAGTTTTAATTGGGATGGACTAATCAAGTCCCAAAAGACGTCAGCTCCTAAAAGAATATCAATCTCTGATGGGTCACAGAAGCAAGGATCAGCCAATTGAATGTGGCTTGGAATGTCTAAGTCATCAACCAGTATTTGCATTTGAGGAAGTCTGTCTGTAATTAAAGGAAGGACGTAGCATTTTACAGCCATACTAAAGGAAGAAAAAGAAGACTGTATCACAAGATCGCAATGCTCTGTGATGTTGATGACCACATTGTTAAGTCCAGATACACACTGCAGCTGGTTGTTTATTTTATTCAAACCGATTCTAGCCGAAGCCCGTTCGGTGATAAAAGAAGACTGGCTACCGCTGTCCAGTAAAGCTCGTAAAACAAAGGATTTGCCATTGTTTGTCACCGTGACCAGAGCTGTAGAAAGAAGAGCTTGGTTAGAGGCGACAGCAGACATACTAACAACACAAGAAGGATCCACAGTCGATTGACTGGGGACAAAAGAATGTACCTTGGTACTTAGACTATTATTATAGTTTGTAGTTAGAAGAGAAGTTGACATATCGTCGGAACTTTGTGTCTGTGTCTGTGGAGAAGTCTGTGTAATAGGTAAAGAAGACTGCTTATGTAAAACAGAGTTATGTTTCTTTTTACAGATGCGACAACCACCGAGCCTGCATTGGAAAGACCTGTGACCACTACGCAGGCAGTTGTTACATAACTGCCACTGGAAAACCTTCGTTATGCGTTCCTCAACAGGCATCGATTTAAATTTAGGACAATCATATAACTTGTGGGTTTGTTTACAGGCGAGACAGCTATCGTTCGTTGGGGATTTTACAGTGGAAGGTGAGGAGACTGTAAACGCCTTAGATTTAATTAAACTATGGCGTTTGTCTAGCCTTTCAGTTTTGCTAGCATGAACAGTTTCTAATACCGTAGCTCGCTGACGGAGAAATTCAAAGAAATCAGTTAATTTTGTTGTATCCAAGGTGCTCCTAAACTCCTCCCAATCTCTAGCCGTCTTTGTGTCCAATTTACAAGAAGCCATGTATATAATGAGCGAGTCCCAATGGTCTGTCGGTTCTCCTAATGACATTAAAGCACATAAGTTTTTAGAAATTAAATCAATTAAGTCCCGTATGCCTTTTTCGGATTCTTTAGACATTGGTTCTATAGAAAACAAGCACTTGATATGTTCATTAATTAATAATCGCTTATTATTATATCTGTCGCAAAGGAGCGACCACGCGATCGAATAATTAGTAGATGTTGCCAGTATTGAATTTATGACAGCTTGGGCGGAACCTTCCAAATACGATTTCAAATAATGAAATTTACTGACGTCATCAAGGTCCTCATTGTTGTGAACAAGAGAGGTGTACATATTCCGAAACTCTAACCATTTATTTGGATCCCCATTAAACGGAGGAATTTTTAAAGGTGGCAATTTTAAATGTTTATGTTTTGAAGATTGAGAACCGCCTTGAGATGTAATATTTTTATTAGATTTGTTTTCGAAAACTTGAATTAACCCTTGAGCCTGTGCAATCAAACTAAACCATCTGTTCTCAATAATCTCCCTCTCTTCCATTTGGGATTGTTCATCCGCATGTAAAGATTCGATTTTACACTGTATCTCTTCAAAGTGAAATGAAAGATCTTGTAATTTGCTCAGTCTCAAAGTTATTTCATTGAACTGGGTTTTATCTATTTCGGTTTTCAAAATGGGGTTCAAAAACTTCTCAAAATATGTTATACGCGTCTTAATACGACCTCTCTCTGCAATCAGATCTTTCAATAGTTCAGCCATATTCGAAGCGCAAACAATAATATATTATATCAAAGTTAATCACAATATTAAAATTACAGTCAAAGGTTAAAAGTGCTAAGTATAAAGAAAAGCAATGAATACAACCTCGTAAACGCCGCACAAACCCTTCACAAAGGATCAGCTGATTGGCGAGCGTCTTATCACCGGCTGTCGACTCAGGTGCAGCGATGAATCAAGGTCGCGTTACGTCACGACAGCTGATCGGTAGGCACCGTGCACTTCTTACTTAACGCGCTGCTCGAAGTGGAAATTCTCGCCAATTGACTCCCGGAATTTCCTGGAATAGTCGGCCGATACGATAAACTAACTATTTAAATGCAAATTAAACGTAAATAAAGGGAAATGAACTGAAATTTAACGAAGTTAATAGAATGACTTGGATTTTTTAATTTAAGGAATTTATAACCGATTATTTGCATTAAACTAATGGAAAATGTTATAAACTAACTTGTAAGGCCAAAATACAGTAGAATATGATGAAATTAGTGTATGATTATCACGAAATAAGACAATTTTCACAGAAATTAGCAGATTATAAACAAGTGGAGGGTAAGTAACAAACATTTAACGGTGCAAGTCAACGATGCAATTAAAACAAATCGAAGCTAATTTAAGGAAAATAAGTTGTGAAATGGATAGGAATTGGGCGTACTTCCCTCGGATTGGATTGTTGCACCTGGTCTTCTGGGAAATATCGTCTTCCAGCGTCACTCAGTATCACGTCGGGGTCACCAAAATTTGTACGTAAAACTATGTTATTTCGTGATATAATTATATTTAATATGTACGTAAAACAATGTTTTTCTTGAGGTAATTTGATTAGAACATTTTTTTTGCACGATCGCGTAGTGGTTGGTTGGTGTGTGAAACCATTACGGCGCGGATCCCCGCGCCCGCGCACCGCCCGCCGCGGCCCATGCAGTTAGGCTCCAACAGTCTAGTTGCTATTCACGTCAGAATCAATCTTTATCTGTAAGGTTTTGGTATATTTCGGGGTATTTCAGACGAAACTCCAAATTTTAAAAAGTTGGTTGCTTCATAATATTAGTTTAAAACGGTCATTACCAACCAGTAAAATCACTCAAGACATACTATAGACAAAACATTATGCATCCAAAAATTTGTTTAACTTATTTCAACCTGATACTAGTAAAGTTTATGCTTCTATTCACCTTCACGTCAGCTCTGTAGTTATCACACTGGTTCCCTGGGGCCCTGGCTTACGGCCAGTTCACTCCCGACGAAAGACAATGTACTCAATGCGTTGAAAACTTTATTTTGCAGATATATTTATTCTCATCTTATCTTTTATGTCACTAAACTTTCTGGCGCTGTATTTTGCGTTGGACATGTTTTTCGCTCAAGTACTTTTATAAAAGAACCTTCAAGTACTCTTAACAAAATTTAAAAGCAACTGGTTTAAGGGTTCATAGAAAAAAAGTAACACAACACACAAAAAAAGTAAAATAAAAATTTATCACAACTGCTCTGAAGCAAGCTCCAGTTCTGCATAGCTTGGTACACATAATTACCTATCCGATATGGCTTATCATATATAAATCTTTGATTTCTTAACCAAACGTACATTATCCTGTTTATTTAGGTCAATTAGGTATCATTCAAATATATTTATGGGGTAGGACAATGCGGGCCCAAACACATTACATTCCCTACCTTTGATTTGCGGGTTAGGTAAGGAAATCCTGAATTTACTCACGTCCGTTAAGGTTGAGACCCTTTAAGGTAAATGCTTGGAGAGCAACTAATTTTGTTTACAAAAGACGCCAACAGTTATTGGCTTTCCTCTTATTGTGTGTTACACCTGTAAAACTTCTATACACGTTCATTTTAATAATGTATACAATAAAATAAATTAGAAATCAGCATGAGCATTTACAGAGAGACTGATCATATTACCTACTTTTATAATTAGGAGTTTTAGTGTGTAAAAAATCATGTAGATCGTCCTAATCAGTCAGGTAATAAAACGACAATGGTAATATAGTTTTTTCGATTTTAATATATTATTCATTTAAAATTTTAAGCGGTTACTTCACGTAAGGTATAGTGGAGGCGTCCTTTAAACTTAAGTGTGCTGCATTAGTTTAAAGGACGACTCTTCGTAGAAGAATGTTGTTGGAACTGCTTGGTTTTGCTTACAATGAGTGGAGTCTGCTTATAGATAATGTTTCGCAGCTATTACGAGAAGTTTTATCTTTTAAAAAGGTTACCATCATACCTTGGATATTACTTATGTTGGAAATATTCGTAAGCTAAGATGACTGTTTGACCTCCAGTTGAGGTAATGCTACACCATAGACTTATCGGAATAGGCAAATAAGTTTATAGGTTCAAGGTAAAGAAAAAACCTTGAAACTTTTCCAGAAATGAAACGCTATAAACATTAAATGCTGCTGAAGTGGACTTGTCATATTTCACGATCAGACCAGATCAAGGCTCTCTCCAATTTAGTTGTCTTTTCCATGTAGTACGGAAGAGAGTGTAGGTATTCATCAAAAGCGATTAAGCTCAAGGGTTAAATACCAACAAACAAATCAGTTCTTTTAGTAAAAACACAATTCTGTCACCAGCTGAGCAACACGACACCCGCATTGTACTAATCTCTACATGAAAGCGTAAGAAAATACGATAGGTCTTAAACCCATCGTATTTTCAGATTAACAGTTTCTGATAACGCCCATTAGGACGTCGATACCTTCCATCATCAGTTTGTTCGGGTTTATAGCGCACTTTGATACCAACGATAAGGTTTAACGCTTTCAATATATTATTATAATAAATTTCGATAGTCCTTAAAGCGTTTAATGCGCTGTAAAAAGCATTCGTTTTAATGTATTTTGATAATATGTGATTCTCTTCAACAGTTTCAATAAAATCCTTTATGATTGTTGACACGATATAAACCAATTTAATGATTAAAGTAAAAGAGCTTTGTGGAAGGTATTAAGATAGATAGATAGAATATTCTTTATTGTACACCATTAAATAAAATTAATTGGAACAGATCATGGCTTAAAAATAGAGTACAATGGGCGGTCTTATCGCTACTAGCGATCTCTAAAAGACAACCTTTAGATGGAGATAATTATAGAAGTATTAAATAAAAGCAATATAGAAAATACAGACAAGTATTTACACGTATTAAGCAAGATTTTTAGAGTCTACGCCTAAGAGAAATGGCAAACAAAACATTGAACACCATGACTAGAACAGTGACTCGTCTGACGAACAGAGGTTTGCCTCAAACTAAATATATCTATAGCTTCGAACAAAACGAATGATTACTGAATGAATAACAAATATCGAATTTGCCAGTTGACGCACAAAATCTTAATTGTAAATGTGTGAAGAAATTTTAAAGAACAAGGCAGCAAATTACGTTTTAGATTTTTTTTCTAAACAAGTGAACACACATGTGACATCTCTACAAATAATAAAAACAGACATATCCATCGATTTTCGAAAATTTTGTATGTTTATCTGCTTGTCTGTGCGATTGTGCGTATTAATCTCAGAAAGGACTCAACTAACGTGTATGCGGTTTTCACTGATATATAGTGGCAGACTTGAGGTAACATTGTTATTGTTATTTCAATCGATTTATAAATAAAAAAGGGCTGTTTTCTCGTGGACAGATATGTCTATTCAAAAAATACGCGAACGAACAGCTAGTATCTTAATATATAATGACCCATATAACCGTATTAATGTATATGGTTATTAGGGCTATATATTACTATTTATTTTGTTTGAAAAAATTCAGTTTTGATTTTTTAATACAATAGATTTTCTTTTAATTTAACTTATACCTAGTTAAAAACCATGTTTTTATTTAATAACAACTGTCTCACGCACTATGTATAAAGCTCTAAGTGGGCAAATTGGTCGGGATACCAACCTCGAAAAGCATAGGAAAGGGCGAGGGGTGAGTAAGTTAAAAAACACACATACATGTGTAAATGAACACAATATATGCCCATTGCAATTTAAAGATTTTTTTTTAATAATTCACGAGCATTTAATAGTGGCAAAATGTTGCTAATTTTATTTTGTAGGAAGCAGAGATAATCAGACAGGAAATTCTGAACAATAAAGTTTTTTAATTAATATGAACGGATGTGCAGGACGGTCTGAAACTTGTGTAGCTTGCCTTTTAGTGAAACAGCATTCATGCGAGATATTTATCGTTTGCATTGTTTCGTTTGTCATCTATTGTTCACTTTATATGTTAAATAGTTTCACTTTGCATCTGGATTCATCCAATAATCGGATCAACGACAAAAGAAGAAAACGCTGTCTTAAAGAAACAGGACAATTTTTCATTTTTTTTTTGTATTTATTGCAACCGGGAAGCATATTTTGTTCTCGTAGAACAGGTATCCTAATTTATCGCTAGTTTTGGTAAACGTTGTGTGTCCGGTAATTCTGTATAATATATGTTAAATCATATCTTTCATGACATGTAGGTAATTTCCCTAAGGTAGACTGCATTTGGCCACAAGAGACGGTCCTTGATGTAGTTTGGTTCTTTTTACTAAAGTCCTGGTTATAAAGTCAAAGTAAATTATCTTTGTAAAGAATAAGGACTGTTTTAAAACAAAAGAGACGTTGCCAACTTTACTTGTTGTGTATTGTGATTCAAGGTTATGGCAGTCATGAGTAAGTGGCGTGATATCTACAAGGAAGTAACCACTCACGTACAAACAAATAAGAGATCACGTCCACTGCCATAACAACAAATAAATGCGTCAGCAGAATACAGTTACACGCGCAAACCCATCTCTCAAGTGAATGTAAATAACTAGTATATAAGTCACTGTAAATAAATCAATAATTTGATATTCGAGAGTCACAGAAGTCTTTCAACACCTCCGCAAAATTGGTGACACCGACGTGATCCTTGTTGAGCGACGGACTGGTTTTTGCCTGCCGGTCTCAACTGATCACGGACACAATATTGAGCGACGGGACTGGGATTTTTCCTGCCGGTCTCAACCGATTGCCAAACTCGCGAATAGCACATTTCCGTTGGTTTCCCACAAGCGGGTTCCACCAACGGGAATTTCAAGAGGCTCATAGAAAATAGAAACAAAACATCGCGACATGGCACCAATCATTGTAACACCCACTAAAATTCAGGGCACTTCGTCAGGAGAAACTAACGATCTCACTGCGTTTCGACTGCGACTCTGGTTTGCCCAATTCGAGGCAATCGTCGCTCCACAGAAGCAAGGCGACGAATACAAATATAACAACGTCATCGCAAAGCTGCCAAAAGATGTTATACATCAGGTTAGTGACATACTTCACTGCCCTTTTTTTTTTTTTGTGCGTGTGGAAACCCCCTCGGGCCGAATCGAACTGACTAAAACCACACGGTGTGCCGTACTGCGCCCTAAGCAGGAGGGATCCGGGAACAGCTTTTATTAAGACATCCGGACCCCCCCTAGCGCCTGCCCGCAAAAGCGAGGGCACCACCTTCGGGTAAAAACCTCTCAATTAGGCGACGTCCAGGCACACGCGGACGCCGCCTCCTCGCGGGGGGCCACTATAGCGGGTGAAGGGGAAAAACCCGTCCCGTCCACCCGCGGCCACACTCAGGGCGGCATGAGACGCTAGTAAGTGCGCCTCCGCCGCCCGGTTCGCCGGCGGCGAATTAGGTCCGAGTGGAGATCGTCCTCCCGGACCCTTTCCGCCGCCTCCTTCTGCGAGATGACGTCCTCACAGAAGGTCGCGACCGCGGTAAAATTCTTGTCGCTACCGGCCATGGAGCGTATGACGGCCGGTAGCGAGAGATCCCCTCCGATGACTGCAGTGAGGGCCCGACGCTGCGTCGCCCAGGCGGAGCAAACCGCCAGCGTGTGCTGAGCCGAGTCCTCACTACAGTCGCAGTGGTGACAGGCGGGACTCAGTTCCCTCCTAGCGACCGAGTGCTGGTACTTCCCGAAGCAGCCGTGCCCGGAAAGAACCTGCGTCAGTCGGAAGGAAAGGGTCCCGTGCTGCCGCCCTGCCCACTCGACGATGACCGGCTGGAGCGCCTCCACGGCGGCAAAGCCAGCACGTGGAGCCTCCAGCCGGGACGACCAACGAGCCATGGTGGCTCGGCGAGCGGCCTCACGCCATTCGCGTACCTCTTCGGGCGGGGGCCGACTGCCGCTTCCCGCCCGGAACTCAGCCGTTCGCCGATATACTTCGGCGAGCACTTCCGCCTCCAAATCCCACGGGGGAGTCCCGGCCAACAAGCACGCCGCCTCCGTCGACACGGTGCGGTATCCGCGTATGGCTCTAACCGCCATAACCCTCTGAGGGCGCCAGAGGCGCGCCCTATTCTGTTCGGTCAGAGCTCCCGCCCACACCGGTGCACCGTACAGTGCCATTGACCGGACAACCCCCGTGTACAACCGTCTTGTAGCGACGCTGGGTCCGCCCAATTTGGCAAGAGTCGCCCAAGGGCGGACGCAGCGCCGACCAGCTTCGGAGCAAGCTGTCGGAAGTGCTCGTAGAAGAGCCACCTACCGTCGAGGATCAGGCCCAGATACCTTATGTGGGCCCGAACCGGTACGAGAACCGAGTTGACTACGATGGAGGCGCCCGGGGGTGGTCCACGACGAGGCCCATGAAATAAAAGGGCCTTCGTCTTATCCAGGGCCACCCGCAGACCCAGCGCCTCGATGCGACCGACCACCAGAGAGACACCTCTGGTGGCCAAACGCGCCGCCTCTTGGAAGTTCGCCCCCCGGGCTGTGACCAGTGTGTCGTCGGCGTAACAGATTACGCCCAGCCCGGGGGGGAAGTCGCCTCGAAGGGCCCAGTCGTACCCCATGTTCCACAGGAGTGGTCCAAGGACAGACCCCTGCGGAACACCGCACGACATGGGCCGACTACTCAAAACACCATCTCGGTCCTCGTACATGACGGTACGCTCCTCTAGATAGTCTGCCACTAGCCGCCTCAGGTACCCTGGCACTCCGTGATAGTGGAGTGCTTCCCTGATGCAGCTGAATGGCAGACTATTGAACGCGTTGGCGATGTCCAACGACACCGCCAACAGCACGCCGCCAGCTCACTACCTCTTCGGTCACGGCCCTCATATACTTCACTGCCCTGCCAACACCTCCGCAAAAAAGGTTACCAATGTGGTTACATGATTATTAAAGACAGGATTTGAGGCACAAGCGCGGTAGTGACGAGGCAACCGGTTTGTCTCGCTATCGCTTAGGTACATGGTTACTTAGTGCTTAGTTAACATTACTGAGTGCCTACATATTTATTTCATAAAATTCTTTAAAGATTGCTTGAAATCATAATTTTTTTTACTAAATAATTTAGACCAACACATAATGTCGTCGCAATCATAGGTTGATTTGTCGAAAGTAAAATTAGTATAACGATAAATGACATATAAAGAAATATTTTCTAAGCTTCAATGAGTCCAACCTTTTAAAACGTGGTCTGTAAAGTAGACTTCTTAAAAATTTCTATTTCACTCATGATATCAAAAGGCTCTTTTGAAAGAACATTTTTTGAATTATGTATCTGGCCAAATGTATGTAATTTATGTTATTTCCCGTGCGTGAGATGTGTCAAGTTATTAGTATTATTATGTATTATTGTTTTTCTTTAGGAAAAAAAGAAAGAATTAAATAGTCGTAGCTTGCGTCCGCATCCTTCGCTCGGATTAAATTTGTTGAACTATCCCTCTTGAACAGATATTTTTTCTAGGTCTATGATGAAACCCTATATCCGTTGGTTGAGTAGTTAGGGCGTGAAAATGTAACAAACAAACAAACAGACTCACATTCGAATTTATAATATTAGTAAGCAAATAAAGCTAACCAGCAGCGTGTATAGACTAGGTCAAAAATTTACACTAGTTACTTGACAATGTGTCCAAAGCTGGTCAACCCGTTTAAATTGGACATCAAAGTCCATCAAGGTTGACGTATTGAGATCAAAATTAAAGCTCACTCGTACATGGTCAACCCGTTTAAATTGGACATCAAAGTCCATCAAGGTTGACGTATTGAGATCAAAATTAAAGTTCACACACAGGTATTCAATTCATTCCATTATACGGTAGTAGCATTGATTAACATTGCCGGTGCTCAATGGGTCGGACGGGCCCCGCTCGATCTAACACGCCTCATTAGCGACAACCTTTCATCTGATTAACTGCCAGCCTTTTAAATACCCTTATATTTCCTGTTTTGTTACCCAGGACTCAGTCATGGACCATGACACATTATACATGGACAATGGCGTTTGTTAAGAGCTGTATGCTATAGGACTGAGCTGTGGATTATTGAAAGAAATTTTTAGAAACAGGCTAATTGGTTTAGTCTTTTGTTGAAAATGAGTTTCGTTGTTTGGTTAACAATGGGTATGTCAATGTAAATTGAATAGAAAAAGAAATTTGTTAGTGATTTATCGTATAATATATCAATATATAAAGCTAGTCAGTACCTAACTATATTGAGTACAACGTATCATGAAAAGTGCCTCGTTAAGCACACACTAAGGCTTGTAGTTCAAAGCTGCTAAATTTTAATAAAAGTTTATATTCGTGTTTCTAAAAATTAATTGCGTCAAATACAGGATAACAACGTTATGAATGAAAAAGTGATGTTTGAACGGGGTATCTTGTGCTCATTACTTTTTAGGGGTTATATCGCTTTTTTACGATGGACCATTTTGTTGAGGCTTAGTCTGAAAAAGTTATATTTTAACAACCTGCAATAAAATTCTTTCTGTCGCCGAAACATGTAATTCTAGCTACAAAAAATGTTCGACGTTTAACGTCGACAAGCAACTTTCAGAACAAAAGACGAGATTTTTACTACTAATGGCACTATTATCACGCACAAAGCAATAAATGTATGAAATGGCTTATAAACCTTTGTTTATTGGTCAAATATCAAGCATAACTCAATTTATATAGGACTCAATTTACCTCGCAGGGGCCATGGTGTTATTCAATATTCTTTTCCTACTATCTTCCAGCCAACGCAGTTCTTTTCACGAAGTTTTCTCTGTTTCAACGACAAGTCTCATGTGTACTTGTGAACACGTAATTAGTTAGTCAACACCACTAATTGCTATCGACATAAGATTTATGATCCAGCCTTGTTTTTGCTGTATGCAAATTGATTTATGCATTAATGTTTATAGCAGTACTTCCACTTAATCCTCCTTACAAATTAATTTTATGATCTAATTTTAATCTAAGCTTCCTAGGACACGAGTATACTACTTAATGATAAATGAATTTATTTTGAAAATAGGTCGTTTTAGACACTTTTACACGTTGATTTTTCTTCTTTAAAGCTAAATGGGGCATAAAATTAAGTAGTAAACCTTTTCGTGTCGTATATTCCTAGGAAAATCTATTACCTGCATTTACCAAAATAAGAATATTTGTCAAAGTATTTCATTAGTATCCAAAGTCGTGTCCATTACGGAAACCCACCTCAGGTTAGTATGTTTATTTCATTAAACCTCCATCCAAAAATTGTTGAAAAACTAACATCGTCCTTGAGAAAACATTATCAAAATTGTTTTTCAAAAATAAAAATAAATGTGTTTTATCAATTTATAAATTTTACACCTACATGGGTAATATTTTAGAATGAAAAATTATGAATAAAAAATTAAATTGACTTGGAAAAATGGCAACTAATTCACGATTCTCGGATGGAACATTTAACTTACGTTCATGTGTTATATGGTTGTAAATATTAAACTTGGTCTTCAAAAGGGATAATGAATTAAAGACGTTTTAATTTTCCGGATCACATTTTGCAAAACAGAGTGAGGTGAGGACCTCACATCAAAACCTTCTACTTCTTTAAATGGTTTGACACGAAGAACGCACGTCGTAAGAAACGCGTTCAGTAAGATATATTAAAATACGTTTCTATTACCCGATAGGAACATCACGACTGAAATACTTCTATTACAGATATGTATATGTATCCCCGAAGGGGTAGGCAGAGGAATGATATACACCCACATTTTGACAACTATAATTTGGTGTATATTGGTGGGAATAGGGTTCAAATCTATTCGCCGCTAAGTCCGAGCCGAGTCATTTTAATGATATAATATAAAGCTATTTCCATTACACAAAAGAGTTTAACATTTTTTTTAGAAATACAAAGACCCAAAAAAAATTGTGAACAAACCGAACCTTCATGACAGAGTGTTCTAATTACAAAAAACTACAAAATAACAAACGAAACTTATAATTAGTGATAACATCAGAAATAAAACAAAATTAGTGGTAGTGGTGTTTTATGTCCATGTATAGTGCTCGCCGGCGCTATCACAAATCGTATCGGGTTGATTGCCCCTCCTAACTAATAGTGCACGAGTGCTGTTGTAGTTTCAGCTTGAATTACTAGTGACAGCGGTTAGTGTCAGCCAACATTTAAAATACCACAAGGAAAAATTAATGCATATGTTTAATTGTATCTAGAAACCTCTCATGATTTTGTGATTATACCTACATGTTACAGATACGTATCATGATCTTTTGTGAAATTGTTTTCAAGCATTTCAGTATATAATATATTGCAGTATAGTAAATAGTACAGAACTGAGAATAAGTAAGAGGTGTGATGCGGGCGGGGCACACGCGCCCTATCTATAAAACAAACGCAGTTGCGTTGCTCAGAGCTTCGGCAAACACTTCCTTGAAAAAAAAAACAATAATTATGCCAAGTTGCGTGATAATTAGGTGTCGAAATAGATTGGTAGACAAGTGTATTTTGATTTTGCCAATGCTAATTCTATTTAACCTTTTTCTAAAAAGCAGATTGTCGTCTATGGTTTGTTTCACAAACGTCAAGGTGTTTAGAGCGTATTATTTAAGGGGGCGTCCATTAATTACGTAAGGCTTGAGAGGGGGGGGGGGGTTGATCTAAATCTCAGTAAACCACATAATCACATAAAAAAAATTCGTACGAAACGGTAAAAAGTCATTCTTGAGACCCCTCTGATTCTGATGACTCCCTATGGAATATAATAATTATTCTTCTTTTGCTATTTAGGTACATACTTCATTGTTAAATAAATCCAACACAATCAAGCAGATTACTTTTTTTTCACAAAAAATATGCAGTTTAAAAAATCTCACGTGACATTGATGGGGGGAGGGGATTAGGAAATCGAGCTAAATCTACACATCCGACATGTCATCAAAGGGAACGAGGTCAATAAAAATATATTACTCCACGTAATAAATGGATGCCTATTCATAATTTTTGAAGTTGGAAAGGTGATTTTCGCGTACCTAGTATTTTAAGTTTATTGTAAGTACAATTCCTCGTTATGGGCAGTCTACAAAAGTTGCTACGAGTGCATTTTGCAGAAATTATAACAATTATCACTACATCAATAAATTATAAGCTGATTGTAAAAATAGCCGGTTTGTTTCGTTTTCGATAAGGCTCGGTAGCGATCGCTTCGTGTCGAATGCGTTTGTAAAAAGTGTCACTTGTCTACCGTTTCAAAGATCTTAACGCTTAGTCACGTGATATTTCTTTGGCTTACGTCCATCCCATACCTTTACTTTTCTATTCTACTGTCGCTATAGAAAATGAAGTGCCACTTGTCTACAGGGGCAGGACTGCAGTGTGTCCAAATGAAGGACATCATTTCATCAGTAAGTCTAAAAACTTTTGTTCTTAAGTAATATTAACAAATATTAACAAAGTATTATGTAATTTGGTAGAGAAACCCATTATGATCTTATCTATTAAAACAATTGTAATACACTGAGTATTATATATATTAACTATATATGAATTACGAGAGCACGTAATGAACTACATTGCATACAGGAATTGCTTTCAGACTATGTGTGTGTGTGTGGTTTCATAAGTTATGTGATTCTTGTGTCTAGATATACAGGTCTTGTCTGTGATCTGTAATACTATCTGTCTATCCCCTAGGCAATACAATCGTGAATATTTAATACGTGTTTAAATTGTCATAGGCTTCTTAATTTTAATCAGGTAATTATTACATCTACAGCTAGAGTTAAAAATACTTTTATAGTATTTGTGTTTAAAATGGCGCGCATTTCTTATAAATAATTTAATCTATTACTTTTAAATATGGGGCTTAGCTTAAATAATATTTATTTTATTTGAAAAGAATTGCCCACAAAGTGGTTAAGAGCTTTTACTACGTGGCTAATCTATGCCCATACAAAATTATTGATAATAAAGGTTTTTTTTTTCAGTTCCTAAAATAAAATCTCCCAAACAGAAGCAATTTATTTGTTTCATTCTTATGTTATTCCCATATTCATATAAATAATTTCAAACACGATTGACAGTAGAAAAGCATTACTTTTGACAAATCATATTAATTGTTTGTAATTGTAAGGGGCCAATTAAAAATTATTGACCATTTAATTATTACTTTCTTTCTAGCAAGTGCTTTCAAAATAAATAAGAATATTAAAATAATAATTAGAGCTATAAAAGGTAATACGGGTTTCAAAATACTTTGGACGTGGAAAATAATAAATGGAAATGTGGATATGCTGGGAAGCAGAAGTACGGGGAAATAAACGTTCCGATAAAATACTTCAAAAATCGGATGGATCTTTAGTAACTAGTACCAAACGGAACTGAGAATTTGGAAAACTACTAACTGGAACTAACGAAGTGATTTAAGTAAGTATGTCTGTTTTGATTCGTTGAACACAATAATATATTTTTTTAACCGATCCTTGACATACAGCGTTAAGATTGATTAATCAAATTATTCGTTACCTGGCTTCTAGCCAGGTAACGAATAATCAGAAATTAGAAATATTTCTATACGACCCGTCGGATCCTTGTCCTTGTGTTTTAATGTACTTTTCTTTTTTAAGAGGGCTTACTTGACCTAATCGGAAATCAAGGTGTTTAAAACCCCCCTTTATAAGCTAACGGCGTATCCCAATTCCTAACATGAGTTTAGTGAGAGATTGATGACAACACGTGTGAAGAGTTATGTTACTTGTCTTAGAAAAGGGTCAGATCAGCGATTACTAGCTAAAGAACGAGGTATTCGTAGAAGTCCTTCTACGATTCATTCATCTTTTTTTCAGTGAGATGTGACGAGTGGTGTGAGGTGTTAGGGTGAGGAGGATTGTGTAAGCAATAAGTGGTACAATTAAAATAGGGTAATGAGCTTAGCTCAACTAAGTCGACAAGTTCGTATAACTTATATTATATCTCTTTCATAGGGAATATGCATGTATTTTTTTTATCTTTTATTGACTTGTTCCATCATTGTACCCTAATAAAAAATATAAATACCCTTGACAATGTTCAAATTAATTTTTAAAATAACATTGAAAACATCGATAAAATTTGATCTGTTTGAACGCCGCCATATTTCGCGGGCCTTGGATGACGTCACGTTCCACTGTTAGTGTTTGTTTCATAAACTTATTTGAAGTGTTACAGTAATTTTATACCGATTTCCAGTTGTAATTACTTTTTATTGTAATTAATAGACGGTGGATAGAGTTAAAAAACCATTTTATAGGTATTGCCTTGTCCCTTAGTGTAAAAACACTATAAGAAGTACACCCGATACAGTATTTTTTCCTGTACAAAATAATAATGTAAAATACGAAAACACTGGTGTACATTAATGAGAAGAGATGAAGTATCTTTAATATCGTGTTTATATTGTTGTGAAGATCACTATAATGTAAGCATATTACAATTTAATGGCAAGTATAGTGTGAATTAGTCAGCAGTAATTTATGTTTGTTATAAATATCAAGCAGAAGGCAACTTGCTTGTCTACTTAAACTAGGTAACAAAAGTCCAATAAAACTTCATGAATATAACTAACTATACATATCTTACCTATCCTTTAGATTATAATATAACAAGTATTATAGTAATTACCTTGCGGCTTTCACTCCTTTAACCTCAGCGGACGTAAAATCTGGATTTGATGCAAAATATATAGTCATCATGAATGCACCTATTTTCGGTAGATTGTCCGATTGTGCTTTGACAAAACTACATTAGATGATTTCTAATATCAGTAGAATGCTAGAATGCTTAAATTGCACTAGCTAAGAGCAAAAACTACAGGAACATCTATCTTTCTCCGTAACACTACGAATACAAGCGCCGATATATAACAGAACGTGGAATGTCACGTCATGTTTTGTTTCGACCAATGGTGAAGCGTTTTGCATAGTTGAATTTCGCGCCCTTATTTTGAATATTTTATTAATATTTTTTGCAATTAAACACGAACTAAATAAGAAAATAATTGTTTAGGCATAATATCTGGACAACAAAGATTTAAGGGAAAATTAATCAAGTAAGTTTAAACAACATGCATATTCCCTATTATGAAGTGACATTCAAAGGGATCCATTTCCTATAACTCTCTTATATCTAAGCAGCGCTTAAACACAAATATAACAAATACCTATTCCAGGTTTAATTTATCAATGTTCCAATTCTCTATCCCGCATCAAAGTAATCTGAGGTATGTCTGAAAAGGTTCTACCGATCGTTCACTGAACGAATGACATCACTCCCGGCGCAAATTGAATTTAAATTTACCTAATTTTTAAAACCTTTATCGATAGACCTTTCTATTGATTACAAGATGAACTCGTTAATAATAATTGCGTAACTGGGAAGTTCTAGGCTGGCCGCCAGACCTTAGTAATGGATTTATATTGATGACATCATTATTAAGGGATCTACAGATAGACTAACGAAGATTAGAGAAGTTTATGACTTTGACCTGAATGTTCGTATATTTTATCAACTTAAAGCGAAATAGTTTTAAATTATGAATCTTTTACTGTTATTTTCTTTGTATAATATTATAATAAATTACAACAATAACAGTTGTAAAATCGACTTTAATGTGTCTGAACTATGGAACTTGAAACTTACATAGCTCTTTTGCAATATTGGGGTTTAAAAGTCGTTTTAACAGTAGTTTTTAATTTTTCTACTACTCTGAAATTAAAATTGACGATATTGCGTATCCTACACACCGAAATTCTAAATCAATCACCAAAAGTCAATTAATGAAAGAGATGAACCCACCTTTAACAATGCTGTGAATTACTCGTATATTAGAATGCAAGGGCAAAGAGACGTTAGTTAGACGTTTTGCTATTGTAGTTTTATTACCTCTGCCTAAGACTTCGGGAATATATCCCTAAGAATATGTATGTGTATGTATGTACTTTATAAGTGGCACTGACTACTTAAAGTTTACTACCAAAATAGAGTAAAATCTACATACTGTAATGTATCTCTGTAACTTGTGTGTATCTTAAATCACAAGATACATCTAAAGCGTTTATAGTGAGCCATTTCCCCAACCACTTAAATATAAAACATTGGATGAGGAACGTCCGAAGCCGTCGCATTGCCGCAATAAATCGTCAACCACCATATCCGTCATTTTGACGGTTGCGTATATACGTCACAGCGACGTACGAGCCGTCAATTATTTATGCTTACGGCAACATCTCGCTAATTGTGTTACGAGCACACGCCCGCCTCCCGTTGACATGTTGATACAAATGAACATGTGTTTTTTTCATTCAGTTCCACGTAATTGAGACTTGTGATAGGTGTGATGTGTTAATTTATTTCGATTCTTTTGGGAATGGAACACTCAGAGTTGTTTATTATTGTAACCCTAATTAAAGTTCTTTATAGTTTTGTATACGATCCACATCGTTGAACTGTCCATACATTTAGCGGCCGCGCTTCTGGGGTAGGTAAATGGTGATAAACTAAAAAGTTATTTATAACAAAAAAAACGCATATTCTAATGATCAAGTACAAATTAATAGTTCATTTCATAAACGTGATAAAAGTACGTGAAAGAGCAGAACGTGTTATCAGTAAATATATACAAACATAACAATGACAATTCTACTTCTTCAAGGTAAATCTCAATTTAGCGAAGAAAAGAAGGTAATCACTTTTAAACAGTATTGTCCTTAAACCTTGATAGGCCCTTAATCCTCATTTACATTACTCGATACTTATCCTTAAATTTGCATTAAAGTATTTTACGCCACCATTTTTGCTGTCAGTAACATACATAAATGTACATATTTTCACACTTGCTATCCTAGTTTATGTTTTATGTTTCTTCTCTTTCTTTTTATCTCGAGAACTGTCATTTCATTAATTTAATGAAATTGTTGTTTCGGTTACGAGTGATTCGGCACACATTTGTATGAAATAGAGAACTTAACCACATGAATTGACTGATATTGAGACAGCCAGATTAATCTATTTTAGTTATTTTATTTATGGTATTCTACTATGGGAAACGGGAAAAATCTTTGTAGTGCAGAAGAGAGCCATCCGGGCAATTCATAACTTATTCATAACAATTGTTATTCACTGGGGCAGAAATTTAAAGAAAATAAGCATAATGCTTTTATTATCAGGCATGTCTGTATATTTATGAAAATTGTATATGTTTTCAATAAAATAAAGATCAGTTTAAAAAAAGTGGTATACACTCTTTTATTAGATATCATAAACATCAACTTATTGTACCTGCCTCTCTAGGCTCCAAATAATTAACAAGTCGTTTCGGGGTCTATGTGTGCGATTTAAAATAAAATCCTAAATAATATACAAATTTTAAGTTTCATTAAATGTCCTCAATAAAACAGAAACTATACGTCAAAGGCTATTACCAAATAGTGGATTATATGAAAGATAAAAACGCTTAGGATTATGTGGTTTTTGGATTAATAGGTTATTTCAAATATTTCATGGAAATGTAATGTGAGCTAAAATTTACTTTAATTTTATGTTGTTTAGTTTTCAGTATCCTTATTCTCAAAGCTTAATTTTTGTTTACTTACTTTGAATCTTAATAGCATAATAGATCACAACACAACAGTAATGTAATACCTTTCACTAAACATCGTAAAACTATCTGGTGATTTAAAAGAGTCACCGTGAGTTTGTTTGCCAGATTTGATTTGAGTGATATGAGATGTGTCGCAAGTCTCAAATATTTGGAAATGCGCCGTTATAGGTCGGTGATATGGTATGGTGATATTGTATAACACTTGCAGATGGCGATCTTAACTATTTGCAACTCGATATTATTATTTATTTATTCTTATAATAATTATCTAACTTTCGACAAAGCAACCTATTGTTGCGGTAACATTGTGTTGATCTTTAATCTTTTGTTACAAAAAAAGACTATTTCAAGCAATTTTTAAGGAATTTTATTAAATAAAGATATTTTGACTAAGTTTCTTTCTAAATTTGCTTGATCAGACTTTCTACTGACGAAAAGTGAATGAAAACATGCAAGTGAGCTTGCATATTTTCGTAGCTGAATGTATTATTATACACTTATCTGATATTAAAGTATCGCTCAATACAAACAAATTATTCAAATGAAATTATTAATGGTCAACTTTATATTATAATATATAACATGCAAACGTATTTCGGAAATTTCCATTTTGACTTTAATTACACTACGGTGAAGTACGGTTTTAATCACAGCGGATGATGTATCAATTTAACGCACAACAACAGGGCACGAATTATTCCATACTACGAATAACTATCCCTACTTTACATTATTTAATTAAATAAAGTACTAAATTGTTTTGTTTGATCGTTTATTTGTTTGTTTAAAAGCGCTCATCTCTAGAAATAGCAGTCAGATTCAAAAATATATATAATATATAACAAATATTTTTGTATTGGATAGTCTTTCATTGAGGAAAGTTATAGGTAACATCACGCTACCGCCTTTAGGAGCGCCGAATTGACTTTAAGCGCTCTGGTAAAACTGCCGGGAACGATTAGTCCGAAATAAAACGTTATTGGTGATCAAAGGACTAAGGATTTTGGTATTGTTTTTTTTTATGTTATAGGGGGCAAACGAGCAGACTAACAGTAAGTGATGGTAAGTGATGACTACCGGTGCCCATGGGCACCAGCAACTCAAGAGTCACAATTGCCTCCGGTAACCTTGGTGAAAAGTCATGTAAACATTGCTTCACTGCCAGTTTTCTGTGCGGCCGTGGTATCGCTTCGGTCGAGCCGGCCCATACGTGCCGAAGCATGGCTCTCCCACGATGTAATGGTATTGGTTAATGACTGATTGACTGACTGATTGGCAAAAACGTACGTAAAAGGACTAAGGGTACAGCAGTGTTTTGCTTGAATCAGAACCATCTGAGTTGGCAGGAATCTACATTCTACAGAATTTGCAACACTACTTGCGTTGTTCTGATTTTCTTTTGTGGTGATTGTGGTTATATACTTACCGGTTAATATTCCGCCGGATTAACAAGTGACCGGTAGGTTCACACACTTACCTGAGCGCTCGCACGAGAGGTATTTATATTAAAAATTAAATAACGTAATTATTGTGCAGTGCACGGGTGTAACAGCCAGAGAACCAATGAAAATTTGTCATTCTTAAATCGCCGACAGTAAAAGAAATGTAAGTTATTACTAATTTTATTACCAAATGATTTAACGTGTTTTATTACGTTATTATTAGATGTACGTTATTAATCTGTTAAATCCTCATAAAATGAGCCGCACAAATGATTATATTTATTAAATTCTTTTTATAATTTAATAACTAAAATTAGGTTATTATTAATACTAGTTATTAAAAATAAAAAAACAGATTTTGGTATTTATTCTATACTCACCAATGACTATAATAATAATTATCTACTTAATAAATGAATATGGCTTTGATAATAGTAAATTGAACAGAATGTGAATGTTTAGAATCATATTTATAGACAACAATACGACATTTTCTTCTGGGCGGCTTTAATGTTCGCTTTTTATAACATTTATTCATCTTTTCAGACGCAACCGTATCCGTGATTGGGTTGACAAATCTGTGATAAGGAACACACAATGATAATGATATTGTATAAATCACTTTCGATAGGCTTATATATTATTACTTCATTATCATCATATCATCATATAATATTATATATTATCTTCATTACTTAATAAATTTAAAAATAAAAATTTCAGAGAGGGAAATAAATTAAGTATATCATTTTATAAAAGTTACACTCATACATATATATTTGATTAATAAAAAAATAAATAATTTCTAAAATTTCTTTATAATCATCGTCTTTGTACACCCTTAGGGCGTTGGCTAATGTGGGTAGTGTGGTAGGCAAAGCGTTCTCAACTTTCGATAATTATCCACAAGATATATTTTTGGTTGCAGCTAACGCCAGGTATTGTTATTTAAATTTTGTTTTTGATATTATGGCGTAGGTATTTTCGCTTGTATTAGAGTGGTGTATCTGTTACGAAGTAACTATTATCTTATCTGTGGCCATAGGAACAGGAATTCCTTACCAACAAGTGAGCTGTATGCTATTTGCAAACTTACTCGTACCCCGCAGTGTAATTGAGAAGGGTCGGACTGTCCGGCAGTAGCCAGTTCGAGTAACAGGTATATAAAGAGATATTTTCCATTCAAGTCTCCCAATTTTTCTACGTTTAATTCCCAAAGCGCCTGGTCGGCGGCTTGTCCCCTATTACGAGAATGGAACCAAATTATAGTTGGCAAAATGTGGGTGTTTAATACACTTCTGTCTACCCCTCCGAGTGTATATATGTAGGTTACAGGAACTGCTTGCCTTGATATACATCATATCTATCTTCAAATAACAGGAACCGTTGTACGACTTCACAGGTACAATACCGCAACAATCTATACATTTCCAAGTAACCGAAACGTAAGTGATGAATACCTTCTCCGAACTCATACAGTTTATTATTCGTCTGTCGAGATTAATTGAATGAAGACTATAAAGGAATATAATTATGTCATTTTACTTGTAGAAGGTTGAATCGTGGATATGAAAATGTGCTAATGTAGCAGACATATTTGTAATTACATTGGAAATTGGATTTTGGAACGTGTTTGGAACGTGAGGTTATTGGGAGAAGTTGGGAGTTACGGAGGTGGAGGTAAGATCTTGTTTTATATCCGTATGAGGCTTTGATCATTGTTATTTTTATTTGCCAAATTCGTATATAATATTTACATAAACTAGAAAACACGTAAGGTTTCTTACGTTCACTGATGACAGACGACATTCATGTTTTCATGTTCATCAAATTCGCTGTTGAATTCAACCGCCAGGATCGGGCATCTGCAGACTTTCGTAGAAGAAATCACTTAAAGAAAACACGGTAATGGATTACTGTTCGTCGCCTTAGTGCTTATTTGTCCTATATACCATTGGTTGATTTTTACAAGATGAAGTGTTTTTTGCTCTATTGAAATAATAAGCCATGGTTTCAAGATTTAAAAGTCTTTCTCAATACATGAGTTACCAATGAATTGATTGTTATAATTTTCATCTATGGATGGTAACTAAATATACCTTATTTTACAGATTTTGTATGGAGATAGAACAAAAATGCACAAATAAAATTACGAGTGTGGAGTTAGGACACACCTCATTAGAGATAGCACAAAATGACCGTTCAATTTGTGCGTGCTTATTTGTCCTAAGTGCCAAAATGTACATACAGGATGTACATTAATGTAAGTGCCTTTTGAATTATTTTTTTGACTTTTGATAGTTATGATTATGATGCTTTAAAATTAAAAGACTTCTACCTATTTTTTTACTTTTTAGTTTTTAATGAACAAGCATAAAACACTTTAAACTAAAACACTACCTTAAACTTACCCCTTTACTTAAGAAGCTGCTTAAAAATACCCCGCCTAATAATAAAAAAAAATACTAGCTAGTGAATTATCTATATAATATTAAATTAAAATCAATTGCAACATGTATGACGAAGCATTACTTGAGAACGGTTCGACCGATTTGGATAATTATTTTTTTGTTGTGTTCATTATTCTCAGGACACGGTAGTGGTGCATGGCGCTAGTGTACCAGCAGGTAGGCCCTTAAATCATATAACGAAACAGTTAAGTTAGTTGCTAAGCGTTTTAAAACCACACTGTAATTAGTTAATAAATTCTTAAGACCTACCTTTATTTTACATACATACCAAATAACTTGGTCATTTTCTGCTTTCCTGGGGTAATTAGATGTTGGAAAAAAAGTTATTAAAACAAAAAAAAAGTAATCGTGCTTGATAAGAAGATAAAAATAACGAAGACATTACTGAAAAATAGTTAAAGAAATAAAATATTTTAACATGACAAACCGGGAATCAATCTTTTCTTCTGCGTCTAGGCCAACAAATTATGTCACTAATTAATATAAAAATAACAAACGAATGCACTCTTAGGCTTAGCATTGACGTTCTTCAAAGTCACTAAAAAACAACAGCCTGTTTCAAAATCATAACAGACTTGATTGTAAATTAAAAAGTAGTGTCTGTTCAGTTTGCGATTGCGTCTGTTTAATTTTACTTTTGAAATATGTCCCAGACATAATTAGGCGCTTGTCTAAAATAATCTAATAACAAAAATATAATAAATTAAATGATTTTAACAATATTTTCCATATATATTGTGGTGTTGCCAGCCACAGTGACAAAACACACAAAATGGCGGACATGGCGTCGTGACTTGTGATTGGTCGATTGGGTGGACATAGAACACTCAAGCACTCAACCTCTCTTACGATGTAGGATATAGAACAAAAACTGGACATAAAACAAATAAGCACAAAATTTTCGTTACGGTATCGTGTCACAATTCAAATAGATTTTTTGTTGCCTTAAAAGCATAAAGTTTTAAATATTCCATAACCAACAGGTGTGAAATTTGGGTCTTAACAATACTGCATTCAAAGTTAATTTTGGATAAATGTGGTCGATGAGACAAATAAGCACTCAGGCGACGTGTTGGTGTTTGAGTTCATGAGGAAAAGTTAGAAAAAAACAGTGTTATATTGAGTAATAGTACTTGTGTGTAAAGTTCAGCTTTGCACTTTCTGTCACATTATGGTGTGTTGTGTTTTTCTATCACTACTTATTATAAAACAAAGTCCCCCACTGCGTCTGTCTATCTATCTGTCTGTATGTAAAACTACTGAACGGATTTTCATGCGGTTTTCACTAATAGACAGAGTGATTCATGAGGAAGGTTTAGGTGTATAATTTGTAGCCGGGGCGGGTTGCTAGTATTATATATAGATAAAAAATAATAATATTTAGAAACAAAAACCGATAATAATTTTAAGACTACGTTAATTTTAAACATTTATGATCATAAATTATTCCAGAATTTATGTAAATTAAGTCGCTAATAATTAAATAATATGTATCAACAAATCACGGCAAACAGAACACCTCAAAGGTAAATCGTTCGAAACGTATCTTTTAATTAATAAATATTCTGTCACAGGTTCAAGACCTGACCTGTTAACACTTAAAAATAAACTATGAAAATACGAGTATAGTTCGATAGACGACCCCGTGCTACCAAAAAATACTTCCAAGTGTTTTGTCGCATGTTATATATATCGGAGAGTCAAACGGAATACTATAATACTTCGCTATTTTGTCGCGTGTTATATATATCGGAGAGCCAAACGGAATACTATAATACTTCGCTATTTTGTCGCGTGTTATATATATCGGAGAGCCAAACGGAATACTATAATACTTCGCTATTTTGTCGCGTGTTATATATATCGGAGAGCCAAACGGAATACTATAATACTTCGCTATTTTGTCGCGTGGTATATATATCGGAGAGCCAAACGGAATACTATAATACTTCGCTATTTTGCTTCGTTGATATCATCGGCCAATCTGTGTGTATGTAATTTCTACCAAAATAAATATGAAGTATAACGTTGTTCAACGAGTTACTTGTAATAATCAAATACACAATTAAATATTACATGATTACAAAGAATTAACGGAGCCGATGAGTTTCGATGTCTCTATCAATTTCGCCATTACCAGAAACTGACTTTTTGTAAGATGACATCTCTTCAACGTCATCCGGCTCCAAAGATAATATTGACAATCATAATATAAAAAGTTTGCAATGCTATTTCAGTCAAACAAAAATTAAAAACCATGTCCAGACTCAACCAGCCCGAACAGCACCGTCGTCATATATATATATTAGAAAACATATTTTCTTTTTAAGAAATAGGTTATAGCGTGACAAGGGAAATAGAAATTAATTTTTATACATATAAATATATATTAAGTGTATAGTTTATCATAACGCCATCTGTTATGAAAGACTACAAGTCTTTCATAACATATTATTTACTATCTACGTATTAACGGGAATTAACGCGATCACGAAAAGGTATTACATACCTCTGAATTGCCTGACGTGTGAGTCAGCCTGTGACCACGGCCAGTGCAACCTGGTCGAAACGTCAGGCAATTCAGAGGTATGTCATACCTTTTCGTGATCGCGTTAATTCCCGTTAATACGTAGATAATATTATATCATGGAACGCGAAAGTTTAAAAGTTAGTATATTATTTACTTTTTTATCAACTTGACACTCAAAATTGTCTCCCTTTTGCACGTTTCAACCTCTTGAGAGTTAACTATTCAAAAATCCTTTCTTATCGGATGCCTACATCATATAAGAAATAAGTCCTAAATTTTACGTCTCTACGACCTACGATTTACGCCGTGTGTTCATCCTTTAGTTAGTCAGTCAGGAGTTCAGGACAAAGGATTTCATATACATAGAAAATAGCCAAGGCTTTCATTTTATTTTTAAATTTGGAGATCACATTATCTTGTCATTATAATCCTATAACGTAACGTGTAGTTGGTGTGGAAATGTTCATATCCCGAGGTTGACATTTTCTATTTAAGTAAATATTTTGTAATGCGTAAATTGCGGAATAGTCTTTAAGAACTTATCAAAAATTTGTCTCTGCAGTAATGAATTATAACTAGCGCATTACAGAATTAATTATATCTCAGATTCCAATTGATACGTGCATTATAGATATGTATATAATCCCAAATCTCGTACCTAATAACAGATTTAGGTCTAAATTATTAGGTAGGCGCTTCACTATTCGACTATAAGGCGTCGCCGAGTAGGAGTGACCACATCGGTCGGGGTGATGTATAACATAATGAAAATAGGAGTTTAGTGTTATGAAAGAGCTTACTTGGACATTATACCGAGGATAGTTTTGTATTTAGTTTGTGGGTAGTTGGCGAAATGTATAAGGACGAATACGTTTGTTATTGTTACTTTTAGAGCCGTATACATAATTACAAATTTATTACAAGATAATCATTTGGTAACTTTATCAGTCCTTATTCACTTAACTATAGGAGGTACTATTAAACGTTACTTAAGCCTATACTTGTCTTAAAATGGTGATCTGTGATTGCCTTCTACTGATGTAAGTATTTAATTTTAGATGGGCGGAGTTTTTGATTAAAAACTTTAGAATTTAAATCAAATAAAATCAAAGTTTATTTGCAATTAATGTAGGTACATCAAATTACAGGTGGAGTGGTTATAAATGAGCCGTGTACATTCTGCCTTAAACTATGCATGCAAAATTTATAAAGTATGTTGATAAACATTGTATGTGGAATTAATGAATTACAATTTATGAATTTTATGATTTTATGAAAAAATATTTTTTTTTGCATAAATTAAACGACTTCAAAAAAGGAGGTTATATAGGTATTATTTAAATAAATTTTGTTAACCGCCTTACTTTATTATTATTGTTATTAATTTTATTTTATATTGTTTTTATTATTATTACCAATAGGTAATAATAATAAAAACAATTTAAAATAAAATAACGCAAGAGAGCGCTACAAAAGACCACTTGAAACAATAGTTTCTAGTGGTCTTTTTTAGCGCTCTCTTGCGTTATAGTTCACTGCTTAGAGTCTGGCTTCGAGAAACTTCCAGACCCTATCATTAGTGATTGTTTGTATTTTCTGCGGTTGCATGACGTGCAACCCTAGGTCCGTACATTGATGCTGCATTAGTGGGCCACAAAAACATACAATATGCATTGCAGTTTCTTCTGCCTCTCGACAGAATCTACATATTATGTGTGTATCATTTATATTGGTTTATACAGTATTCAATATTCAATTATTACCCAACCTCAACGGTAAATAAATAGTTAAATACTGTATTGGCATAATTTAAGAGCATAGAAGGTGATTTGTTATTTAAAGACCAATTGATATTTGAACAGGTTTAATTTAAATAATGTTTAAAATATACCATTATTTTATTTATAAATTAATGTAATGGTAATTCATGGTAATGGTAAATATACAATTTCATTAGTCCGCGTATAAGTTATTTGGATTCTATAATAGGGCCGTAGAAGTTTAATGGTATGCTGTTTAATAGTAGTAGAAATATAACTGGTGTCCTTTTGCGCCTGACGCTCGCGCTGGCTCTGTGCCGAGTTCCGTCTATGGTCTATGTTAAACTTTCAAAGTTTATTTACATGTCAGGAACTATCGTTGCCATTAACGATGTGGGAAAACAGAGGTCTATCCACTTACAGGGTAGCTTCCTTCCCATGGACTCAAAACAGAGGTCTATCCACTTACAGGGTAGCTTCCTTCCCATGGACTCAAAACAGAGGTCTATCCACTTACAGGGTAGCTTCCTTCCCATGGACTCAAAACAAGGTGCGATAAACGAGCGAGCCGCTTTTACTGGTCCCGTGGTCAGCTGGAGCGTTACCCTTTATGCTTTTGCTAAATATTTTTCCAGAAAACGTTTCTAGCAGCCCAAAAGCTACCGTTATTGTTCGGTTAGTATATACAGGTGTGCCGGACGGTGAATTGTGGGTAAAAAAATTCATCATATTTTAATAAATTCCCAAAGATCTCCTCATGTGCCGCTGCCGACTAACAGGGATCAGTTAAAAAATAGAGTGGTGTTTCACTGTTGCAGCACTTTAGCTACGAGTAGAACAATTATATAGCTATTTAGTAGAGATTACATAGTATATTCTAAAGTAATTTTGATCTTAGTTGTGAAATACATTATAACACATTATACATTTTAAAGGCTGTAAAGGTTTCAGCTTGCGTATTTATAATGGTAATGCATTCCACAAACGAACAGCCAAAACCATAAAATATTTGTCAAAAAAACTTGTTGAATTCACCGGCACTTTTAATATCAGATTTTCCGATGATCCAATGAGGTACCATGAAAGAACTTAAATCGTCCTTTTAAATAGGAAAGTCTGTGAGGGTTAAACAGTATGCTGTATAGCAAAGAGAGAATATGAGCAATAAACTCTTCGTTGAGTGCAATAAATACGTTTAAAAACTCATTTTCATATGTCGCCCTCGTTTGATTAGTAATTAGAACTAAATAAAAACTAATAGAGTAAGATAGCAGCTCTGGGCTGCCAGACAAACAAAATGTGTCGTATGGAGTAAGATTAGTACAGACTCTGAAAGTATGCATACCTGATACCCTTGTGCCATCGGCCAATTTTCGGGTACCAGGTACTAAAGTTACATAAAACTATTGGTCACTTTTCTAAAATTCTGAGTGCTGATTTTTATACATATACTACACAATATAATTAAAAATTTACTATCAATATTGCCAGACAGACTTGCGCCGTGAGCATGAACGTGGGCAGGAAATAAAGGTAAGAAAAAATACAGCAATGTTAATGGTGATAAAATCACCATTAACATTGTTGTATAGTTTCATTTGCCAGATAAAAAAATTTAACGGGTGTAAGAAACGGCCTGACGAATCTTGAAACTGCCGAACAGTGGATTTGGATCATCATTCTGAGTCGAAAATCATTGGAACTTTTTATGATAAGTATCCACAGAAGGAGGTTTTTGTAAGTTCCTCGCTAGCCGAAATTTACACGGTGTATGTATTCATCAACAAAAAAAATTAAAAAGCATTCCAATGTTACCTACATTCTCTCTACACACAACTACAACTCTCCTATAGATATAAATAGTTATCCATATGCCACGGTAATGATAATATTACCGTGCATATGCCCCATGAAACAAAATAAATAATAGGGGCTAGGCACGCAGCGGCATATTCCGTGGAATAAACTATTTGCTTATTTCAAAATATACATTCATCATTCTTATATTAAAAAATTCAATTGCCATTTGAATGATCGTGTAATACGCTCACTCATTCGTAGAAGACGAGTGACCTGAATACGCGGACTTTAATAAAACGATACGAGGCGCTAGCCCTGTCGATGTGTGGTACGCTCGCATGTTCCATGAGTTATCCATTGAATTAGATTTATGTAAATTAAATTTCTCATTATTCTTGACACGACATAAAGGCAGCATGTAGCGTGTAGATAAAAGTTTTTTTTTTACCATTTTCTGAAAGTAATCTCTACTAATGATATTTCAATGTTCCATCCTAAATTGTAACTCCTTACTAATATAATAAAAATTAAAAGTTTGTTGCGGGGAACAGTTACTTGTAAATAAAATTCAATATTCTTCATAAATTGCACTTTCTTGTTTAATTACCACCATCTGATAAAATATATTTTTTTTATGATTTGTAAATTAAAAAAAAGTGTTGATTACTTATTGAATTTAATTTTTTTTTCTTCAATTCAGCTAAATAATATATCTACTACAAACTGCTGCCTAATACTATACAACAAACTAATGAACACAAGTCTTTTAGACTTGTTAGCCATTGATTTACCCCAAGGAAATGTAGCCTTTTGTGTAGAAAGTAAATGTGACAATGATACATCACAATAATCGGCGCTCGTCACTTCTCATTGGCTGTTAGCCACCAGGGAAATCAGAAAGATTATATTTTTGCCCTTCGTAATTGTTCGAGATTTCTTGAGATGTACATGTAAACTAATGGAATAAACAGCTGAATATTTGTTTTAATTACCAATCGGATTTGAAAATGCTTTTTGCGTTCTATAGAACAATTTTAGACGAAGTTTAAATACGAAATTTAACATCACGCTACGACCGTTAGGAGTGGAGCAGTGACCATGAACGCGGAGCAAACTTGGGGGACTGGGGGGGACGGCCATTTACTGATAATAATAATTACTTACACCATATATTTAAAGGAACGTGTCACACAATAGGTAGAAGACAGTCTTAAAAACCTTCCAGTTTTTTAAATTAAAAACTCTTTAGCCGCGTTGAGCGAATTTTTGGTAGTGCTAAACTTATCTCCCCATGACTGCTTATGATTTTTTTGTTTTCTTGTACTTGTTATAAATATATTAGAAACATGCAGACCCATTTGTTACGACAATTTTCTTCAATTTATATTATTATATTATACTGCGTAATGCCGATAGATAGCACTTATGTTCTATTCCGCTGAATTTATTATAGAGTGCGCTCTAAGTATCGGTACTAATGAGTCCGAAGATGCAACATATAAATAAACATACTAATATAAAATATTTCGTATATAATTTAAAATTTACATATTTACAGCATCAGAATTCTTCTAAAGATTATGTGTCTAATATAAAAATGTAGAAGAAAGCCCATAGCTGCGACATAGCATCATAAAACGGTCCTTATAATATAATACCAAAATGCTCCAAATATTGATTTAGGAGCCAGAATAACATTATTCTTTCATCACAGTGTTTGTCCACTTTCTAAGAAAAATAAATTCAATTTTTTCGCTTAACTTTCACGGCTCACCAAAGCGGTGACATGTCGTATAATATTAAGGAAATATTCGTTTGAAAAAATTAGTACCTATTGATATATTTTAATAAATTCATATTATACCTATTTGAAGTAAGTCCTGATTTCTAAGTGTTAAATTAATCAAGGAAGCTCTGTGCATGACGTTGTCACTTACTTTTCTCGGGAGAATATTTGACTGTTTTATTCAGATGTATCATAGAAATTTCATTCACCGTTTGACACGAAGTGAGTTTCCTAGAAAATAAATTTAAATGATTCATTGGTTATGGTTGGAGTGAAAGTAATCCCATCAAAAACATAAACGTGAAAATGGGAGCCAAGTTCAATATTAAGAATATCCGTGGTTATCGACTACGCCGACAAAAGAATTGAGATCTAAATTATTGCCAAGTTCTGTAGACAATCCTGAAGATTTGACTTCGCTAGTTTTCACATCGAAGTTTTCTTATATTTGGCTAAACAACTTATCTCCTTTACTTTATACGCAAGTTACTAGATGGGCGCTTGCATGCGTCACTTTTGACGCTAGATTAACAAGTACCTAGTGTTTGATTATTCGTTCTTTCGTCCTTTAATCCCTACCGTTTTTTTTAATTAAATTACTTTCTTTAAATTTTGGGGGCTTTCAAAGAATTACAGCCATGCTTCGGTACGTTTGGGCTGGCTCAACCGGAATGATATCACGGCCTCACAGAAAACTGGCAGTAAAGCAATGCTTCGTTGTATTTCACCAAGTGAGTGAGGTTACCGGAGGCTCTAACCCTTCACTCTCCCCCTCTTCTGCCCTTCTCCCCCACTTTTCCCCTACTCCTGCTTTAAAGGACGGCAACGCACTTGTGACTCTTGAGTTGCAGAGCCAAGCTTCTAACTCTACTTAGAAGCTTGGCTCTATATGAGATCTGATACTCTATGATTATGCTTGTGCTTGATGCTTATGATTTCACTTCTCTTTGTAAGTTGCTTATGACAATAGTTTTTATTTTGATCATGGAAGGTGATTTACTAAAAATGCTGAAATTTGTATTTCATTATTTATAACAAGGAGTCCCTATATCCTCACTTTTCAGACCTCTAGCATCAAAATTTGCGGAATGAATGAAAATGAGAAATGAGATGGAAGTTTGTATAAGAATACAAACTTCCATCTCCTAGTTTAAGGGGTTGGGGGGGGGGGGGGGAAAGTGCCAAGTTTAAATTTTTTTGTTGTTGTTTGTGTACTAATACTAGCTTACATAAAAAAATTCAGTTTTGATGATGAGTGAGTCAGTGACGAAATCGGCGTTTTTTAGTTATTAATAAAATCTAAAGTATAAGAGCTATGCAATTAAAACTTTATATGTTTAGTAAATCTACTATTGACGTCATATCCCGAGAATTTTGTGTATCTGGTATAATCCAAACCAAAGTTATGGGTTCAAAAAACCGACGTAGCCCTTCGAGAAAAGGTAAGTAATGCCCGTGCGCTTCGCTTGGCTCGTCTTGGCGGGGTCACTACCATGCCCCCAGATCTTATTTTGACACCTTACCTACGTCAGACTTGTAAGGTGGATAATATTTCTAAGTTTTAATTTACTTTGTATCCAACGTAGCTGTTTTATTTATTTACTAACAGCAATACTAAACGTGAGGACGGCACAGGACCTAATGTTGACGCAATAAACTAAACCGTGACCCCAGATTACGGCAAAATCTAAATTAATGTAACGTATTTAGAGCAGATAACTTACAGCCTTAAAGATCCTGTTTGAAGTCCATTTTAGATTTTCTCATAAGAATTTTTTTATGGATTCGTGATGTATTATTTAATTTTTATGATACTGGTGTCAGTTTATTTAAGGAGTCTGGAAATGTTTTTAATTATTTGTAAATATAATCGTGTTCACAAGGTAAACTGTTTACTTACAGCTCACATCAGATTTTTACTCCATTTTAAGATAATACGTTACGTATACGTTAATAGTTAGAACTGTTGGTAATAATGGAACGCAACCATTTTAGTACCACATATGTCCGCTTGTGGCGCTCATTAGTAGTGCATATTTTTTCCTCTGTATCTGTCACCCTTTTTTTTTTCCGCTCATGGTTGTTAAATGTTTTACTGCTGAGAATAAAACTAAGTTGTACGGAATCGCATATATTTTATTTACCACAATCACGCAACTTTTTCCTTCATGGTAGCAGAGCGTGGTTCTGATGTGGTACAGTTGGAAATATTAAAACGTAGAAAATACAACTTTACTCAGTGAAGTACTTGTTGCAATTTGAACTATTGAGGGTATAATTTTTCAACGTGGTACTCGACTATTTTTATCTGGCGAAAATCAGCAAAATGAGCTCTTCAAATAATTTTAACATTGAGAAGCTAATTGGGAGAGAGAACTTCGCCACCTGGAAATTCAGTATGAAGACGTATTTGGAGCACGAGGACCTGTGGTGTTGTGTGGAACCTTCTGGAAATGTGCCTGTTGATGCTAGGAAGGACGTCAAAGCGAAGGCTAAGCTGATTTTACTTCTGGACCCACAAAACTATGTTCATGTTCAAGAATGCCTAACAGCTAAACAGGTGTGGGAATGCCTACAGAAGGCTTTTGATGATAACGGCCTCACAAGAAGAGTGGGCCTACTCAAGGAATTAATAAACACGACACTAGAATCAAGCAACAGTGTCGAGGAGTATGTGAGCAAGATTATGAATACTGCCCACAAATTGAGAAATATTGGGTTTGATGTCAATGATGAGTGGCTCGGTACTTTGATGCTAGCTGGCTTACCTGACGAATATAAACCAATGATAATGGGGTTAGAAAGTTCTGGCATTAAAATCTCTGCAGATTCAGTGAAATCAAAGCTTATACAAGAGGTCAACACACCAAGGTAAGAATAATTATCAGCCAGTAAAACCTAAGGGTCCGAGATGCTACAATTGCAACAAGAATGGGCATTTTGCTAAATTTTGTAAGCAACCAAAGAAAACATATAATAAGGGAGAAAGCACCAGTTTTGTAGCGGCTTTTTCAGCTACTGTTGAAAAACATTTGAGTGAAGACTGGTTTATAGACTCTGGTGCATCCATGCATATGTCTGGCAGAGCTGATTGGATGTATAATGTCGCAGAACCACCAGTTAAAAATATAACAGTGGCTAACAGGGAACCTTTAGCTGTAAAAGGAGTTGGATGTGTGGACATTCAGATTAATCACAAAAATAGAATACAGATTAAAAATGTCTTGTTTGTGCCTGGGCTAGCAGCAAACCTCCTATCAGTCAGCACAATTGTAAAAAGTGGATATAAAGTTATGTTTGATAACAAGCAATGTATAATTAAAAATGTCAAAGGAGAATGTATATGTACTGCAATTTTGAACAAAAATCTGTACATCATGAATACTAACAGAGAAATGGCTAACTTGACTTCAAGTGCTATGAACTGCAACAGTGTTTATCTATGGCATCTGCGAATGGGCCACTTAAATTTCTCAGATGTCAGGAAACTGCCTGAGTGTGCTGAGGATGTGACTATGACTCAGGATAAAACTAATGTCATCACATGCACCCATTGCCTAGAAGGTAAGCAAACCAGATTGCCATTTAAAAATGTTAGTTCTAGAGCGACAAGACCTCTAGAACTTATTCATTCAGACTTGTGTGGTCCCATGGAGAATAAGTCACATGGAGGTATGAAATACTTTATAACTTTCACAGATGACTTTACTAGAATGACTTATGTGTATTTTCTCAAAGACAAAATGAATGTTATAGAGATGTTTCAAGACTTTAAATCAAAAGTAGAAAATGAGTTGAATCACAAGATTAAAAAATTCCGAACGGATAACGGCAAAGAGTACTGCAACTATAATTTCGAAAAATATTTATCTTGTCATGGTATTGTTCATCAGACGTCTACCCCATACACTCCAGAGCACAACGGCCTAGCCGAAAGGATGAACAGAACTCTGGTCGAGCGAGCACGAAGCATGTTATTCTATGCTAATTTGGAGAAGAGTTTTTGGGCTGAAGCTGTGGCAACGGCTGCTTATATTGTAAACCGTTGTCCTAAAAAGTCCCTGGATGGTAGAACTCCCTATCAGTTATGGAAAGGAAAAAAACCCAGTTTATCACACATGCGGATATTTGGCTCAGTCGCTATGGTTCATGTACCAAAGGAGAAACGCCAAAAATGGGATAAAAAATCTATGACAATGATTTTAGTTGGTTACTGTGAGAACTCCAAGGGATACCGTTTAATGAACCCAAAAACCCATAAAGTAGTCAAAAGTAGAGATGTTGCTTTTATAGAGAATTATAATGAACATGCTAATGTACCCCTGCCATGTAAAATTAATGTTCCAGTCGCGGAGAGCCAGACAGACTGGGCCAACCCTGCTTTACCTGTGAGCGGGAAGTCAGAAAGTGTATGTGTCAGTCAGAAACAAGAAATACGCACTCAGGAGTCAACACCAGTGTCCCACAAAGACACAAACTCACATAAAGACTCAAGTGAGTATGAAACTGACACTGGAGAATTAGATGAAACCTATTATCCTCCTCGTTCAATAAGACAGGACTACAGTCATAATATTACATTAAGGCCAAGGAATAAACAAAATGATAATACAGGAAATAACAAAAAGGGGTTATTATGTCTGTATACTGATTTAATGGATCCTCAGACTGTTGAGGAGGCTCTGTCATCATCACAAGAATACACTTCATTGATGAAAAATAGAACTTGGAGCTTGACGGAACTTCCACCAGCAAAAAGAGCTCTACCATGTAAATGGGTTTTCAAAACAAAAACTGATCCCAGTGGAAATGTTGTTCGCTACAAGGCCAGACTTGTACTCAAGGGCTATGCACAAAAAAAGGGCACCGACTATGAGGAAACATACTCACCAGTTGTCAGATATACAACTATTCGCTACCTACTCGCATTGGCAGCTAAATATGAACTAGAAATAGATCAAATGGATGCTGTATCGGCTTTCCTGCAAGGAGAGATTGACAAAGAGATCTATATGCAGCAACCAGAACAATATAGACAAGGATCTCAGGTGTGCTTGCTGCATAAATCTATATACGGACTCAAACAGGCCAGTAGGCTATGGAATATGAAGTTAAACAATGTTTTAAATCAGTTGGGAATGCAACAATCAAAAACAGATTCTTGCGTTTACTATAATGCAGAAAAGAATACATTTATAGCTGTCTGGGTTGATGATTTAATTTTATTTACTGCACAAAAATCTACAAAGGATTTATTAAAGGAAAAGTTAAAACAGCACTTTGAAATGAAAGATATTGGCCCAGCAAGCCAGTGTGTGGGTCTACATATTACTAGAGATAAAGATAAAGTAATAATAGATCAAGAAAAATATATAAAGGACATATTAACCAAATTCAGAATGTCAGACTGTAAGCCTGTGAAAACGCCATTTGAAGTTGGCATGAAATTTGACAAAGAAATGGAAGGTGAAAAATTTACCGACTGTCCTTACCAACAAGCTATTGGCTCTTTACTCTATGTGGCTCAAGGTACCCGACCCGATATATCTTTTGCAGTGAACACATTGAGCAGATTTAACAACAATCCTAGCACTGTACACTGGACTGCAGTGAAAAGGATATTCAGATATCTTCATCAAAAGATTTAAAGTTGGTCTACACCAAAGATGGTAATAAGAGGATCACAGGATATTGTGATGCTGACTGGGCTGGTGACGTCCACGATCGTAAGTCTTGCACTGGTTATGTTTTTTTATTGCAGGGTGGTGCCATCTCTTGGCGGTCACACAAACAGCAGACTGTCGCACTTTCCACAGCCGAAGCAGAGTATATGGCAATGTCTTCTGCGACGCAAGAAGCATTGTATTTGCAACAGTTGCATGATGAACTCGGTCAACAGCAGAACAATCCGCTCATCATCTTCAGTGACAACCAGAGTGCAATAAAATTATCAATTAATGATAATTATCTACCGAGGTCTAAGCATATAGATATTCGTTATCATTTTTTAAAGGATCTTGTCAATAACTCTGTGATAAAGTTTTGCTATGTCAGGGGTGAAGAAATGATTGCTGATAATTTAACTAAGGGCACTACAGTTGAGAAGCATTTGTATTGTGTAACAGAAATGGGGTTGCGCTCCAAGGGAGGATGTTGGTAATAATGGAACGCAACCATTTTAGTACCACATATGTCCGCTTGTGGCGCTCATTAGTAGTGCATATTTTTTCCTCTGTATCTGTCACCCTTTTTTTTTTCCGCTCATGGTTGTTAAATGTTTGACTGCTGAGAATAAAACTAAGTTGTACGGAATCGCATATATTTTATTTACCACAATCACGCAACTTTTTCCTTCAAGAACCCGTGCTAACGATGTTCCTATATACTTTAGGTGTACATTAGAATAAAAAATCCATCAGCATAAAATGTCGTTGTCAACGGTTTTCTCACATCCATTCCTTTCCATTTTAATACTATACCCGTATAGTAGCAGAGAGTGTAGGAATTTGTGCTAGCAATAAATTCTTGTAGCTTTATGTTTGGCAACGATCAATCACCATGGCATTAACTAGGTCGATGCCTTTTATTTCATCGATGTCTACACAACCTTCAAATATTGAATTGAAGCTTCACACACAATTTAAGACTCTATTTTAAAGGGTAAAGGTTGTAAGTCGTGAATATGATTGGTATCAAAACTTTAGCGAATGTTCAGAGTTTGTGACCAAAGAGATAAGGTGCTATCGGATACGGCAATATTCTGTTTGCGGTTGATCTGCCCATTACGAGCAACAAGTATCTTCAACTGAATTACAAAGTTTTCTTTTCAAACTCCATGTGGTTGAAATTATCTGTTCCATTGCAAAAGAACGCTGGGAAAGATATTTTGCATGAATAAGTTCGACGATAACTAGAAAATGTATTTTATCTGCAAATACCTACCTAAGGTTAAACACAGCTGAGCAAGTTATAAATAAAAACCCTGTTATAAAGTCTCTTGTTCGTCTTACTTTCATAAAATTCTATGTAAACGTATCGTAAATTTTGGAGTCGTATTTTATACCCAGCTTACTTTGTTGTGGGAGATCAGATTTTACTGTATTATTATTCCTCCCTCGAAAGTAAATCGCAAGATAAATACGGAATACTGAAAACTCTCAAAGCCAATAATAACTTGGTAATGCAATGTTGATCTCCTAAACAAACTTAGTAGCGATTTACTTAAACTCCTAATGTGAATGGAACGACAAAATTGTGAGATAATTTTATACTGAATATTCGATTTCATCCTAAAATACTGCTTTATCCGTTAATAAGTTACGAACAAGTAGCTTCAAAACTTTTACCAAAAGATGATTCAAGTATTTTAATCAACGATTAAGACATTTAGTTCTTCAAAATATTCAAATGAGATTTTCTGTTCTTGAAGTTGTAGTTTCATACTTTCGTTTCATACTTCATACATATTCTATTGCAACATAAGATACCTACATGCTAGGAACCTTTTCGTAGTTGACCTCGGTATATTGGCACCACCCGTTTAGTAAATTATTCGGTACTATAATGTGCACCCAATGATTACTGTTGCCATGGCAATTACTCATTTAAGGCCCTCGATGAAGCATTTAATTTGCGCTTTAAATCAGAAATGTTCAGAACTTTGTCAGGAAGAAAATTCTTAAGACAGGGTTTTCTACCTCAGCTCGCTAAAGTAGTCTAGCTACTATACAGGATCGATTCAACCGCAACTATTTTTACTGCTTCTGAATCATTATAGTTATATAATTCAAATTCACTTTCAATACTTTCATGAACTAAAAATTTTAATTAATAGCAATAGGTATTTGAAGCTTTGAAACGAAACTGGCAATTATCTCATGCATATCTAAACTTCAGCTAACGTAGCTCATCAAGAGCTGAATGTTTAATACCCACAGATAATTTAATGCCTCTGCTAGTGAATAATTCAAGCTAACAACAGAAAATATTGTTTTGTTTAGGCCTGTTTTATGCGGCTTACTTTGTTAATACGGATTTTAGTATGTGGTAGATTATACCGTTTATGAAAAACTCATTTGACCATCGAGTGAGCGGTATTAAAGTATCCTCTTTGTTTTAACCAGGAATTCTTTGCGAATTTGAACTAGGTTTTACCTCCAAATAATATCACATACAGAGATGTTGTTCAAGATTAGTCGTTCTACCGCCGGTCTCCTGAAATCGACCGTCACAAATGTCGACGACTGACAAACTAAAAGTCATCGACAATCTGGATTCTGGTACACCGCAGACGAGATGTTAGAGCAATTTGGTAAATAATAATACGAAACGAAAATGAACTAGTTCTTGCGTATACGCAAGAGTATTATATTTTTAACAAATTTGCGAAAATGGCTACAAGAAGCTGCCGACAACGTCTAGTGTGTAGGATGTATATATATGATGACTTGTCAAGCTACGGCAAGTCTATTTAATATCAGTTCAAGTTATACTGGTCAATATGTAAAACCAAACAGGTAAAACTTTATATGAATTATGATCGAAATTCGACCACCACTGATTCTCTAGTAATAAAAATTCGCCTTCTTTCCCCACTCATAGTTCTACCGTACCGTTCATAGAAAACCGTAATACTGAGTAATAACGAACAACAATAACCCACTTTACCTCACCGTTCCCTAAGTCAAGCAAGGCAAGTCTCAATTTTATTAAAACCTAAGGCATTATTTGGGTTTCACGCTTTTTTCTTTGTTGTTAAAACTTTACTATTGTAAGGCTGGACTGAGTAAATTTTTTTCTCTTTAAAATGAGATAGTATATTAGTGAACAGCCGCGATTTATCGAATTTAACCCTTTAAGTACTCTGAGTATGTAATTCTCTTACTTCCTATTATTGTTGTTAGAACTTTTAGAATATGATTTTGAATTTCGTCATGACTCGATTATTTTATGCTCAGGTGTATTGAATGTTTTATTGTCGGAATAACAAAACTTACGTTAAACATCAATGCATTATCTGTGCTTTGAAATAAACGATTTCCTACATTGAATTGCACTTTTACTTTTATACGTTATACGTTTACAGTTTCCTGCAAAAAAAAGTAGATATGGCCTATATTATCACGCCAGAGAGAAAAGGGACTACTCATTTCCTACATTCTATAGTATGTAGGTACACACATACATGCAGAACAATATGATTTAAACATTGCAACTGAGCAAAAGCAGAATTTGGCCAACTTTTACGATCGCTGTGACCCAGTTCGTTTTAGCGGAAAAAACGGCTGACAGCTTGATTCTGTCACTTCCACAAATAAACACGAGTGCAAAAAGTTATCGAGAACCAACTGCTGGATAACTGGACCTTTATATGACAAATATTTGATATAGAATACATGTTTTACACTATGTCTAGCGACGTTATTTATATATTCTTTATTTATTTACATACAATTATATATTATAGTACTGAGCTCTCATTACTTAAAAAAATATATAGGTACCTAACGTATTTTTATAATCAATTAAATATTAGTAACAACTCTGAGTCCTTAGATCAAGGAAAAGAATGGATGTGATCTTAATGATTTAAAAACTAATAAAAGAGCTTTATGATAAATAACATTTCATAAAACATTTATTTTTTCGTGATACGTATATTAGGTACATTTAGTTTGTGACTTAAAACCTAACTACTACTAGGTACTACTTTATTATATTTATTAGCTGCGACACGTATTATTATAACTTAAAAAAAACTTAAAACTTAACTTATCAAGTAAATAACGAATCTTGTCAGATAAGCTTGTCAGTTGGGTAACCATAAGACATAATAACCCATAAGGGTTAATTTGTCAAAATAAGCGTATTATGAATATTCAGATTGCACTAATTAAATATATATAGACATACATATCTATATTTGGCTTAAATTATATACCTTAGAAATAGGAATTACTTAATTGGTACTTAGTTACTTATGTGCCTGTTGCGCGAGTCCCACATGGTTTCTGTGTCATGAGTCATATTCAGTCACATTGTCGGCATATGACTTTATAAAATAGTGTTTCAAATTAAATCAAAGTGAATTTAATTTCCAACAAATAATGATGGTGACAGAAATTAACTAATTCGTTTCAAGGAGAAGTAATATTAACACTGAAAACTTAATAAGACTCATTTTGATGACACGGAATAAATATGTTATCTACTTGCAATTCAGTTGATTGAAATTAATTACCTGATATTGTCACAGCCCATTGCACCCGGATATACGAGTATACTCATTGGGCAAGATATTGACACATGATTGTATACTAGAGTTATAATGGTTGACAGGACAACGTTAAGTTTATTATTATTTATCCAGAGAAAGCGTTCAATGAGTTACATCCAAATAAAAAAATTAACTTCGACATTGTTTTCTTCCGTCATTACGGTAATACTTAACAAATAAGAACATTTGTGAAAGAAGTCTTTATTCTGATTTATTTATTATTTTTCCTGTGTTGCAGAGTTACTGTATCAAAACATTAGTTACGACATATAACAAAAAAAGTCAATATTGTAACATCTAATAACATTTAGTCGTTGTATGTCATTCCTTATTCCTCTATAATTAAAACTATCATTGTATTAATTTTTTTTAGTAGATATATTTGAAGTACATTTAAGGTGCATGCAAACAAAGATTTATATCTGTAGACTTTATTATATGTTTTATAATAGCAAACAGTTATGTACGTTACCAATCCCTTGACTCTCGGTACGTGCCGTGTGCGAGGACAAAAAGTTGTATTGTGGTGGTATATAGTGTGGTCATAGATGAAATCATGATTTTGGCACTAAGGCTTTCTGTATGCACTCATGGTCACCGTCATAAAACGGAACTATTGCGTGTTAAAAGCAAAAATTCCACTTTTGAGTAAAAAAGCAAATTACCCTTAATATAAATACCCTGGTTTAATACACGTAGAGCGCAACACCTCTTAGTCATTTTGGGTTGTCAAACTTCAAGACTAAAACGGTAGTTCGTAAATCGTGGGACAAATGTTTATTAAGAAGAAATGTTAAATTCCAACATTTGAGTTTCAGTTGTCATTACGAAATTCAAACATTTGTGGAGTGTTAGCCTCTTTGTGTGTAGTGAAAAGGTGAGTATGTTTGTGGAAGGTTAAATTGATAATCCTATTTATTTTTGGAAAGTTTTTTTTTTATTTATTGCATAAGGGGCAAACGAGCAGACGGTTCACCTGATGCACCTGCAACTCAAGAGTCACAAGTGCGTTGCCGGCCTTTAACGTGGGAGTAGGGAAAGGGGGAAGAGGGGGTGACGGAGGGAGAAGGGAAGGGATAGGGAAGGGTTGGGGCCTCCGCTGACCTCACTCACTTGGCAAAAACAATGGAAACATTGCTTCACTGCCGGTTTTCTGTGAGGCCGTGGTATCACTTTTGAGTTTGTTTACACTAGAATGTAAGACTTAACTTAATTCAATCTTACATTGCATACAATTTAAGTAATGTTTGTCAATAATTTTGCTAATTTGATTCTACAATCAAATTGGCAAAATTATTGACAATCGCAATTTTAAGAGACCTAAGAAGGGGAAGAATTTATTTACAAATTAGTGTTTAAATGTTGGTCTGTCACGGAAAATTATATATTTCCGTTTCTTGGCACTTAAAGTAGTTGCATCATAGATGACACTTAAGTGTCGTTTCATTACAGTCCTCCTCCGCGCTTTTTCCCACCTAAGTTGGGGTCGGCTTTCAGTCTAACTACGATACGGCTGAACTTTGCGACCGAGCGACTGCCATCACACCTCCACAACCCAAGTACTAGGCGATATCGAAGATCTGTAGTTAGACCAGGTTGACGGACTTTGTAGGGCTCCAACTACAAGTAACGAATGCCACAGATGTTTGTATGGCACCCGGGACCGATGGTTTAACGTGCTCTCCGAGGTCTCAATGTGTTAAGAATGGTCACCCATCCCAGACTGACCTGGCTAAGGTCACTTAATTTTGTAATGTGCTAATCTACTCGGTTGCCACTTAGCCACGAGCCCCTCTTGTCAGTTCATTACAGTAAGATAAATAAATAATTGGCTATTAAGAGTCGTTAATTATATACTCTTCCACAGATTGCCCTAGTGCTAAATAGATTTGTTTGATAAAAAAAAATTTACGGTAACGCTACATGATAATACCAACTGCTAATATCAACTTTCATAATCTTGAAGTAAGTTAGTAATAATTTAATCTTCAATCTTAGTACATTGACAAAGTAGGTAAATTTCAATTAATTTTAGTTGATTACCTCGGATTACCATCCTATCCAGTTTAATAAGTAAATGTGATGAAATCGTGTTGAAGGCCTTGGTCGGATCCAGAAATATACCTATTTATTACTTGTTTTATTTAACAGTTTGCTGGTTTTTTGATGTTGTTTATCGTGTCAAAAAACCACAATCACAATAACTTTGAAATTATCACTTTTTTTCAATAAATAACTTTATCACTGATCATTTATATGGTATTCTTTACTTTATCTATGAAATTAACTTTATATATGTCTATTTTAATCGAGTTTATTTAATAGAATTTATAAAGCGTTTTGTCACTTCCAGCTTTTTTTTCATTTACAGGGCAAATAAAATCATATTTAATCATGCAATATGCTCAATATCAATATGGCAGTCCTGATTCCCGAAGTTAGTGTCACTCTTTTTCAGTCAGTGAAATTGTTCCTGGTACTTGAAGTAAGGGCGACTGTGCCATTAATTGGTTGACAAGCAGACACCTTATACAAAAACACAAGTCCACGGGTGCATTGTGTACTAAAAATTTCATCGTTACTCTTAAAGAATCCCATGTGAAACCCTTTTTTCAGAGGTGCAATAAGTCTAACAAAGATCTCCGTTTGGCCCAAACTGGAAACTTGACTGCTTATAGATGGGAAGGAATAGGAATCTTAATAAAATCAATAGGAATTTCAATAAAAAAAGATAGAAATATAATTTTTTTTTGGATAAGGCTGGCACCATTTCAAAATTAAAATATGCAAATGGACATGTCATGTGTAAAAGCTCACAAAAACTCGTATGAAATGAAAGATTCAATGCAATAAAACTATTATAACACCCCTTTGCCTTTGCAATACAGAAGAGGAAAAGCTATATTTCAGGAAATCGGAACGCGGTTAGAAGCTGTGCAACTCGATGCAGGAAATAAAAACAGTGTCATACGATCGCCAGTTGCCATAATAAATACCACTTCACAAATGTTTTTCATAAAGATACCTTTAATATAAATGGATATTACATTTCTTAGCACCCAATAAATTATATTAACTGTAGTAATTTAGTTCACAGTTCTTTCAATTCCTTAAGTTTCATGATGCAAATTTTTTATTTATATTGAGATTTAATGACTAATTAAAATACTTATTGATATCACAATTATGTATAATAATGACTGTAATCTTAAATAATAAGTTTGTAGGGACAACGCATGTTAATGTAACCAAGTAATTAAAATGTTTTTTTTTAAATAATAAAACAATCGTCATCTTTGCGTATTCGTAAACAATAAACTTTTTTTTTTTTTTATCGTGTGGAAACCCCCACGGGTCATCACCTCACCGAGGGTGAAGTGGTATGTCGGACTCGAACCGACTAAAACCACACGGTGTTCCGTCACAAGTGAGTCTATTGCAGAGGACCCGGGATACCCTAGGAAAGAAGCTTCCGGGAACCCCTGCAGACTATGGCCTCCTGATCCGCAGGCGACCACACCGTGCGACAGGGGGGCCCCTACCCCCCCTCCAGATGTCCCCCTCCAGCCCAAACCCGCTACCCCCAGGCCAGCGCTCATGGAGGACGGAGATCATTCAGCGCTCTCCGGCACCTGGTGCGTCTTCTGCGGGATGGGAGAGTGCTTGTCCTCTCCCGTTCCCGTTCCGCCGCCTCTTTGGCCAACATCACCTCCTAAAGAAAACGCAAAACGAGGCGGCGGAATCCCACGCACTCTCACTTTGGACCATGGACTGAACCATGGTCTCTAGCGAGAGGCTACCCACACCAATAGCCGTCACGAGGTTGTACCGCTGTTGCGTCCATGCTGAGCACTCCACTAGTGTGTGGAGTGCAGTATCCTCGCGACAGCCTCCGCAAAAACAATAAACTACTCTAGTACAGATTAGACCAATTATGCTTACTTCTGTGGTATTAAAATATCTAAGTCATCACAATAACGATGCAACAATTTAACATAATAAATAAGATTATTATTCTGACCTAAATGGCATTAAGTTAACGAGTAACGTCACACCACTATTGTGACGATAAGGCCCCTCATCGAGGATTTGGTGGAGATGCCACAACAACTGTCTCTTACTGGATGACGCAGATACTCACCAAACACGTTTTCTTGGGCAAATACTTGTGTCGCGTAGACTGGTAACTAACATCTATGTTCATCTGCAGTCAAAAAGCACTAAAGGATCTACGGCCACCAAGCACTTGCTGCGTGAGGTTATAATGAACAGTGTTTTTGTTCGCCTTAGCAGTGTTTCGCTTTCACAGGTCTGAATTAGGGGGGCCAATATACCCAACACTCTACGGTGTTTATAGCTTACCGAAATTTGGCATACTTTGTGGTTAAGACAGTTCGAGTCCGATATACCACCTTGCTGTTAAGCCCGGTGAGAATACAACTGATCCCCACGGATCGTTTTAATAAAATTTTGAGCTCATCACTGTTTGAAACATGAAAGCTACCTGGCACCAACTCGTATTTTTGTATTTGACTTTGTAATAGTAGCTAGTTTCAAACTAGCCAAAGGACTTTTGCCTCCCGACTTAATATTATTTGATGCTTTTTGAATTTCCATTTCGCCTCTCAGTCTTGGGATATGTTTGGATTTTATTTTCTTTGACGCAGAGGTAGCGTACTTTTTACAAAGTCTCATTTAAGATCAAGAGTCGGACCGAGAGTTTGAACTTCATCCAGTACAATACTACCGGCGTAAACAAATTAGATAATTAATTGAATTTAAATAAAAGACCATTAGGTTATTAGTTAGTTTGTTTTTTCCTAATTCTTACTTAAAAATTACATTAGATTTTTTATGATCTAGAAAAGAAATTGATAAGAAGAAAAGTGAATTTGATCATGGCCGTAAAAAAGAAACCATTTTTTTTTATTTCAATGTGGTCGCTATCATTGATATACTAGTGAGGAAATATGTATCTAAAAAAAAACTCGCTAATCTCAGAGTCCTCTGCTGCGATCTAATGTGATATGGTATTGTGATTCAATATTTTTAGAGCCTAGTTATCTAGTTTCCTAACGCACTTTGCAATTTGAACAAAAAAGGTAAGTTTAAATAAAGATAAATAAATGAGTTAGGTATAATATAGACGAACGGATGGTATGTCCCTCCAAACTCCAATACAAAGGAGGCAGTCCGATCAGGTGATCATGCCTAGCTATCATATAATATAGATATAGTAAATAAAAATTTTGAAAATCTTAGAAATTAATTATAAATTTAAAGTCATCCAATCACGTCTATGTATATAATTATATTTTTATAAAATCCAAGTGAAACGGTGCCTGAAGAAGGTTATTTACCGTTAATATTTTGTTTAATCATCAATTTCTTGTAAGTTCTGTTTCATTCTAGTATGTTTCAATTTACGACGCCTCAAATGAATGTCATACACTGCGTTGTATGAAAAACTTATTTGTTCATGTTTTATTTTTATCTAAAAAAATGTTACTATATTTAAATAATTAAAAAGTCAAATATTTGTTTAACTAATTGCGCCCGGTCGAAGAGTAATATTTGGTTTATTTTCGCATGACTGATAAGGAAAACACGTGCTATTTCGAAAGATATTATATTTATTTAGACCGATTTTATAAAGCAAATATTTATATAGTTGACAACACACGGGATTGGATTGTGGACACTGCTTTCTACAATTGATTGTATTTAGAATAACTCAGAGTTACATTTATGAATCTTGCAGGTTTTAATAAAAAAATTTGCGTTGTGTTTACATTAAGCTTTATCTATAGAGCTTTCCATTACCATATCTGTAACGTAAACAATGGAATGCTTAGAAAAAATTAAATGCTTTATTAAATATGCCAAAATGTGTTTTGCTACCTGTTGAAAAAGCTTCTTTAGCCGCGTTAAATAATTTTTGGTAGGGGTAAAGCTTGTCTGCTCACGTCACCGACATGCTAATGTGACTGCGCCAGACTGGCGACGCGCAGTCGCATACGTCACGTACAAATATTATTATCCAAGGATTTAAGTTGTCACTTCTGTACAACTGTTGCACAGCTGTCAAAATGTAACTTTATTTATAGCGATAACCGGTCAGACTCAAGCGATTCTAAAGATGCACACACTTTTAAATTAATTTGCGCCAATAACCTGTGAGTATACGATATTACGATACGAAACGATCTAATTTTTTATTGATAACATTAATGCTCGTCCATAGGTTTAAACATAAAATAAATTCGGTCTACAAACAGAGAAGAAAAGTTTACTGAACTGTTTCGTCTTTACCTCTCTATATACTCGTAAATGCGTATAAATATACGTAAATTAAAAGATGTAGAATAAAAATCTTATAGAAATCATAAATATTTACGGCACGTCATTTCTTATCAGGTTTTATATGTGACATAAGAGGTCGTTCTTTTATTGTCATTATTTGAGATATATATTAAGTGATAGTGTACTACATATTAAGGCTACCGAGGACTGCCTTCTGCAACAAGACCTTAATCGACCGTCTAACATAAGAAATGACTATTGGCACAAACAACGATTGCGGAATCCACCTTCCACATGTCGACAAGCTTGTGGTCTAAGTCCAAATATTTTATTTCCTTCTCTTATTAAGCCTCTAAGAGATGATGGTCATCGGGAATGGTGATGTCAGCAATCATCGCTCAGCGTTCTGATTGGTGTATCACCACCTCATCAGGCTTATTGGCAATATTAGTCCTATCAGTGATGATAATTTTCAGTGGTAATTTTCAGTGGCAATAGGGGTACTGTAAATAAAAATACATTCATAAAATACTTTGAACAATTATCGGAACTCAATGCAAATAAAATAGTACTATTTACACTGCCAATTAGTAAAGGGTTGTCTCAACATGAAAAAAATATTAGGATTAATTTAAACATGACTATGTTTAACTTAACAAGCCAAATTAATGGTAGATTTCATTTAATTGACATCAATAGGATTGTCTATGATAATAGTTTTTTGACCACAGATAGTTATTATCTGCCATATTATTTTAAAAGACAAATAGCTGTTTCGCTATCATATTATTTTAGAAAAATAGCCAAGAACTTGGCTAACCTGACAGCTCCTATAGAGCACCCCTTAGAATGTAAGAACACTGTAGCCAAACATTTGGCTTCATATAGTGCTCCGTCTGAGCTAATTAACAATGATGTTATTAATATTAATTCAGGCAATAGCTTGGCCGCATATTTTGACATAAATTCTTTAAATTAATTGCTAAGACCTATATATAATAATAGAGCCTATCTCTTGCATATCAAATCATTTACTTGATAATGGTATTGATAGTAGAAATACAAAAATAAATAAAAATAGTAGCAATAAAGTAAAAAAGTCAATGACCATAAACATAGTTCATCAAAATATTCAAGGATTATCTAGGAAAGACTTAGAAGTAGAATTATTTTTTAATAAATATAATGTTGATGTGCTCTGTATCACAGAGCATTGGCTACAGGCACACCAGTTAATAATTGATAATGAACTTTATTCTGCTAGAAGTGTGTATGTAAGGAGGAAGTCAATTCATGGAGGGTCGTTAATTTTTGTTCGTAATAGTATTAAATGCAAAAACCGGAAAGATGTTGTGAATTTGTCTGCTGAGCGCACTGTAGAACTTTCTTGTGTAGAACTGGAACACCATATTATAGTTAGTGTGTATAGGCCACCACAGAGTGACTTTAGCATATTTGAGATAGTTATGGAAGAAGTTTTGAAGCGTTTATGTGTCAGTAGTAAGGTTTTGGTAGTTTGTGGAGATTTCAATATTAATATATTAGAAAAGTGTCCTATCAGTACAAGATTAGTGAGCCTATTTGAATCATTTGACTTGAATCATTTATTTTCTGAGCCAACAAGAATTCCTTCTCACTCGGCAACTTGCTTAGATAACATCTTTAGCAATGGTGAATATTTAAATAGGTCAATTTTAAGTGAGTTAACATTTGATCACTGTGGGCAATTTGTTACATTTCCTTGTATGAAAGAAAATAGAATAAACAAAACTATATGCAGGCCCATGACTAGTAACCGATTATTGAATTTTAGTAATAACATTAGTGATAAGGTTTCCAATTTAGATTGGACTCAAAGAGATCCGGATAAGCTTTACGGCTACTTATTCAATATGATAGAAATCGAATTTAACAGTATATTTAAGTCAAAAACAATAATTCAAAGGCCAAAAACGACATTCTGTGACTGGGCGACAACAGGAATATACAAAAGTAGAGAAAAGCTGTATGATTTATATGCTATGAAACAGAGTAATTTTGACCCAAAATTTCATGAATATGTCAAAAATGACTCAAAGATTTTTAGGAAAACATGTACTATGACAAAGTCTTTATAAATAAGTAATAAGATTAAGTCTTCAAATAATAAAATAACAGCTACATGGAACATTATTAATGATGAAACGAGACGTAGTAAACCTCGAGATAATGATTGAAAATTAAATATTAATAATAGGTTTACAACAAACAACTTAGACATAGCTGAATCTTTTAATACCTTTTTCACAAATATACCAGTTAATACAACCAGTACCTTGAATTCTTGTGCGCCCAGGTCTGAGTTGTTGTTAAGGGCCAATGTAAAGAAATGTAAGAATTTATTTGTATTTGAATTCATAAACCCCACAGACATTATAAAAACGTTTAAGTCTCTTAATTCTAAGAATTCAGGGGATTTATGGGGAATTTCTGTTAAATTAAAAGAAACTATTATAATTGATATAGCACCATTTCTAGCTATAACATTCAATCGATGTGTTGATTCTGGTATTTTTCCTAACCTGATGAAGTATAGCAAAGTAATACCTTTATTCAAGAAGGGTTTTACAACTGAACCAAGTAACTTTAGGCCAATCTCAATGTTACCAGCTATTAGTAAAATTTTCGAAAAAATTATTTTGCAACAATTAGAAAGCCATTTTAATCTAAATAATCTATTTCACAAAGAACAATATGGCTTTACAAGGGGTCGTTCAACAATTGATGCTGGTGTAACTCTTTTGAGACATATATTTAATGCATGGGAGAATTCGCAAGAAGTAGTACAAGTAGTAGAACATAACACACTTTTTCTTAAACTTAAACATTATGGTGTTAATGGTATTGCTTTGGAACTAATTGTTTCCTACTTGAAAGATAGAATTCAACATGTAGATGTCAATGGTGCGAGGTCTTCTGGATTACCTGTTACTATGGGCGTTCCTCAGGGCTCTATACTAGGTCCTCTACTTTTTCGCATATTTATAAACGATTTACCTTATTATTTAAAAGATCTCTGTGATATAGTTCTATTTGCTAATGATACGTCACTTATTTTTAAAGTCGATCGTAAGAAAACAGTTTTTTTGACGATGTGAATAGGGCACTAAATGATGTATTGTATTGGTTTTCAACTAACAATCTCCTATTCAATTCAAATAAAACAAAGTGTGTGAGATTCACTATGCCAAATGTAAAACAGCTAGGTACTAATTTAACTCTAAATAATGAAATGTTAAGTATTGTAGACTCAACAGTATTCTCAGGAATTACATTAGATAGTAAACTACAAACGGAGGGCCCAGATAGACAGCCTTGCAGGTAGGCTTAGTTCGGCAGCTTATGCAGTATGGAAGATACGCCAGCTCCCTGATACGGACACAGCTAGGCTAGTTTATTTTAGCTACTTTTACAGCGTCATGTCCTATGGTATACTACTTTGGGGCAAGGCGGCTGATGTTGAAACGATTTTTATTCTCCAAAAACGAGCCATCCGCTCCATATACAATTTAGGTGCTAGAGTCTCTCTTCGAGAGTTGTTTAAGGATATAGGTATTTTAACTGTTGCATCACAGTATATTTTTGCAAATATTATGTTTGTTAGGCACAACATTAATGACTATAAGAAAAATAGTGATATACACAATATTAATACAAGAAACAAGTCTAAACTCGTTGGTACCTATCATCGCTTGCATAAAGTACAGAACTCGTTCGAAGGTCTTGGTATACGTTTTTATAACAAAATTCCTATACATGTTAGCGACCTTCCTGTAGTTAAATTCAAGCAAACTGTAAAAAATCACCTTATTAGGAAATCCTACTATACGATCAACGATTATCTAAACGACAAACTTTCTTGGGCTTAAGGTGTCATCAGGTATATGCACACAAACTTATTTGTCTTATAATTAATCTAAATTATTAACAAACCATTGTCAGTTGAAAGTAATGCGTGACGTTTATTATGGTAATTTGACTATCCACCAATCCTAACCTAACACATCTTACGCAATTATGAACAACAGAATGCACTAAATTTCTACCACCGAGCGGCCACCATTCCTCGCGAATAGTTGAAAGCAATCATTGGGGGCCGGCATGACAGAGGTAATTATGTTTGTGTTGAAATAAAAGCGACGTGAATGTGTATTTGCTACAAAGCAGTATAGGGTGCTTTTATCATAAGAAAACTCATTGGAGTTACTTAATCTTCCTCCTACTCTAATTAATAAATCTTTACCTAAAAATAAATTAAGACCTGACATATTACGTGAATATTTAATATTCAATGCCTTCTTTAATAATTAATTGTATTCCTGGGGAAAGGAATCGATTTGAGACAACTACTAGCCCTAAAGTAGTTGATTTGTGTAGTTCATTTGATAACAGCGGTCCGTACTTACGTTCGGTTTAGTAGCGAGTATTGTGAATGAAACGCAACACATAAGCCGCTGTTCGTATCATTCGCAGAAAAGATGAAAATCGCTTAAAAGGAAAATTGTATTGTCTTATCGAGTGATAATGACTTTGTAAAACTGTCTGTAAGACTAACATCGAAATTAAATGCCCATTTACGCAACGGAAAGCAACCTGAATGTAAAATGTTTCTTATTTTTTCGCATAGCAACAATAATTTTTGTTTATTATTATGAGAAAATAAGAAATCGTCAACGTAGAACGAATTTAATATTAAAAAAGAAACTTGTTCATCAGTGCAGTCTAACGCCAGTTATCGTAAACATCTCATAGCGAGGTAAGGGGATGACCCACATCCGTAGGTAACCGTATTTAATTGAAATAATTGCAATGGGTCGTGTTTATTTTCGCGCCAGACGATTTGTTGTAAATTACGTTGTTCGGGATGTATTAACACTTGACGATAAATCTTCTCTACGTCAGCACATGCTACAAATGCGTACTGACGAAAACGTAAAAAAATACCAACTAAATCATTTAATAGCGGTGGTCCAATCAACTGTAAATCATTTAACGATTTACCAGAAGATGTTTTTGCACTAGCGTCAAACACAACTCGAAGCTTTGTAGTCGTACTTTCTCGTTGTACGCAGTGGTGTGGCACAAAATAACACGGTGTCGAAAAGGTAACAATGCGTGTCATGTGCCCTAAAGTTAAATACTCCTGTATAAAATCCGCATACATACGTTTTAACTTAGGCAAACGATCTAACCTTTTTTCTAAAGAATAGAATCAATTTTTTGCTAACTCATACGAATCGCCGAGCCAGTCAGCTGACTCACGTAATGGTATTCGCACCACGAACCTACCTTCACAATCGCGAGTGGTGGTGGAAGTAAAAAGTTCCTCGCAAACCTTTTCCTCAGCGGTGAGTATATTATGTGATGATTTGTTGCTATCGACTTCTTCTAATTCCCAAAAACGTTTTAATTGGTCATCTAGTGAGTTAGACAATGCGCAACAAATTATTTTGTTAGAACAAACGTTTGTAGAATGATTATTAAGAGATAACGTGCCCGAAATAATCCACCCTAAATGAGTATTTTGTAAATAAGGCCCCTTGGACAAACGCATCCGACCTTCTTGTAACAAACTCCAAAACACATCTGCCCCAATCAAGATATCGATATCCGATGGTATATGATAGTCTGGATCCGCAAGTGTAACGTTTTGCGGTATTTGTAACGACTGAACATCTATATAAGTATTCGGTAAACTGTAAGTAATTTTAGGTAAAACGGAACAATTTAAACGTGTGTTAAAACTACTAATCCTCGAACGCATCAGTAGGTTACAAGACTGTTCTAATCGCAGAACGCTGCTCCCTACTCCTGTAATGGTGAGAGTGGACTGTATTGTGTCTAAACGTAATTTTTTACAAAGTGAATCTGTAATAAAACTCCGTTGGCTGCCATTATCGAGAAGAGCGCGCGCAACTATATTGATGTTATTATTACAAACTTCAACTACTGCAGTCGAAAGCAAAACCTGTTCTAATGTTGTAGACTGCACGGCTCGTTTTGAATGATTTGATTGTGTTATTAACTTCGCGTCAGTGTGCGTAAGTGCCGAGCTTAAACTAACTGAGTTGCAACTAGTATTATTGTCTATATGAATAAGACTGTTATGTTTTTGTGAGCATTGCTTACATGGCCCGTATTGACAATCTTCTAAAGAATGACCTGAACGTAAGCAATTAATGCAAATATTTTTGGTTTCCGAAACGAATTTAAACCTATATTTTACAGGTAGATTAAGAAAGGTACCGCACGAATACAACGCGTGATTCGAATCACACATGATACACTTCATAATGCGTGACTGTTTAGCTATAGATGTACCTGTACGAGACGGTTGTTTGTGCAAAGTAAAAGAACGTATTTGTTGGGTAGGTTGCGATGAACTAATTGTCAATTTTTTTAAAGGTTCACTGACTTGTTTGTGACCTTGTGCTTGTACCATTTCCAGCACGTCTGAACGGTCTTTTAAAAACTGACTTCCAACGTAATCTTTAAGGAATCTTTACAAATGAAACTTTTTTGATTCTCCCATTCTTTACATGTGGTTGGATCTAATTTGGTTACTATTAAATATATAACCAGTGTGTATAATAGTGAAACTTTTGAATCGGGTTTATTTCGGTGGCGTTGTGGATTAAAGAAATAAATGTATCCCTATACTCCAGCCAGTTTTCAAATGAACCGTCAAAGGAGGGTAACGCGATAGTGGGTAATTTTATTATATTACTGGTGTTGTGAGAACACTTGGTGGCAACTTCGATTTGTTTATTTGTTTTACTACAAATACACTTGGCCGACGACATCACTGCATAATATTGAGATTCAATCAAGTCCCTAATTTGTAATTGCCTCAATGACTCCGACTCAGTTGACATATTCTCAATCTTAGCTTGTACTTCTTGGAACTCGGTAAAAATCTGCTCATTATTAGCCAAGCGCAACCGCAACTCAACAATTTGGTTTTCAACCAATGATGCTGTATTTAACGAATTAATATATTTCCCGAAGAGTGTAAACCTACTACGCAAATGACCACGTTTTTTTATTAAATCGCGTAACTCGAAATTTTCACTTTTTTCACTATCTAATGCTAATGAAATACTTGGCGACTTTGGACAACCTTTTTGTTCAGACATTTTGGTGGCAATGAAAAGCAATTATGAGTACTAACAAGTAGCACTGAGAAGAAGGCAGTAATACACCTCGAAACTTATCCGTTATCCACCCGCGCTAACCTCTTCCTCGTGGCAATCCTCGTGTAGTTCTGGAACGATGCTGTTTGATTCGGCTCCGAAGGTCCAATGTTGGGGTACCGGTGGTTGGAGAAAAATGAACGACAGTCCAATCCGGTAGAAAAACGTATATTACAAAACGGTTACAATATTAAATGTGACATGAATATATGTGAGTGTCAGAACGGGTTAATCGGGGAGTGTCGCTCCTGCGGCGGGCGATGCAATGCGCCGTTCCCCCACCCATCATATCTGTTGAAGCTCGTAGCCTTAACAGTACTTATATAATGTATAATATATAATTATATTATTTTATAAACTTACTAGCACCCATCTTAGCTAGCACTCCGCCCCGGCCTCGCACGGATAGCAGAGACATCTTTCACAATCATCATCATATTTTAATCAATTGACACAAATTTTTAACAAATTATACATCTAAACCTGCCACGTAAATCATTCCGTCTATTAATGAAAACCGCATGAAAATCCGTTCAGTAGTTTTTCAGTTTATCGCGAACAGACAGACAGACGCGGCAGTGCACTTTGTTTTATAATATGTAGTGATAATTATTGTCATGTATATTTGCCAATTTTTTAGGTAAATTGTATTATAAACACTTCTAGAGATATAATGGCGCCGAAGATAGTCCGTCCTATAGCTGAAAATGTGTATTACTCTTAAATTTCATTTGCGTTAGGTTTATGGAAATAAGTTTATTATTATTGTACCTTTTTCAATTTGTAGGGATTTCCACTTCTAGTATCCAAAAGTAGAACAAACACATAAGGTTTTCAACATAAAGTCTACGGGTTTTTCTAGCCCCGAAGAGACATCCTTCCTAGCTTTTTCGGGCCAGAAGTGATGGAAGCTTCAGAGGCACTAAAAATTTTCGACGTATCTGCTAGTTATATTAAAACAACTACAAGGCACATAAAATAATTTAATTAGATTTTTCACGTTTCTTAATTAAAACAACTAATATACTTGTCCAAAGACAAAAGCCTATCATCTGAATGTGTATCCCGTAATTTCCTCTTGTTTGACATCAATTTACGTTTCGTGTTTACCTTCATTTCTCAATGGAATGTTTAAAGATACGTTGTATGTGATAAAAATCTCTATCTTGTTCTTTATTCTTGATTTATTTATAAACTATTTTACAAATGGAAATCTGTTAGTAATTTTTGTAGTTGTTTGGTTAGCTGCGTACTAGTTTTGACCGAATTGGAATTTTAAATTAGGCGGCTCCAAAAAAACATCGTAAAATTATTACAAAATCATCTCTTATTAGAGCCACAATATGAAGATATATTGAGTTCCATATTATTTGGTGTTCGTCGTAAACGTTTAAAGGCATAAATCAGGCTGAACAATTCTGTGTGAAGAAACTCAATTTATCATTTACTTTACGTAACTTTAAAATTTCTTGTCTGTAAACCACGGCCGTAACCTACGCTCTTCTTATAATCTTCTTTTCCTCTGTCTTACTTATAGATCTTGCCTGGTTTACTCTTTATTTATTGTAAATGCTATTTATTCTCTTATGGAATGTGCACCGATATAACCGTCTAGATGTCGCAAGTCAACGTTGTCATGAGTTACTGTCAGAGTCGTCTCAATGATTTTCCAAAAATATTATTCCATGCTATTACACATAAACATTGCAGAACCAGTTATATTGATAAAAGTTATTTTTCTATTACATTGTATTTATTACTATGTTCTTATGTTTGACCAAATTATTTTTTTTGTCGGTAAGCTTCTTATCTATTTATGTCTGAATCGCCTATTTGATGACTAGTTGAAAATCATATCTTTGTATACTAACAAAATGTAGCTTTATTTTAACCGATTTATAAAAGGAAGAAGGTTCTACATTCTCTATTTCAATCATTACACTTTTTTTAAAGAATTATTTATTCATAAATTATGTATGTAATACATTATCTCTTATTCAAATATTATATTTGATGCAGAGATAAAGTAGCAGGTGACATTCGCATTATCTAAGTACAACAATAAAATGAAGAGGTTTCTATAGGGTTGCTGAAGTTTCACGTTTGGATCCAGGCGTCCAGAGGAGCACATTTTAAACTGGGTAGCGAAGGACAAATGTAAAAGAGTAGACCAATGGAATGGATAAATAAAAAAGCGATTGTTAGTCTCAACCAAAACCTGTATTAACCCTTTCTGAGGCTTTCCGTGGAAGTTCGTGTATGACAGTGGTATCAATATTACCAACAATCTCTCCCAGAAGGTTAGTTTTAGGCCACTTCATTTGCTTCAGTTTGGTTTAAATTTTGTCAAGTATGGGTTGTTGTTTTGTTGTGAGTTTATTATAGAAATTCTTCAAAAGTTAAAATTGTGGTATTTAAATTGTAAAATGAACATCTAACTAAATAGCTCGTCTGTAGTGAAACTCCATAACTTATTCTGAAAGTTTTTATTGCAAATTAATTGCAGGAGTGCGAGAGACTCCGGAGATTTAAAGTACATACTTTTAATTTGTTTCTGATTTGTTCAACGCTATCAACCGTTCTAAAACAAACACATGACCACCTGTAGTAAGTTACCGTTAGGCCTTTTTCTTTTGCAAGGAATCAGCATTGCAAATTACTGTTTTAGCCTAATATCTACGTAGGATGATTTTTTTACAGGAATCGAAACATGTTTTAGCATTAAACAGAAAATTTATTATATTGCGGTTTGCGGTCACGTTTATCACTTTTTTATGAAGTATTTATTAGTAACTGCATAAGAATACTCGGAATGCATAGTCTCTGCAGCTTGTTTGAATCTCGTTCAAATAGTAGTGGTGAAGAAACGAGTGTTATGTCCCTCCAACACAAAGGAAGGATCCTACGACCGGGCGAGGTGGTCATGCATGGCGGCCTGTGGCTCAAAAGTATATAGGTACACATACTAATCGGGGCGAGAACTTTTATTGCGTGACGCAGGATTAGTAGTTACTTCGTACTTTTTGGTGCATGTAGAAGTTGCCACATGGTTATAAAATATATTTACATTCATTAACATTTTCATTACTTTTCATGACAAACTTAGATGTTTTATTGTCAACCAAATATTAGTCATTTCCGCCATGACGAGTATTCCTTTTGTATTATAGTGTTAAACTTCAGCACAGTATGTTCATGAAGTTTATCGAGGTTACGTGACATGAAGTATAAGCTGCTATTATTGACAAAGTTGGGCGATATTGAGACATGAACTATCGATGTGCTGAAATGGAAAATCTTATATTTAGTTAGTGAATAAAATACAAGTGAAGATGTAGTAAGTTCAAAGTAAGAGCTGCTTAGCTGTGAGTACATTGTGTAGTACATTTATGTGATTTTATCTTATTTCACCCGTTTCATGTTAAAATTACTTTAATCTATTCCGCAAGGACAAAACAATTCAGACACGGATTAATGAGTAATAAAGTTTTAAAATAAGGATGTCTCGACAAATATTTGAATATTTGAATATTTGAATATTTGAATATACAGTACAAGCAAGGGATAGTTATACTTTTTGGTTTTAAAACAAACAAGTAACCGTTTGTTTAATCATATTACTAAAATCTATGCCAAATCCTACGTTAATCTCAATTCTATAAACCATCCATGGCCATTTTTTTTATTATAATAATAACTTGCGACACCTCACACATGGCCGTCTGATTCCAAACTAGACAGAGCCTGTACTATGGTAACCAGACTGCTGAAAAACATACTTATATATTGCTAAATACATACATATAATAGATACATCACACCCAGACACAGAACAAATTAATATGCTCATCACATAATTCTTTATCCTGAGTGAGTGGGAAGCGAACCTACGACCTCTGGCGCAGCAGTCAGAATCATTAACCATTAGACCAACAGGCACTAGCCTTCATTTCAGTTACCTTTATATCAGTGCATGCATAAGCCAAAGACTTTATGTACATTGTTTTAAATATATTTTATTACTATTCTTGAAATGCAATTTAATCATTCGTACGAGGAAAAAATAATGTACGATTATATTTATTGCAGATGATTTTTTTTTCTCAAGTATACAATTATTTCCAAAATGTCCAGTTTTTACAATACACTCATCTATGATCTAATTAAGGTACTCTAGTTATTCCATCATTGGGTCAACACTGATCTCAGATAACTAAAAAAAAATGCTAAATTGAAATTATTGTAGTTACTGTATAAGGTTTCGTTTCTGTGTTTTATGTTTGTTTGACACCAAATGTACATAATATTAATTTTACTTCAAAAACTGTTTTTTTTTAATTAGAGCAGCCCTATTACATTAGTTAACCAAATCATAAAATTATTCAAACAATGGTATTACGTCTGTAGGATCGGTAAACGAAGCTTCGCAGCCACTGAATATTTCTTATTAGCATTTGGCAAATAGTTTCATATGTAGCTAGCTATTTTGGATTCAATGAGTGTCGTGGTAATAGAGTTGACAGTAGCGGCAATTATCATAAAGTAAGCATGAGATTTGATGTGAGAATACACTGATATTTGGAATTGCAAAGGGGTTTGGGGAAATTCGTAAAAATAAAAGTTGCTTATTTAGTGGCAATAGTTTTTTAACTGGTCGCGAATTTTCATAAACGACCCCACTTTTACCCAACGATCTTTGGGCATGAAAGTCAAATACAACTACATACATTGACGTCGGTATTTTCACTTGTTCATACCTGATAGTACAGATCTAAAAGTTTAATCTATAAAGACTCGATTAGTTTTTTTGCATACGTTATATTGTATTGAACTTCTGAACGTTATATTCCTGATAATTTTCATAGTTTTTTTTACAAAATTATTAATTGAAATAAATAAAACAAATAAAAAAATTTTTCGTTGTTAAAAAATTGGTTTTGAAGAAATTTCTAAAAGAATCTGGAAATGTCTTGAAACGGCTATGCTAAATAGCTGACTAAGTATTCTTAAATAAAGGTATTAAGCGTTTTTTTTACAACTTCAGTAGAGCTCTCGCCCATCTCTTCATAAAGGGCCTTCTTGCAGTCTATGTAGTAAAAAAATATACATTTTGGCGACGTTTGGAAGAATTTAAATATTTTTATCACAATCTTAATATCCTTCGCGTTTGAAGAACAAAAAGAGAAAAGTTTGAAATTTAATTCCACGTAAAAATATAGCTCATTTATGAAAAGAATGAGTACCTAATAACGGATCGGATATAAGCTTAAAATTCAAGCAACTCCTATGCGACCGGGATGAGGTGAGTAAAATCATCATGGATTCTGTCGAACGAGGCGACTTCAATTCAAATTCAATTCAAAAAAATCTTTATTTCATAAAATTGACCATCAGTTATTCGAAAACGTCGATTTAATAAATAATTATTATAATTAAAAATTATAGATCAACACACACAGAGTCACCGCAACAATAGTTTGCTTCGTCAAATGTAAAATGATTAAAGAAAACAAAATGGATAACATAATATCACATCTGACTGTTTCGATCTATAACCGCCCGTTTCCAAATGGTTGAGCCTTGTGAGAAGAAATCGGGCAAACAAACTCACGGCCACTCTTTTAAAAAAGAAAAACCAGACAGTTTCAACAATATTCAGTAAATATCACGTCATTTTGTTGTGTGCTATTATGTTTTTAAAATTAGAAATAAACTAGAATAAGAATATGACACTAGGGAAACTGAAAATTAAGGAAAAAATTAAAAAGAAGAAAAGAAAAACATGAGAGAAGGAAAATAAGAAACGTATTAGCTCACATTAGATTTCTATTACAATTCCATCCCAAGCGTTTTTATCCTGTATATAATCGCCTACTGAGTAATAGCCCTTAAGGCATAGCTATCGTTTTGCTGTAGACTTAAACTTGTTTATACTTAACATTTGAATATTATCTGGGATTTTATTATAATATCGCACACATTGACCTTGAAACGACTTGTTAATTTTTTGGAGCCTAGGCAGGTATTCAAATTCAAAATCATTTATTCAATTAAGACACTAAGTGACATTTATGAACGTTAAATTGAAGCTAGCGTTAAAATCATAGATCGGCACAAACAGACGCCACAGCATGTACTGGATTGTCAAGGTAAATTAGGTGAAAAACACCAAAATCTACTGCCTGTTTGTGTCGATCTATAACTTCCAGTTTCCAAAATGCGTAGGGCCTTATGAGAAGAATATTAGCAAAGAAACTCATGGCCACTCTTTTTAAAAGTCAGATCTTCAGGTACAATAGTGTTAGTGTTACACGAGAGGTAAACAGGATGCAAGCTGATGCCACCTGAATTTCATTTTATTGAAATGCTCCAAAAGCTAACGAACTAAAAAATAAAAATCACTCAGTGATACCATTGAAGGTTTGAACCTATTAAACATAGAAATCATTCAAGGTGCACATCTACCTTCATTCAGTTGCCTGTTAACTGTGTCTACTGTTAAAAATAATTCGTGACTGGATTAAGAGGCTAGAGTTGCAGTTGATCGAACCAAAATAATAGTATAGGCTAAAGCATCGCTGACTAGGCCGACCAGTCACCCCAAGCAGCACCCGTTCACGAGTATGACGCATGGACCAGCCATCATCTCCTTCGCCATATCAGAGGGAAAGAAATGACCCGCCCCATGACGACGCTGCAAGCAATGACATTTTAGTGAGCATGACGAACCATAGTCGAGATACTGATAAAAATCACTAATAGTCAAATTACCATAATAATCGTCACGCATTACTTTCAACTGACAATGGTTTGTGAATAATTTAGCTTAATTATAAGACAAAGAAGTTTGTGTATATATAACTAATGACACCTTAAGCCCAAGACTGTTTGTCGTTTAGATAATCGTTGATCGTATAGTAGGATTTCCTAATAAGGTGATTTTTTACCGTTCGCTTGAATTTATCTACAGGAGATCTAAGGTACAACAAGTTTATGTTTATTACCGCGTGTTAAAAGAGTGTATATCACTTTTTTTACAGAAGTGATTTTTATGTTTATGAAGGTAAATTAGATTTTCATAAATATATTGGCACGCTACCGTCATTATGTTAATTTCTTTAAATTTCTGCCTCAGTGAATCACAATTTCCTAAGTTATAAATTGCTCGAATAGCCCTCTTCTGCAGCACGAAGATAGATTGAATATCGTTGGCATTCCCCCACAGTAGAATACCATACGACATTATACTATGAAAATGACTAAAATAAACTAATCTGGCTGTTTCAACATCAGTCAGTTCACGAATTTTTCTAACTGGGATGCTGCTGAGCTGAGTCTATTCGATAATTTATCAATATGAGGGCCCCATTGAAGCTTAGAATCAAGAGTAATGCCTAAGAATTTTGTGGTATCAACTAGTTCTAACTCGTCTTCATTAAGTAGTATAGTCGTTTTCACCTGTTTAACGGTTGGAGTAGTGAACCGGATACATTTAGTTTTTTCTCCATTAAGAAGTAAATTGTTAACGTTAAACTAGCGCACCACTTTCGAAATAGCATCGTTTACTTATTTAATAAACTAATTTGTACACATACGTTTTAGCCTAAATAAGAGTGAAGTATCATCCGCAAACAATACTATTTGGTTGTTCTTAACAACATAAGGTAAGTCATTAATGTAGATTAAGAACAAAAATGGCCCGAGTATAGATCCCTGCGGAACGCCCATTTTTACCACAGACCCTGGAGATAGCTTGCCATTAATATCGACTTTCTGAATCCTATTACTTAGATAAGAAGTAAGAAGATCCAGCTACCGTAATGATATAATTTCCTGATCAGAGTTTCATGAACAACACAATCGAAAGCTTTGGATAAATCGCAAAAAATGCCTAGAGAATCGTGGGCATCCTCCCAGGCATCAAATATATGTTTTACAAGCTCTACACCGGCATCAGTTGTAGAGCGACCCCTTGTAAAACCGAATTGCTTATTATGTAACAAATTATGGCAATTAAAGAAACTTCGCATTTGATCATAAACAATTTTTTTTAAATTTTTACTGAATACTGGTAGTACAGAAATTGGTCTAAAGTTAGTTGGGTCTGAAGTACTGCCAGATTTGAACAATGGAATGATTTTACTAGATTTCATCAGATCAGGAAATACACCACTATCTACACACTGATTAAATATAAATGATAAATGACTAGCAATAACAGTAATAACAGATTTTGTAATGATTACAGAATTTCCCCAGAGGTCGGCTGTTTTTTTTTGATTTAGCGTGTTGAAAGCTTTGATAATTTCAGAAGGACTGACATGTTGAAACCTAAATACACTGTCATTCCTATCAACATTCTCCTTCAAAATTGATTTTGCAAGAGCTGGTGAGGAGTTCAAAGATTTAGTAGTCGACACAGGAATATTAGTAAAAAAGTTTTCAAAAACAGAGGCTACTTCTATATCTGACGTTACTTGTTTGTTGTTAATTTTCAAACTAAACTCATTGCTTTGGTTGTGCTGCTTTCTAGTCTCACTAATAATAATGTTCCAAGTGGTTTTAACCTTATCATCGCTACTTTTAATCCTTAAACTCAGAAAACGAGGCTTTGCTTATTTACAAAGCTTCCTAAACAATTTAGAGTATTCTTTGACATATATGTGAAATTGTTCACTATTATTGTAATTTCTTTCATCATATAACTCATAAAGTCTCTTTCTGCTCTTGTGTAAACCTATAGTAGCCCATTCACTAAATGTGGCATTACCTTTAACTACAATCGTTTTGGGTGTAAAAACTGAATTAAATTCTGAACAAAATGTATCGAAAAAAACATTGAAGGAAGTATTAGGGTTGGAATCTATATCTAAAAATGGTATGTTGTAAGCTATCTCTAGTTTATTTTTAAAATTTTCAAAACGTTTGGCAGTTTTAAGTATTGCCACAATATTTCTCTTTGCCACTTTCTCGTTCCTATTGTAAAAATAAATTTGTTGACCGCAATGATCAGAATCTAATTGATTTATTATTTTCTTATCTTTAATTACAACATCTGTGAATATATTATCTATGCATGTGGCTGTAGTGGCTGTGATTCGTGTAGGCTCCAAAAACAAGTTCTTCAGATTATATGACTGGAATAGTGTCCTGAACTTAGTCGCTAAACCAGAATTTTCTAATAAGTTAATATTAAAATCACCACAAATAATTACTTTTTTTTTTAGATTTTGTTACTTTATCTAATACTGAATCCATAACACACTCAAAACAATCATACAAAGCTGAAGGAGGTCTATATACACTAATTAATAAAACGCTTGAGTTCTATACAGGCTATTTCTGCAGTTCGTTCAACCGATAAACTAACAATGTCATGGCGCTGTTTAAATTTAAATTGCTTATTTATAAGTATCATAGAGCCACCATGTATTGCATTAGCTCTGCTGAACGAGCTACTTATCTGGTGGTTATCAAAATTGAACATGAACTGATCGCTTTTTAACCAATGTTCAGTGATGCAAAAAATATCAACAGCATTACAGTTCATGAACAATTCTTTTTCTAGGTCTTTGCCCATCAGCCCCCTAATATTCTGGTGAACCAGGTTTATGTAATTTAAGTTACTATTACTTATTAGTTTATGAAACTTATTACTAACTTGATTATTACTGAGCTGAGATATTGGACTTTTTATAGTCTTATTTATAATATGATAATTGCAAGAGGTACTCTATTTTGTCTTAGTAATTAATTTAAATTATTATAAATGTCACATATACTATATGATATGTCAGTGGTATAATTGTTTGCCAACAAATTGGCAGAATCATAATTACAATTATTGTCAATTTGCTCAATAAAAGCAATGTTTTTAGCCAAGTTCTTGGCTGTTATTGTAAGATAATATGATAGCGATACTGCTATCTGTCTCTTAAAATAAATTGAAAGATAATGTCTACCTATCGTCAAAAAAACATTATTACTAACAATCTTGTTAGTGTCAATAAGATGAAACTTATTATAATTTGGACCATTAATTTGACATGTCAAATTATGCATAGTTATATTTAAATTATGTCTTATAAATTTCTCCTCCTGTGACAACCCTTTACTCAGTGGGAGTGTAAACATTACAATTCTTTCTACATTTAATTTGGACAATGTTTCAAAATATCTAATAGATGTCTTTTTGTTTACATTCTCCCTGTTCCCAACAAATATGATAAGAGAAGTATTTTTATTTAATATACTACAAGAATTTAAATTTTTTTCCACAATATCATTATATGATAAGTTTGGCATGCAATAATTGCTGATTGAATAGCCCGAATATGAATTTAACATAAGGGGTCCCATGCCCTTTCCAATTTCATCACTAAACATAAATATATTTTGGTTTGGGTTAAAATTGCATGTATTCTTTTGGGAACTACTGTTTCCTGGTACAATCAAGTTATTTTGCTGTCGTGGCTGTGGGGGAGGAGCACATGCCACTGGCAAGCTATTAAGTGAACACATTGACTCATTATTATTACTTTATTACTTGTTAATATCAAAGAATCATTCTTGCAATTACAGGAATTTACTAACTTGCCAATAGCCAGCCCCTGCTCCCTACTCTGTTTTTGAGACATTTCATATTTTGAGTTTATAGTTTTAAGTTGTTCTTGGAGACGGTCAACCTCATATTGCAGTTCACGGGTATCTTTTAAGTATTGCGTTGACATGTTGTCCATCTCCAAAGAATACATGTTCACTTGGTCTATTAGTTGCAATCTCTGCCTGTTTAGTGTTAAACTATCTATAAAAAAATTATGTTTGTGAACAATTTTTTTTTGTTTTGGTGATAAATTTCTTAATTTTAATATATTTTTTTAATTTATTATTTAATTTTTTAAGTTAAATTAATTTAATTTATTAAGTGTCATCATCTCCAGTAAGGTCTATTATCATAGAAGGATGACTACTGTCACCTACACTTGAACTTAAGCCCGGAATGACCAACTCCTTGAACAAACTTTGGTTGGATGCTACTAAGGTGTTGTGTGTATGAGTGTTCATTTTAGATATCTTGCTGTGTGCTTGATGCAGTTGGCGTTCTAGCATCCTAATTCTGTCAAGAGCTTGCTCATACTGATCCCTACAAGTATCAAAGCTGTCAACAAGGAGCTGGAGATTGTCTCTGGCTTTAATACTCAATACTCAATAGTTTATTGCTTCCATAATGTATATACATAGGTGATAACAGTTTAAGGAGTAACAATTACGGACCCTGTCGGGCGCAGCACAGTTTGTTTGGGAGAGAGGAAGATAATACAAACATATATATTTTTAAAATAAGCGTTCAGTGTAATGTATATGGTAGGTGACACTTTTATATTGTATATATTATTAATTGATAGATTCGTTGATATAGTATTAATAGTTGTTGTGACTTATTCAATTCAATTATTATTTTTATTATTTGATCGATTATTTATTATTATTTTAATAGTCATCAATCTGATTACCTTATTTAGAATAATAGAATTTGTGAATTTATTATTTTAAAATATATTATCTTTCTTCTAAATATTATTTTACGCTGTAGTAGTATTTGCTAATTAATAAGAGTTTTAATTTATTAACAAAAGCATTAAATTTAGTCTCGTTTTTAATGTCAATTGGTAGTTTATTATAGACTTTTATAGACATGACCAAAGGACTACGAGAATGCATTATTAATCTAGAAGGTGGTAGATTTAATCTATTTTTGTGTCTTAAGGAAATGTTGGTTTCTTTGTCTTCCCGTTTACTATACAGTTCCGGATATTTTCAGACAAATTTACTTATTTCTAAGATGTATATACTGGGTAATGTTAGCATGCCTAGATTCTGGAAGTGAGGTTTACATGTGTCTGTTTCTTCTATATTCATTAAAGTTCTTATTAGTTTCTTTTGTATGGTAAATACGGTAGACGCATCTGTACTATCACCCCACAATATCACTCCATAAGACAGCCAAGAAAAGGCGTAGGCATAGTAGGTGACAAGTGCTGTAGCTAAATCTGTCGACTTTTTGATTTCACGCAAGGCGTAAGCGAATTTTGATAATTTTTTCCTAACATTTTGTACATGTTGCTTCCAGTTGACATGGGAATCTATAGTGATACCGAGCAAGTTAAATTCCTTTACTTGTTCTATGCTTATTCCTCGAAATGTGAGATTTATATCTATAGGTATCTTTTGGTATGGATGGTGATGATGATGATTACTTTTGTTTTGTTAAAGTTTATTTGGAGGTTATGTTCATCCATCCAACCAGTTGTTTTGGCAAGTAACAAGTTTAGGTTTTCGTTGAGGTTTACTTTCGTTTTGCTCGATACTAATAAGGAGATGTCATATGCAAACAAAACACATGGTCCATTTATTACTTTTGGTAGGTCGTTTATATATATGAAGAATAATAGACATCCTATTACACTACCCTGTGGAATTGAAGCTGTAATGTTTATTTTGTCGGATCGGATGTTTTCTATTCTATTGTTTATTTTATTAAAATATTCTATTTCTACAAACTGTTGTCTGTCTGTCAAGTATGATGTAAGCCATTCATGTGCCTTACCACGTATTCCAATTCTATACAATTTGTTAAGCAAGATTTCAAATTGCACTTTGTCGTAGGCCTTGGACATGTCTAGTAATATTCCTATTGCATATTGTTTTTTATTTAAGATGTCTAGGGCTTCCTGAATGTATTTAAATACTGCCAGGATTGTTGATTTGTTTTTACGGAAGCCGTTTTGGCATTCGTTAAATATTTTATATTTTTCGCAAAATGAGTATATGCGGTTACTCATGGCTTTCTCAAAGAGCTTAGAGGCTGTAGGTAGGAGGGCGATCGGGCGGTAATTGTCAGGTTCATTCTTGGCGTTTTTTTGTGAATCGGTTTTACTAAAGCCTGTTTTAGTAGATCCGGAAATACACCTTCTTCAAATGATTGGTTAATTATCTTGTAAAAGGGTAATGTTAATTCATCAGCGCAGTATTTTACTAAAATAGGGTGGACCTCGTCTATACCATGGCTTATCTTGTTTTTAAGACATCTTATGAGGTAGTTAATTTCATAGGGTTCGACTGGGCTGAGAAAAATAGTGTTTTCTGTGTAGTGAGTCGTTTATTTTCTTGTCAGCGGAATAGGTGGTCTTGCCCCCTATGGATGTAAAAAAGTTGTTAAGGTAAGTTGTTGGTAAGGTAAGTTAGCTATATGTGTAGGATCTGAAGAATTTTTTTTATTGATTTGTAACTGTATATTTTGCTTGTCCTTTTTTATAATTTTGTTGGTGCGATCGTTTATCACACTCCACATTGTTTTAACTTTATTTTCAGATGTTAATATTTTATTTTTATAGTGTAATTTCTTTGCTGTTTGTACTACTCTTTTTAATATTTTTTCATAATTTTTGTAATACTGTGTTAATATTGGGTTGTTTGTTTTTAACGTTAGCATTTTTAAAAGCCTTTTATTTTTACAAGATTTCCTTATACCTACTGTTAACCAAATGCCTTTTTTGTTGTGATCTTAACTTGATTATACGTGGTGGAATGCATTCATTTAGTGCTTTTATCAATAAACTATTGAACGCGCAGTAGTTTCCGTTAGTGTTTTGATTCAGTTTTATAACATCATTCCAACTTTGGTCCTTAAGTTTCTGTTTATTTTTTTTCATATTAATTTGATTATATAATCTTTTCTTAGTGTACCAGGTAGTTGGTTTCATTTGTTTGGGGAGTGTTATGTGTAGAATTGCGCCACAATGGTCGGAAAATCCTAGCTCCTCTACCGTCCCACCTCCTAATGGCATCACTATGTTGAGAGTGCAACTGTGACATTTTCTTTCTTAGCTTTTCATTCTCATTTAATATATCAAGCAGTTCCCTTTCATTGTCATCCCTTTCTCCAATGAGTTGATCACATTTCTCCTTGGTGGCCTTCAGTTCACTCAAAGTCAATTGGAGTTTAGTCTCCACTTGACGAGCCAAGGCTTTGCGGGTCTGAACCATCGTGTATTATAATTAAAAGAAAAAAAAATCAGGATAATAGTCTAATTATTACTAAGAAGAATTGGTACCAAACACTGGAGAGTTAAATTAGCGTAGTGTCAATATGAAAGTATTATGGTATAGTAAAAAAACAAACAACTACGCTACTAGATAATTATAAAGAAACAGAATATAAATAAATGAGCAGTACCTTTACAGCGATGACAATAAATTCACAAATAAAACACTTAAATATATTTTGAACTCGCCGGTACCCAACCGGCAAACCGTCACTGACAAACTTAGTTTAATTTTACATCAAGAGCACTTAAGAACTATATTTTTATGTTTTATGCTTTGCTTATCGATTTGTTTAGTGTGAAAGTGGTATTTAAAGATTATTTAAGGTAATTAATTTAAATTTGTAAAAAAATAGTTGGGAGCAATTTCAATCAGCTGTTAACCGTGGGGTTGCCAGAGGCGAAAAAAAAACTTGACGACTGATGAACAACTTTTGACGACTGATGAACAAATGCTAATCTCTTGGATCTTATTCTTGTTTGCATCTGCTTTATTGTGTGTTAATTCAAGTTTTCTTTTTGTTATACAACTTTTCATTTATTCATCACTACATATTCTAAACAAAGTCCCCCACCGCGTCTGTCTGTTCGCGATAATCTGAAAAACTACTGAACGGATTTTCATGCGGTTTTCACTAATAGATAGAGTGATTCATGAGGAAGGTTTAGATGTATTTTGTAAATAAATTGAAATATGTTGATGATTGTTGAAGGTGTCTCTGGTGACGGTCTCAGGTGCGAAGCCGGGGCTGGTTGTTAGTTTTATTATAAAACTGAATTAGAACACACTCAACAAAGCAAACGTGCTTTTATATGAAAGTTTCTGCCATTGTCTCGGCTGAAAAAGACAGCCTTTTTAAATTAAAGCGTTTTACATTTTGACGCCCAGAGAAATAAAGAAGGTGTAACGCGCTTTTATTTAAAAAATGGGATATAATGTACCTATAAAATGGTATATTTCTTTTTAGAATTAAATTATTTTTAACTTTCTAGTTGTTTTTAAAAACAAGTAATAAAAGCTTATTTTTATAAAAACTTTTTTCTTTATTTTTATTTCTTTAAGATATGTATAATTCGGGACTTAATCGCGATAATATTTATTTAAAAGGTACAATACCAGCCCTATTCTTAATTTTTGTAGCTTTGTTATCCTACCAAATTAGTGCAAGCCAAGATTAATATCTATACTTTTCTTAAATATTCTGACAACATTTGTATGTCGGAATAGGCAATAATTAGTAGCCCACACAGACACTTTGCTGTCAACACGTTACGCAAGGGCCTTCTGTTGACACTATCTCGAGTTTCATAGTTGCCTTAATGTCTACCTAGTTACGCAGTTATTTCCTACCAACACAAAATTATTCAGATGAAATATAAAAGTTGAGATCCCTGAATGTTGCCATCTAATCACGCGTTTTCAATTAATTACAAACATAGAAGTTAGTCATGCTAATTTATGTATTAAGTACATTATCTTCTTAGTTCTTAGAGTTTCTTATCCTTGATAAGTCTTGATTTAACCCTTTTTTTCCTGTTGTTTTCTCAACACTATTCTGGTTGCTTTGGGTAATCTTGCTATCATAACGAAATTACTCACAAGGGCTGTGCTATCACTATAAAGCCAGTGCTAAATAAAAACAAATATTGATAGTACGGTAGCAAGATGTCCAAACAAAGCTTAACATATTTGTTTATGGCAAATAGTTCCTCGCGTTGCCAACCTCCAGTATTTCAGTATGTGGTGTTTGTTTGATGCATAAACTTAGTATACTAGCGAAATAGACGAACGATGTGTGCCTTAGATATATTGCCTTATGCAAAAACCTATGTTTGAGAAAGACACAGAATAAACCAGACCGTGAAACGGTTGGAAAAATTTTTGTCTTCAATGATCTACTGTAAAAAAACCTATTTTAGTTTTGGTGTTATCGTCGTGTGTTAGATTGTGATGTAACATATAGTGAAAATTCAAATAAAGAAATATTTCACAGGTAAATACTCATTTTAATAATACTCTCAGAGTGTTAATTATCGTAGAATATCTGGAGGAACGGGTGTTATATCCCTCCAACACAAAAGGACCCGACCAGGCTAGGTGTACATGCCTGGCGGAATGGTTGATGTAGTGAAGTTGTATGACAATAGTTGTATAGCACAGCAAGCGACACATATAGAATCTACACTGAGCTGGAATCAACCATAGCCAAAATCCCTAATAGGGAAATACTGAATATAATGGGCGATCTAAACTCAAAGATAGCACATGCTGATCAGCTTAACCAATGTGTAGGAAAATTTGGGCTGTGACGGGCGCAATGAAAGAGGAAAAAAAGCTACATACTATTTGCCACCAAGAATAACTTGGTGATATCAAACAGCTTCTTTAAACATCATCTAAGAAGACTGTATACGTGGACTTCACCTGACAACAACTATCGAAACCAAATCGACTACATTATGATTGGTTCGAGATGGAAAACTTTCATGAGAAATGTTCACACTCTTCCCGGACCTGATTGTGGTTTAGATCAGAAACAAAATAGCAAAAGTTTAACTCAAGCTTAGAGCTGCTAGGAAGATTGAGAAGCAAAAAAGGTGACTGATTGAAATAGGTACAATAGCTGATACCTGGAAGAACTAATGTCAGTCACTGTTTGAAGATCCTCAAGCTCACGACTATCTCCCGACAGATCCTAAGGACTAAAAAAGCAGTGCCGTTCTCCGTCAAGGCTGCATCTTATCACCATTGCTGTTTACATATATATATTTGTGTAGACAAATAGCATATGTAAAACTAATGTGATGCACATCTAAATTGTCCGCACCTTTTTCTGTATTTGTATAAAATAGTGCTTATCTGTGAAAACCTTTAATTGGCTAAATCTTATATATTACTGTTAATATTTTAATGTTGAAGCTGTTGGTTATCCTTCAAATCAATAAATAAATACACGGAACTAAGAACTAGAAGCGGGGAGCTCTTTATCTACTGGCCGTCGATGAAATAGTAGATGGAAGAGCCCTCGTTGCTGTTTACAAAAAAAAGTGATCGATGTAAAGAAATATATTGAAATATATACAATCTAATGGTAAATACTTTGTCCTCAGCAACTATACCATACCATGACGCTATCCGGGACGGATGCGTACGCAGGAGGGTCGTGTTGTCGCCACATCAAAAACTCTTATTTATTTTATTAAAAATAGGGCCAAACTATAAAAGATGATAACACAGTTCACACTATTTAATAAAAATAAGTTAGTAAATATTATTTTGACTGGTTATACCGGTAACGCAATACTATTGGTCGATCGATAAATATTAACAAATTGTGGGATTATAAAAAGGTAGGAATATGTTTAGAACGATTGACCTAAGAGCGAACAGAGGTACGAACAACTTGGCAGTTACTGTTAGTTAGTGGTTTTCATAGTTTATATCAGTGGTTTCGAGACTGTTTCTTACACACACGGCTGCTGCGTCACCAGTTCTTGGATTGAACTTGGTTTGACGCGCTGCCGCGTGTCTAGATGTTAGTATAACAGTTTATTGGAGAAATATCATGGCATAGTTTAGTATTTTGATAGCTGTTTATATTTCTAAACTAAAACCGAATGTACAGTGAGATAAGTAGTAAATTTTTACTCGCTTTTTGAAAGGGTTTAAAGTTTCCCATTGTCTCATTGGTTCAGATAGAGTGTTGTACAGTTTGACACCCCGTAATAGTTTATCAACTAAGTACGTTAGGTATATTGTTGTACCTACTACTTGATTGCATTCGACGATATAAAAATGTAGTTTATAAAAACCTTTTATTTTTTCAATGTAAGGCTGAAAACGTAAACATAAAAATTCCTGGTAAAATAAATAGCTCTCAATCCATCATTCTCCTTTTGAAGGCCATAAACTGAGGTCATGTTGTGTTATAAACAGAGGTACTAAATAGCATATTCGACAATACGCTTCGACGCGACGGTGAGATTGCGTGGCCGTATTTTTAGACTACGAGGCCTCATATTTGCGCTGTAATTTATGCCCTGACCCGCCCGTCGCAGATTTATAGCGGCTCCCAAACACTTTATTTCTTACTAGCAGCGCCCCGCGGTTTCATCCACGTAAGTCCCGATCCCGTGGGAATATCGGGATAAAAAGTCTATGCGTTAATCCAGGTCTCCAGCTATCTACATACCAAGTTTCATCGCAATCGGTTCAGTGGTTTTTGCGTGAAAGAGTAACAAACATCCATCCATCTTAACTTTCACATTTATAATATTAGTGGGATAGTGGGATTACTGTTTTAGGGTTCCGTGTGTTATGAGGAAACTTTACCGTCATAGAATCATTTCGTTGCCCAACTGTCTATCTGTCCGACTGCTGTCAGTCTGTCTGTCTGTTTGTTTGCCAGAAACTACATTTACAGTTAAATAATCCAAAGTGATGGAGTAAATTTAAATTTTTTCTTTTAAACTGCATAGTTGAGTTTTTTTTTAACATACACATAATTTATTTTTTTATTCTTAAATTTACTACCTATGAATTCTTAACTACCAATAATAATAACAATAATTACAGCATGTAATGGGAGACATTTCGGTAGGCCATTGTTTAGAAATCTTAAGGCATTAAAAAATTATTTTTTTTGGATAGGTATGTAATTTTTGTTCAAATCGTTTTGTTTAGGTTTATATTGTTTTTTTTTTTGTTATTTTTCTATTCTACAACAATACTTAACATTGTAACAATAACTTAATATTAGTATAAATATTAACATATCAGGATTTTCCTTATTTACTAAAGGTTGTTGATTATTAGGCAACTGTAATTTAAAATTACAAATAATAATAATATGGTATTCAATACACTACGTTTACTTTTATTTGTGTATGTCCTGCTTTTGGTAGACGACATTTGAGACTATTTTTGTGTCATTTGTCCCCACTGGTGATAATGGGGATGTTTCTTTATCATTTGTCACCACTGGCGACAAAGCTAGTAGCCATAACTGGGAAAGTATGTATCAATCGTCATCACTGGTGACAGTCGTGAATATTTTTCCAATTTATCAGCAGTGGCGACAAATCCAGTGGCGATAACTGGGAATAGACGACAATAACTCATCACATCTCACACACGGCCGTCTGATCTCAAACTAGGTAGAGCCTGTACTATGGTAACCAGACTGCTGATAAACATACTTAAATATTTCTAAATACATACATATTGTAAAGCTTAGGGGCTTTACGTCAACCGGTCACGATAGGTTTTATCTAGAGGAGGAAAATTAAAAGAATAGGCAAACGCACTATGCGCTATAATCAGGATCAAATTATTCATATAACAATTATAACTTTAAACAAATTAATTATAATTAATATTTCTTGAATTATTCCGTGCACATCGCACGAGAGTCGTCACATCCGTCCTCTGTCTTGTGGGACGACACACTATTTTTCTATTTTGAATCTTTCTAGAATAAATCGAATTGTTCTACATTCGAGTTCGGCGCCACCAGCCAAGACCTCCGTGCCTTCTCCAAGAAGTTTTCAATCCAATCGAAGGAGGTTACAAGCGGCGGACTCATCATTACAATGTTATAGATAAATTACACCCAGACACAGAACAAATTATCGTTCTCATCACACAATTATTTGTCCTGGGTGGGAATCGAACACACGATCTCTGGCTTAGCAGTCAGAGTCACTAACCACTAGACCAACAGGCCAGTAAAAATAATAATAATAATTTACTTGTACAGTTTTACTTGTAGTTTTTATTATTATTATTAGCCATGGTCGTCCCACTGCAGGGCAAAGGCCTCTCTACCCTCCTTCCACTCCTCATGATTTAGAGCTTTTAGTTGCCAATCTTCCCAATAAGCATCCAGTTCATCCCGCCATCTCTTTTTGGGCCTGCCGCGACGTCGTTTACTTGTAGTTACTCGGTTTAAAAAAATAAATTAGTGCTTATAATTGTTTTATTGTTTACCTATGGAGGATAATACAAAGATATTAAATCTCTGTATTTTTTATGATTATCGTTAAAGAGACAAACAAACATATTATGTTCTGTGTAATGTCAAGTTATGGCAGTCAACGGCCGCTTACACATACCTGAGATAAAGATAATCCAAAATATTTTCTTGATGTATTTGCCTTCGGAAAAAAAAAATCTGTACCACCAAATATGAAATATCCTGACACTGAAATTATTTAAAATTGATAAAAGATGTAGGTTTAACAATACGCTACGACGTAACAAACATGTAACGAACATCCATCAAAGTGAGCTTTGGACGTTCACAAGTTTGACAGTTTAACGAGTTGACATCAGAGCTCAGTTACTAAGCGAATGGCGAATGAAAGCGAATGAATCTGTTAAAGCTTTCTATACCTACACTTGGTAACAACTAAATACTCCAATATAATTTTATAATTAGTGTACGCTAATGCAGTGATTTTTATTTGAGTCTTTGCAATGTTTTCGGATAGATCTTATCATTAACACTAAGTTCGATGCGTCAGGTTACTACGATCGCGAAATTTTCTTAAAAAGGTACAAAGACTTCTCTTTACGTATTAATATAATGATTATTTTTACGATAGTAATTGCCTATTCATTGATTCATAAGCATTTAGATAACTCACAACATGGAATTTGTCTGGCACGCTCTGTTCTAACCAACCATATCAAATTTGTAGACTACAGTCACAACAGTACTTACAGTCAAATTGACGCAGCAGAAAATTAAATATAATAGAGGTCCAAGTACGCTTCCCAGGGGTACTCCGTACTCACTATTCTATGTATTGAAGAACGCTATTATATAATAGGCGGCCGAAAGTTAGCCAGAGACTTAACGCAAAAATGCTTTGTCTGTCGTCGCTGCAAAGGACAGACTATGTCAAACATAATGGGAAATGTACCAACTGATCGTGTAAAACCTGATTTCCCCTTTAGTACTGTTGGCACTGACTTCGCCGGTCCATTTTTGATTACTGACCGTAAGGGCAGAGGCTGTAAGATAACTAAATGCTACCTATGCCTATTTGTGTGTTTTAGGTACAAATGTTTACAATTGGAAGTTGTTTCTGAATTGAGTAAGGACGCATTTATTTTAACCTTAAAAAGATTTATTGCTCGTAGAGGAATGCCTAAAACAATATATTGTGATATCGGCCGCAATTTCGTAGCGGCCGCTAAAGATGTCGGTCAATTTTTAAATTATAACAAGAACTCTATTTGTGACTTTGCTTCTGGTCGGGGCATTGAATTCCGTTTTTCTCCCGCTTACGCTCCTCATTTCAATGGTCTAGCCGAGGCTGGTGTAAAATCAGCAAAATTTCATTTGCACCGAATACTAGGTCAATCTCACCTGACGTTTGAGGAGTTAACTTCTGTGTTTACTCAGATAGAAGCTATCCTAAATAGCCAACCCCTATTTTCTTTGAGTCCTTCCCCAAATGACTCTTAGGCTCTTACCCCTGCTCACTTCCTAATTGGCAGGTCATTTACTTCTCTGCCGGCAACGAGCTACGAGACTGACAGTGCTCACCACCTAACTCGCTTCCAACGCCTAGAGCAAGTGAGGCAGCACTTTTGGTAACGCTGGTCCGCTGAATATATCGCGGAGCTACAACAACGCATCAAGTGGCGTGTCAAGTGCAAGGAGTTGAAACTCGATGACCTGGTCCTAATTAAGGAAGACAATTTGCCACCCCTCCGTTGGCGCCTTGGACGTGTCATCAGGCTGTTTCCAGGTGGCGACGGGATTTGCCGTGTGGCTGACGTAAATACTGCCAATGGTCCTATAAGGAGAGCTATTAACCGCCTATGTCTCTTGCCGAAGCTTGGCGAAGCTTTCAACGGCCGGGAGGATGTTGGCGCCACCGCGCAACCAATTAGCTGCCAGCAAAATCACGCGATGTCTGGCGGCCAATCAGAACGCGTCTACAAACCTTATATACTCTTGACGCTAAAAATTAAGTTGTTGCAAGGTGCACGCGCTGCACGCCTATGTTTTGCATATGTTTTTTCAATACAAGACTGTACTACTACTTTTATATCTTTTCTTTTGTTCCCATCGTGAACAAGATCTATATTTAATTTCACGTTTAGTTTTAATATCAATATTTGCAATTTCTATGTATTGTTGTCGGTAACTTATTATTATATACAAGGCGCATATAGTTACTATTATCCACACTATTCATAATTTGTTTAAGAAAGTCTTATTCTTCCTGAAACCTTTTTGTTACGGGACTAATATATTTTTATTTTCAAGAAAATTGTAAAAGCGATTGTAAAATATTTTCTCTATGACTTTAGAGAATATGGGGATTAATGCAACTGGTCTATAATTCGTTATTTCTCTTTTTTCATACAATGGCTTAATAATGGATACATTTAATTGATTCGGGTATATTCCTGTTTCAATACATAAAGAGATATGCCCATTTGGTAAAGAGGTTTTGGCCCAAAGGCGCCCATGACTGAAATAAATTGTAGGCATTAGAGTTGAATTCATAGATATAGGAATAGCTAATATTTTTTATATAGGACTAGGACATAATTAAAAATAACAAATAAAAAACTCACCATTTGCTTTGATAGCCAAAGCGGTATGACCCTTGACTGGCAAATTACAACAGTATTGTCGTCTGGCCTCTATACCACTTTCATTGTTATTAACAATTATGTATACAAAATACATTTTTCGAGCTATATGCCTGCTCTTGATTCACCCTCGACCACCCGATTACATTCTCGGGTCACCCGTCTGCTCGTTTGCCTCCTATACCATAAATAAACCCTCGAATAAAAAAAACAGTCATTTGGTGAAGGAATTCCTTCACCAAATAACCACACTTGAGGGCCCTGAGTAAGCCGGTGTAATCGTGTGAGGTGGCTGGGTCTAATGTATAGCCAAGGTCGTTATTGGCTGAGCTTTCGGGGTCCATTACAGTCATCAAAGTCGTAAGCGCACAGCTAGAAACGAAATGCGGTTGCGAAATGTCATAGTTGAACATTAAGACGTAGAGATGGCGGTATTAGAACGATTTATTTATTTAAAACATAGAAATGTTTATATTTTCCGTATATATGTAGATTTTGGTAGTCCATAAATAGTCGTTATTTTTTTATTGTTTATTCTGAACAAAAACAAAAGGACACCAAGATAAGAATAGATTTTGGTAACCGCATTTTGTATCGATTCTTAGGGTGAAATACCCTCACTTTCTTTCACATTAGGCGAGCGGAAATATCAAATAATGCATTGGTTGATTGAGAATTTTATTTTTATTGACTTAAGACTTTGCAGTTTTACGACCTTCTTAGTATTAGCAATAATTTAGTTACAAAAAGGTTTTTTTTTGGGATTTACCACATTGCTAGGCAAACAAAAGCATATCCCTTTACAATGAAATAAAGCGGATAACACATAATATTATGTACATTGTACATAAGATTATTTGTTATATTACAATATTGCTTGGGCTAATTTGATCTACATAGAAGTCATTGAAAGCATTTCATAATATCTTCCGTACCTATTAGTAATTTCTTTGTTTTTACAAATATCATTTTTGTTATTGGTTCACGAGTTAATTGCACTTTGTTATTATTTCTTATTTGCCAAGTAGCTCTGCTCTTATTGTTAGATATTTTTATTTTATAATGGTTACTTTGTGCATACTTTGTCAATCTTATAATTTTTTTGTATCGCTTTGTGTATGAGATATAGGTACTTGTGTTTGTTATCTTCAGTTTTTACTTTCCGATATTACCATAGTAGTTTACGTTTAATTTTGCTGCACTTTTTTATCCCTTGTGATAGCTATTTTTGTTTTTTAATTAATTGTTTTAGTGATAATTTTTGTAGGTAAGCAAAGGTTATAAATTAATTTAAATATATCTAACAGGCAGTCATAAGCTAAATTAGGGTCATTACATTCATACATTTCACTAAAACTAAGGCTTCTTATACACTCTACAAACTTTTCTACACATTCTTGTGAAAAACGAACACGTTTTCTTTACATTGCATTTTAATATTTGAGCAGTCTGATCCAATGATGTTGTCTTTATTTTTTCACTTTTTTTACTATGACTATTATAAAGTTGTCTATTCATGTACTATATTATTGTTTGGTAATTTTTATTTTATTTTATTAATCATAAGAATTCATAATGTTATGTGTTATATGTGTTATTTTATTACTCTATTGTATTCATGGAAAATATAAATTATATGATAATGTTTTATAGCTTCGCAGCATATAAGCATCTTGGTGTAAGCTATAAGCTTATATTGCTGGTAAATAAATAAAGCAATCTAGAGTGTATCACAAAAAAGTTGTTTTATTGAAACATTTGCTTTAAAAACTCTGTCTCGCTTAAAAAATATATCAGGGTAATATTATTATGTCTAAATATTATACCTCACAAATTAGAAAATCACATTTTGTTTCTTTTTTATAATTTTATTAAAAACTTAAAAAGAAATGTCACTGTAGTATAAAGCAGTCCTTACAAAATTTTACCGTCACTTATATTGTCAGTTATCAAATCGAACTATTTTTTTGAACATTATTTTCCTTTTTTAATTTTGTTTCTATCTGTTCCACAGTCTTACCGGCGGTTTCTGGTAGAAAGAATAATGCTAAGACAATACCTATGAAGTTAATCGCACTGAATATGTAGAAAGAAATTGCAACGCCCGATACATTTGTAACTGCGGTAAAGGACACTAGCTGACAGAAAGACATGAACCAGGCTGTTGCACTAAGAAAGCCTATTAACTTAGCACGGATCTGAAACATAAGAAAAAAATTACATCCTACCAGAAGAACAGTTTTTATTTCAACACCTTACTTTAAAAAGTTAGATCTATGCTTAATACATATACTTACTTGGAAATTAAACATTTCAGTCATTATAATGAAAGGCAAAGGAGATATTCCACTTCCATAGGAGCACACCGTTAATAAAATTATTACAATAGGCAGCCAGCTGGGTGTAACCCAGCCATAATCACTTAGCAACTGATTTGATGCAAGGGTTGCAAAACCCAAAGTTGATATAGAAAATGAAATTCCTAGCAGTATCTGTAAGGGAAAATGTATATAATATGTATAACAGTTTTTGCAAAAAGATCTATAAAGATCTCTTATTCCATCATGGAAAAAAAATATTTGCTCAACAGGGATTATTAGATTCAGAATTGACGACACTTACAATACACGAAATAATAATAAAGCGTTTTTTAATAGATAGTTTCAAACTTTGACAGCGTATAGCCGTCTTGACAATAACACTTGTTGTTTATTGAAGACTAAACGGTTTAACTCACGTTTGTATTTTGGGGATGCCCGACTAGTTTCAGACCCGACGGGGGCCCATTATCTAGGAGTAAAGCGTCCTGCCGTGACGGTGTCAGGCATCATACTGGGCTTACTACGCTGCCACCAGTTCCTTTGCCTACTAACTACTAACCGTATCACTTTTTGTAAGGTCTGTCAGGTCTGTCTCGTGGGACGTGAGTTTTAATGCCGGCCGCCAGGCAGGGGGCAGTGACCAACCACTGTCTCTGTTGAAATTCGGACGACGAATTATCTCGATTGCTACCGCGTATTTTCCGCGGTACGAAATATTTTTCTCTCGCCAGTACGGAAGTCTTATTGAATCGTATGTAGTGAGGCGTGTCCGTCTTGCATGCGTGTTCAACGACGGCTGACCTGTTGCAGTCCATGTTTTTCATACATCGTATGTGTTCCTGTAGTCTTGTTGTGATGCTGCGACGAGTCTCTCCTACATAGCTCAAACCACAGTCACAAGGGATCGAGTATACCTACACCGGGGGCCCCCAGTGGATCAACATCCGTGAGTAAAACCGTATAGTCTTTAATAAACATGAATACCACTCACGAAAGTTTTTATTGTAACAATACTTATTGCGTCTTGACTTTTTACCATAGAACGCTACACGCTTCAACAACGCGTTGAAATTGTTAAAATTTATTATCAATTATGTGTTCGCCTAACGTTCCATGCGATGCGTTCAATTTATGGTATTCACAGCTGTCCTGCAGAGTTCACAATCGGTCGTTTAATTTATAAATTTAAGACATTCAGGTTGGAGATCAATGAAAGAGTGCCTGTACATCAAGAAAACGTAAGATCGTTGAAGAATATTATTGCCGTTCGGGACAGTGTGCGAGGTAATCCTTGACAGTCCATTCCGCGTCGTGCGAAAGAGCTAGGTCTCTCTGCGACATCAACTTGGTTGATGTTGCGTCGTTGGTGTGGATCTCACAAATTGGCCAGTTGGTGTACTTGTCCTAGTGGCCTCTCTAACCACAGGATGTATGTACATACGGATACGCAACCCCGGCGCAAAGCAATGCAATCATTGTTTCACTGCCTTTTTTTTGTGAGCCCGTGGTATCGAGCGGAGTCGAGCCGGCCCATACGTGCCGAAGCATGGCTCTCCCATGTAAAATTAGGACAAGAGTATGTAGATGATGATGATGGTATGGATCTCACAAACATGTGGCTCCAACAGGACGGCGCCGTTTGCCATTCTGCATTAGGGTCTCGGCATCTCGCTTGGTGGCGACATCAACTGGCCATTGAGATCATGTCACTTAACACCGCTCGTCTACTTTCTGTGAAGCTACGTGAAATCTCTGTTCTATGCAGACAAACCACAGACAATTGCCTCCTTGAAGGCCAACGCAGAGTACAAACGATTCACAAACGGTGAAGATATCGATCTCAATAGTTCTTTTTATTATTGATTTTTTTGTAATCTTGGTTGGTCCCATATAAATTTGAAGAATTTATTATATTCCACTTCTGAGGGTGGAAAATTCAGGGATGCAAATACAACTTATTACGATTAAGGTGCATTGAAGTCGGTGATACTTAAAAAAAAGACTTCTATTACCTTTCTTCCTAGTCTTTCTACTGTCGTTATAGTGATTGCTGATCCTATCGTCAAAAACACAGGTATGGCGAGACTTTGCAGCTCTCGACTGATTTCCATCTTGGAATTTTGGAGAACGTTTGAAGCGTAGTTAATGATAGAAAAAACACCGTTCAAACCGTGCATAGTTATTATCATCAACATGATGACAAAGCCACGACGCCATGCTTTATATTTGACTGAAAATAAGTAAAAAATGTATTTATATTTGAACTCTTATTTTTTCATTTGTACATTTATAGGTTGAAAGAAGATGTACTGACGACAATGCTTGAGATTGAAAAAATAATGCTGCAATGGTTTGGGTGTGTTAACAGGATGCGTGAACAGTATATGTCTAAAGTAATTTATAAGGATCCTGTAGGTAGGTTCGGGTAGGCCCTGAAAGTCGAATACTGTCCAGAAATCAGCAGTATACCAAAGAAGGGCCACATTAAAAACACCTGTAATGGGTGAGCATGTATGAAAAGGCAGATGAACGCGTCTGATTAATTTCGCTCTATCGTCTTCGCCTATCGCGGACGGGAATAAGACGTGAAAAACATAGTTTTTTCCTAACTTATGATAGATAGATTCAATCATATTTAGAGATGATTATCGCTGTAATAGTAATTATAAGAATAAGGACTTACAGATGCTGAAAAACGATATGTTAGGTATAGATTTATAATAATCATCTTCTCTTTTAATCATATCAATTTCATTCTGTACTTCTTTGTCATTTTCGTGTAAACCTCTTAGGAATGCAACAGCTGCAATAGATTCCTGTAAATTAAAGAAAATATTTATAAATGAACATTAACCAGCATCAGCAAAATGTGACAAATAAACTTTACTGCACAAGTAGTACAAAGTGATTTCAAAATATACCCTACCTTTGATTTTCCTTTATTTACTAAGAAACTTGGTGACTCAGGTACTTTGAACAACATTACGACACTAAAAACGGATATTGCAGCTACAAGATATAAAACTGTGTAGTAACCTAGGTAACCTCCTATTCCATACATTGTTAGGATACCCAAGTTTTGAAACAGTACGCCAAGTGAACCTAAAGTGCCTCTTATGTTATCCTGACTGATCTCCTTGACATACATAGGAACGATATGGAAAGCGCCACCAGCGCCAAGACCACAAAATACTCTCGCTGCTATCAGGCTATTTGGGTTCGATGGGCAAAGTTTTATTATCCAGCAGATCTGTTGAAATAAAAAGTAATAATTTGATTTATTTATATACTTCGTTATACGAGTACAATGTGGATGTAAGAGAAGAAAACAAACAAATTAAAATTTAATATTAGAATGCAAATTGAAATAACTGTTCTTGAGCTTAACTTACAAATATGGTCGAAGTTAAAAAATATTAAGTATTTTCTTTAGTACTTACTAATTGAAAAATTGCCATGACAATTATAGCGCTTTTTCTACCATATGTTTCTACGACATACAGTAAAATAAGAATGCCAACAATGGCTGCCAAAGATGGAATACCAGCTATAAAAGATATCTCAGAGTCTGTTAGAGGTCTACCCACAGGGGACTCTTTAGATTGCAGTATTTTTGTCATCGGTGATACCCAACCACATTGCAAGCCGTATGTCAGAACTGTTGTATTAGCTGAAAAATGAGTAAAATGTCTATTTATCTATATAATATAAGCAATAAATATGGACTTCCACGTCTCTAGTGATAACTATTATGGATTCAATTGTGTCATATCCCTATTCTCAAAATGGATATACAGATGGTCTATAGAAATGCTTTCTGTCTTTGCAAAACTGCAAAACACATCTAGCTCTTTCAAACTGTAAAAAAGGGAAGGTGAGCATTTTTTTAAAAAGCCTTTAGAAAATGCCTATGATCTGCAGTTGACGCTGATGAAAATGAAACAGAAATCGGATTATTCAAAATTTATTTACCTAAAATTGCTACTACCCACTGCATACGCGTATGCCCATTTGGCTCCGATTTTTCACTGTAATTCTGCATATTACTTCTAAAATTCTTGTTATATACAACTGCCAGAACTTTAACTATTAAAAAGAATAACAACTAAACTAAATTCACTAAAATACCAAAGAAATAATTTTTACACTTTAACGTTCCATTGAAGTTAAAATACTGAGAAATGGAGCTACGAAACTTTTATTTTATACCTATAGATAGTTTTACCTTAAGGATGTGTTTATGTTTATTTGATTTTAACAAATACGAATGTAGTTGACATTTATAGAAATTTAACACTTTGTCCTACGAATACAAATAAAAATGTGTTTAAAGAGATGCTTATACTTATATTGTTGCGTCACATGATGAATGATGACAATTCAGGGGCAATTCTTATTATGGTTATTTGTATTGATAGGTATGTATGTACACAGTTGAATGGTGGTGCTGTGAAGAAAGTTTTAGTTTCAAGTTTCAATCTGTGTTTTTTTTTTCAATCTTCTAAACTTTCTCTTCATTTGTATATCATAAACCTTACTTCAAAAATGTATGTAACTTTTAAACTTTTGCGTTCCATGATGGTATACAATGACCATTGTGTCAGCAATGGCCACACGCTGAGTTAGCTTGTGACCAGGGCCAGTGCACCTTGGTCAGACTTCGTTAATTAATTCATCATCTGCCTACCCTTGTCCCAATTTTATTTCGGGTCGGTGCAATATGTTTTATTCTTCCATTCTACTCTATCGTTCGTCATTTCACTGCATACTCCATTTCTAGCCATATCTACTCTCACACAGTCCATCCATCTTTTGTTTGGTCGTCCTCTTCTTTTGTACCCGTCAACATCCAAACCTAAAACTCTTTTCACCACATTTTGGTCATCCCCCGCAATTTATGTTACTTTTATACTTTTCTTATAAAGAACATTAAAATTACTTTTAATGAAAATGGTTGCAACAACCCTAACACCACGACGTCTGTCCCAATTATAGTATCCAAATATTATATTTTCACGTCAGCAACTTTTCTAAACAAAACTGTTGTAAAATAAACGTCTAATACTTAAACAACTATTTGTTTTGGACTTTTATCTTATTTGTATTAGGCTTGTAGTTTCCCCAATATAGCTTCTACGAGGTACGTCTTCTTTGTTTTTCAATTCCATCATATTTGCTGAGTATACAAATAATATTTTACATCTTAGTAAATGTAACTTTGCCGTCATGATTATGAAACAAACCCAATGGTGTTTAAATTTTTCAAAAGTTGTTTTAATTAATAAAATACAAATGTATGTTTTAGTTATGTTAAAGTTATGGTCACACTTTCATAAATCTAATGCAACACTTGACAAAATCATGGTTGCTATGGCACCAATTAAAGAATTAACTAAACATGTGTAATATGTATCCATATACAATAATTAAAAAAGAAACATATCACCAGTTTCAAATTTTACTTTTACTGTATCAACAAGACTTGATACACGCATACATGATATACGCATTAATTTACCTTTCCTATCTTTTTTAACTCTTTAAATAAATGTTCCTTATAAGCAGTATTTGTCTTATATTTCCAGTTATGTTCAGGGTTCGCTTTTCAGACTGATTAAATCACGAGGTTTAACTTTTACGCTAGCAAATTTATGACTCTTGCATTTTCAAATAACAATTTCAGAATCACCAAAATACATGCAATTTATTTAATAAGCAGCTTTGAAAGTTTGCAATTATTTTAATGCATCTAATCTGAACTTAAACTGCGACTCCATAACTGCAATGCGACAATGTTTCAAGCCATCGAATCTTTCATAACTTATTCTGAAGGGTGATTAAAACTCATTGAGATTATTTTAATGTCATATTGAAAGTATCTGGAATCTTTAGTTATGTATACAGAAAATCCATCATTGGTATTGAATTTTGTAGGACTTAAGTTGCTGTTATGGATATAACAAAATTTAAATAAAATATTGACTTATATTGATTCCAACATTTGTTTTATAAACTAGATGTTATCATCGCACTCAACACCTTGAATATAATTTATTATATACTCGGTGGAACATAGATAAGGAGGAAATATATTCCCTAAGTCAACAAGTCAACTACATAGCAACGAATAACATCGATAGGCAGTATTTTATTAACATCAGCACACAGCAGGAAAGATACTGGGGCAGCAGTTTTGATAGAATATCTCTCTGCCAAACCGGGCTGAAGCCTTTGGAAATAACTAAACTGACGGCTAAAGCCTGACGGTGGTTTTTCAACGTCATAGCCCTTAGAAGGACATTTCCACTGTGGCTTGTGACGTTATCTTTTTTTTGTAGAAAAAATGTACTTGTACGCGGCCTTTGTACTTTTGTGCTCACCAGGCTAAACACAACAGCCTTCTGGCGAAAGAGTGAGTCGCCGAAACATTTCATATGACTTAAAACAGTAAAGTAGTATTATTTATCGTTCAATCATTAATTTGCGACACTAACTAAAATATTTAGAGAACGTCCACCGAGTCAGGTAACTGAAGCTATACTTCATAGAAGCAAAGATTTATATCCAGAAATCCATAATAAGTAGTAAGAAAGATATTATTTACAACTAAAAAACTTTTTTTTTTAAACTTTATTATGCGGTCTAGAATGATAATAGTGACAAGACAACGTCAATATAATCGGTAAATAAAAATTACTCCTACGTCTAGTTGATGGTAATAAACAAAAATACACAAGACTTAATTTACTAGAGTTTTAAGAAGTTTATGTAATTAAACTTAAAGTATTTATACCATTTTAAACTGACTGCGTACTGCTCCAGTGTTGTTGAATTTGAATTACCTATTGTTAATACTTCTGTATAAATAGTTATTAAAACTTTCTAATTTAGGTTTTCTAACTATTGTAATTCATTTCTATTTTTAGTAGTGTCAGCAATGAAAAATACATTATGCTCGGATGCCACATTAAAGTGACATTCTAAAGAAATTTAAATTAAGTGTTGTAAATACAAACCTTCCTGCAGTGAAAAAAATCTATAAATAGTAGTAGTAGCAGTCTCACTTTTATACCATAATATTCATAATGTAAGTAGAGAAGCTAAATGCAAATATAAAATTCATTCATTTTATTTCAACTTATCTCATATCATCTCACTTCATCATCCTTCCCACCATCGTAAATACATTCGTATAATCGTAATCACCATGTTTTATGTAGTTTTAAAACAGCATTTTTTTAATAATATTATAGCAAACTATATAAACTTTGAGGTACCTACTAAAGGTAAAATAAATAACAAAAATAAAAATTGTTAATTGACACATAAGTTACTTACATTAATATTTAAAATTAGGCACAATCTTTGGATATTTATTATAGTATGTACTGATACTGATTCCCAAACTAGGCCAGAAGCCTGTATCTTGGGAGACAGTGTTCAGTCGCACAGAAGGTAGACAGTACTGTTTGTACATAAGGTCGCTGTTTATACTTTAGTTTATTAAGTTCTTAGTTATATACCTATGTGTGTGTGTGTGTGCGCGTGTGCGTGTTCGCGTGTGCGCGCGTGTGTGTATGTGTGTTCGTGGGTGCGCGCGTGTGCGTGCGTGTGTGTGTGTGTGTGTGTGTTTGTGTGTATGTGTGTGTGTGTCTCTGTATGTGTGTGTACTTCAGTTTTAATTAGTGTACTTCAGTTATAATTAGTTGTATAATTTCGCGCTTATACTGCGCATTTGTCTTCTCGGGAAGGAGGCCACACGAGGGCATAGAGATGATAAGCTGTGTTTATTTGGGTCTGGGAATGGCTATTGAAGCCCATTGCAAAATACATTATTTAAGGATTCATTATTATTTTATCGACCACTGTTGCAACACCTTAAGTTGTTACTAATTTCTTACAAGAGTAGAAAATATCTACTGTAGTAATTTAGCGATTACAAAGAACATACATAACTTTTTATTGCCTGGCTCTTTTATAACAGGCTTCTATTTTTTTGGCAAAACAAGGCCTTAAATGTAAATTCAGACTTCCATAAGTGTCAAATGTGACCTACATGATAATAAGAACTTAGTCTAAGTTCGAACAAAATAATAAAACCCTATTTCATACTAAGCAAGATTTAAATAGCTGCACGAAAACCCGTTAATACAACGATTACCATAAAGCCAAGTCTTCAGGGCTTTATAACAATTTTGGAACTATGCAGTAAAATAAATTATTAAGTAGTTAATGTTGTTAGCCGCTAAACATTTATAAGCCTGACAATCCTGTTTAAGCACTACATTTGGTAGATTTAATCTAGCAAAGGTAGTTTAATTAATGTTGTTACCGGTAAAATAATAGTTTGGACTGTAGAAATGCATACGATAACATGTATATATTCCACTACAGCGTAATTGATATAAAAATACTTGTTTACTGTTTAGTTTACTGTTTGTATTTGATTACATAATAATTACGCATGTTTTAAATTTGAAGCACGTGTTACGCTTGCTATGTTAAAGGAATCTTCTTATAGTGGTAGAAAAATAGCTAACTTACAAAGTACAATAAAAGTTTTCACCTCCTGAATTAATATAAATTTCACTTATTTTCTTAGGTATTTTCTGACTTATTTTACTAATGAGCTCGAAAGAAGCAGAAGGGGTAGTAATAGGCCTATGTTGCTTATTCTTGGTTCAAATCACCAAAGTCTGGAACGAACTGCCTGCGTCTCTTCGTCATGACAAATACAATCCTGGAAAGTTAAAGAGTACAGTGAATAGGTTTCTCTTGAATAGGTGTGTACCATCTCCGTCTTCATCCTCACTTTTTATCGGGAAAGATGGTGCAAAATGTAAGCACTGTAAGCAGCGTGAAATTCGTGTAACTTACTAAAACTTGATTTTATTGTTCGCTTCCAAACGCCAAACAAAGAACTGTCTTTGCCTTTATTCTAAACACACTTTTAACAAGCCAGGTATATCCGCGAATGTTCAGGTCTCGAATTGCGTGTCGTAGTTACATGCCACCGTCGAGGATACTTTAACAATAATGTTATTATACACGATTATTGTGAACGTTAAATGTTCCAGGAATTTTGTTTTCTATCGTTATTTTATTTCGTAGTGCAAAAGCAACAGAATTTGTTCTCTCCAGTTGTGGTGCTTCATTAAATGTTTGTAAGTCATACTTAAAAAGAACAATGTAATATAAATGTTAATTTTTTTATTTAGTTTAAATTTGAGTTTTAACAAAAGATTTGGTACCTACATTAGCCGAGCAAGGCATAGATTTTTATTAGGACTTTGAACCGACATTAAAGATCTGACGCTGAACTCAATTTACTAATTTACATTTTAAGATATTGTAATATACGCTCGCTCATACGAAACCCTTAGGATTATCTGAAAATCTGATTAAACATGCATTCAACAACATTCCTTGACAAATTATTTATGGTTCTCTCTGTTGGTTTATGGAATGCATTACCGGGAATTTATCCCGGTAATGCATTCCATAAATGCATTACCGGGACTGCATAAAGCAAGCTGAAACTGTAACTCCTTTTAAAAATATGGCCAAGCAACATTTTCTTTCACTGTAAAATTATTTGGTTAATTTATTAACTAATATCTAAATTGCTATGCATATTTATTTCTATAAGTATTTGTATATACTTAAATAGCAGGCCATCAACTACTATATTTTTATAAAATACTGTCATTATCTCCATCCAAGGGTTTTCTGTTAGAGATCGCTTTTAGCGACAAGACATTGAACTCCCATTTTTAGATAGATTCAGTTGAACTGAATGTTATTAGTGGTGTACAATTAAGGATATCGTTCTAAATAATAAATCTAAATTAGATCGTTTTTGTAGTTTCACTTTTCATAAGCATCATTATACTTATCTTCATTATAATTTATTCCTTTTACGTTACTTTCACCGTGCACTGTCTCGTAGTATTGTTGCACCTTATAAAAGCTTGTCTCGTAATACCACAGAACAAATTAATGTGAAAAGAAATATATGTGTGTGCTTTTCGTTATTAATCTATACTGACGCATTTTTATACTGAAATAAATACATAGTTGATTGTATTAACTATGTAGACACAGTTAACAGGTAGCTGGTTAGTGCCGTTTTACTGCAACCTCTCCTTTACCACAACAAATTGTATTTTTAATTATATTTGCTCCCACGCACCACGTACTTCGTATGCACATATAACTCAAGAGGGGATTTTTCACAAATTACATTACACACACTGGAGAATTAGATTACACCCAACTTTATCCGAACACGTACAAAATAAATACACTGAGATTAAATAATTACTCATAGAAGTAAGGAAAAAAGGAATAATTGAAGTGAGTAGAGAGGTGGCGTAGGTTAATCCTTTTGCGTCTTTAGGATAAGATTTCCTTTTATAAAAGATCTTGAGGGAATAAAGCAGCTACGCCTTTGATTGAATTTTCGAGGCAATATGTCTCTGTTACAGTGTATCGAGTCTGGAGACAAGATTGTGATGTTGTGATGACCTGGGGGAGTGCTGCTCCCCCAGGTCCTTACCATACCTTAAGCCACGTCACTCGTTTTGAAATGGTCGCTCTTACGTAATTTATCTCGATTTAAGAAAACCCTTTGTTTTTTTAAAGAACACTCTTAAAGGATATTTGCCTGAAATTCATTTTTCAACTAAGTTGTGGTCGGCTTTCAGACAAACTACGGTACGGCCGAACTTTGACATTTTACGTGAAGCGACTGCCGTCAGACCTCCACAACTCAAGTACTAGGTGATATCGACGTTCTGTAGTTAGACCAGGTTGTTGGACTTTTTAGAGCTCCAACTACCCGTAACGAATGCCACAGATGTTTGTATAGCACCCGAGACCGACGGTTTAACGTGATCTCTGAGGCACGGAGGGGTCTCAATGTCTTAAGAATGGTCACCCATCCTAGACTGACCTGGCTAGTATTACTGAACTTTGTAATGTGCTAACCTGCTCGGTTACCACTAAGCCACGAGCCCCTCCGACAAATAGTTATATACATAAATATATTGTCTGTTTTCACTTCTGACGTGCAGCCCTACGACTGACAGGTTTTTTTTTCATTTGTGAGTGTCACGGAACCCTTATTAGTAAATTGCTTATTCCGTCATGGTTTTAGATGGTACAAAAAAATTTAAATAATAACATTTTTCGTAGACGATGAAGGGGTCACTTGGTTTGAACACACAAAACAAATTAAAAAGTAAAACGTATGATTTCGTCCGTGAGAACATAATCTCAATAATTAAGAAAATAATTTAAAATAAGTGTGCTACAACTAAAGGTTACTTTAGTTATCTTGATTGTTTATTACACTGACTGACATAAAAATATGTTTTGAAATAAATTACACCACTCACCAGATGCTGAAAATCAACCACAAGTACCAAAGTTACACAGCACGGAGCTGTGGTATCACACAGCCATTCATTTCTACCACAAAAGAAGCAATTTAAATCACCTATACCTCCATGAGGAACTTATAAAAAGCTATTTTTATGGCCCTCCTGGGGAATGATAAAACGTTAATTGTATCTTTTGAGGGAGGAAGTCGGATGGACTCGTAAAACATTGTGGCTGGCCCTCAGCTATAACGCTTTGATGTTTTTCGTCAATACGGGGCACAGCTGTCAAGTGATACTGAAGCTTTACAGGTTCGGTAAGATCGTTTATTGTGTACAAAATAGAAGCGGTCAAATACTTTGGTTCTTTTCTGACAAAAACACTTCTACACGTCGTTTTAAAATACCCTTTATAGTTGTGTAAAACATTTTGTAACTTTTTTCATTCATTCACAAGTATTGTATGTATTCTGTTTATTTTTTTACTATAAAGATTGAGTATCAAGATTCAAAGTTACATTTATTATGGTTAAATTATTTATTGATGCATACTTTTTTTTATTTACGAACACAGAGAATAGTAGAATAATTTCGGAAAAAAAACGTATGAAAAAAGTGCGATTTTGACTCGCGCACCGAGGGTTCTGTTAGCAAATAAACTAGTTTGTAGATAGTACATCCATATCGGGAATGAATTCTCGACGATTTTTGCTTGTTTTTCCGAAAAACAAACCTAACTTTGCAGTTCTAAAAATACTCTCCCATACATCGATATTTACGATAAAGACAACTTTCCAACAGGAAAATATAAGTTAGTTATAACAAAAATTATATTCAAGGGACAGCAGACGTAGACAGACAGTAGTAATCGATTCGACTTTCCTCAGAAATAACTGGAGGCATCAAATTGATATTCACATCCATTTGATGCCTCCAATATGTTTAATAAGTCTACTATTGACTACATATCCCGAAAATTTTGTCTATCTGGTATCATCCACACCCAAGTTATGAGGGTTAAAAAAAACGACGAAGCGCTTCGAGAAAGGGCAGCGCTTCGCTTGGCTTGTCTTGGCGGGGTCACTACCGTGCCCCCAGATTAGATGTTCATTTTAATTTGATGTCTCTAAGAATTCCTCAGGCAAATGGTCTTGACAGATAGACAAGGCTAACAACAAATTAACGACTTTCAGATATGTTTCTTTATTTGTGCTGTGAGATCTTGTTCCTTACCAAATTTCACGATTCTAGGTCGATGCGAAGGTACCCTATAGGTTTTGATTTACCTGCGAAATCTTCAAGTTTTATAAAATCTAACGCTTAAATGGCCTCATCTTTTTATTTCAAATGGCAAATATAAATATAAAAATATACAAAAAAACATACAGGCAAAAACGTATCTGCCCCAAGCCAATTTTAGCAATGTGACGCGATCGCTGCAAAGATATCCATAAAACGTATTTCAACCTTCCAGACAGCTCGACATTGAATTATTTAGACAGATACCTTCACAAAGAACCTTCAAATATACATACAAAAGGTCAGCCAACAAAAGAGCCGATGGTGGCTGATTATATGAGATGTCCGACAGCAACAAACGTCAAAAGAGAGGCAGCGATAACGAAAATTTCAGGCAAACGAATGAATAAAAAAGAGCTGGGAATTGGTTTGTTTTTACTTCTATTTTGTTTTCATTCTTATTTTATTTTTTAATCCAGATGTGATCCAGTCACTGTAGCTTATAGATGTTTTGGCCAAAATTTAAAAACACGTTAAATTAGGAAAAGATGTCGACGTTTCTGAACTTCGTATTCTACTGAATTAAGTTACGAAAACATTACATAAGTATTTACAATTCACAAAACACATTAAAACTACCGTAACAACGTGTTGGCTTTAACTCAAGGCCTTGTGGTAATGGTATTTACTACGAACACACACTAATCTTTTCTACATGCCGAAAGATTAGTTAACGTTCCACAGGTCTTTTATTTATGTAACTTTAATGTTCTCTATATATCTACATACGTAAATAAAAATTATATATAAAAAGCACAAAATGATAAGTCTCTTTAACAGTCTCTCGGGAAAAACCTGTTACATCCAACGTCGTATAAAAGTATAAATTACTTTAAAGTTTGTAATGGAATTTTGTGATTAAAATGGCTCAATCTTGTTTTTTTGTGTACTGGAACAAAAGTTATTGTCAAACCACAGTACCTTAGGTGCTTTCACAATGTGCGTTTCTATTGTTTAAGTTTTCAGTCGAAATTAGTTTGGGTACTTGATGTTCGACCATAGTGCATAACGAAGCAATAATCCAATATAAATATTTTTCGAAGGCGCATTTGTAACAATCTTAAGTCAATTTGATCATTTTTTGATGAGACCCTTCTATATCACATTATTTCTAATACTTGTAACCTCCAGAAAGCTCTTTCGATTGCTTTACGTATTTTTTGCGGTATGAAGTATTTTTCCCTCGCTAGTATGGAAATCTTATCAAATCGCATATAGTGACCGTCTTGTATGTCCTAACATAGGATGCTTTTATTCCGAAATTCAGGACAGGTTTCCTTGAGAGGGGGGATGAAAGTCAAAATGTGTACTTAGTTGTAATTCATTACCACACTGTCCGATTGCAATCATTATTTTTTTGTTGGAATGAAAGTACTTTGAAGATTGTCATGTAATCATCTTTCTTCTGTAAATATATGTATCATAAATCTGCAGACGTGTTGATTGTGCACATATCACGTAAAAGTACTAAATAATCGTGGAAACATTTCATGTACAAGTACTGTGTATAATTGGGTGTAGCGTTCTATCCATAGAAAAAATAGGTTAATATTTTCAAGAAAAATGTATCACGCAACACGCAACGACGTCTATTAAAGTAATACTAACTATAAAACTATTAACTATAGATAAGAGGGGCTCGTGGCTAAGTGGTAACCGAGTCGGTGAGCACATTACAAAGTTAAGTAATAGTAGCTAGATCAGTCTAGCATGGGTGACAATTCTTAAAACATTGAGACCCCTCCGTGCCTCGGAGAGCACGTTAAACCGTCGGTCCCGTGTGCCTTATGAACATTTGTGGCATTCGTAATGGATAGTTGGAGCCATAAAAAGTGTGACAATCTGGTCTAAAGGCAGAACTTCGATATCGCCTAGTACTTGGGTTGTGGAGGTCTGATGGCAGTCGCTTCACGTAAAATAACAAAGTTCGGCCGTATCGTAGTTAGACTGAAAGCCGACCCCAACTTCGTTGGGAAAAGGCGCGGAGGATGATGATTACATCACCTATAGGTTGAAATTTGTAGTGCAATGTTCATCGATAATTTTATAGTTAATAATACAATCTACATAATTAGTTATTTTTTAATTTTTAAATCCCAAATTAAATTTGGGAAAACGAATGCACATGCGATGATTTCAAAAACACAAATATAATATTGTCTTATCCTTAGTTTTATGAACAGCGACCAAAATGCAATATTAGAGATACTATAACGCAATCAAAGAAACATTTTGATCTACGTTCGTGCCTGAGACTCCCTACATTACACATAAATTAATTATAATTTATGTGTAATGTAGGGAGTCTTAGTAGTGTAATGTAGGCATTTAGTCAGTAACATTTAACAGATAATTTTGAAAAGACGATACTTATTTATTGACATACGAGTGAGCGAGTCAAAGGAAAGGAAGACAAACAGCATGTATAAAGCCGCCGATTCAATGGACTGATATATTTATTCGATCAATGGTTCGAGGTTTTTCGTTCCCACAAATTATTTTCCAAAACGCAATCCGTTTCCGGGAAAGTAAATGATAAGAAGGGATGGTGAAGTCTATGTGAGAATATTTGCTATGTCGTTTTATTTTTATAACCTTGAACCTACCGCCAAAGCCGAAGTAACCTACGCTGTACACAGGATCTTATTTCAGGCATGAAAATTGATAAAACATAGGTACTCACCAGGTTAATAGTGGTGCTTTGTTGTTTTTTTTTTTGGTGGTGGCTGACACAGTTAAACAAATAAATGTGTGATAAGTATGTATCCAGCTAGTATAACTCACATAATTATTATGTAACTAATTTATGTGTATTATAATCAGAATTTTAAATATGAAATTCTGTCTATTTATTTCTTTGCAATATATATTATAGGTCTCTTAACCTAATGCACTGCACACACCATGAATATACCATTTGTGTAACTGTAAACTTGTGAATACATTATTCCATTTTTAAAGTTACATTATAGCCCGAAAATGGACGCAGCCACGCCCATTTTAGGGAGACGTTGCTGGTTCTGGCTGTTATAGATTTGAAAGTAAGAAAATAAGAACCAAGCTCTGTGGCGCGGCGGTGGTGCGTCCAACTGCTCGCTGCGTGCCTGCCGGTCTATTTGCATTGGTCTGGGTGTTTCGGATACTTACTCCCCCAGCCGTTGTCGGATAATGTATTTATAAAAAAATATATCTAAGTATTGTTTATTATATTTTAAATAGTTTATACGTTTTGTAGAATCTAAGTAAAAACTCCAAGTTTAGTTTGGGCGAAAAAAAGAAAGACAATGCTTGATTTTGTAAATTATATATTAATACACAACTTTCAGTATTTATTGTGTAAACACAGAGATGTTTTATGTTTAAGCCAGTTAGCGGGATGTTGAAAGGTACCGACCGCTGTCACTGACCGGTGTCATGAACACATTTCACACGGGGTTGTATCAAATGTTAAAGGTATCTTGCGGGCAAGGACCTCCTATTTAACTTGCTTGATACTTGATAAGTGATAAAATAGTTTCAAAATGATTGAAATTATAAAAGTGTTACATAATAAAAGAGACTCCTGGACTATAGAGACAAAATTATACTTTTTTAAGACTATACTTGTCCGTCAAACAACGAGTATTACACACGATACAATCACTTCTTGTTGAATAAATTTTATTAAAATTCAATGATTTCTTCTTTCCTGGTGACTTGAATAATGTCCCTCCTGCATATAATTGGTCGCCCCTGTCTAGACGAACACTCAACTTTCAGCGCGTTGACGTAGATTGATGATACTCTTTTGCACAAGAAGGGGATTTTACTTTCTCATATAAAAAAGTTAGAGCACTTTGGTAATAATTATTTTAGTTCGTATTATGACTGGCTTGTTGGTCTAGTGGTTAGTGACCCTGACTGCTATGCCATAGGTCGTAGGTTCAATTCCCATCCGAGTCTGGGTGTTCTTTGTGTCCGTTGTTTGTATGTTTGTAAAGTCCCCCGCGACACAGGAGTCATTCCTAATGCGGAGTTGTCTTTAAAAAAAAAAAAAAATAGTTAGCTTTGAAATGCCTTAAGTCATTTACACACTTTTAGTAAGTTTGATCCATAAAATGTTGATGCTTGCGAAGATATAGAAATAAAAAAAGGGAGCAGATTATGTAAGATTTAATCTAGTTCTATCTTAACAGCGATTATTTTATATAGAGAGGAAAGTATAGACTCTCCTACTATGTGCAAATGCATTGTACGAGTATATGCGTATACCATAATAGCATGGTAGGTATTGCAGAAGATGTGTCCCTTAAAAGAAAACTTTTCTCGACGTATTACAGGTTTACGTATCTTAAAAGAGCGGCTCATAACATCTCAATCACATCTGGCTCAAAACATCACCACTTTCACCTATCTTCTGTGCCTAGATCACTAATAAACCAAGCTCTAACCAAATATAACAACTATGCTGGATTAATAAGTAACATAGGTGTTTCATTAGGGTTAAAGAAAAAGGCATATTGCGAGCGATATTGGAGTAGGTTGTAAAGGATTCCCGTATTTCTGTTACGCCGCAGATATAGCATTAGCACGCTCTTCCACCCACTCAAACACCTAAGAAAACTTCTGCGCTCCCCCAAAGTATCGGATGCATTAGCCTCCAGGGTATACTCGATTCCGCCTGACTGTGGCTGAGAGGCTAGATGGATAGCAACAAGTCGGCAGTCGCTGAATTCGTCTACTGATGAACTAGACTGACTGTGTTCGATTCGATAAAGCTTCTGAAATAGTGAGGGAAAAATATTTCGTGCCCCGAAAATTCCGAGAGGCGATCAAGATAAGCCGTAGTCCACACTTTGACAAAGATAAAGGCTGGGGACTACCAGGCAACCTGCATTTAAACTCACATCCCAAGAAAGTGTTCCAACAATCAGTTCAGTATGTAACACAATAGGTACTATGAAAACACAAGTGCCTTCCTCTAATAAAGGGCCTCTTTCGGGTCTGAAACTAAAAAGAAGCCCGAAGTTTGAATACGACTGTTATGACTAAATCGTCTAACTCATCTCCAAAACCGCGAAACTTTTACTCTTATTTTTTTGAGTTCGTAAAATATTAAACCTCTACCCTGCGCCTTCACTGTACAAAATATTTCGAATGAACATTAGCAGGTAGCAGCAGCTGCAATACTTCCTCTTAAGAAGAAAAAAGAGCAGCGCTGGTTATGACTGTTCATTAAAAAAAATGTATTTATATTTCAGATTAATAGATTAATATCTTATTTTTACATGATCACATAGAGTTAACAGCTGTTGTTTTATTCTTGATATTCTTATTTTTTTAATCTTCATTTAAATTATCGAAATAAACTGTAAGACAGATGAGTGACCAAGACTGAACATATCATAATCTATATCGATAATTGGGTAATTTATTTTATTTCAATAACTTATTAATAAATGGAAATTCACTGATATTAAAATGACTTGCATTAGCTTTATTTATTACACATGAACTTTTCATCTGTAATGTTTGGCGTTCATGTTTAATTTTATATACCTATATAGGTACTAATTTCCAAAAATGATTTCGTCAAATCAAATTATTCGCAGCAAAGTGGAGTAACTAGTTGTAGCTTAATTTGAAAATCAAACAGTTCGGAATCCAAATGTTACTGAATTTCGCCAAAGTTGAAAGCCGAACTGAACAGTGCAAACTAAAAATTGAATTTATGTTGGATTTATTTAGTTTTAGTTTCTGAATCTAGGAAATTGTTGCAACTTAGTTTACTTGTTTTTTCTTACAAAACATTTCATGTTATTGGTTTAGTAAGTAAGACTAATGTGCACCACAAGTTACCTATTACTATACAGTATAGTCCATCAAAGGTTGTCTGTAAGAGATCACAGACTGCGATAAGACCGAGATGTATGTATCATATTTTTGGTGTACAATAAAGTATATTCTATCTATCTATCTATCTTCATGTGCTTGGCATGAATATCTTTTATACATAAAAACATAGCTCAGTGAAGATGCGACTAATCTATTTCACCCGAACTGTGCAATACCGAGAAGGCTTAATACCGGATGTCGTCAAGGGACTTGATGGTGGTAATTACGACAGTCAATCATCAGTAAAACAATCAAATAATTACATCATCGTTTTCTTACATTTTCCCAAATTTATTTGGGGTCAGCGCAAAGTGTTTCCTTTTTTTATTCTACTCCATCATTCTTCATTTCACTGTTTACTTCCTTTCTAGCCATATCCTCTTTCATGCAGTCTATCTATTTTTTATTTGTTCATTCTCTACTCTAGTACACGTCAACTTCCATACAATGGAATAATTATAGTCCCTTCAAAATCTTGTAACTGTTTGTACCTGTATTGTATTTCTGATGATGTTTGCTTTATTCCGTTAAAAATAACCAAATGGAAATGTAGGTAAAATAGGCATATATATACACAAAACCCTATAATGAAAGAATAAAGAAGAATACCAGCTAGCGTCTAATGTTATAGCTGGGAATTCTCAACGATCATAGCAATTACTGAAATGCTTAGTAAGCCATTTAATTGCATCGTGAATTGGATATATTTATGTATATTTCAAAGTATTCTTATCCTTAGGGAAAATTACTCGTTTACATCAAACCTGAAGATGACAAGCATGAAGTGGCTTAAAATAAATAGTTTTTAGATGCACTGCACTGAATATATATCTAAGTTTTCATAAAAAAAAAAAACACAAATTGAATATTAGAAAAAAGTTATTCATAATTATATTAAACACAAAAAGCTAGTAAATGTGCTGAATAAAATAATGTCGTTCATTCTTGGTAGTTTTTACTTTTGTTACTATTTATTTTTACGCCAATAATACACTAGCAGTTTCTACAAGTTTTACTGCCGCTAAATAACTTAAATTCTTTCTCTAAAGCTGGGCTATTGAATGCAAAAAGATTTTTTTTAAATCTCACCGGAGATTCCAAAATTGGAGCGTTCAATAAAAAAGTAATTTTATATCATGTCATTCTATACCAAAACCGATTCAGAAATACAAGAAAAAGAAGAGAACATGTGTAAGGTGCACACGAATGACGAGAAAATCGTTTGTCCCTTAAGAATAAAATGTACTTTGTTGGCAGCTTATTATCCATTTTCGGTTTTAACAGCTACGTTACTGTGAGCTGATTTTATCCATATAAATTACACTTTTTTTTATATTTGACCTGCCAAAATGACTCTGCCCCGCCTGATGGAAAGCACAAGCAGAATCCAAGAGTGGTGGTCACCATCCTCACTGCGAACAGGGACAGTGCAGCATGGTGACCAGCACTATGGCGGCCAAGTGAGATGCTTTTTCACGCCCCGCTTAAAGGACCCGGGATCATAGTGGGACGGAAACACGTGCGCTGGTAGCGAGTTCCAGGTTTTAACTGCTCGGCACAGGAAGGAAGACCCGAATCGATGGGTGCGAGAGCGTATGTCTTCCACTTTCCTCAATTTAATCCACAGAAAAATACATAAAAGTAGCGGCACGCCCAAATTCATTTTGGTTACACGACGAATATAAATACACGTCTCCTAATACCGTCCCATCCTCGGGGATTACCATTCACTGCGGCCCTCAGGAATAAAATAAATAACAGCAATACGACACTATGAGAATTTCATAATAGCTTTATCATTTCCTTTTTATTGTATAAGTAATGGAATGTGGCTAATCTTAATTGAAATCTCGCGAGATGGGTTAGACAAAACTCTGTCGTTATGTGTCAAGGTATGTACTATTTCTCTTGCCATGTATTTGGTGTACGAGTACCAGGTCGTCAGAGGATGACAAGTTGTTGATATCATTCACTTTATAGTATTCAGTTTTAAGGTTGTATAGGGTTTTTGTCTATAATAATGTTATAAGAGGAAAGATTTGTCTGTTTTTCGTTCATAAACTCTGAAACATGCTAATCCGATTTTAATAAATAATTTATAATTAGGAAACTATTTTATCTAGAGAATGCGTGCGGGGAATTCTTTGAAGCCCTTTTATATTTACAGTTTATATATAGAAGAAGTTTAAAAAGTACGTGAAAACGGCTTAGTGAAATTACACGCGTCCAGTATAATAATATGTGATTACTTGTCATGGTAAGTAAGTCTATACAATGACAGCTCAAGTTATACTGGCCAATGAAAAAACCATCTAGTTATGAGTAATAAGGTATAGGTAAAAGCGGACGAAATCGTGAGAGTAAAACTTTCACAGAATAAGGATAGGGAAAAAGCTGAATTTAGTGTAATCATAAAATTTCAAGTTGGACGTTCAGTAAAGTACATTACACATTCATTACATACAAACGTTACATGTTACACGTTCCATCCCGGTTGTACGTCCGCTCAAGGCCGCGGTGCTGGACGTAGTATACACACTATCGTACGCGCATCATCGTGCTGGATGTAATTTGTGTGACTGCAGGAAGGCGCAAAGGTTAACGTGTTTGTTTCGTCACTCCGCCGCCGCTGTGGGTTCGATTCCCGCACAGGACAAAAATTTGTGTGATCCTTAAATAGTTGTCGCGTGTCTGGTTGTTCTTTATGTCCTTTATTTGTATGTTTGTAAAGTCCCTCGCGACACAGGAATCATTCCTAGTGCGGGAGATGTCTTTTAACCCTTAGTTACTCGCGCCTAAAAAGTTACTTAAGTAGTCGCGTGGGGTGTCCAACATCCCGTTTTAGTTTATAGAAATAAAACAATATATACATGCAAAATCAGACTTTTATTGATTAGTATCTTTGAACATACATATTAAACAACGTTTAAACTCTTTTATAAAGTAAACCAAGTAATAATAATATTCGTAATAATTATTTTTAAAAACATTAGTTTTTGGTATCACAATTTTGATAGACAACAATCATGTGGTCATTTCACACATTTCCTTGACATTTAGAGCACCTAGTCTTTGTTTTTCTGTCCTTGGTTCTTGGACATATTATATCTTTTGTATGAATGCCATTGGATAGCTCTAGAAGATGAATCATGCTTATCAACTTCATGAATAAGTTTTAGTCGTTTTTGCAACGGTCGAGGTAGTGCAGCTATGCTAGCTTTTGACATTTCATGGGACTTGACCACAAGTCAACAGCCAGCTGAAGCTGAAGAAATGCATTTCTAGTTATATTTGAGTTAACTTTGGCCTTGTAAATTACATAGGAGTTGATACCACAAACATTGAATTGGTAAAAACACTTTATGCGTTTATCTTTTCCGAGATAAAATGAGTAGTCAGGTCTTATACGACTTTGTGTCACTTGCAGTAATGTGTGTGTGTGTGTGTGTGTGTGTAAAAAGAAGTGGGATTTCGTCTTCATCGTCCCACTGATCATTTTCACTTTGTTCAAAATCACTGTTATGGTCACTTACTATGACTTCGTGCTCTTGTTTGCCTTCGAAGTACTATCAATAGTCTAGTCTAGTCTAGTCTAGTTTTAAATTTCTCGGTCGCGCAATGAATGTGACATTGTGAGTGTAACCTATAACAATCGCAAAAAAAAGTTGTTGTACCAGGAAAAGTATGTTTTTATTGAATACTCACACTTACACACATTTCATTACACATCACATTAGATGCAAAATAAATCAAACATAGCAAAAAGTAAGTATTAAGGTTAAGTGTAAGGTCGAAAGGCAAAAGTATAAAAATATATGTAATTAATATGCATTATTCTAAAATAAAAATTAGATACTTACTCAAAACTTACACTACGTAAACGCACTCTCCACGCACAACCGCGCACAATTGAGCACCGCTCGCGACTGATTTACGAAGGTCACGCAGTTATACGAAGCTATTAAGAAAACTACAGCGGTAAATTCAAATTTCAAAAGATTATACATTTTCAAACATGGTCTGGGGTGCCTGGCTTAAAAGATTGAATTGAAGGGTTAAAAGATTGAAAAAAAAAAACGAACACAATAAATGACCGTGCGTGTTTTATTTATTTAAAAGGCCACCAGTCCGCACTTGAGACATTCCATAGACAAGTGAGGGTCTTATATCTTTCTATAAATACCGTGTTTAACTTATTAGATTAATACTGAAAATAAACAAATACTTATTACCTTTCAACGATGGAAAGTTAGCTTTATCTGTTTTTTTTTGTTATACTATTACATGCTGTGTCTGCCTTTCAGTAATTGTTACATTACGTTCAAAATTAATGAATGTGTAATATTGAAGTATAAATGTAAACAGTTGTTGGTAGACCTAAATAAATAAATAAATCTGTAATCGATCAATTTTGACATGCAGTTACCGTGCGACACAAGCTCTAAATACCGAATCTGCTGTACAGAAAGCGTAAACATTCACGCGCTATTCACTGTCCTTCTGCAGTATGTTCGCGGTGGTGGGGGTGCTCGCTGGATGCAAAATGTCGAGACTATTCAGTATCGTTTTTCGTCGTGCATCATGCGTGACCTTGGCGGGACGTACAGCAAGATGGATGGTGAGTAAAGTACTTAAGTTAATTGATGAATTGTATCAATAAGTTTGTACGGATCCCAAGGGTACGAGTATTACTTGCATATTATTTTAATAGCACCGGACCTGACAGACTTTGTCGTTGTTGTAGACGGCCTGTAGCGGAGCACTCTCTTCAGTCAAGCAAGAGACAGCTCTTGGAAAAGCCATCTGTTTGCCAAACGTTTTGGTAATTACAGAATTACCAAAACTTTTGGCAAACAGATGGCTTTTCCTCTTACACTATTAACTTTCTTATGTCAGCCCCATCATACCTCATTATATTCTTATAGATTTCAAACACATTAGTCTTTAGAATGGAACCATTGCAAACAAATAAGATTTTTTTAAAGAAACTTCCAATATTCGTCTTGGTAGATAATTTTTGAATTAAGCCTTTTTATTGTTCGGCAGCAAATCACGTTCGATTTTATTCTGGGCCAATTCTAACAGCGAATGTTATACATCTTCGATAAGCCAGCCATAGGTACCCAGAAGCTTTTATTACTTACTGTACATAAGGAAACCAGCATCCGTATCATTTGTATTTCAAGGAACACAAAGATAACTCCACTCCGTGACACGACACGGGTCGTCGCCATCATCGTCACAAGAATGCCAAGACGCGACGTTTTCATTACTGAGCAAGTTTCAGAGAATTACCGTCTAATGCATTGTTCGAGACACAAAGATGCAGACGAAGTCACAGACTAAAAACTCCGGGCCCACAGCAAGCCCGCAGAGGTAGATTTCGTGTTTTGTTATTTTTTTTTTAAATCTGCCCCCCAGTCCTCCCCTTTGGGAGAATATCCGCCATTCACGAACTTAACCTTAATTTTGCCCTGTTGATTTTTAGTCCAAGTTTGAAAGCAATCGGTGCATAATTGCGACCTCTATCGTGCCGGTAAAATTGAGGTACATACATACATATATTATGTTTATATTGTTGTCGCCACATCAAAAACTCTTATTTATTTTATTTAAAATAGGGCCAAACTATAATAGATGATAACACAGTTCACTATTAAATAAAAATAAGTTAATAGATATTATTTTGACTGGTTATACCGGTAACGCAATACTATTGGTCGATGGATAAGTATTGACAAATTGTGGGATTATAAAAAGGTAGGAATATGTTTAGAACGATTGACTTGAGTGCAAACAGAGGTACGAACAACTTGGCAGTTACTGTTAGTTAGTGATTTTCATAGTTTGTATCAGTGGTTGTGAGACCGTTTCTTACAATATATATAAACTTTTTAACTGGCGGTCTGGGGATCATAACTAGACCTCCTCTGAAGATTTTTTTTGGAAAACTCGACAACTGGTACAAAACCAATAGGTAGACTTTTCTTCGAAATCTACCTAAAAATACCAGATTTTTTTATTTTATTTTATTATTGCCAATATGGGTTTGCTCCCATCATAAGAGGGGTTATTCCATAATCCTAGAAGCTAGCCTAGATTCGTGTAGGCACACGAATCTCCGAGAATGATAATTAATAAGCTCTTTTTTTATGAAGGTTGAGGTCTAATAACTTCTAAAAAACTGTGGCGACTTCCACATACAGCAAAAAGAAACATACCCCAACATAACCTACTAATCCTGCATCGCGCTATGAGAGTCCTCGCGCCGATTAGTAAAAGAAACATACCCCAACATAACCTACTAATCCTGCATCGCGCTATGACAGTTCTCGCGCCGATTAGTATATATACAACTTCCCAACATCAACCGTTGGGCCGCGGCCCGCCAGGCATGATCACTTCGCCTGGTCGGAGGATCCTCCCTTTGTGTTGGAGAGACATGACACCCGTTCCTCCACAGTCCCATAGTAGGTTGTATATGTTTCTTGTTGCTGTATGTGGAAGTCGCCACAAAACATATTTTGAAAAGTTATAGATGACGAACTCGAAAAGTCATCGTCGTCGATTGTTATACAAATATATAATTAGTAGTAGGTTAGAAAGAACTTCCAAGATTTATTAACATAATTATGTAGTTAAGTAAGCGAGAAAATACAAAGATTTTCTTCTTATGAAACTATTATTTACTTATGACTAAACTGTTATTCAATTCAATTCAATTCAAAATCATTTATTCAATTAAGACACTAAGTGACATTTATGAACGTTAAATTGAAGCTAGAGTTAAAATCATAGATCGGCACAAACAGACGCCACAGCATATTCTGGATTGTCAAGGTAAATTAGGTGAAAAACACCAAAATCTACTGCCTGTTTGTGTCGATCTATAACTTCCAGTTTCCAAAATGCGTAGGGCCTTATGAGAAGAATACTGGCAAAGAAACTCATGGCCACTCTTTTTAAAAGTCAGATCTTCAGGTACAATAGTGTTAGTGTTACACGAGAGGTAAACAGGATGCAAGCTGATGCCACCTGAATTTCATTTTATTGAAATGCTCCAAAAGCTAACGTACTAAAAAATAAAAATCACTCAGTGATACCGTTGAAGGTTTGAACCTATTAAACATAGAAATCATTCAAGGTGCACATCTACCTTCATTCAGTTGCAAAATCTACTGTTAAAAATAATTCGTGACTGGATTAAGAGGCTAGAGTTGCAGTTGATCGAACCAAAATAATAGTATAGGCTAAAGCATCGCTGACTAGGCCGACCAGTCACCCCAAGCAGCACCCGTTCACGAGTATGACGCATGGACTAGCCATCATCTCCTTCGCCATATCAGATGGAAAGAAAAGACCCGCCCTATGATGACGCCGCAAGCAATGACATTTTAGTGAGCATGAACCATAGTCGAGATACTGATAAAAATCACTAATAGTCAAATTACCATAATAATCGTCACGCATTACTTTCAACTGACAATGGCTTGTTAATAATTTAGCTTAATTATAAGACAAAGAAGTTTGTGTGTATATACCTAATGACACCTTAAGCCCAAGACTGTTTGTCGTTTAGATAATCGTTGATCGTATAGTAGGATTTCCTAATAAGGTGATTTTTTACCGTTCGCTTGAATTTATCTACAGGAAGGTCGATTACATGTATAGGAATTTTATTATAAAAACGTATACCAAGACCTTCGAACGAGTTGTGTACTTTATGTAAGCGATGATAGGTCCCAACGAGTTTAAACTTGTTTCTTGTATTAATATTGTGTATATCACTGTTTTTCTTATAATTATTAATGTTGTGCCTAACAAACATAATATTTGCAAATATATACTGTGATGCAACAGTTAAAATACCTATATCCTTAAACAACTCTCGAAGAGAGACTCTAGCACCTAAGTTGTATGTGGAGCGGATGGCTCGTTTTTGGAGAATAAAAATCGTTTCAACATCAGCCGCCTTGCCCCAAAGTAGTATACCATAGGACATAACCCTGTGAAAGTAACTAAAATAAACTAGCCTAACTGTGCCCGTATCAGTGAGCTGACGTACCTTCCAAACTGCATAAGCTGCCGAACTAAGCCTACCTGCAAGGCTGTCTATCTGGGCTCCCCATTGTAGTTTACTGTCTAATGTAATTCCTAAGAATACTGTTGAGTCTACAATATTTAACATTTCATTATTTAGAGTAAAATTAGTACCTAGCTGTTTTACATTTGGCATAGTAAATCTCACACACTTTGTTTTATTTGCATTTAGTAAGAGATTGTTAGTTGAAAACCAATATAATACATCATTTAGTGCCCTATTCACATCGTCAAAAACTGTTTTCTTACGATCGACTTTAAAAATAAGTGACGTATCATCAGCAAATAGAACTATATCACAGAGATCTTTTAAATAATAAGGTAAATCGTTTATATACATGCGAAAAAGTAGAGGACCTAATATAGAGCCCTGAGGAACGCCCATAGTAACCGGTAATCCAGAAGACCTCGCACCATTGACATCTACATGTTGAATTCTATCCTTCAAGTAGGAAACAATTAGTTCCAAAGCAATACCGTTAACACCATAATGTTTAAGTTTAAGAAAAAGCGTGTTATGTTCTACACAGTCAAAAGCTTTTGAGTGATCGCAAAATACACCTATCGCATCTTGCGAATGTTAAAAAAATTAACAATACACCTATGTAAACGGCTACATCTTCAACTTAGGCAATGATAATAAAGTCACTTGCTTGCTGATGAGAATAGTATAAGAAAATTTGCAGATCTTCATTGAAACTACTATACATGTTAGGTATCACCTACCATGTACCTTATTTTTTTACGTCGGCGCTATTTTTTGAGGCAGGGTAGGGAACACGAAAACCAAGTCAAATCAGCTATGGTCTCGGTTAATTACGTAATCAAGAAAACACTGTTTAATAGGCAGGTATTTAGGCAACAACGTAACGTGAGACAGTTTCTACGATGACGTGTCACACGCCGACACGTAGACTCTGTCGAGCGCCAGCAGATGGCGCTTGTGTCCCATTGTCAAATAAGCTTCCGTACTATTGACCTCTCCGGTGGTTTTACCGGGGTGTGCAAGTATGCACCAACACCCATCAATTCCGGAAACTTCTCTCGCTCTTATTAAAACAAAACATTCCGTTGTTATTTTAGGATTTCTTGCTACTGTTAAATATAAAGGAAGTTTTAAAATATTACATCATTATTTAATCTATGTTGGCAACATTAATTTTATGTAAAGTAGTGTTAAAATGTGGTTTTGTTGATAACAGTGCTAGTATCGTTAAAAAATAGAATAGATTCTACAGAAAGCTACACTACCAAAATTGGATAAAAAAACTTCGGGAGTCAATATAAAAATCCAATTTCGAACTTGTCTTATAAATCTGTATTGACAGACATGTCTGTTTTGGTGATAAGAGAGTGTGCCTTCTGTAGTTTGTGCGTCTGTGGCACTCACAGTTGCAATTACATTGTGCTACAATTGAATGCACAGAATCAGCTCCAGTTAAAACTTTAATTTTATGCCCATCGTTGAATCCAGGTGTTAGAAGTTCGCTACTGATTGAATTTACTTCAAATTGGATAAAATCTTCTGAGACAGCTGTGGGAGATTTCTTTGTGGATATTGTTTTGTAGTATAGAAGGACAATATTTATTAACGTAGCGTTTTATTGATTAATGGTAACTTTAGATTAGGTTTAAAAAATTGCTTATGAAATACCTAAAAGAAACACGATGATGATAATTGTTGGATTTGCCTAATCTAACACGTCAAATGTCATTACTAATTTACGTTTTTTTATCAGCATATATTCACAGAACAAAAAATAGTTTTTAGTCCGATAGGGGTGACGCCAGTCTTGTCAACTTTAACTAAGCTACAGCGTATTTATGAATAAAACCTTAGCGTTTTGTACGTTAAGAGTAAAGACACAGTGGCATAAGATGACTTCTTTGTCCGTCTGTGTGTCTTACTTTCACATGGAGGTGTCACAATAAAATTAATATCAAATACTGTGTATGGTATTTATTGAGTCTCTTGTAACAGTCGGAAGTAAATCGAAACCCATAGCATACTTCCCGTCATTAATTAAATGTGGCAAAAGAAATGATTTTTTAGTTGCATCACAAATATATTTTTTCTATTAGAATCTTACATTTGCAGTTGGAGAGTTGAGGAGAACTTTCTGTTTAATTTTTAAGTTTGGTTAAAGGTAACTTTACGAAATTTATTAATAAAATTCTATGTTAGTTACACTCAAGATTCCTTATCAGCTAGGTTTCTATAACATGAATATCCGATATTTTAATCATAACTGGCGTGAAGCTTACTCCTGCGCACGTGTCCTGTTTTTAATATCCTGTGTGAAAATTAAACAAAATCATAGTATCATTTTTATTGATACTTGAACTAATAATCACATGTTGCCTATGTAATTAAATCTTTAGTAGTTATCATTCATTGAGTTTTTTAATAGAACTAAGTTTTGTAATATCTACACTTATTAAGTAAAATAAAAAATCATATTCTATAACATCCAGATATAGCTAAAAGAATAAGATCTGACAGTACGTACAGTAAACAGTACAATATAATTTTACAGACAAACAACAATATATTTCGTAAGTACAAACAAAAGTTCAATAAAACTTCTCCAAATACTTGTGTTTTTGTGTATTTATTGTGCTTCTGGGAAAGTTTTCAATACCATTTGTGAATAATTTTACCAAAACTGAAAAGTTTGATGAGGAAATTGGTTAACTTTGTTTTGTCTTTTGTCTGCGATTCATAAGCTGAAACAGCGGGAAACCATTACGACAAGTTAATTTTGTATATAATAATCAAGATGCGTTAAGGAAGAAGGAAGGAATGCTTATCTATACTAATGTAGGCTCGGGGAAAAAGTTTCTTCGTATTTTAAATAGAAACTAGCAGCGCCCCGCGGTTTCATCCGCGTAAGTCCCGATCCCGTGATAATATCACCATAAAAAGTAGCCTTTATTATGTTAATCCAGTCTCCAGCTATCTAGATACCAAGTTTCATTGCAATCGGTTCTGTAGCTTTGGCGTGAAATAGTAACAAACATCCATCCATCAAAACTTTCACATTTCTAATATTAGTGGGATTCAAGACATTTTTTCATTGTTTAATTACATTTAGTTATAATATATATGTGCCATTTTGTTCAATGAGTTGTTGCCACCTTGAAGGTAGTGACATAATCCCATTGCTGTAGAAATCTTGGGGGTTTTCATCAAAACTGCAACAACACTAGCCAAAGAATTCTGAAGAGACCGAAACAGGGGAAAATCTCAGGGTGCAAGGTCAGGACTATATGGTGGATGCATTAATACTTCCAAACCAAGGTCTTTCAATTTTTGCTGAGTGGCCAAAGCTGTGTGTGGTCTGGCGTTATCGATGAAAGACCACTCCTTTTCTGTTGATCAATTCCGGCTGCTTTTTCCTAATTTCTTGTTTGAGTCTCATTAGTTGTTGGCAGTAGATATCCGAATCGATTTTGCCCGGCGGTAAAAGCTCATAATATCTGATGCCTTATGGCGTGGCTTTTTCTCCGGGTTTCGCTACAGTCTGTGGAGCTTGACTACCTTTTGACCATGATCTTGATGATTTTCGCACGTTCTAGTCGTAGGTGATCCACTTTTCATCACCAGTCATCAGTCTTTTCAAAAATGGTTCGGTTTCATTACGTTTCAATAGAAAATCGCAAATGAGTACACAATTCATTAGGTTTCTTTCAATGAGCTAGTGTGGCACCAAAATATCAAGATTTTTTTGTATAGCCAGACTTTTTCAAAAGGGTCGGTACTATGTCGTAACTACTAATATGCCGATCTTGCACCACTTTTTCAAAAATGGCATCGACTTTATCTGTATGAGGGCGACCTGAGCGAGCTGCATGTTTGACATCAAAATTCGCGGAATAAAAACGCTTGAACCAACTTTCTGCTACTCTTACTGATACTGCATTAGGTCCATAAACGTCACCAATGTCAGCCAGATACAAACAGTAGATACAACCAAAGAGATGTTTCTTCAGGAAAAGACTTTCCCTGACCTATTATTATAAAGTTGAAGAGTTTGCTTGTTTGTTTGAACGCGCTAATCTCGGGAATTATTAATTCGAATTGAAAAATTCGTCAGGTGTTAGATAGTTCACAGGCTATGACCAATAGGAGCGGATCATCAGTGAAAAGTGTTACAAATAACCAACGCTTTCTCTCTATCTCTTATGTGACGCAGACGAAGTTGCGCGGGTCAGTTAGTAGTAGACTATATTTAATAAGTAAAAATTTTAAGGTCAAAGAAATATTTGAATTTGAGCTTCAAATAACATTTTTTGCCCTAAAGGAGAGTAATGTATTAATCAGTAGTGTGTTCATTTCTGGCGCTCTAGAGACGAAACGACTAGGCCGATTTTTTATGTAAATCAGAAGTGAGTTATTCCTATACCTAATATAAATATAGTAATATGTACTTATTTGAAAGAGCTATTTACAAATTACGACACTATAGCTAGTCAATAGGTACCAAAGAAAAAAAAAGAGCTTTAACAAATATACGGTGAGTATGTTTATTAAAGCTCTTTTTTGTTTAGTACATAGCTATTTACTAGCTCAGGTGTCACAGGAACACCACACTATATTAGTACATAGCTATTTACTAGCTCAGGTGTCACAGGAACACCACACTATATTAGTACATAGCTATTTACTAGCTCAGGTGTCACAGGAACACCACACTATATTAGTACATAGCTATTTACTAGCTCAGGTGTCACAGGAACACCACACTATATTAGTACATAGCTATTTACTAGCTCAGGTGTCACAGGAACACCACACTATATTAGTACATAGCTATTTACTAGCTCAGGTGTCACAGGAACACCACACTATATTAGTACATAGCTATTTACTAGCTCAGGTGTCACAGGAACACCACACTATATTAGTACATAGCTGTTTACTAGCTCAGGTGTCACAGGAACACCACACTATATTAGTACATAGCTATTTACTAGCTCAGGTGTCACAGGAACACCACACTATATTAGTACATAGCTATTTACTAGCTCAGGTGTCACAGGAACACCACACTATATTAGTACATAGCTATTTACTAGCTCAGGTGTCACAGGAACACCACACTATATTAGTACATAGCTATTTACTAGCTCAGGTGTCACAGGAACACCACACTATATTAGTAGTGCTTTTCAACTCTGGACTTTTACCGAGTTGCAGAACTTGCCCATTCTGGTGGCTCTATTCAAAGTAGATTAAACGATGCTCCCTCACATCAGAGTACTCGAGAGATGGAAAATTTTCTATTATATATTAACCTTTATCCTTCTTTTTATACTAATCGTTTGGATCGTTCGGTATGAATATTATCGTCCAAGGAAGTCGTCCATTTCCATAATACGAGGGTGTCGATAATGTACTAATTGCTTGAGCCGACGTCACAATGGGAGGAGAATAATAGTTCCCTCATTAGTACTGCTATTCGAAAAATTGTGAAAAGAATTGATTAGGAAGGAGCATTCGTTAGGCTCATACATACAAACATACATGTCTGATTATTCATTAGTCGATTGAACATACCGTGTTATCGACTAGTTGAGAGAGTTAGATACGAAATGCATCAAACTGGACTCGTCAATCAATATTTGCCATTATTGTTTAATGATAACACAAGACCTCACACTGATGGATAAATCATCTCAACGTTATAAGACCTAATGTTAGACCATACGTCATCTTTCTTATTCATAATCGTTATTCTTACCCACAACCGTTTCTTGCAAGGAAAAAACATATTCTCTGAAAACACAACAAACAGTACAAAATATACTCTTAATTATGTATTAATACGGAAACTAACACGATCACGAAATAGATATTACATATCTCTAAATTGCCTGACGTTTCGACCAGGTTGCACTGACCGTGGTCACAGGCTGACTACAAAATACCTGTATTGACTTTTTTCAATACGGATAGTATCACTGACCTCTTCTTAAGATGAACAGGCACGTAATTAATAAACACTAATTATTTTTTATTTAATAAAATCGATGTTTGTATTTTTTTAAACGTAATATGGCAATATCATGCTTTAACCCCTAAATATTTTGAAATTAAATTTAATTTAGTAAGAACTTGTAGTAAGAAATTATGAAAATAGTTTTCGCATACTTTTAAACTCAAAATTTTAAAGGGAAAGAAAATAACGCTAATTCTTTACCTTATTTTAAATAAATAACTAGTATAATATTCCATTATACGTTACAATGAGATTCTTATCTTTGAGTTTTTGAGCTCACGAGGCTACAAAACGAACTTCAGCAGTAATCACTTTAACAAGAGAAGAATATTTTATTATAAGGCTCCTAAAATATTCGAACCCGTTACGTACCCGTACGAAATACTTGATTAATGAAAACTGGTATGATGAATAAATTTGTTGAGAAATAATTGGTTTACTTTGAAACATTGTGTATTTAGCTAACAAGCACTCACAGCTTCATTTTCTTTTAATATTTGTTGCTCCAGATATCAAGGGGCTTCGCTTGTTCTGAACTTTCTAGAAACGTCGACATTATTTACAAATAAAATGGTTCGAACAATATCGTGAATTTCTTATTATATTTTAGATTTTTTTTATTTTGGAAATTGAGAGACAAATAACATAAAAAACAATGTTGTATCATTAGAATTAAGTAATATCATATTACTAATTCAAGTCTCTGCATGTAAGTACTCTAAAGACAACTGTCGATATAAATTGAACAAATGTAATAAGCCTAAGTACGGAGATATTATGTATAAATTCACGAATATTGACTGCACGGATGGCCCAATGCATTAAGTGGTCACCTCGCCACAACGCCGCGCCGAGTGTTGTGGGTTCGAATCCCACACTGGACAAAATTTAGTGTGATACACGAATAGTTGTCCCGAGTCTGGGTGTTCTTTGTGTCCGTTGTTTAAATGTTTGTGTGGCCTCCTGCGACACAGGAATATTCCTAATGCGGGAGTTGTCTTTTAAAAAAAAATTGTTTCAGGGCATTAAGAATGACAATAACTACTTGACACATCTCACACACGGTCGTCTGATCTCAAACTAAGCAAAGCCTGTACTATGGTAACCAGACTGCTGATACACTTACTTATATATTTCTAAATACATACATATTATACATAAATAACATGTGTGTCTGGGACACAGAACAAATGATCATGCTCATCACACAATTATTTGTCCTAGGTGGGAATTGAATCGAGGTCGTGCGTCTGGCTCAGCAGGGAGTATCACTAACCACTAGACCAACAGGCAAGTCATAATCACGAGTTTTCGGATAGTTGGGTACATATTTTTTGTTTGGGATTAATGTTTCCAACTACTTGAAAAACACATACGATGTGAATAACACTAATAACTGCTGCTAATGAATCATTTAAACACATTACAACAGTTTGCACTAGCCGTGGTCACAGGCTGAGTCAGCCACGCGAAAATTTAAAACTTTTGTAAATAATTATAAAGACGATAACTTGATATTTCGAAATGCTGTTTTGTCTTTGGATCACAAAGATGAGACATTCTAATGGGTTGTAAGGTATACTGAATTATTTGAATAATAACTTAATAGACAAGTAACATTATTTGGTTGGGTATAGGGTTACCATGTGGCCGGATAAATTCGGCCTGGACCGTATTTTAGGACCCGAGACCGAACTCCACCCAATTCTTTTTTAATTGCGTTGCGACCACTTTGACGGCCTCACGGGCTATGTCCGACTGTGCAGTTGCTGATTTGGGAACGTCACCCGACCGTGATCATTCAACCGTTGCGTTGCAAAAAACGCGCACTGCAGGTTTTTTGCATCTGCATGATGGTAGGATCCACTTATCGCTATCCACGATTTGTCTATGATAATTGAATTTAGAAATGAATAATTGAACATAATATAAATGATCTAGTATTCTTTTCTAGTTATTTTTAATTTGTTGTCTTCTTCCGTAAATTAAAAAAAATTACAAACCCCTGTATATTTGTGATCATTGTAACAATGATTACTATAAATAATTCGTTTGATAATTTCCCATCCCTATCTATTGTCTCTAGTTACCAGTACGCCATACCGAAATACTTATTTTATAAATGCAAAGAAAAAAGTTATTTAATACATTCTCTAACACAAATGTATTTTGTTAAACAAAAAAATACATAGTTTGTACAAACCAAAATTTAAATAGTTTCACATTACTTCCATTACATGTATTGGGAGACTTTGCATTTTGTCAAATTCCCATATTGTAGGTCAACGGAATGTACCAACCTCATGGGTTTCAATTCACTTACGATGCGATTCAATTCACAAGAAAAATTGTTGACTTCGAAGCTCAACTTTATTTATATTCCACAGACTTGACGACGGAGGACGAACATCGATGTACCAGTCATACTGTGACCTCGGCCTGTGTAACGTGTAAAGGTACACTTAATTTCTGTTAATGTAATAATATACATACCTATTTAATTTGAGAACTTACATAAAAAAAAAAAATTTGGTGGTTAATGAATCAAATGCTTCCGACACGTTATTGCGAGCATTTAATTAAGCAAACAGTATCCACCTTGTCACCCCGCAAGATTTGCATTTGCTTCATGTATACCACGTTTATTACTTACAATGATGTAGTATAACCCCATGTAGTGGCTCCTCTTACTATGTCACGCGTAGTTTTGCAACTTGATATGGTTTATCTTTTTTTTTATACGTGTCGCGGGATAATGGCAAAATCAATCAATCAATCAAAAATAATACAAATAATTGACTAACGTTTAAATACAACGCTCAGCACTTAACTTGTAAATATACATATATTGGATACACAAACAATTTATTTAGTATTGTATGATTAGAGTTGTCAATAAACGTGCCCGTTCTTAAAAAAAATATTTTTAAACAAAATTAAGTATTTAAAAAAAGTATCTAATCATTTTAAATTCTCATAAAAAAATAACAAACTCACGAAGCTCGACAAAACATTAAAATATCTTGAGCAGTAAATCAGCTGAAGGATTTATATTTTTTTATCTGTTTCTCCTGTTGTTCTTATCGAATAGATTTATTGTTGCCCTGACAGCAAGGCTTGTCTCCTTAAACTTTTATTTTTGCACATCAATTAAAGGGTACAAGAGATAACTCTAAGTGGCTCTTTTATTAACACAGTTACGCCTTTGTCCTTTATCCTTTCAGTATTTGAACTTGATAAATTGAAATTTACATTTATTTGTTGAAAGTACTGGTTTACTGTACAGGTAATCAATCTTTTCAGTATTCGTTACGGTAAACTAGAGGACTGCACTGGCTCTTGCTTCTCACTGCCAAAATGCTATTACTATCAGCCTCATTCTAATGACATGACAGTACTAATACTACCATACTAAAATAATGTTCTTAAGGCAAGATTTTTACGCTACTTTTAGCAAACTAGAAATTATTCAACAAAAAATATAAAAGTCGGTAGATCTAAATAAATCTCACGTGTTTCCTCGACGACGATAGAGCGTAGAATGAGTGCAGAATGCGTTTGTACTGCACGCCTGCATTTATACAAGCAGACATTCGCTAAGAGCCGGGTACCTCGACTTTTTTTTGTAACGCTAGAACTATAATAATTGTGTTCCAAACTTTCATAATTTACCAAAAATGTTTACTAACCATATGTACATGTGTATCTTTTCCTCACATTCGCTAAATAAAAAACATGAACTGGAAAGTGTTAAGAACCTAACTAGAATGATCAGTTCAAGATAGGTAGATAGATAGATAGATAACACTTTATTTGTACATTAGCATTACAGTGGAAGATACATTTACATAGTTTAATTAAACGGATAATGTACAAGGGCGACCTTATTGCTAGATGCAATCTCTTCCAGGCAACCTTAGGATGAATCAAAATGATTCGGAGAGACAATGGCAGTTGGTGTTGTATTTAAAAATCATAATGATTTGTGATTTCTAATAAATATGAAAACAATGATACACAGATATTCTATATTAACCTATTTTACCTACTATAAATACCAATAGATACTTATCAATAAACATACATAAATCTAACTGCAATAAATCCAAATACATACAAACATAAATACACTTATACAAAACAACAACAATATACCTTTTTCATAATTATTCAACATATTCATGGTTATTGTTTTTTATTTTATTTATATTAAAGTTTATGAATATTTGGTACATTGGCGGACTTAATGCTTAAGGTATTCTCTACCCGTCAACCATTGGGTGATGAATTAAAAAAAAAGGAGTCGCGTGCCTCTTCTTTTCACGGTTTTCGAAAAATTCAGTGTTGCTATTTGCAAAAAATGTTGGCCCACCCTTTATATACACAGAAAATTAAATGTTTTTACCATGATAACTATATAATTAACCCTGAAGATATGGAATATCTTTAAATTACTAGCTATCCTTACATTTTCCCACTTTTTGAGTGAAAATATTTTTTTAATTGATGATTACTACCTAATGAAATATAACTGTACTAGAGAAGAAAACAAGCCAACAAGCAAATTGTAACGAGTGGGAGATGATGGTATGGCACTCACAGAATTTTAGTGTGCTCCGAGTGAAAATGATTTTTCCCTCTATGAAGGATCAGAATATATTAAACTGCCATGTTTATCTAAATAGGTAATAACGAAACACTACATGATATTTGACATCACTGTAAGCGCATAACTCGTCTAGCAAACCCAACGCCTGCTATTTAGCTTGTGTTATTATTTCCGTGCAATACTGCTCAGGCACGTTTTACATCTGACAGGTACAAGACCACTTGTCAAAACATGTACACAAGCTAGATTAATTGAATTTCATGAAATATATAAAATTAAATGTATATAGTTTTATAAGTATGAATAATACTAGAAATGAGAATAAACTTCAAATATTTATAAGTTGTGTATATATTGTCCCACCAAAATCATTGTCATGTAAAATGTTGCCAGGACGACACCATATGGCTCGCACTGTCAAAATGTTTTCAGATCTCATGTAGAGCCAAGCTTCTAACTACGAACGAAGGAGTAACTCTACACCTTAGTCAAAATATGTGGTTTGGTCGTTTCGTTACTACAAGAACTATTGTATAACAGAAAAGTAATGTGAATAAATTTTCACATTACGCGTGACGGTAGCGAAACGGCCAGACCACATATTTTGACTAATGTGTAATGTTTGTGAAGTTAGGGTTTAGAGAGTTAGGGCGTGTAGAGTTAGAAGCTTGGCTCTACATGAGATCTGTGAGAAATATGGTCTTGTCTTGGCAAAATTTTGCATGAAAATGTTTTTGGTGGGATTTTACTTTTTTTTGTAAGTAAGTTTTGTAAGTTAGCTTATGACAATATTTTTTTTTGGGGTTAATTTCTTGCACATCAGAGGTGCCTTTTTTCATAGCCCACTCTCTATCTTCGCACTTTTTTTGTTGGTTTACTGTTTATAATACGCGATAGATCAGAGCGATACTTTGCTCTTAGGCGATTATATTCGACTATAGCTGACTGTTGTTCTATTAAATTACTAAAGTCAATATTTATAAGTTTAATACCTCGCAAATTAGTCATATAGTGCTACATAAGCCTGCCCACAAAAGAACGTACGAGTAGATGATCCAATAGTAATGAGAGCATTTGCTTTATCATGAATCACAGCGTACACATTAGGCATTTTGGGCATGATTAGTTCCATCTCCTAATTTAAATGGGGGGGAGAGGGGTCACCAAATCCTGAAATATGTATTTTATTATTTATGACAACTAGTCCCTATATCATCAATTTTCAAACCTCTAGCATCAGAATTTGCGGAAGTCTCATACAAACTTCCATCACTTAGTTTAAGGGATTGTAGGTAGAAGTTCCAAGCTTTAGATTTTTTTTTGTTGTTTGTGTACTAATACTAGCTTGTATACCAAATTTAAGCTTTCTAGGACTTCAGAAAGTACCCTAAGAATTTTGGTGATCATCAGTGAGTCAGTGACGAAATCGGAGTTTTTTAAGTATCAATAAAATCTAAAGTATAAGAGCTATGCAATTGAAACTTCATATGTTTAATTAGTCCACTAATTATCAATAGTAGACTTATTAAACATATAAAGATGATACCAGATACATAAAATTATTGGGATAAGATATCTCTTATCCCAATAATTTTATGTATCTGGTATCATCCAAATCAGAGTTATGAGGGTTCACGCAACAAAAGCATTATGGGATAAGAGAAAGCTTTACTTTCACTTGAAATACGCAGGACGTACGACAGAACCGGGCAGCAGGTTATAGAGGAAAAGATCCTTCCTTTCTACATCAGTGAATCGGAAAGTATTGACGGATTTGATAGAAATCTAGACTTTTACTATTTTGCTTTGGCAGGAATAAACCATATGAGTTCTGATGCCGCCATCAGTATAAAAAGACAAAAAGTTTTAAAATTAACAGAAGCAAGCCATAAGTAACTGTATGATAGCAAAAGCTTGACTTAATAATAACTACAGAAAACTACATTGATCCCCGCCAAAGGTACTATCATAGTAATGTGGAGTGTAACAAAAGGAGAAAACATTTCTTTCATTTCATCATTTCCAATCACTAGTAATGGAAGAGTTAAATAATGCGGCAATTGCTACATCAACGAGATGAATCTACTCGTATTACCAACGTTCTCCTGTTCAGGTGTGAAAACAAACAGTTATAAAAATGAATTCAGAAACCGCAACCTAACAAACAGCCTACAAACATTATATACAATTGTAGGGTTAGTGGTGGTTAGGGTCTATGACCACAGTCGGATTTCGTTGATTGTGGTCACTTGGTGATAATTGCTCAAGCTACCGTTAAGTTAATCAGTATCAAGCTACCGTTAAGTTAATCAGTATTTAGCAAGGGATTTATACTGGGAATGTTATTGTTTATATAACAACAACATTTATATTATCATCCTGAGTATTGTGATATCACTGTTATAATAATTAATTAATGGCGTTTTCATAACCTAGAATGGGACAGCATATTTGAGATGAATAACATCTCCCACACCACTCTAACCTAAATAATAATTGTTTGCCCACCAGTGAAGCACCATGGGCTTCCACGACGAACACTCTCAGCACTCGAATACTTAAAAAAACAAAATGATGACTCTACTTAAGTTCGCATAAAGGTAATTTTTTATTTTCCAAAGAAGCTTTTGCAAAGGTAGACCCTTGTAACGACAGTTGAATGATTCCATTTATCTTTCGTGCGTTATTATTTTAGTATAATGTTAGCGATTATGACACCTACACGGTGAGTTATAGAGCCTAAATTGCATAGTTATTATGAGAAAGCTTTGATAACGGTGTTTCCAGATACAGGTTACACGTCATTGTAAAGCAAACGTAATAAAATTAAGTTTGTTAATAATTATCAAACTTTTTCCTCCAAACGTCTTCTAAGGGTGCTGAATCAGATTTAGTAATTCATTTGATTACCAATTTAGTAAAAAAAAACAATTATTTATTGAGATATATTTTAGAGAGGATGTCAGAATAAATGTTTCTCTTTCTCTCTCTCTCTCTAGAGGCTTTAAAGAAAAACTAATACTTTATACATATGTGGCCTGTGATTTATTATTAATCAAATGTATGAGAAAAATACCAAAAGTAAAGAAAATATTATTGAAGAAGCAAGTAAAGTGGTACGTTTACCTTTGTTTACAAAACTATTACGTGTATTTGACACAAATATATTCCATATGTTACCCTTGAAATATAAGTGTAACACAATAATACTGAAAAACTTAGATGAAGCAGTTAGATATAATAAAGATAGCAAACGTTAAAGTAAGGTCATCTTTATCAGTCCTGTACCGGAAACTCCTAATTGGAGGCGGGATTTGGTCCGTAAATTCTCTCTGTTATACGAATATTTTATAAAAAACTACTACTTCGATACATCATAAATAGGTAGTATAATTGTCTTGTATCGATAAAGTCATTACACTTTTGTTTTGGAACATGCGAAGACTATAAAGTGCAAATGTCTTATTTTTGGTGATTTACTCCGTAGTAACAATAATGTACTAGTACGAATGTTGAAAACACACAGTAAACAGGTGGTAAAAAAAATTATTTATATTTTAAGCAAGTATAACCTGTAAGTATGTCCTGTAGCTAAAATATAAAAAATCGTAACAACTTTTTTAGTAGATGAATAATTACGCCAGTGGAATTAGACAAAAAAAAACAAAATGTTTCACTTAATTACGCCCAGTTTAAAAAAACAAAATAGTAAAATTTGTTCGTTAGTAGATCAGGAACATGGTCCTTAATTTTACACCATTCTTGACGTTCGGAAATATGTCAAAATAATATTTTAATGCGAAAATATCGCCAAAAACTGAGTTTTTTGTAATTTTCTCCTACCGTATATAACTGCGCATGTCGAACTTCTTTTTAAAATTTAAGACCAGTTCAATTAAATTTGGTCCATTATTTGTTTAAATAATAACGAATTACGGTCGAAAACCTCAAGTTTATTTATAATTTTTAATTTTGAAAAAAAAGCTGCAATGAACGTGAAACTTTAGGAGAATACGTCTTTTATACTCCCGAACATACAATTTTTTTTTTATCATAAAATATTCATTTGTTAACAAGAAATTCTATTTATTTATTAAAATTTGCTTAAATGTTTATTGCTATTTGAGCCGGTTGCCGTCGTCCAAATCGATTAATTTTGTACAGATTTGTTTGTCGAGGCCTATATTTTATGAATCTGCATTGGGCGTATGCATTATTATTATTTTTATTATTTAACACCCAAAAAATGGCTTCCGAAAAATTTTCAGTTTTCAAGGATATGGTTTTTGAAATATCTCGAAATCTATCGTCATGTAAGCTTCACAGATTTGTTACTAGTAATTTTATACAAATTTAAAGAAAAAATGTGGCCTAGCATAAGTAGAAGCCGAGATTTTTTTTTTTTAATAAATTACTATTCGTTTATTAATAACAATTAGCGCTCCAAATTTAACATATAACTAGTTGAATACTTACATTTTATTAATCTATTCTCAGTGATGCAAAAATAGTCTTCCCAACAGGTACACAATTATTTAAAACTTATAATAATTTTGTGCTTAAGCGAGCGGCCGTGATACGCCAACCAAATGCTGCGTTTGTCGGACAGACACCATAAATAATATTTGTAACTTTGGTTACATCTGTTGTATTTTACCACCACCTTGGTATTTCCTTACAAATACTTCATCCAAAAATGGCACGCGACCCCTTTTTAACATAATTATGTCCTTTGTTCCACGATCTGTATTAATTTATCGATTCTATCACACAACGCGATAGCCATTTTGTACATCATCCCGAGAGCCTCCTTTTTATACTAATAACTGATGACAAGAGATACATTAAAGAACTGGCAGCTATTATATTAAAAAGGTATTAAAGGTACGCAGTGGGCCTCAATTTTCAGCGCCTGGGTGATTTGAAGTGCCGAATATAAAATTTTAATAAATTATTATTAGGTACTGACTGAAGCTTCGATTATGATAACCTTGACAAGGTAGAAACTAGAAGTTCAGTACATCCTCGAATCTGGTGGTGAGGAAAAATTATAGTTTTTAGAGTTTTCTTGACATAGGTAGCCGAGTTGTAGAGGCTCAAGGTTACAACGAAAGATGTATTAGCTTAATGCATAAAACAACCACAATTATGTATATACGATAGAATTACCTATCTGTGAGTACAACGTTACCAAACAGTACAGCTGCCACACGTTGAGGCCGGCTACTAAATATTTAGTCAGGTTATAGTCTACTTTTTCTTGTTTTAGATTTGCATTTGCACGGTAATCTATAAACCACTCAATAATAATAATAATTATTATTTATTTATTTCAGAAAATTAGTTCCATAGACAACAAATACTAATAATAATCAATTACATCAGTAACATTTTAACAAAAAATCAAAATGTATTTTTTTTTTAATTTTAATCACAATAAAATGGGCTGGAATATTATTTCATTAAATAAAGTAAGTCTCAATAAATAAATAGTAGAATTACTTCATTGTTTAAATTTAGAAGTCATAAAATCAAATAAAAAATTTAAAAAAGTCACAATTTAGGTAGCTACGCCTCACCCAACCAGCACAGTCGTCCTATGCTGCCTGATAGTACACTGGTACTTCCCACCTACCGCCCTCAGGATACTGCTGCCGCTGCCGTACACTCTATTCATAAGTGAGGCTATTAATCCGCGCCTCGGCAAACATGCTAAAAGCATTGTTGAATTGCACACGTAGAGAGTTGTAGGATTGACAAGAAGCTTTAAAAAGATTTATCTTTACCGGTTCTGAAGACCGAGCGAATCTACGGGCGATCATATTGCTTCTGATTGCCGGTCTTCCGTTACTATGTGACCTAGTTATCTGTACTGTCTGACTTTAGATAAGGCCATTCCGTTTAGTTTGACAGAAAGCACGACCTGTGAATAATTATTGGTGGCGGTGAAAACCATGAACTCGCTTTTTTTACAGTTGTGTTTCTATCCAAGAGCCAGCGCAGAGCTCTCACACACGAGTAACATCCTCCGGAGTCCACTGATCGATGGGGTGAGCAACACCATATCGTCTGCGTAACTGATGTTATTGAAGTTGACGTCATCGATTGAACATCTTGCATGCATTCTGCTGAGCTCTCGGATCAGCTGGTCGACGTAAAGTGGAAGGCCCCTAGGCTTTGAGAGGTCAAGCCAAGGTCAAGAGTCTGCCTCACCCCGCACTCGTCCCCTCATCTCACACACACTTATTCTCGTACCAGTGCCTGAAGACTCACGTGAGCTCAAGCCGGGCACCCACCTTATCCAACTTATCCCATAATACTGGATATGACACCAGATCAAAGGCCTTGGATAAATCTAGGAAGCACGCATACACCGATGTGCTTCTATCGGTATAGTACCTGACGGTGTGTTTGAGCGCCAGGATCGGTACAACTATTGTCTTTATTAAATCTGGTGGCAAGTATGAGTGTCGTATACAGAGATTAAATGGCAGAGCCAGGACTCTAGGTAAGTCAGTCCCCTCATGTTTAAAATGTTCTCTGCTAAGTCCATCGTGACCCAAGAGACTTTCCTCTGGTCATGTGTCCAATGACTTTCGCAACTTCTTTGGCTGTAATAAGAATTAGCGGTATATCTGAAATTTCTTTTCTTTTTGCATCGGTCTCAGCAGTTTCACTAGTAACCAAGAACTGCGATGGCACCCTGAAATGTTCCTTGAACATCTTGGCAATGGCTCTGGGCTCACTGACACTGTCCACACTCACGGGCAGACGCGGCTTGCCATTTAGCTTATTGACATTCTTCCAAAAGTCTATAAAACGTTTAAAATCATGTGAAGTAGCCAACATATCCATTTTTATTTGTTCTTCATGTTTTATGCACCACTTCAATTTTGCTTTAAATTTTTTACTCCAAATATTCCACTTTTCGGTCCCCGCATCTCATAATCAAGCCGCACCTGCCCGTGTATATGTTTCACGTGTTTATTCCACCCAAAAAATTACGGTTTTATTATTAGGGCGTTGCTTAGTCTGCCTATCACACCTATTGCTAGTTTGGTTAGCCGCGTCCTTCAATATATTAATAACTAGCTGTGCCCGCGACTTCAACGGCGTTTTTTTCGGGAAACAGCAATTTGACGCTTATTGCATAGTACCTCTTTCTCCAGGCAGGATTTTTTATACTGTATTGGCGGTGAAACAACCTGGAGCGTACAAAAAAGTTGTTTTGGTGAACACGTGAAATAACGACATAATTTGGCTGTGATAACATTACCTACTCATTTGTTTCTCGTGTGGAAGCTCACCTCATCGGGCTATTGGTGAGGCCGTATATCACGCTTAAACCAACTAAAACCAGACGATGTGCCTCACAGCACCGTTTATGAGTTGACCGTCAGTACGGCGACGTTTTGTCTCCAACCATCCAGCGCTGGCTAGCGGACGGCAACTAGGTGATGTCCAGACACCCTCTTCACGGGAGACTCTGCTTCGTGTGAAGAACATAAAACTCGTCTCATACACCCACGGCCACTCTTAGCGTACGCATAAGAGCGCGAGTGAAAAGGTTCCACTTGGAAGTTTTTCTACCGAATCCACACCGTCTTATCCTCCTTGCGCGAGATGTTCTCCTCGCAGAAAATCGTCGTAAAACAACTGTGATGACCTAACATCTCGATTCGTCCGAGCAATTGGGAGACTCTTGCTGTAGTCAGTCAGTCAGTGCCGCTTCCTAGAAACTATGGGCCAGCTCGGTATACCTAACACATAAATGTTTACTTCTGAGCTTTGTTTAGTCACGGTGTAACTTAAGATTTCACACTACTGTAACCGAACGAAAAATAAATGGTCTGAAAGTGTAAAAAAAACTTCACCGGTTACATGTCAATATTTCAGCTTGGATGTAATTTTTTGGTAATAGTGACCCTGACTGCTGAGCCAGAGGTCGTGGGTAGAGAATAATTCGGCCTGTGTGGATAGATTTCCATCCAGGCCGAATTATTCTCTGTCTGGGTGTAATTTATTTATAATATGTATGTATTTAGAAATATATAAGTATGTTTATCAGCAGTCTGGTTACCATAGTACAGGCTCTGCCTAGTTTAGGATCAGACGGCCGTGTATGAGGTGTGTGAAGTTGTTATTATTATTAATGCCCTGAAACATATTTATGAATTTAATGGCTGCGAGAGGCAAAATAGCTCGTTGACATAGTCAAGAACCAGCTATCGATTACTCTGGGATTACCAAACAAAGAAAAAACCACTCCTGCTGCTTCAGCAATCACCTCAGAAAAGCACGATGATATCCTACGATTGAAAATATACATTCACTCGAAATCCTTCAAACAGACATGACTATTTGCAGGTGAAATCTAATGTAACTAATAATATTTCTTTAAATCACAGGTAAAAGTCGATTCTTTGTACTCTCAATATTTATTAGTTAATTAAATTGAGTGGTTTTATGAAAAAATAGAACGAAAAGAACTAAAACGCAAAAAATAAATAAACCTTTTAAGTCTTAAGTATTAAGCTTATATAAAAGGTTTATTTCGGTTTAATTTTTTAGTAAAAAGGTTATTATTTATGAATTTTTTTTCATCATCAGCTCGGCTACATGATGTGAGGATTTCTAAACGCAAATACCTAATGAAAAGTAAACAAACACTATTCGTTTCTACAATTTTCGAGGGTTTCTCTCAATTTTATCAGAATTCCATCATCAGATCCTTACTTTCTTGACATGGGACCACCCTTGAGGTATACCCTATCTAACAAAAAAGAATAATCAAAATCAGTTCATAAATAACGGAGAGGGCTGAACATACATAAAAAAAAAGAATATGTATAAAAACGGTCGAATTGAGAACCTCCTTTTTTTAGTCGGTTAAAAACGATACCTAATTCAAAAAAGTGAATTACTTTATATATTTAAAAAAAAGTGCAAAAAAGAAAAGAGTGTGTAAGAGGGATTCGATCCGGCACCGAACCTAGTAGAAATCGTACTCTACACCAGATAAACTAAACGCTCGCCGTAGTAATCTTCGAAATAAGTATATACATTCTACTAACGTTACAATGTTATTACAGCTTTCATTGATTTTCCTGTGGGAACCAAAGTTTAACTCTTTATAAAAAGTACCCTATAACCTGCGCAGGCTCTCAAACTATTATCATACTGTGATGAAATCTCACAATTCGGATTCAGGTGTATAATAAAACTGCTTGCTTTGTAACAATGATTATATTATTCCAATCACTCTAGCTTATATTCTCACACAATCATTTAGCAAACTACTAACAATTGCACAGCTATTTTAACTCGCAGATAATATTAAACGTCTGTCTCGGTAGAGATGCCCGATCAGAATGCCCTTACTTTTAGAAATCACCGACTATGTGCATTTCGTTCCAGACTGAACGAAATGTATCCATCAATCTGTTCGTTCTTCATAGACTACAAAGTAATGGCATTTTGAATCGATTAACTTACTAATACCGATTAAAACATAAATCAAATACAATCATCGAATATGGTGCTATACATTGAATATGAACATTAATAAAAATAAACCTGATTTACCTGACAAATTTGTAGAATAATATTAATTAATCATAAATGCATTACATTCGGCCGTCCGACTACGTGCGATCTCCTGACGCACGGTATATAATCATGTAGCATAATTTTATGTATTCAAATAAGTATACTAACAAAATTAGAAAGTTTCACTTGAATCAACTAAACTAAACATTTCTGTATGTTTTATATCTATTAATCATTCATTACATTCAGCTATTATTTGGATTCAAATTGACTTTGTGGTAGTTCATTGTCACCTTTATTATTTTCGCTATCAAACGTACTGCTGCTATTAGCCACTGCATCTACATTATTATTTTGTTCGGACACATTTATATTGATCCACGGTCGAATCCTGTCTACTGCTATCACACTATCGAACTTATTTTTGCGTTTATTAAAACCAGGTATTTCGACAATTTTATATCTATCATTGTCAAAAAACTTCTGCTATTTTGAAGGGACCTATAAATTTTGACATCAAGTTAGTACTATTACTTTTATTATTAAAATTGGTTCTAGTTATTTCAATTAAACCCTCTTCCTTATAAGTCGGTCAGGAACTCTATTTTGATCGTAGTTTTGTTTATCTGACTAGATTCGATATTTGTACGAACTTCCTACCTTACTTTTGTAAAATTGGGATTGCTCTCATTAATAACATCTAACATATTACTTAGGCTATCTCTCAATCTGGTTCCAAATAATGCTTCAGTAGCTGTTTTCCGAGTGGTGGAATTTGTGGCATTATTTATTCCCCACTGGATTTTACCTAGACACATGTCCCAGTTCCATTCGTCCTCACCGTCACAATATTTTGCAAGTGAACTTAAGATCGTTTGATCGTATATTTCGGCTTAATCGTTGGCTCTGGGACATGCGACAGCATTCAAAACATGTTTAATACCATGAGTACCACAAAAGGATTTAAAAGTTGCTGAAGTGAAAGAGGTATCTTGATTCCATATTATTCGGGATGATAAACCGAACCAAAAATATTTAATACCTTAACAGTTGTTTTAGATTTTGTATCCTTAACCGCTCTTACAAACAAATACTTGGTAAATCGGTGAGAATGTAAACATTGCCGTTCTTGCTTTGGACAAATGAACCCAAGTGGTCAATGTGAATGGTGTGGAACGGAATGCTTACCTTGTCTATCGGGTACAATTGACCATTCTTACGTCATGACGCATTATCCTTATTGTAAGCGCACTTAATACAAGACTTTACATACTTTTTAACAAATCTACGTAACTTAGGAAACCAAAAGACAGATTGAATTCTCTCGGTTGTCTTTGATACACCTAGATGACCAGCGTCTTCGTAGTTAGATTGACATATTTGCCATCGAATATTGCGATTACTAAACAAAGCTTATTAACTCTCCAATATACTCTACTATTCATCTACATAATTTTTCCTCATTTCTTTAACTTCTTGGTCTGACTCAGGTTTAAGAATTTTATATATTCGGGATATATCAGGATCTGTCATTTGTAAAGTCAAGAGCCAGTTATTAGTTTCGATGCTATATACTGCGACTGCAGATTTATCTATATCCTTGGGTGTTAATTTTGTGTTACGGATAGGTGCGTCCACATGAGCCATACGGGTGCCTGGACGGTACTTTATACTAAAATTGAATTCGCTTATTAAAAGCCACCACTTGGCTATTCGGGGTATTAAGTCGCGTTTAGTTAGTATAGTTCGAAGGGCGTTACAGTCTGTCATAATTTTGAACTCTATTACCAACAAATACACTCTGAATTTCTTTAATGAACATACAATTGCAAGGGTTTCGAATTCATAGGAATGCAAGTGACGCTCTTAGGGGATGGTTTGCCGCCTAAATAAGGTATTGGTTTGAGAGCGCGCGGCTCCGACTGCCATTGCATCAATATCCCACCCACGCCTAAAGAACTTGCATCCGAATGCAACTCAGTTTCAATATTAGGGTTGTGTAGTGCTAAAATTGGTCGGTCAATTAACTTGTCTTTTAGGGTAGTAAACGAATGGGATTCTTCATTTGTCCATTTAAAAACATTGCCCTTTTTGAGTAAGTTTGTTAGAGGTCTAGCTATTTCCCCGAAACTTTTGATAAATTTTCTAAAATATCCTGCTAGTCCCAAAAACTGACGGATTTCATGTATGTTCTGGGGAACAGGGAACTCTTTAACAGCTAAAATTTTATTTTCCTTAGGTCGTATGCCTTCAGCAGATAACCCAATCTCATAACCCAAATAGTGAAGGGAATTATCGAAAAAAACGGCATTTAGATAATTTTAAAGTAAGCCTCTCAAATCCCTCCTCTATGGTAACCGATGACACCTGATAGTACCCAGAAGCTAGGTCTAGGGATGTGAAGAATCTATTGCCACTAAGGTTTGTCAACTGATTGTCGATTATCGGCAAAGGGAACCAATCTTTTCTAGTCTTATTATTGAGAGCCCTATAATCGACACATAAGCGCTGTCCCCGTCTTCTTCCACACCAATAGAATAGGACTAGCATAATTTGAATTAGACTCTCGTATAATGTCATTTTGCAACAAATGATCTATTATCTCCCTAATCTGACCCCTTTCCGAAAAAGATAAACCTGTACTGTCGGTAAACTACGGGTTTATCATCTAATAAGTCAAACAACCAATCTCTCCAAGGTTGAATGCAAAGCAATCACGATAACCGAGTAAAAGTGAATGAAGTCTAATGTCTCTTTGTCAATTTGGGGACCAAATTTTATGTCAGATATTAGCAAAGGTTCATATTCCGAATTCTCTTTTGTTACTCTATTTGTATAGGTGGTACTTCTACTCTCAACAATACAAGTTCTTTAGCAATAGGACATTTCTTAGATAGTGTAAGGTTTTGACTAAATAAATTAGTCACAGGCAAACAACACTTCCCATCGACAACCTTATAAACTCCCTGGTGCAAATAATGCTCTTTCTTAGGTTCACAATTGCAGTAACCTTCAATATAAATATCTCCACAGAAGCCAACGTCGGATGTGGTAATTTCAAATAATCCTGACAAAGTAATATCGGTATCGTTATCAATGTTTAACTTTAAACGCGTCACCGGCTGTATTATAGTATCGGGGCTCTGGTAAAACGTTAACTGATGGCTATTCTTAAATACTGTTACGCAAGGAAGTTCAGTAACATTTTGACCTATAAGAAAAGCTGATTGAAGAAGCTGTTCGCTAAATACTAATACCTCTACATTAACTTCAACTTCATCTAATTTCAGATCAACATTGCTCCTATATACTGGAAAAACTTCAGTGTGGCCGAATCCTTTGATTACTGGTAACTGTTAAATTTTTAGGTAAATTCAGACTTTGGGCATAAGATTCTCTAATTAAACTACATTCGATGCCGAAATCAATGTAAGCAATTAAAGATTTATTGTTTATGTCAACGGTTTTGTAAAATTTGTCGCCGTTGTTATTGAAGGTAAATAGTAAACATTTTTCGATCCTGGTTATTTGCCTGTTGGGGTTCGTTCCGCAGGATTAATGGCTCTAGTTTAGAATTACCATTATTGTGGCCTACCCGTTGGCATTTTAAACATTTAATAAGGGGTTTGGGGCATCGAAAGTAAAGGTGACCCCTTGAACGGCAATTGAAACAAGTAACTGAACTTTCGATTGAGGCCGTTGCAGTGTTACCTGATCGAACTATCATATTATCGCTACGTTTCCTACTGAATGTATTATTTTCTAATATAGGGCGCTGGGACCTTAGAAAATTCAATAAATCTTCTGGTTCGCGACAAGTCAATGCCTGTGCACTGCTTCTAATCGATTTATCTAGTATCCCATGGATAATACAATCGACGGCCTTTTGCCTCTTATTTCACTGTTCTCTCTATTTAATAACGTTAACATAATGTAGAAGTATTCACGCAAACTTTCGCTACTACGAGTAGTGAGAGCTAACATTTCCTCGAGAAGCCGACCATAATTTTGCTCGTTCGGGAAAGCTCTTACGAGTTTGTCCTGCCACTCTGACCAACTGAAAACAACGCTAGGGAGGGCTTCAAACCACTTCTTTGCCATACCAGAAAGTTTTTGTAGAGCAAAATGTATAGTCTGCTTCTCGTTCCATTCATAGATTACGGAACATTCGTTTACTTTTCTAACCCAACATTCAATATTCTGAGTTTTACTCGACGGATCAAATTCCAGTATCACATTGTTGAGAAGATTGTTATTTAAATTATTTGTCTTGCTCTTGAAGGGTATTAAACATCAAGTACCTGTTTGGTAGACCAACTGCCTCTCTTTGGATCGTCTCTTATTCGAACTCCGTGAACTACGCGGTGACTCACTGCTGGATGAGTTTGAACTGAACGACTGCTTAGGTCTCTCCTTTGATCGCTCTTTGGCTCTTTTAGACTTTAGCTGCTGCTTTGGAGGAGGATCGTTTATGTTTTCTTTGGCGCTCATCTTTACGAGTAGGCGAGCCTTCAGGAGTCACCGCTTAGTTAGATTTCATACCATTCATTCATAGTAGTAGGCACACATGACCTCTACTCTGTCATTCTGTACGCTTATGGTTTAGTCGGCATACATAGCCTCCAGAAACTAAAGCACACTTGGCTTTCTTTTGTAGGCATACTTAGCCTCTAACAACTAAGCACACATGGCTCAATAGGCATACATAGCCTCTAGTAGCTAAAGCATACTTGGCTCTTACTAATGACGCACATGGCCACGTACTAGGACACACATGGCCCTTAATAGTGACGCACATGGCCACTTACTAGGACACACATGGCCCTTACTAGTGACGCACATGGCCACATACTTTGCCTCGCTTGGTCTTTTTTTGGTTATGCTTTCTTTTAAATACCTAATGACATACCTACTTAGTATTTGAAATCTGATTAAACAAATAATTCGAAATAAAACCAATTACCAGTGCTTATTTATTAATTCTACTTATGCGAACCGCTATCGCAGCGAAACACTATTGAGGAGTAGCCTCAACCAAGCGTCGCACATGCGATGCAATTCACAATCTAATGTATCGAGGAGTGGCCTCGACCAAATTTCATCCCGATAAACGTAAAATAAACTATCCACCGCCAGTATCACTATGTAAACGCTATCAAGGAGTTGCCTTGACCAAACGTTTGACACAGATAATCCCAACAGATAAACAACTCAAAATACTAAAAGCACTAATAATTAATTTGAATAGCGCAACTTACAGTGCTCAACGTAACCCGTGACAATGTTGGAGAGTAGCCCCAACCTAATGATCCCAGATCACGTGTACACTGCACTTCATAAGAAAAAGAACACCGAACCAAGTTCGGTCGTACAATTACTTATTTCATTAAGCATGTCAAAAGGGTTATAATACTATTTTTTTTTTTAACTTTAGTAGTATAAACAGTAATGAATACTTGACGGGTTGTTACAATTCTCAAGACTAGTCGCTAGCTCTGCTCGGCTTCTAAATAGTAATAAAATTAATAATAATCATATAAAACACTTGTACGTATCTTATATTGGGTCCTGATCCCACTTCTGAATTGTGATGAATTCTCACAATTCGGATTCAGGTGTATAATAAAACTGCTTGCTTTGTAACAATGATTATATTATTCCAATCACTCTAGCTTATATTCTCACACAATAATTTAGCAAACTACTAACAATTGCACAGCTATTTTAACTCGCAGATAATATTAAACGTCTGTCTCGGTCGAGATGCCCGATCAGAATGCCCTTGCTTTTAAAAATCACCGACTATGTGCATTTCTACGTATGAACGGGAATTAACGCAATCACGAAGATCAGAGGTATGTAATACCTTTTCGTGATCGCGTTAATTCCCGTTCATACGTAGATAATATTATATCATGGAACGCGAAAGTTTAAAAGTTAGTATGTGCATTTCGTTCCAGACTGAACGAAATGTATCCATCAATCTATTCGTTCTTCATAGACTACAAAGTAATGGCATTTTGAATCGATTAACTTACAAATACCGATTAAAACATAAATCAAATACAATCATCGAATATGGTGTTATACATTGAATATGAACATTAATAAAAATAAACTTGATTTACCTGACAAATTTGTAGAATAATATTAATTAATCATAAATTCATTACAATACTAAGTTTCAAGCACATCCCTTCAGTAACTTCTGAGTTTATCGTGAACATACAAACAGACAGACAAAAAATTTTTGAATCGCATATTCGGCATCAGTATCGATATCTTAATACCCCATTTTTTAAAAATATATTCAATGTACAGAATTCATCCCGCTACAGATTTATTATAAGTATAGATTCTATTGTACATTTTGTCAATAATATATCTATGGTCAGTATTTGTGCATAAACGATTACATAAATGCTAACATTCCGTAGGCAAATTTAACTCTTAACATTTAATCACAAAATTTACTACAGTTATTACTTTGATTTGCATCCCGCTCCCCCCATATTACATTATTCTTACATACATTAAATTTTCATGATATCTTTATATTTGAATACTTCTAAGTTACAGTTTATTAATATCGGATAGTGATCTGACCAATAAACATTATAGAAAACATGTATATGAGCATGACTACAGGATCCCATATCGCTTTCGTGACAAGGCAATGATCGAGCCAACTATGTGTTCCATGTATCTCACTAACATAGGTATAACAACCCGAGTCAATACCCAGGTTTCCTATGTCTGCGCACAACCACTGTTGTTATTTACAAAAGTTCATCGCCAAACTGCCTACCTGGATGCATTAAAATCAGAGATAGACATTGGTCCCAATTCTGTTACTTTACTCGCTAAATTTTCTTCATATAAGATGTAAAGCTTGTACACTTCGAAACAAAGTCTTATTTCAAATTGAAACAAGCAGGTAACATATGTCGCTATCGAAATAAGCAATTTAATTGTCGACTAAAGTCTGATACGCTTAAATAAACTTTAATACCACGTAGCGAGAGCCGCTACCCGTTGAATGCCATCTCTTTTTCTCTGTGTTTTTAGTAAGCGTCTTCGTAGGTGTCGATTAAAATAACGTCATCTTAGTTCGTTTTGAACAAGTTTTTATACGGCATTTGAATATTTGGGGACTATCGCTGCGTAGCAATTATACGGCATTTGAATAAATGGGGACTCTCGCTGCGTGGAAATAAAGTTGAGTATACGTTGACAGGTTTTAGTGAAATTTAGTGGCGCTGAGAAATAGATGCATGCAAGAACAAATATACCTTATTACGAAGAATACAAGGTTGATTTCATATGATCAAATTTAGTCAGGTTTTAGTTTAGTCGTGTGTACAACAGAATCAGCACCACTGTCCTCTCTCTCACTCTCAACAATAGCACTAATTACGCTCATACAGTCTGTACTGTCTGTCTGTACTGTGTGTAATAATAAATTGTAAAACTGTACTCGAAAACAGCAAACTATTCACACAACGTCACCTAATACTTGCTGCATATATTAAATTATGTATTAACAATGTGATTGCCTGTTGATTCAATTAGCAACTGATTGTTATGTTCAAATAGTATATTTAATGTGCGGTGACCAAATTACAACCGACATTAGGTACAGCATGTCTATTGAAATGTGGTTTGATTTGTAATTAGTGTAAATATTGCAATCAGGAAACATACAAAACTAGTAGACCAAAATTGCTCACTAACATGAGATTTTTTGAGAGTTTCGATGAAAATGATAAGCATGATTATTTGTCTTCATTTTTTTTCAAACAAATATCTTGGTATTGAAGCAAATAGCCGAATGACGATAAGCAGTTACCGTAGTTTATGGGCGCTATTCAATTTAAATATCTTTGGGTAAATGAAATTAATGAAATGCCATAGCATTTATTAATTTAGATTTTAGATTGCATAGTATTGCATAGCATACTATGCAATCTAATTGTTACCGACAGCCAATATCAAATTAATGCTAACTCTGTTGATGATTTTCTTTCTTCTAACAGCAGAAAACCGAACTTCAAAATCCACAACCAAACTGTAATATATAAATATATTAAGTTGTCTATGAATTTATGTTCATAGACATCGATTGAACAAATTACTTAAAAACAGTAAAAACATTCAGCATATTTATTTTTCTAGTCCATTAAAAAGGCAACAGCGCCATGTTGTTCATTTAGATGATATTAATTTATGACTACTCAAGTTTTCATTGCTCCATGGTCCTAAAGCAATTTGCATCAAAAATAAACCATCCCTTACTGAGATGAGTTTTACAGCAGATATTTGTGTTCCCGCTTGCCTTTGTGCTGTGCTCTCCGTGTAAATATTTTGAAAACCGGTGAGGTTTCCGCTAAATGGTAATATTTTTAAGAGTGAAGCTAGGTTACTACTACTGCTACTGTTATGTACTTTTGTGAAGTAGTTTACTTGCTTTTAGGTTGAATTATATACGTGCAAGTTGCATGCTTCTACCCGCTGAAATTTTAAAGTTTGGCTACACTTAAATTTCGATCAATTGTATCAAACTGCACCTTTGCTTTATAAGTATGACTAAAAACAGCTAAACCATTGAAGCATACCCTGAACTTGTTTAATAAATCAAAACTGTAAGTCAGCTGTTTAAAAGCTAAATAAAACTCAAAAGGTTCACCGACAAAATATTCAGAATCGGATCAATGTGGACATTGAGCTCGGTGATTCCGTCCATTGAGGATTGTTTGTAGGACCGGATTCGCAGATTGTAATATAAATTAATTACCTTCGACGGCACTCAACCCTTCCGGCAATATCTGGCTATGAATAAAGCGTGGGTATTAATTTGGAAGGTCGTTAAAATTGGAATGAATCAGGATATACATTCTTTGATTTTTATTTGAATTACTCTTTATATGCAATTACCCACAACTAGAGACAGAGCTGTAAAACTGAATGAAATGGAAAAACAATTTTTACATCAAAAATCACTTTTATTTTTGTGTTTCTTGCAAAAAGGTAAAGTAGTGAGCATATATTGCTTGGAAATCATTTAAACGTAGATTTAGAATGTGAATTACCATTAACTATTGTTACTAAAGTCTAACCCGCGGGCGCCAGCTATTATTGAGTAGAGGAAGTCATAAATGCTTACGATTACCTAATTTGAGATTCCCGCCATCTTTTGACATTGAGCGGAACTAGTAGCCTACTTATAGAATGTCTCACATTATACATATTGGAAAAATCCAGAATGGTTATGAGTTTTCGTGAAACATCACGATCTCTCTCTGAAATAACGTTTGTGTATAAAAGAGCAGTTGCATTGATATTAATTGAGTTTTAGTCGAGCGATACTGCGAATAACAATGAATAATAAAAGTAAACAAGTCGAAATATACGGGAGTCACACTGAAAGTTTTTAGAAAATAAAAAACGGAATGATATAGAAGCCTGTTAAGTTTTAGGTAGATTTCGAAGAAAGTCTACCTATTGGTTTTGTACTAATTGTCTAGTTTTAAAAAAAATTCTTCACAGGAGGTCTAGTTATGATCCCTAGACCCCAAAATAACCGCCAGTTAATAAGTTTCTATATAAATATATATTTATATATGTGTGTATTAATCATATATATTTGTGTATCAATTATATATATTTATATATATGTGTATGTATGTACCTCAATTTTACCGGCACGATAGAGGTCGCAATTATGCACCGATTGCTTTCAAACTTGGACGAAAAATCAACAGGGCAAAATTAAGGTCATTTTCGTGAATGGGGGATGTTTCCCCAAAGGGGACGACTGGGGGGCAGATTAAAAAAAAAAATTAAATACACGAAATCTACCTCTGCGGGCCTGCTGCGGGCTCGGTTTTTTTTTATTTCTTTGTTTGTTTCTTAGTAATAAGTATTTATGATTATAGGAATGTAAGTAATACTTTGTGTGGAAACTAAATAAATATTTTTCTTTCTTTATTTCTTTCTTTCAATGCAAGCGTAAGATTGCAATTTAAAGCTTAAGGCTTTCTAGGTACCTGCAACGCCTGGTAAGTATTATATCTCACTGTAGGGGGTGTTCGGGTTGGATACCCTGTCTGTGGCAATTCGTTAAGGCTAATGTCCGTGAAGGTGTTTCTTTCTCCGTAAAAACCTACATGAGCGCAAAAATCATGTAGGCAATACGTCCTCCAAATTATTATTACCTGTATACGTAATTAATTATTAATAATACTTATTTATTTTTACGAAAAATCGAAGACAATAAAATAACATAAAAAACTTTTTTATTTTTTATTTATTATAACGCCATCTATTATGGCATAGTATCTTACCTGTATTTATAGTTTATGACCTTTGCAGTTTTGATTATTTTTTTTTTAATTTCCTTTATTATCGGTCGGGGTTGTTCCACACCTTCGATAGACAAATATCCGTTAGTCCGTCTGGCGGAGTGAGCTGGAGTGTTGTCGTGGTGGAGGAGGATCCTGTTTCTTGGGCGCTGCTATCTAACATTTTCCAAGACAAATGGTAGACAACGACTGACATACCAATCTGCAGTAACAGTCTTTTTATCTTCTAGAATGATTGTTGCGAAATGATCCGTCCGTCCTAAGAATCATCTTTTTCCCTTGACTTCTGCCCTTCTTTACTTTTGTCGGCAAATCTTGGAATGGAAACATCCATCGCGCTAATTGCCTTTTAGTTTCGGGTTCGCAAAAATATATCTAGCTTTCATCTCCTGTGACGATGTTATATATACAGCATTCGAGTCACCTCCGTCATACTTTTCAAGCATTGAGCGGCACCAATCCAACGGCTTTTTTGATCTTCCGTCAAATTATGAAGTATTCATCTAGTGCAAAGATTTCTGACGCCTAAATGATTATGTAAGACTTTTGTATTTAACTCATACTAATGCCTAAAGCTACCATCTAATCATCAGTGAGTTTTCTTCGACCACGTTGAAACTCATTAAACCAGTTGTAAACAGTAGCACGAGATGGGGCTTTGTAATGAAATGCGTATTAAAGTCTATCGTAACCTTGCTGTTGAGTAAGACTGCAACAAGTCGTAATAAATCATTATGCGAAAATTTCCTCGAGTTAAATCCATTTCGATGTACGACAGACACTTTTTAAATTGCCGCCACTTTGTAAAAACAAATGACATATGAAACCATTAAACATCTACAGATTCCCAAAGAGTTCCTCATTCGAAATTTAAATACATTTATCATCGGCTGCTTTTCTTACTGGCCTATTCTAAAAACTTTTAGTGTGACCCACGGTAATTGGTGTATTTAGTAGTACAAGTGATTATTTAAATAGTGAGAACTAATTTTAATTGTGTTACGCAATTAACACAATTAAAATTAATTGAAATAAAATTTGATAATAACGACTAATAAAATATGCGCTGTCGTGGACTTGCGGAAAACTGCCCGTGTAAAACTTTTTTTTTTGTCGTGCCCGGTGGTCAGTGGTGGAAACCCCCTCACGCCGTCATCCCTCCCCCTACCGGGGTTTTCGGTAGGGTGGTGTGTCGGAATCGAACCGACTAAAACCACACAGTGTGCCATACTGCGCCTAATACAGGAGGGATCCAGGAACAGCTTTCCGTGTGTAAACCTAACCTATAGGCCAGCAGTAACCGTCGCATGGTGTCCAAAGATTGACATGACGATATATTTTTCTAATACTTGCATTACTTGAACGAACCTAACCTGTGTGTTGATGTAAAATAATAATAGAATAAATAACTTCACACATCTCACACACGGCCGTCTGATCCCAAACTAGACAGAGCCTGTACTATGATTACCAGACTGCTGATAAACATACTTATATATTTCTAAATTCATACATATTTTAGATAAATTACACTCAGACACGGAACAAATAATCGTGCTCATCACACAAATATTTGTCCTGGGTGGAAATCGAACCCACGACCTCTGGCTCAGCAGTCAGGATCACTAACCACTAGACCAACAGGCCAGTCAATGTACATTATACTTTGTTTAAATGATTAAGTACATTGAGATTATTTAAATTAGTTGAATGTGACTGAACAGTAAACAGATTAGACGGTTCCAAACTAACAAACTTTTCCAGTTTGATTGAATAACAGTTGCTTTTTGTGAAATTAATTTCGCTTTAAAAATTATAGATTTCCTGATATTCTACAAGAAACTCGCTTACGTATTCATCCAAATTTGTACTGGTTTGTTTTTCTTTTGTTACCGAATGAATGGAAAGTTTTAATATTTCGCCTTAAGCTTAGTTTGAGTAGGCGGTGTGGAGATTATGAATGTATTTTGTACAGTTCCGTGAAACTCTGTTATTCAATTTATTAAATTAATGTTTGTATACGAAAATGTAATCGTTAATTATCATTCTAGATCCGTTATTAAAGAAAAGTACTAAACTGCGTAGTTTAGAGGTAAAGTTTTAGTAATCGGTATTTCTTGTAGTATAAAAAAAATACCTTCTCAGCTCTGCTAGCCAAAACTGCAACACTGAAAAGGCGTTACCGCTTCTGTTCAAGCCTCGAAGCCATTAATAACAGAGTAATCTTACCTATCAGTCTTTCTGTTTCTTTTTGACGTTAATACGTCCTTAAAAATGGAAGTTGGATACTTCCATTCGTGTTTTGAATTGCCTCCTACTATGGATAGTGGGAGGCAATTCAAAACACGAATGATAACAAAATCGGGGGATACAGTTTGGTGTTGGAGCCACATATCGATCATCTCCATTCAAAATTTAATTTCACCACTGAATACCTAAAGGATCAATGTATTCATTTTTTAAACAACTAAAATAGCAAACACTAAGTATGTATAAAGACTTAGAACAGCTAATGGTGTGATTTTTGCATGAATGAACTAGGAATAGCTCATTTCTAACGAGAGGATACTGTAATAAAAGCTCCCTAAATAAGACGGCAGTAGTCATCTCCTTATTACAATATCTCTTGTCTCGCAATAAATGATGTTTCTTTCTTTTTCCTTCCTCTTTCTTTTAAACCAACGCAAAAGTTGTCACGTAGTGCAGTAACAGTTTACTTAGAGCAAGACGCCATCTTTCGTTCGTGTACTTACTAACTTTTCTCATCATTGTAATGAACGTCATGGGCTCAGTTTCATCTACCTAATGATGCAACAGTGAACTTTGATTTATAAAACATTTTTTACTACTACTTGAGAATTTGATCCCGGTGTACCGAGCCTCAGAAGCCCTTGATCTTTGCCCTGTTCCAATACTGGGGATTTAAGGATTAAATTACACAAAAGTAGGATTCTTGTAACTGAGAAAAATAATGATGAGAAGATTATGATCAGTTGATCATGGTGTCGATTACATTTTTGCCACTGTGCTTGATTTATAACAATATAAAGTAAATTAACTTGTGTTTTTATCATTTGTAACACGGTAGTTCAATATTTTCAAACGGCAATTAACATAAATTTAGTATTTATGTTAAATTAAAATCAATTTGTATCTTTTATATGTTATAAATTTCAATACAGACGTTTTTCAATTCAACAGAATGGATTATAATCACAAGTTTTGTGTGATTAAATATTAATCTGGAAATATGAAGTCCACAAAATATGATTATCCATAAACCTAATTCCTACAATTGTTATATTTCAAATCCGTATTGGTTCTGGGAACCAATCAGATCATGATCTCGGGATTATCTGTGTATAGTGCTGATATCTGGGCATTACAAATTGGAGAAACAACTAACACATAAAAAATAAATCAAGAGAAATATATGCGATGCTTAAGTATTCCCCTATATTATCAATAATCATGTGGCTTAAATTGCGACACTTTTTTATGTATGTTGAGGCAATGAGAAAATAAATGAACCCATGGATATCAAGCATTTGTCCAAGGAACTTATCGCATATATAATCATAAATAATAATAATATATACCCCCGAAACTCAAGAAATACTCGAAAATCCCTTCAACGATTACAAAAGATCGAATCTTCGAATTGCTGAACAGATTTTCTTCAATTTTATATAAGAACACTCTCGATCAAGTCACATTTCAATAAAAAAAACCGCACTCAAATCGGTTCATCCGTTTGGGAGCTACGATGCCACAGACAGACACACAGACACATCAAACTAAGTTATTATTTAAGAACATGGCCCGCCTAAAAGTTAATCGTTAAAAATAACAACAAACGCTCGCAACGCCAATCGAGTCATTTCATGTAACGAACCCTATACTCTCTCGTCCCTCCTTGAGGAACATCTTTTCGCCAGCAAAGAAGTAGTTATGCCAAAACCACAATGCCGGTTCACTGCGGTCATCTAAAGAGCGGAATCACCTTCAAAACGTCATATTCTTAATATATATAAATCTCGTGTCACAATGTTTGTCCTCGATGGACTCCTAAACCACTTAACCGATTATAATAAAATTCGCACACCATGTGCAGTTCGATCCAACTTGAGAGATAGGATAGTTTAAATCTCAAATTATAGTCGCAATTTTAATTTATTGATAATTATTTGTCTGTTATTATTTGACAGTCACAATTATCTGTTAACTCCAAATGATTCTAACAGATGTCGATACCTTTCGACTGGGTTGAGTAAGTAATCAATAGATGGCGCTGCTATGGTAAATCTACGAACGTGTCATATAAGCTACATTTTAACAGCATAATTACCACGTGTTGTTGACGCTATAAAATTAATTAAATTTATTTTGTAGTGAACGAAATACCGTATAATTCAGCTATTTATTTGTCTGTTATTTGCGATTTAACATCTGATGGACGAGTCATTTTGTACAACAATATGAATTTTTCAATTGAGTACTTTAGTTTTATTTTCAATTTAGCTAATTAGATTTTACCGGAAGGGTTTTATTTCCTTAGTTGCGATTAGAGAAATAAAATATGGCGGTACGAAGTTCGCCGGATCAGCTAGTATAATATAGTTATACTGTGTGCAGACGTTTATATTACGTTATTATACTGAATAATAAAGTATACTATTGTACTTACAGTCTACGAACGTTTTATGGGTAAATGTGGTGAAAACACAACTATTCATTCTTTTCACTGCTGTTTTTGTAATAGAATAAAGAGCGATATGTCTTTCAGGGCCATTGAGCTCATTTGGTCAACGTGCTTTATAGCATCCTGAAGCAAACAAGTAAACAATAACTATGTCGAGAGAAGATTATAATAAATAATCGAAGAAATGTAATTTGTTAATATAATTTAAAATAAATTACTGCATGTAAACCGTTCATTATGTTTGCCCAACTACAAACCAGCATTAGAATGGACAACTTAATTTTAGAAGTACGTAGCTACGGTGAAAAAAAATCAGTTCAAGATAATCTACCTGTCAACGTCAACCTGTATTTTATTTCTCCTCGTAAGTGATTTGTACAATCTTGAGCGATAAAGTGATATTCAACCGTATTTGTATTCACGAATATTGCAACCGATAGCTCGCGGCAAGAAGGTGTTTGAGTCCAACATTTTTCAAACCTACAAATTGTTGTTATGTTTCATTGCGAGGTAGATTTGTTTTATGTATGTGACGTGTTGTTTTTGATTAACTTATTGTATATTTGAATTTCTAGGTGTTTCATTGAGTTTGTTTGTTATTCAATTACTATAAGTGAGGTCTTGTTATTGGCTCTCTGAAAACTAAATTCTCCATTTTTACTCTATTGTTATATAGCTGTAAGTCTTCTTTGCATTAAATAAATAAAAACTTATCGTGTATACTGTCAGTTCAGACATAGGGCTGAGACTGAGACTAGGTCGCTATATACAGTACTCAAAAGAAAGCTAAAGTCATCGAATATAATATTGTGCCGGCTGGCCCTACCACATTAATTTGTAGAAGAAACTGCCATAAATTGGATACTGCGGAATTGCATTGAGAAGTCAGATGAAGATGGCGCAAGATAGCTTTATGGAAGAAATAGTACTTTGTTCTTTTTTCACAAGGTTCTGTTGTAAAATATAAAATAACAGTCCGGTTTCGATAAAAGAAAACATTTTATAGGGCATACTTTGTAGTTGGTACCATTTAAATTGCAAATTGAAATTTCCACATGAAGAGTAGAAAAATAGGGACAAGTGGTTGTTCATTAGATGTTAAGGCCAGTCGAGAGAAGTCCTCGACGGTTTACAGCATCTATCTCGTGTTTGTTCTTATTCATTCTCCTTAATGATAACTTTAAACCTGAAAATGATTGCTGAAGATGTGTTGTTTAAATATTTATAACAAATAACAATGAACAATGAATATTATATATTTGTAAATTAAGTAAGGCAGGTAAGTAAGAATTTTCAATAAGTACCTAACTATTAATTATAATTGTCTTTTAGCCACATAAAAACTAAAAAATCTAATTTTAGTTTGTCGAAGTGTTTTCGTATTTCATTTTTTGTTTGTTTGCAAAGTTTTTATTATTTATGTAGATGTAGCTGTCATCTTTATAAAGTTTAATATTAATAAATATATGTGCAATTTACAGTACAGACATATTGTCTAGTACCAAACAAATATCAAACTCCGCGTCAACCAAACAACATCGTTATTACCGATCATAACTAGTTCGTCGCCGTCTCGTTAACTCGCGTGTTGATACTCCTAGTACTTGGCAGTTATTGTCTTGTCCTAGTTCCAATCCAGGGTGTTCAAACAAATGAGGGTGTAAACATACGTTTATGGAATCTGTAGATAACCATTGATAGATATTTGTTGTCGAACTAAGGTCTGCAATTACATAGCTATTCAAAATGCAACTTCTACAGTTGCATTTTATTATACCATTAAATTGAAAAGCAAGCACAAGGCACGTTTGATGTCAAGGGGTCACTGGTGAGTACAAAAAGATGAGTGTAGAGTTAAAGCTTGGCTCTACATGCGATCTGAAAACTTTTTGAGAGTGCGAGCCATATTGTCTCGTCTTGTCAACGTTTTACATGAAATAGTTTTTGGTGGGATCCATTTTAACCACACATGTATCCGACTCTGTTCGTCTTGGGCATGGTCGGATATAACGAGATTATAGTCAAAAGGGACCTTAGTATTGCCTCGTATATATTTAATTAAAGGGAAAAATCCACGACAGTAATATATTAGGATTCGTAGGCATGACCATGTGTGGCGGCGACGCCTTCGCCGTTGTTGGCGGTGCCACGCGGGCGCACTAATTTTGCTAAGCGAAGCGCCTCTAAATCCCCGTTTACGCAGACGCGGGCCGTTGCGCGGCGCGTCGTGTGTCGACCCTCGCGATCAAATCAAACACTGCTTTTTATATGAGAGCGTTCACGTAGAAGCGCTTTTTAGCGCGTTTTGTTTGATATGTACCACTCGCGGCGGTGCTCGCCGCGGGGCCGCCGCGTCCCGCGCGGCATCCTCCGCAGCCGAAAGTACGCGTTTATTGGTAATAGTGCGTAATTGGCCATTGGAGGTGTATGTGTGACGACAAACAAACAGAGTTATTTATTACCACAATTCAAGACCGAACGACCTAAGACCGAAACCTATCCTCGATCTACACGCGATGCACGACGCGCCGCACAACGCACCGCGTTTCCATAAACGGGGTTTAAAGCGTGCATTGCGCACCCTGAACCTCGTAGCTACAGACATTAACTTATTTAGCAGAACACTGAGTTCACAAGGACAACATTGTATGTTATATGTTACAAGGAACTAACTTAACTAAAATAACTTAAATAAGTTACAATATCGCATAAGGATACCTACACCTGTAATGATAATAGTAAGTGTAGATAACAAATAAATAAATGAAGTAAGAAGTACTTTTAAGATCTTGATATTCGTTTCAGAACTGCAACAGATTGATTAGCAGTTATGGTAATTGTATTGTTGGGAAAACTGCACTGGAAAAACTAACATGAATAATTAAGAAATTTCAAGTCTAGAATAATTATTTATTCGAAATGTTATCATTATCTAATACTAGATCTAAAGATTATAGGTTTTGCTCGATATAACACTGGTAAGCTGATAAATCTTTACAAGGCTGTAGATACGCGTCAAAGCCTTTCTTATGCTCCGCACGGATTGGTGTAACATACATTTTATATATGTTCCCTCGTATGACTTAGGGCGCATTAACATGTGATTTATATTTACACGGCATATTAGATATATAAAAAAATATATTACGGAAACTCAGCAGTTTATGAGAAAGGAAGTTGAATTTATTACAACAATATTCGATAATAAATACTATTATACACTTTTTATCTTTGCTTTTTTATTTGTAATATTTTTTATGTTTAAGGTAGGTATAGTTGAAACTATAACTTATAGATTCATTAAAATCATTCAAGTTGTGTCAGTTAAATACTTTAATTGTAATAAATGAAGCAAGATCTTTACATATTTGTCGTTTGTCCTTTATGAACTTCTAAACTAATGAACTGATTTGAATAAAATTTGCACACTGTGTGCAGTTTCGTGCAACTTGAGAGATAGGATAGTTTTTATCTCAATTTATAGTCACCATATTTTTTATTGCAAATTTCTTAGCCACAGAAATGCTTGGCCGGGTAGCTAGTAATGTATATTTAGAGGCAGCAATATTATATACATAGATATTTCTAAAGATTCGAGTATGTACATGACATGTGTCGCATAGACGTGTTGCATTTGGTATGCAATTATTAATTAATATTGTAATTGCATTTAATTCATAATGAGCTTTGCAATCAATTAATCAATCAGCCTATTGCAGTCCACTGCTGGGTACAGGCCTCTCCCAACGTGCGCCGTAGCACTTGGTCCTCCGCCTTCCGCATCCAGTCTATCCCAGCTACCTTTCTGAATATGCCTGTAGTAATAACAATTTCATCGTAAAATATCAAACATACATGTAATGGTACAAAAATTGTATTACTTTGACTTTGATTTGATATAACAACAATAACTGTCGGAGTTATAATCAAATGTTACAATGGAGTTATATCCTTTACATATTTTGCAACGTAAAAACTACTTTATTATACAATTTGAACAGGTCTGGATACCCAACTTTTTCGATATTGCAGTGTATATGGGTTGTGTAGTAAAACCAGTCCGTTTGACCTTTTGAGCGAGTGTGGATACATGAAACATTGCTGCGATGAAAATATGTAAATTTAAACTCACAAAATACCTAATATTTCTACATATTAAGTACAAATTAAGATAATAAAATTATTAAATAAAATTATTAAGTACAAATTAAGATAATAATAAAAATCAATAAGTATATTGAAAACGGATTCAGTTGATTAAAAAGGCAGATGAATTATATAAAATAATATAAAATTCAGTAGACAAACAAATTCCGAACCTTGCCACGTGTTTTTCATTTAATTGAAAATACTTAATTTATAGCCTCTCTAACATTTATAATAAAATTCATTATTACTTTATCAAACTCATTTTTGTGATTTCTAACTTCTAGCATATATTTTATACAGAACGAGTTCGTATGGGTTGATTGAATTCAGGGTTTTAGTTTCTAACTCAGTCTGAAATAATAAGAGAGCGGGTTTCATTTGCACTGTTTTTGTGTATGTTACGCTATGTCTTCGCTATTTGTGTATGTTACGCTATGTCTTCGCTATTTGTGTATGTTACGCTATGTCTTCGCTATTTGTGTATGTTACGCTATGTCTTCGCTATTTGTGTATGTTACGCTATGTCTTCGCTATTTGTGTATGTTACGCTATGTCTTCGCTATTTGTGTATGTTACGCTATGTCTTCGCTATTTGTGTATGTTACGCTATGTCTTCGCTATTTGTGTATGTTACGCTATATCTTCGCTATTTGTGTATGTTACGCTATGTCTTCGCTATTTGTGTATGTTACGCTATATCTTCGCTATTTGTGTATGTTACGCTATGTCTTCGCTATTTGCGAACCGATTTCAATCATTTTATTGAATTGGTTGTACTCAAGATTGGCCCCATTAAAATTAAAAATAAGTATTCCACCTACAAGAGTGGAAAATTTAGGAACTAAGGATACAAATTACTACAATTTATCTCTTATATATTATTTATATTATAAATGAGAATTAAAATAGTGCTTTTTAATCTGTACCCCTCCAGATCCGCTCGTTTATACCATTCGTTACTTGAATGAATTAGATATTTTTTTGAGGTGTGTGTGATTTTTGTGCAATGATGGCAAGCTTGAACTGTAGATAAGAAAAAAAAAAATTCTAAAGTTTCTGTCCTGTAATTGGCATGGCCGGCAGTTTTGTAAGTAATTTGCGAAAAAATATGTCATTTCTATATTAGTGGCTCGAGTCACTTGTTCTGTCATGCGCTCGTTGTATTATATATAAATAATATAGTAAAATTAATGAAACAGCAACTTTATAACAATTCTCAAATGACGTCTTTATATCTTGAGTACTATCGTGGCACAATATTTATATCTAGTGCGTAGAAATTCGATACACCAAATAATATCACCAAATACGAAATTAATACAACATAGTATTTGATATACTTATACAAAATATACTATATTAATTGACTTTTTTATCATAATTTAGACGCATAGAAGTCTGTGATACCTTTTTTAAAAGAGAATTGTGAAGTAAAAGTGGAGTGCAAATTTTATTTTATTTACTTTGAGCTCAAGGAATATTTAATTTTGTGCTTATTTAACTTAAAAAAATCCGGTGCCGCAACAGGCCCGCAGAGGTAGATTTCGTGTTTTTTAAATTTTTATCTCTAAAATTATAAGTCGCAAAAAAAAAATTATTCTACATTGTAGAGTAAAATAAAAAAGTAGCTTTCATTGAAAAATATTACCGATTGTAAAAAGGCTTACAGTTTCGGAGCTACTAATTTTTTTCCAACAAATTTTGGTTCCCCCCCCCCCTTCCCAAGTTAAGGATGGAATAATTTAGGGTTTATATTAAAAAATGTTCCTATTTACTATGGGCCTGCTATTAATGTTAAACGGTCCAAAAATTTTCCATAGGAAAGTTATGCTGAAAAAACTGTTTTTTTTTAATCTGCCCCCCCCAGTCCTCCCCTTTGGGGGAATATCCCCCATTCACGAACTTAACCTTCATTTTTGCCCTGTTGTTATTATTATTATATACATACATATGCACATACATATATATGTATATTTATATACTTTTTGGTAGATTTTTCGAAGAAAAGTCTACCTATTGGTTTTGTACCAGTTGTTGAGATTTCCAAAACTGTAAACAGTGTAAAGTGTAAGAGATCCGAAGATATAGGGTTGGCTACGCTGGCTTAAGTATCAAGTCAGCAGGACCATTGTTTTTAGGAAATGGCTATAGCAAAAAAATCAATTCTTTGGCAAAAAAGTAGCAAAAAAATATGCCGTAAAGCCTGTTTTGATAAGTGTAAGAGATCCGAAGATATAGGGTTGGCTACGCTGGCTTAAGTATCAAGTCAGCAGGACCATTGTTTTTAGGAAATGGCTATAGCAAAAAAATCAATTCTTTGGCAAAAAAAAATATAGTGTAAGTTTTATTACGGCCCTATGACTTGGCTACGCCAGCTTCATAGACACTTGTTTTGGGGTCTATGGTTCATAACTAGACCTCTGGTACAAAACCAATAGAATCTACCTAAAACACAATTCTAAATGAATTGAATATAAGCTTGAAACATATTTAAATAGTTTGATTCTGAATTATTAATGGAGACAGCATAAAACTGTCTAAGGTAATCACTGCAAGCTTATTTAAATTAAATTTTATAAATTCTATTATTTTATTAACTTAAATTTTAAGTATCAGTGTTAGTATTAGCTAGCTAACTAGCATACCACCATCTTAATCTAAAACCTAGCTAACTTGCTGCTATTACTGCCATCTTAGAATCACAAAATAAACTTATTTTATCGTTTGAATGAACCACGACCTTCTTTGTATTCCTGACCGTGAAGCGTTTGGAAACCGTTAGACAAACGTGACTAATGTATTGAATCTAAACAAGATAGACTCTTTTCCTAGTTTTATTCTTTGTTAGTTTTCTCCACTACCAACGAACGTCTTAAAAGTATTAGCAACTTAAAAGAACAGTAAAATATTAACATTTTTTTATCAATTCTACTGCCAGGAACGTCAAAAAAAAAAGGAGAAGAACGTCTACGGTAATAAGGATCATGCTTTCCTTGTTTTTAAACTTTCGCCACTATACATATTTGATGCGTGAATCGGAAGTTAATCATGGTAATAATTAGAAGGTACAATACCTTTTTTGGTTACCCGACGTTTCGATCGAATTGCACCGATCGTGGTCACGGGTGGGCTGGTGGACTGGTGAGAGCTTAGCGAAGCCTCCGTGAAGTGCGAGTTTCGGCAACTACCTGCACTTGGTCTTCATTGTTTTGATGTACGGTATTGTACCTTCTAAATATTACCGCGATTAAGTCCCGATTCACACATCAAAGATCATACTTTAACTTTCAGCTTTTGGCAGAAAATCCATAAGTGAAATGTTTTTGCAAATAATTATGTGATAAATTCTAACGATAGCACGAAATGATTTGACACACATTCTACCTCCAAAATTCAACAAGCTACCCAACTCAAGAATAATCCTTTACAATTTTTTTTTTGTTGTTATGGAATAGGGGCAAATGAGCAGACGGGTCACCTGATGGTAAATGACTACCGCCGCCCATGGGTACCTCTAACTCAAGAGTCACAAGTTATATTATATTAATCTTGACTGAGTGCTATATTCTCTTAAAATATCTTACTATTTTATTCCCACCTTAAAGTGGGTTGCCGCCCTTTAAGGTGGGAATAGGGGAAGAGCGGGAAGACGGGAGAAGGGGATTAGAGGGGAGGAGAGGGGGGAGAGGGGAAGGACGGGAATAGGGGAGAGGGTAGGGTTAGGGCCTCCGGTAACCTCACTCACGCGGCGAAAAGCAATGCAAGCATTGTTTCACAGCCGGTTTTCTGTGAGGCCGTGGTATCGAGCGGAGTGGAGTAAAGCCGGCCTATACGTGCCGAAGCATGGCTCTCCCACGTTAAGATACAAAATACAGTTAAAATACAAAACATTGTAATAAAAACAAGTTTATTTGGGTCTATTTGTGGTTAAAGATGAAGGGTGAAGAAGTGTGAAAAGAGTTAAAATAAGAAAAACATTAGAAAAGAGAATTGTAACGATAAAAACCAAATAGCTCAACTCCATAACTATATTTCCAAGTTTATCAATGTAAGACTGATACGGTTATATGTGAACGGATGTAAAAGTTTTTCCAACACAGAAGTGAATTCTCTAACAAGACTAGGCGATTCTATATAATGGTTTATGGCTAAAAAGCTACTAAAGCTATTCGTTTTTCTTGGTTAAATTAAACTGATAACAATTGCAGCAGTTATTGGCTAACACATTTACTTAAATCACTACATATTATAAATAAAACAATGTCCCCCACCGCGTCTGTCTGTCTGTCTGTCTATCTGTTCGCGATAAACCGAAAAACTACTCAACGGATTTTCTTGCGGTTTTCACTAATAGACAGAGTGATTCATGAAGAAGGTTTAAGTGTATAATTTGTTAAGATTTTGTGTAAATTGATTGAAATATGTTGATGATTGTTGAAAATGTCTCTGCTACCCGTGCGAAGCCGGGGCGGGTTGCTAGTATTAAATATAATACATCATTCTACAGAACAAAATTACCCGCAGACCACACAAGTATATCCTTAGTCCTTAGTCGACAAATGAAAATCACAAGAATGTAGCAGAAAAAAATATGGAGGCACTTTGTAACGTTTTATCACACGGAATGGAATTTAGCGAACGCTAAAAACATTAAGGCAGTATTTCACTGTGCATACCTATGTATGTAGGGTATCAATTTTTCAGTTCAATTGGATAACGATGTAGGTAACAATATTTCGACTTATGTATGTTTTTTGTTCTGAATATAACAAATAGGTTACTACCTCGAATTGTACCTATTCTTAACTACATATTTGTTAATTCAACAAAATGGTTGCTTTAAAGAAGAGTTCTAAATTATGTTTTCCTTTGCATAAAGTAATTAAAAGCTGTTTTTAGAATATATGTACTAGCAGTAGATATACTAGTTGAAGTAATTTAAAAGTTAGTTACCTATCTCCCATCTCATTTCATTCCATTCACAAAAGTTTTAAACAGTATTGCAGTATTGATACCGTATGCTTTTTCTGTTTTTGTGTTTAATTCTAAATAGTAAAAAGTAAATATTAAATGAGTTCTCTCTCCAACAAAAAATCTTGACTTCTCTTGAAATCTCACCCATCGTTAATATCTAAGAATAGCTATTGATGTCAGGATTTCCATTCATTGTGCGATTTGCATACTTTCCACTCACAATCCATTTTTCATCCTCGTGCTTACTTTCATCTCCCTTTAATTCGTATGTGCGAACGGGATAGCATTACACAGATTATAATATTATCTACCGTGAATTGCACGGGGCGTTTAGACATTATTATATAAAATATCCCAATTATGTCACGAAAGTATAAACCTTCTCGATAGAAAAGTTATAAGGTTGTGCGTGTGTTATAACGTTGTCGACCTCTGAATCATCTGTGAATCCGATCCTATGTTGATATTATCCCCAGTACCAGATTTTACCCAAACGCTGTAGGAAGATATTTATTTGAGCTTAAGTATGTACGTCTAATTCTTATGCACACTCTGCAGCCGTTAGACGGATTTCCACTGTGATATTTATTAGATTCGTCATAGTTGAGGGAGTAACATCATATTAGTTTGCTTTTTGTTAATATTTTTACAGTGGTCGGGTTGATTGTTTCATTTAATAACTTATTGTTTCGATATCCTTTTTATATTATTCCCTCTTTTAGATAAAAGATTCCGTCATTATTATGGAGTTTTTTTTTTATGAATGTTGATTTCCCTTACGAAACTACGGCAAATACATACGTGTATAATATATATAGCCCGTAGTAGTAGTTAGTCGGTAGTCCCATATATATAGTCCTCAATTCATTTTAAAGATTGAGTTCAAATTTCAGAAGAGTATTAAGGTGGTGTTTTATGTTTCATAAATCACAAAGTTCTAGCATGATATATCGGTGGATGGACGCAATGGCCCAAGTGCCGACGCTTACTGAGGTCGTTCGTCATTCGCCAAAACCTCTTTGAAATTAATCATATTGATACAAATATGTACACTTGAATTTATTTCTGTTTTAATTGCATATTAACAGCATTTAAATTTATACATACAATACTGCGAATTAAATATACAGTATTTTAAACCAGATTAGAAATTTAGTAATTAATTCGTAAGTTTAAGCTTTTAGTTGCTACTTAACTAGTTGTAATCCACTGGCATATTATGAAAAAGTCAGCCAATCGGATTTATGATTGAACAGATCATAAATCCGATTGGTTCTTGTTTTAATGAAGAAGCTGTGATTTTGCTGGTGTTTTGCGATTTTATCTGCTACTTAATTTTTCTCGTTTAACTGCCTCATCCCTGATCACTATTGAACTGATTAATAAAAATTTACCATAAGGTGACCCGTATGCTCGTTTGCCCCCTACACCAAAAAAAAAAAATTGCTGGGAATGATTTCAGAGAAGAACTCTGCAATCCGGTACTACACGTTTTACTTATATTTGATTGCGGTATTATCGTGATGCCACCATCTCATTTAGTAGGTATCCAAGTTTCACGACTAGCAAAAAAATATTTTTACAATTAAAATTATTAAGAAGTCAACAATAATTTCATTGGACGACCCTCAGTTTTATTCCAACCTCTTTGCTTCACTCTAACATTTGTTATTATTTCTTGAGCTATAAACGTAGAATATAACGCAGTAAAACGTTAATATAACTGCAAGTTTAAAGAAAATTGCTTTGAGAAGAATGAGAATATAGTAAACATTCTGTTTTATAGTAAAGTTTACGAACGGAGTTACGTCACTTAAATGGCTTGTTGTAAGAATGATCTACAATATGGTCGTCACTAAAAGTAGATTGTTACATTATAATTTCAGTTTTGATTTTGTTTTGCTTTAAGTATCTATGGATTTAGGGTACTAAACTTGAAGTCTCAGTCTTATATCCTAACTGGGTGTTCGGGGCGTGAGTTTATGTATGTTATTACATACATACACTCACACCCTTCCGCACGCACTAAACTCTAGGATATTTCCTAGAGTTTGTTTCTGACGCTTTTATGCTTTAGCCAGGCCTATGACACTCCATGTAGGTGGTCCGACGGCGGACCTTATACGCAGTCTCGTGCAGTGGGTTGCCGACAGCTGCATCAAATACAAAATTATTAAATTATATTAATATAAAAAATTATATATTCTTTAAATACTGTAAAATTATTAGTAGTATTATAGTGAAAATTGACATGGTTGTTACTGTGCAATATAAGAATGTAGATAAAGTAAGAGAAAAAAAAGTCCAGCAGCGCTATTTATGTAATATTTAAAAATGAACCTTTTAACCCTATTTGTTTCCCTCAAATTATTAATTAAAACTTTTTATAAGATTTAGAATATCTTCTACAAAACAGTTTAATAATCTAAATTTTTTGGAAATTGAAGAAGTAAAACATTGGAAAATGAAAAATAAGCGTTAAGTACTTAATTTACATAACAATTGTAATTTTTTTTTAATTATTGAAGAGGTAACCTTACACACATTTTAAAGCCCGGAAAGAGTAGGTAAATGATTTATCTGTTACATAGTAAATACTTAGTAATCTATGCCTTAACTACTAAACCGATATACATTCGCAAATACGCTTTTTTCCGAGCCGAGAAAAGCTAGCATTCCATAATTCTGATTAAATCAAATTATTAATTCTGATTCTGAAACATAATGAGACTCATCACCATCTAGCTCTTAAAGTGTATGAAAAAATCTATTTCTAAAATAAATAATAATTTATCATTGTTACACTTATATTCCTGTAATGGTATACACGATTGTCTTTTTCGATTTTGTCTTAATTTAAATATATGTAGTAAGAAAGTTTAAAAGCACATATTTATATTGACGTTTGCGTACGAGTGACTCAATAGAGAATATGCATGTTGTTTAAATTTACTTGATTAATTTTCCCTTGAATCTTTATTGTCCACATATTATGCCTAAACAATTATTTTTTTATTTAGTTCGTCTTTAATTGCAAAAAATATTAATTAAAATATGCAAAATAAGGGAGCGAAATTCAACTTTGCAAAACGCTTCACTATTGGTCGAAACAAAACATGACGTCAAACTCCCCGTCCTCTCATTTATCGGTGCCTATATTCGTAGTGTTACGGAGAAAGATAGGTGTTTCTGTGGTTTTTGCCCTTAGCTAGTGCAATTTAAGCATTCTAGTGATATTAGAAATTATCTAGGACGATGACTGAATGTAGTTTTGTCAAAGAACAATCGGACAATCTACCGAAAATAGATGCATTCATGATGACTACATATTTTGCATCAAATCCAGATTTTACGTCTGCTGAGGTCAAAGGAGTGAAATCCGCAAGGTAATTATTATAATACTTGTTATATTATAATCTAAAGGATAGGTAAGATATGTATAGTTAGTTATATTCATGAAGTTTTATTGGACTTTTGTTACCTAGTTTAAGTAGACAAGCAAGTTGCCTTCTGCTTGATATTTAAAACCAACATAAATGGCCTTCTGCTGACTAATTCACACTATTCTAGCAATTAAATTGTAACATGCTTACATTAAAGTGATCTTCACAACAATATAAACATGATATTGAAGATACTTCATCTCTTCTCATTAATGTACACCATTGTTTTCGTATTTTACATTATTATTTTGTACAGGAAAAAATACTGTATTGGGTGTACTTCTTATAGTGTTTTTACACTTAGGGACAAGGCAATACTTATAAAATGTTTTTTAAACTTTATCCATCGTCTATTAATTACAATACATAGTAATTACAACTGAAAATCGGTATAAAATTACTGTAACACTTCAAGTAAGTATACTAAGTTTATGAAACTAACACTGAGCGTGATATCTGACGTCATCCAAGGCCCGCGAAATATGGCGGCGTTCAAACAGATCAAATTTTATCGATGTTTTCAATGTTATTTTAAAAATTAATTTGAACATTGCCAAGGTTATTTATATTTTTTATTAGAGTAGAATGATGGAACAAGTTAATAAAAGATAAAAAAAAAATACATGCATATTCCCTATTGGTGAATAATCATTATAAAAATGTTTTATAAATTACTTGTAACATTTAGTTTTTTTCAGGATTCGCAAGGTACAATTAACACACTCACAGATATACACAATAGTGTATATTTTAAAAAGTAATGTAATAATTAATAACTGAGCAGTGACTATAATAATGCAGTGCCTTGCTATTTGAAAAAATAACATAATGTTATTATTTTATTTCTGAACTGAGTGTTCATAGCTCTATAGGGAAGGATAGCCTCCTGTATTTCGAGTGTTTCAAGTCACTGGTTAACGCTTACCATCAAGGAATCAAACAATACATATACATATACCTACTTGTATTGATATATATCAATTATTGTTTTATTCTATTTTGGAATCTCATGTGACGTTTACTCATACTCCTACGGCGTTTTATCTTATCTTGAATTTCACATTTTCCGGTATGAACCTACCAATTTATGTCTGACCCACATAACTTTTTTGAGAAGTTAACCTTTTTTTATAAACTGTATGAATATTTTAGTGAGATGTCACCTTAAATAAACAAGATCAGTGAATAGAACCAGCCCCTTACGTTTTCATGCGTGTGCTCTCTTGTGTATTGACGATTGAACGTATTTATAACAAATATCCATATTGCACGCGCGAGTTAAATGCCGGATATTTATGCGACGTATGTATATCTGATCCGTACGTTAGGAGGAAACGTCGCGTTTTGATCCCTTTACATTTTGTATTCTTTTACGCTCGTGTTTAGATGGAATAGGTTCTTTATGTGTTTTCCGTCTGATTTGCGATTTATTTATAAACCATTGTTTTTTAATCCCTAACAGGATGTGGTGTAACTTTTGAAAATACTATTGATTGTTGTTGATATCCCTTAACGCTTGTGGCGCAGTTAAAAGAAGCGAATATTAATGTTGACATTTGTATTATTTTTGTGCTATGTCATTATTATGTAATTTAAAAAACATGTTATTACTAATCAAAATACTCTAGCAAAGATTCTGAGATAGGTCTAGCTAGCTACCCACGTCTATTTTACATAAAGCATTTCACAGTTGCACTTCCTTCTTTTGTGTTAAATGAAAAGATGTTTATCCTCTCATAGCTCCTAATACAAATATATTTCTTTTGAGAATTTACAGTCGGAGAATTTCTCGACAAGTACGGCATTGTGGAAGCCACAGACTGTGCCAACAAATTTAATGCGTTTACGTCTCAAAATTTGACTAAATTTAAGTTTTTTGTGCAGTGGATTTTAACTTCACGATTTCAGTTTGCTCAAAAATATATTGTATAAAGGATATTATGATATAATGATATGTTACACTTTTTCTTGCGATAGATATTACCATAAAGTATACTTATCCTATATTGTCGTAACATACTCTTTATTAAGAGCTTATATGCACATACGTTGCCTGTAAGAGATTGCCTCAGTGCGATAAGGCCGCCAATTGTATCTACCACAGAACATTGCTGTGCTTCTACTCTTCAAAATCATTTTGGTGTACAATAAAGAGATATATTATTATTACGTTTATCATTGTTTCAACCTACACTGAACTTTTTAATAACTTCAAATAATAACCCTAATTTAAAGCAGTTCAGTTTCTCTAATTCATATTAAGTAAAGTAACCGCAATTAATTTAAAGACAAGCGGCAATAAATAAACTATGCCAGAGTGAGTCGCCATAAATTAGTAATGCCGAGTTCTAAATTTCTTTATCGTCGTATAAATAAGTCTAGCCAGGCTAACTATGCTAATGAGGAGCATTCCCGTAGAGACCTGTTTACTTTCAGCCTAACCAGAATTATGCGACGTAAATAAAACCTACATTACCATTACGAAGTAATAAGTTCTTTTCAAAGAATTCTTAATAAGCGGTCTATATGATTTAAGGTTGAAATAAAGGTCAAATAAATGTTTGAGGTCATTTGAAGCGTTTTAGTATGAACTTCATTATGTTTTGGGATACTGTCACGTCTTTTAGTCTAAATGAAACGATAAATATTAAATGGCGTACGTGAGCTGTAGGTATTATAATGTAATGGCAATATAAGAAAGCGAACAAAATAAGAACATGAATGAGTGCGTTGAGTATCGATATATATGTATATGGAAGTATATATTCAAATCCGTTTTAAAAGCTAGAACCAAATTTATAATTATATTTACTACTAAAACATTTTAGTTTTATTTTTCTAAGAGTATCTGCTATGCAATATGCATAACAAACTTCCAGTTTTCAGATCCGAGCATCATTTGATTTTTAAAAAAATAATGTATAAATAAGAGTGAAAGTGTTTTATGACTGGTGTTAGAAATTCACAATTATCTATCACCAGAGTTGAATTTTCACGTTTTATTTTAATTTCCTGGGATTATATGTAGGTGTCTACAATAAATCCTAAAGGTTAAGTTTTATTTTCATGTGTTACTTAATGTTCAAATTACTTTACCACATGAAAGAGAAACACGATGTATGTATAATTATTGTAGTAACCAAATTGACCTGTGCTTGCAATATTTTTATTCAAAAAGTACCAATACAAGGGTCAAAAAGTGACTAAACCATCAATACATTATCATTTTTAAAGCATATTGTTTGTAAGTATAAAACCCAAGTGGTTTATTTTGCCCTCTTAACCAAAATTTCTTAAATAAACTGTAGCATTCTTAACGAGCACAATAAATCCTTTCAAGTTGATCTATCGTCGGCTAAGAGCCGGATCCGTAGAGCGATTCATTACTGAAATTTATGCCAGAACCAGAGCTGATGAAATAAAATATTAACGATTTGGAAAATTTTAATCTTAGAAGAAAAAATGCAAATTCTGCTTGAAGTGCGAGCTAAGAGCTAGAAAGTAATGTGAGGCCTTAACAAGGATACCAGACAATGTTTTGAAGTTATATTAGTATGAATATACTATATTACAAATTCAACAAAGTGATAAAATACGTTTGGGTATGAAAGTCACAACCAGCAACGGACTTCCAGGTGAATCTATGAATCCATCCCGAGGACACCTCACAACAACTTCTTCCGACTTTTATACTTGGCAATTTTGGTGACTTCAAATTTGCTTTAACACGTCTCTTTAATTGTATGTGTGGATTGTGATTGATTCTTCGCTCGTAGAAGTTCGTTTTCAGTTTAACAGCCATAAACAGCGATTATTTAGAGTGGTTGACGTCGTACAGTGATGCTCCCTCCTGATTTACTATTGAAGGACGAATTACTGAGTTTTCTCTTTGTAGTTATCTAATGCTGCTTGTGTTATTTTAATTAGTCCATAATTATGAAGCAGCACATTGCTTCCAGCTGTATAAACTTTATAATAATTATATCTTAGCCGTCTAAACCATTAATATTACAACTTTGGACAAGTCTCTGTCTAAATATTAACTATTCCAAAAAAAATTCTAATAAAAAGTCTTTCAAAATAAGCTTGGCAGTGGAAACGCAAATGAACTTTATATAAATTAGATTTCTTCAGGCTCCTGCGTGCCGTGCCGAGGTTATTTATTTTAAATAGATATTGTAATTTTTAAGTTATCAACACTGAGTTTGTTTCATAAAGAATTTTCTAAAGTAAATTAAGTATCTGCTTTTAAATTTTGAATGATAATAATAATAGTTTAGAGTTTTCGATTTCATGGTCATTTATATAACTGTCGGGTAATTGTTTTGCAAGTTTATGTTACGCTAAACCGTTTGACAGATTTCTACATTAGATAGGTGTCAATTGTGGGTGTGACAAAGGGTATATTTTATTGCTTATTACCGTTAATTATAACGCAGTCGTGAAAGTTTAGTAAGGCTTATCCTTGGTTAATACATTAGTAATGTGATTTTAAGAACACTTTAACACCTCACCCTGTCTGCTCGAAATATGTATATATCATTTCGTTGTCCATAAAAGCTTTGTATAACTTTTGGTCAATTCATCTTGTGTTAGTTATTTGTAGAAATATGTAAAACAATACCTTTTACCTGTACAATTTTCACTTAGACAGTCGTAATTATAGCACTATTTACTACGATATAAAGGTATTGAAATTTTTTGCCTCGCACAACCAATCTTTGGAACAAATTGTCGCCTGCAGTACTTCCGGACCGATACGACCTTCAAACCTTCAAGAAAAGAGCGTAGTCCTATCTCAAAGGCCGGCAACGCACTTGTGACTCTTGAGTTGCAGGTGTCCATGGGCGACGGTAGTCACTCACCATCTAGTGACCCGTCTGCTCGTTTGCCCCCTATAATATAAAAAAATAATTTAAAACGTTATGAAATTTAAGTATTTTTTTCAGGCTCTAAAGAAAATTTTGAATTGGTATGTTTAAAATGAAATGGCTATAGAAGAAGGTTACGACTGTTTTGGATTTACAACAAAAGTTTACTAGAGTAGAGAAAATTCCCACGAATAATATTTTATAAGCCTTACTTTCGTCTTCATGCAACTGCCGGTGCAGCTTTATGAAAAAGTTCCGAGAATTCTTTGTGAAATTATGTCGCAGCACTTGCGTGAAGGAATCCTTTGCATTTTAAACTATGTTTATTACTTTAATAAGTAATTCATTTATTATTCATTGCGTTTTATTGTGGTATATAATGTATTTAAATTAATAAATAAAGTAAGGTTAAACCTTACTTTATAACTGAAGCTGTTGTAGGCATTAACAATTATGTATTATTAATCAAGAATATTCAAATATCATAAATTAATAATTTTAAATACCCCCAACTCGAAAATCCCTTCAACGATTAGAAAAAGGGATGATGATCTTCGAACGGCTGAATAGTTTTTCTCTTAATCGCCCACCTTTCAAACAAAAAAAAACAATCAAATCGATTCATCCGTTTGAGATCTATGACATCACAGACAGACTCACAAATACACATACTTATATATTAAAGCATGGGACATTTATCATAAAAAATATGTTGTCCTAAGACAGCCCTCACTTTTTGTCTATGTTCTTGAAGAGTAGGTACGTAAGCTTCACTTTTCCGAACTGGTAACTAACATTTTCATCGGCTACCGGTCAATCCTTTTTGTTTAACGTAAAAAGATGAATCAAACCATTGTTGTCAGATGTATTACAGCAGAGAAGTAAAATGTGATATTCTAAGTAACTTTTTAAAAACAGTTAAACTGCAAACAATATATTAGTCTTATCGGTTGTCAAGAGTTAAGTTACAAGGCTCTTTTAATGTCGTAATTCTAAAAGGCCTTAACTCTTGGACGCGTTCCCTGTAGAAAGTTTTTGAAGATGGTATGGAACTTGTTGTTGATAACATCGAGCAGATTGAAGATTTTATTTAACTTTTACATTACAATCATTGACTTATTCCATTTTTATAAGCACAAACAGACATGAACAATAGGGTGTCCCGTCGATGTATGGGATTTTTTTTTGAGCTACATTTATGCAAGAGGTGTCAAAGGTGCGGTTTGACACACACATTACGATTATCATAAAATTTAATGAGATATCAATCATCTTGAGGCCTCTACCGGTCCTTGAAGTTATACAAATTCGTCATTTTCAGGGGTTCCTAACATAAACTATAAATTATACAAAACTAACGTTTAAATCGTTTTTATTAAATCAAAGAGAACAACAATGAGTGTGGTGAGAGAGAAACATTAATAGGTTATTTTATACTTTAAAAACGAAACTGGTATTTGTGGCCAAAGTAAGGCATTTCGGCGCGAGATTTCAGTTTATTCCTAATAAATCCATGCCGACCTGTGGTATCTGTTGCGCTTTGAGAAGCCTCTGTTACCAATTTTACACATCTTTCCACTGCCTGTGTGTGACAAGGGAAGTCTTCAATAAAGAGGCTTTCCTCTTTAGCCTTAATTAGTTCAATGTCGGAGACGTGTCGCAGGACCGGTAGAGCTGATATTTCATAGTCTTGCCAAAATAGCTTATCTATGTAATCTTGTGCTATGAAATTGATTTTCGATGACTTAAATACTCTGAGACGACAAGCTTTTTTCTCAAGCAAAGCTCTCGAATATGGTCCCTATCGTCGAATAACATGGCAATAAGCAAGTTTTCTGGATGCGCGAAAAAAGCATTTCTTTCGATCACTGAATCAATAATACATCTTTGTATATCAGGTAAAAATCGGGAGTACATAATCATTTTAAAAATATGCTTGGCTCCGTGTTTAAATGATGGGTTTGTCTTAATGAGAAACTAAACGAGAGCGTAAACTATAACCACGTAGTTCACAAGCAGTTCCAAATTATAAAACAGCTAGCTCTTTTCCAATAGGTCCTGAATATTTGTTTGGTCCAGATGTGCTTCCATCCAGAGACATAAACAAATGGCGAAGCGGTAACTCATTTACGTGAAGCATACAAACACACCATTGCAATTGTCTCTTCAAATAGTTTTCTAGGTATTGAATGGCACCTCCTTTCCAACCTGTATTCGTAGCAGTACCGTCGCACCCCACACAGATCACCTCTTCCAAGTTAAACCCTTGATTTTCTAATAAAAATATGACAGAAGTGACGATCGCTTTGGCAGTGCCACGACTTGACGTCGTGTGTCCCAAATAAATCGATCCCGGTTCAGTGAGAACTGAAATATGCTCTTCCAAGACTTCTCTACGGTGGTACCTATTACCTATTTTCTCATTTACGAGTGTTTTATCCTTTCGTCCATCAAAATAAATACTTTTAACTACAATAGCACCGATGTCTTGGATGGCCTTGGCCCGTGCTTTTGAAACAGCTCTATGAATTTTATTCTTATCAATAACAAGACTTTGTTTTTCGGAAGATACCAATCCTACGTCAATTAAGACCGCCGAAGCGACCGCAGCCGCAGATCGCGTTGATAGTCCATACCGATCACATACCTTAGCTACCGTTGGCAGCACCAGAGTATTCCGACCCAATGAACTAAACGAAATCTCATTTACAAGCTCATGAGTATTTTGAGGAAGCTCTGTTGCAGGAGACTGTGATCGCAGTGGTCGAGGTGGCAACTCGCGCACCGGAGCAGGATTGGTTTCTTGTGATGTACTTGGTAAACATGCATCCATCAGCTCCAAATTTTCTTGTCTTTGATGTTTCTTTAAAAATCTTGCCGTTTCTTTGGTCCAGTAAAAAGTCTCTTTCATTTATAGGAACTTTCTTAGGTTTTATGCAGGAACAAACATGAAACGAATTGCACTTACAAACAGCAATGTCAATGAGCTTATTCGACAATTCTAAAAAGCACTTTAGTTTGTTTTCGTAGCTATGTTGTTTTTTTATTTTTGGGATATCTTATTATTGACAGGTGTTTATCAAAATATGATTTCAGCAATTGGGTAACACATTCTTTGGAAACGATGGGAATCGAGGCTTTAGCCCAAATTACATTAAGTTTCTCAGAAACGATTGAAAAGACTTCAGTGTTGGAGGGATCTTTCCCATTCTTTTGTAGTTTTAGTTCGTTTTTTGTGAACAAAATAAATTTTATACCGTCGCTTATCACTGGTAACTGGCGATCGTCAAGTTCTTTATATGGTCCCAATATAGCACAAGTAGTCTCACTTCGTCTTGAACCCATAATTATCTACTAATTTATCACAAGAAAGTACGGAGCGTCACTGTTTCAGCACTAGAAATGAGAAGAACTGCCTCACAATTGAAGTAGAGAATTTAAGTAAAGGAAGTCAAAACATGAATTTCGCGAGTTCGAGCGAAACCTATTCTTAACTGGAAACAACATGTCGTTACTTGGAAATCATAATTTATTATTCCACTATCATTGTGATTAGAAAATAAAATGAGAGTAATGTATAAAGAAAAAAAAAAATGATATGTACTGAAGTGTTACTTGAGCGATTTTTCGAAAAATAAAACTGCCGGTAGAGCCTCAAGATATTTTTATTATTTTTACGATAATCTACAAGTTATAACGCAACTTTTGAGGCGTAATCAGAAAAAAAAAATTGAACAATAGTGGAATTCCACACCAAAGGTGAACTGAAAGTAGAAAAAGCCCTGTAGTAGAACAGGTTTACGAGTATATTAAGCAATCTGGTAAAACATGCCATACCGCATGTTTATTAAAATTATTACATAACCTTAAACATTATTATAAACATCCTATAAAACAATAATAATATACAAGTATTTTATCTATTTCTATATATAGGCTATTTACATGCATGCGTCATAAAATCTTCCGCATCGTCGCCTACTGGCAGTGTTCCCAGAAGGCTGGCATTAGCAGAATTAGCATTGCCACGTTGCATGGCAATGCTAATTCTCTGTGCAAGAAAAAGGCCCGCCTTCTGGTCACGAGAAGTGTCGATCAGTCGCTTAGCTAATTCCTTATAAACGGAACGAGCACTTGAACCCCATAACCCTAGCGTTTCTACCCCAAACGGCTCAAAAACATAGTTACCAATTAAATTATTGTATTTACGCCATTTGAGGCTTTCTGCTGATGTATCACAACTAGCTGTACTTGAAAGATGTGATGGCGCGAGGGTGTCAACGCAGGTTGCGTCCCACACCAAACACCTACCCATATTCCATGGCAGTAACGCCATAAATAGAAATAAATCAATCTGTATGTCAACTCATAAAGCTAGCTCGCATTTCTTGAAAGTTATTGTGATTTTTAGGGTTCCGTACCTCAAAAGGTAAAAAAAGGAACCCTTATAAGATCACTCTCTTGTCCGTCTGTCTGTCTGTCCGTGTGTCACCACCGATTTTCTCAGAAACGGGTGGACAAGTTGAAATTCATACCAAATTCCGAGGTCTATAGTCTCTAGTAGGTAGGTAAAATCAACATCTTGAGTCAACACGATAAAAAGCTATGGGCAAATTTAGATTTTCGCGAAAATTTGTAAGTACCAAAATTTACCTTAACTTCCAACTTTTTTATTTTTCCGAATTTTCCCTTTACTTGTGCTTTAAGACCTTGCTTTTAACCAAAATTGACAATTCTAGGTCAACCGGAAGTACACTATAGGTTTTGGGTCGAAAACCTATACGGTACTTCCCATTTACCTAGAATCATAAAATTTGGTAAGAAGCAAGATCTGACAGCACAAGTAAAGGGAAAACCCGAAAGTCGTTAATTTGTTGTTATATCACAAAAAAAAAAAGTTTTTGTGATTACAAACTTATATTTTGCGGTTGGACTGTTCACTTTGCCACACATCACAACCGCAAAATTAAGTTTGTCTTTCGAAAAAGACTGGAAAAAATCTTCGAGAATTGATTCCTGAGTTAGACGTACTATCTAAATACAAGTTTCTTTACTTACGGAACCCTCGATGTGCGAGTCAGACTCGCACTTGTACTGTTTTTTTTGCTTTCTTTAAACACCACTGCATACATTTTTATATTTAGGTTGACCCTTTTGTATCAATTACTTTTCTAATGGAATTAAAAAGGCCACGAAACCAATGCGCTTTGATTAAGTTCTTAATAATATCCTTATTATTATTATAATGAACACGTGTGCAAACGATAGCGATGTTTTAGTAATATTAGCTATGCAACTAAAATATTTACAATTAAACTAAACGTGCCAACCATAAATGAAACTATCGCAACAATAACACCGATCCATTATGCACTCCAATAATAAATATTGCCTCGTTTAATAATAACCATTGCGGGTATTAAACTTTGGCATTTAATAACCTTAGAATGCATTTTATGTTTTGTGTTCCATGATGTCATGTCATGGGACTTTATTTTTCAATAAGCCCGTAATACAGTGATAGAGGCAAATTTGTTGCCGTCAACCAGACACTTTTGAAATACTAGCAACGTGTGCCACACATATTAGGAAAATATTAGGAGGGAAAGGTAAGTGAGAAGGAAAGGCAATCGTTTTATGTAAAGGATTGAGGAGTGTAAGCAATAGGTCGAGCAAGCCAGGACCTGTTACTCGAAATGGCTGTTGCCAGGAATTCTGAGACCTCTAACATAAGGAATACAATCGATATTAATACCTCGATACAACCTTAGATGCAATAATACATTTGTATTAAACACTACTGTCGAGAAATGTACTACGACATACATACACTCAGGCCTGTATCCCCAAAGGAGTAGGCACAGGCGTAATCAACACCCGCAATTTGGCCCCACTCACGGAATAAGCGGCAAGCCTATTGGCGCAATTAGAATATACAATGAATGGATTCCAAGTGTCATCCAGATACGACAACATTTACGAATCACATAAATTCTTGTCTCATTTGGGAATCGAACTAGCAAACGAAAAAACTGCACCTTTCTTTCTTACCAGATGTTTTTCTTTTCATTCTCATTCATTCCTTTCATTCCGCATCCCGCATAGATAGCTGTACAATGAAACAGAAAAAACCTACATTCAATTGCTTTTATTCCAGCATTGCTCCCTCGATAGACTAAACAATGAGCGCAAAAACATAAACTTGGTCTCATTTTAAAGTTTTCGTTCTGAAACATACGTTCATGCCGATTCCCAAGTGCTCTGACCCACTTACCTATTGAATCCGAGGTGAACTTTTTTCATCAATAGATTTCACGACGTGGCCCGGAAAATGTCAGTCGTCATGTGTACATCTATGGTCATCAAGTTTATTTGTGAACGTGTTTATCAAATCGATCAGTGACCGTGGGGTGTTATATAAAATACTCCACACATTTTGTACCGCCTACCTAGCCTAAATATCAAGTGTTCCCTTATATGAGGTAAAAGTCGGAATTGTATCCACCATTCACATTTTCTTAGGGCGACATAGCCAAATAGTTTTATTGCAATCGAGTTCTTGCAATTTCATTCTGTCTGCCTGTCCGTATATCTGACAAGTCATACACGGCTATCGTTCGGCATCACTTACATTGAGATGCAATTTAGAAGGCAATCAGAGATATTAACGTTGAACTCGGTAAAGAAAGTGTGTCAAAACTTTTTTATTGCAAATTTCCTCTTCTTTAAGGATCTTTTTTAAAAAATTCTTAAATATTAATAGCTCTTGTGTTATTATTAACGAAAAACTGAACATCTTTTTTTATTTTATTTTGTTATTAACAAAAATCTTCGAGAATTGATTCCTGAGATTGACGGAACCCTCGGTGTGCGAGAAAGACTCGCTCGCACTTGTCCAGTTTTTTATTTCATTGATATGCTTATACATACAAAAAATTAGCTTACTCCGTAAGGTTATGCACTAACCAGCAAATGGAATTAAATTTGTATTTATACCTACAGATTAATATTTTTTATCGTTCACAAAAGAATTTGAAGAAATAATATTCGGATACATTTACAATTCCGTAAAAGTATTACACAATTTCTTTTTTTGTAGATCTTGTTCGTTTATAGTTTTCCCTGATCCATTACGATTACTTTTTTTAACGACTACTGTCTACGTGGGTTGCTTATAATGTTAGTACTAGTGATAAGCTTCAACCCAAATGAAATGTTTGTTTCAAAATAGGAATGTTTAGCAAGTATACCGTGTTTTCATACTCTTTGAAGTATACCTAAAAAAGTCAATTGTTCTTTAAACTGTTTTAAAATAAATGCTAAACATGAAAGTAAATGTATTTATAACTAGTTAGGGAACCCTACTTACCAAAAAATATTCATTGTCGTTAAACAAAATGTTTACAAATAAAACCTGGTTATTTGGAAGTAGTAAATCCTTTGTGTATACATGTCATATACATACTTTGTATAAAGATGTGTTCCCAGTTGAAGATATTGTTGAATATTACTTAAATGTGTTAAATGTATCATTGGAAATGTCCTCCACGGTGAAATTGCAAAACTGAATTAAGTTACCACCGTTTAAAATTATTAATTGTATAATAAATATATTATGTAATAAAATAGACGTCGGTATAATTAATGGAGCTTGTATTAAATTGATATAAATTATGTCTCTGCGGACGGTGGACGATACCGTTACCATTGGTTGGCTAGTCGAAAGTATTTCGTAAGTATTCTGAGAGACATTAATTATAATCTCAATTAATATTCTTTTATCACCGTAATAGGTAATTTCTATCAAAAATAACAAGATGCACGTAGTAATTTATGTAAGAAACACGAAGTAGCCTAGAAATTGCCTGAATACGGTGAATAACTTGATCCAGCTTTTTGGGGTATATCATTTATTTGGAGAAGGGACAATAATGATATTACAGCCTTTCCCAATCGCATTTAATTTGTATACTCTGCCCAATTTGTATACTCTGCCCAATTTGTATACTCTGCCCAATTTGTAGACTCTGCCCAATTTGTATACTCTGCCCAATTTGTATACTCTGCCCAATTTGTATACTCTGCCCAATTTGTATACTCTGCCCAATTTGTATACTCTGCCCAATTTGTATACTCTGCCCAATTTGTAGACTCTGCCCAATCAGAAAAACAGTATCTAGACAATTGTAATTTTCTAAATGAGACTGAATACGAAAATGATTTCGAGAACTGGTAGTAACGAATTTGCCTTATAATATCTGTGAACCGATAATTAATATTTATCAAGATAACCCACTATTAGCTCAAGAGTTTCATTCAATCATTGTGGTCACTGGTTGGGTTATTGTTAATTAACTGTTAAATTAAGGAATACCTTCGTATTCCTTAATTTAACATATTTTACTTAGTTTAACATATTTGAACAATTCGGACCTCGAACGATCATCAAAGGATAGAAAGCATACCTATAAGTAAGTAATGAAGACTGATTACTTACTTAGGAGTATTCATTTTTATAATATATATTTTAAGGCAATTATATATGTTATTTGGGATAGAGCAGCATAAATTAAAGGTATTTTACTCATATTATAAAGAGGAAAGTTTGTGAGAATACATGAATGTATGGATCTTTTTTACTCTTTCACGCAAAAACGGCTGAACGTATGTGTATGAAAATTGGCACAGAGATAGATTACAGTCTGAATCAAAATCACTAAATAACAGTAACTGCTATGTTGTTCGAAATTCAATCCCCACTCAAGCGATTGTTAACAACTTATAATGTTAGCATGGCCTTCTATAACGCTACTTTTCATCAATATTTATCAACCGAACAATAGCGTTGCGTTACCGGTATAATTTTTATTCAATAGTGGACTGTTTTATCACCTATTATAGTTTGCCGTAGCGACAACAAATGTACTGTTCCCGTGGGATAGATTTCACCAAAATTTCCAGGCGAACGAAGTCGCGGGCAACTGCTAATACAAAATACGATCGACACCAAGTGCAGCAACATATATTATGTCTAAACTGCCATAGAAATATAATGTTAAATATTAAAACAGGTAAATGTTATATCTATTTTTTTCTGTTTCTAGCTAGTCAACAACAGTCTGCTACCACATATTTCCTGTACGTCGTGGCTGTATCCTTAAAAAAATAATAACGGCTACATCAAGCTACACGTGACCAGTGTAGTTATACCTTGACCTGCCATATATTTAATAAATTGTAGTCAAAATTCGAGTGTATCTGTATGTATGCATAGTTAATTAATGATTTATGTTTACGCTTATTATTTATGTGGGTTATATGTTGTCATATTATATACAACCAACTGTATATCTAATATCGAATGTTTGCAGAACATCGTTTTATGCAAATTGATAATCTGGTGGGAAAAGAGCCTCACTGTTTGTGGATCAAACATTGACTTGGCAAACATTGGTCGTGGGACGCGTTGGACGACCCTGGCTCCGATTTGTATAGCCGAGTCAAACCAACCACTCTCTTGTGTATTTGATGAACGAGTTGGACTGTTTTCTCTGACAGCTGGTGTGTGAAAAGCGTTTGAGCTTACAATAAAGTTCCTTTGTGCTATTGACGTTCTAAAATGTGTTACTTGATGGCGAAATACATTTGTTCGTGATTCTGTCTAGATATTTGAATATTTTGACAATGTTTATGTACAGAATATTACGAATCTATCTACAAATAGAACGTATTATTGCAATTTAAAATAATGGATCTCTAATGTAGATTTTAAAATCTAATATTCCTAGGAACCTTCATTTTGATATCGGTCCACAATGTGGTCACACAAAGTTCTAAAGGTACGTATTTTGGTCTTCTGTTATTTAAATAAATGTATTAAATGTTATAATATTATCTACGTATGAACGGGAATTAACGCGATCACGAAAAGGTATTACATACCTCTGAATTTCCTGACGTTTCGACCAGGTTGCACTGGCCGTGGTCACAGGCTGACTGGCTCAGCGGTGCACGCCCTCCGTCGCCGACATCGTGAGGAAGAAGGTTCTTCATCCACCTCCACTTTTTTGATATTTTTGATATTTTCGTTTCGCCATGTACCGTCACATACTATACTAACAGTGTCCCTATTCTGTAAGCAAACCGATGTGGCCCTATTCTGGTGTTCACCCGACTGCGCATAAAAGCGAGGTGGCATATTTTTTATCACTGGATTCCACGCTGTAGATAATTTGAAACCATCTTCCCGATTGAAAGTTTTGTGTTTTTTAATTTCAATCGCTTCACGTACAACTCTTGAGTAAAAGTGACGTTCCGTGGAGAGGACTTGCGTACGGTGAAATTCAATCCAGTGATTGGTGCCCGCTTCGAGTGCATGTTCTGCAATCGCTGATTTGCTAATCTGTCGGTTCTTCACAGCAGCGATGTGTTCTTTGACCCTTTCAGCAATGGTCCGCTTTGTTTGGCCTATGTAGGAACTACCACAGCTGCAGTTTATTTTGTAGACACCTGGAGTTTGTAACGGCAAGACGTCCTTCGGTGTACCCACGATGTTTTGAACCTTTATGCCTGGTGTGTATACTGTCGGAATGGAGTATTTCTTTAATACGGAGCCGATCTTATCCGTTACTCCTTTCACATATGGCATGTAGGCTGGTTGTCTGTTCACCTCCGGATGCTTGCGTCTCATTGTCGGTTGCTTCCGTGTTCCATTCACCTGATATCCGTTACTTTTAAGTACCTCCTGAACATGATCCAGCTCTCGCTCCAAATGTTCAGGGTCACAAAGATCGTATGCTCTGTTCTTGAGTGAAGTCATAACAGACTGCAGGTGTCGGGGATGATGATGAGACGTGGCGTGTAGGTACCTATCCGTATGAGGTGATCGCGTTAATTCCCGTTCATACGTAGATAATATTATATCATGGAACGCGAAAGTTTAAAAGTTAGTGTATTAAATGTTGATGTAGACATGTCTATAAATGTTACTTGGTGGTCTTAGTGATAATAAATGTGAAACATCTAATTTCTTTGATAATAAAAAAAACCTTTACTGAATAACCACAATCTAAAACGTAAATGGTAACAAAATTTTATATATGAGCAGTTCAGAGTTCGGTAGATGTCGTGTACTTAAAAAATAAAACTAAACTGCTCTTGTTTAATTATCTGAAATTTTGTACACCGTGAAAATGCTATAAAACCTAATTTGTGTGATTCGACATGAAGGTAAGCTTGATTACAACTTGCTGATGCCTTTTAACACTCAGTATTCTCTATCATTTATCCACGAAATTACTTATACTACTCAATGAAAGTAAAAGGTCACTAGGCTAATTACTTTTTAGTTAGATGGCTCCAATAATTTCTAGTACAAGCACTTACTCCAATCTACCAATGACTTGTGACTCGTATGTCATATAAAATAATTACATACATAGTGTTAGTTATTTCGTCTGATAATATTGTCTTCAATAGACAGCTTACCGTATAAAAACAGGCTAACTTGTATAAAAAGGTGAGAATGGCTCATTTAAGTTAATTCTGTCTCAATACATGTACTTCTGACTGTAAGAGAATACAGCTGAGTAACGTGTAGGATGTGAACAGATTTGCCATGATATGTCTTGTTATGAGGAAACTCAACTCATAAAAGCAAGGTTTTCATTGCTCAGAAGAAGTGTTTTAGGACAATATGTGGCGCCGCTCCACTTAACTCCTATAGGCCCTCTTTTTAAGAAATTCAATTTGCTCACCTTCACATCCATCTATATCAATGAAGTTGCAGTGTTTGTCAAAAGGTACCCAGACTTATTTGAAAAAGCATATAACATAAAAAATATATGACTCTAAAGATCAAAGTAAATTATGGCTGAAGATAACGTCAACTACCTTATAATCCCGAACGCTATAAGAGATCTGCCACTAACTCGTTTCGCACGTTTACTAAAACACAACTAGACAAATGTTTTAACATGAGGATGAGGTTTTAGTGTATAGTAGGATTACAATTTATTATATTATTTTGGCCATTTATATACATAGCAAGCATTTGACACTTTTTTAATTGAAATTGACATTGCATCCATTTTCATTAATTTTTTCATGTATCTTTGTTGACATTAATTAAATATTCTAAAGCCTGTTTATTAATTTGTATTCCTTACTTCATTAATATTTGTTTATTTTTGCTAATTTGTTTGCTGATTAGATTGGTATAATTTTGCACACCGTACTGTGAAACATACTGTACTGCGCCCACATATTTGTCAAAACAACTTGTTATCATGTTTCATGCATTTAAACATTCTTATTCAAAATTCTATTGTATACATTCTAGGCTAAATCTCCACTCAACAATGACAAGTTCCAATAACAAGCCTCTTAAACTACTGTAATAAATTACCCTAATCTCATGGTGTATGACTTTGGACTCTATTTTGTTTTGAATCTCTTAGGTCTTATTTCTATTACTAAAACTTCACAAGTAACCAAGTAAAGGGAGATATAAATAAGTTTACCTTTTAAAACATTGTTAAACTAAAAAAAGAAAAATTAACGCGATCAATAGGTATTACATACACAATACGCCGAAGCTTCGACCACTGGCGGTGGTCACTGGCAGACTGAATGTCAGACAATACTAAGGTATGTAATCCTTATTGATCGCGTGACTTCCCGTATAAATATATATATATCATGGATCGCGAATGTTTAAAAGTAAATAAACTGAGTTTCCTCATTTCATTCACACTTGAACTTTAAGTAAACATATCCGTAAATTCAAGTGTCTAGTAACTAGTCAACTAACTTATACAACAAGTAACAATGTGAACATTTCTTAGTACAAAATGTTCAGTCCCCACATATTGATCCTACTGGCCTACCCGGCTAAACCGAATTAGACAAGCCCTAGATCATGTTAAATGGATTGCGTAAGGACTAGTCCGAGAGAATTTAGTGATATTCAGGTTGATCTACTTGTAACAACCTAATGTTATCTCATTACAATAACGACATTGAGTAGGTATAGGAGGCTCTTTGGACGGTTAGACCTGAAATTTAGAGCATTAGTACACATTTATTTTACTTACATAATTCGGAATTGTTAGAGGGCTTGGACTCCCCGCTATTACACGCTCCAATCCATGCGTATGTAGCAATATTCTTTTCGTTCCATTGCCTTCCCTACTTGCATACCTTTACCGGTCAATATACTTAACTTTCCCATCCATAACTCCCAACGGCATTAAGCTTGTCCCCTATTACGTCTGTTATAGTTGGAAAAATGTGGGTGCTGTATACCCGTCCGAGGATACAGGGAGTGAGTGTATGTCATGTCATAATTCAACAAAAGTAGGTGTTCTATTTGTACCTTACAGGTTGGTGGTGACTTTTTTTGGGTAATCATTAATCATCAGTGTTTAATATGCAGGTATTTGCAATATGCATGGTTTTGTGGTTAATACTCACTATCAATTTTGTCATTCCAAACGTACTTGACTTGTTATTATACAAATGTTTAGCAGAAGCGAAACGAAGACTCAATTTGTATTATTAGAAAATAATACAAATTGAGTCTTCGTTTTGTATTCTTAATTTATCTCTTGGATATACTTTTGAAGTATATGGTTGAATTAATTGTAAACGCAATTTTACAGATCTTAATTAATATGTATAACGACACTTTCACTTGTTTATTTTTCAAATTTCTTCACTTATATTATTATGATTAATTATGGACGCTTCTCGCTTCGTCACAAATTCCGTCTTGTAAAAGTATAAAGAAAATCGTGCATAATACCGATATATTAATAAATTATAAAGAACGCTGGAGATGATTTGTATGGATACGTGTCCTCTACTTATTTAAGATATAATGTATAATGCGTAGTTTCAATCATATTGCTGGGATATAGAGTCATTCGGGGTAACCGAGCGCAGTGGGTAAGTATGCGCACTGCCCGTATCTCGTGATCGGGGCACGGTGGGTGGATTGATTGTTTAGGCCACGACACGTTACTGCACTGCATCACATTTCGTTGTTTAATAATTTGCAAAAATGTATTTTTCTCATTTTAATAACTCGATTGAATAACGAGTAACTTTTTGTGTTATGGAAAACAGTCTTACATGCAAAATTAATAGCTACCAGTAGGTAAGTAATTATTTTTTAATTGACGGCATATTTCTTTTGAAATTTGTGAGCGTAATTTGAGGTTATGATCAGCGTTTGGGACTCAGTGGCTATTGTTTTGAATTTTGGGTTCTCGGGGAAAGTGTGCGCATGTAAGTGAATGCATGCGCATGCTTGCCCTGGAAGTGATAAAGTACTGAATATATGTGTACGTACCTAATTATGTATTTAACTGAATAATTAATTAATTTTATTTACATCTATTACTAATTAAATTTTTACAGAGTTTTTTTTATCATGCCCCGAAATCATATAAGGAAAAAACCTGAACTTGCGCCAGTTATAGAGTTACAAATTGCTACAACTCTTCTTAAACAAGGGGAAAAAATCAAAGAATCTGCTGAATCGCAAAAGGCTAAAATTAAACGTAGCTGCGTCTTCCATGGGTCGGTATAAGCCCACGTTTAATGAGAGTCAAGAGGCAGAGTTTGCTCACTTACCCCAAGTGCGTCTACTTACCCCATGGGAATACGCATACTTACCCATAATACAAGGTCAAGTGTACGAATTCTGACTTTTAATGATTTTTCTATGATTGACTCTAAACAGTGTACTTGTTGATTTTGTTTTTTTTTTCTAAATTAAAGTCTAATAAACACTTTTTTTGTTTTTTTTTTATTGTATAGGAGGCAAACGAGCAGACGGGTCACCTGATGGTAAATGACGACCACCGCCCATGGGCACCTGTAACTCAAGAGTCATAAGTGCGTTGCCGCCCTTTAAGGTGGGAGTAGGGGAAGAGGGGGAAGAGTGAAAAGAAACGAGAGGGGATTAGAGGGGAGGCGAGGGGGGAGAGGGGAAGGACGGGAATAGGGGAGAGGGAAGGGTTAGGGCCTCCAGTAACCTCACTCACGCGGCGAAATGCAATGCAAGCATTGCTTCACTGCCAGTTTTCTATGAGGCCGTGGTATCGAGCGGAGTCGAGCCGGCCCATACTCGCCGAAGCATGGCTCCCCCACGTTAAAAACTCTATTCGAAATAATACTTTTGTTTCCCTAATCAAACTGTTTTAATGCACAATGAGGCTTCAAAGATAAAAGCGGGCACACTTGACCCGAATGACTCCAAAGCTTACAGAACAGGCTACTTTGTAATACTTTAGCTAACATCGTCATATAATAAGAACGACGGAATATTTTATAGGGGCACATGGCTGTCCATCATACTTGCAAACAAAGTGGCTTAACCTAGATAGATGCTTCATGAAGTTTGTGGTCTTTAGATAACAAAGTCGTCTTCCCGTAGTCAAAACTTTTTCCGATTATGTGACACCTACGAATTTCAGACTTACCGGTCTACAGGCACTCCTTTGAACGAAAACCTTACATTAAGCTTTTATTGTGCCGAGTTGTATGCTGTCAGTTTTAAGAAAACTAAAACCGCACAAAGTATCTTGCAAAAACAGAAGCTTAACATTTTGATGCTATTCTTCTTCACTGCTTAAGAGTTTTTTAACAGGAACTGTAGTCTCTGCACTAGCTCGTTGTTTATCAGTAGTAAACCACAATTTGTTAAACACTTGTGAGTGCCCTGAAACCACAAAAGATTAAAAGATCCATGCATCTGAAACTTCAACCAGTAGTATGTATAGCAATTGAGCATTAACAAAAATATTTCAGTTACCTTTCAATTCCATAACAAGGAAAGTGGGAAAGGTGTATAAAAAGAAAGAATATCATTTCTTGTAAACGTTACCTGATATTTATAGAATGTAATTCTTTGATGTGGTTTTATTGAAAATATAGGAACTGATTCATGCTTTAGTCTCCTAACAGTGCAATAAAAATTAAAAAAACAGTCTAACCCCATCAAGATGTGGATTTTGAGCACAACACAGTTATGATGACAAAAATGTATCTCTAAAAAAATTAATGATAAATTATTTAATTCAGGCTTTTGCTTAAGCGATTGAGTAATAATAATAAGTATTTTTGCAGATTTAATGCCATAAAACACGACATTGCTGCAGAATATTTTGAAGGTCTTGTAAATTTTTGAATTTCCTTTACCTTATTTATGACTTAAGTAGCGCGTTATCATGTCGGCGAATACTTCGGCATTATGTTGTAAGTAACTGATTAATAATTCTTGTAAACTTAGCGTTACATCACCGCCTCTTTAAGTGTATCACCTCTGAATACTTTGTACTTTATAAGCAACGAGCAACAACCATCATGTATTAATTATATAAGAACAAATAGAATCTCTAAACACCTTGTCCTTACAGAAAGAAAGGTTTGCATTTGTATAGAGAAAGAAAGAAAGAAAGAAAACATATTTTTATACCAAAAAAAAAAACACTTTTTGACAAAATTCTTAACACTAAATAAAGCATAACTTTATTAAAAATTGGGTGCAAGTGGCAACACTGCGCGTCACGCACGACATGGCAACGTGGCACTCATCACTCACGTGTCAAATGTATGTCGTGGCAACAGTTCATGTTTTTTATTTCGTACCTACATCATCGTTTTTAGTGGAAGATACGTCGTGTGAGTGTCCACCCAAATTTTCGGAAATTTGGGTGGACACTTAGCATAAACTGAGATGGGCGTAACCCACCCCAGTACTGATTTTCAGTGCCACCCACGAGTGCAGCCTAACGTCGCCGGGTGACATTACCCGATTATTGGCTTATTAACTAATAAGAAGAAATAGAACAGTAAAGATCAGTGCTAAAACTATAAACAAAAGACAAAGAAAACAGGTGCTACATGACATAGTAAGCCTGTGGAGCAGACCATCATGGTAAGTTTTATTTTATTACAATTGTTTTTCTAATACTTTATCTATACCTAGTTGTTATTTGCTATTACTGAACCAACCTAAATAGAAAGAATAACTTCATAAACTTCATAAGTTACAGATTCCCCATCTCAAGTCCAGTACAGAAATCCAAGACAAAAATATTAAACCACTTTTACACCAATAATAAAATCCACCACAGATAAACACTAAAGACAGAGTAACGGAACTACTGGAATGAACCACCACGCAAAGGGGCCATAACCTTCAAAGTATTGATTATGTGTTTTGTTTTGTATAGACCATTATCTTTAATAATTATATAGAACACATGGATAAACTCACGCCTATATCCTGGAAGGGGTAGGCTAAGGCGTAATAAAGACCCACATTTTGCCGACTACACTTAAGTCCCACTTGCGTAATACGGAGCACGCCATTTACATACCTCTGAATTAAAAATGGCGTCTGTGCAGTTATACATACCCCATCTAATCGTGGGACTAAGATAAGTAAAAATATTAGAATACAATCATACGGAACTAACACCTATTCCCTTCCGTATAAAAAATATTGCTTGACTTTGTTTAAAAAAATATCTCAATTTAAACACACATTTTTAGCCAATACAATCCACACAGCCTAGCACCTCCTACCTAGGCCTTTACACTTTTTTAAATAATAATTATTACATTCCTAAAATTTAACAACAACAACAACATTGGGCAATACCATGAGGCGTCAGTACTGTGCGACTTGGCACGGTTGCACTAAACGAATGCCAAATATGCTATAATAATCGCAAAACACTGTCGTTAAAGCGAAGCCGTTCATTGTGTTTATCTACATTATAAATTTAAGTCATTAACCAAATACCTTTACCCGCTTCATGATTACAATTATTTTGCTATAACAGTTTGGTTTGGTCATTAACACTACAGGCTTTCGAAATTTTAATAATATATCTTTTTTATAAATTCTTTTTAGTTATTATTAGGAGGAAGAAGAGGAATTGGTCTAACTTAAAAACTTCGTTCGCTTCACGTAAAATATCGAAGTTCGGCCGTATCGTAGTCAGACTGAAAGCCACCAACTAAGTTGACCTCAACTTAGTTTGGCAAGGGCGGAGGATGATGACTTATTAATAGGAGATTCTTGTAGGGTATTTTACTTATTGATAGGACTTTTTTGACCAGACTCATTAGAATTTTCGTGGGAGAGCCATGCTTCGGCACGTATGGGCCGGCTCGACTCCGCTCGATACCACGGCCTCACAGAAAACCGGCTGTGAAACAATGGTTGCATTGCTTTTCGCCGTGTAAGTGAGGTTACCGGAGGCCCTAACCCTACCCTCTCCCGTATTCCCGTCCTTCCCTTCTCCCCCCTCTCCCCCCCTCCAATCCCCCTCTCCTGTCTTCCCGCTCTTCCCCTATTCTCACCTTAAAGGGCGGCAAAGCACTTGTGACTCTTGAGTTAGAGGTGTCCATGGGCGGCGGTAGTCATTTACCATCAGGTGACCCGTCTGCTCGTTTGCCCCCTATACCATGAAAAAAAAAGAGTACCTCAACTTAGATAGATAGTGACAACATCACAGCATTACTTGTACAGTTCAAGGACCTCTTACTATCGGATGAGCTGTGTGCTTCATTAAAACAATAGAATCTTAAAAATCTACCTTTGCTAGTACACTATTTACATACTATTTAAGATAATTGTTACCTGTCCGGCTATATTTCATTCCTTAAACTAGCTGACCCCAAAGACGATGTCCTGACAAAATTTCAATATAATATGTGTTTTAATCGTATGAAAAAAAGCAGTTATAGTCTTGTACTGACTTCCCTAAAAATCTAATTGTTTTCGTTCTCTAAAAACCTCATTCGGATAATCAATAACACATAAAAAAAAAATTGTCAAATCGGTCATCAACGAACAGCATTTAAATTTTATTTATATGGATAAAACTTAAAAAAGTACATCTAAGGTATTTAGAAGAACATAAATAAACTATACCCATTTAGGGGGGCCATAGAGCCTTCATTTGTAATTGTTTTAATAAAAAAGGTCCCAAATCCTCGGCTTACGTGACACCCATTACACCTAAATTCTCCGACATAGTTCGCGACCTAACCTCATCGTGTCTACAAATAAATTGCCCCATTGCGCAAGCCGGTGTCAGCCATATTTTCTTCCAAATCGTCACTGTGTTTTGTTAACGTGCAAACTACACGCAATTTATAACGATAGATAATAAATGGCCGATGAAATAGATAGACAAAAAAGGCTAACACTCATTGTGTAAAAAGCAGGATAACAAAAAAAATTGTACGAGTATATTTTACGAAACAACCGGTAAAAACGATAAATTGCAAAAAAAAAACAGCTCCGTAACCGTCCATTATCTTCCCTACTCCCTTTGAACATACTCCCAGTTTTCCTATCTTTAATTCCCAAAATTAAATGCATAAATAATCCTTTCAGTTCAGTTAACCTGACTGAACAACTGGGCTAATCAACGTTAAAAGTAAAAACAAAATTAAATAACCTAAGTTTAAAGCATGTCGCTCCAACAATATGTCCGATAAATGTCGACTAGTACGACCCTTTTCACATTATAGTCAATCGCGGCCGTCAATCAACCCTTTGTGGGCTACAGACAGACATGGACCTAGCCAGTCAACGAACGTTATAAATTCAAATTGCTATTTATAAACTGAATTCCAGTTTCTTGTAATTATATTGTAGTTCATTTCATAAAAGAAATTAGTTATAAAGCACGATCACCACTATTCAGGAGGTAAGGCGAGGCGACGAGAGTGCAAGAGTGCTGTTGGTGCCCTTATTTCTTCTCATCTTACCTCACCTCGCCTCCCCGACGCTCTGTTCTGTATGAATGGCTGGCACTCTAGCAACATCGTGAGAACCCAAACCTAAAAAACGCTCCGGCTCTAGAATGAGTGATTTTACGAGGTTTTTACGAGGCAGTTCGTCATTGTTTTTTAAACGTTTTTATTAAGCTTGAACTGTTCGTTTTTGCTTGGGGCAAATTTAGTAGTTGAAATTTTACCCTCTTCCTGTTGACAGATTGATCTGATATTTTTGGTACACATCTTTGGTTTTGATGACATTACAATTTAATATATTCAATATGGGTATCAAATGAAAGTGCTTGACTAGTAGAATACTGTACAGTATGACAAATTTTAAATCAAAGATGGCGGTCGCTACAAAATAGCGGATTAAATTATTATTTTTACAACTCCTTTAATATGGGTATCAAATGACAGGAGTCGACTCGTAGACGGTTTTATTAAAAATAAAGATAATAATGATGTAGATAATGTACTAAAAATCTAAAAAATAATTCGGTAGGTCCTAGGTACCAATCAGCACACCACTCTCCTCATTCATTGTTGTTAACATTATTATTTAACAATAAGGAATAAAGACGTATTTCATTTATTTGTTTTTTATTTATTTATATGAATATATTTTATATATATTACACACAACTATACCACGAAAAAGCCCATATTACATTATATATTCACACACACTTACACACTTTGGGTGGTTTCGAGCTAACGACAAACAATGTGGGCTGTAGCTGATAATTATTAGCGTTAGGTGCTCCCTGTGTCCATGTAACAACGTGCTGAGCTGCAGACCTATTGGCATTGCTTATATTAAATTGGCACAACTTATTTGTCTTTATATCCTTGTGTCAATAAATTTTCTATCTTTATTTCAGTATGTGTTTCTTCAAGAATGGAGTGTACACATTTTTAGAATTGCCAGCATATAGCCTACGGTAACCGCTAACCATCTGGCGGGTCATATGATTATTTGCCACCGAGATATTGTAACAAAAATTAAAATATAATAAACCCAACACTTTGACTAAATCATTTGTTTATTGATTACTAGAGATCGTATGGTGGTCTTTTGCGCGAATTTTGACCAAGGTTTTTTATGGCCAGTATAACTTGAGCTGTCATTATATACACTTACTTACAATGACATTACTGGACGGCTGTAATTTCATTGAGCCGTTTTCACGTAATTTTTAATATTGTTTAAAATTTTTAGCTTTCTTGAAAAGGGGTACAAAGAATTCTCGTCACATATTAATGATAATAATGATTATATTTGTGGTCAATGTTGAACTTTTAAACGGTATCACTGAGTGATTTTAATTTTTTAGTACGTTAGCTTTTGGAGCATTTCAATAAAATTAAATTCGGGTGGCATCAGCTTGAATCCTGTTTACCTTTCGTGTAACACTAACACTATTGTACCGGAAGATCTGACTTTTAAAAAGAGTGGCCATGAGTTTCTTTTCCAGTATTCTTCTCATAAGGCTCAACGCATTTTGGAAACTGGAAGTTATAGATCGACACAAGCAGGCAGTAGATTTAGGTGTTTCCACCTAATTTACCTCGACAATCAGTACATGCTGTGACGTCTGTTTGCGCCGATCTATGATTTTAACTCTAGCTTCAATTTAACGTTCATAAATGTCACTTAGTGTCTTAATTTAATAAATGATTTTGAATTTGAATTTGAATTAAACTTAGTAGTTCAGCCTGACAAGACAAGTCCTCTTTTATACTGAAATAATACATTTTTTTGTTTCAGGATTAACAACTTCTAATCATAGAACACTTTTACTACGACCTTCCTTATCCATCTCTTTGAAAGTCGTGATCTAAATCAACTCAACTTGGCCAAGGTACCGTGGTCAGACCTTTTATGATATTGTTACAGATGGTTTTGATTTTCTCTCATACAACTGTTAAATTCCAAGAAATACGGTCACCGTACTGAATAATACAGTTTTTCATATAGTGTGTAACTATGAGTAAATATAACTCACGGTTTAGTTGGCAAAAGTTCCATTTGATTTGCGATAGCCGATTGTGGTGCCAAATGCCAGACTGTTTTAGCAGTTAAGTTTGTAGGTTGAAATATCTCAAATTGTAACTTAAAAATATTAAATATAACTTGGTAACTTTTGCAGTTACAAATGGGAAAAGAATTTTACTCTCACATTTTTTTTCGAGTTTTGCAGTTTTTCTGTTATGTACCATGTCCATTATTAAAACAATTGCAACACTAAAAGGCATTAAAAATTCTAAGTTTTCAATTATACAGCGTGTTACAGAAATGTGTGGTCATATTTTAGGGTCGTAAAGTAGACCCGCGCTGTGAATAACGCAAAGCGCTAGGAATTTTATTTTAGGAAAATTAATGTTTTTTAAAACAGAAACCAAAATCATCTATTTTTTTAGCCACAATAACGCTCCTAAAATTTGACCACACCTTTCTTTAACAGGCTGTATAAATCATTGAATAGTTGAACTGGAACGTAACCCGTAAGTTTATAAACGACGATGTTGCCACGAATAGGCAACTACATACTCTTGAGCATCGTCGTAAAGCCGTACTACTGACTACCTACTTATTGGTTTTTTAGGATTCACTTTGGTGAGCGTGCGAGTGCTCTCTTCAAATTAATTGCATCCTCATTGTTACTTCATCGGACTACTAGACACAGACAGCGATTCGAAACGCCAAAAAGTCAAACTAAACGCTTTGACAGCTCCTGTTTGTTTCAATTCACAAAATCTGTCCATTTTTCCAGAAATTATAACCCTGTTTTAATTTACTTAAAAAAAATTACTTGTATGCCACTTTAGTACGTAATAAAAACAATTTCAAGAAGCAATTAATTTAAAGCGGTAATCGTAACAAACGTCCATGACTTTACATAATAGTACAAACCTGTTAAAACCTAAAAGTCAATGAATTCATAAATATAACACCTACTTTAATAAAATGTATAAATATAACACCTTATTAATTCTAATAAAATTAATAATGTAAAATCGGTTCTTCTTCGTATAAATGACCTTGAGAAATAACTAAAAGCATCATATTATCTTTAATAGACTGCTTCAATTACTTTCATAAGGAGCGCCCAGAAATTAAAATCGATTAGAATTCTGTCTCTGTGAGGGGTTCGTTTCATGAGACAGTTTCTTTTTTTGGCATCAGGCTTTTGGTGTCTTCGGTAGAATTATAAATATATTAGAAAATAATTATAATAAATTTATCGTTTAATGTGATTGCTAAATAATACACAACAGGCTTTTGCCGTAATGTGGACTTGTCTTGATGTGATGTACATTTTTTCAATCAATTTAGGTATCCAACGTCCTTTTCTGTACCCCCACTGACCACGTGTATACAAATTTCATGACTGTTTAAGTAATTAAGACCTAAAACCGTAACCAATAAATAATAAATACACAAACGAAGCGAAAGTAACTCTGCTTGTTTGTTTGTTAGCCGTTTAGTTAGGTCGTTAAAAGCACAACTAAATGGCTAAACACGTCGTAATAAAATGTGGTAAGGACATAGATTATATCTTGGGGAAGGCCATTGGCTACTTTTTATCCCGGAAAAATTTACGGTTCTTGTGTGAAAAATTTTAATTTCCATGCAAACGAAGGTGACTTCTTCTTCTTTTTCTTGGTTTCTTCTTCACTTCGTGTTGGTGCCCGTGAGGGCAACAGCTAGTTTATATTAGTTACGATAAAATTAAATGATTTGTCTTAACCACCTTCCACGAACGCAAATCCTACATAGTTTTTTTTTTGTTAGTCAGTATTTATCTTAAGAATGAGACAATGTAAAGCAGCGAGACTGCCTTTACATCAAGGATGTTACTTATTCAGTACATTGTCAACAAGGAGTGCTACTCAAATATTAAATACCATCCTGTAGCAATGTCAGGGAACGACTTTACTCACAACCGCAAATGACGTTTGGGATGTTAGTGTATTGTGAAGTCTGTGATGTTCCCTCTCGAACAACTGGTATTTATATAAACAGTTTAATGTTTGGGAAAGGCAACATAATATGTAGGATTACTACAGCATTGATTTCGCAGATCAAGCTATCCCTGTAGGTAATAAATCAATCATTGGTATCATATCCTACAAAATATCGCAGATAATTTGCACTCCTAAGAATGTTTTCGGTGAAGTGATATGATCGTTGAAACTCCGTGGAACGGGGAATAGGGTTAGCAATACACAACGGACGCTATTATTATAATGAAGGTTTGTAGTCTCCGCTAATTGCTAGCATCAAGGGGCTATTGTGCTTGCTTGCATACTTATTAATAGTTTGTCATGAAATGGAAAATGGGTGGCTGAAAGGGCTATATGACAGAATCAGGAAAGCTTGCCCTTAGGAGCTTAAAATAAAAATCCAATTAATTACACAAAACAAACATACATATATTATTTCACAACACTCGACTCTGTGTCAGTTCTCTGTTTCACCTGACCACTTAAACCACAGTACCGCAGGGCATCGCTCGGTGCAGCCATATATACTACTGTATATATGATCTAACAACTTGTAAATTTAACTACACGCAATTATAATAGATGTACATAAAAATAAATGAAATGTAAATTTGTAAAATCTTAACAATAACATACATCTTTTACTTTCGTTAAAACTTCCTTATATTAACTTTGTAGCAATGTATTTATAATGATAGATCTATGGTCTCCCATTCGAAAGGAAACTGCCCCCAAGGTAATTTATGCTCAATTAACAATATTCAACCAATGTGGAGTAATAAAACATATAAGCATTTAATTATCATTCTGTAAAACTAATATTTAAAATAAAAAAATTAAAGTTGACATTTGGTTTATATTTATTTAATGTATGCCTAACGTAGCAAACATATCACGATCAATATGGGTTTTTTTTATAGACGCTATATCAAAGGTGTCACTCGTAAAACCGATTTATTATACATAATAATCTTAAATAAACAGCGAGTTGAGATAGTTTCCAAACACTTATTTTCCTATATTAAACAATAGACTTCAAGAAAATCTCCAATTGAACACGATAGATAAGATAAACTTTGTTTTAAAATTCGCTTTTATTTCAAATGAAAAATTTACGACAAGCGTAAAACGAACCAGAGTTTATATAAGAACTGCAGTATCGTATATCGGTAAAACCTTCCGTAATGTATTCGGTTAAGTTCGATTACATTCAAAAGAAGTGCTACTACATGTCCGCAGAATAATACGAAGAAAAACTGAGAGAGAAAAATATTATTAGCAAACTATGGTAGGCACATATTTTTAATTTCAACATTTTATTAATCCATCTAATTTACTAAACCAAACAAAATTCTTAATACAAAAAAAAAGAAATATTTTTTATAAATTTTTAGACACTTACCGCACACAGAATTAATGTAGCAAGGCGATGAGACGGGGCGCACAGCAGATCACTGTATTGTATTGTAAAAAACAAAAATATATACTGATTCTGAACAAGTATGTTCAGAATCAGAAAACTATCTTTAAAAAAAAGGCAACCCGATTGGGCAAAACCTAAATAGTGTCATAATAAAGAAGTTAAACGGAAGTTAGGCAGGCACATGTGTCTAGCCGCGCTCGACTTCTAACCACAGTCTCCGAGTTCGCTGGTACATCTGTAAGCGATTTAAACTTACAGTAACTCATGGTAGGGGTTAGAATAAGTTCGGTTCTTTACGGATGGAAGTGGCAAGTTTGAGAAAAGTTTGGAAACTTAGTATGTATTTGAGATACACTTGAATTACTTTGTGTAATGCACTTTAGAGTTACACCTGCTTATCGAAATCTGTTCTTTTGAGCATTTGATACCAGTTTTAACGGAATTGTATGATATCGTGTTTCATTTTATAAAACTACGTTGACGAAAAATTTAGCCACTTTACGGTAAGCGGTTATCGCTGTCTAAGACTATTCTTAGACAGCGATAACCGTTTGCGACTATTCGCAATACCAATGATGTCATTTGTGCGATGGCAGCTAATTCTCTCTTCCCATGAAGCTCTAATGATCACCGGCTGAGAAAACTAGCAGTACAGTTTTTATTCTTGGAGTTAGTAAAGGACTCCTTGAACTTTTTTCCATGCACAGCACCAGCATATTAAATAAGAAGTTCTTTTTTTTATCCGTTACTTATACATACATTAAAAGGAGAGGAGGTCATTAAACCAGGGAAATTTACTGTAAACCAAGAAAACGACTATTTGAGAATAGCGTCAATAAATTAGAGCACATACCATAGAACAATAATAAAAGTATGTCTTTGATATATTACTTTTGTGTTTTCAATCTCGAAAATGTTTTACTTCCATTTTGCATTAAAATAAGCACCCAAACACGAGCAATGCTAGGAACGGAACCGACGCAACAATTCTACATAGAGCCTGGTGTGATGTGATAACTTGTGGCATAATGATTGGCAGAATTACGGCTTCCTGTTTACAAGATAAAATATTCCTTTTTATTTTGCTTCACGTGTTCGTTTTTTGGTATAAACTGTTTGAATAGAATCCCTGAAAGTTGTTTCTACAATAAATATTCGTAAATTTCATTGATTATATGATACAACATTTATGTTAAAAATTTGAGTACAGATTTTCTCCTGTTTTCTCGGTCATGAAAAATAATATAATAATAATAATCTTTATTCATATGAAAAACCTTTAACATTTCGCTTAGAAGCTAAAATACGAATATTTGCGAACTTTTGTTAATGTCATTGAAATGAAACCAAGAATATATATACGGTTATTTTAGGCAGTATAACAGTATTTTATATTTATAAAAATGTGAAAGCTAGATATGGGCTGCAAAGTCCTGTGATATTGCCAGTTTTTAATAATACTTAGTGTTAAGACCGATATATTTTATTGAATTTAGAGTTGAAATTTGAAATTCATTTTATAACAACATGGATGATGTAACATATAATTTATTTTAATAGGTCAGAATATCACGAGTTAAATTTTCAATATTCGTTTTCAGTTACTTTTTTTTTCGTGACGCAAACAATATGCAATATTAACAACGTGTGTGTACGCTACGTTTTAGGTTTCATCGCTTCGGTTCTGGATATCAATATTGATCACCGTGGCCGACGGTTGAATTTGAAAGCCGTGTAGGAACTAGATTCATCTCAACTCAATCAATCTACTCAATTTTTATGTAAGTAGATTTAATTCATTTACCACGACAATGCGTCATACAATATACCATCTCAAAACTACCAAAAAAAAATCGCTAAAATCTCTCCGTTACTCATAATAAACAGCAAGTCTTGCTCAACTGATTGAATTTATGTTCGGCATTTAAAATGAACTTTTTGCCCTGGTAATTTTCCAATTTCGATAGACATTAATAATTAACTAAGCCTTAACAAGTTTTCTTAGAATTCTTGAGTAATTTTACTAATAACATAAAATATGTCCCACGAATTTCTATAAGAGTATTAATGAATTTCCGGTGAAATGACAAAGTCCATGGAAAATAATGGTAAAAAAAATAATAATACCGATTCAATTAAATATATTCTTTGCATTGCAAAAATCTACCTAAAACATCAAATTCATAGGTTAGTCATAGGTAGGACCTAATAGCCATACTACACAGTATTAAGTGATCTAAAAAGTAGTTTCTTTGAAGATTGTTTAAATTCATGAGGATATCAAGTTATATGAGAGATATGTTGGCGGAAGAAAAAGATTAACTGATACTAGAGTCCAAGTGTGATGTACGGCAACCTTGCTCACGGATTAAAAATCTTTTCGGCATCAAAAGAGGTTCGTGAATGTAAGCGTGGTTAAGGTTAAAGAAATACATATAATATGTAGTTTAGTATAATTTTTAGGCTCTCAATCGCACTCAAACGTATCCTATGAATTATGAAAAATAAGTTTTAATAACTTTTCGTAATTATATTTTTTGTTTTTTAATAACTTATATTTGTGTGCGAAAACCAAGAGCTAAGTTGAAAGTGAAATGATGTCACGATAGGAAAAAGCCTAAATGTTTTAAGATATCGTTACCTTTGTTAGGACGAAACTTCGCTTTGTTCTAATAAATGGTTTTTATATTAATGTTTAAAGGCAATTCATTGTTAATTATAAATTTTGCTCAATTGTAATTAGCAATTTTCTAAATGAGATGAAGATAGAATTCCTAAAAGTCATTATAACAAGATTAATCAGTTCACGTGTCCTGTATCAAAATAAATATATATCTTTGTTTATAAGAATATAAAGAAGGCTATATTCATCAATAAAGTAAACAAGAAACCCAAATGAATAAATACATACACAAACCTCTGTTGGTACTATGTATTATAAAACATTGAGGTCTTGGGCTGCGTATAATGGTCGGTTTTCAATAAAAGGCTCCGCAAGCATCCCCGGCATTTGTTCCTCGCTCGCACCCCGATATGAATATTATTACAGATTCTTCTATCCCATATTTGTCAATCTGTCATATTTATATATATTTCTCTTATTACTAATGTCTTCGCTTCTATTTGTAGATATGTTATTTGTAATACACCAGACACTTTTAGGTCGCTGTAAAAGTTATTTCTATTATTATTTGTTAATAACTGAAATCATTCATCATTTATTTTATACTAGCAGCGCCCCGCGGTTTCACCCGCGTAGATCCCGATCCCATAGGAATATCGTAATTAAAAGTAGCCTATATATTAATCCAGGTCTTCAGCTATCTATGTACCAAGTTTTATCGCAATCGGTTCAGTAGTTTTGGCGTGAAACGGTAACAAACATCCATCCATCCATCTAAACTTTCACATTTATAATATTAGTGGGATGTGTAAACCGATTACCGATTGACGTGAGTATTACTACTATGTCAGGGATTAACGACAGGTTAAGACATAAATACTGGAACTTTTTATTGGACTGGATAAAATAAAACTAAGAAAAGCATTTGCATCATGCAAGTCGGAGTTGACGAAAACAATCCGGACAAATGCGACTCCGACTCCCACCGAGGGTTCTGTAAGCAAACAAACTTCTAGGTCAATGGAAAGTGCGCTACAGGTTTTGATTACCTTTTTTACAGCTTCTAGGGAACGCAGACATCAGTATATGACGTTAATTTTAGATAGATAGATAGATAGATAAACTCTTTATTGTACAAAACATACAAAACTGTTTAAAGACATTCTTACAAACTAAAAGTAGTGACCTTGTACAATTGGCGGCCTTATCGCGCTCTGCGATCTCTTCCAGGCAAACATTGGATGGAACGAGAGTTTATGTATGGCAAGAGCAGTTGCAGTGTATAATTAAGAATATTATCTAAGTCATAATAATAACATCAAATACATACAAATAACAATATAGGTACATATATATAAATATATAGGTATATATATACATACACAAATAAATAAGTATAGGTGCACACATATAAATGAACGGGCATCATGAGTCAACCACTCAACAACTCAAGTAATGCTCCTTTGTTAATTTTTTAAAATTGGGTAGAGTTTTTGCGAGCCTGATGGTCAGTGGCAATGCATTCCACAGACGGATGGCCTGGACTGAAAAGGATTTGTCCATGAAATTCGTAGAATGCGTTGGCATTTTCAATGTCAAGTTCTCTGAAGACCTAAGATCCCTTGAATGTGTGTTGTGTAAGAATTCAAATCGTTCTTTGAGATAAGGAGGAGTGTTTGGATTGAAAAGTGTACTATATAATAGTGAAAGGATATGGATATTCCGGCGAAGGTGAATGGGTAACCACTTAAGCTTATTTCGATATTCAGAAACATGGTCATATTTGCGCAATCCAAAGATGAACCTTATACAAAAGTTTTGAAGTCACTCAAGTTTGTTAAATTGGTCCTCGGTGAGATCAGGATAGCTGGCATCTGCGTAGTCAAGAGTTCGAAGAAGAAGGGATTCTGCAAGCGCAATTTTGGTGGTAACCGGTAGAAAATTACGTAATCTTCTCAAGGACCCTGCAGAGACAAACATTTTTCTACTAACCTCTTGTATCTGTGGACCCCAGGACAAATGTTTATCAATGTATATTCCCAATTTTTTTACTGTATTTGCGATGGGAATAGAAGTACCATCGCAGAATATTTGGGGCAGCTGTGTCCAATCAATTCTGGATGAAATCCTGGAGCTACCGACAACAGTAGCTTGTGTTTTAAACGGATTCACGTTCAATCCTTGCTGCCTACTCCATACACAAATATGCTCTATGTCCTTATTTATATTAAAAATAGCTTCTGAAAGCCGCTCCACAGGTGCTTGGGTATAGATCTGTAAATCATCTGCGTAAAGGTGGTAGGACGAAATTATTTTATTGGATATAGAGTTTATAAAAACTGCGAAGAGCAAGGGAGATAGAACGCCACCCTGGGGCACGCCAGCATGCGTAGTACACCAACTTGAGAATCTATCATCAATACGAATACGCTGTTGGCGCCCGCACAGGTAGTTACGAAACCAGTCAACTGCCGTTGGAGATATGTTAAGAGAGCACATTATACCGAGTAAGACATCGAAGTCAACAGTGTTAAAGGCGTTACTAAAGTCAAGCAGCGCCAGCACCGTTAGCTTGCCGTCTTCCATGCCTAACCGTATATCATCTGTAATATGAGCCAGCGCAGTAGTGGTACTATGTCCAGGACGAAAGCCAGATTGGAAAGGATTAAGGAGAGAATTTTTAGAAAGAAATGGACGAATTTGGTTGTAGACGAGGCGTTCGAGAGCTTTGGAGAGGAAGGGTAGGATTGAAATGGGACGATAATCAGAGAAACTGGATGGGTTACACTTTTTTGGTAATGGAGTTACTTGTGCCTCTTTCCATGCCATGGGAAAGGTTCCACTTATTATAGAAAAATTAAATATGTGAGTAAGGACGTAAGTGATTTCGTCCAGGACTGTCAGGATCATGTTACGGCTGATACTATCACTTCCAACTGCGTTGGAACCTATAGAAAGTATACTCTTCTTAACATCACAATCGGATATTTGACTAAAGACGAATATAGGATAATTCGGAGTTGAAAGAGAGGAAAGATGTTTTAATGTATTTTCTTTTATTGTCCTGTCAAAATTGGACGACGCAGAGAAGTGTCGATTCATCAATTCGATATCTAAATCTTTGGGAACTGTGTTCTGTCGTGATTTTCCAACTCTTAGAGATCGTAGAAATTGCCAAACTTCAACGCTGATGTAAATATATCGACTTTTTTGTCCACAGTATCTGAGTCATAAAGTGGACCCCAATCAATACTACCCGCGTCCTTGCAAAGGTTGATTAAATTGATGGATTTAAAATTGCGCTGCAGGAGGATTTTTGGTTTAAGTTTAGGTGTGCGGATTTTATAGGATAGAAATAGAAGATTGTGATAGGAAAAAGCATCTGCAGAGTATTGGCCGTGATTGTCTACATGTTCTGCAGAAGAGACGGCAACAATATCAAGGAGAGAAGGCACACAGTTTGGAAAGTGGTGTGTAGCACTGAGAGGAAGAATGGAGAGGCACTGGATTCTAATACGGCACGGAAAGTGGTAGATCGGAAGTCATTTTTTAGAAGACAGGTATTAAAGTCTCCCATAAGGATAGTGTGACTGTACGAGGGGGTAAAAGATTCCAGTAAATGGTCCAAGGAAGAGAAGAAGTCAATTCGGGATTTGGGACAATAATAAGTACCGGGAAGGATTCTGCAATGGTTGAGTTCAACTTCCAAAAACAAATTGTTCGCCAGCGTTCGGAGGAGGTGGTTGTGTTGACATACTCAAAATTGAGAAAGGAATATGCGTTCTTAAATAGATGGCAACACCTCCACCACCACCCACGGTGCGGTCATTTCGGACCAGTTGAAACCCCGGAAGAGAGTAGGATTCTGACGGGAGACAGGGTTTTAACCATGTCTCAGAGACACAAATAGCATGGATATTCGCACAGTCAAAAGAAGCCAGCATATCAGGAAAATGAGCCGGTATACTCTGGGCATTAATGTGAACAGCATTGAAGTTTCCAGGTACTTCAGAGAACTGATCCGAAAGAATGTTGCATAAGGAAGGGACACTTACGTAGCTCTCATCCCCACTACTTGCCGATAGAAACTCATCAGCATCAATGTGTGCCAAATCCGACATTCTATGCCGAATAATAAATATTAAACATAAATAATTATAAAAGTAGATAAGATAGACTGTAAAATAAATAAATATATAATATGTAACAATAGATTCAAATTGTTCAGTTAGTTCAATGCAACTAAACGCTTCATCATCCATCTGCCGGTTGTGTGTTATGAAGAACAAATACGTCTACAAAGTCTTAATCTAATACAAGAACAATACATTTATTAGAAATAAAACGAGAAATTACTATGTACTAATAAATTAAAAGAATCCCAAGAAAAACAATATTGCAACGACGCAAATTTGTGTATCGGAACGCATCGTGAAACGGAACGCTCTTCTTGACGTTTTGATAATAATTTGACGTTTCACGACTGACACACGAATTTTGGATTATAGCTTAAATTACCTCCACTAAGCTATTTCTAAAGTTAAAGATAAAGTTGAATTAGTTACTTATTGAATAATGATGTAATAATAATGCCATATGTGGTGGTAAGGTTAAAACGCTGTTCGTCATTAAGTGGAGGTAGAAACTAAACAAACATAGTGTAAACAAACATTGGTGACCGCAGTGTACACAGTTAATTTAATGAGGGTTAAATATTACTTTATGGATGCTGCTGTCCGTCTTGACTTTGTAGCGGCTGGTTTGGTAGCAGTAGCAGGCTTTTCGCTACTTTCTCCGATCGCGTTCAGCTCGATCATCGACTTGACGTGATGCTGCTTTTCGTCAGGACCTAATACAAACACATCACCATCTCTGGTCCAGCAGTTAATTACACCAAACTTTTCTCGTGCGGCCATGAAGATGTCGTGGCGTGTCTTCGTGAGAAACTCTGACACGGTGATGCCGGAACCCTTCAATTTGGTTTTGCTGAACCAGATCTTGTCTCTTGTGGCTACATCATGCATCTTGAAGAGGATAGGCCTTGGCTTTTGTGACCCAGTTTGACGACCGAGCCTTTGGCATCGCTTGATGTCTTTAACGCCAATCTGCTCCAGCTTGAATCGATCTTTGATGACAGCGGCACCTGAGCAGTGTCCTCCTTCTTACCTTCAATCACTCCATGTAGAAGAAGGATCTTCCTTCGGCCACGCATCTCAAGAACATCAATGCTCCTCGAAATCGCCTCCAATTGGTGTTGTAAGTCGGTCAGGGATTGCATTGTGAGTGATTTAAAAGCTGCGAACTCAGCAGCCAGGCTGGATAAGGTAGCTGGTGTGCTCGACTCCTTCTGAAGTTTCATCTCAAACTCTGCCATCCGCTTGTGGAAGTCAGCACTCATTTGCGACAGTGAATTTGAGATGGTGGTCATACTGGGATCGAAGTGATGTTTATGTGAAAATGTAATGTGTATATTTGGATGGAAAAACACTAAACCCGGCAGGTACAATATTTATTTATTGTTTTTCATTAAAATATTGATACCTAGTAATGTATTTTTTTATTTAAAACTTTTTAAATACAGAGCAAAATATGTTACTTCTTTCCGCAACTACCCCCAATCTTTCTTTTTAAACTTCATATCTACTCATTCGTGAAAAAAAATGGTCTTGACATCTTGACAAACAGACAGGCAGTCAGACAGAAGGAAAACAAAGGGATACTATAAGGGTTGCTTTTTCAAAACCCTAAAAACGGTCACAATTAAACCAAAAATTAATAACAATCTTATTAAAATCCAAAAATAAATTCAATATAAAAAATTGTCTAAAAATCGATGTCAAAAACTCTAAATAATATTACTATTAATCTACTTAAATCTACTGAATGAATATTTCTGGAATAAACAATGATTCAATTGTTGTATATAATAATATACACGTATATAATTTCGTTGGCCGCACAAATTATATATAGCGGTGGAATAAAATTATATATAGCGGTGGAATAAAATTATATATAGCGGTGGAATAAAATTATATATAGCGGTGGAAATAAATTATTCGTCACGTTTAAGTCTCCTTTTATTATACGATGTTTGACAACATTACTCAATATAAAATTATTCTGTTCATATGATTACCTTATAATACTTTATTCTAAACTAGCAACAGCAGTATCAGATAGCAGAGACCAATTTACAACCAATTTACACAAAATCTTATTAAATTACATACCTAAACTTTCCTCATTAATCGCTCTATCTATTGGTGAAACCCGCATGAATATCATTTCAGTAGTTTTTGAGTTTATCGCGAACAGACAGACAGATAGACGCGGCGGGAGACTTTGATTTATAATATGTAGTTTTAGTGATTTCTGTGATGAGGACGGTGTCTAAAATAAATAAGTTGATGATCACTAAGCGTGCCCTATTCGCCAAATCTTCTGATCGAGTTACAGTCTTGGTTTATATGAGACCGAGAACGATAAGATGATGACGAGAGCGAGGGAGCTCTTCATATTTAGAAATACTAGCAGCTCTTTGCTTGATACTCAAACTCTGCAATAAGTACATATTTCAAAATGTGAAGAGATTTCATTACAAAGGGAAAAGTAATAAGGAGATATCGATCAAAATAATCAGCGAAAACCAATTTTAAGTATAGGAATGACGTGAAAGTATATTATATGTTTCAGTACACATACATGTCCAAGACAGATACGAAACTATACGGTTTGGATCCCCGGGGTGGATATAAATAGATAAAAATATTCCCGGTTTTCTCCGACTCTGACCGTAAACAGGGATATGCCAGGTCTACAGGGAACTACTCTCAAAGCTTATTTACATAAACTATTATCGGAATTCATGTGATTGAACTGTTTGAAAGAAAATTTAATAAGAAATTGACTTGACATGTGGTTTCCAAATAGAAATAGATTTTTATAAAGGTTTTTGAGCTTTATTATCTATTAAATTAGCAACAATTACCACAGGCTATAAAACAAGAAGAAAGCTTTTTAGTCTCATTTCATCCCAACCTATGAACAAAACCTTTCATACATATATTTTAAACCGCACGTAACTGTTAGGTTACGTTCTCGTGCTTCGAACACATTAACGAAATGCACATAAATCTTTAAGGCTAATAAAAATAACGTTAAAATCAAATGACCAATGTTTTACGACCACTTTTAGACAAATGCACACGAAAAACATTATACTGAATTAGCTCCAAATGTTGCACGCAATACTGTTGCTAATGTATTCCTACCAAAGCCCATAACTTTCTCTGTCTTGTATCACCCAAGTTAGTTTTGTGATCACCACGTTTGGTGATTAACTCTAAACTCTAAACACCTCTGATTTACGTCCGCAGCCATTAAATGTATTTAGCCGCTGATTTACAATCATGTAACATTTGAATATCTTGAGCTTAGACTAGCCGGAGCTCAAGCCCTGCTTGGTTATCTAACTATAAACGAAAGTTGTGAAACTATAGGCATCGCGTGTACGTACAGCACTTCGAAATTATTTATTTAAAACTTAATGCACATTTATACAAAGGCGAACTTAATGCCCAGGGCATTTTCTACCAGTCACCCTTAGGGTGATGTAAAAATATTAAACGGTAGGTGCAAAGATGTTTTGAACCTTTAAATGTTTTATTTGATATCATTTATAAAATAATCACGACAGGATTACAATAATATTGCAATTACATAAGTGTTTTAAAAAAATAGCTTGTCTACGATAGCGATAAGAACGACTAACAAATAAGAATGTGAGTAGTTTGTATGATTTTATTTTTTACAATTTGGCTTTTAGCTGGGTAAATTGCATCTTTTTTTTCTTTCAAGAAAGTTAACAAATAAAATAAGAGTCTTGCCTTGTGCACCCGCAACGCAATATAACTAGTGTCATTCGGCATTTTCTCCCTCAAAATATAGCTCTGGCAAAGCGGTACTTCTCGGTTGAAATTCTGGGTTTCTGTGGGCTCTGTGATTTCCAATTGAAACATAATCAGAAATCAGAATTGAAGAGGCTAACTGAAAGACGGCGAACAATAATCATCACCTTTCAGTCAGTTTCTTCAATTCTGACATGCTAAGTTGATTATAACGGATTAACACCAGATTTCTTGTTTATACGTGTAAATGATACTGAAAACTAATAACATATATTGTCTCACTTGAAACAATAACACAACACTTAGAAGGGATGGAAAAAATATTCCATTCACTCAAAGGCGTGGCACCTGATACATAATACATAGCAAAAGTTCCCGGCTCAGTCATACACAAGATTGATCCACAAATACATTTACATGTACGAATAAATCATAACTCGTGTCAGAAGGTGGTATCGATGATACGTTTACAGATATAGTACTTGTCATTTATTACATCCTGCTTTTGAACGTTGTCTTAATAAATTGACAACAGATAAGAATGCCGTCCTATAAAGCAGCAAGTCATACTAGTACATTGCAATCTCTTATAGGTATGCGTTATTGGACAGTAATTAAAATTCTACAAAATATAAAATTTAAAAGAAGTTTATTCAAAAACTAAAAATACTATTGACTTCATCGGAAACATTGTCTAAACTGACTGGCCTGTTAGTCTAGTGGTTAGTGACCCTGACTGCTGAGCCAGAGGTCGTGGTTTCGATTCCGACCCAGGACAAATAATTGTGTGATGAGCATGATCATTTATTCTGTGTCTGGGTGTAGTTTACCAATAATATGTATGAATGTAGAAATATATAAGTATATTTATCAGCAGTCTGGTTACCATAGTACAAGCTCTGCCTAGTTTGGGATCAGACGGCCGTATGTGAGATGTGTGAAGTTGACCAAAATGGAAGATAAAGTAGTGAATTTTTTTTTTGCAATTTTGCATATCCAGAATGAGTTTTCCTCAAGTCCTATTTTATTGTAATAATACCTGCTAATAATACCATTACTGTACTGTTAAATATACAGAAAAGTCAAAAAACATAAATTCCTGTTCACTGAGCTCCAATAAACAAACATTATTCAGACAATATTTATATGTCACCACATTGAAAAGTCAAACCAGGGTTTTACAGTAAGACTATAAGGCCACCACGTCAAGTTAAATTGCAAATGTCACTTAGAAACATCGATTTATCCATGATGATTGAAGTCAAACAGGGAAAATAATGAATCTTGTCATGTTCAAGATACATTACATTAAAATAAATACGGACAGAAAAGAGAAATTCTCGTGACAACAAACTAAGTCGACACGTGCCGTGAAAATATGTTATTACTAGCAACCCGCCCCGGCTTCGCACGGGTACAAATTATACACTTAAACTTTCCTCATGAATCACTTTGTCGATTAGTGAAAACCGCATGAAAATCCGTTCAGTAGTTTCTTAGTAAATCGCGAGACAGACAGACAGACGCGGCGGGGGACTTTGTTTTATAATATGTAGTGAAGTGAAGACCTAAAAAAGTTACAAATAAATAGCTGTGTGTTAAAAACAATCAGTAAAGCTAGGTCAATATTTTAATAATAGTTTTATTTAGAAACAAACAAATGCTATTTCTGTATTATGCTATACAGTAGAAAATCCTTAAAACATATATAATATCACCTATTTATTTCAAATTGAGAGAAGATAACATTTATAGTTGTTAGCTGCTTATCACATCGATTAAAATGATAAAAACTTTAAGCCAACACTACAGTTTCATAATAATGTTTACACATCACAATGAACAATTTGCAATATAAACATAGAATAGAAGTTTATACAAAGAGTAGCGATACTCCAAAATATAAAGCCGAGGGTAATAAGGTACAAAGAGAGAAACATATTTATTGGAAAATGACGAGGTATTTTTTTCAATATTTGCCAAAGACCCGGGATTTGTTATTGCTTTCAAGTTTTTGTTCAATGTTGAGAAAGTAGTTATTAGTGAAGGAACACCTCGTGATGAAAAGGAATTATAAAAGGAAGAAAGTAATTCTAAAATTCCTCTTTGGAGAGCATTTTATTACCCTAATGTTTGTGATGATTTGTTTAGGGCCGTATTTTTAATAAGTTTTGTCGCCACATCAAAAACTGTTATTTATTTTATTAATACAAACTATAATAGATGATAACACAGTTCAGTATTTAATAAAAATAAGATAATAGACATTATTTTGACTGGTTATACCGGTAACGCAATACTATTGGTCGATTGACAAAATAGTGGGATTATAAAAGGTTAGGAATAACGTATAATAATAATGACGAATAGAGGTACGAACGACTTGGCAGTTACTGTTAGTTAGTGATTTTCATAGTTTTTATATCAGTGCTTGTGAGACTGTTTCTTACATAAGTCTAATGGAAATAACTTGTTTTCCTTTTACGTAAAGAAAATACCTTGATGTGACGTATATATGAAATATAGTAATAGCAACGCAGGTCACAAAATAAAAAACATTTTTATTGAACATTCTAATGAGGTTATTGGGTTAGGAATGATTTAACGTAAATAATGTTTTGGCATGAATTTAAACCCGAAAATGGTCGACGAAAAAGCCTTTACTTGGTTTTGCGGAAGTATTGAAAGACTTCTGTGACTCTCGAATATTAAATTATTGATTTATTTACAGTGACTTATATACTAGTTATTTACATTAACTTGAGAGAGGGGTTTGCGCGTGTAACTGTATTCTGCTGACGCCTTTATTTGTTGTTATGGCAGTGGACGTGATCTCTTATTTGTTTGTACGTGAGTGGTTACTTCCTTGTAGATATCACGCCGCTTACTCATGACTGCCATAGAATTCCCCCCTTTGAAATTTCGTTGGTGCTAAGTAATGTGTGACTGATGTTCTGTTTTTCTAACGCCCTTTTATATTATATTTTAAAACGAACGGTGGGGCGTGGTCTTCGTCCGGAACGTGTGTTTTTATGTTTAAGTTCTTGTCTGTTTTATCTTGATCTTCGGGTTTTTTCTTATCTTCCTCGCTAATCAAGAATGCTGGTTTCAGTCTATCTATTGATACGTTTGTTTCCTTGCCGTTTCGCTGTATCGTGAATACTTTGTCGTCATGTTTTATCACTTGAAACGGTCCGTCATAGGGTGGTGTCAATGTTGGGCGCAGTTTATCACAGCGTACGAATACATGTGTGCAAATAGCTAAGCGTGGATGTACGAATATGCTCTTATTTGAGCTTTGTCTTTGTGGGATTGATGTCATGTGAGTAATATCCTTGTGCATGTTTGTCCATATGTAATGTTTCTTTGTTGTATTTCTACCAGGGTGGCTCATGTTGTGACAACTGTCGAATATTTGCCTTCTATATTGGTATGGTAGGTACGGGCGTTGCTTTCCTTTGGAGATGTCGTAATATATCTTAATTTTTTCATTTTCTACTGGTACTAGTGCCATTCTCAGAGACTTATTCAATTTTAGTTTTTGTAATTCAGCGTAATTTTCTTGTATCTGTCTTAATTCCTGCCAATCGATAATTTGAGGTAATGATATCGTTTCTATGACCAGTGATAGTGCATCCGCGACTACGTTGTCGAGGCCGTTTATGTGCTTTTTTTTTTCTGTGCAAAATTGTGCAATATATTCTAGGTATCTTATTCTTCTAGGGGACTCACCATTGATGCCATCTTGGTAAATGCGTGCATCAGTGGTTTGTGGTCCGTGTAAATAGTAAAGTTTTGACCTTCTATCAGTCGTCTAAAATGTTTTATCGCCATATATATTCCCAGTAATTCGCGATCATATGTAGAGTATTTCGTTTGTGCTTCGCTTAACCCTTTTGAGAAGAACGATATAGGCTTCCAGTTTCCTTGAACTTGTTGTTGAAGGACTGCGCCTACGCATTTTAAACTAGCATCCGTCATGATGGCTACGGTGCGTTCGTTTCGGGGAACGCTAGAGTCGTGACGTCTCGTATATCCTGTTTACAGGCTTCAAATGCATTATTTGCTTCTTCATTCCACTCTATGAGTGTGTTGTCGTTCTTTTTTGAGTTTCTTAGGTATTTGTTGAGCGAACCTTAGTGTCTGGTGGATTTTGGGATGCTATTTCTGTAGAAGTTAATCATTCCCAAAAATCGACGTAGCTCCTTTACTACCTTTGGTTTAGGGTATTCGTTTATTGCTTGATTTTTTTTGACGTTGGGGTCATTCCTTGGCTCGTTATATGATAATCTAGGAAATCTAGTTCTGTTTTTACGAACTCGCACTTGCTTGCGTTGATTGAGATCCCGTTCTTGTTTAAACGAGCGAATACTTCCTCTAATAGTTCTTCAATGCTCTGGTTGGCGATGAGGATATCGTCGACAAAGACGTATATATAGTCCAGATCTCGGAATAGGTTGTCCATGAACCTTTGAAATGTTTGCCCTGAATTACGTAGTCCATAGGGCATATATTTTCAATGGAATAGCCCCATTGGGGTAATAATGGCGGTCTTTTCTGGTTCTGCTACCTTTATTTGGTTAAATGCCTTTTTATGTCCATTTTACTGAATATTGTATTTCCACTTGCGACGTATGTAAAGTCTAAAAGTCGTGGTAATGGGTATCTGTCAGGAACAGTTATTTTGTTTAGCGCGCGGTAATCCCCGCACGGTCTCCACTCTCCATTCTTTTTCTTTACCATGTGTAGAGGAGATGCCCATGGACTGTTTGATGGCTCGCATATCCCTAAGTTTATTAGTTCTTGAAACTCCTTTTTTGCTGCCTTATATTTGTCGGGCCGTAATGGGCGGGCGCGTGCATATACTGGGGGACCCTTCGTTATTATGTGATGCTGCACTCCATGTTCGGGTGGCTGTTTTAATGAAGTCAATCTGGTGATACTTTCGTATTTTTCTAATAAGCGCCTAGTACGTTCTGGGAGTGATGCGTCGATTGATCTTATTGAAGTTGAGTTTGCTCTTGAACTTTTTGCAGGCGTAATTAATCTTGTTTCTTCGTCGATCAATCTCTTTCCGTGCAAATCCACTAATAATTTGTGGTGCTCTAGGAAATCGGCTCCTAAAATGGGCATTTTTACATCTGCTACTATGAACGTCCAGATAAAATGTCTACGTAACCCCAGGTTTAAGGTTAATGTGCGCTCGCCATAAGTTTCAATTGTTGATCCGTTTGAGGCGTATAACTTGTAGTTACTTGCCTTTTTCTTGCTCTGTGTGTTCTGCAAAACGGATATGTTAGCCCCTGTGTCTATTAAAAACCTATAACCACTGTTTGAGTCGGCTATAGTTAGACGGTTTGCGGGGTTTAGGGCACAGAGTCCCGTCTCATTCTGTGCTACTATTCGTTTCCCGATCTCTGGTAGTTTTTGTCAGATTGCCATGCGCACGGTTGTGTGCATTTATATGCGTTTCGCTTGTATCTTCTGTGATAATAACAATGTTTGTGCTTCGTCATCTCATATCGCGATCGTGACCGAGACCGTGAATGCGGCCTTGCCCGGAATTTGCTGCGTTGCATAGGTCGGCGAATGTTTCTACTACATAGCTCGTTGATTTCAATGCGCATCGCTGCAATTTGTGACGTCAGCGTAGTTATTAGGTTTACGTTTGCGCATTCCGTTGACGAGTTGTTTGTTTTGTATCTCATATTCTCATATATTCTATCTGCCATTTCACATAATTTGGCCAGTTCTAGGTTGTCGGAAACTGCTAATATGGAAGTAACTGACGCAGGGAGCTGTCGGAACCATAGTAACCTAATGGTATCGTCGTTCATTTTTCCGCAACTAGCTTCCTTAATTTTTCTCAGTAGTTGTGATGGGGCTCGACCCCATCACAACTACTGAGAAGAAGAATTATTATCGGAAATGGACTTAGGTGACTCGTCACCTAAGTCCATTTCCGATAATAATTTGTGGAAGCGGCGATGTTCGCTTTTCTCGTAACACCCTATTAGCCTGTCTTTTATTGTGGTGTCTTTGTCGGTGTCTGGCGGGCAGTGAAGTATGTCACTAACCTGATGTATAACATCTTTTGGCAGCTTTGCAATGACGTTGTTATATTTGTATTCGTCGCCTTGCTTCTGTGGAGCGACGATTGCCTCGAATTGGGCAAACCAGAGACGCGGTGAGTCTGTCCAAAATTGTGGAACGCGCTCCGCAATGGATATAGCAGCTACCACCTGATCGTTAGTTTCTCCTGACGAAGTGCCCTGAATTTTAGTGGGTGTTACAATGATTGGTGCCATGTCGCGATGTTTCGTTTCTATTTTCTATGAGCCTCTTGAAATTCCCGTTGGTGGAACCCGCTTGTGGGAAACCAACGGAAATGTGCTATTCGCGAGTTTGGCAATCGGTTGAGACCGGCAGGAAAAATCCCAGTCCCGTCGCTCAATATTGTGTCCGTGATCAGTTGAGACCGGCAGGCAAAAACCAAGTCCATCGCTCAACAAGGATCACGTCGGGGTCACCAATTTTGCGGAGGTATTGAAAGACTTCTGTGACTTTCGAATATTAAATTATTGATTTATTTACAGTGACTTATATACTAGTTATTTACATTAACTTGAGAGAGGGGTTTGCGCGTGTATTTGTATTCTGCTGACGCCTTTATTTGTTATTATGGCAGTGGACGTGATCTCTTATTTGTTTGTACGTGAGTGGTTACTTCCTTGTAGATATCACGCTGCTTACTCATGACTGCCATACTTGGTTTACCTTACCTAAAAGTTGTACCTATTTTTGTCATACTTGTTTCGCTTATTTGTATATAAGTAATCATACTAATGAAAACATGCTTATGATAATTTTAAATAGCTTTCTCTTTATTATTTTCGTCTAAATACTGCTTGTAGTTAAAATTAAAACTTTGTTCTCTATTGTACAAACAATATGGTTTATAAGTATAGTTTTTAAAAGCCTTTCAAATTCTAGGGGCGGCTTTAAATAAATTTTATATCGCTCTAGCGAGGGTTGCAACTAATTTACGTAAATTTTCTTAAAGTGGTGGGCGTCACTTGTTGTCAATGGAATAAAATTGTACAATCCATTAACGCGGCTCGTTGTTTAACCATAATTTCATCAAGTCACACTTCTAAAAATATGTGCGGGTAAGTTGATGCGTTCACGTTACAATAAGTGTTTTGGCACGTTACGATAAAGCTGAAAGTTTATTTAAAGATGTTATCCCAGTTTAGTAGTACTAGTCAATAAGATATTAAATGTCAACGATCTTATACCAGGTCATGAATGCTTTGACGTTTAATCATTCACATTTTTTTTTCATTTATTCAAACATTAACCATAGATTTGGCTCCTCAATTAATTATTGAATAAACCAAACTCATAGTACACCCATGAACATCATTTTTACCTTTTGATTAGGTTTTAAATATTAGAACTACTTAAAAACAGCATTTAAGTGTGGAGTCATGGATAATGCAACATTTTTTTTTATTAACTTAACTTTTTTTTGATTCGATTATTTTACCGAATTATGTGTTCAAAACATACTACAAAATGTTCCAATATATCCTAGTTTTAAATAAGATATGTATATTTTTAATTAGTGTAGGTAGTAATGTAGTAGTAATGTTGCCCAAAATTTTATTTGTCAAAGTTGTTATAAGAAGTTACAAAATTTTACTGCTGTATTTGGAAATCATTAAACCATTTCATAATCATTTGTAAGCCAAGTGAGCAGTAAAATGTTTCTAGTGCTGTGTCCAGAAAAACTTAACATGATTTGGTCTCGTACTGGCCGCGATCACCTTCCACTACGTTTACACAGAAAACATTTATTTAACGATACTCTTACATTTGCCGTCTTTCCTTAATCCTAAATAAACCGCTTGGATCAGATGAGTCGCTTTGTACCGTAATTCCAAAACCATTTTTTCTAAAACGTTTACCTTTGATGGTCTAAGAATTATTTTTTATATAGAGGGTTTATTTTATAGACTCACTATATTTCCTTCCGTAACTCCTCTAACATTATTAAGCATTTATAGCACGTCTTATATGTTGTAAACGATAAAAGACCATTTATTTTTCACAGATTTCAAGAAGAAAGGGCTTATGTTTTACTTCCCCATTTCTTATGTAAGCATTTATTTCCAAAATTACACAGCTGCTGCTGATTCTCTAATGATTGTGTCTTCCCTTACATTTGTCACCGTCTCTGCTAAATGCTCTATTTGAAAAATAGCTGTTTTTGGCATCGACTTTAGAAGGAAAGATGAAATTGTGGGAAGATTCTTGTATTTAATTTAGAATTATATTTAGATAGATAGATAGGTATACTTTATGGCACACCAAATATCACAAAAGCAGTCAGTGTCAGTCCTTATCGCAGGCTGCGATCTCTCACAGACAACTTTTGAAGTGATCACTTCTTTAGGCACGTTGGGCACTTTTGGGGAAAAAGCACTGAACTCGCGTGACCGTCACGCTCAGTTGCCATATATTGTCATGATGACATATATGTTGCATGATGACATATAGATGTGTGTCTGGGTTGTTCCGATATACAATAAGAGCACTTTTCAGTGTTTGTACTGGGGAAAAATTCGTTCCGTTATAGACTCACAGTATACTGCCGCAGTATCAAGGGAAATATAATTATTACGTCATAAACATTTTTGTACTGTGAGCACTGGAGTTTTCGAGGTAAGCTGCTCTCGGTGCTATCACACTGTCACTTTTATTATGCGATTTGACAATTTGAATAGCACAACTTGAATTAACAATTTATATAGTATACTGGACTGCGTTCCATTATAAACAGTAACCAGTATAACTAACTATAAAGAAACGGCTTCGCAGTATACTGCATTGACGTCATACCTTACAGTGCTCTCAGAGTATATCGGAACACACACTATATGTGTTTTCACTTCTGACGTGCAGGTCTACGACTGACAGATTTTTTTAAAAGACTACTCCCACATTAGGAATATTCCTGAGTCACGAGGGGCTTCACAAAAAATTTAAACAACGGACACAAAGAACACCCAGATGCTGGTGTGGAGGAACGGGTGTCATGTCCCTCCAACACAAAGGGAGGATCCTCCGACCAGGCGAGGTGATCATGCCTGGCGGGCCGCGGCCCAACGGTTGATGTTGGGAAGTTGTATATATACTAATTGGCGCGAGAACTCTCATAGCGCGATTCAGGATTAGTAGGTTGTAGATGTTTCTGTATGTGGAAGTCGCCACACTGGAAAATTATTTGTGGATTCACACAAATTTTTGTCCCTTGTGGGATTTGAACCAACACCACTCGGTGCGGCGTAGTAGCGGCCTCGCTACTACGCCGCACCGAGTGGTGTTGGAAAAATAAAGGTACCAAAGGAAAAATAAAGGTAATATGGATATTTTAATGCTAAACAATCACATTATTTACTAAGTTATATAGGACAAAAAAAACATTTTAAAGATTGAAAAACCACGTATATTTTTAGATAAAATGGAAAAGATATAACATTTTAAAAAATATTTGTTCCCGACAGGGCCTCATTTTACTTGCAATAAATATGTATAACTCACGAAAGGGATAATTCCATAATTAATTATAATCTAGTTATCCCAACGAATATTATAAATGCGAAAGTGAGTTTGTTTGTTTATTGGTTTGTTACGCTTTCCTGCCTTAAGTACTCAACCGGTACAGAAAAGGATTTAGGGTACTTTTGATACTGTTCCCGAGGGTACTTGAATTGATTTACAAAATCTACAATCAAAGCAAAGCCGAGGCCCAACTTTAGCTATTTTAATGAATAATTAAATTTAAGATAAACACCGATATTCTTTTCTGAGGATATACCCGTCATCAATAAATTATGTTTTGTAAAATTGTCTTTCTTTACAAGTACAATTCCCTAAGGCAGCAAGTAGACTATTGTCATATAAACAATTCCGGTATAAATAGTTGATACTGGCTGTCGATATCTACCATGTTTCAACAACAGCACTATCAATTTGCATTTATTAGGCCTTGTACCACAAAAATTATGTCTGGATATTTCATATAGACCTTTATTTTGCATTGTTGTTTGAACTAGAGAGAGAGACACACACATAAAATATTAGTAAATGGAACCAGGACTAAGACGGCCACCAGAGATTTTTGTGTCGTATGGTGTGACTTAGATGGACAAGGTGATTAATAAATATATTAGAAGGAGCCTGAAAGTAGCGCCAGTAGATGAAAGGTTGAGGAGCTACAGATTTTCGTGGTATAGGCCAGACATGTGAGGCGGAGAGATTAGCCAAATGTGGTAAAGAGGTTTTATGTATGGAAATTGACGGATACAAGAGAGAGAGATGATGAAAAAGGTGGATGGACCGCGTGAAAGAGGATATGGCTACAAGGGAGTAAGCAGTAACATGATGAATGATAGAACAGAATGGAAGAAGGAACCACATTACATCGACCCCAAATATTTTTTTTGAAAAAGGTAAGAAGATGAGTCAATAGGCATAGTTCTAAATACACAAAGAGAAGCCTTTGTCAATACTTTATCTGTTTAATAGAAGGTGTCGCCTTTGGAGTTTTACCTTAAACAAGCAAAATACAAAAGGTTAGGCATCAGTAAACCTATGCGTGTCTTTATTAGAAGGCATTAAGGGAATGACTCGACTTGATGAGCCTCTTTGTACCCCCTCTCAACCCCAGTTGAACCCCTCCCAACCCTTTAACCTCACCCAGCTGAATGAACGCGTAACGTTTTAACAAAATTATACGTAAGATGTTGTTCTTTAATTTTGTAGGGCTATAAATGTTTTGGAAAAGTTTTATGTCAGGAAATGTTTTTGTAGTACTGAAGCGTGCTAATGGTTTCTTGTCTGATTATAATCTTTCACGTTGTTACAGTCTGTAGATAAATATATGGCATATAGACATATTTCAGCTACGTCGATTATGAAATTTATGCTCTTATTAAAAAAAAAAAATTATCTCGCCTTAAAGTGAAAGAAAAATGTCGAAAAGATGACTTCGCTCCTGCGAGAACTCTACAGTAATCTACATAATTGTACAGGTACACCAACCTGCTTTAACCAATTTGCTGGACTATGACCTAACCTTTCTTATAGATGGAGATTCACGCAAAGCAGCTTAATTGACGTTGATGTTATTATTGTTAAGTAAATCTACATGATTTACTTCCATAAAGGGTGAGGGGTTATAAGACTAAGGAAGGTTTGTAGTTTAATCATTATAAATTATGTATGTATATATATATATATATATATATATATATATATATCGATTGTATAATACTAAGTATAATACAATCGATTTTATCCCTCCATAGTGCGTGTGCAGAAACTACTAAATAGGATTAAGTGGCTCAGTAAAGGCTCACGAAACTTGTAATCGGTGTTGCTCAGCGAGTAACGCGCCTGTTTCGCTATCAGTCCAAACTCCAAACTTCGTCCAATCCCGCACAGCGATAAATTGAGCTACTGAATTTTTTATCGAACGAACCTCCCGGACTCTCTGAATGGCCTCTACAAAATTGTCCAGAATTCGAGGTATAATAATTATAAGAAGTTTTCAGCAAAGGTAACTTTTATTAGCACTCAGTGAATTTGAAATAGAATTCCTTATGTGGTGATTTCATTCTTAACTGTGTTTGCTACTGAAAGTAAAGTTTCACATTTGGTTCTAGGAATGAAGTAGACGTTTAGAAAGCTTTTATCTGATAATTTTGTTGGAAGTGTAAACATCGGGTTAAGCTATCATTTGTAGAAGGTTGTAAAGACCTTTTGTTTTAGAGCGTGCAAATGTAACCGTTTTGGAAGGAAAGGTCTGCTGGAATTTCCAGACAAATTTAAATATTTAATATTTTGGTAAATACCATAGAAAAGGTGGCAGCAAATAATTACTATATTTCCTCAGTATCCAGTGTCTTATAGCCTGAAAAAAGAGGTGGTACTTTTTGAAGGGCTTATTTGTTGCTCTCGCGTTGTCTGTGCAACACTTCCATATAATTATGTACGTGGGTCACACTGAAAGTTTTTAGAATAGGCTAGTAAGAAAAGCAGCCGATGAAAAATGTGTTTAAATTTCGAATTAGGAACTCTTTGGGAATCTGTAAATGTTTAAAGATTTCATAATGTCATTTATTTTTACAAATTAGGGGCAATTTAATAAGTGTCTATCGTGCATCGAAATGGATTTGGGAAAATTTTCGCCCAATGATTTGAAACGACTTTCGTTTTGGTCTTATTCAACAACAATGTTACGATAGACTTCGATTGGCATTTCATTACGAAGCCCAATCTTACTCTCATCAACTTAGAGGAATTCATTTTATGAACCCTGAATATGCCGTGGCTGCGTTTGAAAAGGTGTGCAAAAGATCCCTAAAGACGAGTAGGCTCACTGCTTTAGTCAATGGTTCCATTGCATGCGCCGGTGCTTAGAAAGGCAGAGACTACTCATTCCGTTTTTATTTTCAAAAAACTTTCGATGTGACCCCGTATATGTATTTTTTAGGTTTTTGAAGTTTTGTTACAAGCTGTTAGGTACGTATATAGTTTACAGTAATAATTTGTCATAAATGTGCTTGTGTACTTCTTATTTGCCTTTTTTCGTCCTGTGGTCCCCTCAGCAGAGCTAACGGTGAAGTGGTATGTCGGAATCGTACCGACTAAAACCACACAGTGGTCCATCACAAGTGGTTCTATTGCAGGGAACTTGTTATTAGCCTCGGAAATATAAAAAAAAATACATTAAAACTTATTTCTCATGTATGATAGACATTCCCTTAATACTTGTAATTATTATTAATATAATGTAATGCACAACTATAAAAATAAAACATGTTTTCCTAACACAAAGTAAATCATGAACTTCAATAAAAAGGAGCACAAGTCGCATTGCAGTATGTATAATAACTCTAGACGTAACAATTATTTAATAGGACATCGCGTGTCACCACACAAATACAAATACATAGTTTATTATGCTAATGGATCATTTCCAATATGAATGCAAATAAAGCCTCCTAAGAAACCATGGTGGTTTGCCTAAATACAAAAGTAAATAAAAGTTATCACACGCTTTTTGCATTTACAACATACACTTTTATGCCAAACGATACGTCGAAGTTGTTGGGAAAGTTTTGAAGTTATTGATGAGTGGGACCAAGATAACTTGGTCCCACTTACGTTATAAAAAAGAGGGTGGAAGGGCAAGCCTTTACAGTTTGTAAACTGATATTCTCCTTTTGGCATTCAAACAGTCACAACAACCGTAGGAATCTGAATTAAGAACAAAGAGAATTCAATACTTTCAGTAGCGGTCCAACTAATTTGTTAATTGGAATACAAACATTACTGTCGAATCAGTTCTGGCATAACCTGATGCTGATTTTTTAATTTATATTTATTTTTATTATTTATAGATATAAATGTGGGATTCAAACAAATTCAAAGTCATTTATTCAATTAAGACACTAAGTGACATTTATGAACGTTAAATTGAAGCTAAAGTTAAAATCATAGATCGGCGCAAACAGACGCCACAGCATGTACTGGATTGTCGAGGTAAATAAGGTGAAAACACCAAAATCTACTGCCTGCTTGTGTCGATCTATAACTTCCAGTTTCCAAAATGCGTAGAGCCTTATGAGAAGAATACTGGCAAAGAAACTCATGCCCACTCTTTTTAAACGTCAGATCTTCAGGTACAATAGTGTTAGTGTTACATGAAAGGTAAACAGGATGCAAGCTGATGCCACCTGAATTTCATTTTATTGAAATGCTCCAAAAGCTAATGTACTAAAAAATAAAAATCACTCAGTGATACCGTTGAAGGTTTGAACCTATTAAACATAGAAATCATTCAAGGCGCACATCTACCTTCATTCAGTTACAAAATCTACTGTTAAAAATAATTCGTGACTGGATTAAGAGGCTAGAGTTGCAGTTGATCGAACCAAAATTATAGTATAGGCTAAAGCATCGCTGACTAAGCCGGCCAGTCACCCCAAACAGCACCCGTTCACGAGTATGACGCCTGAACCAGCCATCATCTCCTTCGCCATATCAGAGGGAAAGAAATGACCCGCCCCATGACGACGCCGCAAGCAATGACATTTTAGTGAGCATGACGAACCATAGTCGAGATACTGATAAAAATCACTATTAATCAAATTACCATAATAATCGTCACGCATTACTTTCAACTGACAATGGTTTGTTAATAGTTTAGCTTAATTATAAGACAAAGAAGTTTGTGTGTATGTATCTAATGACACCTTAAGCCCAAGACTGTTTGTCGTTTAGATAATCGTTGATCGTATAGTAGGATTTCCTAATAAGGTGATTTTTTACAGTTTGCTTGAATTTATCTACAGGAAGTTCGATTACATGTATAGGAATTTTATTATAAAAACGTATACCAAGACCTTCGAACGAGATGTGTACTTTATGTAAGCGATGATAGTACCAACGAGTTTAGACTTGTTTCTTGTAATTATATTGTGTATATCACTGTTTTTCTCGTAGTCAATAATGTTGTGCCTAACAAACATAATATTTCCAAATTTATACTGTGATGCAACAGCTAAAATACCTATATCCTTAAACAACTCTCAAAGAGAGACTCTAGCACCTAAATTGTATATGGAGCGGATGGCTCGTTTTTGGAGAATAAAAATCGTTTCAACATCAGCCGCCTTGCCCCAAAGTAGTATACCATAGGACATGACGGTGTGAAAGTAGCTAAAATCAACTATCCTAGCTATGTCCGTATCAGAGAGCTGACGTACCTTCCATACTGCATAAGCTGCCGAACTAAGCCTACCTGCAAGGCTGTCTATCTGGGCTCCCCATTATAGTTTACTGTCTAATGTAATTCCTAAGAATACTGTTGAGTCTAAAATACTTAACATTTCATTATTTAGAGTTAAATTAGTACCTAGCTGTCTTACATTTGGCATAGTAAATCTCACACACTTTGTTTTATTTGAATTTTGGACTTTAAAAATAAGTGACGTATCATCAGCAAATAGAACTATATCACAGAGATCTTTTAAATAATAAGGTAAATCGTTTATATATATGCGGAAAAGTAGAGGACCTAGTATAGAGCCCTGAGGAACGCCCATAGTAACCGGTAATCCAGAAGACCTCGCACCATTGACATCTACATGTTGAATTCTATCTTTCAAGTAGGAAACAATTAGTTCTAAAGCAATACCATTAACACCATAATGTTTAAGTTTAAGAAAAAGCGTGTTATGTTCTACACAGTCAAAAGCTTTTAAGAGATCGCAAAATACACCTATCGCATCTTGCGAATTCTCCCATGCATTAAATATATGTCTCAAAAGAGTTGCACCAGCATCAATTACTGAACGACCCTAGGTAAAGGATATATCAGAACTTTTCCTTTTCGCGGTGTTTCAAAGTTGCATTATCAGCAAAACAACAGGTTGAAAAGGACAGAAACACATAGAACGATAACCTTAATGTTTGAATGTGAAACTAGCTTATACTCTACTTGAAATTGTCACAATATAGGCTCAAAAAAGTTACAATGTAAATCTTCATATTTATTCACAAATTTAATGATTTTCAGATTAATTTTACTAAATGTAAATCACAGCTTATGCTTCATGAATTTCCGTTCAGGTAACAGTTAGTTTACGGTACTATAAATAAAAACTGACTAAAGAGGAAAGGAAAATAAAAAGTAAATACAAACAAGCACATTAATTATTTCGTAAAATTAAATGACGGCAGCGGAATGCGCGGCGGTGGCGACGCGACGTGTCCCTTTTGCCCAAATGTTATTGATTCATTTTGTTTGTATGTTTATTTGGGTTACTAAAAAGTGCATTAGTAAGAGTTTAGTTCTGCTAACAACTTTATTTTTTAACTAGCAGACCCGCGCAACTGCGTCAGTGTTTTATTTCATCATAATGTTTCCCCTTTTTTGTAACATTTTTCATTGATGCTCCGCTCCTATTGGTTGTAGCGTGATGTTATATGGCCTATAGCCTTCCTCGAGAAATGGGTTATCTAACACTTAAATAATTGTTCAGTTTGACCTAGTTGTTTCTGAGATATTACGCGTTCAACCGAACAAACAAACAAACTCTTCAGCTTTATAATTTTATTTTTTTAATAAAGTTTTAAATTTAATTTTTTGTGGCTAAAATAAAATAATTAATAGCTACTTACTTAAAACACTTATTATCTAACTTACTTAATATGTAACATAATAAATAACCTACTTTAACTATTCATTGTCATTAGTTATAAATATTTTATTAATTTTACGACAAATAAAAACATTATCAATTGTCAATATCACTTATGTAATACGATACTAAATCAGGTTGGCTCCTTGCGGAACCGCGGATTAGACTTAGACTCTAAGCTACATTTAGATTCAAAAATCATCTACAAAGCACTACAAATGTATGGCTTTGTCATGAGCTCTAGTAAATACTTTAATCGACTCACTACCTATATTCCCCTTTTTAACACACTCATAAGGCCTCATGTAGAATATTCAACCTCGATTTGGAACCCTCTTTACATTAAATATAAAGACTCTTTAGAGAAAGTGCAGAAATTCTTTTATCGATCAATGCATTTCAGATGTTATAATTGCTATCCATCATATATACAACTTGTTAATAAATACAACATTCTTACACTGCAGCAGAGACATTTACTTTTGGGAGCAGTAATTTATCTATTTACAACGAGTGTCATAACAAGTACGATTGCATTGATCTCACTAATAAACTGTGTTATAGTGTACTGCGCAGAGCGGGTCGCCTGTTTAGCACTACTATGTGCCTAAGTAACGCCGGACAATATACCCTTTATATGCTAGCTGGTCTATGCTGGTCAATGCTTATAACAATCACTTCGAAAACATTGACTTTTTGCACTGTCCGCTCCTAAATTTAGGAGTGCCATTGTAAATGTATTAAGATGTATATAAATAAGACACGCATTTTCAATACTTTGTTTGTATAACGTGGATAAATAAGTTGGTTGTGCATTAATTGCTATATTATTATTTATACTGTTGTCAAGCCCAGTTCAAGAAAAAGGAACTGGCGACGCAGCAGCCGTGCTATATTACACGAACCATTATGAGCCACGTATGACCGTTTAATAACTAATAATCTGTTTCACATAAGTACTTAAATTTTTGTGTATTTATTAAAACCCCTTAGATTAACTAAAACCTTCAAAATTCAAAATTTCATAAATATAGCTTAAACAGTCATCGAGATGTTTATCGTTTAAAAATCGGCATTTTTATCACTGACTGACATATTTATCAAAAACCTAACAGACTTCCCGATGACCTAGAAAGATGAAACTTAGCGTCCATTTGGGGTTTGTTTGTATGCAGAGGTAAAAATCAGAAAACAGTGGATTTTTATGATTTAAAAATATTTTCTAAACAATTACTTTTTATTAATACCTAGCCCCTTGCAAAATTATAAGAGCATTTTTTTTTTTGCGGGACAATAGGTAATAGTAGGTAATGCACAAAAACTCTACAACGTAAACGTAGGAAAAATGTTAATTTTACATATCGCTTTTGGATGAATAATAATAATTTCTTTACAAAAAATGATGATGTCCCATTAAAAACATAAATGTAAAAATGGGAGCCAAGTTTTGTAGATAATCTTGAAGATTTGACTTGGCTAGTTTTAACAGCGTACCAACCTTTTAGAAGCGTAAGATATGTTGATAAATATATAAATATAGTACTATGTAGTAATTTGCATATAAAGTAAAGAAGAAACTTGTGCAGCCAAACATAATAAAACTAGCTAATTCAAATTTTCAAGATTATCTACAGGAACTTGGGAACCATTTGGATCTCAATTCTTTTGTTGGCATTGTCGATAACCACGTATATTCTTAATATTGAACTTGGCTCCCATTTTTACATTTATGTTTTTGATGGGATGTAGTTTTACAGCATCATAAAAATTTACTGTCCTTTTAACAAAGGATGGTCGTGCACCGGATCTGAAGAGAATACCGGTGAGAAAGAAGCGTGTAGAAACCCATTTCTAGATGATGCTCGTCAGAGCCAAGATACGAATAAATACGAGTTTGTTCCAGCTAGATAGGCTTTAAAAGCGGTGGAAGAATTCTGCACCCGAAACAGATTCTTATTATTTATATACTAAAAGAAAGATAAAAATCTTTTTAACAAAAAATTAAACCGACGAAAAGAACTAAACACCAAAAAATAAATAAACCTTAAGTCTTAAGTATTGAGCTTATTTCCATAAACTATCAAATTTTATATAAATTTATTTTGAGTCGGCGCCAAACAACAAACTGATTAATTACCTACGTAGAGCCATGTCCATTTCTACGTAGGTACATATAAAATTCTGATAATTAATCAGTTTGTTGTTTGGCACCGACTCAAAATAAGTTTATATAAAATTTTTATAAATTTTTTTGCTTTCTAGTTCTTTTCGTCGGTTTAATTTTTTGTTAAAAAGATTTTTATTTTATGATTTTTTTTCATCATCAGCTCAGCTACATGATGTGATGATTTCTAAATGCAAATAATAATAACTCCACACATCTCACACACGGCCGTCTGATCCCAAACTAGGCAGAGCCTGTACTATGGTAACCAGACTGCTAATAAACATACTTATATATTTCTAAATACATACATATTATAGATAAATTACACCCAGACACAGAACAAATGATCGTGCTCATCACACAATTATTTGTCCTAGGTGGGAATCGAACCCACGACCTCTGGCTTAGCAGTCAGGGTCACTAACCACTAGACCAACAGGCCAGTCTTCCTGAATAATGAAAAATTCCTGATAAAGTAATGAAAAGTAAACAAAAACACTATTCGTTTCTATAATTTTCGAGGGTTCCTCTCATTTTTATCAGGATCCCATCATCAGATCCTGACTTCCTTCACATGGGACCACCCTTGAGGTATACCCTATCTAACGAAAAAAAAAATCAAAATCGGTTCATAAATAATGGAGTGAGGGCTGAACAGACATAAAAAAAACAAAATATTATACGGTCGAACTGAGAACCGAAGAGAGTTAAAAATTGAAACGGTTGTTTCAGTGCCTGGTAGTCTGTAACGAATGCAGACTCAAGTTAACTTACAATAAATTAAAAAAGACTCAGTAACTTTTAAGGCTTATAGACTGTAAGCAAAAGTTACTAATTAGGCGAGAGAAAGTGCTAGATAATTTTCTCTTTTCACCGTTTATGTTGAAGAATGAAAATAAAATGAAAATGAATTTAATTAAAAGAAACCTAACTTTTAGACGAATAACAACACAAACAAGAAAATAGGTACCTATTCTATTTACTAAAAATAACGTTTCAATGTTAATGAAGTACAACATTCTTGTAACTTTAAATCTAAACCTTTAGGTAGTTATTGTTTAAAATGAATAAAACACTCGAGTGGCCATGGGACTGGACAGTTTTTATTTGCTTATAAAGCTAAAGGAGCATTTTATTGTTTGTCGGACTTCAACTTCAACACTTTTTTGTATTTTTGACAATGACGACTTGATTATGAAAAGGTTTAATATTTTTCATGATATTGGAAACTGGACGCATCATCCCTAAAGAAAGGTTCTATGATTCTATACATCATAAATCTTTGGTCTCTTCTTCCACTAATTGTTTCCTTGCGGCCTATGAAAAATTATACTTTATGTTGTATTATGAATTTTGTCGTAATCCTAAGTTTTCATTACAAATTAGTTTAAAACAAACTTATAAGGACCATAGTTTATCATAGTTTGTCTACAAATAAGTTTATAACAAACTTATAAGGACCATAGTTTATCATAGTTTGTCTACAAATAAGTTTATAACAAACTTATAAGGACCATAGTTTATCATAGTTTGTCTACAAATAAGTTTATAACAAACTTATAAGGACCATAGTTTATCATAGTTTGTCTACAAATAAGTTTATAACAAACTTATAAGGACCATAGTTTATCATAGTTTGTCTACAAATAAGTTTATAACAAACTTATAAGGACCATAGTTTATCATAGTTTGTCTACAAATAATTAAATTTGGTAAGCAGATGCTCAAATCATACAACGCCATTAAGTCTGTTCTTCACTAATCCTTTAAAGTTTTTAAAGTGTGTTTAAATTTTTTTCTTCGTTCGTAAATTCGTTTCTTCATTACCGTAATTAGTATTATCCGTTTAAAGAATACGGAACAAATACATCTTAAAAAATAAATTATAGTTTAGAAAAAGCAAAAAACAAGCTTTAATAGCGAACCAAGTTAAAAAGATTCCACTAACCACCTCCTGCGTCCATCACGAGATTATCGTTACTAAGCCCCATCTGTTGGACTCGTCACAACGAATCATATGAGCCCAAACCGGAGGAGTTTACTAGTACCCACTAAACGGTTCAACTATCCACCTCCTGGCTCCATCATAAGATCAGTTCCAAGAAGCCAAATTATAATATTGCCATATGAACTAAATATGCACCAAGTTTCATTTCGATTCGACAATCAAAAATAGGTTAAAATTTACTTCTGAAATTTGTTTACATATATTTAGTTAGAAACGCGAACAGCCAAAACATCGACCTGGACTACCTGTGGACCCATCAGTTGTTTAAATTCTTAATCTACTGCTGAAGCCATCTACCGGAACATTGTTTCGTAAATCCTAAGGGGACTGTGAGATTAGAACGAGCATGCGACTAATATATTTATCTTGTTTAGATACTTTAACTTAAAAATGACGATCATTGATAATATTGGTGGCGTAAAATTAAAAAAAAAGACCTCAAAATGTGGCTGTTAAAATTACAATTCACCGAAAACTAGAATCCTTAAAAGCTAAAATACTTACATAAGTAAACAATCTAGTTTTTATTCACTCTTCTAGCATACAATTTAATGTATTTCTCTGGACGAAGTAATTAGAGTCATTAAAAGACTCTTAAAAAGTTAAACAGCCATAAAAACTTTTCTTTTATCTGTTTTTATTTATAAATATTTCTGTTTGCTAAAGAGAACTTACTCGTATCTTCAAAGTTATCGCGGAGAGGGCAGTTGAATGTTTACAAAATAAGACATTCTAATAATCAGGAAACGAAAACTGTGGACTTACTGACCTTGTACTTGATTATATTGTTTCGTTATTCTGAATTATTTCCTTCAAAATAAAAAGGACGTGAACCGCGCTCGACAATGTCAAGGTGACCTTTTTATTGCAAGTTTGTAGCCCACTCACTTACTTATGTCACGTTGAAATTGTCAAATTGTTAAAATGCACACTTTTTAGCACGCAAATTATTAAAATTAAATGAATGCTCTGGTATTTCTAACAATATTTTTTTTTACTGTTCTGTTCGGATGCCCTAATGGCCCGGCCCTACATAGAGGGCTTATATATTGTGGAAGTACTTACTAGGGTGCAAGGTATTCCCCCTTTTGAATCTGCCGAGCTTGAGTAAATCCCAAAATCCCTTATTGGGCTCCCCTATTATTACTCGAAACGGTTAGAAAAGTTCCAAATAAGAAACGATTTTTGGGATACATTGCTTAGTACTACTCTTTTATTATGTGTGCTTCTAATAATAAACATTGATTTCTGATCTAACATTGTAAGCTACAAAAAAAAAGGATTTTGAATTTTTGGTTTTTTTTTTCTTAAAACACATAATGTAGGTGCACGTTTCTTCTTTTTTAATTTTTTTTGCTGACATTTTCAGAAAAATCTCGACATTCCATCAATATCCTGGGTATTAAATACCTAAAGTTTCATTTATTTCGGCCTTCTCTTGTACCAAAGATTACCTTCATCGGACAACTTTCAAGTTTAACATTTCAGTTTCAAAATAAAATTTCTGTATTAAAAGATTGACAGACACGTCAAACTTATAACACCCTTCTTTTTTCGTCGGGGGTTAAAAAGTAGCTTTAATGTAGATTTTTTCAAAGACACTGGGCAAACAAATGATGTGTACCACTCAACATTAACTGTCTTTTGTTCTTTAAGTGGGATCGTGCAGACAGGCCCCGTCCGGGAGAATAAAAACGCAATAATTTTTTCAAAGACACTGGGCAAACAAATGATGTGTACCACTCAACATTAACTGTCTTTTGTTCTTTAAGTGGGATCGTGCAGACAGGCCCCGTCCGGGAGAATAAAAACGCAATAATTTTTTGCCTACGTTTCTCGCCTGCCTCAATTTTGTTGGTTTGCTGTCACCTTCGAACACCTCATACACAGCATTTTAACGTCCATGATAGTACATTAACAAGATTTTTTTACATCAATCAACACGAGGCCGTTTTTGTTCTGTGGTGAGTTCATGAGGAATCCAGCGGCAACCAAGTTTTCTAACTTTTACATGTTGATGTAAGATTTTTTGAATTTGGCTCATACCAATCCCCAAATGTCCTCGAAACTCCTTACAGGTGATACACCGGTTTTCTTCTATTAGTTGCTTGACAGTAGCCACATTTTCCTCAGTGATCGTAGTTGAGGGCCGACCTTCACGAATTTTATCATGGAGAGAAACACGACCACAATCAAATTCTGTGTACCAATGCCTTACGGTGCTCAAATGAGGTGCTTTTCTCCCTCATTTTGAAGACGAGCAGTGCAGTCTTGCGGTCAGTGAACTTTTAAAATCATAAAATCATCATCACCCTAAAATCATTTCGCGTTAATTCCATTTTTGCTACGGACAATGAACTTCAACTTGTGATAAAAAACAATTGACACGCGATTTCCCGCCAATTTCATTTTAAAGAATGATTGAGTTTCTTATGTTTAAAAAATATAACATTCGAAATTCAAACATTTATGAGCGGCCAGGAGTGCAGAGCTTTCAGTGTGCTCTATGTATACTAGCCAGGTGAAGGTCGGCCACACCAAACCAAACACCGTAAAGATGCTGTAATAGTGCCATGTACAATGTCCTTGTACATACTAACATCGAAATTTACTGTTTGCGTTTGCGTAAATAGCGACCGCACGTCCGTGACATCTCAATTAATTCTCATTTGGCCCATCCTTTTTGTGAGTTGGTTTAAGTGACCTCCATTATTATAAAATTACTAGTTGTTGCCCGCGACTTCGTTCGCGTAAAAATTTTGGTGAAATCTATCCCATGGAAACCTTATTTGTTTCCGGGATAATACCTAGCCTATGTGCTATTCCTTACTATAATCTATTTCTGTTCCAAATTTATTCCAGATCCGTTAAGCCGTTTTTGCGTGAAAGAGGAACAAACTTTCATCCATCCATCCATCCTCACAAAATTTCGCTTTTAAAATGTTAGTGAGATAATGTATGGTCTAACTTAAATGTTGTTGCTGTAATGACGTTTTCTTTTGTACGCTGTCACGCTTATGTTTCAATGAGGTGTACATATTTTTTTGTATAAACTTATTAACATTGTATCACTCTTGATAAGAAAAGTAAAATTTATCATTTGAAGATATTTTTTTTTTGTATCTATCCAGGTATCCCTCGTTACAGTAAGTTTTTTTTTTTAATACAATAAATTACTATTCAACAGGTAGGTATCTTAATATAAATAAAAACCGGCCAAGTGCGAGTCGGACACGCGCACCGAGGGTTCCGTTAATTATTTTTATTATATGATGTAACTGAACATTTACGGTACTTTATCTGTGCTATAAGACGTTGCTTCATACCAAATTTCAAGATTCTAAGTACACGGGAACTGACAGACAGACCTTTGGACGGACGGACAACAAAGTGATCCTATAAGATTCCCTTTTTTCCTTTTGAGGTACGGAACCCTAAAAATGAAATCTGTAAGCACTAGTAGAAACAATTGAATTACATTTTTATGCAAGCAGCGAATCGTACAATGTTTAAGATATGAAAGCGTGTTCTCCAATTTCATGTCGCTAGTGAGTGAATGTGCATTTTAAAATCCATCGATATTCTAGCTATCTCCGGTGTTATTGTCCGATATTAGTAACTGAGAATTGAATATTTAACTGCATAAAACCACTTCCGAAAAAGGATTCGACTCATATTTGACAATATTACATACATAGGTCATATAGACCTATGTACCGACTGGCTTGATTGTCTAGTGGTTAGTGATCCTGACTGCTGAGAATAATTGTGTGATGAGCATGATCATTTGTTCTGTGTCTGGGTGTAATTAGTCTATAATATGTTTGTATATATAAATATATAAGTATGTTTATCAGCAGTTTGGTTACCATAGTACAGGTTCTGCCTAGTTTGGGATCAGACAGCCGTGTGTGAGATGTGTGAAGATATTATTATTATTATAGGTATATGTATAGTTACTCTATATAATACACACAAACATACACTCACGCTTGTATCCCCAAAGGGGCAGGCAGAGGCTTATTAAACACCCATATATAGCCAACCGTAAATTGGTCCCACTCAAGCAATAGAGAGTAAGCCTATTGCCGTAAGCAAACCAGATACAATAACATTGTGATTTGAAGTCATATCCATAAACTCTAAGCAATATTTAAAAAAAAAAACAAATTTAGAGGCAAGGAACCGTTCGTTCGATTTTAAATAAATTTTCCAAATGAAAATGGCGCGCCTGTCTCGTTTTGACGTTTTGTAATTATTTTGCATAACTTAAAACGTCGCTTAACTAAGCAACAATCTTTCAAGGAAATGAGCAGTGCACTGAGGGACACTTGTCTATCTATAAGGACCATAGAATGATGGTATAATTCAATTTTAACTTGATGCAAGGTCCGGCTGGCCGATAGAAGGGACTACGAATAAGAACTTTGGAACTGTACGAAAATTATTGGAAAGAAGGAGGATTGGAAGACGGGCGTGTAACATTTCGACAGATCGAGGAAACCCTCAAGTTAAGTGTAAGTTCATCAGATTCTTCACGACCATTGGTAAAAGTAAGTAAAGAAAGTATGGAAACTTTGTTCACTCTGTGTTCCGCACTTGATGACAGATGCGCTTTAAATATACGTTAAAACAGAACTGCTAGCTGTGAGACAACAAGTCTTCATTGGATCTCAAGTGCGAAAAACAAGGCTCGGCACGAACCTAGAAACAAAAGAGCTTATATATGCGCGCGCGAGAAATTCACATGTAATTGAATGGTGCAGCCTGTCGACGCAATGTCGAATATATTTAATTTAGTTATTTTTAAGGTTCATTTACTATTAATGTGACTTTCCAAACCAATAAAAGGACGCAAGTTTTCGAGCGAGGAGGCGCATATAAAAGTTTTTGAGATCATATGCGCCTGTGTTCCAAAGGGTTACTGGATCAATATGTAAAGCACCTGATTTACACGTATAAAAACCTGTATTAATGCCAGTGGAGATTACTTAGAAAAAAAAAACTCATAAATAACGACAATAGCGCTCTAGTATCTCAAACATCGCGAATTTATTCATTAAGAAGAAAATAAGGTTTTTGTACCGATTTTCTTCGAATTAAGTTATTACCAATGAATACGAGTATGTAACAATAATCGTAACAATACTCTATATTGCAACCATTGTTATTTGTGGTGAAGTACCTTTTCATCAGATTTGATGAATTTATTCTCATTTCACAACACATTTTACAAAAATAAAAACATAATATATAACAAGTATTGTATTTAATTGCTTTCCATCACAATAATTTCAGAAATAATTGATATTAAGGATCACATACTAATTTAAACTTAGAACATTTAAACCTAGTTTAAAGCTAGGCTTAAAGATAAATGTTATCTAAGCCTAGTAAGCTAAGACACTTGAAAACTATTGTAATATTTAGTTTAAGCACTTTCTTAGGCAGGATTAACTAAGTGTGCCCGAGACTTGGATCTAGTTGTGGAATCCAGCAATTTACTTTAACGTACAAATTGCACAATTCATTCAAGCTTATATAGTTTTAAGGTAACTTAATATTAGTTTAAAACCAGTAACAATAAGATTGGGGACTTTATATTTAGAATGTACAAGATACATAATACCAAAGCGATTAAAGACTTTTTTCTGAATTATATTTTTTGGCTATTACCGTTAAGAATATTTGGATGATTATAGTAAAAGTGTAGATAACAGATATATTATATTGCTGATATTAATTAAAAGTGAACAAGTCAAAGACGCACTGCAAACCGCAAACTGCAAGCGATACTATAGGTTTTCTATGAATTACTTAGAAAATGAGGTAACGTTACATTTCTTAGCATGAATACATATACTAATATCACGCTACTCCATCCAATTTCATCGCGCATCAGTATGTAAGTGCGTGACACGAGAGATCTTTTCTACGCTTAGGGTCTTTACTACGAACGGTCATGGTATATATTTTTGTTGTTCGCACCTAGCAGCCTTTCTATACGAACGTTACGGTATTTAAAATAAAATTATTCATCTATAAATTAAAGCTAAATCAAATAATATAATAACAAATAAACAAAAAAAAATATGAATCGATTTTGATGATTATTTTTTTGTTTGGTACGTCATACTTCAGAGGTCTATGGAACCCGCTATATATTTTATCGAAATTGACTATGCGCGTTTTGAAAAAAATTAAGATAAATCTCCTAAAATGTCTCCTTCTATAAATGACTATTTTGTTTTTAATAAACAATGTATCACTCTGACATTCTAAGAACAAAATGCAACTTTTTGTACGTAATTTATTGAGTAAGTTACTCTCAGTCAATATAGTTCTATTTATTACATAAACTCATTCAAATAAATGTACAGGCGTAAGCAGTGTATAGAACTATAAACCTTGTCAGAATATACAGGTAAGTTCAGTAGGTATAGGTATTTTCTAGACAATTTTTATCTTTAAGAATGCAAGTTTTTTATTATGGTATAGGGGCAAACGAGCAGACGGGTCACCTGATGGTGAGTGACTACCATCGCCCATGGACACCTGCAACTCAAGAGTCACAAGTGCGTTGCCGGCGTTTAAGGTTGGGGAGTACGCTATTTTCTTGAAGGTTTAAAGGTTGTATCGGTCTGGCCTAGTGGTTAGTGACCCTGACTGCTATGCTACAGGTCGTGGGTTCGATTCCCACCTGAGTCTGGGTGTTCTTTGTGTCCGTTGTTTGTATATTTGTAAAGTCCCCCGCGACATAGGAGTAATTCCTAATGCGGGAGTTGTCTTTTATAAAAAGAAAAAAAAAATCTATCACTAGTCCTATGCATAGCTAATATAAACTAAAGAATACGATAAGTAAGTATTTTGTGATTTGCTGAAAGCATCAAAAACTAAATATTGATTAAAACAAATGAATATTTTCAGTAATCTCTTTGGTACACATAGGTAATCAGTTACAATTTGCATCAGGCGTCGGAGGACGTTATTTCAAAAACGTAACAAAAGTTATTTTAAAACTTACAACCGTCCTCGCCCTTAACTTAAATGGATGTTGCCCCATTTTAGATCAATTCTTGATGCTGTATCATTCCCATAAATCCACCTGCCGTGCCTTCAACGTAGGGGCATCTAAAATAATTTATTCCCATGGTTTTAGAACAGGGAAATAAATTTTCTGGATGGAACTCGCTGTGCTACAGTGCTATATCTACTACTATTCAAGAACGTTTTAAATTGCGTTGCTTTTGACACCGTTTACTGTATTTTAGAACACTATTTCTGTTGGAGTCAACGAAACACGAAATAAATCAATGTATTTCATTCAAATTTATTTCCCTACAATTTACCAAAAGGAGTTTAATCAGAAACGCAAAAATACGAACCAATAAAACTACAAAGTAGAGCTCCTATAAAAACCCGTAGGAACACTCACAAAGGTCCCTGAAAGGGATTTATGTTTCCAACTTAAAACAAACCTGCTCCAGAATAGTTGTTTATCCCTGAACGGGTCCCTGAGATCGTAACGTGTTGGATAGGAACTTGCAAAAAAATAATAATATTTCAAGCAATTTAAGATTTTTTTGAAAATATTAAACATATTTTATTAACTTAGCTTAACTTCGCAGATTTCTTGAATTAAGACTGCAAAACGATTATTAATAATTTGATGTTGGTTTTCTTTGTGCTTCCACAAAAAAAAAAAAAAACTTGGGTTTTCATGGAGGTTTGTATGCTCTGGAAAGTACTGTATATTTTTTCTAATATAATTAGTTAAGGACATCTATATCATACTAATAGTATAAATATATACTAGTATTTTAAATGCGAAACTCTATCTGTCTGTTACGCTTGCGCGCCTAATCCGATAAACCAATTTTAATGAATTTTGGTATAGAGATAAACAAAACCTTGGAGAAGGACTTGACTTATTGTCGCGAAAATAAACCTTGAAGGTAGCAACATAGGCATTCAAAGTTTGTATGGGAGACCAATCATTTGTCACGTTTAGGGATATAAAAATCTATGCTTTTTGGTAAGAAATAAAGAATGTCTATGTTTTTGATAATTCAAGGTAAAATAAGGTTGATTATTTTTAATGAAAGCTATTTTATACGTACATATGAAGTATTCATTCTACGCACACGAAGTCACGGGTAGCGGCTAGTTATAGTTAAAATGCATACGTACTATTGAGGAAATGAGTCGCATATGACATGCGAATAAGGTGGAACATATTGGTAAAAAAGGATTTTAATCTGAAACCTTTTGTTTTAAAAATATCGGCAACAAAATGCTCAGCAAGAAAAAAATAAGTGCCTTTCCGGAATATTTTAATCCTGAATAATGTTTACTAAAATATGAAATATATCACATTCCCTTTTTATGGTTAGTAATAATATATTAAATTAGTTTTCCAAACTTAACAGGAGTAATTAAGTACTTTAATGAACTATTAGAACCTTTCCATTTTAACGTGTAGGTGTGACTCAATTTGGTCTATACGAAGTTTATAATTATTAAATATAGATGTTATTATTTATTAAGCTTAAATGTTTAAAAATTTGAGTCATAATAAGGTAGCTACATTTAGATTTAAATGTAAACCCTTATATGGAAGTCGTGGTGACATCCACATCCATCGAAAACATACTTCAACGTAACTACTAATCCTGCATCGCGCAATGAAAGTCTTCGCACCGATTATGATTACAACTTCCCAACATCAACCGTCGGGCAGCGGCCCACCAGGCATTAGCACCTCGCCTGGTCGGAGGATCCTGCCTTTGTGCTGGAGACACACGATCGTCCACAAAGGATTACTTTAGTTTATAGGTTTAAGGCATCAATAAACAAGACAATAAAAAGAGAGTAGTGCATATAATTTTAGTATGTGAATTAAAGCATTCAAACGACTGACATGTCATGTTAATTCTGATTGAGATTGTTTTACAAATAAGATGTTTTTTAATAACAGGAAACCAATACATTTGAAATATTTGAATAGTGGTTGTACTAAGAGTTTTGGAAAAGGAAACTTAACATTTGACCGTCTCGAATCCCTAACTCATGTTACTGAAAAGAAATATTTTTGTTCAAAAGAAATGTAAATTATTATAAGGTACTATATCAATAATTTAATAGTGGGATAGTCATAAAATTATATAGTGGAAATATCTAATCAATGAGCAAATACCGCTTTTTACAATTGTACAAAAATAAAATACACAAATCGTTAGTATTTTAAGCACTTTATAACTTACTAGCAGCGCCCCGCGGTTTTACCCACGTAAGTCCCGGTACCGTGAGAATATCGGGATAAAATACCTATGTGTTAATCTAGGTTTCCAGCTATCTACATACAAAGTCTTATCGCAATCGAATCAGTAGTTTTTGCGTGAAAAAGTAACAAACATCCATACATTCATACATCCACACATCCATACATCCTTGCAAACGTTCACGTTTATAATATTAGTAGCATAGTAAGTTTCTTACTGCGACCTGTTTTAATGAACCTTTTTTCAGAAGTTTATATTCAGATAACTTTACTAACCTGACAAAAACACGTTCCGCTACACACGGGTGCTTACATATATTAACTGTCGCAACCGTAGAGGCATGACTTTTTCATTGCCACCACTATCCCACCGTCCCAAGAAGTTTTGGTCACACTACTTACCACTAGAACAAAACTAGCAATACAACATAACCCCTCTATAGATAAGAGGTACAAAGACATGATTAAAGTTAAAACAGGTTTTTTAAATCCTTTTTAGTAAACAACAAAGAAAAGGATAAACCAGTACATAATACACTAAACTGGATACCTATTTACAATGTTTTTTTTTTATTAAGTTACAGGTATAAACAGATCGATAAGGCTGGGTACCGATTGAAGATAGAATACTCGTATGCCCGGCTCCATCCTTTTGCGAGGATGACATTTCGGCCGAAAATTTCGGCCCGCAGCTGAACCGGGAGAAGGAGCTCCATGCTCATCCAATGGAGGTATAAAAAGGGTTTTACGACTTTCGTAATTTCACATTTGTTTTTGTTACCTTACAAAATATTATTATTCATTCAGACACAAGAGTCGTCGAATTATGATGTGGTTGGTATCGATTCAATATTTAAATTTAAAATCGCTACGTTTACTTGTGACGTGCTAATATCTATGAGATAGTAGTTTTATATGGCAAGTATTTCAAAATATTTTTGTTACGAACTAATAAGCAAATGGTGAAATTGAAACTTCAGCCGCATTAAAGACTAGCTGCGCTCCGCGGTTTCAAACGCGTAGGTTTTGATGCCATGGGAATATCGGGATAAAAGGTAACCTATGAGTTTATCCAGATCTCCAGGTATCTACATACCAAGGTTCATCGCAATCTGTTAAGAAGTTTTTGCGTCAAAGGGTAACAAACATCCATACATCCTCACAAACTTTCACGTTTATAATATTAGTCGGATTTACAATAAAAATAACTGTCAGTCGTAGGACTGCACGTCAGAAGTAAAAACATAACTGACATATTTATATTCAAATCCACACACATACATCTGTGTAACTGTATCTGAGCGTGACGGTCACGAGGGGTTCAGTGCTTTTTCCCCATACCAAAAGTGCCCAACGTACCTAAAGAAGTTTTCACTTTAAAAATGAACTTTGAAACTAAGTGGCCGCCCAGAGCTCGCTTATTCAGTATAATAATGCTACTATGTATGTATGTATGCACACGCCGTAATGTGACTATTATTTGTTTTTTTTTAAAGACAACTCCCGCATTAGGAATTACTCCTGTGTCGCGGGGGACTTTACAAACATTTAAACAACGGACACAAAGAACATCCAGACTCAGATGGGAATCGAACCCACGACCTATGGCATAGCATTCAGGGTCACTAACCACTAGACCAACAGGCTAGTCGTTATTTAACAACGCATATATTATTTCAAATTCTTTTATTTTCCGTTCTTACCGACAGCTGAAGTGGATTATACAGTGCTTTTTACGTTTGAAGACATACGTCTTCTACCAAAATTACGTCACTTAAGGTTATTACATGGGACAACAGTCTCAAAACCATTGATATAAACTATGAAAATCACTAACTAACAGCAACTGCCAAGTTGTTCGTACCTCTGTTTGCACTCAAGTGGAGTTCTCATCTTATTTCTACCCTTTTATAATCCCACTATTCGTTAATATTTATCAATTCACCAATAGTATGGCGTTACCGGCATAACCAGTCAAAATAATGTCTATTAACTTATTTTTATTAAATAGTGAACTGTGTTATCATCTATTATAGTTTGTCCCTATTTTTAATAAAATAAATAAGAGTTTTTAATGTGGCGACAACATTACTATCACAACAGTTAGTATTTATTAATCTTATTAAGATAACTTGCTTTAGCCCTCACATAACCAATTTGTGGCTCTATTGTTTTAATCAAATAATGTTCAGAGGTTATCAGCAATATCTTCATAATGACGGTTGTAAAGTTTATGTGCGGTATCTTGGACCACAAGGGGATGGAAATCACAAGTATCATTAGTGGGGTTATGCTCTTAGTTTCAAGGACGTTCATTAGGATTGCTGTTGAGGTTTCATCTGAACTAGATAACGAGAAGGAATTCGTAATGAATAGGGTTTCCAGTGTTGACTAGTATTATTGTGTGAAAACATCTAGTCATCTAAAACGGGTATTGGTGAGTTTTTAATTTAAAGGCAAAATGTATGCAATATATAGGTGTGGCGTCATCCACATACAACAAAAATGTACTATAGCGCCGTCTACCGAATACAAGCTAAACGAAGTAGTAAACCGCATTGTTCAATAAAGGTCTTATGCTGATTACTTCAACATATATGTATAAGTAATTTTCCAACATTAAAAGATGGGCTGCGGCCCACATGGCATAGTTACCTAGCCTGGTCTCTGGAACCAAACTAATATCAAACTTATATAGTGATCACTGTAGTTGCCAGTCATTTATTATTTATATTTAATCAGTGGATGGATAGCCGGGTACTGAATAACTGATGACCAATTTTATGAAATAAAATATAAAATTTTTATTTCATAAAATTTAGTAAAACTAATTTTACTCTTTAATGGTGAACCGAATTAAAAAGTTTTCTAAGGCTTTATCATTACCAAGCCCAATCTATTGCAGTCGTCACAATTAATCGCATGAGCCTAAGTTCAATGAGTTCACTAGCAACCATTGAAGAGTTCCAATTTCCACCTCCTGGCTCCATCGTCAGATCAGCTCTCCAAGATGCCAAATTATAGTATTCTCATCCAAACTACATATAACTACAAAGTCTCATTTCTAAGACCATCAAGAAATCAAAGAGAGAGATCAAAGAGAGAGAGGGATAAGAGATCAAAAATAATAAAAAATGACTTCCGAGATTTTTTTTACATAGCAAGTTAGCTAATTAGTCACAAGCGCGAAGCTAATACAAGCGAGTTAAAAAAAACGTACTCATGACTACGTTAATAATTTTTTGTCGCCACGCACTTATTTGTAGCAAAATTAAAGGATATAATTGACTGGCCTGCTGGTCTAGTGGTAAGTGATCTTGACTGCTGAGCCCAAATTCGTGGGTTCGATTCTCACCCAGAACAAATATTTAAGTATGTTTATCAGCAGTCTGGTTACAATAGTATAGGCTCTGTCTAGTTTGGATTCAAAAAGTCGTGTAAAGAATAAGGTTTCCATAAAAGTAATGAATATTTGCGTGACACGCAAACCTTTGATGTTACCCTTAAGTTGCCAAACAAACCCACTACATTATTATTATTTTTCTCTTTGTAAGAAAATGTTCAATTGCAAACACGTAATCTGGAAACCAATAGAGTTCGAACCAACAGAATCCGTTTACAAAATGCAGTAGATGTTCATAAATAACATGCAACCTTAAAATATTTGTGTAATACATGTAATATGTATACCTCCGCCTACAACTATAGATTAAAATAATATGTGAGCATAAAGATAAATATGTAAAATAAAAAACACATTAACTGGTGTAATCATTGACGGTAATAATTAATCATTATTCATGTTATTCCAGCCTTTGGACATTTACCTTAACACAGATTAACAACAGCGAACTGTGTTCTAATTAACCTTAAACAATCAACAAGTTCTATCCATCCGTATAATATTTCCAAAACTCCGAGGGTAAACATGGTTATGATTTAGTCGGTAATCTTAGCGTGTTCGTAATGCTTCGTAAATATGAGGCTAGCCAGTCAATTACTTAATTATGAAGCTGGTATCTGGCCACCCGCAATTATGACTATACTTGTTTGTAACTTTTGCTAGTAAACGTCAAAGTTTGGAAAATTGCCACATAGTTACAATACGTAGTGGTGACCGGTTACCCTTGAGCTCGCTTCTGTAAATACTTTGAACTGGAATTATTCATTAAATACGTGTGTTGAAAGGGAATATTCAAGTACTAATTGAACAGGTTTTGTTTAACTTAAAAGTAAGTGGGTTTTTGTACAGATTTTGGTAGAATGTGCTATTTTAAGATTCTTTTGAGTGTCATTTTTGCTTTTTTTAATTTAAATATAGTTTATTCATATGGTGTGAAGATTACAATAAAATGCAGTTTTTAGCTCATTATTAAAAGCTTGTAGGACGGTATGTAACGTCATAATTGCAAAAATGCCGAATATTTGTAGCTCCTCCTGGTAATTTCTCCAGTGATTCATCGGCACATCAAAGGTAAAACATATTCGCCATTATTTTCTGAAGAAAAAAAACACCGTAGACCACACTTTGTTGCACGCATGTGTTTTCCACTGTGGTGGAGTTAATAAGTTTCTGATGAACTTCGCTGTGAGCTCCTGACAGCTGTTCCAGAGTATTCTAACTCCGTCCGGAGTCATGATGTTTGGGATATTTTCAGTATAGTGCCATGTTAATCTGAGTTTTCTTTCGTTAATGAATTTCATTCCATTCATTCATTCCAATTGTATCGAGTCAGGAAAATTCGGCTTTAATAAAGTGGGAAAGTTATACCTCAAACAAACCAGGCCAGAAAAAAAATCGCTTTTGTTTTTAATCAGACCCTCCAATAATACCTTTCTAATTGTGATTTAGGTCAGTACCTATGGAGAAGCTATGCGTGTACAAAACTCAAATATTTTTGTATTCCCAACACGAATCCAGGTTGGCTCAGCCTTTAATGTTTTAGGTAATTTATAGCTACAATGGCCTTTTCAAGGCCTTTTTTAGGTTCTACTTTGTGATCGTGGATATCAGTACAATTTTTTTATATTTGTAACATGCTACGGTAGATTGTTTCCAAAATAACTTAAAACGGCTGTGTATGCCGTTGTAACCTATATTGGGAACCATCTTCCATTTTTAGGTAGATTTTCGAAGAAAAGTCTACCTATTTTTTTTGTACCAGTTGTGGAGTTTCCCAAAAAGTTATAATCCATATACCCAAAAACAACCGCTAGTGAAAAATCCGGTCCCGCAGAGGTAGATTTCGTGTTTTTTAAATTTTTTATCTCCAAAAATATAAGTCGCATTAAAAACTTTTTAGTCTACATAGTAGCAAAAAAAAAAATTAGCTTTCAGTTTACAGTTTCGGAGCTACGAATTTTTTTTCAACTAATTTTGGTTTCCCCCCCCCCCCTTCCAAGTTAAGGATGAAATCATTTAGGGTTCATATTAAAAAAATGTTCCTATTTACCATGGGCATGCTATTAATGTTAAACGGTCCAAAATTTTTCCATAGGAAAAAGTTATGGTGAAAAAAACAGATTTTTGAAAATCTGGCCCCCAGTTCCCCCGCCAGTTAAAAAGTATATATGTATGTATCTATGTACCTCAATTTTACCGGCACGATATAGGTCGCAATTATGCACCGATTGCTTTCAAACTTGGACGACAAATCCACAGGGCAAAAATGAAGGTTAAGTTCGTGAATGGGGGTAGTATTCCCCCAAAGGGGGGGACTGGGGAGCAGATTTTTTGACTGATTGAACCGTTTAACATTAATAGCATGCTCATAGTAAATACGAACATTTTTTAATATGAACCCTAAATGATTCCATTCTTAATTTGGGGAGGGGAGGGGGTAAACCAAAATTTGTTGGAAAAAAATTCATAGCTCCGAAACTGTAACCCTTTTGACAATCGGTAATATTTTTAAATGAAAGCCAATTTTTAATTTTACTCTAAAATGTAGACATTTACAGTTTTTAATGCGACTTATATTTTTGGAGACAAAAATTAAAAAAACACGAAATCTACCTTTGCGGGCCTGCTGCGGGCCCGGTTTTATTTTTTTATGGCATTTTATCCTGATGGTAAGTATAGCACAGGGGGAGAGGGGCGGGGAGTGTAGGAGAGGGGGGAAGAGGGGCGAGGGAAAAGTTCGGGCCTCCGGTAACCTTACTCGCTCGGCGAAACACAATGCAACCATTACTTTACTGTATGTTTCCTGTCAGGCCGTGATATTGGTCGAGCTGGCCCATTCGTGCCGAAGCGTGGCTTTCCCACTAGAAAACTTTATTTAAGCTTTTCTTTGTTCACTTTTTTCTTTGCTTCCTTTAATATCATATACGTAGATTAGCATTAAAACGTTTTAATTTTTTACATTAGAGACTCATAAAGATGCAATATACTATTGCGGTTCTTCCAGCAGCATTCATTCTGTAACTTTTATTTACATTTTTCAGTGAACTATTTAAAAAATAAAAATATTACTATGTTGTTAAAATAAATTTGTGAAACGCAGCCCCCCTAATGTTAGGCGGTTGTCGGTACCTATAAGTATTATAAATACAAAGCGCGTCACTCATTCGTTGCCTAGTTTACCTGAATCTTCTCCTAGAAAGCTGTAGCAATATACTCACTAGTGAAAAAAAAAACTAGTGGAGAAATCAAGTGGGTTATTTGCAATTAGAGCAGAAAATTGATGCGATATATCTACCTAAATACTGAACTTTTAACCCCCAACGCCAAAAATGGATATTATAAGTTGAATCTGTATGTATGTATATGTGTAGCATCATATCTCCTAAGCGAGTGAACCGATTTTGATTTAGTTTTTTTTTGTTTGAAATATGATTTAATCGAAAGTGTTTTCAGCTATAATTAAACAAAATCTGTTCAGCCGTTCGAAGATCATCAGCTCATTTCAAATCAAAGAATTGATTTTCAAGTAAGGGGACTTGCAAACCAAGTGATTGATTTTCATTGATTGATTCTTAAATGATAGCTAAGAACACTCTTGATTGAATTATTAAATTCCCCGATATTTTTTAGAAACGCCCGATTACTTTTTCGAAAGAGGTACTTGTTGTCGCCACATTAAAAACTTTTATTTATTTTATTAAATATAGGGACAAACTATAATAGATGATAACACAGTTCACTATTTAATAAAAATAAGTTAATAAACATTATTTTGACTGGTTATGCCCGGTAACGCAATACTATTGGTCGATTGATAAATATTAACGAATAGTAGGATTATAAAAGGGTAGAAATAAGTTTAGAATGGCACTTGAGTGCAAACCGAGGTACGAACAACTTGGCAGTTATTGTTAGTTAGTGATTTTCATAGTTTATATCAGTGGTTTTGAGACTGTTTGTTACATACTTTAACTTTCTTTAAAAATCGGAACACTGTTCAAACTTCAGCAACCAGCATATTATATGTCAATTACATTAATCAAGGAACCATCTCATCAAAACTCAATTGTTTTAATTTTTTTCCAATTATTCATTTAATATAAAGGGAAATGTAAAAGAGCACGAACAAGACAGGTTCATCCCCGCCATGGATCAGCGTGGGATTAGAACGGAACAAGTGGGTGAAGGCAACAATAATCAGCAGTCGTGTCAGACGCTCCTCTGGCTTCGACTCAGACAACGTTTAATGAATATTAATGACATTATATTTATGAAGGAAGACGACGTAGGCTGTTAGGGAGGCAGCTTGTGAATTCAATGTGAGGGTAAATGGATGTAGTTAAAAATTGTGCGTGTAAAAAAATCTCTTTCAATTTTATTCGTAAGCAATTTATTTTGTGTTGAAATTACAGGCGCAGGAGAGATCGAAAAGTGAATGATATATATCAAAATAAAAATTGTTAACTGGAAACATTTAATAAGTAAATCGATTATGGGAAAATTATAATTACCTAACACGAATATAAAATAATTATAGAAGTAAAACAATAAAATTCAATGTATTCATTACATATATTATGTAAATTTGAAGATGGTGGAAAAGGAATACCTTGTTTGAAACCGCTTTGAAACTTATAAAGTCTTGTGGAACGAGCCTTTCATATTTTATAATGATTTTAGTTTCACGAGTTAACGCTGACCTTTCCTTTGCCACCATCAAATTGGATCCAAACAAAATCGCTTAAATCTGCGGATTAGTAAAGTATGAATCTCAGATTTACTCATGTAGACTATAAGGTTTTTACAATATATACTAAACTAGCCGTCCCCGCATCTAACACTAAAGGATTTTTCAAATCGGACCAGTAGTTCCTGAGATTAGCCCGTTCAAGCAAACAAACAAACTCTTCAACTTTATATATTAGTATAGATTACTAAGGAAGAAATAATACTCCTAATTTCGCAGTTTGCTTTAATAAGCTCATACTAAGTCACTTGAGGAAATGGTTCGTGTCACTATGTACAGCATTAAGACGGGCGCCTACACTGTTTGTCTCTCTTGCCTGTGAGGAGCTTGGGCGGTAATCCTTCTGTGACACAATTATGTCAGAGCCTAAACAATCAATGGCTCTAGTTCTTATATTTTTTATTTATTTATTTCAGACTTTCTGCATTTTACACTGCATGGGGTGGACTTAAAGCCACATGGCATTAACTTTATATTGGGTGGTTCAGTATTAGACAGGGTTTACCTAATTATAGGTCGTTCTTTGAACACGCACTAATGAAAGCAGATTTTAACAGACCGTTGGCGAAGCGAAATCCGTTTCTTAATGTACAAAATTCTCATTCTTGTAAATGTCCGTATAAATGTTGTCTGAAGAAAGCACCGTGAGTGGTAAGACCGCCAATTGTCATACATGTATATAACATGTCTGTATTACATTTTACTCAAATGGTGTACAATAAAGAGATATAAATAAATAAATAAAATTCTAGAAAAAAATATGAAGTTATAATAAAGTTACAATTTCATAGCTAAAGTACATTACACAATAGTCATCCAGTAAATAAGTATACTCATCCCATAACGTATAGAAATGCATTTTATATAAATAATGCAAACTTCATTTCCATATCGTGGCAGTTTCCTTGCAGCGCTATCCGGCGGCCCAGTTACAGACGAGCCAATATCCGAGGCGCGGGGAGGGGGAGGACGATCGAGCCAGTCATTTCCTTTCACAGCCTACACCGAGCGATTTGTAAACGTGATCGGATTGGCGTGCCACTGGTGTTTCACGTACGAAGCTTTGCTACAGAAATGAAGGAAATACAGAAGCGCAGTCATCTTGGATTTCTAGGGATCGTATGTTGTTTGGTTTTCCGAATCTGCAGTGTGGCTTTTTCAATACCACCAGGGCAGCAGATGAGCATGTCAGGTAGTCTATTTCTGTAGCCTATTTATGTAAGGTGTAATCAAATAATGCATTAAATGAAAAATATATTTGTAATGTACAGATACAAAGTAAAGAACCGACACTTGAAACTGAGATAAACTCAATTGAAGTATCCCTATGTGGTCCCTCTTATTCTTCCCATGCTCTCGATAGATATCGTGAGTTGGTACTCGAGAGAGCTGAGAACTTATCCTCTTGTTATAATAAATGTTACAGCGAGTGCATTGGGGCAGAGCTTTCAAGAAACAATCGCTACGCAATATTCGATGAAATTGAGGTATAGGACAAGTTTTATTGAAGCAATCGAAGAATTTCAAAATTGAGTACTTTATATTTACTTCTTTAATAAATTGTTAATTTTACTAAATACTACATTAGTGTATCAACTGTTAGTGTTAGTGGATACATGCTTTTAATGCGATACCTTACATATAATCGTATGTAGCAGAAGACATAATAAGAAAGAAGAATATTATAGAAAGCGTAATAAATATTTATTAATTTCTTTATCATAAAGAACAATACAATCTTACAGTAGATACCAAAGCGCTTATGTTATGCTAACTTAACCTAAAGTTTGTTTACAGAATAATACAATAATACACAGAATATTCATATACAGGGTCACTGGTCATATATTCTGTCGGCAATCCATTAAGGAGGAGGTAATTCGCAACCAAATAACCCGCTAAACCCCCGTGCAAATGCCAATGTTTTTTCGAAGAATTGGTTGTATGATATGGAGGTCCACAGCTTTGAAAATTAAATTTATAAAAAACAAGACAAATTTGTGGCATTACTTTTTATTGTTATCATCTGTTTGTTAAAACTTCAGTACAATAATCTGCAATAATTTTTAAATCAGAGGTTCACTACCTTTATGATTATCCCGCGATTTCTAAGGTTTGTAGCGTAATATTAAATTACCTATAACCTTCCTCAAATTCCTTCCTGGGTTATCAAAGGCAAAAAGAATTTAGCAATCCGATTGGTACCAACTTTTAGAAATTAGCGCGGTCACCAAAACAAAACTCCTCCATTTTCTTATATTACTATAGATTTAACAGACAAATGTGTCAAATTATTAGGTATAAGACGTAAAAATTACTTTAAAAACAAGGAGCACACTTTCACAGATATAGTAATTTAATAAAACCACACTAAGAATACCATACTGGTCAGGTTGGTCCGCTCTGCTCGTCGTTCTATAAAAAGAGAGCTAGCTGCAACTCAATGTGGCTATATATAATATATAACCCGTTAATGAGTGATATGTGACGTCATTAGTTTTCACCTACCTAACGATATATTATAGTAAACGAGATTCAACAACTGATTATATAGTCAAAGTTAGGTGATGCAGCATATCAAAATGGAATTCATTTAAGTATCAAATTAACAATATTAACTTACAACCATCAACACAATCATTTCCTTAACGATACCTTTACTCACATCTTCCCAAACAAAGGCCGAAAACTTGGTAACACGGGTGAATTAAACGGCCGCACCTCGGCTTAATCACCGACGTAACATTACCGCAATAAATAGCACGGTTAATAAACCCCCAGTATCAATTTTAATCTTCGTTTACAGCTTAACATTTAATTATGTGGCTATAAATAGGGGTGCCACAAGCTTACCGTCTAACTTTGGTGAGAAGTAAAAAAAACTGCGTATAAAAAAAAATCCGGTATCAGATTTTTTATCAACAACAGGCTGTCCAACGCATAAAGAATTTAGCCAATTACGTGTATTACTAGCAGAGTGGTCGTGAGCGCCGAAAGTTTTTTTTCCATATTTATTGATTTTGATTTGTCAGAAGTAGGAGACATGAAGGTAGTTGTCTGTTCCAATACGTAGGTAAATCCTGTAGAGAAGAACCATAAGAAATCCCAAGATAACTCTTTTTCAACATGTATATTTTATTTACAAATGTGATTTGTGTAAAATTTTTGTAAATAAATATACCCACAAACTGACATACAATAACAAATAATTTGATCACGTCAATAAACATTACTTTAATAAAATGCTGAATATTAATAACAGGCTGTGAAAACACAAAATTAAACATTTTGTATCTAAAAACAAAAAGTGAAATTATTTTTAATATCGTAAAGAGAGCTCTTGTAGGCTGTTTGTAGAATAGATTATTTAAATTTTAAAAGCTTTTTATTACATTATGTAAATGTTATAATGAAAAAGGGGAAAAGTGGAAAAGCCGGCGGCTGCGAGCCTTATTTACCAGACATACTAAATATTAAAAGGTTTTATAAAAAAAATATTAGGACATTACGAATTAGCTTTTTGATATTCATTTGCGGTGTCTGAACAGGTTTTAATTTTTTTTTTATCTGACGGTTTACAGTAGAACGTGACGTATTTTACTTTTAATCCTTTCTGTTTCTATTGAAACAAAATAACTTAACAGTCGAGTTGAAAAAAAAAGTTTACGAGATATGAGGAATAGGGTAGAACTTTCAACCTTACGAGAACTGCCGTTAGCCAGTACTACTAATGTTACCTTTCTAGGGTGGCTAAAGGCAAGGCAAGGCAAGGCAAGGGACACTTGTGTTGCAAAACGTCTGTAGGTATAAGCAAATATGCCACCTGATACTTAATAAGTGGCCACCTAATATTATTGTCATAAAAAGTTACACATCAGGGAAACAATATAACTAATATAAGATATGGCTACCTATCCCCAACGGTTAGTTAGCCACTAAGCGCAAGCAGCATTGGAAAATACCATTAAAAAATGTTATCACCAACCAAATAATAACCAATAGTACATGTAATGAAGGTCACCTTGCCACGCCACCCACGCGCCACTATACCCATCTCTCATCTATGATTCTGTCTCGCGTAATAAAAATTCTTGCTCACATTAGTATCATTATGTACTCCTACAACTTCCCAAATTAAATTGTAAGGCCACGGTCCGTCAGACACGATCAGCTGGCCGGCGCTCTTTGTGTTAAAAAGACATAAAAGCCGTTCCTCCGTACATTTTAATAAAAGATTTTTAATGAAAAATAGTATAGAATGCTATCCTATTCAACGTTCGAACGACTTTTATACCTTACCGAACAATTTTTATTGCTTCACGTATTAGCAAAGGCGGATTTGAAGATTTTGATGATTTGTCATAAAAATGCAGTAGGTAGGTATGTACATATCGACAGGAGTGTTATCATTTAATTTAAAATATTAACTGAAATCATCGAAGCACTACCTTATAGTCTAGTGTATTATTATTCAAGTGTTTATCTGACCTTTATAGGTCTTACCTTTCTCTACTATTATTTTTATACCCTTCATCTTTATACACTTTTTAGTCAAATCAACATTATATAAAAATAACTTATAATATATAAAATATATGAAATAAAATATAATATATGAAATCATAAATTTTTTGTTACTTCTTCTTTGTCCCTCTCGTAGTTTTGCTCGCGGTTTCGTTCAATTTTTTTCGTAAAAGCGTAAAAACAACAAACTCACTTTCGCATTTATAATAGTACTAAGGATTGTTCCGTTACTCTGTTTATTTTCCTCTAGAGTGTGATTTTTCTCGAAAAGAATAGTAATGGCATATATTTAAAGTGAGGGTACGGATTCTTTGGTTTAAAAGAATATAATGTTATCTTGGACGACAATATATTTTATATTATAATACTTACCTAGGTATAATATTTTATGACGAAGAGTTCAGTATTCCAAAAACACATAAAAAAACACATATTCTTTTTAGAAAGAATGCACTTTCAATGCATGCATTCTATTAATTTTATCTCAGCATCACTCTAAGATGTATAGAAGAGAATGCAATTAAAATGGAATATACCTATTAACGGGATGGTCACAGTAATAATTAAATAAATGAAATATACGTAAAGATAAAATAGCAGATTAAGTAAGCTAGTCGTATGTAAAACATTGAAGGAAAGATAACTTGCTCTGGCCACGACTAGCTTAATATAAAACAGTTGATACCCTTGATATAATTAATAGCAGTAGAACAATAGTAGTAGAAGCTTACAGTATATATGTATGAGTCAAATAATTTTTGGCATTTTATTCAAATTCAAATTATTTATTTCGGACTAAATTCATATTATGTTAGTAACAGCGTGTCTTAAACTAGTGTTAGTATTGAATAAAATTATTTAACTATATTTTATATTCTATATTTTATATATATTTTATACTACTTACTTATGTTTTTCAACCACTTATTTTCCATTGTCTTTTTACAATCTTATATACAACTTACTATCTTAGTAAAATAGTAGGCTGTATATAAGAATGACCATTTTTTTTTTGTGCGTGTGGAAACCCCCTCGGGCCGTCACCCCACCGGGGTTTTCGGTGGGGCGGTGTGTCGGAATCGAACCCACTAAAACCACACGGTGTGCCGTACTGCGCCTTAAGTAGGAGGGATCCGGGAACAGCTTTTATTAAGACATCCGGACAGCGGCACCCGGCGGGCACCACCTTCGGGTAAAAACCTCTCAATTAGGCAACGTCCAGGCACACGCGGACGCCGCCTCCTCGCGGGGGGCCACTATAGCGGGTGGAGGGGAAAAACCCGTCCCGTCCACCCGCGGCCACACTCAGGGCGGCATGAGGCGCTGGTAAGCGCGCCTCCGCCGCCCGGTTCGCCGGCGGCGAATTAGGTCCGAGTGGAGATCGTCCTCCCGGACCCTTTCCGCCGCCTCCTTCTGCGAGATGACGTCCTCACAGAAGGTGGCGACCGCGGTAAAATTCCTGTCGCTACCGGCCATGGAGCGTATGACGGCCGGTAGCGAGAGATCCCCTCCGATGACTGCAGTGAGGGCCCGACGCTGCGTCGCCCAGGCGGAGCAAACTGCCAGCGTGTGCTGAGCCGAGTCCTCACTACAGTCGCAGTGGTGACAGGCGGGACTCAATTCCCTCCTAGCGACCGAGTGCAGGTACTTCCCGAAGCAGCCGTGCCCGGAAAGAACCTGCGTCAGTCGGAAGGAAAGGGTCCCGTGCTGCCGCCCTGCCCACTCGACGATGACCGGCTGGAGCGCCTCCACGGCGGCAAAGCCAGCACGTGGAGCCTCCAGCTGGGACGACCAACGAGCCATCGTGGCTCGGCGAGCGGCCTCACGCCACTCGCGTACCTCTTCGGGCGGGGGCCGACTGCCGCTTCCCGCCCGGAACTCAGTCGTCCGCCGATAAACTTCGGCGAGCACTTCCGCCTCCAAATCCCACGGGGGAGTCCCGGCCAACGCGCACGCCGCCTCCGTCGACACGGTGCGGTAGCCGCGTATGGCTCTAACCGCCATAACCCTCTGAGGGCGCAAGAGGCGTGCCCTATTCTGGGCGGTCAGAGCCCCCGCCCACACCGGTGCACCGTAAAGTGCCATTGACCGGACAACCCCCGTGTACAGCCGTCTCGTAGCGACGCTGGGTCCTACCAAATTGGGCAAGAGTCGCCCAAGGGCGGACGCAGCGCCGACCAGCTTCGGAGCAAGCTGTCGAAAGTGCTCGTCGAAGAGCCACCTGCCGTCGAGGATCAGGCCCAGATACCTTATGTGGGCCCGAACCGGTACGAGGACCGAGTTGACCTCGATAGAGGCGCCAGGGGGTGGACCACGACGGGGCCCATGAAATAAAAGGGCCTCCGTCTTATCCAGGGCCACCCGCAAACCCAGCGCCTCGATGCGCCCGACCACCAGAGAGACTCCCCTGGTAGCCAAGCCCGCCGCCTCCTGAAAGTTCACCCCCCGGGCTGTGACTAACGTGTCATCGGCGTAACAGATTACGCCCAGCCCGGCGGGGAAGTCACCTCGAAGGGCCCAGTCGTACCCCATGTTCCACAGGAGTGGTCCAAGGACAGACCCCTGCGGAACACCGCACGACATGGGCCGTCTACTTAAAACTTCATCTCGGTCCTCGTACATGACGGTACGCTCCTCTAAATAGTCTGCCACTAGCCGCCTCAGGTACTGTGGCACCCCATGATAGAGGAGTGCTTCCCTGATGCAGCTGAATGGCAGACTATTGAATGCGTTGGCAATGTCCAACGACACCGCCAACAGCACGCCGCCACAGCTCACTACGTCTTCGGTCACAGCCCTCAGGCGCAATACACCACCGACCGTCGAACGCCCTGCTCGAAAACCGAATTGGGCGTCCGACAAATCGGGGCCGACCTCGCCAAGGTGCCGAACGATACGGGCAGAGAGGACCCTCTCAAACAATTTACCCGCCTCGTCCAGCAACACGATGGGCCTGTAGGCTGCGACCGAGTCGGTAGGCCGTCCCGGCTTCGTTAAAAGCACCAGCTTCCCGCTCTTCCAGCAGTCAGGGAAGCATCCGGACGCTAGGCTAGCGTCGAACACTTCCCTGAGGCGGTCCGACATGTGGTCGAGGGCGAGGGCCAAAGCTCGGGCAGGAATCCCGTCTGGCCCGGGGGCGGTGTTCTTGGAACGGATCCGTAGAACAGCCGCCCCTACCTCCGCCTCTGTGACGGGCGGAACGTCCTCACTTTCGACCTCCCCGTCGTGTCCGGCCAACAGGGCCATCGACGGGGGTGTGTGTTCCGCCCGTTGCGGGAAAAGGCCCTCAACCACTTCCTGCAGGAAGCTGGGCTGGAGAGTCTCCGTAAGGGGGGGGCCCGACGCGCGGAGCTTTCGTTGCGCCGCGCGATATGGGCGACCCCAGGGGTCACGATCGAGACCCTCCAGCATCTCCTTTCTCTTCTCCTCTTTGGCGCGGCTAATGGCCAGCTTCAGAGTTTTCCGCGCCTCTCGGTACTCCTCATGAAGCTGGTCCTCTTCACCCTCCTCGCGGTGACGGCGCCGACTGCGGGTGTAGGACCTCCGGGCACGGGTACAGGCCGCACGGAGGTCCGCCAACTCCTGGGATCACCAGTAGACCTCCTTCCTTGGAGGCCGACGACCTCGGACGCGGGGCATGGCCGCATCGCAAATCTGCGTAATCGCATCACGAAAGCGGCCTGCCCCCATGTCTACCTCCTCAGTCAGAGGCTGTGGAGACAGCCAAGAGTAGATGATGGCTGCCTCCTCTAGTAGGTCCCTGTCCATCTTCGTAACAGCCCACCGCGGGAAGCGGGAAGAACGCCGCGCCGTGTGAGCCCTTCTGGGGTCCTGGGTCCGGGAGAGCTCAAATCGGATATACAGGTGATCCGAGAGCGTCTCAACCTCTTCCAGGACACGCCAGTTCCTTACTCGTGCGGCGAGAGCTGGGGTAGCGAACGAAAGGTCCACTATCGACCCCCCCTGCTGTCGCACGCACGTGTTGGTGGAGCCTCTGTTTAGGAGACAGAGGCCCACCGATGCCGCCCACTCCTCTACGGCATCACCCCGTGCGTCCGTCCTGGGGGAACCCCACGCAACGGACTTGGCGTTGAAGTCCCCCAGCACTAGGACGTGCCCAGACGCTAGTCGCCGGATCGAGGTCTCCAGGTTATTGAGGAAGACCTCGAAGTCGCTCAGACTCCGGTTGGGGGAGAAGTACACACCATATATGGTGATACCCCCCCAGTCGGCAGCAACATATCCAGTACCCTTGTCTCTTAGCGACAAGGGCGGGGAATGAGCCGCCGTGGAACCGACGACTGCCACGGAGCCGTCCCAGTCACCCAGCCAATTTGGACGGGGAGGAACGTAATAGGGCTCCACGGCTACGGCGACACCTATCGACCACTCCGCCATGGTTTGCAGGAAAAGATCCTGCGCACCGGCAGAGTGGTTCAGGTTCGTCTGGACAAGGAGGTTGGAGACTTGGTCCATTACTGAACTGTCTCTACAACCTCCTCCATGGGCGACGACGACGACGCAGGATTGACGTCGGAGGCAGCCTGGGTCGATTGGCTGGCCCCCGAAGTTTTACGAGAAGTGCGGGGCGGCTTGCAGCCACCCTGCCCCATCTGATGGTTGGCGGGATGATTTCCCGCCGCACACGCTGGGCAGTGAGGGGAGGCGGAGCATTCCGCCGCCTTGTGCCCCGGTCGACCGCAGCGGTAACATAGTCCACTGCAGTCAAAACAACTGGCGCACTTGACGCGGGTGTGCCCCGTGGCGAGGCATTTAAAACACCTCATCGGTCTCGCCGCCAGGAGTGTGACTCTGGCGTTCACGAAACCGATGAGGATCTTTCCAGCGTCGCTCAAAGTTTTGGCCGACGCCACGGGACACAACTGGCCCACACCGCGCCAAGGCCCCCTGGACCGGGGCGGATGGTGCCGATCCTGATGTTGTCCGCGCTGCATACTGTCTTCTCCCGAATTGCAACGCGGACATCCTCGACCGTGACTGAATCGTCCAGGCCCGAAATGCGCAACTCCGCGCACTTGATGGGCCTGGCGATCTTCACACCATCCGTGGCTGCGAAAATCTCCCGCATCTTCTCGGCAAAGGTGTCCGCCGTCTTTGCGCCTTCAGCCCCAGGGAACTCGAGGACTCGAGCTCCCGTCTGGGCGAGGCGCATCCTAACACCTACTCCACCGAATTCACCGGCGAGACTATCCCGGGCCTTCTTAAATACGGCTGCGTAGGATAGCCCGCTGTCGGTCGCCGTTGGTGACACGGAAACCACCACAGCCGCCGTTTTGGGTGTCACCAGTTTCCGGGGCTTCCCGGTGGCAGCCACTGCCACGGACGGTGCCTGCGGCGGAGATGGCGCACTTCCGGCAGCCTTCCTATTCCGGTTGCGGGACCGCTTCCCGCCTCCCTCGACTTTTTTCCACCCGTCGTTAAAGAATGACCAGCCTTAGCTTAGCTTTAAAAACACTGAAAGCCATTCACGGCAATAATATGTTTCTTGAAACTAAACTTTTAGTATTCAACCTAATTCAGTTAAATTTGTGTTTAAAACTGGGGCAGATATTAGTTTGTATATGCATTTGACTCAGGTTCAGTCCCTTACATTAAGGGCTTAGTGGAGAATTAGACGTTATGGCTTCGAATTGCACATTTTGTAAGCCAGAGGTATCGGAAAACAGTTCAAAACGTTAAATAAAACGTAGACCGTACCAATGCTTACGATTTCTTTTTGTAACTCCGCCATATATTCTAACGATAGATAAAAGGACTCACTCTTTTTTATCAGTAGTGCAAGTGTTAGTGTCTCCAGGTTAAATATCTATACATCACTTAAGCCTAAAATATATTTTTTTATATAACTCTTTGAAAAATCCGCTAAGAAAAAACAAAATAATAAAATCGTACTTGTCCGGTGAACTTGTACAAATATTTAATAATAATGACCAAAACCCAAACTTGAATGCCTCACGCCAAAAAATATAGATTGAAAATTGATAAATAGATTAATCTTTATTGTACACCATTTATAAAATACAGTTGAAAAATAATAATCTTACAAAGCGATCTCTACTCTACTCTCTAATAACTCTAATAAGTCATCAAGGGAAACATTTTGGATCCCCCATGTTGAAATCAAAAAATGATTGTGAAGTAACATCGAATGAAATAATTATCATCCTCGCTATTTTAACGATACCCACGTATAGCAGTTAAGTGCAGCCATTAACAAATATTTACGATCTCTGTATACGTATTGGAGTATTCCCGGATGTCCTCAATGTAACTTGTAATTCACTCTATCTCTATGGGAGGCGACAGACGCTGTCTATACAACTATTGACTCGTATCAGTCCTCTATATTCTGAAAGATTTAAAGAAAGGCGCTAAATCAAAATCTATTACTTAGGGGTTATTTTGGAAAACACAAAATCATAACTGCTAAACAACGTGGATTTTGCCTCGAACTTTCAACTGAAGATTTTTATTTATTTTTTAAATAAAAGAATACTAGTAACGTGGGTCACACATTACTAGTATTCTTGTTAACCCCTCCAGCTAAACTAAATGTTTGTGTTAGGAGTGGGTTCACGCCGGTAGTGCACTGGGTGGGGTTCGAACCCGCAACCACTTGATCGCAAGTCCGACGCCTTAGCCATTACTTTAGTCTAGTACTTTAATGTTGCTGTCTAATATCTCTTAAATACATTGTATTCAATAGCAGAACTTATTACACGCACGTTATCTATACTAATATTAAAAAGCTGAGGAGTTTGTTTGTTTGGTAGAAAGCGCCAATCTCATTAACTACTGGTTCTAATTAAAAACAATAGTGTTAGATTGCCTATTTATCGAGGAAGGCTATATAACATCACGCTACGACCAATAGGAGCGGAGCATCAATGAAAAATGTTGCAAAAACTGGGAAAATTTACAAACGCAGACGAAGTAGACGACGAAGACGCAACTTCGTCTGCGTTTGTAAATTTAATAATACACTAGTACGTAGCTGAAATTGTATAATACACTAGTATTATACAATTTCAGCATTTTAATGTAAAACCAGGTTATTAGACAAAAATGCCTTGCTGTGCAACTACATGTTGTAATCTCGAAAGTTGAAAAATATTAAAACTTAGGACTATCACATACACTTAACACTGGACACTCGAACGAACAGTAGCAATCACGCCGTGTTTCCAACTCAGTTATTCGAACTTCTTACGTCACCTGAAGAGGTGGAAACCTAAAACAAGAACAACTAACCTCACTATCAACTAGAACACAACTCATCCCAATTACTTTAGGACTGCGGTTCGGATTTTGTGCTAAGAGCTTTCACCAATTTTATAACATAAAGTTGCATAGTAAATGCTTGTATGACGCATATAATTCTGACTACACTCATTAAAGGTAAAAAAAGTAATGACAATACGCATAATGTTTTTTTATAGACTCGTTTTTTAACAAAATGCTGTTGCGAATGCAAATGTTGCGAAGGCAACTATACAAAAAATTAAAATGTTAATAAACAAAAAGAAGATCACAAAAGATTTAAACCACCGCCTTTAAAAGCCGGAAACAATGAAATTAAACTAAGATTATTTACCCTCATACCGTACTCAATATAATTCATAATACAATAAAGGATAAAAGGGCTTTAAGCCAAATTAGTCTGGTGTGTCCGGTACAAAACCTAGTGGTGTGAAAAATTGCCGACCGCTACTATAAATTATTATGCGGCAAATGTTTTTACGAGGAATGTCATTTACATGCTACTTGGATAATGAGTGCTTACATTATTACTCGAAATTATGTTTTACAAAGAAATATAAACGGTAAAGCACAAAATTGCTTTAAGTATAAGTTTTATTTTGTAAGAAAAAATCAATACTATTAGTAAACGAGTGACTGTATTACCATTTTATTTCCTTTGACACTGCTTTGCAGTACAATTTTTAGTATTAAAACTCAAAGGATTCTAGATGAAGAGCAATATTAGTAAAATATCAGCGAATATGTTCACAATTAAAATTAAAAAAATCTTATCAGTTAGCGCTGTCACGTGGATAGCTTTTATTTAATAGAAACCATGTCCAATTGTTTGCAACTTCTTCGCTCACCTAAAGAACAGTATTTTTTTCTGGATGAATGATATCATGTTCTTTTCTGTACCCGTGACAACGTGTCACAATCTGTTAAATAGTTAAGGCGTGAAAGCGTAACAAACAAACTCACATTCGCATTTATAATACTACTAGTTAGAATGTTGTACTTTGGTGGTGTTAACTATGACTTAATAAATATAATCTCGCCCCTTTGAGGGATGGTATACGTAATTAAAGCGCTTGAGTGAATAAAGACAATTGTGCAAATCAATACAATGTGACATCTTATATTAGAAACCTTATTTTTTATAAACTACATGCTCATGAATTTAAATTTAATTAATTATGTCGATCTAGGTAATGACAAATATCCCAATAATTTACGTAAATATCAAGCTACGTCAAATGCTAATAACTTAATAATAACCCCTATGCGTGTCTTATGCTGTCTCGTTGGTACCGTGGGATCGCCTCGTTAGTCCAACGGAAAAAGATGGGACTTGTCTGTGCTAGGTCCCCGGGTTGAGCAAATTCATGTTGAGTTTATCTGTCAGAAATTGCATTCCTCCTGACTTGACATTGACATGTCTCATGAAGAGTACAGTTGTGGGTAGTTAAAGAGCGTGTCCGATGACCGCACTGGGACAACTAGGAAAATAATCATTCTAGAAAAAAAAACAACGATGTATGTTAATTCTAAAATCTGAAACTTTATTAGGTTGGTACAATTGCTTCCTAAGTAACAATTCGTAGCATGCGGCACTCCACGGTATAAATAGGAGGTTACATTAATTTATGGAATAAATTACAAGCGGGTCCAGGTGGGGTACTCATTAAGGGATGGGATTCCCGACATTTATATGTTGACCTCAGTAATGAGAACATTACAGGAGACATCGTTTAATTATGGCATAGAAATAAGTTATTACAATTTTACGTGCACGCCATCATAGACGTAAAAAAATTGCTAAGTGACTACAAAAAGGAAAAAGTTAAATATATGGTATTAAGATATTTCAACTCAAAAAGGTTGCTAGGCGGCAGTTGCTCAATGCGATAAGCCTGCCCATTATGCAGCTGTTGAAGCTTGTAAGTTTTGTGACGTATGTTAACTTATGTAGTACTCATTCAAGTGTTAAATAAATAAGTTGAGCTGACATGTGTAAATATAATTTTTTATTTAGATCAATTACAATACTCGAGATTGCAATCACTGATACTGATATGCACTGTGGTGAGTTTTTCCGATTTACTAGAGATCGCTTGGCGGCCGAATTACGACCATGGTTTTATTGGCCAGTATAACTTGAGCTCTCATTGTATAGACTTACTTACTATGACAGGTAATTACATGTACTGGACGCGTGTAATTTCACTAAGCCGTTTTTACGTAATTTTTAAAGTTGTCAGACATATTGTTTAAAATTTTTATCTTTCTACAGTTTTTCTAAATATAAACTGCAAATATTCCAAAATTCACGTTACTACGTTTGCGAAATGTTCTTAAAAAGGGGTACAAATAATTCTCTTCACGTATTAGTATAATGATATATTATACAAGATGTTAAAGAAAGGTGTGACCATATTTTAGGACCGTATAGTAGACACCGGGTGTAAAGTATAGCACTATAGTTTGTAAAATTTAGGATTTTAACTGATTTTTAAAATTAACAATGGTGCCGATTCTATTGTACACTCGACTAAACTAAAACCTGACTTAATTTCTTCATATGAAATCAACCTTGTGTTCTTCGTAATAAGGTATATTTGTTACTGGCATCTATTTCTCAGCGCCATTAAATTTCACTAAAACCTGTCAACGTATACTCAACTTTATTTCTACACAGCGAGAGTCTCCATTTATTCAAATGCTGTACAATTGCCGTATAAAAACTTGTTTAAAACGAACTAAGATGACATTATTTTAATCGACACCTACGAAGACGCTTACTAAAAACACAGAGCAAAAGAGATGGCATTCAACGGATAGCGGCTCTCTCTACGTGGTATTAAAGCTTATTTAAGCGTATCAGACTTTAGTCGACAAATAAATTGCTTATTTCGATAGCGACATATGTTACCTACTTGTTTCAATTTGAAATAAGACCTTGTTTTGCAGTGTTTACATCTTATATGAAGATAATTTAGTGAATTTTAATTTAGCGAGTCAAGTAACAGAATTGGGGCCAATATGTACTTGATAATATTCAATAAGTTTATATTAGGCAAGAGAAGAAACTGTTGGAAATGAAACCATAGAAAATTTATTTTAAAATACGACCATACCTTTTTTTGTAATAGTGTTTAAAATGGACTTAAGTTGTAGTCTTCTAAGTCAATAAATGTATATAATAAATTACAGTGTCGTTAAATTATAGTAGCGTACTTATAATTTATTACTAACGTTAATAGTATTTGAATGAATGTACAACTATCACAAAACAAAAGCCGTCCCAACTGAACTAACGCGATAAGACGATCATAAAATTAAATAATACTGAAATATTCCACGTCAACGGCCATTTGTTTAGGGTTTCATACAGTGTCAGTTTTGTCGTCAAACCATCCATTGTAATCTGAATACTTGTCCTTAATAAATACTTATGTACGGATGACATGAATTGATTATTAAAATTTTTGATTTATGCATATATCTATGAGAGTTCAAAATCTAATATTGCAGGGGTGGCTTATATATAAAACATTCCTATATCCAATATCTCGAGTAAATATATATACCACATTGTTAACATACAACCACATATTAAATCTAATTCTAAAATCAAAGCAATGTTTACCACACAAAGTACTCGTAATAATGACGCAAGTATTTCTGGACCGTCTTACAGACAGTGCTCTAAATGCGAGGACAATTAAATTGAATAATTGTCCACAGTTTCTTGCATTAACTATTGACGCTCGACTTAAATTAAATAAATTGCACAGGATATTTTGCCATACAATGCAAGAAATCGGATTGCAAGTTATGTAAGCGTAGGTACAACACATACAATAGATATTTATTCACATATCAGATTTTAAAAATACGAACCACACTCGTTTCAGTATTGAAAACACTTCATGTGATGATTTGTTATCGCCCCCATCAACGTCTACGCCTGTCCGCCGTCACAGGTACGAATAACGTTACATACATTTTCGGCGCAAATTGCATCGCCCGTGCCCGGTGACGAGTGTCGCAATGGTAAACAACACGTACTGTCCACAGCTTTAATTGAGACATACCCATAATAATCGCGAATATATTGTCTGAATTTAATGAGTAGTCATCATATATATTAGTCTATATTTGGGATTTATAACATAAATCTTCTCGTTTAGATAAATATGTAATATTCAAATTGCGTTGCTTAATAACAGTTATAGTACTTATTTATATAGTTTTGTTTTACCATCGATTACAATAGGGAATATGCATGTATTTTTTTTATCTCTTATTGACTTGTTCCATCATTCTACTCTAATAAAAAATATAAATAACCTTGGCAATGTTCAAATTTATTTTTAAAATAACACTGAAAACATCGATAAAATTTAATCTGTTTGAACGCCGCCATATTTCGCGGGCCTTGGTTGACGTCAGATATCACGCTCAGTGTTTGTTTCATAAACTTAGTATACTTACTTGAAGTGTTACAGTAATTTTATACCAATTTTCAGTTGTAATTACTATGTATTGTAATTAATAGACGAAGGATAAAGTTTAAAAAACATTTTATAAGTATTGCCTTGTCCCTAAGTGTAAAAACACTATAAGAAGTACACCCAATACAGAATTTTTTCCTGTACAAAATAATAATGTAAAATACGAAAACAATAGTGTACATTAATGAGAAGAGATGAAGTATCTTCAATATCGTGTTTATATTGTTGTGAAGATCACTTTAATGTAAGCATATTACAATTTAATTGCTAGAATAGTGTGAATTAGTCAGCAGTAGGTCATTTATGTTGGTTTTAAATATCAAGCAGAAGGCAACTTGCTTGTCTACTTAAACTAGGTATAAAAAGTCCAATAAAACTTCATGAATATAACTAACTATACATATCTTACCTATCCTTTAGATTTGACCTCAGCAGACGTCAAATCTGGATTTGATGCAAAATATGTAGTCATCATGAATGCATCTATTTTCGGTAGATTGTCCGATTGTTCTTTGACAAAACTACATTCAGTCATCGTCCTAGATAATTTCTAATATCACTAGAATGCTTAAATTGCAATAGCTAAGGGCAAAAACCACGGAAACACCTATCTTTCTCCGTAACACTACGAATATAGGCGCCGATAAATGACAGGACGGGGAATTTGACGTCATGTTTTGTTTCGACCAATAGTGAAGCGTTTTGCAAAGTTGAATTTTGCTCTCTTATTTTGCATATTTTAATTAATATTTTTTGCGAACAAAGACGAACTAAATAAGAAAATAATTCTTTAGGCATAATATGTGGACAATAAAGATTCAAGGGAAAATTAATCAAGTAAATTTAAACAACATGCATATTCCCTATTGTTGTGCCCTTTTGCGAGGTGGATTTATCAAAGCTAAACATTCATACTAATATTTAATTTTCTTTAGCAGACCCTCTGCGTTCTACTTGCCATCAGAGAAGGGTTTTTTAATTGGTGCTGATTTATTCTGGGACTTGTTAGGTACAAAAAGATACAGTTGGGAAGGGGAAAGCCAGTATTATGTGACACCAGGTTAGGTTGGATTGTGTCTGGCCCCAAATTTATAATTATTATGGGTATGTAATAATTATAAATTTATACCAAGTTACATTAGATGCTATTTGACTCAAACTTGTTCTGATAGTGACAATAATTTATAAAAGTTTCGGTTCGATTTAACACGCCTCTGGAGTATTTGAGGAGGTTACTTCACTGTCTTCTAATTATAATTATTAAGCAGAAGAGAAGTTATGATGAACATTCCATTAAACATACTACCCGACTATCTAGTGGTAGATTTTGGGTACGAATCCCCTTCAAACAGGATCCTTCTGTTCTAGGAAGTTCGTTGAAAAGGCTTCGGAATGTTTATTTTGACTAAAATGTATACTGAATGCTAACCCTATATCATGGTTTCAGGACCGAATACGAAAGGTTAGGTCATATGATAAAAATAAGGAATATAGTTGCAATTATCGTGCATTGTCACCCCGGGTTACGTCACGGGTCTAGCAGTACGACTAAGCTGTGAGTTGCTTTAAATGCCAGTTCACCAAACGTCGCCACGTATTTCTCTTAACGATACACATATGGTAGGGTTCCCGTTTAAGGTGATATCCATGCTTTTTCGTTTTCGGTAATTCAATTACGTTTACGTAGTAAATTCTTAACACAAGACAAGTTACAAGATCCCTAAAACATTTTTATTATTAGATCTTAAATACAATTATTGCCCGAATACAGTTTATTACTTCAAAAACAAAATTTACCTCTAAAGAGCGCCCTTCTAGTTTAACGTTTATTTAGACAACAATAACATTATTCGTGTAAAGGGACGCCGAGATAATTCACTTTTCTCTTATAATAAAAACACCCTAAACAATTACTGTCCACAGGTTTACAAAATTATTATTTTATTTTGAACACAGAAGGTCGATGCACGCTGGTCCCCAGTTATTGTTGGCGTCTATTAAATAGTCATATTAACCTTTAGGTAGCTGAAACTTAGCGAGGGCTTGTTTCGTAAATGTATATCTTGCCATCGTATGACGGGTGGTATAGGTACCCCTACAATGGGCTAACTGCCGCAACTGCGGCTCCTTCAGTGGGACATCCCTTTGAAACCTGCAGCGTAGATTATCGTGGCCCGATAATGTGTGCTAGTCGCCAAGGTCGATGTAGGTTAGTAAACGAGTAATTTTGACTTATTAGAACAAATAGTACCTGGCCTTACATCAGTGCCTTTCGCAAAGAGGTAAGCCCGTCAACATATGTTCCGACAATGTCATTTATGGGTGCGTACAAGAACCTTTCGAAGTTTTTATAATTATTCTTATTGTGATTTCTTAGCAGAAAGGTAGATAATGAAGGGATTAATTTATATTCCCTCAATTTGGGACGCATTTTGGGTGCACCGTGCGAAGCGACTGTTAAATGGACCAAATATCAGCTAAAGGGAGTTTCGGGAAATTGACACTTAACCTACGAAGAACTAAAAACAAATTGAAGTGATATTCATTTCGAGCCCATTAACGCTATTGTCTTCTGATCCTGCAGACTATACCCAACTCACTCCAGAATTTTATTGTGGGTCGTCCACTAACAGCGTCCTTACCTCAGCCAGACCTTGAGAACCATTCCGTCAACCACTTCATGATTAGATGATGGATTGAGCAATGGAATAAGGAGTAGGGTTCATTTTGTTAAGTATATTTTAAGTGCACCTACCGCCTGTTTTCTCTACATCACCCAGAGGTTGACTGGTATAAAATATCTTAGGCATTCGGTTCGCCGCCATTTTGTTCTCACGTCTCTTTCTAAATCAGTGAAATGATTCCACACTGAATGAGTGGTGTATAGACTACCTCTGTTGTGGGTCGTATCTATTCTTTTCACCAAGATAGAACAGTTCTATAAAAACTTTACTACTCATGCTACTTGCTTTTAATACTTGATTATAGGAACTCGGCATTAATATTAAAGCACTGTACAAAATAAAGTAAAGGATTAGGTAATTATTGTAAAGAGTTAATACTAGAAGTAGTCGGTAGCCATTTTAATAGAATAGACGAACTTAATAAATTGAAATGAGAAATGTTATTTATATAACAAGACGGTTTGTGAACCTGCCCGCAAGAACGTTGGATTCACAAAGTACCTCCTAATAACTTGGACAGATTGATTAAACTTTGATACCGACAGGGTTTATTAGAGATAACGAAGTTTTGTATAAATATTTAAAGTAAAAAGCCTGCACTAAGAATTTCTAAAACGATAATTTTTTATTTATATTTAAATAGCAAAAGATTTCTGGAGGAACGGATGCTAGTCCTATATCCGTCTACTCCGTCCGTATATCTATGATCCGTCGACGATTTAATATTGTATATTTAATAATAATGTCTTGATTGTATATATTTTTAGATATGTGTAAATAAAGTATACGTAATACTCAGTACTTGGTTGTAATGAATAGAGTGACCTTTAAACTCGCTTTCACTCGAAGACGCAGAATGGCTGTTGGTATAGTAATGGCTGTTGATGGTAGACCGGTTATTTTCAAACAAACGGTCATTGGGCAAGTTTACGTTGCACCCGAAACACTCTGAATGGTTTTATAATTTAAATACACGTAACAAATACACGATTAATATTTGTTTCAGAACTAAAGGCAAAAGAGAAGTCTACGCGAACGAAGTAGTCGGCACCAGCTAAAAATAATAAATACAGATAAGCTAAAACTTTAGTATTAAACTAGATTTAGTGTTAGTTTGTTACTGATATTGTCATGTTTATATAAAAATCCAAGATTTTCTTATTTGATGACGTATAAAATACGACGTTGTTTGGTAGTCTACGCGCACGAAGTCGCGGGTACAGCTAGTTTTGAATAAAACAGAAAGTGGAAAAGTATAAAACATGGTATAATTCTTTGTCGATTTGTTCAGAATCATGTCGAATGGAGTGATTTACAATACAAGAGCTTGATTTATTGTTGGCCTTTACCAGCGCTGTAGATTAAAGATTTATGAGACAATGAAAAAATAGATAGACGAGTAAACGCTTTATTTTAAGGAAAACTTAAATACCTATTTTTAAAAGTAATTGATGTTTTTTAGAAGCTGAAATAAAAAACGATCTAAAATTTATTTTCTTAACATTGTTATGCTGATCGCTGTTAAAACGTGAAATAATCTTTGGTGTTTCCCATCTGAAAATTAGTAAGTATGTAATGTTTATTATAAAAATAATAATCTTTTATTTAAATCTTGATGAAGTCCGTATGTCCATTATTAATTGAGGAGTGATGGAACAAAAAATGATAATTCCACTTTAAAAAAAAATTAAGTTACTTAGGGCATTCGACAGAATACAGTATATTACATTACACACCAAGGTGGTGTGGTTCAAATCACTTTAATTCCTCTAGTAAATAGCCTCTAAAGTTGACATTTTGATGCAGATCATGATATTACCGTTTTAAAAAAATCTTTTGAGATTTTGTAAAAAATTGGACATTGTGTAATTATCATTTTTTGTTCCGTCACTTCTGAATTTCGGTTTATTCAATGTTAAATACACTTATTTGATACTAAATGTTGTTTCAGCTACGAAAATAAACTGAACGCTTCAAGTTTTTTTATTGTTTCAAAAATATTGTAAATGTGCAGATGAATGAAGAATCTCCTACCTCACGAATTCGAGGACGGAGGGCGTGCACCACTGAGCCAGTTAGACTGTGACCATGGCCAGTGCAACCTGGTCGAATTTCCAGGCAATTAATGCAAAAGTATGTGATACCTATATCGTGATTGCGTTAATTCCCGTACATGTACAGTTATATTAACGCTACGAGAATAGTGAACAAAACGTGTTATATTATTTTGTTCACCTTAGTAAGACACTGATACGTCTCTAGTGTTCTAGATTTATTTTAGTAACCCAACATTTCTTCCTTCGCATTTGCCAGCTTTTATTAGGCACGTCTTTCAAGATAAAACCTTATCTAAGCTAAACTACGTTACCTCGCAGCCGTTTTGTGTTAGAACCGAAAGAAAATTGAGTTAACCTGGTTTAGTTTATACTATGAAGTTTTCATATTTACATAGCAGTCTCCTTGTGTGCGAATAATATTAGTTACGGTTTCAAGTATGTTGCAAAATATTAAAGTACTCACCAAGATATTAGACACTTGAATATAACACATGGCGTAAAAAGAGCAAATTAGTTGAAACTGGATTTCTGCATTTATGACGAACGGTGGACCAGATGGGTGCCACAAATCTTTTTAAAAACGTACATATTAAAGTTTTATACAGATGAAGAATAGGTTGATTTAGTAGTTAGTGATCCTGACTATTGAGCCAGAAGTCGTGGATTCGATTGCCACCCAGGACAAATAATTGTGTGATGAGTACGATCATTTGTTCCGTGTCTGGGTGTATGTATGTGTTTAGTAATATATAAGTATCAGCAATCTGGTTACTATAGTACAGCCTTTGTCTAGTTTGGGATCAGACGACCGTGTGTCTCAAGTTATTATTATTACTCACTGAATAAAAAATACTTCAATTTAAAAATGATAATTAAACATTTAAAAAAGTATTACCTACTACCATGGACCTAAATCATGAAAATAAACTGTATTCTAATTTTCAACCTTAGAGGTGGAATATTTTCTTCAAATTCAAATGGGACCAACCTTAAGTACAACCAATTTAATTAAAAAAGAATGATTACAAACCAGTTTTCCAGTTTTCAAAAGGCAACGATGACGTGTAACAACCTCTTATTTTTTAAATTGTTAAAAAATATCGATACTAAGTTAAGACATGGAGCTAAAATGCTAAAGTTTTATTTTTATTTCCAGTCAATAATATGTATAAGCTTAAGCTTTTACATTATAAGATGTGTGCAGTTCGGAGAAGAATCTAGGTCACTGTAATAGGACTATTGTTAGTACCGTGTGATCCTTAAACCAGGCTGCATTTCAAAGCGCGGAAAACTCTGAAGCTGGCCATTAGCCGCGCCAAAGAGAAGAAGAGATAGGAGATGCTCGAGGGTCTCGATCGTGACCCCTGGGGTCGCCCATATCGCGCGGCGCAACAAAAGCTCCACGCGTCGCCCCCCCCCCCCCCCCTTACGGAGACTCTCCAGCCCAGCTTCCTGCAGGAAGTGGTTAAGGGCCTTTTCCCGCAACGGGCGGAACACACACCCCCGTCGATGGCCCTATTGGCCGGACACGACGGGGAGGTTGAAAATGAGGACGTTCCCCACCCGTCACAGAGGCGGGGGTAGGGGCGGTTGTTCTACGGATCCGTTCCAAGAACACCGCCCCCGGGCCAGACGGGATTCCAGCCCGAGCATTGGCACTCGCCCTGGACCGAATGTCGGACCGCCTCGGGGATGTGAACGACGCTAGCCTGGCGTCCGGATGCTTCCCTGACTGCTGGCAGAGCGGAAAGCTGGTGCTTTTAACGAAGCCGGGACAGCCTACCGACTCGGTCGCAGCCTACAGGCCCATCGTGTTGCTGGACGAGGCGGGTAAATTGTTTGAGAGGGTCCTCTCTGCCCGCATCGTTCGGCACCTTGGCGAGGTTGGCCCCGATTTGCGGACGCCCAATTCGGTTTCCGAGCGGGGCGTTCGACGGTCGGTGCTGTGTTGCGCCTGAGGGCTGTGACCGAAGACGTAGTGAGCTGTGGCGGCGTGCTGTTGGCGGTGTCTCTGGACATCGCCAACGCATTCAATGGTCTGCCATTCAGCTGCATCAGGGAAGCACTCCTCTATCATGGGGTGCCACAGTACCTGAGGCGGCTAGTGGCAGACTATTTAGAGAAGCGTATCATCATGTACGAGGACCGAGATGGAGATTTGAGTAGTCGGCCCATGTCGTGTGGTGTTCCGCAGGGGTCTGTCCTTGGACCACTCCTGTGGAACATGGGGTACGACTGGGCCCTTCGAGGTGACTTCCCCGCCGGACTGGGCGCAATCTGTTACGCCGATGACACGTTGGTCACAGCCCGGGGGGTGAACTTTCAGGATTCGCTTGGCCACCAGGGGAGTCTCTCTGGTGGTCGGGCGCATCGCGGCGCTGGGTTTGCGGGTGGCCCTGGATAAGACGGGGGCCCTTTTATTTCATGAGCCCCGTCGTGGTCCACCCCCTGGCGCCTCTATCGAGGTCAACTCGGTCCTCGTACCAGTTCGGGCCCACATAAGGTATCTGGGCCTGATCCTCGACACCTGGTGGCTCTTCGACGAGCACTTCCGACAGCTTGCTCCGAAGCTGGTCGGCGCTGCGTCCGCCCTTGGGCGACTCTTGCCCAATTTGGGCGGACAAGACGCTACAAGACGGCTGTACACGGGGGTTGTCCGGTCAATGGCACTGTACGGTGCACCGGTGTGGGCGGGGGCCCGGAGGTGGTGCCCGCGCTTTTGCGGGTGGGCGCTAGGGGGGGTCCGGATGTCTTAATAAAAGCTGTCCCCGGATCTCTCCTATTTAAGGCGCAGTACGGCACACCGTTTGGTTTTAGTCGTTTCGATTCCGACACACCGCCCCACCGAAAACCCCGGTGGGGTGACGGCCCGAGGGGGTTTCCACACGCACAAAAAAAGAAAAAAAAAGGCTGCATTTCAAACGATTCAAAACATGTGTACCATTATCAACGTACTGAATTCTTTTATGCTACACCCTTTATAATAGAAATTTATTTAAAATAAAAATACAAGTGTAGTGTAATTGTTACTGTATGCCGACTCGCCCACTCACAGGAGCTTTATACATTCCTTTAGTCACTCACTGTTCAGTCATCTTTTCAACGTGCCCAAACCATCGCAACATTCTTTTCCCAATTCTTGTCACCATATATTCTTTCAACCGTTTTCTTACCTGATCATTCCTCAGTATATCAGTCAATCTTACAGTGAACGCATTTCGGCACTAATTTTACTTTCATGTTTCTTCTGTCATATCCAATTCTCACTGCCAGACATCAGAGATGGCGCCAACTTTTCTCTCGTGAACCGCCAAACGTGCGTTCAATGACATGTTCTGACTCTCCACAATAGCGCAGGGCACCGTTTACTGAGTTTCCCTTTTGGACTGTTCTTTCAATATTTTTATCATGATCCATCCCTTGTAAACATACATCCAACTTAAATGAACTCATTCACTTGTTCCACTCTTTAATTTACAACCTTAATCTAGTAAGCAGTCATCTCTTCATGGCTTTCGAACACCATAACCTTCGTTTTGCTTGCATGTACTGTCATACTTTTGCCTCAATCTCATCATTCATGATTGTTATCGTGTCCAGTAACTCATTCGCCAAAGATGCAAGGCGTATAAGAGGCACTTGAAAAGCAACTCGACCATACGTAGACCGCACTCGTGCTTTTTCAGTTTAGATAAACAGCTATCCATAAATAAGTTGAACAACCACGGAGACGCTACACAGCCTTGCCTGACACCCCTAGAGATTGATATCTATTGATTTATAACCAATCCGTATAGGCTTCATTTATTCTAACACAGGCTTTGGAATCCATGAAGTGTCACTTCAGAGCCCGTTTCAAAGCGTCATCTAACGCAAACTTTCATAGATAATGTCAACTGCAGTACAATATTTATTATTCATTGAAAAAAAAAAAGAGATTCTTTGGAGCGACGACGAAGAAAACCTTCCTAAAAGCATCAGATAGTAATAAAAATATTTTGTTTTCTCACTTTCACACAGACAACACTATGAACTTCCTTCTTATCCTTTTTAAGATATTAGTGTATTTTTACATAATAACTACACGCAGCAGATATGATGGCACCTTAAATGCATTTTTTAAAAGGCCTGAAGTTGTAACAATATTTGTAGAAATCTACGGCTTTTAATATTGTAATAGGTACATACTTCAATTTATTGAACTTTAATCTTTTGACTATTATTAATTAATATTATAATATAAAATAGAAAAGATCTCTTATAGGAAATAGCGAGCGTAGAATAATACATTGATATGGTGCTACATTCAGTGATACCTATACTTATTTACTTAAACAAATTTACTCAGCGCCTCTTAATCCTGACAATATTGACTTCGATTGTAATCACGGATTAGTGTCAGTCAATCAAAACGTTGGATAATTTTCGACTTGACTTGTTACGATTTGATTGAGTACCTACCAAGAAAATGTAATAACACAGTTCAGCCCCGCTTAAAGTTATTATAATATTAAATTTCTGTGGCACTGATATATTAACATCCACTTCACAAGATTTGAAATAGCTCTTTTTCTGCTAGAGACTCCCAAGTAATCCATATTTAATACATTCTCCTTTTATAGCTGTTAAAATTCAGTCTTTTGATAGACATAAAACGTGCAAGAGCCATCTTCATTCGCATTCTGTGTACATTCAAGGGTTTATTATGAATCCGTGCTGTACCCGCTGTAGGCTTTTTACGATGTCAATTCACCAAGACATATGTAAACGCTGCTGGTAGTAAAAGTTTTGCAAGCTTAAATTCATTAACTAAATTCTGATTTTCATCCTTAGTACCCTGTCTTAAAGTGTGTAGTGCTTGTAAGTCTAAAATTGTTTCGTGCAGGAATATTATTTGAGTTAACTGAAGGAAGGATTACCAATGGTTGAAGATCGTTAATATCTTGCGCACGGTTTTCTTAGAATTAAATTTTGAGTCGTCTGTTAGTTCTAAGGCTTAAGTCGTGGTTATATATTCCGTAGTTAAACATACATCTTTATGTATGTTTAAATAAAGTAAATAGACGCGATGCTTGAGTTATTTGACTGCAGTAACAATTATTTTGTTTTCCGTTTAAATAGTACTTTTAAGAATTTGGCCAAGAAATCGTTCTTTATTTTACCAATTACAGTCATTAGATGCGGTACATGACCAAACGCAGTATTTTATACAACCTATGTAAATAAGTTTGCAGTGGTAGCATAATGTCGGAGCGTATGTCTAAGCTGCATGCCGTTCCCTGACCAATAGTGAATGGTTTAAAGCACAAGATCCTACCGAATAGAAATTTAAGAAAATTAATTAGCCCAAATTTTCAGCCCCAAATTAAAAATTCAAGTAGTGTCCAAATACGAGCGTCGTGTCGACACTAGGTACTACGACTATAAGAAGAAGTTGTTCGAGGGCACAAGCATAAAGCACACCACGTCTATGTGACATCATAATTAGTCTTCTGTTACTAGGTCAGTAACTAAACCACACACCATTTTATATTTAAGAGGAGGGTAAGTGATCTCCTCCACAATGAGTCATAGCGCTACTAGCGGATCTCAAACTTGATATTTATAGTACATAGCAGCGCCCCGCGGTTTTACCCGCGTAAGTTCTGATCCCGTGAGAATGTCGGGATAAAAAGTAGCATATATGTTAATCCAGATCTCCAGCTATCTACATACCAAGTTTTATCGCAATCGGTTTAGAAATTTTTGGCATGAAAGAGTAACAAACATCCATCCATCCATCCAAACGAACGCTGAACTTAATGTATCGATTATTAAAGTTTTCAATCAGCCTTCGTATGTATGGGTGTGTGTATATGTATGTACGTATATGTAGGTATATTTAAATATAATGTATTAGTAATTGTAGTTTTCGAATGGCTATAAACATTAAAGAGTAAACCGATTTACGATTTGGTAGGTTTATTAATTCGTCATACAATACGTAATCCCTGAATAACAGTAGAAGAAGGATATTATCTTCTACGTTATATAACTATTAAGTACCTGATGTTACTTACTTAGTACTAAGTAGTTACTTGTGTTAGCGATACAATAAAAGAAAAGTTAGTCACCAATATTGCACTTAAAATATCGTCATAAGTATTAACTGTGTATTGGGTGAGAGCGTTCTGCGATGTTCTTTCTTCCAGAGTCACCCGAACTCCTCAAAGTGTCATTAAAGTGATAAACGTAATATTATATCATCAACTTTGCTCTTTTCTATTTTATTAAACTCCGAAACTTTAAGGAAACCATAAATTAAGATTTATATGGACACTAGCTGTACCCCGCGGTTTCACCCGCGTAAGTCTCGATGCCGTGGGAATATCGGGATAAAAAGTAGCTTATGTGTTAATCCAGATCTCCAGCTATCTACATACCAAGTTTTATTGCAATCGGTTCAGTAGTTTTTGCGTGAAAGAGTAACAAACATCCATACATCCTCACAAACTTTCACGTTTATAATATTAGTAGGATTTTATACCTATTTGCATAACGAAACTTCTTCATTGGATAAAGTTTTTTTTAATTTGGCTTTAACAAGTTTAATGAAAATTGGACCAAAAGTTACTGAAACTCTGTTGTCATATAATGGTATTTAAAAATGGACAGTCGTTAAATCTAAAGATTTTATCCTATTTGGAGCAACTCTTACAGCGAGCTGCCAGTTCACTGGTATCATTTTTCAATTTGCACAATATGATGTGCATAGCTATATTTTTGGTAAATGTAAAAATTACTAGTTATTCTTAGTACTAATATAGTTTATACAATGGCGTATGTATTGCCCAAAATAAATGGGTAAACCATTAGGCTCAAGAAAACAGGACTTGTAATAAAGAGCCACATAACTACTACAAGAGGTTTTTATGATAATATTATCAGAAAGTAATCATTAAATTTAATAATAATAATAATAATTTATTGCCAAAATGTTTACATTGTCTTTCAACCTTTTACAATTTGAGTAGGAAGAACATAACACATGTTACAAGCATCCAAAGTTGCGGTTGCGCCGCTGTTCTCCTGGCTAGACTGCGGAGTAGTCTGTATTCAGGAGAAACAGTGTCAACCCCCAGTTGTTTTATAAAGCAGGTCATTGTCTGCAGCTTTACTATGACTTAGGTAAGTATTACCGTATACAGTATACAAAATATTGAATTAGGCAAATACTTAGATCTAATATTATAAATATATTATATACTCGTATATAAGTATATAGATAGCGTGTGTGTGTTGTGTGTGTGTGTGTAGGGTGTGTGTGTGTGTCTGTGAGGGTGTGTGTGTGTGTTTGTTCGTATGTATGTGTGTTTGTGTTTTATGGTTTTTGTATGCAATACCATTGAGAATTTAAGAAACAGTTACAAGAAAATCTTCAGTTTCATTGTATGTCCAGCCAGCAAGGAATGATCGAACTGCAGTTTTACATTTTATGTATGGTAGATGATAGATAGGTAGGTTTCTATTTATTTTATTATAAAGGTAAGGTTTAAGAGTAATTATATTTAAAATTATAAGAATGATGAATTTGCAAGTAAGTACGGGACTCTTTTGAGCTTTTTACAGGTTTGTTTAATACTTCGGTATTTTCGAAGTCCAATTTTATTATTTATTTACTACTGCAGCTTATGCCTTAGGCCATACGTAAGCCTAATTTTATTGCTAGTTTAGGTAGGGGGTTCCGGTGATGCATAGCCGACAGGCAATTTGGTAAAATAGTGCACCTAATTTTAGTAGACGCCGCCTAAGCCTTTCGTAGTAAATTCTGTTTTGTTAGCAATTTTAAGCGAATAACAACAGTCATTACAACACTATTGGTATTTTATTATTTTGTACCTGTATGATACTATAAATGTAAGTTAATTAGGGATGCAAGATGTTATATTTTTTTACCGTATGACCTTTAAAAACGGAGGAGGTTCTCGTCGTATTTTTTTTTGGTTTTCTTTTTATGTATATCAAGCATAGCTTTTTAGAGGGTAATCTGATTTCTCAGTGAGTTTGTAATTTTTTATTGGATAGTGCATACTTCGTTGGTCCCATTTAAATTTCAAATAAATTTTTTAACCTCAAGTTAGATAAACAGGACACGAATTTCACACATTGAATTTTCATCTGTGAACCGATTTTGTTGAAACTTAATACACATATTATGTAGTTTTAATGACATTACAACATGACAGAAACGTGCAGTTGATTTGATGACGGATACGGTAGTCATTCGAGGGAACTCCTCAACGGCTTACAGCAGCTGTTTCGTGTTTGTTCATATTAATTCATTTTAATGATCTTTAAACCTAATATAAAGTGGTTAAAGATGTGTTGTTTAAATATTTATAACAGATAATAATGTATAATTAAAGTTAAGTTAATTTAGTAAGTTAGATAGGTGGGTAAGAATTTTAAATATTATTTTTTTTTTTGTATTCATAATTATTTAGGTATTAACATTAGTGTAGAAGGTTTATTTTTCGCTTTTCATTTTTTTTTTAGTTTATATTTTTAGCGCCTTGCATTTTGTCGCGTGCACGTGATCAGTTAATTTCCTGTAAGATTAGGAACTAAGTTTAAGAGAAAGGAGGTAATAGCAATAGCAGACTCTGATTGAAAGGTTCGGATCTATTTTAAGCACTATTTTCATGTATGCGATCTACAATGAAGACGGGTCTTGTATTGCAGAGTAAGAGAGAGAGTGAAAGACTCGAAATAGGAGCTAAATGTAAATGTTTTGGGTCATTAATGGCCCATGACTAAAAGTTAGTATTGTTGCTTAATTTTAATCTCCGGTATAGAAGTAAAACGTTACGGATAACAAGAAAAGTAGCCTTAGAAACAAATCTTGACACACATAAATGACATCCAAGGGTGCCATACAATAAAGAAAATTCCTCAGAGGTCTCATTATAACAACTTTAGCACCCATTTCCCTGCACACCCGCTATGAGTGCATTCAAAACAGTAATTAATCTCGTTTCATGTGATGAATTCCGCCTCCACAGCAGTGAACTACTCCACACGAGACGACCGACATCTTGCTTTAATTACGAAAAGCTCTTCAGTCGTACCGAGAGGAAAGTCTAGTGAATGTGGTTTTAAAAAGACAAGTTTATCACCTAAGTGAATGAAGTTGAGATATTTTTAACCTTGCTATTTTAAATAAAGGGTTTTTGGATGACTTCATTTTAGTGACTCTTTTAGAAAATGGAATTAAATTGTAATGTGGTATTTTAACACTCGATACAAAGCGTTAAATGTATGACATTGAACGGTTCTAAAATTACAAAATATTTCTGCGATTCATTTTTCAAAGTAAATAAAACTTGTTTCAAACTAATTAAAAATCCTCTATTTCATCTAAACAAGTTCTCAGTGATTCGAAAAATTACTTGAATATACAACATTTTCAAATTGTTGAACTCTGTAAGAAATTAAAAAGTTTCGTCTAGTTCGAGTTCTTGTGGAATCGTCTAGTGGAATCTTAGGTTTCTTCGATAAAATAATTCTGATATTGTATAAAGAAGGTCGTTATCGGCGAAAGTCGATACCTATCAGTTATTTTATCTTATATCAATATTGTATAAACTAAGCTTATCTGTCATTGATTTCTTCTTGGATTATACGAGTTGGTGCTTTGAATTAGAACAAAACATGTAATTTTTATTCTATTGAAAATGTAAAAACGCAAAAAGGTGGGGTGTGTGTCTCTTTGGCAACATAGCTCATAAACGGATTGACCGATTTTGGTTTCGTTTTTATTTTAAAGGTGACTTGGTCGAGAGCGTTCTTGTCTATACTTCAGATCATGAGCTCTAAGTTCGTTATTGCAAACTCTATGCATGTGACATAAAATAAAATATCAGGAAGAAAACTATTTTTTAAGTGTCCTTATGGGTCAAATACTAGACCAATTTTAATATATGGAAACAATAAAGTCTGCCCTGTTTAATAAAGGTTTTATAAAATAAAAGTCATTACAACTGTGGACGGTATGGATAATTCGTAGGGAATAATAAGCGTTTTGTAGCCAATCACTGTGCGGAACATCATTAATATTAATAAAGGTTTAACTCCGCAGTTATGAATAAAAATGGCAACTCGACATTAATATTGATCAGTACTTTTGATAATAATAATAGTGACTTCTAGGTTAGAATATTGATTTAGGCAAGAACTATATTAAATCTAGTAAAGTATTGCCAAGCATAAGAGCATAACGCGGTCTAAAGCGCAAGGAGTCGCTAGTATAAAGTCCATAAATAAGAAAAGAGTCTTAAAGCTTTGACGTAGCAGTACGCACTCAGTGGTGCGGTTCTTATGTATATGTTTTTAACCAAGTGATTAATAGGGCATTATTCACAATGTCCAGACCGATTGAAAAATTAATAATATGAGTGGGCAATGTAAGAAAAATGTTTGAGATGTATTGGCCAATAAATTGTATCAGTAATGTACTTTACCTATTAGGCAGAGTAATAAAATTGTCTTTTATAAAATTTTTAATGGTAAGTACATATTAGGTATTAGGGAAGTACTTACCTTATTATTATAAAATCAAAATTTTAGGTGAGTACGAATACTATTTATATATAACATCATAAACACATGTATTAGTGCGATTTTAGGAGCGAAGTCAGACTTCTGTTTAACAAGAAAAAACCTTTTGATGAACCATTGCATTGTGCGGTATAGTTGGTTCGATGCCGACATTCCATTTAAACGTGAGGTAATAATACGTCGTTATCACTTGATGGAATTTTGGGTGGCACCGTTATTTTTATTGTATAATTACATTTCTTACTCATGCAATACCTTTACAATCACAACTTTCGTTTTAAATAGTTTAAACCATCCGCTTTTATTGGCTTTTTTAATCAAAACAAAAATCAACTACGCTTCGTATGAGCGCGTGTTTGTTAATGATCGTGGTCTTTCCATTTATGTTCTAGCGCTAGTAGCACCCTTCCTAATGTGTGAACCACGTTACTAGTATTCTTAAAAAAAAAAAACTATATTCATAATAACCAGACAAAGTGGTAAGTATTAATTACATAGCCTTTACTTATCATTATTCATATTGACCAAGCATTATAATTCGTTATTATATAATATAGTATATTAAGAAGGTAGTTGGTTCTTTATAACTTGGCCGATAACAATATATTATAATATCTTTACACATCTTACACACGGCCGTCTAATCCCAAACAAGGCAGAGCCTGTACTATAGTAATCAGACTGCTGATAAACATACTTATATACTTCTAAATACATACATATTATAGAAAAATTACACCCTGACACGGAACTTATGATCATGCTCATCACACAATTATCTGTCCTGGGTGGGAATCGAACCAACGACCTCTGGCTCAGCAATCTCGAGCAATGACCATTAGACATTAACATGGCAACAGATTTGATAAAGAAACTGTCAGTCTTAGGGCTGCACGTCAGAAGTGAAAACATATCTTAGTTACATCTTTATAAATACACATTCACACATATATCTGTATATATGTATCTGATCGTGACGGTCACACGAGTTCAGTGCTTTTTTCCAGTGGTTAAGTTGAGGTTCTAATGCTGACGATTTAAAAAAACTACTACTGACCAATTTAAAAGATCTTCTTATTCTTCTTGAAAATTATTGAAGACTGACTAAATTTTAGGGATGAGGCCGAGATTTTTTAATGTTGGAACAGATGTTATGTCCCTCCAACATAGAGGGTTCGACCTTCGACCAAGCGATGTGATCATGCCTGGCTGACCGCGAACAACGGTTCATGTTAGGAAGTTGTATATATACTTCATGGCGCGATAACTTTTGTTGTGTGATGCAGGATCAGTAGTTATTTTGTAGTTCCGCTTTCCTTGACTAGATGTTGTTGAATTATGGTTTCACTGTATATGGATGTCGCCTCACTTGTAACAAACCCTGCGTATTAAAATTGTCAATCATAATAATTATAAATTCTTATTGCTGTTCATGGTTCCACTTTTTGAGCAAAATATTCGCATCGTAGTCGTAATCTATTTATAACAAATCTCCCTACAGTTTGCTCATTTATTCAGTTTGTAAGATGTAAATCCGTCGAAATCCATCTGTTGGTAGCACTGATCCAACGATGATAATGTTCTTGTCACGTTTCCCCAGTACGTGACCGGGACGACGCGATTTTTAATTACATTTACGATAAAAAGCCCGGGACGTTTTTTCCATCACTAAATCTGTGTAAAAATTGTGCAAGAATATAACGTTGTCACATCTAATTTTGTTTTCGTTTTGTAATTTTGTCGTGTCATGCTCGTGAATGCGTGTAACTTAGGGTAACTGTTTTGCCTTGAAATGATGGTCTTATTTACTTATATTACTTTATATTTTGTATAGTCCAATCATGTTTTTTTAGTTTCTATTTATATATAGTCTACCTAATAATGGGTGCTCTTTTGATATTGTTGTTTTGTAATAACTTAGTTTTTATTAATAGTATCGTAATTGATAGCCATTGACTTATTTTTTGTAGTAATCATATAGAAAGTATTGGCAATAGACTGCAAAAAACAACTAAATACTCATTTTAAAAACAAATAAAAGGATTCCTGCTGGCCATAGCAGCAATAAATAATTAAAATAAATTAACTATAAAAAAAATAATTAAAACAAGCTTTTATATAAACTAAGTTTTACTAAAACCTCTTCTGCTAATAATTACAATGGGGCCCCAACAATTTTGCATTGAAATACTTCTGTTACTTGGGCTTTTCATACGTTTTTGATTTCATAGATTTTTAGATATTTACCTCTATAATTGGAACTTTGTAAAAAAGCCTCTATCGTCTAGGTATATAAAATCAATGTGAGTACGTTTGTCCACTGCATTTCTAAACAGTTGATCAGATTGTGATGAGGCTATGGCAGGGTCTTATGAGAACTCTCGAGAGGATTATTGGCCCAAAAAATCTTAATGAAAAAGGCCTTGCAACGCATGCCATGCCACAGCGAGTGAGTGATAAAACATCCTAGGTCCCTTGAGATTTATATTCATTGGATATATATACAATGTAAGTAGTACACAATAAACAAAAACAATATTTGAATGCTAACATTTAAACTTCCAGAACACGGAAGTTTATAGTAATGTTATGTAATAATAAATTATAATATTATTATGTTGACGGGAATAAACGCGATCACGTATTTAATAGGTATATATCTAACAAACCAGTTAGACGTTTCAACCAGGTAGCGCTGGCCGTGCGTGGTCACAGGCTCACTATACTACACACTATACTCAGGTATATAAAACCTGTTAAATATACAACGGTATATTTAACAGGTTTTATATACCTTCAGCAGTGAGCCTGTGACGACTAACACCATCACAGGTAACGACCTGTGATGGTGTTAGTTCCCGTCAACATAATTTTAATATATTTAGTGTGGGATATTAAGAAGAAAAGAATTAAAGTCAAGCAAATAAATATATTTTTGAATGAATCAAACTGTGTAAAGCTGATTTAAACACTGGTCATATCAATATGATCTTCTAGTCCAATAAACAGCACGTCAGACGGTTTATTTTTATGTCTTTTGGAGTAAAAAAATGCCACTTTAGAGTAAAACTAACCGCCAATACCTACTAGATTTTTCAAGAATTCATTTTATCTTTTAAATTTGTTTGTGAAGATATGTACGCTTGTCTCCTAAAGTGTAAAGAGGTTTAAAGGTTCTTAAAGAACTTCGAATTTGTTTACAGTCTTTCGATTGTAAAGCGCCAATATCAATAAATTTGAAAATAGGTAATTTTTTACTTTGTGTATTTTTTGTGACAATTCCAGATTACTCTCTATAAAAAAAAAAATCTCTTCATTTTCATCTAGAAACATGCAACGTTTACCATGTTACAGAAAACAAAATTAAAATGAGGTTATCACGAGAAACTGTTAGTTTTTGGCATAAAAAATAAAGCTAAAACCTTCACAATACTAATTGGCAAGTAGCAAGCTCACGTTAGCATACACAGTAGGCAGCACAAAGAAATAAAGTACAATTCACAGATTGAATAATCTACCTACATTGTGTCACACAATTGAGATGTCGACTAAAGTAAGGATTAATAATGAAAAATGATCATCACGAAATCGTCAGTTAAAAAAAATAATTATGATTAAAAACTATAGATCAACACACACAGTCACCACAACAATAGGTTGCTTTGTCGGGCAGGTCACGTGATTAAGCGTTGTGGGGCAATGATTTATATCAACGTATAAAAATATATTTTTATTACATTAAGTGCATTTGTCTGCAAAAATCAATTTGTGAACTGAACTGAAATGAATATTTTAGGTCACTTTCTGAAATTTGTCAACATCAAAATTAATATAAAGATATGCAATTACGATGTTAATATTTCTAAAGATCCTTTCACAATATGCTACATATTCTTTCCATTTACCTGTTCTTATGCAACTTGTAATATGCTGTCGCATGCATTAGTTTATTCGTGCCTTGAAAACAGTTCTACGCTAAAAGCTCCGCTGGCAAGTCTTATGCAAATGAACTGTCAGGTCCAAGTTACGGCTGTTTGTTTTACTTTGCTGATTTCGGAACGAGAGCACAGCGCGAAAAAAGTAAAAAATGCGCGCAAAAGTGAATTTACTTAAGGAGTTGAAAATGATTTCGACAACCGATTTGAATGATGCTTACAAATGTATGTTAAGTGATATTTTAAATAACTATGTCATGTTTTTGAAATAGAAGTCAACCATTTTTTAACTAAATTTTGAAAAAAAAATTGCATACGAAACGAAAATGAAATTTAATAACGAAATAATTATGTAGTTGAGAAAGAGGAGTGAAGTCGCTTGTTCCAAGTTGTAAAGGGCAACATAGTGTGACAAATATCTAATAGGCTGCAAGCTAAATTAAACTAGAATTTAAACATAACAATTATTAATAATAACAATAATCCAATAAAATTTGGGCAATGGCACACATAAAAAAACAATCTGCATGCTTTTATTACAGTTTCTAAATTTAATAGTCAGTCGAGAGCGAAAATCGCTTCAATTCCATTGCATTTATTTATGCATATAATCTTTTACTGAAAATTCCTCTATAGGTATAATTCGCGTTTTATTAAACATTTAAAGGCGTCATAATAATATAATATATGTATACATTTATGTAATATAATATAAAATAAATCCAATACAATAATATATTATAAATGGGATTTATATAAAATTTAATAAATATAATAGAAGACTGCGCGCTTCGTGGTTCCCTTATTAGACTTATAGATGTATTCTGTGCATTAGGTAAATTTATTCTAACCTACAATTTTCAAAGATACATTCTGTTACTTGAAAACTCTCGACTTTACATAAATAAGTATTAATTATTGGTTATCACGAGACAATTCATGTACATAAGTTATTTTAATGTTACGTGATTTAATTCTCATCCATTTATGCCGAAGTCTAAATTGGATTTGTCTTAATTCAGTATTTTTTCTCTAGCAACTAATATTTCTTTTTAGTATAACCTAATAGAAAATAATTTCAAAAGATCTTTCATTCCCACAAAGTTACGGTAAAAATCAATTGCAGATTAAAACTACGTGCTGAAAATTAAACTTCTTTAACTGAATCCGAAGTTTCCGACAAAAAGCAAATTACTGAGTATAAAGCAAAGAGCTCTCCTACTTTACTAACGTAAGCACCTCATTAGGACCGGCCCTCATGAATGTAGCAGAAATACGCTAACTAATATTTTACTTTACCTTTATAGAAATTAAATTCAATTTCGAATGTGTTTTCAGCAATATATCTTTGCCAAGTTGGCAACCGGAGGAACTAATTTGATATCAATATGATTATGATATTAAAAGCGTTAAAATATAATAACAAATAGGCACACATGTACGTAACTTAAAACCTTTACAAATTTGATGTTACTATTTTCTGTTCTTACTTGCTTCAATTTTAATTACAGCAAGTTTGTAGCCATTTAGTTGTTGATATGGAGTTCCTGAAAGAATTTTAATATATTAAAAGAGTACACATTGGAAAATCGGTTATTAATGAATTACAAGTTCAAAACTTTACTGTTTTCGTCAATGTTGCTACTAATGTTGCACTAGAAAACAAAAAAAAAATATATTTTTGATAAAACCAAAAAGAATAAAAAACTAAAACAACAATCCTTTTTCTTACCGCTTCTCTTGTCTTTGACATTCATGCAACTATTGTTGTACAGTTGAAAATAAAAAATTCTCTTCAGAGAATCTTCTTATACTGTTACCACTACAATTCTGAAGAAACTCTCTCATTAAATTCATCACGTACTTAAAAGAAAGCAGATAAACTGCTCAAGAAATATAGACAGAGATGTAATGATTTATCATGCATGTAAGAAAAGGATGCAATAATGCGGATGACAATGGATATTAATGGACCAGCACGGTAGCACAGAATACGTAATAGCACTACGTAACGGTAGGAAGAATGTTGGTTGTCAAAAGGAATGCACTTGGCAAGAAATGTAGTATTTAAGCTGAGTTTTATATTATCTATATACTTAGCTATACGGTCTTGCTGCCTTTGCCGTGCAAACATAAATCTTTTAGAAACAGACATTTCAGATCTCTTTTGTCAACCTTTTGTCAAAAGTATTATAACATCAGCGAACTATTTGCAAGGAACGTTTCTAACAACTATTTTGCTTGTATTCAAGTTTAAAGCGGTTATATTAGTCATTCATATTCCTTTCATTTTTATCTTTCATTATCACTATGTTTATACAATATATATATGTATATATATATATAAATAAATATCTAATGAATAACGTTTATAGCCCCGGTCAAGTTGGCTCAAAAATATTGATAAAGTTACAATAATTTACATACACCTAATAATTGGTACGAATGTTGGTAACAAAATATAATTGAAATGTGAAAAGTACCCCTCCCATAATTATCTATAAAAAAACTTACAATTTTTTCCTTAGAATTACCATTTCTGAGATACAGCGATTCCAAACGTTGATAAAGCCGGCTTGTCTTTATTGGTTTGATATAAAATTTAACGGCTAGACAAGGCCTATATACCTAATGTAGCACTTAGTTGAGAGAAGAGTGATGTTCAATTACGTACATAATAATATAATACTTAGATTAAATAATTGATGTCTGAGTATGTAATGAAAGCAATAATTCTAAATCTTAATTTCTCATAGAGATTTTTATCGGAGCGATTACTGCAAAGCACCCACATTTCCAAAGTGGCAAATATTCCTTTTTTTTAAGATTACTAGTAACGTAAAGATTACTAGTATTTTTGTTAACCCCTCCAGCTAAGCCTAACGCTTGTGTTGGGAGTGCGTTCACGACGGTAGTGCACAGGGTAGGGTTCGAACCCGCAACCACTTGATTGCAAGTCCGACGCCTTAGCCAATAATACAATAGTCGTATAATACTTTAGTTATTCTCATAGTCGTATATTATTAACGTTAAACTTTGTTAGAATGGACGAAGGACCATTTCAAGACAAAAGAGCAAAATTCTCATGAATATGAAAACAAATGTAAATTGAATCTCAATATTGTCCTCGTCTGAGTTTTTAGCAACAAGTAGATAGCCATGAACTCTTCGTTACTTACTACTGCTATATAACTTGTAACTAGACAATATCTATTCATTGCTATCCCATTGTTATGCATAGAAGGGGTCGAAGCTCTTTCAATACTTAATAGTGAATAAATTTGAATTGCAATTGTCTTTTGATTTACATCTGTGACTCCTGTAGGACAGGATTAGCAGCTGTGATCGTAAGCCTACATTTACTCGCTGCATAAAAACAGTTTTAACTACAATATTTGTATGTACCCACAAAGCTTTCTGTTAGTTGGCATTAGCAAAATGTGGTGATGAGAGTTTTATTAATGGAAGTTGACGGGTACAAAAGTAGAAGTGGATGACCAAATTAAATACGAATGGACTGTGTATAAAAGGATGTGGCTAGAAAAGGAGTAAGTAGTGAAATGACAAATGATGGAGTAGAATGGTAGAAGAAAGCATATTGCGCTGGCCCTAAATAAATTGGAAGTAGGGTATATAAAGCTTCGATGGCATGGAATTTATAAGATATTCATTACATGCCCAAACTCTTGTAGTAATTAACAAAAAAAACGTGCCACTGCTATAATGAACTGATTACAAGTACAACCAAGACTATTATTTTTATTAAGATATTTGTTTCATTAATTATATTATCATTGATAAAGAAATAAACACACCTATGTAATTTATGTAAATAAGAAGTAAGATATTGTTAGAGCCACATTTCATGATCCAAATAGAGCAAATAGATAGCCAAATGCCCATTCCTTGACAATAATTCGGTTAAAATAAATTTGGAAGATTGAAAAAAAAAATTAAGACATATTTTGTTACTAAACCTTACTTCTTATTTCTGTCTATGAAGTAGAAAAAAATGCTATCGAGGTAATTCATAGCACAAACCAATCTACGCATAAATGACCTCGTCAGGCTAATAAACATTTGTGGGATTTTAACGAAACAATTGCAATACAAAGCTACATTCGAAACATAATTATAATACGAGAATTTATTCGTTTGATAGTTAATAGGCTGAGTATTGACGTACGTTTAAAGTAAGTAATAAAGTAAGATAATAAAAAGTTTTGTGAGATTGCTTGAGCGCAGTTGGGTGCGAGATGCTATGAAATACTAGTCTTACTAGTAAAGTGTTTCAATATGAAATTACTTTTCTTTTTACAATAGTTTACGAAAATATTTTAGTTTTAGTTGTAGAACATAATTTAAGTAAGACCAAAAATTATCTTTCGTCCAATCGGCGGAAAATTTACGCAAATATGAAAATTGATGTATAATGTGTATCTTTTTAGACTTTCATATAGAAAGAAAGAAATGATGTAGTTAGGAACTATAATTAAATCATAGCCGTAAAAGGAGAAACGTTGTTCATCTTTTGCGTTGTCAGTCAAAGGATCTCCTAACTGCATGTGCTCTTTATTACATATGTATATTTTGCACATAGTAGTTTGCTTGTAGGTAACACTATCAGTCATACTTTCAATGGTAAATGATACACGTACATATAGTGGAGTCGTCAAAATCTGAAATTCAGTCTTACTAAATTGTAATGTAAATATGTATGTAGTACATTATGTATTATAGATATGTGAAGATATTCATTTCAACGCTAGTCTGATTTACAGTAACGTAAACCGTTTTACAGGTAATAACCCGAAGGATGGATTCACTTGAGGCTCATATTTTATTGCCAAGTAAATTTTTATTATCAACCATATACAGTTGCAATAAAACAGTACAAATGTTTTGTATGCGTAAGTACGTAGGAAGGTAAGTACGTAGGTAGGTAGGTAGACTACAATTAATAAAAGGTATGTGTAACGTAAAAGTTTTCACATATGAGTTATTATTTGTTGCTTCGGGTAATTTTCAAGACGTTTTTATTAACTTCACTTGTAAGTAACTACGTAAACAAATCGTGAAAGTCAATTTTAACCTACTCATACTTTTAATGAAAGTTTGTGTGTATATATAATTTAGCACCTTGAAGCTCACTTGAAGCCAGGAGGTGGATAGTGGCTATTAGTAAACCTCTCGAGTTTAAGCTCATACTCTTCGTTTTGACAAGTCCAACACATAGGGCTTGGTAAAGTTGGTCTGATGATGAAGGCAGGAGGTAAATAGTGGAACTCATTGTTTTTAAATTGGTTGACCGTTAAAGCATGTTTTATAAATTTTACTTAGCTATAATTATTATTTTCTTATTAAAACACGATCAAGGAAGCGATAAGTCTACTCGTTTTTTGCCATCATCGTATACCAAACTGTTAAACTCATGTTTAGCTGGAACGCGTTCGGTGACAAGATACCAATCAATGAAGAAATATGTGTGCTGTGCTACGATACAAAGGCCGCTTACTAGATTTACTTGTATTGAATTTAGTTATACTACCAATTAGTGGGGTAATAGTAAAGATGATAATAATTGTAAAGGACCTATAAAGAGACTTCGTACAATGCCAAAACAGGCCTAAAATCTGCCATTATACATCATCAATCTGTGCAAAATGTTACAAAGTAAAAACTCCACAATACTCGATAAACACAAACCACATAACGCTATCGTCCACAATTGGTATATGACGATATTTGGTTAATGAAATCACCGTCCACCGGCAACCTCTCATTAATTCATTCAACATTGAATGCCCCACATCATCATCAACATTGAATACCCCACATCAATATACATATAGCTCGTTAAATTTGTATCGAAACGACATACAAGAATAATGATTTTAAAATTTCTTGTCACCAAAAATAAATATTTTGTCACGAACGAGTTTGGTATGGGCGGTATCTTGATCACTTTCCTTAAATACATTTGTACTCACATGTGTGTCACAAAGGAGCCGGATTACTTTCGGACCCTTTGCAATCATAATGTGAAACTGTTTTGTTGGTGTCAATAAAATTGTACTCTATATATACTTAGGTAATAAAGTTGAAGAGTTTTTGTGTTAAAAGTGTTAATTTAAGACTACCAGATAAACTATTCTAGTCGCATTAAAAAAAAACTTTTTGAAAACATCACGCTATGGAGCAGAGCAGTGACTATAAATAAGGGTGAAATTGCGGGATACGGCTAGTAATTTATTAATGTTAATTACTGTTAATGTGCCCACACCAGTTCATGATTAGGCTAAGTACAAAAGCATCTAGAGCTGTTTTTTCCCTGTTACCCGAAGGTCTAACGTTGCTAAGCATCAATTGCCACAAGAGACTAAATCAGTGACGTCACTGATTCAAATCGTTACAATCTCAGAGCATATTGCTCTTAGGTTACAATATTCAAACGATGTCAAAAACTTATTATGACTTTACACGTTGTTTTAAAGAATTCGTTATGTATTTACACGGGAATTAACGCGATCACGAAAAGGTATTACATACCTCTGCATTGCCTGACGTTTTGACTAGGTGCTAGGTGGCACTGGCCGTGGTCACAGGCTGACTGGCTCAGTGGTGAACGCCCTCGGTCGTCGTTTATTTACAAGGGAATCGCATTAATTCCCGTGTAAATACATAATTATATCATGGAACGCGAAAGTTTAAAAGTTAGTAAAGACTTTTACTCGTGGTAGAGCCATGCTTCGGCCGTACTACGTTTTGGCCGGTTCGACCAGAGTGATACCACTGCCTCACAGAAAACCGGCAGGGAAGCAATGTTTTCATTGCTTTTCGCCAAGTGAGTGAGGTTACCGGAGGCCCTAACCCTTCCCCCCCCCTCCCCCTCTTCCACCCACCTTAAAGGCCGGCAACGCACTTGTGACACTTGTAGTCATTTACCATCAGGTGACCCGTCTGCTCCTTTGCTCCCTATACCACAAAAAAAATCATTTTCTTGACTAAACGTCCACTAAGCTGATCACGTATTTTGAGAGAGTTACATCAACCACAAAGTCACAAAGTGTACTAATTAGTTTTGTATTGTAATTAAGGTCACAGTGGACAGATTATTTCGTGATTTCGTACTAATCTAAATCAATTTCCTACTTACTGTCAATCCTTACTCAACCCAGAAAGAATTTAGGGAACAAAAATTTCGGTACCACATTTCCAAATACCTTTTTATCACCGAGATTTATACAACCTATTTCTGGACTACATTTTAATCTTAAAACGACATTTGGGGTCGGATCGAACTGACAGCGGATCTGTGCCCTTATCAAGCGAAACTTCGCATTGCAAACATTTGAACACACTTGATACCACACACGTTATTTTACAGCCTCCTACTAGAGTGTGAGCTTGGAGTAAGAGAAAGACATATACAATGTAAAAGACATATATATAAAAAAAGTGTATTCAAAAATATATAAAATCTATTAATTTGCCTGATATTTATCAGCATATTTTAAAATAAATATACATTATGTAAGAAACTGTGGTATATCTCAAGTATAGACGATATTTTTATTACAAGGTTTATTTAATGGAACGTAAATTGAAAACGTCTTCTCTTTAGGGCCGGGATAATTATTTATCTGTAAGATGTTCAGATTATTTGTTTGTGATTATAAGACGCAGATTGTGTATAAATATATCCAAGACTAAAAATAAAACAAATTTTTGCCATTCATCTTCAACAAACAAGCCCTTTTGTAGAAAGCTGTGATATCGGTGGACAAATTAACTGAAATAAACTTCTATTTCATGGAATTCTATTTCTTGTTAGTGAATGGAAAACAATGCTATAAATAAAAAACTCTTGATGCTGTAACTCGAAACATATTAAGTAATTGGTCTGCAGACGGTAGGTAATAAAATATATATCAAACAGATGTTATATTCGTAATAGTATTTTTATTGCTTGTATTTTCCATGAATTATGGTAATACATAATTTACGACGTAATCATTTAGCAATATCATGAATTCCTCTATCTCTTTCTCATATTTACAACAGCTTGACTTAAATAAATATTTTTATTATTTGGCTGTATCAACTTTCCGCTAGGGCTTTGCTAGTAATTTTTGTGCACGTTTGTAAGATAATCTAGAACAGAAACACCTTCATACCATTATTTCATCAAACTCGCTTTACCGACCAGAAAATACACAATTACCTACCTGACAGAAAATACGTGATTTTTATTTTGTAATAAATATCTACTATCTGGCAGGACCGGCTATTTTTTTGGTTACTAAAATATTGTGTATGATAAACGAAGACCTGATATCATAATAATTCATGAAAATGAAGCTTAGTAGGTAATCTTTAGGACCACTGCATGTTATTGGTTTCGGGCACCACATACATTATTCCTGTGCAAAAAAAAATCGTCTATCCGTTACTTAAGTGACGGGAAAGAAAGAGAACTCAACCAATATTGCTCATTTCCAATATTACTTGGGATATAGTTTTCAAGCCTCCATTGAAAACTAGCCTACTATAAATCATTGGATATGCATTTGTTTCCATTTATAACACCATACACAATTTTACATGGTGTTTTTTTTTTGCTCGTTGTATAAAGACTACCAGTAATATACGTTGCAGGTAAAACTTACCAAACTCCAATTAATTATTTTAAAACAGTGGGGAAATTACCAAAATATAAAAATAACGACATTCAAAACACGACTTTAACAAAGTCTTAAAGCCCCTTTGACGAAAGTTTCGATACTTTGATACTGTAAGGAACTCATGAGTGGAATAATTTTGTTAAGATAATACAAAATACCAAAGACACACATACCACCATAATATGCTTCTTGCATAACGATATGGTAACGGTTTTGTTAGTACCAAAAATTACGTTGAAAGTGATGAAGTGTCTATTAAAACTTTGTTATTAGGGTGCGTTATACTTAAGCAAGATTAAGTTCAAGTTTTGTTATAAAAGACTTACAAGAAAGAAAATACCCTCTTATAAGATGCTGCATATTTTTATATAAACCATAACCCTAGCAATATCTTCGAAGAAAACATCCGTTTATTTATCAAGTATCAATTAAGAAGCTCACTGGAAGCCAACTTAATTGACATGTTCACATCAAAGGACGTTTTCAATTTATATATGATTGTAGACAGCCGAAAACGTAGCCTACATATATACATATTATAAAAATGTGTTAAATTAGCAAACTAAAACCATTACATTGACATACATTAATGTTAAACAACAGTAGAGATCTACTAAACTGTTCCGTTACCTACAATTACCAATACGCACACCGTGACTGGACCGACAACCAATATTCAACTACAATGTTTTAGTGGCGCCGCGTAGGGAGCACTCTGTTCTTAGAACGGTTTATATTCTGGTATGTCGATACCTTCTGTACAATAGGGTGGGTCATGTTTGTTAATTATCATATTATATATTAATATTACATTTGTATGCTTCATTATATGATTTTAACAAAATATGGTCTTGGAAACCAATTTCTATAACCAAGACAATCTTTTTTTTCTTTGGTTGATGATAATATGAGTTGAGAACGAATAAGAAGAACGAAGAACGAATTTACGACATAAACGAATGTCTAAACAAACCTAAATTTTGTCATTTTCAATTCAATGGATTTTGAATTGCACGGCTACCACTTGTAAATAGTTCATAAATAATAAAAGCCTTAAAAAGAGAGCACACAACCATTGTCTATGGAACTCACAATAAATCTGTTTTTGAAAACTTGACACTCAAAAGACTCGGCACAATTTGCTTCAGTTACTTTATCAAACCAAACTTTATTTAACTCAAATCCCGTACATAAGTTTAAAACACCTGGGGAACGTTGACAATAGCGAATAGGTCTACAACAACTACAATAAACAATACAAATTGTTTAAGTATTAACAAAACAAGGCATAATTCCGAACACAACAGACGCTTAGAAGGTGAAACTGTTTAAGATAACGAAATTAATCGCATCGTATTGTTGTACGTATAATTAGTTTTGAGGGAACAAGTTTCTAAATTAAATTCACAAGTTTTCGTACAAAATTTCTGCTTAGAGCGGCTCTGTTGGGACGTATGGTTTGTAGTTGGACCAGGCAAGAGCGGTCGGGAAAAGAACATGTCAAAATATTAATATTAAAGACTTCTGGAGTCTCAAAAGGTTTAATTTAATTAAGTTACAATAGTGAATGTATACCAAATAACAAACATACATGCTTTGGATATATACCAATTATGTTTTATTTCAATCCATCTAGACAGCTATGATATAAGATGGTCTCTTTCTCCAAATTCGGAATTTTACTAAGAGCTTTAGCCGCAACGTGCTCGCCATCTTTTGTTCCCCGTATTTTGCAAATAACTTTAGCCAACTTGGCAATTTTGATTTATATTAATTAGTGTACAATTTGCTAAATCTAACTTTCAAAGTTTATTTCTTAACTGCATTAGGAATACTGATTACTTACGTTTGTATCCGTTATTATTCATGGTTTACAAAACAGTTCTAATTAATGCCTGGATTATTGCACGCGTAAAGAAACAGTTTAAAAAGTCTACAGTCAAAAAGCCAATGTAGGGTCCGTGTCTTGTAGGCTGTCAAATCGGTTTGGCTTTATCGTTTCAGAAAGTAGCTGAAATGCTACTATACAAAAACCGCTTCTAGAATATTATGAGGTTAAAACTGACATTTGATTATATTTTACTTTAAACGTTATTTATTCATTATGACGATTGGCTTTCAAGTCATGAATCCAATCGCGGACGACCAAAAACTTGTCATAATTCGGTATTCATAGATAGACTCTAAACCACCAGTTTGACTAGGTCATTGGTCTACCTAGTCCTATCCAACCTAGCTTCTCCGAATGCTAACCTTACCTTACCTGTTAACGTTTCATCCCGCTAATAACAGGCTGGTCTCTGACGAAAGACAAATAACTATTCTCTTAGGTATTCCTGGTTGCATGTATTAAATATGACAACTACAAACAAACGCCAGAAATTAAAAATAGCGAAATACATGTTTCTTCACTAAAATAACCTTCTATAAAGATAGTATATGACTGCCGTCAAGAGCTACAACTTTTTTGTCTTAGGACTAGAAAGCGCTCGTTCGGATAATTCTCTACAAATTGAAAAGTTTCTTCGGAAAAAAAACAAGTCCAGTGTTTTCTTAGATAAATGTATAAAATGAAACTAATCAATATTTGCATACCATTTCTATGGTTAAACATGCTGAACTATTACATAGTTTATAAGATCTTCATTTGTAACTGTCCAGATAAACCATCCAACAGCGTTTCAAGGTCTACTATACCTAATAAATGTTGTGTCATTAGCAACTAGATGGCGGTGTTAGTGTAACTAAATCACGCTATGGTTTCGTTGCATTCTATTGTATAAGTAGCATAAGAAATGTTTGTTTTGTGTGAATCGATTGTTGGAATAATTACACGGTTTTTAATAGTGGAGAGTGTATTATTTCACGTCTGCGGACCTCGCAAAATGTTCATGGTCCCTCGAAGCCGGATAGATGACTGGGTGTGTGATCGGTAGTCATCGGTGGTGGTAGTGGCTACTACCTCTTCGTCTCAACTGAGCAGTGGATCGCTGTTCAGAGCAACCCCTACAGCAAGGTGCGCTGTGAGAAGCATTGCAGTATTGGCGGTACCGGGTGGCAAGTGTTGTCACATCCGGAGGTGAGGCGGACTGAAACTACGGTGGCAGAATAGCGGCACGGCGCCGCTAGTGAGCGTCATCGTCGTTGGAAGTTGACGTCACGTCGAAGTTAAGTAACAGTGAGTGCCGGAGAATTGTGAGTACATTTGATCTTTTTTATTAGTGCAAATAAAAGTAGAAAAAAAGTGCATAGAATTTTGAGTTAAATCAAGAACTATACTATACATTTAGAACTATACATTTGGAATAGTGAAGAAAGTAGTGAAAATATTTGAACTTAGAAAAATTTTAGAAGTTTTAGACTTGTGTTCGTTTCCAGTAAAAAGTGGTTTGAACGGGGAATCCACGGACGATTTTACCTAGAATATTAGTACAAAACACTTGTAAACTTTTACGGAATTTTGTAGAACTTAGAATATTTTATTGATATTCATTGCTTTTAATGTTAGATATAGTTGTTCCAAGTAATTAAGTATATTGTTGTTTCTACTAGATAAATATATAGTCTAAAATTCATTTAACTTTTTGACTCTAAGATATTTATTTACCACCTACCTACAATTTGTTTATATTTGAATCTTGTGCATTAAGTTTTGCTAAGTTATAAGAAAGGATAATTCATTATTTGTAAATTGTTTGGGAAGTAGTTTTAGTTGTAGATTAGCGTTTATTAGATCAATAGTAATTAGAAATTATTTGAAATGGAATCGTTTAACAATCTTCAAGAGGACATTAAAGCTAAAATGTTACAGGCTAAAACAAATTTTAAAAAGTCCCCAAAGGAACGATTAACGGTTGCATATATAGAAACTAGATTAGAAAATTTGGAGAAACAGTGGGTTTTGTTTACAGGAACTCACACCCAAATTATAACTACAGTAAAGAAGGCTGAACTTTGTATTTCTAATTATGTTAAAAACAATGTGTATGACGAGGTTGAAGAGTTTTATGTGCAATTTAAAAGTGAGTTGAAAGAAATGTTAAGTCGTAATACTTCTACGAATGCTTCTGCGGACTCAAGGTCGTGTTGTCGCGGTGACAAGGTAGTCAGCCGAGTCAAGTTGCCCGAGATAAAGATCCCTACATTTTCTGGTAAATATATGGAGTGGCAAACATTCAGAGACTTGTTTGTAGGACTAGTTCATGAAAACAAGTCACTGGATGACGCACAAAAGCTTTTTTATTTAAAGGGGCACTTAACTGGGGAAGCAGAGCAGTTATTACGGAATATTAATGTTAATTCCGACAACTATGAAATCGCATGGGAAAAGCTAAATAAAATGTATAATAATAAAAGATTTTTAGCCAAGGGTATTTTGAAACGATTATTAAACCAGAGGGCTTTAACATCAGAATCCGCGTTAGAAATTAAAAACTTAATTAATACCACATCTGAATGTTTAGATTCGATTAAAACCTTGGGTGTAAATATATCCTCTTGGGATATTTTAATTATACATATTATCAGCGCTAAACTTGATCCTGAAACGAGAAAGGCTTGGGAACTAAAGGTGTCATCGGATCCAACCGATGAATTACCTACATTTAAAGAATTTTCAGAATTTTTAATAGGCCGCTTTAGGGGCCTAGAAAATTTAGAGCTTAAACCCCGTATTGAAAAAAGGGTTAACACAAAGACATTTCATATTGTTAAACCTAAAAGTACTGGTTCCTGTGTGTATTGTGCTGCAGATCATAAAATTACTTCATGCAAGACGTTTAGTAAGGAATCCAACGAAAGTCGACGCGAATTTGCTATGGACAAAAAATTGTGTTTTGTGTGTCTAAATAGCAACCACTCTGCCAAATATTGTAAGAACATTACCCGGTGTCAGGTGTGCAAACGCCGCCACCACTCTTTACTACACCCTAGTGGTGTTTCTGGGTCAGTAGACGATATTACGGTTCACGAAAAAGCCTCATCGACTGGGTCGATGAAGGAGGAAGCTGCTTTAAGCAGTCACAAGCATGCCGCGCAAGCGGAGGTGTCTAAGGAGCCACTGGTCGCTTGTCTTTCTACAGGGAACTGCAATAAAACGGTTCTATTAACGACTGCAGTCGTACAAGCTGAATCGAAAGACGGGATATTTCAGATGGTAAGGGCTTTATTAGACCAAGGGTCGCAAGGATCTTTTGTTACTGAGAGTACAGTTCAGTACCTGGGGTTGAAGAAGCTTGCAACTAAACACACTATAACAGGTGTAGGTGGGGATAAAAGTGTGATCTCAAGGTCCACAGTCAACATTAATATAAGCTCTAGGGTCGATCCACGGTTCCAAATAAAGGTTAATGCCTACGTCTTGAAGTCGATTACGTCCCTTCTACCCGTTGCCAAGGTAACTAGAGTAGAACGGGTGGACTTGACTTTGGGTGACTTGGCTGATCCGGAGTATCACAGGCCTAATAAAATTGATATTTTATTAGGTGCTGAAATATACAGTCAAATCATCAAAGCAGGTCTTAATTGGAATCCGAGCAGATCAATCTTAGCGCAAAATACTGCTTTCGGGTGGATCTTGTCTGGCGTCTGTGAGGTGGAAAACATGACTAATATACAGTCTCATATCACCGTGATGCATTCTAGTCTAAGTGCTGACGAGTTTTTAAGAAGATTCTGGGAGCTGGAAGCCGAACCGCCTGGAATTAAGAAAATGCTCACGGAAGAAGAGATTAGATGTGAGGAGCTTTTTACAGCTACCACAACCCGGGATAGTCATGGGCGATATATCGTACGGTTACCATTTCGTGACGCGGACCCGGACTGCAAGTATGGTGAGTCAAGGAAAATAGCTGAAAAAAGATTTAAAGGATTAGAATTTAAGTTGGGAAAAAATATTAAATTAAAAATAGATTATACTAAGGTTGTTCACGAATATTTAGAACTTAATCATATGAGAAAAGTTACCGAATTAAAAACAAGAAATAGGGAAGCTGTTTACTTACCTCACCACGCAGTAGTTCGGGAAGATAAGGACACAACTAAAGTCAGAGTTGTGTTTGATGCATCCTGTAAGGGGATGAACGGTATATCACTTAATGATAACTTGATGATTGGTCCATCCTTGCAAGCCGAACTCCGTCATACCATTATGCGCTGGAGAAAATACCGAATTTGCCTAGTCGGAGACATAGTCAAAATGTATCGGCAAGTTCTAGTGCATGAAGAAGACACTCTTTTTCAGAGAATACTTTGGAGAGATACTCCTGAAAGAGATATAGAAGAGTTTGAGTTGGTCACAGTAACTTTCGGAACGGCCGCAGCACCATATCTCGCCGTGCGGGCACTACATCAGGTCGCTTATGATGAGTGTCAGACTAGTCCTGGAATAGCCAAAATCATTCTAAACGACTTCTATATGGATGATCTAATGACTGGAGATGAAGATGTACAAAGCTGTTTCAACATTTATAGAGAACTGACTAGAGTATTGGCTAAAGGCGGGTTCCAAATGCAAAAGTGGATTAGTAACAGCAGAGAGTTATTAGATATGATAAGAAATGAGAAGGAGAGTGCTGATGAGGGGTTGAGAATAAAGCTAGATGAGATAACCAAGATTCTGGGACTTACTTGGAATCCACGTGAAGATGTCTTCCAATACACCGTTGATCTTGCTCCGCTAACTAAACCTGCTACAAAAAGAAAAATTATTTCTGACATTTCACGGTTTTTCGATCCTCTGGGGTGGTTAGCGCCATGTATAATTGTAGCAAAAATCTTCATCCAAAGGTTATGGCTAGCTGGTATTGACTGGGATCAAGAAGTTCCCTGCAATTTATTTAAAGAGTGGATGACTTATCGCCAGGACTTACCGTCTTTAGTAAATATAAAAATCCCACGCTGGGTACATACAGGCGGTGCAGTCAAACTGGAATTACACGGCTTTGCGGATGCTTCCAAAAAGGCGTACGCTGCTGTTGTATACCTGAGAGTGATTGATGAAATGGGGAACATTCATGTTTCGATAGTGACTTCAAAAACGAAGGTAGCTCCCATTAAACAAGTGTCGATTCCTAGGCTTGAACTATGTGGGGCACTTCTGTTATCTAAATTGATCGTGGAGGTGGCTGAAGTCTTAGGAATCCCCAAGGCCGATCTCTATGCTTACACTGATAGCGAGGTAGTTCTGGCTTGGCTGAATCATCATCCAAGCCGCTGGAAAACATTCGTGGCAAATAGAGTTTCCGAGATTTTAACCACTATAGATACTCAACATTGGTCCCATATTACGTCTAAGCAAAATCCAGCCGACTGCGCGTCTCGCGGTATTTCTCCAACAGAACTGTCAACGACTTCCATATGGTTTAATGGTCCGGATTTTATGAGACAGAAAGTGATTGACTTCAAGAGACCAAAGCACCTAAGTACAAACCTGGAACAGACGAAGACACACACCACTGTCGTTGAAATTACCCTTTGGCAAAGGTTCTCCTCTTTATCCAAACTCCTCCGTGTAATTGCTTATTGTCGCAGATTCTTGAACCTCAGAAAAACTTCGGTGAGAAAACACGGCACTAAATATTTGGCAAGAGAGGAAATTGACGATGCTTTAGAGCTATGTGTAAGGAGATGTCAAGAAGAGGAGTTTTTTGAAGAGTTACAGGAGCTGAAGGTTAAGGGATGTTTAACTACAAAGGGAAAAGGGTTAAAGTCATTAAACTTGTTTTTTGATTCGAGAGGTGTAATAAGAGTCGGTGGGAGATTGGAAATGTCTCAGTTAGATTATAATAAAAAGCATCCGATTCTTATTCCAAGACATTCGTGGTTGACAAATCTCTTGATTGTGGACGCACATCAAAAGACTATGCATGGTGGTCCACAACTTATGATCACGTACTTACGCTCACTGTATTGGATTGTGGGTGTCAAGGGCTTAGTCAAAAAATATTTCAGAAGCTGCGTAAAGTGTATTCGCTATTCAACCAAGGTAACAACCCAACTTATGGGGCAAATGCCGTCATCTCGAGTGACCCCAAATAAACCTTTTTTTAGAAGTGGTGTCGATTATGCAGGCCCGATAAGTATAAGGGTTTCAAAGGGTAGAGGGAATAAATCCTATAAGGGGTACATAGCATTGTTTGTGTGTATGTCAACACGAGCAGTGCATCTCGAAGCAGTCAGTGATCTGACTACCCAAGGGTTTTTGGCGGCCTTTAAGAGGTTTGTGGCAAGACGTGGAAGATGTGCCGAGCTATATAGCGATAATGCCACTAACTTTGTTGGAGCTGCTCGCGAGCTAGTCTGCCTGTTCCAAGAAGAAAAAACGGCCTTCAGACAGGAATTGGCCGAGCATCTAGCGAACAATGGTATCAAATGGAACTTTATTCCTCCTCGTGCTCCAAATTTTGGGGGATTATGGGAAGCCGGAATAAAGTCGACCAAATACCATTTAAAACGGGTAGTTGGGAATTCAACGCTGACCTACGAAGAACTAAGCACCGTATTAGCTCAAATTGAGGCCTGTCTCAATTCGAGACCTCTGTCTTGCATAGACGATCAAAATGATATCGTCGTATTAACCCCGGGTCATTTTCTTGTGGGTGAACCACTCGTCGTAGTACCAGATACTAATTATGAAATGTCAACCTTATCTACTCTAAGGCGATGGCAACTCCACCAGAGAATGATGCAAGACTTTTGGCGACGTTGGTCACAGGATTACCTCCACCAATTCCTCCAAAGGCACAAGTGGGAATTTAAGAACCCAGAACCATCACTAGGTGATGTAGTTCTCATTAAAGAAGATGATATGCCTCCTGGTAGATGGTTGCTAGGAAAAATTGAGCAGAAGCATCCAGGTCCAGATAATATTACACGCGTGGTGACAGTACGCACAAAGAACACACTTATTAAGAGACCTACCTCTAAGTTATGTTTATTGCCTGTAACAACCTAACTGTATTTTATAAATTGCAAATATTATATTGTAAGACATGGCATGGTGGGCGGTGTTGAAGGACAAATTGCATTATGTCCTTGGTGGGCGGTATGTCCAGATAAACCATCCAACAGCGTTTCAAGGTCTACTATACCTAATAAATGTTGTGTCATTAGCAACTAGATGGCGGTGTTAGTGTAACTAAATCACGCTATGGTTTCGTTGCATTCTATTGTATAAGTAGCATAAGAAATGTTTGTTTTGTGTGAATCGATTGTTGGAATAATTACACGGTTTTTAATAGTGGAGAGTGTATTATTTCACGTCTGCGGACCTCGCAAAATGTTCAGTAACCTATTCTTATTTGTAATCTATTCTAAGAGCAGCGATCGCCAATAAATTTTAAATTTGCTTCTTTAATTATTATATAACAACCATATTTTTAAAGTGATTAAAAATTTTATGCTTGATTTTTTATAGATAAATTACTTGTGTATACAATCAAATAAATATGCATCATCACTAGATATTAGATATAATATGCAACTTTCGCTGAGAATGGGGTAAATATGCAATTTCACATGCAAAAATGCAAATGCATATAATCCGGCCTCTAGCGATGTGTAATATGTCCCAGGATGTTATTTTTATTATGTAGACTAGTGTTGTTTAGTGTAACATTGGTATGCCTGATCACATAAAAATTATATGTAAACTAAATATAGCATGTATGAGTGTGTATATTAAATCCACTTTTGGTAAATAGTTCACCAGATGGTTGACGAGCCACCTGGCGTCAGCGGATTCGATTCGCTTACAAACGCTCACTGCGTTTTCACCATTGATTGACCATTGTTCGCATCATGTAAGTCAGCTCGTACGGTGTAGCACAAAGGTTTTATAGTAGTTAAGACTACCTATGAATAAGTAATAGTGAGCACTGAAAGTTAGGAGCTAGACAAACTATTTTGGTTTTATAAAAATTTACTTAGTACCAAGTATGTCGTTAAAACCTTATCTTTGTTAGAGAGAACATTGGACAGTCACACCGGAGGCCGCAAGTTTGATTCCCCTTCCGGCGATAATTTATATATATTTAGATAGATAGATAAGTAAACTCTTTATTGTACAGCAAAGAAAGAAATTAATACAAACTTGTAAATAAATGTGGATTCTTAAACTAAAGCCTGAGGACAATTAGTGACCTTATCGCGATTTGCGATTTCTTCCAGGCAACCCTTGGATGGAAAGAGAGATTATGGACGAGATGAGGAGTTGCAGTGTACAATTAATTGAATACTTAGGATTAGATTACTTATGTTAAATAATATATACAATTACGAATTTTCTATGAATATTATAAACTTAGAATAAGAAAATAAATAAACATAAAACAAAAAAGCAGTCAATCCTTAAAATGACAACGGACTACTTACGTAAACTATACTCTACAAAAAACATCCTGGAAAGCAACTTAGACCTCGTAGACAACGCTGATAAAAAATCTTGAAAAGAAATTCAATATGCAGTAAACACACAGAAAATAGGAAAGCTCCTAGACCAATGAGATGATGAAAGCATCACTGCCTGAAACAACTAAAAGACTGACCAACCTTTTCAATCTCATTCTCACCACTAAGAACATACCCACACAATGGATAACAAGCACTAGAAGAACTGGATCTGAAATGAGCAACTATCGCCCGATAAGCCTCATCCATATATAGAATTTTACAGAAATGTGTTATAAAATTATATATGTGTAGCCGACGAGTAGTTGATTTAGCTTAAAAAAACGAATTAAGAAACAAAACTTAGGCAAAAGTTTTTCCAGTAACAATACATTTCTCGTTGAATATCCTATATTATTTTGTACCCCAATCAACGTTTATATAATCTTTCATGATGATCGGTTGAGTTAGTAAGGCATGAAAGGCATTTATAAAATTAGTAAGTATCGTATGTGTTAAGTAAGTTTTCGATATAGGCAATATATTTAATAAATATAATTAAAATACCAATACAGCCATAATTACAGAAGTTGTAAGCATTGAAAAGTAAAACAACATTAATAAACCTAATAAATAATAATGTAAACTCTAAACCCAAGTATTTATAAGATAATAAATATTAGACATAATAAATACATGACCGAGACAAGTACAATAATATTAGTTTACAACACCGTGATAATTCTATAACGCACTAAACACAGTCCAAGGAAATATAAACACAATAAAGATATCCTTTACACCGAAAATCTCATACAAATCTTTTCTACTCGTGGCCAAATTCACGACCAGGTAGATGCGAATACATGAGTACATAATATTTCCTTTTATGAAGATACGAAAAATTCGTTTCATTTTTCCTTCCATTTTCTCTATAACGACATTCAGCCATCAAAATAACAAAATTTCTGCCTCAGAAGTAAGGTTATGTTAGTATTGCACTGCGCACTGTACCAACACTGACTGTGAGAACTCTTTAAACTTTGGAAGCAGCCTTGGCTTTACATGTTTTAGTTCCGGGACTTCAAAGTTTGGATAGCCAAGATTTTTTTTTATTTTTTGTGAAAAATGCGTTGCTCTTCGAGAGTAGAGATTTGTGAGGTTTTCTATTTGAAAATGCAGTTTTAGATTACTCACAGGTTGAACAGTGAAGCAAATAGTGTAAATGTTTTTTCTTCAAGACTAAGTTTTAGATTACTCACAGGTTGAACAGTGAAGCAAATAGTGTAAATGTTTTTTTTCTTCAAGACTAAGTTTTAGATTACTCACAGGTTGAACAGTGAAGCAAATAGTGTAAATGTTTTTTTTCTTCAAGACTAAGTTTTAGATTACTCACAGGTTGAACAGTGAAGCAAATAGTGTAAATGTTTTTTTTCTTCAAGACTAAGTTTTAGATTACTCACAGGTTGAACAGTGAAGCAAATAGTGTAAATGTTTTTTTTCTTCAAGACTAAGTTTTAGATTAATCACAGGTTGAACAGTAAAGCAAATAGTGTAAATGTTTTTTTTCTTCAAGACTAAGTTTTAGATTACTCACAGGTTGAACAGTGAAGCAAATAGTGTAAATGTTTTTTTTCTTCAAGACTAAGTTTTAGATTACTCACAGGTTGAACAGTGAAGCAAATAGTGTAAATGTTTTTTTTCTTCAAGACTAAGTTTTAGATTACTCACAGGTTGAACAGTGAAGCAAATAGTGTAAATGTTTTTTTTCTTCAAGACTAAGTTTTAGATTACTGACAGGTTGAACAGTGAAGCAAATAGTGTAAATGTTTTTTTTCTTCAAGACTAAGTTTTAGATTACTCACAGGTTGAACAGTGAAGCAAATTGTGTAAATGTTTTTTCTTCAAGACTAAGTTTTAGATTACTCACAGGTTGAACAGTGAAGCAAATTGTGTAAATGTTTTTTCTTCAAGACTAAGTTTTAGATTACTCACAGGTTGAACAGTGAAGCAAATAGTGTAAATGTTTTTTTCTTCAAGACTAAGTTTTAGATTACTCACAGGTTGAACAGTGAAGCAAATTGTGTAAATGTTTTTTTCTTCAAGACTAATTGTTGTCACTGCTAGAGGTTTTTTTAACCTAAATGTAAAGTTTTTTTTGTCTTTATGTTCAACTTCGCTAGTAGTTTAAGAAGAATTATTCATGATTTCTACTATCATCATGAAAAACTTGACATTATCAAGATAAAAGGACCATAACAATGCTAATTGGATATCAAAACTCGACGACATTACTTGGTCTTAGTTTTACTGCGCTCTCTAATACCTCACTCAGATTTATGCCCCATTTACATTATTTTATTGCCTCCATCTTTCTTACCCAAAAAGGTCTTTATAAACTGCAGCCAAAATATGTTTGAGATATTTGATTGTTTAATTAGTTACCTATCTTTGCGGTTGCTGTATATCGAACACTTGTGAAGCCATACGTACTATCCTAACCGGGGTTAACGGCGAGATTATATGATGGACTCAAAACGACTAAAGGTTTCGTCACAGCCTTAGCAACTACGATCAAGGGCCCATATACAATCTAAGATATATATACGAATGTATATAATATATATATATATATATATATATGTGTTTATATCATAAACATAGTATGGTTTATATCATTGTTGCAGCGGCAACAATGATATAAACATATAAACTTCTGTAATTATGTAATAATGGCTGTATTGGTAGCGACCAATACAGCCATAACTACAGAAGTTTTGCATTGAAATGTAAATCTAGTAAATACAGAAATATATATATTTGATATTCACAAATATTAGTATATTACCTAATAAAAAAGTTTTTCTTTTGTTTTACATTACTTTCTTGGTTAAATAATTAATAAGGGAAAAAGAGAAAAGAAAGAGAGAGAAGCTTTGTAAAGGAAAAAATCTGTAACAGCAGTAGTAACAATTAGGGGAAACGCAAAAGTATTATTTAAAGGCACTCTTCAGTCATTTTTAATAGTTATGAAAACAACCCGTTTATTAATTCTTACGTAACTGGGCTCGGGCTTCCCGCCAACAACCAGTTCGTGTTACAGGCATGCCGCGCCGGTATACTACCCTGACCTGCTAGCACTCCCTAATTTATCCTTATAAGCAATGTTATTTTCCTTCCCTCCTTTCCACAATATACACTTGCCCGGCTTGGCTTGCCCCCTATTACGTGAGTGGGACTTAATTATAGTTGGCATAATGTTGGTGTTTAATACGCCTCTGCTCATAGATATACTATACACAGAGGAAGCGAACTGTACATTCCTCTGTAAGTGGAAGCGTACGGTCCGTAGACAGAGAAAAAAGACTGTTTTGGTCTTGCATCTCTCTCTGCTCTTGTCATTGATTAAGATTAAGATTATATTTATTGCATAACTGTGTACAGAGTTATTATTCTATGAAAACCATTACAGTTTTTAGGCGCAACAGTCGACCCATATCGGATATGCAATAATTAATAATTTCTTAAAACTAATTATACAAAATATGCGATCACAGCTTGTTCGCTTCCTCTATGTCTATCATCTCGATTCTCTACCTACCCTTTCTAAAATATAGGCGTGAGTGTATGTATGTAATTCTTATACGATTTCCTTTATCATGCATTAAAATATTATGTTTAATTTTCAGCACAAAAAAACCTCCACATCACAAATTCATACGAGCATATAACGATAAAAATTATTTCATCAAAACCTCATAATATATAGTTTAATTAACAAAGTTTAATTAGGGCTTTTGATCGATATAAACTTGTCGGTCAGGCCGCGGGTCTTGAGTGCGTAGTAGGTATAGATATGTTGTAGCTTCGCACGAATCTTTGTAATAAAAATCAAATTTATATAAATTAATGTTCAACTCTCAAATATGTGAGACAATATCTGTAAGCTATTCTAGAGCAATGTATGGTTATTTTAAGGTATGTTAAGGTTTATCCTATAGAAATTTTAATTTCCAACTAGAAAATGTTTAAAATATAGATCTAATCAACAATTAATTGGGTGCAACGTCATCATCACTGAATATATTTGGGCGTGGAAGTGATCAGATGAAAACCTCAATGAAACTTGACTACAACAAACCTAATAAAAGAACTTCGTTACATTTCTGTATCAACGTGAACTCAAATTACAATGCCATAAAATATATAGAACCCACAAGAAATCCAGGCCCTATAATTTATTTTTCGTTCCTCGAAACAAAAGCACTACAAAATATAGGATAAAAGTATTCCATATATCATTTTTGTCGGCAGAATAAAAGTATTTGGGACAATATATCATTGTATGAGGAAAACGCCAGGCCTTTTGCAAATTTGAGCCAAAGAGTGCATTTACATAATAGCTAACAATTCGTCGAAAGTAGAGTAATACATAGAAAGAAATTGACCGTGTGCAAGGATGGCCTTCTCGTAGACCTGAAGTAACATTTTTGTGTAGTTGACTGACAGACGAGATACACTGAGGAGATTTTTTTTTTGGACAGTATTTTACCTGAAAGCTAAAGGTTTTCCTCTAAACTATACATAGGTAAGATACCGATTTTTTTTTTCGTTTTGAGGTCGTGGAGAAAAAGTTGGGGTAACGTTGGACTGTAGTTGGGTAATGGAGACAAAGTTAGGCTCTAGCCTACTTAGTGCTACTAGAGCAGTGCGTGGTTATCATATATTTAAAGTGAAATATCTTTATTTTATAAAATTCTTTAAAAATTGTTTCAAAACGTTTTTTTTTAAATTAAATATTATAGATCAACACAATGACACCGCAACTTTTTAGAAAGTAAAGAAAAGTTATAGCTAAATACATATAAAAAAATCGTGTAACGTTGTTTGTTCGCACTGAACTCCTAAACTAATTAACCGATTTTAATGTGCATTTTAATGCGCAATTTTAATGCACAATGTGTGCAGTTTGGTCCAACTTGAGAGAAAAGATATTTTTTTTATTACAAATTACCTAGCGACAGCGATGCGTGGCCGGCTAGTTAGTTGTTTGGCGCCGACTCAAAATAAGTTTATATAAAATTTGATAGTTTATGTAAATACGGTCAATACTTAAGACTTAAACTTTATTTATTTTTTGCTTTTTAGTTCTTTTCGTCGGTTTACTTTTTGCTTAAAAGATTTTTTTATCCTTTTTTTTTTATTATTCGTTTTTATTATAACGTTTTTATTAACGTAATGACGTTCACATAACAAGCGTTAAAAGCGCAAGTTAGAGCGTTAAGTTTTGGTATAGGCTATTTGATCCGACGCGCGCTCGTAAAACGCGCTTCAGCATGTGGACGACTTCAACAAAGTTCGTCAACTTGTTAACGTGCGCTATTAAAAGCGCTCGCTCAAGCGCTCAAGAGACAATGTTGTCTTTGTTATTTTTTATGAATTAATTGTTTCATTCATCAGTAATTGTGACATGAGGTCTAAAATTCGTCGACCTGAACATTGCCACAATATAACATACTAATTATACTTACCTAATTTATGCAATTTGAAGATAAAATATGATGTCTTTATATATTCGTAAGAAAACCACGTAATTCAGATATTTTTCAATACAAGTTTCCCAACATTATTCAGTAATCAGGTTGAATCTCGCCGCCGGACTAATATTAAAATCATAAATTCCCTTTATGTCCACAAAAAAGGTTAACGAGCCATTTATAACGGTTTAAGGGCTGTACTTTGTAATGTATTTTGTTTCAGTTTTTATTGGAGTTAGGAGCTCGTTGTGGAATGCCTTTAATGACAATTTTAGGCTATCTTTGAAGGACACTTCACACTAATAAGACACGACTCTGTGTCGCCCATAGTTAACATACTACACATGCACAATGACTTTAGTTGAAATATAATAAATTCATAGATGTCACTTAGAGTATTATTGAAACCAACAGATATTATTCTCTAGTTCCTTATCAATACTCTAAATTAATAATTTTCAGGTACTGCCAATTTGATATATTTCGGATATAACGATGTTTCTGCTCAGGGTGCGTGTACTTGAAGCCTATTTATGTCACTTTTGTTTAATATTTCTGATAAACAAACCATTATAAATAATATGATAAATTAATGTTGAAAGGAGTTCCATATTCACAATTAGGATTTTATTTTCAAAAGAATACTAGTAGCATTCATCACACATTATCAGTATTCACCCGTAAAATTACTTTATTTACGTAAAATGTACTTATGCTTCAGTGTGTACTGGGTGTGGTTCGAACCCGCAACTACTCGATCAGCCATTAGCCTTTACTCTACCGCCGTTTATTTAACACAACTTTTTCGTTTCTGAAGTTGTTTAACTCGTATCACAATTAGACCCCTGAGAAATAGATGGCAACAATCAAAGTGCCTTGCTAACTGCTATGTACAACTTTGTCCAATTTCGAGGAGTCGTGTAACGGTTAGTAGGAATTTATGAGGGGTTCCATAGCGCCAGGGGAGGTACTGTCGCTAAGGACTCAGTCAGGTTTGTTTATGTATTATTTGGTTTACTTCTAAAGATTTCGGGACTATATACTGCTACTATATCCACGATTCCTCGGAGGGTTTGTCTTCGACCAGCGAGGCTTATTGGCTGGCACGGGATAAACCCCTAATAATATACACAAATGTTTTACTTTGCTTCAATCAGCCGCCCGAGGATTTAAAGGCTTTGCAAAAGATATAAATACGAAGAAACTTTGACCGTATGTGGTCATGAACCTGGCATCATCTAACTCGAATCCCTTTTGCCATTATAACTTATTGGCATAAAAGTCACGAAAACTTGAAATCGTTCGTGGGAGAGCCATGCTTCGTCACGTATGGGCTGGCTCGACCGGAGTGATACCACGGCCTCATAGAAAACCGGCACTGAAGCAATGATTTCTGAACAATTTCATTGCTTTTCGCCGCGTTAGTGAGGTTACCGGAGGCCCTAACCCTTCCCTCTCCCCCCTCTTCCCCCACTTCCACCTTAAAGGGCGGCAACGGACATGTGACTCTTGAGTTGCAGGTTTCCATGGGTGGCAGTAGTCATTTACCATCAGGTAACCCGTCTTCTCGTTTGCCCCCCATACCATAAAAAAAGCTTAAAAATATATTAACTACATTTAGGCATTTACATAATTTAGGCATGATAAGGAAACATTGAAATTTGAAGCTATTACAAGGGTTGGGAGGGGAAATATTTGACATGTTATTAACAATTAGTAATCAGTAATCATTTACGAATTTCCTTTTCGCAATTATTGTCGGTTTACCAATTACAGTAGGGTGGCTCCCATTACCTAAATGACAATTAAAGACTACAACTCCTTTGTTTGTGAAGATTCTATTGTGTTGTGGACATTTCTTTTGTTACTATTGCTAGACTAGTGATAGAAGAAATGTTTTATATTTTTAGAACAATTAGATGAGAATTTCAAATTAAAATGGCTGATGAATACATTAAACAAATCTGCTCACCAAGTAATATTTACAATAAGAAAATCAATTAAAATATATCTCTATAATTCCAACAATTAATAGTTTATTTAAAATTCTTTGTCTCTTTCTATTAGCAAATAGGTTTACAAACAAGTATATTTAATATCAATTGTTTCTTGAAGATATATGGCCTTAAGAAATACAACGACTTACGACAGCACCGATTATTATATTCTAAGGAGAAGTAAGTCGGGTAACCATAAACATTATTATAATAATAACATTAAATAGCAACAATAATCTAAAGGAAAGCCCTTATAGTTATTACTCCTATTATATATCACTGGGCATTCTTATACATTTTAATTTGATGTAAGCACTCATGTCCTCTTTCTATTACTTATTAATGTCAAAGTATATAACTACTACTTAAATAACGAATAAGTACAATATTTAAATAATATGTTCGTAACATTTGACTTTCAGTTAACAAATTTCGATAATTCATCTGTAATTATTTTGACTTCTTATAGGCTACTTTTTGTCTTTGTCTTTCGATTTCAAAGCCGTACTGCCAATTTTTTTCACCAGGTATATTTAACACAAAATAAGGCCATGTAATTTATAGAAGATCGGCTTGAGCCCAAAACACTCCATTATACACTAAAACAAATAACATAATTAATGAAAAACGTTAGGAAGTCTCTAAACTGTTTTTAAACTGTTTTTAACATGCAAATAATCCTTTACTTTGAGTTTAACTCATTGTAAAAAAAGCAGAGTTTTTAATAAAGTTTTAATTTTAATTTAAAAAAGTGCTTAGATTCCGGAAGTCTGTGTTTGAAGGCTTCTCTTTGTGCGCAAGATGGTTGCTTACCAAGAATAGTTATTTTTTAGAGGGAACAAACATAATTTGTTATTATTATTTTATATTATAAGTACTGTATGTTTTATTAGTTGTAGTACAATGTTGATTTAAATATTTTGAAGAAAACCATAATAAGCAGCAAGCTTTGAGGAAATTGCGGCAAAGATTCGGTTGAATCGATCTGCTTAGGCAGTGTAGTTTTTTGACTGCATCTACTAAGTAATATATTGATCATCATCAAATAAATATTACCCTCATTGTAAGAAATACATCGGCACATCTGATTTACAAATATTTAAAAATAACTTTGTACCTACCTAATACGTTGTGCATAGGTACTTACCAGACAAACTACATCAGCATTCCTGGTGGGCTCAAGCGCAGTGCTTTCAGACTCTGAATACGTTACTAAAATTTTAACGACTGGCCTGTTGGTCTAGTGGTTAGTGACCCTGACTGCTAAGCCAGAGGTCGTGGGTTCGATTCCCACAAAGGACAAATAATTGTGTGATGAGCACGATAATTGTTCTGTGTCTAGGTGTAATTTATCTATAATATGTATCTATTTAGAAATATATAAGTATGTTTATCAGCAGTCTGGTTACCATAGTACAGGCTTTGCCTAGTTTGGGATCAGACGGCCGTGTGTGAGATATGTGGAGTTATTATATTATATAATACACTGCCCATCGTATTGATATGTTGTGAGTGATCTTTAAAGATATTTAGGCCGCTTCGTTTGGTTGTTCTGTATTATCTGTTAAAATCAGCGTGACTGAAGATTTTAGTATAGAGTAGCCAACGGTTCTCTGAAACATCTTTTATTATGTTACACGTGTTCATGGGATCTTGCTCTTTAATGAAAGTACATAAAAGATGGATTTTACAATTGAATTTTTACAGACTCTGACTATTTACTTAAGATTTTAAGTGATAACATGGTACTTATTTGAAGTTTATTTTAAAATATAAGCATATTTTAGGTTCGTATACTAGAATAGGTTATTTCAATATAGGCAATAATTAATGTTGTACGAAACGGAACCATTTACACAGAAATCGAAGATTATTAACATTAAATCACCTGATTAAATTAAAATTTATAAAATACTTTAAAATTACTTACATTTAAATCTTCTTATAATATCGTCCTGGCCATAATACTCTATTCTATTAAAATATCTGTGAAATTTATAAACCGCAAAATTTTCAAGCACATTTCGGTTTCTTTCCTCAATCAATGCAAAGAACAGAATAAAAAAAGTATTACTGAAATAGTTTTCTCTAATCCATTTTTCTCTTGGTTCGTGATTTTATTCTATTCAACCCGATCGTTTGCTATGCTATTAAAGCGGTTGTTTGATTATTCTGCTTTCTGCGTTTTCATTTTAAGACTATACATACATATTTTAGGTAGTTGGTAGAGAACAATCACAAAAGCCTATAAACCAGCTCTAGGAGAGTTCTAAAAATCTCTTGATCATCAAGGCAGATATGTCATTTATGAAAAAAAATACGGTTTTGTTTGAAAATATAATCGTGAATTTCTCAATGCGATCATCTTCCTTCTAAACTGTGTTAAAAAGCAGCCTCTTGTATCGTCTTGAACAATCACAAACACATCAGAAGACAGAATTTTGATGTTGTAGAATTTTATGAAGAACTGTACGGTTGTTAGTCAGCAATTCTATATCTTCATTCTACGCCGCCACTATGAGTAATAAGATTGTAATTTGCTCATAACTTTATCGCAACACATCATACTGATGATGTCATGACGTTGGTGAAACCGAAATAAAATAAAATTTACGTAGAATACGGTTATTTTATAATCTTCCGTCAACGGCAAGAGGCTCAACTTACTGATAAAAATAAACGCGATGAATCCTGAAAACCGTAGTTCGGCAAACTCAATTCAATGTGTTTACAAGGGCCTTATGTAGAGATACTACAATAATTAGACATGTTCCTTTCAAATGTTATAAAGTACACAATCTAAAACATATATTAAAACAGGAAAATCATTTCAGAGCTGTCTGAAAAAAAAGAAAGTATAATAAAGAAGCATCCTTACAAAGCAGAGAAGTAAATGAAAAAAATTATGGCTGAAAAAATAATTACTTTTGCTGTGCTCGTTAGGTTGGGACGATATTTTTCATTTGCTCTGCACGTAAACAGAATTATTATGGATGTTGGTAAACTGATGAAACACAGTTAAGGCTGGCTGTGCGTGAGAGACTTTTTTTAAGTTTTATATTTATTTCTTTGATATTTACCGCTTAACTAAATTGTGATACTGAACGCAATAAAGTGAATCAATATCAATGATTAACCTTACATTTTATTAAATTATAAACTCACTTTTAAACATAGGATAAAATATTCTAGATAATATATTCTATTCTAGTTTTCTACTACCACTTGTTTGCATGTACATTTAGTTTAGTCAGCTTCGTTCCTGAATAAATAAAGTAATAAGCATCTACCGTGAATTTCTTATTTACTATCTGGAAATGTATTTGTCTCATTCAAATAATTATATAAACATGTTATGTTTTCTAAAGGTCCTTATTAATTTTTGGTTTATATGTTTTCTTCTTATATTTTTAGATGAAAATAAAAATTGGAGATTATTTTAAAATGTGCTCTACCTTAAGGTTCATAACCGGGTCTTGCATGATTTATTTTAAATTGCTTCACCAGGTGTACACGGTTTTAGAGCATCTGAAACTGTGTTGCTGAAACGCTCCTTTAGGATTAAGCTAGTCACACAATAGGAAAGCACAAATTTCGGCAAAAGTTAGTTGTGACGTACCTGCTTCAGACTTATTATTATCATTAAATTCAATATCGGTAGGCGATTAGAGACTCCCTCTTAGAAGAGTAGTCAATGTAAACCAGTACTGTGGTGGTCTATCTCCATCGCAGTGGAGTCCATCTATTTTCTAGGACATGGCATACAAACCTCAGTAACATAAAAATATTATTATAATTATTTTAGATAACTGTTTTATGTTGAAGACTTGAACTTATGTAACATATAAATTATGATGGGTTTTTTTTTATAATTATTATATATTATAACATTCACAGAGTAGTGTAAGAATGGTCGTATACGTGCCATGTCAGTGTCATGTGACAATAACACATCATAAAATTTTAATAATTTTTTTATCTATGTTGTTATTTTTTTAATTTTTAATTAAATAAACAAATTTTCCCACATTTCCTCCTTTTAAAAAGAGGCAAAGGAATTTAGTTAGTTGTAATTGAAATCAATAATAATAATAACTTGACACACCTCACACACGGCCGTTTGATCCCAAGCTAAGCAGAGCTTGTGCTATAGTAACCAGACCGCTGATAAACATACTTATATATTACGAATTACAAACATATTATAGATAAATTACATCCAGACACAGAACAAATGATCGTGCTCATCACACAATTATTTGTCCTTAGTGGGATTCGAAACCACGACCTCATCACTAAACACTAGATCAACAGGCCAGTCAATCTCCAACATTTATTCATTTACACTATATATTCAAGTCCCACTTAGTATTGAGCTATACATTGTATAAAACTGTTGAATTGTGTTTTGTGTACAAGCATAGTATGCACTTCACCATTCGAATCGTTCTGAATTGGCCACTTCACATCGCTGCAATACGCGTCCGTAACGAAGAACCACAACCGCTAGATTCTAAGCACTAAATTTTATGTCAGTACTAAATTTATCTTAAAAATGTGATTTTTAAACTGTTTTTTTTTTAAACCTTCAGTGTACCTCAGATATATATAGAATAGAATAGAATAATCTTTATTGAACACCAACGACATATTGCTTAAAAAAAATACACAAAGTGGATATGTACAATAGGCGGCCTTATCGCTAAGAGCGATCTCTTACAGGCAACTTTTGGACGGACAAAATCGATAATAGATAAAAGAATAACGTGTAGTTACTGAATAAATAAATAAACCTAGGTACATATGTAAATATCATAAGTACACATACATAAACAAATACATATACATTTAAAAATTCATTATATTTAATCCGTTAAAATCAGCAACGGGAGAAAAGCAGAAGTTAAGCAGATAAGTGATTTATTTAGACCAGTTTTTTATACAACCAATGATTGCGCACATCTAATGGATAAAGGCAGAGCATTCCACAAAGCCGTACAGCCTGTACAGTGAAGGATTTGTCATAAAATTTAGTAGAATAAGTGGGTACAGCCAGTTCAATGGATTCCGACGACCTCAAGAATATTGTGTGTGTTAGTTCCGTTCCCTCAAATAAGACAAGGTAGAGTGATTAAACAGAGTATTATAAAGCAGGGCAAGGATGTGAGTATTTCGTCGAAGGCGAATTGGGAGCCACTTGAGCATATTGCAAAAATCAGATACATGATCATATTTGCGTAAACCAAATATAAACCTGATACAAAAATGTTGAAGGCGCTCAAGTATATCAAAATGTTGCTGCTCCTCGGTGACATCAAGATAACTAACATAAGCATAGTCGAGTATAGGTAGAAGAAGTATCATTATCTATATAAACCATATATATATAAATGATTAAAGAACATGAAATTTTGTAATTTTTTTCCAAATTCGTATGCAAACACCCTAATTTAATTGCATGGAAAATTGCCACATAAACGAAAATCATCAAATTAATATTGACATACGACACACTACAGCTTTTAGCAATTCAATTATTGACAATTTGTTATTGGCGTTTAAAAGCAAGTAAGTCAAAATGAAAATATAAATAAGAGATTCGTTGACAGACCAGACCTATTTATTTTATAAAGATTGGTTTCAATTAAGGCTGTGGTACAAATGAAGTGTTTGGAATATATTATATTGCTATAATAAATGTCAGTCAAATATCGTGAAAACATAATGGATTCATATTTGGAATGGAATCGAAAATGACTTGTCATAACCATTTCTAATTTTTAAATCGTGGTTTAATATTTTGAAGCTGCGATTTATTGATTGCTTTCAAAGTTGTCTGTTGCCTCGAACAAGTCCAGACACAGCGAACCCACTCAAGAACTGAGAATGATTTTTTTATATTCGTTTCTTCCTCGTCATTTCGAAAATACCTTGTTCCAATCCACGACGAGATAGAGTTCAAAGTAAATTAAAAGAACCGTTAACCCGTTTTTCAAGTTTTCTTTTACCTTTTTGGCTAAAAAAGGAAAATCGGTGGTAAACACAGGAAAAAAAGTACTGAGCTATATTTTTCTCGTCTGTTTACCAACGGTTTTCCTTCTTTTTTTTGTGTTACAATGGAAAGGGGTGGTCAAATTTTAGGAGCGTTATGTTTAGAGATGGGAAATCACCCAGGTTAAAATCCACGATTGGGTAAAAACCCGGGTGATTACCCATCTCAAGTTGTGTAACTGAAAAATAATCGATTTAGCATAAAGGTAATAAAAATAAAAAAACTTTATTAATTAATAAATTAAAAAATATTTTTAGAAACACATTTTTTAACAAATAACAACATTTTAATTTTCATTATTTATTCTTGTTATTTAATTTTTTTATATGGATATTTTTAGATAAATCTGGACCTTCATCGTCAGGCTTGGTATTACACAGTGATAGTTTCATTCAAGTTAGCCGTCTGTGTGACGAAATAATAGCGTTATCGGTCAATTTTGAAGTTCAGTTTGTAAGTTTGGAAATAGATTTCTGTATTAAAAATCACGAAAACTGTTAGCGGTTTACGCTATTAACTATACCAACCTTTAGTATGACCACACATTGAGAAGAGCTTTGCCCTGACTTTGACTTTTTTTGCATTATGAATCGTTTTTTAACAAATTTAATTAATTATTGAAGCCGTTCAATTATTCATTAAACTTGTTAAAAAGAATGAATGAGTTATGGTAACATTTTTCCCACTGGCCTTCGACTCGTATTAACAGAAATAAAAATCAACGACAATATGTAAACAGAATTAAACCTCTACCGCAACAGGTCCTAACTTATCTGAACCGACCAAACAAAACCGATGATAAAGGTACAAGAGGAACAATAAACAGGAACAGGTCTGCTCATTGCAGGTAGGAGTATAACGCGCAAACTTTCGAACGCGGAACAAAGCGGTGCGGAACAATGAGCGCAGAACAAACGGTGGCTACAATGTTCTCGCAGGATACGTTGGTTTGCCTTTAACTAGCTCTTGTGAGTGGTCACTTAAACTATAGGCTGTAGCGATTTTTCTTTCAGAAAATTTTGTAAGTGAACTTCTTGCTAAAAAATAATTTACATAGTTTTACAAATATTTTTTTAGGCAACCTTGTTTTCCTTTTATATAGGACCTGCGAACTTGTGTCTGTGCTCAGTGGCTCATATGGTGTTTTTTTTAACAAACATTTATACAACGGACACAGAGAATACCGCGACTTGGGACAACTATTCGTGGTTCACATTTTTTTTTGTCCCGTGTGGGATTAGAATCCATAATATGAGTGTTGTGGAATTGAAAAGTCATCAGAAGTGGCGTAGTGGCGAGGCAACCACTTTAATCGCTTCCATCCGTGCAAACCAGTAATGTAAAAGTCGGTCAATATAAATCATTTTAGACCTATAACTTTTTACATTATAGGACTGATTGTATTTCCAAGAGACTGGTTTCCCAACAAAACAAAAGTTTGTATTTTAGGACACCAGACTCCAAAATTATAACTGATGAAGTAATAAAACAATGTTAGAAAGTATATATTAAAATTAGAAAGAAATGCATGGAGCCAGTTGTATGTAATATGTAGGCATGTGTGTGTATGTATGTATGCATAGTGAACATAGGCATATAGGAGATATATATATGTGTAAGGTTCATAGGGTGAAGGAACGGGTTGTGTAGATTTGGGTTGCCCTGTAACTTTTATATTTACATGATCAAATAAGTATTAATTCAAGGCTGTCTTTATTCTTGAAAATAGTTTCTCGCTCTGTCCACCCGCTTACACCACATACCTCAGTGTAAAGGAATCGAGTCTGGTGTCGCGGTGTATCCGGCGCTTTGCAGAGCCGTCTGCGAACAAACAACGTGAGCTTATTGAACGCCGTCGCGCCGCCCAGCACCAGGACCGATTGTTGTTTGCTTTTACATATTTCCAGACTATAGAACCAACAGTTACTGTAGTAGTTCTGTTTCTACCGTACAGTATTTAGAACACTCGTATAAACTTTAAAGTGCTGAGTATATGCGTGTAATTTCATATTACTAAAAGTACTGTAAATGTACCAAAAGAAAGAACCAGTATCTATGATGGAAGAACAAACTACTGCCTTTTTCTTTTTGTGAATTCTTTTTGTATTTAAATTACCGAGTAATTAAGTGAACGGTGTGTTACTCGCTTCGTGCTGGTTGACTGGTCTTCTTTACGTCATTATCCTAAAAACCACATTAATGCTGATCCTAGTGTTTTTACTCTATCTCTACTGATATCTCTGGAAAATTATCTAAAGATTCCTGCACCTAAAAAAACCTTCTTCTCTGGCTTTTGATCAATTTCAACGTCGTCTCTCTCCTAAGTTTTAAAGTGTGTTATTCACATTGCTTAAAACATGTAACCGACTTCATAAAAAAAAGTATCAGTTCGTCGTATTTTTATTTTTTTTATTTATGTTACTCGATTACTCAATATTTTTAACATTATTATTTTGTTTGAAAGGGTTTTTTTCTAGCTATTCCCATTGTCATCAGGTCAGGATCTAATACTGGGATCCTGGAGAAATCAAGGATTTTTTTAAATTATTATAGGCACTTCTATAGCGATTTGGGTATTTTTTTAAAGCACCATTCGGTGAAGTAGAACTGATGGTGCAAAATTAAGAGGAGAATAATGCAGCTTCTTGTAACATCATGATTTAGGCGAATTGTAGTCGGTGACATTTTTTTTTAAAGATATTTGCTCTAAATAATTTAATTATTCAAAAATATATCAATCTATTATCCTACCCGATCTATAGAGTAGATATTATATAGCGTTGATGAATAATACGGAGGACATTCAATATGGTACAGAACTTAGAGGTCTAACTGCTATTACTGGGGTACATTCTTAAAGCTTTGAACTCGGTACATTTCGACGTTACCTTTACCAAACAGCGCTCACTTGAAATTATTTCGACCACAGTTAACTCCAAAGCCAACCAATCACGAAATGAAATTTGTATATGGATTAAAAATACTTTCTATGTTCGTCATATTGTGTGGGTATTTTTGATTTAAATGTTTGTAAACATAGCCATCTAGAAGTAGGTGAAAATTAAGTTGCGACAATAATTTACAGTCACTTAATTTGACAGTCCTCATTTAAAATTTTGTCACGTTTAAAAAAAGGAATTTTTTTTGTAGATTTTGAATTTTCTTCTTCCTCTTTAATCTCTTATTTACAATATTAACATATAGTTATATTGAGAATTGTGCAGCTTTTGGCAAACTTCAATTGTAAAAAAATTTCAATTCATTATACGCTAAACCTGTATGTATTATATACCTTTATATACCTTTTGATTTTTGTTATTCAAACGACCTATATAAATATGTATATATAATCTGTAGTATGTATAGTCTCGCCCTTTGGAATAGAAATATTCCTTATAAAACATCGTTTTATTACAAATAATAAAATCCGTCTGCAATGAATCGGAAACGACAATATTCTTCTTTTATTTTTTCTTCATTTCTATCACCTACTTGATTTGTCCTATATAAAATAAGTACGTCATCAAACGCCTGTGCGTAACCCTCCCACGGCACGCGGGTACAATTGACCATTTCACGGTTATATAACCATTGTTAACAGGCGAGTGCGTCACAACTAGCTACCGCCGCGTATTTTCAAATAAAATTGTACTAAATTGGATATTGGATAGTAAATCGGAGGTGAAATTGCTATCGGTAAGCTTGATGTGCGTGTTCTTTACGCAGAAATATTTAATGACGTGTTAATTGTATTGGAAAGATTCAGTAGTTCGAATAGGGGCCGGAATAGATTTATTCTGTTACTTAATATTTTATCCTTACTTCTTATGTTGCTACTATACTGATTTAAAAGTACCTTTGTATATAGAGGTAGAGAATGAAATGATTTGTAATTACTGATATTTATGACGTTTCTCATCATGAACAGAGTTATAATAAATGAGAAGAATAATGCAAATTAAGTTATATTTTGTCAAAGCTACTTGCCTACTTGGTAGGCTGTGTTTAGAAGTACAACGGCGCTCCTCTATGGGTAAATTCCTTTCCAAATTTTATTACCATTTAGACAATAACATTTTTTCTAATTAAGTATTTTGTGTGTGAGTGAGCGAGTGTACCTACTTGTGTAAGTTGTATGTTTGTCTGTATAATTTTGAGAGTAGCTAGGAATAATTCAGTTTTGCCACAACTAAAAGTTAGTAGCAATTTAGAAACAGTTTTTGCAATGATGTTGTGATAGTCCGTAGATATCTTATCTACGGATTAAATTACGGGCGAAATTGCATTTTTTGTTTCGAATTTTTAATGAAATTAGTTTTCAGAATCTGTCTTTCCGTCGTTTGGTGATAACTGTAAAAGAAGTTCGACGATGTTGTAGAAGATTAGGTATAAAATAAAACTTAATTTCGCACTTCAAGTCTACAAGACCCAGACCCAAGACCGATTATCAGTGTTAACTTTTACCAAAGTTCTGTTTGCCAATATAGTTGACCGCTATTTCACCGGCGTTTATGGTGTGGAGGAACGGGTGTTATGTCCCTCAACACAAAGGGAGGATCCTCCGATCAGGCAAGGTGATCATGCCTAACCGGCCGCAGCCCAACGGTTGATGTTGGGAAGTTGTATAAATATACTGTCCAAGGACACCCATTAGATAAATATATAGTCATAGGTGATTTTAATCAACCTAACATTACTTGGCAGATGGCTGACGGCGGTTGTTCTCTGTTCGCTACTAACCTTTCTGGGGACATTCAATTTAAACTTATAGACACTCTTAACACCTGCGGTCTATTTCAATATAACAGCCACGCAAACTGTAATGATAGAATTCTGGATCTAGTACTATCTAGTGATGAGATTACGGTTGATGGTTGTACTGACCCGCTGGTACCTGAGGACTCACACCACAAAGCTCTGTTTATCACTGCAGAATTTACTCAACAACAATCTTTGACTGCTCGCCCTTACGTAAAGTTCCTGTATCATTTGGCTGACTTTAAAAAAATAAATGATAATGTTAATAACACTGATTGGCATCTTGAACTGAGCAATAGATCACTAGAGGATGCAGTTCAATACTTTAACGAGGTTCTGCGCATGCAAGTTGTAAACCATGTCCCAACAAAACAGATAATCCCTCAAAGTAAGCATCCTCCCTGGTATAAAAAGTCATTAATAAAAATAATCAGAGAAAAGGCCAAATATCACAAGAAATATAAAAAATACGGTAATCTAACAGATTATCATTCTTTCTTACTGCGTGAACGGGCCAAAGAACTAGAGCAGAGTATGTATAATGACTACATTAAGAAAATAGAAAAAGACATAGGTAACAACCCGCGAACTTTTTGGAGTTATATTAAATCGCGAAAACGCTGCAATGCGTATCCGTCAGTGCTACAGTTGGGGCATCGTTCCTCAAGTAAAGGTGATGAAATCTGTAACATGTTTAGCGACTACTTTACTTCTAACTTTCTTGGGGTCTCCAACTCTCACGGCAACCTTGCGCAATTTTCTGAAACAAGCCGCTCTGTCTATTCAGCCACCAGTGCACTTGATATTAACAACATAGAAGTACTCGATGATGAAATTTTACAGCTGTTGGAACGCGTTGACATCAACAAATCAGCAGGCCCGGATGGAATTTCACCGGTGTTGATAGTGCATTGCGCTAAAAGTCTCGCCACCCCTCTTTCAAACATATTCAAAAAATCATTCACTTCAGGTGTAGTACCCGTCATCTGGAAGTCGGCGTATGTAACACTGATATATAAAAAGGGACCCAAAACTCTCGTTGAAAATTACAGACCTATATCCAAGCTATGCGTGTTTGCTAAAATACTAGAAAAAATTGTGTATAGTCAAGTTTATTCCGCTCTCAATTTGAGTTTTAGTGAACATCAACATGGCTTCTTAAGAGGGCGGTCTACCACGACAAATCTCGTTATCTGTAGTGACTTTTTGTCGTATAATATGTCTCAAAGGTCGCAGGTTGATGTTATATATACCGACTATCGAAAATGTTTTGACCGGATTGATCATGTAACCCTAATGTACAAGTTGTTGTCCATGGGTATCAGGGGCAACCTCTACAGATGGTTCGCGTCGTATGTGGAAAATAGGTGTCAGACTGTAGTATTGAACGGTTACGCATCCAGAGCAACAACTATCCCCTCGGGGGTTCCCCAAGGATCATTGTTAGGACCTCTGCTGTTTAACATCTTCATCAACGATATTGAATCTTGCTTTATACACTCAAAAATTTTATTATATGCGGATGATATGAAGATAATGAAAGAGATATCTAATCCGGCTGATTCAGCACTCTTACAGGAAGATCTGAATAGATTTCTGAACTACTGTAGGCTGAATAAGCTGGATTTGAATGTGTCCATATGTTACGTATGCTCATTCACACGTAAACCTCGTCGCCTTCACTTTGACCACAAACTCTCCGACATCATAGTAACCAGGGTAAGTGTAATAAAGGACCTAGGAGTCACATTTGATTCAAAACTTCTTTTTGATGAACACATTAACAATGTGGTATCCAAAGCTTCTAAAGCACTGGGCTATGTAATAAGAATATCAGCAGAATTTAAAAATATTAAAACCATCAAAATTTTGTACTGTTCACTCGTTCGTAGCCATTTAGAATATGCTTCTCAAATCTGGAATCCATTCTATAACATTTACATAGACCGCCTTGAGAGTATACAGAGAAGATTTATAAGGTACATACAATATCGCTCTCAATGTTACCTACCCACTTACCTAAATTGCTGCAAGAAATTTCACATTCTTCCTTTATATGAGAGAAGGAACATTGCGGATCTGGCATTCCTATTAAATATATTAAACGGTTCAATTGACTCTCCGGAGCTAGTGAACAAAATTGGTCTACGTGTTCCATCGGCGTATTTACGCAATTTTAGACTTCTACATGTTCCCGAGGCGAAAACTACGTACAGGCAGATCTCATACTTGCCGAGGGCTGCTCGCTTATACAACGACACGAGCCGGGAAACTGTTATCGACGTTTTTGATACCAATACGACCACGTTAAAAAAGACCTTGTGTAACAACGTCTTCATTAATATCTGATGATCAGAAGAACTTAGAAAATGTTTGTTTAAGCTGTCGTCCACTTTCTTTTTTCTATTTTTACCTCATTATTTCTAATTGTGAAAACTTTTAAATGGCCATCTTTTTGTTAATATTATCATGTTTCACCTTGTATTCTAGCTGTAAGTTTTCCGAAAATATATAAAATAAAATAAAATAAAATAAAATAAAATAAAATAAAATAAAATAAAATAAAATAAAATAAAATAAAATAAAATAAAATAAAATAAAATAAAATAAAATAAAATAAAATAAAATAAAATAAAATAAAATAAAATAAAATAAAATAAAATAAAATAAAATAAAATAAAATACTGATCGGTGCGAGAATTCTCATAGCGCGTTGAAGGATTAGTAGTTAGTAGTTCAGTAGTGGAGTATGTTTTGTTTGTTGCTCTTTGTGGAAGTCGCCACATCACTCCTCTCCAAGACCGAAGGTCGATATCTTGATGAGTCAGCTGTTTATGCTCTATTACGGAGCGTGCCAGTGCGAGTTGAAATTCACCTTCTGCACCTGGTGAAACTGTTCCGAGCAAATTATGCCCGAGAAGTCATACCAGATCAATGGTCACAGTTTATGGTATGCTTCATATTGAAAGTTGGGAAAAGGGACTACTCCATTTCAAAATCCTTTAGACTATAAGTCTTATCTCTTTTCTACTTAAGACTATTAAGAGTTATCTGCTATTAAGACAAACACATCAGAGCAAAGTGCTAGTGAAAATACCAGTAAGAAAGACTTCGTGAGGTGCTCAGTAGACATACCATCGAGGGATACATGGCTAGAAGGCCTTCAATCCAACAAAAATGGTAGTCACAAGTGGTTCACCAACGGGGCTAAATAAGGCACTCATGTAGGTTGTGGCATTTACGGAGAGAGGCCAAAATTCAAGTGCAGCCTCAGCCTGCAGATCTAAAAACAGAGGCGTTTCCGATTATCGATTATATTTTACCCCTAAAGCCTTTTAAAAATTCACTAATAAGTATAATCGTTTCATACCAAGTTTTATTACCTCTTGAAATCAATTATATATTATCTTAAGCCAAAGGAGTATTGTATCCATCATTAAAATGTGTCACCTTCAATTATTGTTAACGTTAATGTAACAAAATCCTTAAACGCAAGAGAATATTTTAGACTAAGTTTACAATACGCAACATATGTCTGAGACGAAGGGCTGGAGATGTACTGAATAGATAGGCAGTGAACAAGTGCCAACTGTAATTCAGAGCAACTTCTTGGCTGTATTGTACCATCATTAGACTTTGATATAAATTTAAAAGTAAAGCTTTTAGCCAAATCCATTTAAAAGTGGTATTAGAAGAAAATCTTTTTCAACAATTTGTGTGTGTGTATGTGTGGTAGTGAGTTAAAATTTTTGTACTGAACGTTTTAGTGTTTTTGGTATTAATAATAACTTGAGGCACTTCACACACGGCCGTCTGATCTCAAACAAAATCAGCAGTCTGGAGAGCCTGTACTATGGTAACCAGACTGCTGATAAACACACTTACATATCTCCAAATATTATACATAAATTACACCCAGACACATTGTACCATAAACTTAGTATACGTTACGCTAGTCTACTAAAAATATGCATTGTACAAAGTTCAGTACAATTATTATCGTCACCATCGTTCATAGATAGTAGGGGAGCCCATTAAGGGATTTTTTGGATTTACTCCTGCGCAGCAGATTATTGTAAGGGGGGTAATTACATGCTGGCAAAAAAAATCAATCATTTGACATTCTCGAGCGCGTCAGATTAAGATAAGATGGGTTAATTACATGCTGACAAGTGTACATTTTGATAATCTGACGATTTTAGCGTGACGCAAAGCAGTGGGTGGGTTTACAAACTTGATAACAGATAACATATAATCTGAAAATTTCCATAAGCCGAAGTTACAAATATCGTAATGAAAGTTTAGTGCATGCAGCTGCAGTGAAGCATGTATTTCACACTCCACGCCTCTCTTTCCTTTCTACATTCTTTCTATCTCTCACTCTCTCATACCATCCCCACACTTTACTCTGTTCATTTGTTTATGTTCTTTTTGAAAGTTGCTGGAGAACGTAAAGGCGCTTGCGTGCAAACCGATTTCGATTATTTACTTACCTCATTTTGTTAAGAGCAACTACGAGATAGTATTGTTTGTCGATGATAATTTACTCTTATTTAGACTAAAACGTATGAGCACAAACTTTGAAGACGTAAATGATGCTATTTCGATAGTGGTTTGTTGGTTTAACGTTAACAACTTACTTTTTAATAGAGAAAAGACTAAATATATCCAATTCACTACTTCAAACGTTAAACAGGTGGAAAACACTATAATGGTTAAATAAGACGAATTGAAACTAGTTAATACCATGAAATTATTATTAATTAAAATAAATAAATATTATCGAATAGACTCAGCTCAGCAGCATACGCAGTTAGAAAATTCGTGAACTGACTGATATTGGAACAGTCAGATTAGTCTATTTTAGTTCTTTCATAGTATAATGTCGTTTAAAACTATATTTGTGCTGCAGAAGAAGACTATCCGAGCAATTTATAGATTTATATAACTCAGGTAGTTGTGATTCACTAGGGCAGAAATATAGAGAAATAAACATCTTGACTGTGGTTACTTATTTATGAAAACCTACTTTACCTTCATAAAAACACAGAACAGTCCTGTAAAAAAAAGCGGTATACATTCTTTCACACACGTAATAAAAACAACTTGTACCTGCTACTATACGTCTATTTTTTTTTTTTTGGAATTCACTTTGGAATATGTTTTTCAAGAAATTTGGAATTTAAATGATATTCGTAAATTAAAAAATTGTGTTTAGCTTAGAATCATTCTTTAGCTGACTTCCTCTTACTGATAAACTACCTCCCTGGCAAGTTTCATTTTCATAGGTCAAGTAGTTTTCCAGATTTCGTGATTAGTCAGTAGATGAGTGAGTGAGTGAGTAAGTATTTTTTCGCTTTTATATAAATAGTTAAGTCTATTTGTATTTGCAAGCTATTTTCCGTGCACATTTGACACATTTAATGATAAAAATACATGTTTTTCTTTTTCAAATTGTCTGATTAAGAGAACCCCTTCAAATAATCGTCAGATTATTAATCAGCTTCTGTAGGACGTTAAGCTGAACCATCTGTATGAAAATCTGACAAGCTCGACTTCGTCAAAACGGCGATTTTTTTTTTGCATTTTCAAAAAGCCGCTGCGAGCGTGCGTCACTTCCGAATCGTCAGATTACTGAATCTTTCCATGTACTTGTGTACTTAACATCCCCTCTTAATATCTGACGCGCTCGAATATTTTTTTTTTCCCATTTTATACCCTTCCATACGGCCACCCCCACCATGCAAATGGGAAGATTAACCTACTCCCATTATCAGAGACATGTCGGGTATCTACACTATTAATATCTGACACGATAGAGTAAGTCCGTTTTACTATTTTTTTTACATCTTTGAAAGCCCGTAGAAGCTCCCCCCACCAATGAAACGGAACTCTTTTTCTTTGTACCATCTAATCTTCAAAATCCAATAGGTCCCAACGACGCTGGAGTAAATACACATTTAGCATCGTGGGCTCCCCCTGTAAGAGTAAAAACGTCTTACTTTCCGATTTTGTATCCGATACTTGAAATGTTACGCATTCATTTGAATATACAAAATATGAAAATACCTTATTTAAGCATCTATAGTCAATATTAACTTTCAGAAATGAAATATTTAATATAATTTGTAACCTTCAATTTCTTATTGAAAAACGTAAACACTAAAACCTTCATTAGATGCGCGTAAATAAAGGATAGTTGTCTCGGATATCAAACCTATTTTAAACTGTGGGTTTCTGTGCTGTAACCATGCGTAGAGTATACTCTGGACTATAATTTAGAAGGTTATTATACTAGAAGTCTAACAATTTTAGTTGTTAAATAGCCTTTAAGCACATAGCCTGCCTGTGCACGATAAGGATACAATTATCACATAGCCAGTTTTTTTTACACAGAATTTAATTTATAAAGTAGGTAACTAAAAAGTCAGTCTCGCTTATGTCCGGTTTCTTAAAGGCTGATAAACGCAAAAAAATATTATGCGTAAGTGAAATCTCTTGTCAAGTATATAATTATCGAGTTGCTGAAAGAATGATTAGGCGCTTTGATTTCATCATCAGATTAGTTAACAGAGCTTATGTCAAATGTCAAATTTTACTGGAAAGTCTTATGTCAAATGCCATTCAAATATTCAATGAAATTGACCATCGATTAGATTTTTTTTGTTCAACGTTTCAGAAACTCGAATGATTTGACCCAATTGTTAACAGGACAGATTTATTAGTTTAACGATATTTTGATCAGCCTTTCAGAAACCGGGTGTAAACTTATAACAGATTCATATTTAGGAATTTCATAAATATTAATAAAATATTCGTCAAAGATTATTTGGATTTTTTTGGTTAGGGTTATTAACGTGTTAGGAGACTTCTAAGCAAACAGTTTGCATTTATTATTATTTTTTATGTATTTTAAAGATTTTTTCTGGTGTGATAAAAGACCATCATGAAAAACATTACAGTAAAATGTTTACGACGCCAAGATTAAAAAATAATTTTCAACGTAAAAAAGTTTTGCTTCGATATTGAAAATTTTGCCATCAACCAGTTACTGCACGTATTTTTTTTTTTGTTAAAAAATATGTCCGTTGTTAAGCAAAGCGGCGTTGTCATAGGCATCTCACTAATTGTAACCGTGCGCCCGCGGGATTCGAACTTTTAATTAATATCAGATCCCCTTTAGTGCGGCCCTGTGGTGTGGCGTAGTGCGGACGCTTGCTCACTTATTATAATCTAAAGGATTTATTTGTTGTCCATTCTGAACAACTTTCATACAGTTTTTTATGGTTTGATTTGGTGAAAGTTATTTTTTTTCTTTTGCTATAAAATATTTAAAATTATGTTGTAACTAAGAACTAAAGTAAATAAGCAGGTTCTAGCAAGCAGATACGGTACAATATGCCTACACGCTAGCGACGGACGCCTTCAATAAACTTGTAAACAAGGTTTCCAAAAAGCCGCAATCTATGAAATGAAAAATCAAAAAGGAAGATATTTCCTACGACAACTCCCGGAATCGTCGAGATTGTACTTTCATAAATACAGTAAAAGGTTTTTGTTTACTCTTGTCTTCTGTACTTGTACTCCTTACAACATCCACAAAGTCAAAAGTTACAACATTAGTAATGACTGAATATTGCTGTGAACTGTATTCAATTTTTTTTGCAGGCAACCGTGTGCGATATACCAGATGAAAATTTAAGATGTAAAATGTAAATATAAGTGTGTGTGATTGAATATCGCTGTCGTTTATGTTAGGAAAGCACTCTCGACGTTCGAGAACAACCCGACGCGTCTGCTTGTCGCCTGATCATATTACATGAATATTGCGTGGATCTTGTTATACCACATTACCTCGCACTAAACCTACCAAATAGGTTCATTCTCACCAAAGTATCACGCTGCCACTTTATCGAAGCCTATAAATAATATTACCCTTATCTTAACTCCCTTAATATTTTATGCCGTTCTAAAGAAAACCTAAGACCTACTTTTTCATTTTGCGCTCTCAGATAAATTATAATTTCAACAATAATAATGTAATTTATTATTGCTTGAACGTTAATAAATTATTCACAATTCCAAGTAATTTATTTGGCCTCAGGCAATTGCTAAATTGTTGTGATTTAGTTACCTAAGGTTTTTTAATCTTCCGATGAAATTGTGAAGACCTATTTCGTATTTAATTGGTTGACAGACTTATTAAGAAAGGAAATATTTTTTGCACTTCAAATTTGTAATTAGAGCTTCATTAAGAAGAATGGAGGAAGAAGGACAGCTCCTATTTAAATGTGTGCAAAAATATTACCTTGATTTTAATTAGGCAAATATGGGTTTATTTTTAAAGAATACTAGCAACGTAGGTCTCACATTCCTAGTATTCTTGTTAACCCCCCAGCTAAGCTAAAATGCTTGTGTTAGGAGTGGGTTCACGACGGTAGAGTACTGGGTTGGGTTCCGCAACCACTTGATCGCAAGTGATTTGTTTAATAAAATAAATTGTCGCCAAGCATGGTCAGTGCTCTGCTGATGCGGTTTCTCATCACGATTTGCCCTCCTAAGGCCAAGCCCAAAACGCTATTCTTACGCAATTTTGGTGGCATAAACGTTGATGATCTGCAAAGAGACGCAAAGAATATTGATTAGTCGCCACTTTACACCTCTCATTCTCTCGTGCATTTTCTTACAGTCAAACTCATCGAGCTGTATGATAAGCATGCACCTAAGCGACCTGTGAAATTGAAACATGCTCCATATCCGTGGCTTACAGAGGACATCCGGAAATTACTAGCTAAGAAAGCTACAGCCAAGCTTAAATTGAAAAGGAATCAGAACTCCGAGAACCGTGAAAAGTATATAACTATACGTAATCATTGCAATAAGGTGTGTAAGGACGCGCAACGCCAATACATCCATAACTCAATTCAAAACGGTGAAAGAGCAAAAGTCTGGAAATTTCTTAGATCACTAGCGGTTGGCAAATCCAAACATGATGTAATTTCCAAAGATTTAAACATTGATTTACTTAATCAACATTTCTCAGCCATGTCCAACTTTGATAGGACTATAAAGGCAAATACTTCAAATTATCTTTCATCCTTGCACACCTCTAACTTTCCACAATTGATTTATTTTATTTATTTAATTATGATTTATTTTATTTATACACTTTATTAGTACCATCTTCATAACCAAGAGGTTGTTTTACAAATACTTCAGACATCACTTTACCATTTAGAAAAGCAGTTTCAACATCCATTTGGTGTATATTAAAATTATATTGACAACAATAAGACATAAGTAACTTTAAACTTTGCATTTTTGCAACTGGTGAATAAGTACACAATCTGACTGCTGAAAACCTCTAACTACTAATCTGGCTTTATACTCATCACTCGGGGTAGATTTCCTTTTATATATCCATTTTACATCAAGAGCCTTTTTATCATGTGGTTTGTCAACAAGAGTCCAAGTATTATTCTTTACCAAACTGTCCATTTCCCGATTCATAGCCTCTTTCCATTTTATTTTATTGTCACACATTGTCGCCTCCTGAAAATTATCTGGAATAAAATAATAATTAGCATACACACAATAGCCATATTCTTCAGCAAATCGCAATGGCTTTTTAATCATTCTCTGCGGCCTGTCTTCATTTATTGGCATAGTTATATTTTCCTTTTCTCTTTCTTGAGTTCCTGTCAAACTTGATTCTTGTGTTTCTTTTAATAGACTATCTTTAATGTCTTGTTTCTTATAGTTTTCTTGTATTTTTATACTTTCTTTTGATTTTTCTTCTAGCTTTTGATCTTCAAATCCAATAAATGTAATATCTTCTTCAATAATGTCACAGTGTCCAGCTATAATTACTCTATTTTGCACTAGTACTCTGTATCCAACATCTGTATAGCCGAGTAAAACTCCTAGTACCGCTTTCTTGTCAAATTTGGATTTTCTTTTCGCCTCTGGTACTCTCACATAAACTTTACTGCTATACATGCGCAGGTTATTGTATGATGGTTTTCTTTTAAAAAATATTTCATATGGAGTTTTTCTTTCTATTGTGTTTGTCAAAGTTCTGTTTTTCAAATATATGGCAGCTTTCACTACTTCAGGCCAGTAACGTCGGTCAACTTTAGCTTCTGACAGAAGACATCTTGCCATATTCATGATTGTTCTGATAAGTCTCTCCGCAGTGCCATTCAACTCATGTACATATGCCGGACATGGTTTCAAAATTATACCTTTTTCTTTAGAAAACATAGTTACTCTTGCATTCAAGTACTCTGTTCCATTGTCACATACTATTTGTTTTATCCGTTTTCCTGTTAAATTTTGGTATTTATTTACATACTGCATTAAACATTTATATACATGATCTTTTGACTTTATACAATAGACTTTAGCCAACTTACTGTAGTCATCGATGAAGCTCAAAAATTATCTTTTACCTTGATATCCAACAGTTCTGTGAGGACCGTTTAAATCTGTATGCACTATTTCTAAGATATCTTCTGCTCTTCTTCTATTATTTGTGAAAGGCAAGTTATGCATTTTATTCTAAAGACATATAGCACACTTCATATATTCTTCTTCAATTTCTTTTGGTATTCCTTCTAATAGTTGTTCTTTACACATTGTCTTCAACTTATTGAAATTAATATGTCCCAATGTTCAGTGCAGTTTCTCTTTCACAGTGATAGAGGCGACATTAGCTTGATTTGCAGATTTACATTCAGTATAGCTTTTCATAACATAAAGGTTGTTCTCTACTTTGGCCATCGCTACTAATTCTCTTCTTTGATTGTAAATTTTTGAAAAAGTTCCTTTTGATATAATGCAAAATTTATTTCTTGTTATTTTTGAGCTGCTCAATAAATTTTCTTTCATGTCTTTTACATAAAATACTCTTGACAAAGTGACCTCAGATTTCTTTCCATAAACTTTAAAGTATACTTTAATATTACCAACTTTAGTCGCAGGTAATAGCCTTCCGTCACCGACTTTAACTTGTACAGGAGTTTCCAGAGTCTCATAGGTATCAAAGTAGTTGTCGTTGTTAATTATGTGGTCTGAACAGCCGCAGTCAAGTAACCAATTCAGCTCATTTTTATTGTCTCCTATAGCCGTTTTTGAAGTATGATGGACCTCTGTGTGGAAGTTATTGCTATGGTATTTACTTTGGTAAATTGGTTTGCTTTGCCCTCTTCCCCGGAAACGTAAGGAGCCTCGACCTCTGCCTCTATTGTTTTTGTACCAACAATCCTTTTGTAGATGATTGGTCCTGCCGCATATAAAACACCCCTTTTTATGTTGAGGTTCTACCTTGAAAACATTTGACTGGTTACTACAATCTGTTTTTTCTGAACTTTCTTCAATACTTTTTAATTTAATTTTACTTTTCAGGTAGTCTACTGTTTTTTCTTTCTGCGGTAAAACATCAATCAAGTCACCTATGTGACTATAACTGGGTGGCAGTGCTTTAATCATATAATTTAACTTTTCTTGCTCACAAACTGTAGCTCCGGCCTGTTTTTTTTTTTTTTTTTTAAAGACAACTCCCCGCATTAGGAATTACTCCAGACTCAGGAGGGAATCGAACCCACGACCTCTGGCTCAGCAGTCAGGGTCACTAACCACTAGACCAACAGGTCAGTCATTTATTCGTTTTATTCGTTTACTGCCCTTTCAAAGTCGTCAAAAAATAGGTTAACCTCTGAATAGTTCTTCAGTTTTAAACTTTCTAGCTTATTTCTACATACAATTTGCAATGCTGTTGATTTCTTCAAGTGCATTTCGTCGAATTTATAAATTATCTCATAAGTCGAATTTAAATCGCTTATATACTCAAGTTGTTTATTCGAAATGGCGCTGTATATATAATTGGTGGCTTGTATATCCATTTCTTCCCACTTTATAGTATCATCTGTCGATTGTTTCTTACGAATGGCTACATCCCTACACTTTTTAAATTGTAGATACTTTAGTACTCTTATTTTCCAATTGTTATAATCTGAGCCATCGAAAATCGGAATAAGAATTTCTCAATTTTTTGCGGACGCCATTTTCTTACCTTTGGTCTTAATGCTGTGCCGGCCGGCCTTTCACAACTTTGTTATTACTAATATTCTTTTGAACCACGCTCTTGGTACCATGTGAAATTAATTGAGATAACTTTTCTCTGAAGGTTATTGTAACTAAAAATACTTATTTTCGATTACTATCGTTTATTCTTCTGAATAAAATATCTTAACACTTTTTACAACGATCCTATAACGATCAGGGTTGCCAAGGGAAAGGGGAGAGAAAATATGTTAAATGTATAAACTCAAACATAAAATGTTGCCATCTAAATCTCTCAAAGTCTAACAGTATTTAATCAGTTATCGGCTTGTGATGTTAAGAAGAGTATACTATCGATTACTTCTAATGCTGTCGGAAGTGATTTTATCAGCCGTAAAATGATCATCCCTATCCTTGACGAAATCCTACCTACTATCACTTTTATAATAAACTACTCCCTCTCTAGCGGCACCTTTCCATCAACATGGAAAGAAGCACAAATAATTCCTTTACCCGAAAAATCACATCAAGCGGTGCCACAGAATGGGCCGGCCACGTACAACTAACAGTCCTCGTCCACTTCTAGTCAAGCTGCAGGATGTAGCGGTGCGCGACAAGATCTGGTTCGCAAAAAACGAAGCTTAAAGGAACTGGTATAACTTTGTCCGAGTTCTTAAAAAAACCCCGACACGACATTTTTATAGCTGCCAGAAGTAAATTCGGCATTTCCAAATGTTGGACAAAGGAGGGTTCCATATACGAGTATGTTCTTGGGCTGGGTTTCTTAATAACACCAGGCATCGGATCACTTCTTTAAGTGACATTAGCACAGTGGAGTCTGAAGTCACCATGAAAACAGCTCCAGTTGCAGAAAAGGTCACGAAGTCGAGACGAGTTGCTTCAACAAAGAAGTAAACACAGCCCTTATACATTGTTTTTTTAGCATCCGGGTGAAAGGTAAACAAATAACGTCCATTTTAGTGTCTAGTGCTAAATACCCACTATTTTACCCTTCTGTTTCACACTATACCCTAACTTTTATCTAAAATACTTTATTGTTGAATTGACGGACTTGACAGAACGCTTGTCAATTTAGCGCATATCTATCGCCACTTCAACAGTATAAATATCGTTCGGAAACACTTCCTTCAAAAACAATTATTTTTTTTTGTTTATTTTAATTAATCCAACTTATTTATTTTATTTCAATTATAAATTAATTATTTAGTTAACTTATCTTACGCCCGGATGTGTATCTATTTGTGTGTCATCTTAGGTTCAGTCCATTATTAATTTAGATGACATACCTTTTGTGTTAGACTGTAATGTAAAACTGTAACACTCAACTGGCGGGTGGACAATGTGCATTGCCGATTGTACCCGATATTAATTTTATTTTTATAATATATATTCTGTAAATATTTATATATTATTATCTATATTTTTATCTATATAATTATATGCTATGTGTGATTTAGATATTATTGAATTTGATACTAGTAATGATTCCGAAAGTTTATTTTCAATCAGCAGCGATGACAGTTACGTCAGCATGACCTCACTTGCGGATACTGTACAGAGCCAGTTTTCCGATGCTTTCGAAAGCTTCAACGTGGTTCATATCAATGCCCAGAGCATTCCGGCTCATTTTCCTGATATGCTGGCAACTTTTGACTGTAAGAACATTCATGCTATTCTTATCTCAGAATCTTGGTTAAAACCTTGTCTGTCTTCCAGCTCCTATACCCTACCAGGCTTTCGACTAATTCGTAACGATCGCACGGGTAGTGCCGATGGTGGTGTTGCTATATACCTACTATTTAAAATTTACTATTATTAACGTATCTGCACAGCCACCGCCTCGCGATTCCGGTGAACAAGTTTTTATCGAAGTTTTACTCAACCATGTGAAGGTCCTGCTGGGTGTATACTACTGCCCTTCTCTACGCGTTAATTTCTTTGCTTCTTTTGAAAATATTCTCGAAAACTTTGTTTCTTCTTACAGTCATATTATAATAATGGGTGATTTTAATACTTGCCTACTTAAAAATGATTCTCGTTCTTCTTCTCTTCATACGATCGTAGGCTCTTGCAACTTGTCTATTCTTTTTCTATCAGCAACTCACCACTTTCCCAATTCAACTCCTTCTCTTCTAGATCTTATAATCGTTTCCTCGCCCCAAAATGTAGCAAAGTTTGGTCAATATCCCGCTGACTCCTTTTCTTATCATGATCTTCTTTTCTTATCCTACAAAATTCGTCGTCCTAAAGCAAGGCCTATAATTCTTCACCAGCGCAATTTCAGTGCCATGGATCTTGATAGGCTTCTTACGGATGCGAACAATATCGACTGGACACTTCTTTTAACCGCTGAAAACATAAATGAAAAAGTCGATATTCTTACCACTAACCTCATACAGTTGTATGACAAACACGCTCCTATTCGAGAAGTTAAACTAAAACACTTACCTTCACCATGGCTCACACAGGAGATAAAATCAATTATTGCCAAAAAGGGTGCAGTCAAAACCAAATACAAAACGCCGACCGACGCAGCAAAACCTAGATAAGTACTTATCTATCCGCAATCACTGCAGCAAGGTGTGTAGGAAAGCCCGATGCCAACACATTCACAAATCCGTTCAAAACGGTGATCCAGCTAAAGTCTGGAATTTCCTTAAATCACTTGGAGTCGGAAAATCAAACTAAGAAACAGCTCCTAAAACAATTAATATTGATTTACTTAATCAACATTTCACATCTTCATCTAATTTTAACAGGACAACCAAAGCAAAGACTTTGGAATACCTTTCAACACTGCCAACTCCAGATTACGTTCCATTTACTTTTAATCAAGTCACCGCTTGTGATGTTAAACAGAGCATATTATCAATAACTTCCAACGCTGTTGGAAATGACTGTGTCAGCCGTAATATGGTTCTCCCAATTTTAGACTCGATTCTTCCCATTTTAACCTACATTTCCAACTTTTCCTTAACTTGTAGCTCCTATCCATCCAGATGGAAGAATGCTCAAATCATTCCCTTGCCAAAAAAGCCTAACCCTGCTTCCTTTACTGAATACCGTCCAATCTCCATACTACCCTTCCTTTCAAAAGTAATGGAACGCCTTGTTTATAAACAAATTAGTAGGTTTCTTAACATAAACGACCTTTTAAATTCTTTCCAGTCTGGCTTCCGTCCTGGACATAGTACTACCACAACCCTTATCAATATTACGGATGACATTAGATCAGGTATGGAAAACGGCTATCTTACAGTACTCTGCTTGTTGGACTTCAGCAATGCATTTAACACTGTCGATTTTGACATACTATTAGCCATGCTCCGCTCTCTTAACATATCTCCAACGGTGCTGGATTGGTTTCATAGTTACCTGTCTGGCCGCCGTCAACGTATTCGAATCGAAGAAACCCTTTCTTCGTGGTGCAATACCTCTGTCGGTGTGCCTCAGGGTGGCGTGTTATCCCCATTACTCTTCACAATATTTATTAGTACTATCTCTTCTAAGCTTATTTCATCGTACCACCTATATGCTGATGATTTGCAAATTTACACTCACGCTCCTCTTGGACAGCTATCCGCAGCCATTGATAGTATAAATAAAGATTTAGCGCACATATCTGATTGGAGTTCTGAACATGGACTCACCGTGAATCCCAAAAAAAGCCAGGTTATTATAGTTGGAAGCTCTAGATTAATTTCAAAACTTGAATGGTCGAGCCTCCCACAGGTTAATTTTAATGGCAAGATTTTACCTTTTTGTGAAACGGTAAAAAACCTGGGGCTTCACACTGACAAAACATTGTCTTGGGGTCCCCAGCTACAGGAAGTTAGTCGTAAAGTGTTTGCATCAATAGGATCCCTGAGAAGATTACGTAACTTTCTTCCCATTGACACTAAAATTGCACTGGTTCAATCTCTCCTATTACCGATCCTCGATTACGCCGATGCCAGCTATCTTGATCTCACTGAAGACCAACTTAATAAACTTGAGCGTCTACAAAACGTCTGTATCAGGTTTATATTTGGCTTACGCAAATATTCCCACATTTCTGAATTTCGAATTAGGCTCAAGTGGCTCCCTATACGACTTCGCCGGAATGCTGATATTCTCGCACTACTTTACAATATTTTCTACTCCCATCTATCTTAAAGAACGTTTCGAGTTCCTAAATGAAACACATGCGATGCTCCTGCGGTCATCGGAAAACCAGCGCCTGAAAATACCACTGCACACCACGAATTTTCTCCACAAATCTTTTAAAGTCCATGCAGCTCGCCTGTGAAATGCATTGCCTGAAACTGTGAGAAGTGCTCAATCACTAAACATTTCGGGCCCCACAGATGCAGGAAATAAGTCGCAGAATGTTTGCCTCTGCAGGATCCTTAAAACGTTTACGGAACTTTCTTCCAACCGCTACCAAAATTGCCCTTGCTAACTCCCTTCTACTTCCAATCCTCGATTATGCAGATGCCAGCTATCCTGATCTGACCGAAAACCAACTAGACAAACTTGAGAGACTTCAAAATTTATGCACAAGATTCATATTTGGTTTGCGTAAATATGATCATATCTCTGAATTTCGGAAACAACTCAAGTGGTTACCTATACGCCTTCGCCGGAATACTCACATTCTTTCGCTTCTATTCAATATACTGTTCAACCCTTCGCTACCTTCCTATCTCAAGGAACGATTCGAGTTCCTACATTCTACACATCCGCGATCTCTAAGGTCATTAGAAAATTTGCAACTAAAAATGCCTGCACACTCCATGGCATTTTATGATAAATCCTTTACAGTAACTGCAATCCGTTTATGGAATGCATTACCTGTAAAGATTAGACGAGCTCAAACCTTAACCTCTTTTAAGGCTCTTGTAAAGGAATACTATCTAACGCTATAAGTGGTGTACAAGTCTCTCACGTTGTGCAATAGACTTCATAATGAGTAACTCCACTAAAATGTCTTACTAATTATTATAGTTATTTCACTATATATGTGTATGTGTGTAAATGTATATAGATGTATGTGCTTATATGTACGTATGTGTAGAAGATACTTCACGTATTCCTTTTCACCTAATTTCCTTTATTATTATTTGATTGTTACAGTTCTAAATATTTTTGGTACGCCACCAGCTACCGATTATTTTCTTCTGTTGTTTCCATACAAAGGTTGTATGGAAGACATCGCTTTTAGCGATAAGACCGCCCATTGTACTTACCGCTTAGTATGTTGCTACTAAACTGTGTTAACTTCTGTCTAACTGTGGTGTACAATAAAGAATGTTCTATCTATCTATCTATCTAAATTATTTAAAAACCTGGCGTCAGAATTACCAACTAAAAAGAGATGCCGTACCAGGATTTTTTCTGGATGTCCCTGTGTATCTCTTTGTTTTCTTTACCCCTAAAAACGGGTCTGCAAAATTTGTTGACGATGTTTGACTCGTGAAAGTGTAACAAATAAACTAACAAATTCACATCCGTGTTTATAATAATAATTAGTTAGGATTAAAATCTGTCAAGCGGTTTCGGTTGCAAAGAATTAGATACATACCTACAACTATATGCTCGTTGAACATAACACTTCTTTGGCCGTAGGATAAAAATTTCCTCTTCTATGTTCAAAACCTACGAATGGTGATTTCCATATTTACGTTTCTACTACATGAATCATGGTATGGACAGTTCGGTCGAAAGCCGGGACTCTCTGTAAGCCATCAGACAGTCGCATCTACTCGTAGATTTTAAATCTCATTTGGCACTAGCTCCGTTCACACTGCTGCACTGCCTGGCGAGAATGCTTCGCGCGTCGGTGCTCGACACGGTATTTAAGTTCATGCCAAAACCATTTGCAGGTATTTATGGCTGTAATGTTACAATGCTCCGCGTTGCTTTATCATACTTAAGGAAATATCTGTTATTTAGTTTTGGCTTTTATCTTTTGCATATATCGATCGATAATAAATCAAATTAATAAAAGAGAAGATATTGCTGATATGTTCTCAGTTACTAAGCTATGTTAAAAATATTTTCTAATAAAGCTTTATACACATAGTTATTAATAATAATCTGTGACATTTTACATAGAAAGAAACTAAGCATAACTGATTTTAAAGCACGGACAAACATACTCGGTGTTTATTTTTGTAAATAAATACACATGTCATGTTAACCAGCGAACCAATCCAAATGGATGTATACACATATACTTACGTGCAATAATAATTATGTGATCTCTGATGTTGTATCGAATGCTCTACCGCTTCATTCCATTAATGACATAAATATCGTACCTTAAAATTCTTTTTTTTATGGGCAAACAGGGACAGGGACACAACAGAGACAAACAGCAGACAAGAGTCACATGTGCGTTGCTGGCCTTTAAGGTGGGAATAGGGGAAAAGGGGAAGGAGGGGAAATGGGAGGGAGGGGGAGAGGCAAGGGTTAAGGCCCTCAGTAAGTCCTACGTGGGAGAGCCATGCTTCGGCACGTATGGGCCGGCTCGACTCCGCTCGATACCACGGCCTCACAGAAAACCGGCAGTAAAACAATGCTTGCATTTCTTTTCGCCGCATGAGTGAGGTTACCGGAGGCCCTAAACCTTCCCTCTCGCCTATTCCCGTCCTTCCCCTCTCCCCGTCTCCTCACCTCTAATCCCCCTCTCCCGTCTTCCCGCTCTTCCCCCCTCTCCCCCTTTTCCCCTACTCCCACCTTAAAGGGCGGCAACGCACTTGTGGCTCTTAAGTTACAGGTGCCTGTATATTATTTATTGGCGGCGGTAGTCATTTATCATCAGGTGACCCGTCTGCTCGTTTGCCCCCTATACCATAAAAAAAAGTATTCCAAATTTTACATTCCTCCGTTAGCAAAATTTTCTTTAAAAGGCAACGTACAAAAATTTCTATAATTTTATTGAACATTATTAACACTCAACTATACGAGTACTAGTATCCAGATCAAAGTCCTCTTTTCGTAACATTGCTTTTGCCGGTATAACATCGAAAAAACAAACATCCTATGATTACTAAAGCAAACATTGCGTGTGTTTCCGTTGACAAAGTGCGCAGTTTCCTGCAGAACGTCATTAGTTTTCACATGGCCTCTCTGTCCTTATCCCACTTATGACCTCACTTATATGCAGTGGGATTACGAGCGTCAGTAGGACTAGATTTATGGGTAGTAAGAAGATGGTTAAAGGAATATGTTATGGAAATATAGTATGGTATATGTAGTAATTATGATTGATGAGCTGCTAGATCTTCAACCATAATTAGAAATTTCTTACAGGATGTGGATAGCTTGAACACTTACATTTTCCGTACTGATTTTATTATAATGCTTTTATCACTTTGTAACTAACAATGTTAACAAATCTTGAAAGTAAATTTTAACCTACTTTCAATATTGTTGTATTGAAATGCAACTTTAGTGTATTAGTTCGGATGACAATACTAAAATATAATTTGGCATCTTAAAGCTAATCTGACTTGAAAAGCCGTTCAAGATCGTTTTGACAAGTCCAATAGATTGGAGCTTGGCAACCATGGTCTGATGATGATGATGATGGAGCCAGGAGCTGGATAGTGGACTTTTTATTTTTAATTTGAATTTAGGTTTTTTTTAATTTTTCTAAACTATAATTTAATTATTCGTGGAATACTAATCCGTTTCACAAGCCGAAAGCGCTTTAGTGTTCCTCCTTTAGCTCTGCCGACTGCCACTACTCACCTACATACACATTAGTCTGTCTATCAACTGATATAAGCTGGCTGCAGAAACTGGAACCTTTGTCTATGTCTACAACAGAGCGAGAAAGACGTGAATTTATGCTTGTATGTTTGTAGAAGTGTATATTCGGTCCTGTATTTTACAAGCTATGATGGAATTCTTTTATGGAAACAAGGCAAGCGCTTTTTAAAATACTTACATTTGACAAACACGCATACAGTTATTATACAATCTGCGTTCATGACCACGGACATTACTAAAAAATTTAGCCAAAAAGTTCTGACGTCGACAAAATAAGAACGTGACTAACTAAAATGAATTCCTATATCTTTCTAGCGGTTATTCTTTATTTAAGTTTATTAAATAAAGCGTGTGTGATTATTTTGTTTAATGTTAATAAATATACAGTAACAGATTTAAAGGTCACTTTTCAAAAACTCCAAAAATTATTGTACCCAGTGTCTTTGAAAAATGTTTATAAGAAGTAATTAGGAAGTAAATTCTAAGATTTTGGTCTTTTTCAACGCCTTTAAAAGTATAAAAGAAAAAGAAATTTGGTGCTTTGTTTGTTAAAATAAGGAACTGAAATGAACATTTTCTTCTTACGGTAATAAGAGGAAAAATCGCTAAGTAGCGTCGCATTTCGTATTCACTGGAGAAAAAATTTGACCTCCAAATTTTAAGTAGGGTAGGTTTTCTGCGGCAAAGTAAACGTAAATTAGAAAGAAAAGGAAATTGTTGAGAATTTTCCTTATACATATATGCTGTAAGATATAATCGTAATCAAAACATTCAGTCATAGCCTCTTTTATTTTTAAATCGCAGTTGTGTTTAGTCATAAAGTCAGTCAAGATTTGAATTTTAACATACTCAATTTTTAAGTCGAATCGTTCGTTCGAATCGAAACGTTTATCAAAAAAAATTATGTTGCGGGCAAAACTATTCATGATCGAGTGATCATGAACAGTTTTGCCCGCAACATAATGTTTAAAAAAAAAGTAGTTGTTTTTGCGGCGAAAAAGTAACATTGTAAGGCCGTTAAATGTCGTTTCTACAATATTTACTGCCTAATTCACAACGCCATTTGTCACTAAGAAAACAACAACGTTAATCATTTCTTATTACTTCTACTCTTTCTACTACTCTCTTCAGTACAATACCTGTTTTCTTACAGCGCAATACTTTTCTGTACAAGTTGATCGGAACTAGAATAAAGATTTGGGTAGTGGATCGTCATCTAAGCATGTATATATGCTTAACCCAAAATACGGCCCTGGACAACATCTTGTTTACCAGTCGCTGTCGGCCCGAAAAGGCAGGATTATATAGTGTGTTCGGTGTGTGGAATACTTGAATGTAACGCGAAACTTAGGGTAGAGCTCGTCTAATTTGATATACATACCAATTACTTTCAAAGTTGATTACAAAATCAACCCTACGTATAATTCAACAAACTGTTAGCTCACTCGCCTTTTGTAGTTACTGAGTTAATTTAGTTTAACATTTTAAATGTAAATTCTAAATAATTTCGACTGCTTGTAACTATACTACCTTAATCTTAATTATTAATGACTAGCCGACCCGGCAGACTTCGTACTGCCTCAATCGATAAATAAAAGACCTAAACTTTTGTATAAAATAAACTTAAAACAAACAAAAGTAATCCTTTTTTATTAAAAGTAATAAAAAAAAACTCGGTATTAATGAAGTTTTATTATTATTTTCGATTAATTGCACATTATGTTGGTTACTTACAAAACAGAGTTTTCTTGAAATACTGGCTATTTATAAGGTAACAATTTGATATTGACAAGCACACACAGTTATTATACAGTCTGTTAATCAATTTAAAGCTTTCTATTAATTGTGGAACATTTGTACGAACTGTTTCGGCCAATGCTTCAATGTCGTACTGTTGTTCTCTTTGCAACTCGTGGTTTAATGCATCCTGCATATGACCATTTTTTGCTGTCATTCCCAAACCCGACAATACTTTATTTGCCATCAATAAACACATATCTTCAATCATGATCAATGTCTCATTGTAAATTTCTGCAGTCATTTGTAGTGTAGGATTCAAATTTTGACGGCGCACATGATGCAAAACATCATCAAACTTGTCATCTCTATACTTAACCCACAAATCTTTAAGATTTGAGGGGAAACATGTCGATATGATAATCGCAAACGATGTACGAATTTGATGTGGCGATGAAGATATTACGGAATTCTTGAGCGTATCATCCCATTGCGAATCGTTCTCAGGTAAATGTAATAGTTGACACGCCTTACGGTCAGTCGTACATAGCTGGTGCTATATAAATAAACAAAGATTATGGTTTTCCGACGCGTGAACACGCGACGTATAGTTGTCCATGCGCGAAACAGTTGTTCAAGTTGATTCCGCAAACTTCCAACGACTGGCTTTGCGATTTATTTATGGTCATTGCAAAGGCCAAACGTATTGGAAATTGTAAACGTTTAAAATCGAATGGTAAATCCGTTGGAATCATCGGTAAACGCGGGATCAAGACATCCTCTCCTTTGTATTTTCCCTTTAAGATTGTTGCCTCAATGACGTTATTCATCATCTTTTTCACAGTCAGTCTTGTTCCATTGCACAGTCGAGTTACGAAGCATGATTACAACTGATCCTACTTTTAACTGCAAATTGTGTGGTGGTAATCCAGGCAATTCCAGTGAATTTAAAAACTCCGTGGGATAGTTGACAGTAGATAGTTGACACAGTTATGAAAGAGGATAACGTACATCCTGGTTCATAACTGTGTCGACTGATATAAAGGAAACCAACTGTCCCGGAAGAAACTTCTGAATGGCCGCATTGAGATCCTCGACATCTTTATTTTTCGCCGCCAATATTTTTCGTTCACCCAGCCAATTATGGTTATTTAACTGACGCGCTATATCTGGGATAACATGCTGAATAAGCTCATCTTTTGAGTCTGTGATGTGACAGAAATCTGTGGGTAATGTGATGAATCTGGTCGAGTTGTCCACTGCGACTTTATTATTTCCAATCAGCCTGTCTAACAATTGCTTCGCAAACACATTTGCAGTTTCATCTTGTTGCAAAAATACTCGCATGTTAGTTGTTAATTGGAGTGTCTTTACGTACCGCCACAAACATGATGATTTTAGACATGCGTTTAGTTCATCAGCAACAGTTGATCGGGGAATAGCTGGAAGAGTCTGACGAAAATCACCTGACAACAGAATCATGGCCCCACCAAAAATATTTTGGTTGTCACCAAGATGTTTCAACGTTCTGTCCAGTGCCTCCAGTGACCTCTTATGGGCTATTGTGCATTCATCCCAAACAATCAATTTGCATACTTGTAGTATCTTGGCCATTGCGCTATTTTTGGCGATGTTGCAAATTGGTGTTTCGTTGATTTGCATTTTTAATGGTAATTTCAAGGCAGAATGTCAATCTACACAAAAATATTAACAACTGTTGTTAATCTGCCAACTGTAGTTAGCTAAAATTAAGTTTATTTTTTACCTCCTGAGAAAGTTAGAAAGATATAAAAATTCTAATTAATTTTCATTTTAAATTATTCTTTCAATTTAATTTCTGAACGACGGGGGTCACATCAAAGGAAAAGCAATTTTTTTTTATTTTTTAATTCAAGCATTTTCATATTTATTCAACTTTTAAACCTTCCCTGGACTTCCACAAATAATTCAAGACCAAAATTAGCCAAATCGGTCCAGCCATTCTCGAGTTTTAGCGAGACTAACGAACAGCAATTCATTTTTATATATATAGATAAGTCTGCATGTTATAAACTGGCGCATGAGATCGGGGTGAAGATATTAATAAATATTTAAATTAAAAGTAGCAGATGCCTCTTTTCTCCTTTTTTATTTTTTACCGTTCCAAAGTCTAGGTCACACCTGAGACTTGTAATATGGCGGAACTGGTGTTGTACTTAGGTTTGAGCGCAGATTTAAGTGGTAATAGAATGTTGGTGTAACAAATATAATCGGACATCTGTTTGTGAACAAATGCTCTTAGGACTTCAGATAAGAGGGGAAGGAAGATTAGAAATTGATTTGAGCAACAAACTATACCAACATAGTTAATTCAAAATTATATAAAAACGCAACCTTGTTTCATCATCCTCCGCACCTTTTCCCGACTAAGTTGGGGTCGGCTTTCAATCTAACTACGATACGGCCGAACTTTGATATTTTACGTGAAGCGACTGCCATCAGACCTCCACAACCCAAGTAGTAGGCGATATCGAAGTTCTGTAGTTAGACCAGATTGTAGGACTTTTTTAGGGCTCCAACTACCTGTAACGAATGCTACAGATATTTGTATGGCACCCGGGAACGACAGCTTAACGTGCTGTCCGAGGCGTGGGGTCTCAATGTGTTAAGAATGTTTACCCATCCTAGACTGACCTGGCTTGTATTACTTAACTTTGTAATGTGTTAACCTACTCGGTTACAACTTAGCCACAAACCCAACCTTGTTTATTTATATAATATCACTATAATTGAAGTTAGTATTGCTAATAGTTTTCTAAACATAATTTCTATGTTTTTTGGTATACTTTTGTTTAAAACCACTGACTTTTTACTTCCATTATATAAATCTTTTCAATTTAATCATTTCTTTTCATCGAATTATAAGGTACTCCAAGCACGTCACCCTCTATAGCCTGTTACGCGACTGATTTGTAGAGTAGCCGTACTTTTAGCGTCTGGTGGAGCGCCAATATATTTATAAAATGCATACATAATCGCACCATAATATATTTCGTTATATTATAAATTTCATAGTCTTTATAGTAAACCACATTCTGTTTGTCGAATGCAATTAGTGCTGGTACTGATGTAATATTGCCAATGTACTCGACGATCTCAAGAGATGGCGTTAGCAGTCTTCAAATAATGTAAACGCGCTGCACCTGATTGGTGCAAGAAAAAACGGACATACCCTGCTCTCATCGCTTTTCGCTAAGAAGACGCCTTTAATATATAAAAATTTTGTTCCGCCACGGACATCAGTTATATTTCTCGTGAAAAGAAGCTGATTTTCCGTTAGTCCTATAGCCGTGTAGTGTTTGGACTCGCTTGTAACCTTTACAAGGTGTATGTGGAGTGCTCTAGTCTTCGATCGTGACCGGCCGGTCAATACCTTGCAAGAGACCGTAGAAACCTCGCCGCTGCTCGCTGCCTTCTGGAGGATCGGGACTTGGTCGGTGTTGCAGGTTAGTGCTGGCATGATTGGTTTGATCGATAGAAGTGGTTTACTTCCCTACACCTCGTACGCTAACTGTTGAGCAATCACACCCTGGTCGGGCTATTTACACGCCTGACCATATAATTTGGTCCTTACGAGTACGGATAGGCCAGTGATTCACGTAAATATTGGTGAATTTACTTTTCTATTCATATCATAAAAAAGATTCACGTAATTCTAGTGAATTCTTGCCGCCATTTTTCCTCGCTCACAGATTTACGTAAAATTGGTAAATTCTGTGTTTAAAACGCACGAGAACTACGTAATTATTGGTAGACTCGTATTTAAATATAATTAATTGTTAGATTTGGTGAATTACGTATTAATTGGTAATAATATCCATTATACTCAATTTAGTTGAACTTATTTATACCTACCCACTTATTAACCGCTCCACCACTGTACTTTACGCTAAGTCATTTTAGGATTTAAATTTAACTTGTGTTTTTACACTAACTAGGTAGATATACCTATCACTTTGTAGTTGTATTGTGATATTATTTTATAAACATGACGGAAAGCGAATCAAGCCGCGAAGTCATGTTGGTTATGTTGAATCAAAAGAAAGAATTATTATTTCAACGTATTAATCGTATGTACACATCGTCGAAAGGTATAATTTCTTTCGATTCATCAACGCGAGCTAACGAGAATTTTCTGGCTGAAACGGAGATGATAGATGAGTTACGCGATAAATTTGAGTCCATTGTTGATAAAATAAATAATATAAATTTGTTATCAAAGATTACGGTCAATCCCGAGTATTCTTGCCTCGATTCATTTGATGATTTATACTCGAGAGTTAAACGCGTTAGAAATAAAATATTAACCACTTCTAAGGTGCGTTCACTCGAGACCAGTAGCTCGATCAAGTCCGTAGTGAAATTAGAACCTTTAGTAATTCCGAGTTTTGACGGACGCCCTGAAAACTGGAATACCTTTTATCAGTCTTTTAAAGCTAATATTCATTTGAATCAACAGCTTTCTGACTCGCAACGTGTACAGTATCTAATTTCTAAACTCACCCACGACGCACTAAAATTCACTTCCGGTATTATTCCGTCAGGTGAAACATATAAAATACTGTGGGATAGTTTGGTTAAGAAATACCACGACAAACGCTCATTAGGTACATATTATCTCAATAATATACTGGACTTAAAAACTTGCTCGCACACTGCGAACGCTCTTGATACCTTTGTTAGTAAATACTCCGCTTCGATTTCAGCTCTAAAAGGATTAGGCATAACAGATCTAACTGATTTTATTTTTCTTCAATGCGCTTTGAGAAGGATGGATCCTCAAACCATCCAAGCCTTTGAACTTTCGATTCGGGATGTGGAAGTGCCTACGACACAACAGCTTATCGCTTTTATACAAGATCAGGCTAAGATTTTGGAGCGCTCAAACCCGCGAAATTCGTCATATACGAAACCCGCTGCTGTTGTTACGTCGCCCTCACGCGACCGGCGCGTTCATCACACCTCCAAATCTTTTGTCGCCAGTGAGTCCGCTAATAATGCAAATACTCTCACATATTCGGCGCCCGCAGCAGTTACCGCGAATTGTTGTTTGTGTAGTGGTAACCATCGACATTTATATGATTGCGCTCAGTTTAAAAATATGCGAGACGCAAGGGCTAGATATGAGTTTATTAAATCGAAGTACGGTTGCGTTAATTGTTTAAGCACTTTACATAAACTTCCGGATTGTAAGAGTACGTCAGTCTGTTTCTGTAATAAAAGACACCATAGGTTATTGCATTTTGATAGTAATAATTCGCAATCGCATGCGGCTGTGGTAAATACCGCCGTCGCGTACTCGCCGCCGCCCGCTCATCGAGCGACCGTTACTTCGCCCGCGCCTTCTCATCGCGCTCACACGACTTCGTCATGCATTCGAGCGCCCCCGCTTGCTACAGAACCAGTTACACATACACAGTCTTACACTTCTTGTCATAAGGGTGATATACTTTTGTCAACCGCTCAGGTATACGCGCGCTCTAAGGGTAGCGCTGGTATCAAATCTGTAGTTAGGTGTTTGATAGATAATGGCTCGCAGAATAATCTAATAACATGTGCTTGTTCTAGTTTATTAAATTTACCGATAATACCGTTGAATAATTCCTATGTTAAAGGTGTTGGTTCCGCTTCAAGTCCGATAATCGGTTATGTTCATTTAGACATTGAATCCCGTATTTATCCGGATCAGAAATACACTATACATGCGCTTGTTGTAGAATGCATTACGGATCAATTGCCTTCGAAATTTATCGATTGTGATCGCGACCTAGATTTTCGTAACCTTCCGCTCGCTGACTTAAGCTGGAATATTCCGGGCAAGATTGATTTATTGTTAGGTGCCCAGCTATTCCCATTTATATACTTAGGAAATATGGTCGAGTGTGGGCCGCGCGCACCGTGTGCTTTATCTACAACATTTGGTTACGTACTTATGGGAGATTACCCGCGTAAACATATTTTACCTACTGCCGCGTCTTTTTCTGCGTTAGCGCTTAATGATATAGTGCAAAAGTTCTGGGAACTTGAAGAAGTACCCATGAAACGCTTGTTGTCACCAGAGGAGACAGATTGCGAAAATATTTTCACGGCTACCGTGACCCGTGACGACGTAGGTCGTTATACAGTTGCATTACCGTTCTGTAGGGACCCTTCGGAATTAGGTAATTCGCACGCTACCGCTTATCGCCGTTTCGTTTCACTCGAGCGTAAGCTCCGTCAGGCACCGATAGTGCGCGAAAATTATAACAAGGTTATTCAGGATTATATTGATAACAATTACCTCAGTCCTGTTAAAGAATCTGAGCTGTCCTCTGATGGTTATTATATACCGCATCACGCAGTAGTCCGACCTGATAAACCGATGCCGCGCATCGTATTGGACGCGAGTGCTAAAACGCATACAGGACTTTCGCTTAACGATATATTACATATTGGACCCAATTTACAGGCCGATCTGTTTTTATTATTGTTAGGTTTTAGATTATTTCCTATTGCAATGAACGCTGATATAAAACAATTTTATTTACGGATTGGTGTACCAGTAGACCAACATAAATACCTACGCATTTTATTTAGATTCAACGAATCGGAAAAAATTCGAACTTATGCCTTTAATAGGCAACCTTTCGGTCTCAAGTCAAGCCCTTACATAGCTATGCGCACTGTGCGACAGCTGGCTACTGACATGAGTCCGCTCTATCCTGATGCCGCGAAAGTGGCAGAGACCTGTCTGTATATGGACGATTTGGTTCTTTCTATTGCAAATGAGGATACTGCCACGCAATTAGCTCACAACTTGATTAAGTTTTTCAAATCGGGTGACTTTGACTTAGTGAAGTGGTCTAGCAATTCACCAGTGCTACTTGACTCGCTTCCCGACACGCACCGCAAGTCGCTTGATTTTGATGTTGACAATAATGTCTCTAAGGTCTTAGGTCTCTCATGGGAACCATGTGAAGATAATTTTCATTTCACATGCGCCGCAATTAATGAAAGGTGCACCAAGAGAAACATACTCTCGATGATTGCACGACTATTTGACGTGCTCGGATTGGTCGCGCCTGTGATTCTCTATGCCAAGTTGTTAATTAAGGAACTGTGGCTCAGCAAGTGTGATTGGGACGATCCTGCACCGGAGCACATACGCACCCGTTTTTTCGCTCTTGCGCAAGAACTTCAAATGCTTGACACTTTAAGGATTCCACGTCATGTAGGCGTCGAAGTTGGTTGTGAATTACGTCTTGTTGCTTTTTGTGATGCTAGCATGAATGGTCTGGGATGTGTCATTTATGCCCATTGTACCTACCCGTCTGGCATTCAAACTCGCATTCTTTGCGCTAAATCAAAGGTTTCGCCAACAAAAATCACTACGCTCGCTCGCTTAGAATTATGCGCTATTTTACTTATGTCAAAATTAATAAAAACTGTGCGAGACACATATGCAACACGTATGACCATTGCCGGGATATACGCATTTTCTGATTCCACTATTGCTTTATCATGGGTTCATTCTTCACCACATCGTTGGTCAGTTTTCGTCGGTAATCGCGTCGCTCAGTGCCAAGAAAACTTGGACTCTAAACATTTTTATCATATTGCCGGAGCTAGTAATCCAAGTGATTGTCTTTCGCGTGGTATGCTTCCATCGCAACTTTTGACCCACGATTTGTGGTGGAAAGGTCCTCCGTGGATTCGCAGCTCATCTGAGAAGTGGCCGATTAAGCCATTCTCGCTTAATAATTGCTCTGTCTTGCCTGAACTCAAGGCAAATGTGTTGGCTGCCATTACTCACACAGAGCCGCCGTTGCTGTGTACGTTAGCAAAACGTGTTTCTTCTTGGGAAAAGTTGCTACGTATCACCGCATATGTATTAAAATTCGCAAGACCTAAAGTTAAGGTCGAACCTCGTTCTATAGCAGGGTTGACAAGTGCTGAGAATGCGTTAATTCTCGCCGTTCAATCTGTGCACTTCTGTGAAGATATCAAATTGATCAAGGCTGATAAATTACCTTCAAAAAAGCTGCAAAGCCTCTTCGTCTTCTTAGACAAACAAGGGATTTTACGCATTGGAGGAAGACTTTCTGGATCAATGCTTCCTTTCGAAGCTAAATATATATATCGGTGGGTAGTTGAAAGTTCAACATAAAACTTAAAAGCTCTTACTAATTAATAAAAATAAAAATACTTCAATTATAATTTTATATATTTCTAATGAATAATACAAGTCTATAACAATAAATACCTGCTAGTTTAGTGTTATATCCAACATTTCTTAACTAATTTCCAAATAAGCACATCACAAGTAATCACTATGAAGAACATCCAAGAGATACAAGATTGTTTCGAGAAGAGGATGGCAAGCTTTGAAGCAGACCTTAAGAAATCCTCCAATACTGCTAGTCTGGCTGGTCTTGCTGAAGAGTTTGCATCGTTCAAAACTCTTATTCTTGGCACCCTGAAGTCCTTCCAAACACAGATGGAGGTGCTTGCACACGAAATAGACAATATGGAGACACGCAGCCGCCGCAAAATACTTCTGATCCATGGGGTTGAGGAGAAGGATGATGAAAACACATCTCAGGTGGTGGTGGAAGTGGCGAAGAAGAGACTGAAGTTGGACTCCTTTACTACTAATGAAATAAGCCGCTGTCATAGGATGGGTCGACATACATCAGGTGAGAAGCCTAGACCCATTCTTGTTAAGTTTCTTACAACAGCAGTGCGGGACAGGGTCTGGTCAACTAAGACCAAATTGAAAGGCAGCGGTGCGACGCTATCCGAATTCTTGACACGGTCGAGACACTCTGCGTTCATGGCAGCTCGCGAGAAATACGGGATCACAAAGTGTTGGACAAGAGAAGGTTCTGTATTTGTCTTGGGCCCCGATGGTTCACGCTACCGTATCTCATGTATGGCAGACCTCAACAAAATCAAGGCAGTCGATATAGATAAACCGCCTGCATCCAAAAATCCCGCTTCCAAATCGAGAAGAGCAGCTGGTTCTAAGAAACAATAGTCACTTATCGCTATTATTTGTTTACATTCAATATTGCATTGTCTGGGTAGATTATATAATGTAGATTTATATACCCTCATCACTTCTGATAATTATTTTATTAAGTTTCGTTACTTTTCTACCTCACATAATTTAGTTATTTAGAATTTGTTTTATCTGTCAAAGTCATGAGTCATGTTCGAGGATACGTTCGTAAATTTATACTTTAATTTGTTAATCGTGATTTGGAACATAGGCTTTTAGCGTGAATGTCTACCCGGACACTTGCAAAATATTTTGCTTAAATTAGTTATAACTTCTCTTTCATTTATTTTTATTGACTTAACACGCAACTGGCGGGTTGATTAAAATTATTATTAATACATTGCTTTAGATAAATATATTTTGAAGAGTTAAAAACACATATAAGTATTTATATATTTATTATATAGGTATAAATCTTTTTTTTTTTGTATCAATTGATAACATACTTAATCTTATTTATATATTTATTTTAATACTTGCATTGTAATGTCCGATTTAGATAATAGTGATAATGATAGTTTCTTCTCTACAAATAGCCTTAACGATAGTTTTGTTAGCATACCTTCGCTCCAAGAAAATCTCCAGTCCCAATTTTCTGATGCTCCGAGGAATTTTAATGTAGTCCATATTAATGCCCAGAGTATTCCTGCTCATTTCCCTGATATGCTGGCTACCTTTGACTGTAAGAACATACATGCTATCTTAATTTCTGAAACCTGGTTAAAACCCTGTTTGCCATCCATATCTTATACTCTTCCGGGTTTCCAACTTATAAGGAATGATCGCGCGGTTGGTGGTGGGGGTGGTGTGGCAATATATTTACGAGCTCACATTCCCTTCACTGTTGTAAGCATCTCTTCTCAACCACCACCATCAAACGCGGGTGAGCATCTTTTTTTGGAAGTGGAACTAAATCGCACGAAAGTTTTACTCGGTGTTTACTATTCGCCCTCTTTACGTACTAACTTCTTTTCTTCTTTTGAAAACATTTTAGAAAATTTAACTCCTTCTTATAGTCATACCATTGTAATGGGCGACTTCAATACTTGCTTACTAAAAAATGACTGTCGCTCCTCTTCGCTGCGTAGTGTAGTAGAAAGCAGTAATCTATCTCTTTTAGCACTAGATGCAACGCATCATTTTCCAAACTGCACTTCTTCTCTACTTGACCTTATTCTTGTCTCATCTACTGATCATGTCATCAAACATGGTCAATATCCAGCTGATGCTTTCTCCTATCATGATTTAGTTTTCTTATCTTATGCTATCCGCCCACCCAAGGCAAAGTCTAGAATTATTGTGCAGCGCAGTTTTGGTGGGATAGATACTGATAAATTAAGAGAAGATGCTGGCAAGACTGACTGGTCTGATCTGTTCAACGCGCAATGTGTTAACGAGAAAGTCCATATTTTCTGTGAAACATTATTACAGCTTTATAACTTGCACGCTCCTTTGCGAACTATTAAAATAAAACATTTACCGGCTCCATGGCTCACTGACGAGATACGGCAGATTATGTCAAAAAAAGCTGCTGCTAAAAATAAATACAAGCATCGACCTACGGACACAAACTTGGAAAAATATGTATCCCTGAGAAATCTCTGCAATAAGATGTGTAGAAATGCACAACGCCAACATATCCATTCATCCGTAGAGAACGGAGATCCAGCTAAAGTCTGGAAATTTCTGAAAACATTGGGAGTTGGGAAGTCGCGCCAAGACTCTATTCCAATAAATGTCGATATCGATTCTCTTAATAAGCATTTCTCTACTTCGTCCGACTTTAATGATTCAATTAAAGCTAATACTATTAGACATATCTGTTCTACCCCACCTCCCGATTATCCACCTTTCTTCTTTGATCAACTGTCCGTTTGTGATGTTAAGAAGACTATACTAGCAATTTCATCTAATGCAATAGGAAGTGACTGTATCAGTCGAAATATGATTGTCCCTATCCTTGACGAAATCCTACCTATCCTATGTAATATCCTAAATCACTCCTTGACCTGTGGTGTCTTTCCATCTGCATGGAAAGATGCACAAATTATTCCACTACCTAAAAAACTTAAACCCTCTTCTTTTTCTGACTATCGTCCAATATCTATTTTGCCTTTCCTATCCAAAGTCCTTGAACGCCTTATCCATTCTCAGCTAAGCAACTTTCTCTCTAAGAATTATTTACTAAACCCCTTTCAATCTGGTTTTCGTCCTGGACACAGCACGACATCTGCACTCGTTCACGTTACGGATGATATCAGGCTAGGCATGGATAGTGGGAATATTACAGTACTTACCTTACTTGATTTTAGCAACGCTTTCAATACTGTAGATTTTCACATTCTGCTTAGTATACTGCAGTCTCTTAATATATCTCCAAGGACAATTGATTGGTTTCACAGTTACCTGTCTGGTCGCCGACAGCGTGTACGCGTTGAAGACTCAGTGTCTTCTTGGTGCAGTATCACTGCTGGTGTACCGCAGGGTGGCGTTTTATCCCCCTTACTCTTCGCTGTTTTTATAAACTCCATCTCTAATCAATTACGTTCGTCCTACCATCTTTATGCAGATGATTTACAAATATATACACAAGCTCCACTTAACATGTTATCCGAAGCTATTAATACAACCAATGTAGACCTATCGCGCATTTGCGCTTGGAGTAATAATTATGGGCTTAAGGTTAACCCCTTAAAAACGCAGGTATGTATTATTGGCAGTCCTGGATTAGTTTCTAGAATTGAATGGTCTCAACTGCCCCAAATTCAATTTTGCGGCACTTCACTGAATATCAGCACTAGTGTGAAAAACCTGGGAATTAGAATGGACAGTACCTTGTCTTGGGGTCCACAGTTGCAAGAAGTCAGTCGTAAAGTTTTCGCGGCAGCGGGATCCTTGCGACGGTTACGTAACTTTCTTCCAACTGCCACTAAGTCTGCGCTTGCACAATCACTTCTTCTTCCAATTCTAGACTATGCCGATGTCAGCTATCTGAATCTCACTGAAGCAGAACTTGATAAACTTGAGCGACTTCAAAATGTTTGTATAAGATTCATATATGGGTTACGAAAATATGATCACATCTCAGAATTCCGTCAAAAGCTCAAGTGGCTTCCAATTCGCTCTCGCCGGAGTACTCATATCCTCTTCTTGCTTTATAACATCTTATTCAACCCTAAAGCCCCTTTTTACCTCAAAGAACGGTTTAAGTTCCTTCATGACACACATGAAAAATGTCTAAGGTCGTCTGAGGATTTGAGACTGGAGATGCCACAGCATTCCACTAAATATTTTGACCAATCTTTCGCTGTTCAAGCTGTACGCTTATGGAATGCGTTACCATTAAATATTAGGCGAGCACAATCAGTAACCATTTTTAAAAAAATGGTTCATGAACACTATCTTTCACCTTAGGATTCATTAATATGTATGTATGTAGTTACTACTGATCGCTTAACGTATACTGTATTAAGGTATATTATATATTTATTATATATTGTAAGGTATATTAATTATATATATATATATATATATATATATATATATATATATATGTATATATGCGTATATGTGTATATATTGTATACACTATAGTTGGGTTTATGTATGTATAAGTGCCTATTGGTATTTAAAGTACGTTAATATTTAATATCTGTATATTTTTATTTTTCATATTTATTAGAAATTACTAATAATTAAAATTTCAAATATAACACCAACTGCCACTATCTCTCCGAATCATTTTGATCCATCCTAAGGTTGCCTGGAAGAGATTGCATCTAGCAATAAGGCCGCCCTTTGTACATTATCTGTTTACTGTAATTATGAAAATGTATCTTCTACTGTATTGCTAATGTACAAATAAAGTGTTATCTATCTATCTATCTATCTAAACATCCGGTTCTTCTCCCTAAACGCGATCATGTCGTTGACTTAATAATACAGCATTTTCATGTTGTTAATTGTCACACCGGACCTGGACTTCTTATGTCTATTATACGACAACGCTACTGGATCTTGGATGCCAGGACTGTTATCAGGTCCAAGTTGCGAAAGTGCAACACTTGCTTTAAATGCAACCCAACGCATCCAACGCCTATAATGGCTGATCTTCCTGATTACCGTGTTTCAGAGGCCAAGGCATTTTGTCACACTGGTGTAGATTACGCTGGTCCGATAAGGACAATCCTTTCTCGCCGCAGAGGTCAACATGCGCAAAAGGCGTACATCGTTCTTTTTGTTTGCATGGTCACACGTAGTCTACATATTGAAGTGACCAGTGATTTAACTACTGGAAACTTTCTAGCCGCTTTTAAACGCTTTATTTCCCGTCGAGGACCAGTTTCATGTCTCTATTCCGATAATGGATCTACTTTCATCGGTGCGAAGGCACATTTAGATGAGCTGCATAGTTTTTTATTGAACTCTAGCTTCAAAAACGCCCTGTCGAATGAGTTGCTCTCTCGACGCATAGAGTGGAAGATGATTCCCCCAAGATCACCAAATTTTGGTGGGATGTGGGAAGGGAATATAAAGAGCATGAAAACGCATTTATATAGAGTAATAGGAAGTCAGTTACTTACATACGAAGAACTGCAAACTGTTCTTACTCAGATAGAGTGTATTCTTAACTCTCGTCCATTGAGCGTATTATCGTCAGACCCTTATCCTGAGCTGTTAACTCCCGCGCATTTTTTGATGTCTACTCCGTTGCAATATTTACCCGCTGCTGATTTGTCAGATCAACGATTGAGTCTGTTAGAACGTAAAAAGTTGTTAGATAGTATGGTCCAATCCTTTTGGAAGAAATGGCACTTAGAGTATTTGCACACGTTGCAAGTTAGGCAAAAATGGGCTACTCCCGACAAACCGGTAGAAATCGGAACTGTTGTTCTTCTTGAGCAGGAGAATTCTCCACCGTTGCATTGGCCGTTAGGAGTAATTACGGACGTGTTCAGAGGCTCTGATAACGTTGTACGCGTGGCGATAGTTAAAACGCAAACTGGAATTTACAAACGCGCTGTAACTAAATTATATCCTATTCCTACACAATAAATTCAACTTAGTTTAAACCTTATTTTTTAGTTTAGGCCGCTATATTTATCATATTTATTATTTAATCGCATAATGCATGTGTTACTCTCGGTCAGTTAGAAAATTCGCGTGTTTTGAAACATCTTATGATGTTCCAAGGCGGGGTGCATGGTGGAGCGCCAATATATTTTTAAAATGCATACATAATCGCACCATAATATATTTCGTTATATTATAAATTTCATAGTCTTTATAGTAAACCACATTCTGTTTGTCGAATGCAATTAGTGCTGGTACTGATGTAATATTGCCAATGTACTCGACGATCTCAAGAGATGGCGTTAGCAGTCTTCAAATAATGTAAACGCGCTGCACCTGATTGGTGCAAGAAAAAACGGACATACCCTGCTCTCATCGCTTTTCGCTAAGAAGACGCCTTTAATATATAAAAATTTTGTTCCGCCACGGACATCAGTTATATTTCTCGTGAAAAGAAGCTGATTTTCCGTTAGTCCTATAGCCGTGTAGTGTTTGGACTCGCTTGTAACCTTTACAAGGTGTATGTGGAGTGCTCTAGTCTTCGATCGTGACCGGCCGGTCAATACCTTGCAAGAGACCGTAGAAACCTCGCCGCTGCTCGCTGCCTTCTGGAGGATCGGGACTTGGTCGGTGTTGCAGGTTAGTGCTGGCATGATTGGTTTGATCGATAGAAGTGGTTTACTTCCCTACACCTCGTACGCTAACTGTTGAGCAATCACACCCTGGTCGGGCTATTTACACGCCTGACCAGCGTCTTTATTTCAGAAAAGAGCCTTACTTTCATTTATTCTGATAATTTCATAAATTATTTCATTTGAAACAAATTATTTCATTTGAAACACATTCCTTCTACATTTTACTAGTCGAGGATGAGTTTTCAACTAGATAGGTACTTTCAACAAGAGCAATCAAAGGGCAGCTTGGTTAAACCCAACATCGATTCCTGGTCGTAAGCTTAAATTGGCTGAGGTACTTGGAGAGTGAAGGCAGTCAGGATCAAACATGCATAGCCTGTACCTCGTGTGAGGAACTTTTACAAGTGTTTACACGGACTTTGAAGTGCAGGGGTATTTTTTTTGGTATATGGCTCTGTTTCCGCATTTAGTCTCATAAGCGGTCCATTATGTGTACAGGTAGGCTGACTAGTTGAGCCAGCCTAGCTCCTTCCAGAAGCGCATAAGCCTCCTGGGGCATTCACAGGCTTCTAGGAGCGACCTCGCTCCCGCGAGGATACTTGCCCGTTGTGTGGCCACTCCCTCGCACTCCAGGACAACGTGGGTGGCCGTTTCCTAGGCGTTGAGACAGCCTCTGCATAGAGGACTGTTTGTCGCATTGATGGTGAATATGTGTCGATTTAGGGCCAGATGGCCGAAGTGCAGGGGTACGTACAGGTTATTGATGGATGACACAATATCAAGTGTATCAAGTGGTAATTGTCATTGTGAAAGGTCTCTAATAAGAATAAAGTGCAATTCTGGACAAGAGCTGCTCGGCCCCTTTCATAACAGTTTCTGTACAATACCTTTTGTCAATATCATGGGGGGTCCTATTGTCAAAGGTCATAGAAAGGTAAAGATCCACTTAGAAATTGTGTAACTGAAAAGAAAGATAAAAAGGACGTTGTAACTTACGTGACCCAACTGTACCACGTCCATAACAAGGTTTTCTAGCCAAACATGTTTCAGTACTCTGTGGTATATGGTACCTTAACTTTGTTGGGAACATTAGTTTGGAAATATGGATAACAAAGTTCTACCACGTAAGTTACGATAGAATATTTTTTTATTACCCGTTTATTTCATTTAATATACCTAGCTTAGCATATGAATAATAATTAACAGGAAATGAAAAAATACGACCAATAAAACCAAAGTCATAAAATTAATAGCGAACGTGTAAGTTTGTAATAGCTTGTAAATGTACCTAACCCACGAATAATTTTGACACGAAACACTAACAACGAACAACGGCAATAAAGGTCTATTTCTAAGAGCGGCGGGTACGCAAGAGCCACCCTCCCAAAGAAAATAAACCTTCATTAATTTTATTTTGACGTTATCAGAAGAAACAATAACCGCGATTGGACCCCTGACATGCTGAAATTAAATGACGGAAGGGCGACGAAAACGCCCATATTTAATATAATTTTCTAAACAAATTGAAGTACGGCCATTTGGGTGATTTTGTTACTTCAAATTTATTTTGTTTAGAATAATAATTGCTAATCTACCTTTCATTAATATGATTGTTATTTAACTAATGTTCGACAGTTAAAAACATTATTTGTCAAACGTTAGTTAAATTCACATTTTTAACCGACGCAAAAACGGTGGAGAGTCAATCCGTATATTTCTTTTTTTTTATGTATAACCACATAACTTTTTACAGGATAGTCTGATTTCGATAATTCTTTTTAATTTCATATATATACATCTTTTTGGGCAGGGAATAGGCGTTTCTCTTCCAACTTACCTGATGAAAAGTGATAATGAAGACAAAGATGATAAACGCTTATTCAAGAGAAACCTATTCACTCTATCCTGAATGTTCCAGGATTATAATTGTCTGGAAATATAGACGCAGGTAGTTGGAAAGTTTAATTTAATTCAAAAAGGAGCTGTCAAAGTCTTTCGTTTGACATTTTGGTGTTTCGACAATGAGAGGGAGCCGATAAGCAGGCAACTTGCCTGCCTGACTCAAAATTATTTCGTTATTTATTAGTGTAGGAATTTAGTTAGACTAACAAGTTTTATTTTCGCTTTTAGTTTTTTTAGTTCCTTTCTTTTTTCCTCTGTTTGTTTTTTTGTAAAAGTTTTTATTTAATGACATTGTTCTTGTAGAAAGAAGATTGATTAAAATTATACTGGGTTTCATTACGTAGTACTCACATGGGTAGTAAAATCAGGGCGGCCCAACTAGTTCTACACCGACGCGTCAGTTTGCTGCACCTTTTGTTAGAGATCCTTGTCCAGCCCAAAACTAGGCAGACATCCCAAAAATACATTGGTGAGAAAAATCGTAAATGTTTATTAAATATGAATACCACTTACACAATTTATTACATACTATGGAGCACCTAAAACTGCTTGGGGATTATAAGCGTACAATGTGTATAACTAACTTTTGTTATGAAGATAAGGTAACTGAGTAGTACGCATCCAGATATTACCAAACGTTAAATGATAGGAAAAAATGCAGACGATAGTAGAGTAGAAACGAAACACCGCCCTAAAAGGCCCCTCAGGAGTCTTAAAGTGGCTTTATAAATGGCTTCAAGTCCTCATTAAATTATTTCGCTACATAAATAGCTGTTAAGCGTGACAAAGGCCCGTAAGAAGCCCGAACGAGCTTCTGATTAAAACCTTACTACATTAACTAATGAAGCTGATAGTTGTAGTAATAAGCTATTCATTTATTAGCAAGATTCACATCTACACGAAAGCCGTTGATAAGAAAACTAAAAACTAGAATTGTTCATTGTAGTGGGGATTCTGTAACAATTAACCCTTAACTAATGATCTTCGAATTATCTTTCAAACAAAAGAAATTAAATCGTAATCAGTCTATCCGTTTAGGAGCTACGATTCTACAAACAGACGCAGAAATTAAACAGACTTTAAACTTATGACACCACTCTTTTTTAGGTCGGGGACTCAAAACACTGATAGTGTTATAAAATTCGTCGTTTTAATATTAAACTTGAACTATGAACTTGAGAATTCACAACAGTGTTAATATGTCGTAAGAGAAAGAGAGAGCTGACATGAACTGAACAATAGATATAAATATTAAGGATGTTGATACAATGTTGGGATTAAACGATTAAAGCAATTACAAAGAACTAAACAAAATCATTGAAATTCACTTATTTTGTACCGCACGAGGAAAAAATCCAAAATCACAATATGGTGGCAGATTTTTTATTTTCTACTGCGGCTTCAAACAGATTTCAACCCCATTTGATTGTAAGATGTCATTATATGCAGTTAACATTACAATACTGTAATCTTTTGTGAGACTATAGTAAGAGAATTTCAATAAATAAATGAAGTGTACACAGAAAATGACTGCTTATCAATGAAACTTAAATGAATGTAACGTGTAAGCTCGCATGTTGATATACAATTTTCTTTCAATAACAAAAAAGAAATTACTTCGTGACTAGGAAATATAAAAGGTACTTCTTAAGAAGTAACACAAAACTTGAACAAACTTAAGCACGTGTAAATAAAGTTGAGTGGAATGAAACAAGTCGTTCCAGGCAGGACGAGTCATTCAGTAGTACTGTCACTCACATAAAGCAGTCTTTGATTGCTCTATTCAATATATTACACTAACACTATGATAAAATAAAATGAAAAATTAATTAAAGATAAGGTTGAAGATTTCTTCATGAATACTAGCAGGGACACTGCCGTAATTGCTATCTTTACAAAATATGAGAACTCGTCTTTATTATTACTTTATAAGATGTTATAGCGCACAACGAATTGCGGAGGAGTGCGATTTGACAGAATAACTTGAGTAGTGCTGTTTTTTGGCTGATGCTAAGAGGGTTGCGTGGAAGAGGAATATAGTTACATCTGTTTAGAAACAGCCAGTCTGCTTATTCAACAGTTTTAATAAAATTGTTACCAAGAAATAAAAATTAAAGGAAGAAATTCGTGATGGCAAGTACCAGTACCTTAAAGATATCTAGACGATCTAGTGGTGGTAAGAACGGACCGTAACTACAATATCACGTCAGAGGGAGATGCGCATGATACAGATAATATTTGTACGCCAGAAATGGTAGAAAATAAAGAAACCTAATATGTATATTGTACTATATTTTAGCATTTTTTTTTTCTTTATCTCTAGCAATTCTTATCTATATTTTTTTTTTTCGTCGCCGTTTTTGCGCGAAAGAGTTGCAAACATCCATCCGCCCATCCATCCTCACAAACTTTCGACTGTATAATATGAGATTAAGTTCGAATTCTTGTAAAGAAAAAAATAAATTTACAGTTAGAAGAATTAAAACTAAGCCTTGATATAAATATTCCTTTCCACAAGAATAATAAAAACATTGAATCCCAAAGGTGATATAAAAAGGATAGGCCTATTCTAACTTACAAAAGGTTCATAAACAAATATTTAGAAGGAAACCCCAGAATATCCCTAAATTCAATTTCAGATTCATAAGCGATCCCTCCGCTCGAGTGAGCCACCATTTTGAATAATCATTAACATTCTTAATGCAGCCCTTCTATGTACCAAGTTTTATTGTGCTTATTAAAAAACCAAGTGTGTATTTTAGACAGTACATTTAAAAAGAAAACGCTAAAAGTATATTCGTGTGAAGTCAGCAATAAATTCCTCTAATACATTCCTACAACGGCTACATATTTTTTGTGAAGGAAACAGAACAAACTAGTGTAGGGCACGCGATATTGTGTTCAAGGTTTCCTTAATATACATTACATTAATCACTCACATATCAAATGGTGATCGTTTACGTTGCGAAGGCTGGAGAAGGGCCTCCGAGCGATTAAGCTCTGCAATAATGACTAGGCCTTTTGAGATATTTGATTTCTGTGCCAAGCTATACTGTTTAAGTATTGAAGTGTGTAATTTTGTTTACACAAAAGAGACTCGTTTTTTATCGTAACTTGTTTTGGCAACGGAACAATGACGTATATTTTATAGGTGTTTACATTTCTGACTTCTTGTATTCTTCTAGTCTTATAGTCCTCAAACGGTTACCAGTTGTGATATCATTGAGGCTTTTATACCACAACTGCTGGTAGGGACACTAACGGCGATAAAGTCAATGAGATACCTGTTGAACTATTATTGTAAAACTATTATAACCATTTTAACCACTTTCAGCTCTTTAAACTTTGAGGTTATTTTCACGAAATTTAACAATCGACTATCAAAAAATGAATTTCTTTACATTGTCTTAATATTGACATTGTTTTCAAAAGTAAAGGGTATTTGATATTTATTGAATTTGCACTTTTAGACATTTCATCCAGTATTTAACTTTCTTCAGAATTTATCTTAAAGTTGTTAATTGCAGTGGTCTTCTTGACAAACACTTAAATATAAATGGACACGCTAAAACCTAACTACACTCGTGACCCTCTTTTTCCATTTATTCTTCAACAGTTAACACATAACATACATCGAGGGAACAAGGAAAATACCAAACCATTGTAAGTTTAACAGTAATATATTGGACACAACATCTTCACAATGTTAGTACATTCTTATTATACCTTTAGTTAGCTAGGTACAGTTTTGCAATTTACTTTATTTGTACTTTGATAGATAAACAGTTTGTATTTAAAGGCAGCATACTTTCTTACATCTAAATCAAACTAGTTACGACTTTTTTTCTTTATTAACAATTCAAAGACAAATAACTCATATTAGTCTATCTATATAGTGAATCACTAAATAGATAATTGTACATATAATTGTACAATACAATTTGTAATGTTTTTAATAGTACAAATTGTGGTTAATTGATGTTCCCAATATAAGTTTTGGTCGCTCGGCGTCCACGCGGTATCCACGTGGTCGCTACATTTCATGTTAATAGTGAATGTGGGTACCTTTTAAAAGGCAACAACATTTAAATTCATATTAATCAAGATGCCGCGCGGATATTACGCGAGTTACGCGCGGCCGCCGCACGTTGACCACGAAATCGCCGCGAATACAGCATTGTCTTTTCTAATTCAAAACGTAGATGCCAAAAAATAGAACGTGTTTTGCTGTAACAACGTGGTCTTTATACAGGCACACGTAGTTGGCACACGGTCGCTGTGCCGACGCCGTACGGCGGCGCAAACAAATTCATCTCAAATATATGCGCCCTAACGTTTTCTTCAACTAATTACTAGTGTTTCTCGTTTATTACATGTTATAATACTTCCTACACAGCGCCATTTTAGGGAAAGAATGGAAATGTACGGTGTGCGCAATTATTTCAGTCCCGTTAGAAGACCTATGACCGTTAAACCCAGAAATAAGTAACGAATATGTTAAAGATATACAGTTGTCCTCACGAGGGGATTTGTAACTAGTTGCGGGGTCAATCATTTCCAATGCCCTTTATCAAGGGCTGAAGCAACCTCCCACGTCAGCGTGTGCCTGAAAACTACGGGGAAGCCAAACATTATTTGACTACTTCCAGACCGTACACCACCAATGTTTAATGAAAACCACTTATAGGGGTTTTTCTTTTCTATTTTAAAACAAAAGTTACAAGAGAAAGATTTAATTCCAACCTCCTTCACTATAAAGGTTTAACACCCTTCTCACGTATTTTAGTTATTTTAATAAAAACCGAAAATATATATTTTTATTCATAGAAAATCCTCATAGCAGTATGTAGGTCTTTACTTTCTATAATACTTCATTTGACTTTCCTCACAGCTTAATAATAGTGTAAAATATGAAAACATGTCATTCCGCATTAATATTTTTTTGACGCCAAACAGCACAAGGTTCTGCATACAATTTATTTCAAAACTTAACTTTTTTGATTTCCATTAATAAAGTATCTAAGTTGTTCCTCTGGAACTCAATTTGGATTTTTTGAGAATATTTTAACGATAAACTGTGTCAATTAAAACTTCCATTGAAACTGGCCGTCATTACATATTCTCCTTTATTTTAAAAAGTTTGATTCTAATCTGAACTGGGATTAGAATAATCTTGTTACGTGTAAGAACTCTAATCTCTATAAGCATTTCTAAAAGAGACAAGGATAATCACAAAAATACAAAAGTTAAAGAAAAAAAAAATTCTTTGCGTTTTTATCGTCACTGAAATTTTCTTTGATAACAATACAAGGGCAAGCTTTGTACATGTCCTGAGGGTAAAGGATTTTCCGTACAAAACAAATATTTGTACCGAGCACTGGGTTTTTGTTGGAGTTTATTCTAGGTGTTTTTATCGACTGTATACACACACATATAAAACCGTTGTGATATACGCGTGTAGCGAATCCCGAGGTAGTTAAACCTTTTTTATTTATATCTAATCCTATACCTAACAATAATCAGTAAATAATAAACGATTCATTTGAATATTCAATCTCACTCACTGACGCTTAGTATAAATATTTTTCAAAATTCTTAATGGAGTTCAAACCCGCAATAATTTAATCACGAATTCCTTGTCTTAGCTTTTTCGAAAATAAATTATTGTATGTAATTATTTATATTTTTCGAAAGTAATATAAGGTTTATTTCATACAATTCAATTTTTTCCTATAAGTTACTGAAAGTCTAAGTTTAAGGATTTGAATTTCACTTACCATAATTGAAATGACTGCACGTATGGCGCAATGGTTTAAGTGGTCACCTCGCCACTCGCCCTCGCCTGTTGTGGGTTTGAATCCTACACGGGGCAAAAATTTGTGTGATCCACAAATAGTTGTCCCGAGTCTGGGTGTTCTTTGTGTCCGTTGTTTGAATGTTTGTGAAGGCCCCCTGCGACACAGGATTATTCCTAATGCGGGTTGTCTTTTTAAAGAAGAAGAAGAAGAAGAAAATATTTAATAACATAATTGAAATCTGACACTTTGTTTTCAGCTACAATTTTTTTTCAACTTCAGACAAATATATAACTTCAAACATTCATTCCAAATTCACCCTTATTACTTATATAAAACAGTAATAAAAGTGCAAATGTAAGTTGGGTAGTATTGACCCGTCATAAATCGGTGCAGATGGCCCATACGTTCAGTGATAACCTACGTAACTCTCGTCCAGGATGGATGGGCGCGTGGGGTTAGATCGACCCAAAAATACTGTAACCGAGTTTAGTTTGTACGTGTATCGGCTAGGGAACTTGAGTATAAAAAGTTGCCACCAATATTGGCGATGTTCAGATAGGTAAAAGATTTCAAGTATTACCTTTCGATTTGGTTACGCGAAGTACTTCAAGCGTTCTAGCTTTTATTGCGTCTATAAACTCGAGGGGACATCATCAATCCGGGTTTGTCGCACTATTGAGTTCGATTTGCACTTTAAAATGAAAAAGCTATGACCACCGTACTATACTTACTAGTACAGAAGTCAGGGAAATCTACCTGTTTGTAACTATGTTTGTGTCCAACAAATAAATAAATAAATACAAGTCGTCAACTGATCCCACTTTTACACTGATATCGACTTGGGTTTTACGTCATTATTTCTTTTGAAGGATTTTCGTTTATTCGTTTATTTTTCGTTTAAAAAACATTTTGTTGATTTGTTTAAATAAGATTTCTAAAACAATGAGAATCTGGCCCCTTGTCTCTTGTCACTCTACGCTAAGCTGCCCCATCCTAGTCAATTTAGAATTGGCAAATATTAACACGCAAGTGAAACTCAAGGTGTAGGTTTCGGCAAAATATTATCATATACAAAAGTTACAGTAACAATACAGTAATATCAATATCAAGTCGATTTATGGTATAAGTAAATGACTACTTAAAAATTAAACATCTAGCCACCTTAAGACAGGTAAATAAATATCAGTATGTATGTGTTTGTGTCTATTCTCGAGGACAGACATGTAAACAGAATTACAAGGAACAAAGTAAACTAATCTGAACATTTCTGACTTTGTGGATTTAATATTAACAATAAACTAATTTACTGTTGATAGTGGTGTAAGGGTCTTTGAAGTATTTGAAACTGGTATGAGAGACATTTAATTAATACAATTTAACTAATTTAAGATGAACTTGATTATAGTACAGAGTATTATATTTACCAAAGTTTAATCAGTTCTTGATACTTAAGTTTTTAATGTAAAAATGTCATATGTGTTAGCAGTATCGGTTGTGTTTTACACATTACATTACACCCACACGCTGCACCTAGGGCAGCGGGCTGGCTAACACCACACCTTCCCCTAGTGCATTGTGAAACTAAAGAGATGCAATATGCATTTAAACTCTTGTAGTGTTCATGTCTACTTTCAAATAGTGTCAACTATTTATACATTTTCATTAAAATAATTACTTAGTACTACAAAACAGTAGAAGAATCATCTTACTGAGATGATTCTTCTACTGTACTAGTTCAACAATTTCTTTAATTAGTTACTTATGCTGGTCTTGTATTATTCAAGTGCTGTTCCAGAATGTGTTCCACAAATTGCCTCGCATATAGTCTTGGATTAGCCACATTAAGGCTAAACCAAGAATTTTACCATCGTTACAATTGGACGAGGCACCAGTCGAGTGGCACTCGGCCAGCTTGTTGTAAAGTTGCCGATAAATCGCGAGCAGGTGGCCCAACTAGATTGGGCCAGTTACTCGTAGTACTAGCTAGAATAACCATGCCAACATTGTGCCCCAGGTACGGTCACACAAAACTAACTAGAAACTTTTTACGGTCAAAATAAAAGCATGCTGCCAGAGTTAATAAACTAAGTTGGAAAAAATATATATCAGTGTGACCTGGTTTCCTGAAATATACATATACTTTTAATTATAAACTTATTTAGTATTAGTGACTTTATGACATACAGTAGGAATAAATAAAAGATATATTAGCTAAGATATTAAAAAAATTGCTTTTGCCGATTTTTAAGCCACGTGGTTTTAACCCAAACCAGTATACTACCAACTTGAACCCGTTTCTGATGTTTCGGCATTCAACTGTTTTGGTCGAATTGAAAGAAAGTAAATAAAAAGCATATAACCACCAAAACGTAAACTATGAATGTATCTACTTACTGGAAAATAAAAGAAAAAACCAGCTACGCTGACTTTAACTGAAATTTTTTCGTTGGTTCATGCATAGTTGGTTACCATCAACAACACCTTGCGGCTGCCAAGCACAGGCGACCAAAGAAACACTCTTTGCCAAGAATTACGGTCAGAAGTTGCGGATAAATGGCAGCTGCAATAAACTTGTGTGAAACAAAATGCTCAGGGCATTGTTTGTGTACCAACTTTGCTTGTTTAAGCCAGTTTAGAGGTGAATAAAGTTATGCAAGTTAGGTGAAAGTTGAAAACAAATTGTCGAGAAAACGCGGCTTTATGCGTTTTTGGCTTGGTAAGGTTTTGCAGCGGCTTTGAGCGGCTTTTTATGTGATAAATTGGTTACGTTAACGCTTTGAGTGAGCTAATTGCGACAAAGGATTTCCTCATGATATTTTCGACGACGTTGTGCATCTTCTTGTAAACCGGAGTAGCGTATAACTTACAATTTAGTTAAACGCCCTTTCTTTTTAAATGTAGATAATCTTTCATTACTTTTCAAGTTTCATACTAAATTTTAAATCTTTGTTGGCATACATAACATATCACGTTAGATACAGACCACTCTAACCTGACTGGCCTGTTGGTCTAGTGGTTAGTGACCCTGACTGCTGAGCTGGAGGTCGTGGGTTCGATTCCCATCTGAGTCTGGGTGTTCTTTGTGTCCGTTGTTTGTATGTTTGTAAAGTCCCCCGCGACACAGAAGTAATTCCTAATGCGGGAGTTGTCTTTTTAAAGAAAGAACGAAAGAACCTTTCCTATCAATTCCTTAAACAAACGAAAAAGCAATTTCAAATAATACATAAAGAACCAATAAGTCTCTGTTCGCTATTACAATCTTGTGGGCATTTAATCATTCAAATGCATGGAACATTTGAAACGAACGGTATTCAAAATACATATTCATTTTCTCCGTTTTCACAGCCTGGGGGGCTTTGAATACCGTTTAAACTCAGAACGAGGGGACGTGCCGACCTGTTGCAGGTTTAGGGGCAAACAGGCGATATGTCAATAGAACTACATATTTGACCAATTCAAAAATAGTTTGAGAAACATTGGACTATTCGTTCTTTTCTGTCAATTGTATGACAATAATGAAATTAAATGGTGGAACAAGAGTGAAAGCTATGTATATATATATATATATGTTCAGACCATTTGTTGAAACATTGTCTCATGTAACATGACCCCCAAATATTCTGATATACTATAATGATGACATGACAAAGAACAAAGTGAGAAATGAGATTATCATTTCATTATTTCAACTATTTTATAATTAACCACTAACAATTAAGAGCAAAAGTTATCGCAGATGGCTTCCGGTACAATATACTCTACTAACCCTTTATAAAGAATTTGCCAACCCACAGAATTACATTACTAAATCATCAAGTTCCTCAGATGAATAGTATTTAGATCTACCAAAGAGATAACACATGCAAATCACTAATATTCAATATGCAGAGACCGAGGTAATCCTTCCTTTGAAGGCAGTGGCCGCAAAGCCAGGAGTGTACGTGTACGTATCTGACCGCGAGGGATTTTGGCGAAATTGAAAACACGCCTTGTATATTAGGTATCACTTAAGCAGGCTTTTCTAGTCTGAAATTAATACTCAATTTTCTGCTATTCCACAACGTGTAGTCTCTGTAAAATTACTTTCAATTTTAATTTTTTTTCGATGACCTATGTGGCGCAACTGTAATACATTTGACTGAAATGTTAGATGTCGCGGGTTCAGTTCCCCCTCAGAGCAAATATTTATAAGCCTTATTATGTCTTTTGCATTAGTCGAGGTTTTTCTTCATCTAATATTATGTATTTACAGAAAAAGTGTATGTAATTATATTTAACATAATATACTTAAATACACCTAAGCTTAGCTTAGTACAGCGATGACTATAATTATCATTTCTTTCTACCAAAAGGTTGTTTAAAGTCAATTCAAGTTTCAAAAACCAATTATGTAGCATAAACAAATCTTATTCTTACGAAGAAGTCTTTTGTTTTAGTTTAAAGTGGCTTGCTTTAAACTTGCGAATATTAATAACCTAATTTAGTAACACAATTCTAAATTCAAAACTTTAAAAAATAATTAATTACGAACTACGAAACTACGGAAAAACCAACATGTGCGAAGACAAAAATATCAATATCTATTCTGATGTAGTGACAATAACAATATTTTAACTTGAAGTTATCAGATCTGCTGTGGTGCGATTGCAGTCACGTGCATATGTAATGAAGGAATGAGACGTGCTTAAAACTGTTTCCAATATATTTGGTCCGACGGAGGAGCTGCTACTGGCAAGTTATAGCAAACATAATAATATACACCTTTGGTATTTCCCCATAAAGACAAATGGTGCCGGCGATAACGTTAAGTCTAGTATGTACGATTACTCCACTATTGCCTCGTCATCCTAAAAATAATTATAATAAAAGAATACTTGTTTATTTTTAACATTATAATATTGAAATACGTTCAAGCCCATTAATAATTAAATATATATATATATATATATATACATATATATATAGATGTCTATGTCAATAAAGAAATGTAATGTGACAGCTGTCACTCACTTTTTTTTAGCTCCTACCTCTAGCAACCACTTCAAGTCTGGGTCTAAAATAAAATTAACTTATCAACAAGTATTTCCCTACACAATACTTTTATTTACTTCAAGAGTAAAACACAATAAAATATTTTTTTTTTTTTATATTTAAAATGTAAAGTGCATATTACAGTGTAAGCTCTACGAAGATTTTATTGTATTATGCAAAGTAAACATTTCATTATGATTAGATGTACCATCCCTTTTACCTCGGCAGATCTTTTAAGAGAAGTTATCTACAAACGAATAAAATATCCCGTCACAAAAATTAAGCACCACTACCATATTCTGCAGAACTACTCCAAGTCCATCCATAAAGTTGTTCTCTTAATGAAAATCTTAATTTAAAACTAAATAAGATATCGTGAAAGTAGAGAGCACGGAGTGTAATGAGAAACAGTAATCTGTTGCGAAAGTAATTTAACTCAACTTTACAGCTTAGTTGAGACCTGACGCCAACGGTTTATTTGTTGCCTTAATTATGTACAGATGAAGAAATACAGCCATTGCTGTTCAGCTGCTTAAATAACATTTTCAACACAAAACTTGCCCTTATGCCTAGAAGACTTACTTGAAACGAAAGATTATATCAATCCCAGTCACTCCAAAAACATAATGTATAAATGTTATTAATAACAAGCCTTTTGAGGATTATGTTTTAATTCAAGATTATTATTTCCACTTCAATAATTTACAAAACATCTTATTTAACCTGGCAAGTTTATTTTTGGGCCAGTCGCATTTGAAAAATTTGTATCTTATCATCAAATTCTTAAAGAAGGTTAAGTAGTTTAAAATCACGCTACGACCCTTAGAAGCAGAGCAGTTGCCATAAAGATGAGTGAAACAGCGGGGATCGGCTAGTATTTCATACAAACAACAGAATGAACTAACATTTGCAATAATTCTATTATTCTAGTATTCATTTATAATTTTTAAACGATTATTAGCCATTGCTAATTTTGTCATTTAAATTTCTTAAAGCAAATTCTACGGCTTTTTTTCAAGTCATAAATCACCGTTGAAAACTAGGTCTGCATAACGTTTTAATATCTGCATAATAGTATGACTGCATTGCGTCCAACTTCGGTATCTCAAAGTCCTCCCAACGAGCTAGTTGCAACAAGGCGCACATTCTACATTCACAGAACTTAATAAAACTTGTCTAACTTCACAATGATAAAGAACATTGAGTGAACTGCTAAGTTCTGGACTACAAAGTTTGACCAAACTTTGGAATTATTCCTTTTTTTATAAATTGACTAGAATATTGAAAAGTTTGTTTTATTATTTATTTTCTAGTCCTGCCTATTCAAGGGGTATTGTATTTTTTATTATTCAACATGAACGAAAACATTCTTTTATTTTCTCAGGTGATGATATTTTAGTGTTTTTAAAGTGGAACTTCTTAGGTGATGATGTAAAATGTAAGGGTAGGGGATCACATTTAGGTAAGTATATTTTGTTGCATGAAAGAGAACGAAGATATAACATAGAGATAATAAAAAAGAGAGAAGCGTATATATTTATAAGAAGTTTTATTTCACCTTTGGGTAGCAATCTGTCGTTGGTGTACAATAAGGATTATTCTATTCTATTCTACCTATCAAATGTACTTGCAACACCAAGGTTCAGACTTGAGCTTTGCCTTTTTTATTTAGCTCTAGTGATCCTACCTACTAAGAGGCTAACAGAAAAGAACATCACTACGCTAGAACTTATTTCAAACCACGGTCTTTTTAGGGTTTAGGGACTAGATTCGTTAAGCAACTTCAATCCGAAAATAAATACTTTTATAAATGACTAGCAGCGCCCCGCAGTTTCAAGCGCGTAAGTCCCGATCCCTTGGGAATATCGGGATAAGAGGTGTATGATAATCCAGGTCTCCAGCTATCTACATACCAAGTTTCATCGCAATCGGTTCAGTAGTATTGGCGTGAAAGAGTAACAAACATCCATACATCCACAAATCCATACATCCATACATCCTCACAAACTTTCACGTTTATAATATTAGTAGGATTGTATCATAACTATATATAATGCTTTTACTCTTGAAGGTGGGCACACAATAATTAATTACAAGCTTTACTTAATACTTGCCATGAATTGTTTTCGAACATTAAAATTCACTTTGAACAAAAAATAGTACGGATGAGAAACATAGATTGTGTAGGACACTTACACAACGCCCTTATCCAGTGACTCCGGGATCGTGTTCTGTTCTGGCACACCTACCACGCTAAACAAGAAAAGGGACGGTAGACCGTGTGTTGTAATCGAAGAGCTCTCAATAACATCCTCGTTTTCTTCATGAGCCAAAAATATTTGGCAACTAAATAAACACAATGTGAAATAAAGTCCTATCGTAATCTTTCTCCTTGGATTTAATTCACTTTCATTTATTTACGGAGATGTTAGTGCATAAATAAAAAATAAGAGACTGTGTCTGCAAGGAAGTACGGCACGAAGTTCCTCTTTCAATTCTCTAAGTGGCTCATCTTGATTATAGTTTTATTTGAATTGAGTTTGTACGTTCTCAGAGCGACTTCAGTTCGCTATCAACTTGTTAACAATCTATTCCCATTAATGTTATTAGGTTCTCTGTGATCTCATATTTGTTTTAGCTTTAAGTTGTAGTTACTTTAAAACTCAATTTCCAATGCAGTGTTAATGTCTATAGTCTTCGAATTCATTTACTTAGTTATTGTTATTTTTAGCTCGGGGTAAAACCCCGAGCTAATACCACTTTACTAATCAACGGGTGAAGCGGATTGTTTTGATTATATGTTACACGTGAGTAAAACCGTATTTTTAATAAATATAAATACCACTCACGGAAGTTTTTATTCTTGTATGTTATTGTTATCAAAAGACACAATGTCAACTGTCAGATAATGTTAACTGTAGAATTTTTTTTTTATTAAAAACGAAAATAATATTTGATATAAACTGATATCAAGTCCACTGGTTTTTTATAATAAAAAAAGTGATAAGTTTAAAAAAGTCATTAAAATAATTAATTTGTAAAAAACGCGCGAGGGCGTTTTTAAACATTTTTTTTTTATTTAGTCTTTTATTAACGTCAGTCCTTGGATTATATGTTCAGCAATAGGTTAGCATGGATAGCGGTGTCGAACACTTGAAACTAGTTTTCATGTTTATAGTAAATTTTCAATGTAAGTGAAATGGATTCTAGGATAATCCTAAAGTTAATCTCATTAAATTCTAAATATTAAAATATGATTTGATATTAATATGAAAAAAAACGATTAGTTCAAAGATGCCTCGCACTTTAACTTGATACCTGACAAATAGTACAATTTTCTCAGCTCTTATATAAATGTACACAACGGAGCAGCACCTGGCCGCAAACCTGTAAATTTGAAATATGGTTCCATAGCAGTTTATTGAAAATATGAGCATGAAGCCGGCGTAAAATAACTCCTGAATTTTAAAGTTTTCCTGTAAGAAGTCTCGTTCATTGATATAACTTTTATTCACAACATGTATGGTTAGAGAATTCATATTTTTGGTTGCTTTGAAAACTTTCGTGAGTGGTATCCATATTTCTCCATGATATACGGTTATATCCACGTGTCTATTTTGGGTATGCTGATTAGATTCAGGAACGAGGGGTAATAAGACTAAACCAACAAAGATAGAACCTCACAGATTTCGTGGAGTCTATATTCAGATATGTTTCTTTTCCATAGATTTACATTTATATATTACACAAGTTGTTAATGAAAGGAGTAGAAAGATTTTGCCAAACAGTATTCAGCCCTTTAAATCTACAAACGGTGGTTTTTTAGCGTGACAAATATCGCCCGCTCAAAGAGGCTTGCAAACACTATCACTGCGTGTTGCCAATCAATCAATACTTGTCTCTGGTGACAAACGTTTCAAATAGCCAACTAAATGATCTGTACCTCTAAGGAAACAAATCCAGTCTGGTTCTACACTACTACCGTTTACCTATCAGTGATAAGATGTTAAAATTATCTACGAGTCTCGCCGCTTAAATTTCAAGTAAGTCGAACTTCTCAAAGTGGGCGAATAAAGTAATATTCCTTACACTCATAAATAGATACCTACTGTGTGTGTACACATAGGTGTAAAATGTTTAGAACTCAGAAAGAGTATAGTTAAGATCTCAACGCTAGTTACAACGGGTACTGACCAAGGACTTTTACAAATAACTACATATTCTAAGAAATAAGCACCTTAAACCCAGATAAGGCCAGTAATGTTACTTTTTTTAATCCTAAAACGAAAAGCAAATCTTCACATAAAATACGTTTTGTTTTAAAATGCACGGTTTTATTTTATTTAATAAGCTATCTTAGAAATTTCTTTTTTTTGAGAGAATTTTCTACTACATAGCCCTGATTCCTTCAAACACTTGGTTGTTATCATCGCCATTTATTTTTGCTGTGAAAATTCTTTTATTTTAGATAACTGGGTCTATCTACTTTTTCTGAAGAAAATAAGGTTCGTTCGCACACCCTAAAAGCCGATATCTTATCGAGCTGTTATGTTAGACATCTTTGAGACTTGTTAAATATTTCCATTTTTGGTTAACACAATTTTATTATAGATTTCTTTATTGTTCTTAATAAAAAATACTATTACAATATTGTGACACTATTTACATATACCTTCATGTTATTACATTTTATTGATTTTTTTCCTAATAAGTAATAATTTTTCATTTATTTAAAACTCAAGTCAAATCGGATGAGTTGAATGGCAAATTAAAATATTGCAACTAAATTAACCCTGTATTGTTAAGAGCTGAAGTTATTTAAAATGAGATTGTAGGAACATATTGTTAGTACATCTGAACAAGCGGTCCTAAATGAAATGTTTTTACATAACATTAAGAAGAGTATATTTCAATAAAACGGAATATATCTCAGGTAGCTCAATCACCCCACAGTATCGCACGGGTAAGGGCTGCCAAAGGTTGACTCCGGCCCCAAGAGTTGACATTACAATATTAAAACTAGATAGTCTTAATAACTTCTAAGGCGTCAATTGAATATATATTAATATATTTAAATTCGTAGTATGTGTTCAATACCAGCCTACTACGAATTTAAATTGGAATACATCAGTTAGTATACAAATATAAAAACTTTTACATTTAATCATTCCAAAAGTCATACGATTATGTAAGTTATTTGGTTCATGCCTTATTTGCTTACACAATTCGCAGATTATATTAGTTTTGCATTCAGAGAAGTGAGAAGAAAAAATGTCGTTTAAATATAGCCAAAGGAAAATACTTAAAGCGTACAGAGGATTATTAAATTAATGTTCTTATTACAGCCACGATAATATAAACAAATAGATTTCAAACGTGATCATACGGTACGGTAATCATCGCACACAACAAATTGTAGCTCGAAGATCGCTCATCTTATTAAAGAAGTTTCTAGGAATCTATAGTAATACGGTTTGGTTTATGAATTTCTACTTGGTTTTATTCTATTTATTACAAGTTTGACTGTTGCGTAGAAACGTAGCCTCTCTGGCAGTCCTTTACTATGGTGAGTGTTCCGAAGAGCTCTTCCAACTGATCCCACCCACCCCTATCCTATCCAGAACAACAAGTGGCGGGTTGAGGGGTCACCCTCTTACAGTGCAAACAATCCCAAATAGAACAAAATGGTTCAGCACCTCCTTTCTTTGCCGCATCATTAAAATGTAGAATGCATTACCAGCACACGTGTTCCCTTCAACATACAATCCTGGGTCCTTGAAGCGGGGCGTGAAAAAGCATCTCTCGAGGCCGTCAAGCTGAGGGCCACCATTTTAGTATCATCCGTATCTATAATGGTGGTTCACAGTCTTTGAACCTCATTCTAGCTTTCCATCAGGCGGTTTGAGGTCATTCTGACGTGTCGCAATAAAAATAAAGAATGATAATTTGTAAATCATACAAATAACAATGTCAAATGAACCCACATAACACGACGCTTTTTAGTTGGCATCAAACTGCTATTCAAGTAGTAATATATAGATAATAATTGAATAGGTAACAGATATCGAGAAGTATTTTATTTATCTCTTCTTTGTTTTCCATGATCAAATAATTTAAGAATGATCTGGTCTGATACTAGCTACTACAAATTTATTACCCGAGTGATACCATTACACCTTACGTAATGTATAAATATTGGTTATTACACATTATCATATTAAGAAATAAAGAGATAATATCTAAAAACAATCTAAACCAAAATTGCTTACTGTAATGAAGAATCACAATTATAATTAAATAAAACATTCGGTACCTAATAAGACAACTCCCCGCATTAGGAATTACTCCTGTGTCGCGGGGGACTTTACAAACATACAAACAACGGACACAAAGAACACCCAGACTCAGGTGGGAATCGAACCCACGACCTCTGGCTCAGCAGTCAGGGTCACTAACCACTGGACCAACAGGCCAGGCCTTTTATAGAAACAGATTCGCATTAAAAATTTAAAATAAATGAACGAATCGACCTTCAAAAGATCTTTAAAAATCAAACTCTTATTGAACTATTTCACCCACTCAGGTTCCTTGTATCAGTAAGTTCGTTACTTGTGGGTTGTTCATGTATTATTCAACGACGGACGCCTTTGAGCGATGTTAAGTGATTGCTGTATCGTGTGAACACTATTAGGGTTCACTCTTCGACTCTTCAATCTCTCTGGGTCTGTACTTTGGACAAAAATAGTTATTTGCATTCTTAAATGATTGTATCATGTACAATAAACGTTTTAGGTGTGTGTTTTAAGTCAGAGCTCTCAAAATGCTTTCATTGTTAGAAAAACGCGGGTAAACATTATTACTAGCCTGTGATTCTGCTGATGAATAGAGTTAACAAATGTCCATAGATACCTCTAAAGGTACTCTGTTACCCGTTGGTGACCAAGGTTGCAATTTGACCAACCAGCGGTCTGTGCTAGGAAGTGACCCGGATTTTAAACATCAATTGGGTTTCTGTAGACTCCTAAACCACTACTCCGATACAAAAGACATTTTCTTTTATACAATATGCACACCATTAGTTATCAAAACGTAACATTGTTGAAAATCATGCATTTAATTTACTACGATGTAAGCATTCCTCGTTATTAGAAATTCTCTACGTGTACAGTTAGCATGTTGACTATAGGTATATCATACGTGAATCTTTTCTGCAATGCGCTACAGTTGAGAGACCATTATTTTTACAACGCCTTTTATTGCCCTTGTAAGTCAAGAGTTTGGGGAAAATTGGCTCATTCGATTGTACTTTATGTGTTTTAAACATGAGCAATGTCTTGCTACTATATGAATGTTTCTTTTCAGAAAAACAACTATGAACCTTTGTCCAATATAGATTGTACTTTGTCCAATATATATGTATGTAGTATATTATTTACTTCTTTTCTTGTAAATTTTCTCAACTTAGGTAACTAAATTGATTCTGTATAGGCATGCATTATTCTACAAGTGTATTGGGTGAAAAGCCTCTGGACTAAAAAACTGATGCTGATATTAATATTGGCAAATACAAAACGTTTTACACAAGTTAAAATATAATACATATAACCTATAATTAAATTTCATTTTTACAATCCGTCTATGGATACAGTTTTCCTTGATCTTTTGATACCAGACCTACCCACGTTACTCGCCTATCATTAAACCCGTGTCCATCCAAAGGTTGTCTGAAAGATATTGCTTTTTTCGATTAGGCCGCTTATCGTATTTTTGTGCATAAAAGAGTACTTACTCAATAAGGTAATTGTTTTAATTATAATCATAATCATTTATTCATGTGTTTAACATAGGTACATAGATATAGATGATAGAATGTATTATGGCCACTATTCGGACATATAGATTAAAATATAATGGTTTTATTAAGGCATAAAATCAAATTATTGATTATTCCATTTAGGAGGTATGTAGTTAATTTTCTCTTAATAATTTTAGCATGTGCCATTTTATTATTACATGTTTAATAATGCATAACACAAAAAGTAACAAAGAATATTGCTTTAACTTCCTTGTTTCTTCCGTGTTTTCGTTCCTTGTGCTGACGAACGAAAACAATTGATGGTTTACATTTTGTAACAAAGTCATAAGTCCAAAAATACACTAAGTAAAGTGAACCATGCAAAAGCTGTAAAGCCTTGTTTCAATTCGGATCGTGCGACATTTATCCTGTTGCTAACATATGACATGAAAAAATTCGTTAACATCTCTTAATTCTGAGTGGAAAGAGATGTTTGGTAATTGTATCATATACAAAGTAAGTATACAAATTTTATCAACAATTTTTTTGCTTTTGAACAACAACTTTTCGTATATTGTGTATTATTTATCCAATTAAAAAAGATTTAGGTTAAAATCGGTATAATGTTGTTCTGAAGAATATCCGAAAAAAAAAAAGACTCCGATCTCAAACTTGTTAGAACCATTTAACAGTAGTTGATTTAAAGTATCTTATTCTCATTCAGTTAAAACTATTGGCTGACTTCTGGCAGATTGAGGTTGAATATTTAACTTGCCGCAACGCTATAAAAACGTTTGTAGGCTAAATATTTTCATGATTCTATTTATATTTATTTATTACATTTCACTATCCTATTTATACATAGGTACGTTATTTAAATTTGCTATGTACTTGAGTTTTTTATTGGAAACTAAAACACGTTTGAATTCCTGTGAATTCCATTAATTATGTTCAGATTAATAAACTCTGTTGTAAAACTTGGAGTAAGCCTAACTATAATAAATGTGAAGGTGAGTTTGTTTGTTACGCTTTGACGTCTTAAGTGTATAAAAATCAAGGTTCTGAGTCAACACGATAAAAAGCTATGGGCAAATTTAGATTTTCGCGAAAACTTGTAAATACCAAAATTTACCTTAACTTTCAACTTTTTATTTTTCCGAATTTTCTCTTTACTTGTGCTGTAAGACCTTACTTTTAACCAAATTTGAGTACCCTATAGGTTTTGGGCCGAAAACCTATAGGGTATTTACCTTGAATCCTGAAATTCGGAAAGAAGCAAGGTCTGACAGCACAAATGAAGGAAAAATCCGAAAGTCGTTAATTTGTTGTTATATCATATAAAAAAAAATTGTTTTGCGGTTGGATTCTTGACTTTGTGGTACATCGCAACCGCAAAGTTAAGTTTGTCTTTGGAAAAAGACTGGCAAAAGTCTTTGAGAATTGATTCCTGAGATGGACGTATACAAGTTTGTGTAAGCAAACAAACTTGTATACGTACGGAACCCTCAGTGCGCGAGTCGGACTCGTACTTGTCCGGATTTTTCTTAATGAGATCCGTGACCCCTAGAATTCAATAGTAAAGGAAATAACAATATTATATTTTTTTTTATACTACTAATGAACGGCTGATAACAATAAATACTAATAACAATAAACCCACCAACCACATAAAGTGACTATTATTACAACATAACAGTCCATAAGAAAACCAAACACCCATAAATGTCCAGTAGTAGTATATGTAGGACGTTGCGCGGTCGGCGCTATTTATAGTGTAAAATGGCTGCTGGACGTGTTTATGAATGCTCTTCAGGATATTATGGTGCTTACAATTCTTAATGCGGTTCCTGAAGTCGTTTTCTTAACAAAGGATGTGTAAATAAAGCTGGTACAGCTACAAGAGTTTTAATAGAACCTTGATTTATGACTGTGTTTTGAATACCAAAAGCTGGTATTGCATAATTTCTGTGGCCGCTATAACAACAAATAATAAAAATAAATTAAAAGTTAAATGGGGATCCCTACTCTACATAGTATTAAACCTTATACGATGGTGCGGAATCTTTCATGCACGAGTCCGACTCGAACTTGGCCGGTTTTATTATAAAACCGAAACAAAAATGCCCCTCTCTTTACTATAATTAATATAAACTTACGTACACATGCGCTTTTGATTTTCTGCGCTGTTGCTTTTAAATGAAACGATATAATCGAAAGATATTAAGTTCAAAGAAAGTATCTCAAGAGTAACCGCAGCTAATTTATTATTAGAGGGGATAACAAGATAACAAGATTACAAGATAACAAGAACACCCGTACGGTATTATTAACTTTATTTTTCAAAAACGAATTCGTCCTTCATTTAATAATTAACTTTGTTTATTAGGTACTGAAAATATGTTTTAATCTGAGTTCTTTAAATTTATATAAAAAATGCAGAGGAGCGATAAGAGTCCTATTTGATAAGATAGAGTCGGTTGAGCTAATTTGAGCTGCCTATGAGATGTTTCGTTAGAATATTATTAATAAATAGAATGTCAAAATACTTATTGTCAATGACAGCACATTCTTATAAGAAAACATTTATTGTAACTAAAACAATAATTAATTCTAAAGACGGTATCGATCAAACCTACTCATTCTTTGTATTTTCAGGTTGAGATTTAAGGAAGTAAATGATCATTTGGAGATTTATGTTGCTCATAAATGACTATGACTGAGTCCTGATACTAATTACTGATTAAGATTGATCAAAATAGATTTGAAATTAGTTTGCGACCAACAAACATTTATTTTTAATCTTTCACTACTATTGCAGCATTCGTACCAGTAAGTCAAATCAGAATCCAAATCTTTTTGCCTAACGACGAAGGAGAAGCGTCGAGAGGCCTTCGATAATCCAAATTGCATTGTCCCGTAATCAAAGGTTGGATTGGTGCAGTCGGCAGTTCACTACGAACCCTTCACACTTCAGGTACGAAGCTGGTGGCACAGTGAATATTATCTGATGAAATTTATGTTATGGCTTAAATTAAATCCGTAAGATATAACATCGTATCGTATTCACATTAAAATGTCTCATAATTTATGCTTCATGTTATGGAAAGAATGTAATAAACATTCGTTCGTCTTGTCTGTGTGTTGTGTTTGGGGTACTTTAGTATGGCTTGGATGCGTTCTTCACTGGGTTTGATTCCTGCCAATGTAACTTCGTAGCTGAGAAATTCGATATTGAGAGTGATACCGTAGCGTTTTAGGCGTTCAAGTACTGTCTGTAGATGGCGCTTGTGTTCTTTCTCGTCGTTTTTTGAGTATATATCCATAAATCTTCAACAAAACAATAGCATAATTTATGTCGTCGAGTCCGTGTAATACTTCGTGCCTAACTCGTTGAATTGTTTGACCCGAGTTTCGTAAGCCAAATGTCATGCAGTTAAATTCAAAGAGATCAAACGCGGTGTTTTCGCGGCATCTTCTTTCACCATAAGTATATCTTAGTAAGCCATTTCATACTGAACTTATAAAAGATTGCCTTGCCGTGTAACTGCTATCTGCTGCTAGCTGCTGCTAGTTGCTAGCTGCATCTTTCTTTTTGACAACGTGTAGCTTACTTGCCCAAGAGCTGTGTGGAGGTTTGCAGATATCCATTTTCATCAAACGAATTCTAACTACGAAGCTTAGTACTCGTCGGGCGTTGTTAAAAGTATTCAAATAAATATATGGGACACTCAGGAAATTTTGGGAAACTTAAAAACATTATACCGACCCATCTTTTTAAATGTAGCTTTTTAAATAACTCTCTGCCTCTATTTACAAAAAGTTTCATGCATCTAAACCAATTTTCAAAACACTTTTTCTAATACGTCTTGTGTTTGGCTCATTTTGAAACAGCTGGTGTTTATTTTCTGGATAGTATTGATAAATCCAAGATTCTTCAATTCAATTTAATACTATATTTTTATTTCATGAAATTGATCAATTATTCGAAATCTTCAGTTTAAAAAATAATTATTATAACTAATAATTATAGATCAACACACAGAGAGTCACCGCAACAATAGTTTGCTTTGTAAATGTAAAATTATTAAAGGAAAAAAAATGGATTACATAATACCATATCTGCCATCTACAAATCGGCCGTTTCCAAATGGTTGAGCCTTGTAAGAAAAAACAACCTTACGGCCACTTTTTTCAAAAACCAGACAGGTTTAATAATATTCAGTAAATTTTATTACATCATTTTGTTGTGTGCTATTATGTTATTAAATTTAAAAGTAAATAATAACCTCTTATAATGTATTACACGCTCAGAGACAAACCTGCACCGAACTTAGCTATCCTACCATTACACATGAGAAGCCTGCTTCTGAGTGACGGTACATAATATGAGTAGCATAGTTCCGTGCTGGGTACCCCAGCACGGAACTATGCTACTCATACGAAGGTGGTCGTGTGAAATCTTGTGAACGTTTCCTGAACCAATCTTCAATATGTAGTTCAGTATAAAGAGATTCAACTCTTTATACGTGTTTCGCCAATTCGATGAAATTTTTAATTTCTGACATTGTTTCTTCCGGAACAGCCATCAAAGGGCTACCACATCTTTCTTCATCGACCAAAGTTTGCCGACCTATCACTAAAAAATCACTTCGAATAGATCTGGTTTTCAGTAAGACACGATAATTACTCTTATTTTGTAATAAAATGTGGAGAGAAATTTGAAATAGCAACTTTTGTACGAGTATATTTTATCGTAAATATTGATGATGATGATTATGATTTTACTTAGAAAATAAAGTATAATCTGCCAGGCCTAGATATATAAATCTTTTTCGCAAAACTTTCCGGTACATGGAGCGCTCGAGTATGTTTAACTATATATATCTCGAAACTACTACAGCTATAGTCCCGACAATAGAAATAAGAAAAAAAAGGATTCGTGTTCTAAACCAACGCGTGCAACGAGACTAAAACTTTTCCATGTACATTAGTGTTACTGTTCTCAAATTCCCAATCCAGATTTACACTGAAAATTTGATTTGTAAAAGGTCAGCCAATGTTTAACCTCTAAATCTATTTTACTTAACTTCTGATTTTAGAACAAAGAATACAAAAAACAAAAACAAAACCTTAAAGTAATCCTTGTCTATATTAAAGAAGACAAAAAGTAACAAGTCTGGTTAAAGTATGCCTCATTTCATAAATATACTCGTAGTTAGTTTTGTTATATTGCTTCTGTTCATGTCTTCATTATAACAGCGGGAAAATAAGCTGTCATGTTCAACACTAATGACTAATCCTAACATAAAAAGTAAAGAACAAGTTTAACAAAACAGTAGTTGTTAACACGCAATAAAGTGGATGCAGCGCTAATCGCTTTCAGTGTAGCGAATGCGGAAATTTCTTATAAACGCTTGGAAGAGTCAGTGTTAAATCAAGTTAGCGATGCAGCGCTGCAAGATTTATTCATCCGCCCGCCTCCGTTCCTTTGTGAACTTTAAAAAATGCTTAAGACTTAACAATTCACTCTCTGAAAGGCACGTTTTGTTATAGTCTGTATAATCCTTCGACTTCGAGCAGGTTCTACGTGATTGCGTTTTGTATTTGAAATATCTTGAAAAGTAATGGGGCTATTTTTATTCGAACTCTCAGTTCTCAGTACAATTTCAAGATAACGAAGTTTTTCTTGTCTCAAGCGTCTTAGTTTTAAAGAATTATAATTGATACTTGTTGTCGTTTTGAGAGTTAAATTAAAACTTCCCATTTCAAAAATATAGTGGTTGTAACATATTTTTACTTTGTGTGTAGTGGATCATTGCATTTCTTACCAAACTGTTTTTTTTTTAAGATTTGAAATTGAGAAATAATTTGATACAGTAACATATTCGTCATTCTGGTATGAGGATGTACCCGTATGTACTCGTATATACAATGTACTTATGTTCATGTATGCATGTTTGGGTATGTACCAGATACCACAGTTCATCCTAAAGTTGGGTGGAAGAGATTGCATTAAGCATTAAAACCGCCTTTTGTACATTTATCTATTTTATACATACATGCTATAAATAATATCTATTTAAAATCGTAATAATGGTTTACATGGAATGAACACTTTTGATAGTCATAATATTAAGTAGCTCATATGAGAAGCTTCAACCAAAGGAGGATTGTGACCTGTTATACTTCTACCATAATAATGAAGTATATACATAATAATGAATACGTTAATATATATTTATGGGAAAAATGATGTTACGTCACATTCATAAACAAAGACAATCGTGCTGATTCTGTTGTTATAAACCATACCGGAACTGGACTTTACACTTAGATTTTTTTTAATTATAACATTAAAATTTAGTTCATTCCTGTCAAACGACTTTTTCAATTGCGAAAAAGTAGGATTACGCCTATTTTTATTGGACACTACTGAACTTAAGATACTCAATTTAGTAAATAATTGTTTTATTAATATTCCATTGCAATGACGACAATACTAAAGTTAGACGTCAGCCCAGCACGTTGTTGTTGCGATGACGTCTAACTTTAGTAAAAGTACTCGTAACAGTCTCTATTAACCTTAGTTGTGTCAGAATCAAGTTTAGTGCTAAATGAATTCTGAATTTAATTGAATGCTAAAACAGGATAGCAAACTTGAAAGTTCTTGGATTACTGTATCAGCCTGTTGCAAGAACATATTTAAAACAGTCATCCGTCTTATCCAGATTATCAAAAACGTACAATACATTAAACCGTGTCGTAGATATTTTTAACACTAGCTTATTTAAATTTAGAACAAGTGTGTTGATGTTTATTTAATTTATTTATTTATTTAAAACTTTATGCACATAGAGTACAGAGGCGGACTTAATGCCATAGGCATTCTCTGCCAGTCAACCTTCGGGTGATGTAGAGAAAATAGGAAGTAGGTGCATTAAAAATATTACAGTTTATTAGGTAAATTTGTGAACTAAATATCAGACAAAAATACATAAACAAAGTATATAGGATAAAATACATATCATAAACATACATACAAATATGTACACAAACAACATATACATACATACATACATACAAATAAAAAACAAAGTAACGATTTAGATGATAAATTATCAGCAAGTTCATTCTGCTAGTTGTTCAAAAAGGTACTCCTTTACTTTCACTTTGAATGAGTAACGATTGGTGGCCATCCTGATTTCGAGGGGAAGCGCATTCCAAAGAAGAACAGACTGAACGAAAAAAGAAGAGCCTACAAACTCTGTGGTATGAGAGGGACAAAGAAGAAGAAGATTATTTAAGGAACGAAGGTTTCTATCATGATTACTACTTAAATATTGGAAATATGATGTTAAGTACGGTGGAGAAGATGGGGAATTAAGAATGGTAAACAGGGCAGTGAGGGCTCGCAACATACGGCGCTGACGAATAGGCAACCACTTAAGCTGAGAACGGAAAGAGGACACATGGTCGTATTTACGAAGATTAAATATAAATCGAATGCAGTTATTAAGAAGACGGTCTAATTTATCGAGAAGGTCTGCATTCAGGTCATAGTAGCACACATCACCATAATCGATTATTGGGAATATGAGAGTTTGCATGAGCATTGTCTTGGTTATCGCAGGAAGAAAATTTTTTAAGCGATATAATGCACGGAGGGTACCAGTAACCCTCTGGCACAGATTTGTAACCTGATCGCGCCAGTTCAATGTAGAATCAAGATGTAGGCCCAGGTCTTTCACCGATTGACAAATCAATCAATCAGTGGCTCATGAACTCATCAATCGGTGGCTACCGATTATAATGGCTTGACATTTTGAAGGATTTACTGACAAGCCAAACCTTTGAGACCATACTTCTATAGATTTGAGGTCTCTGTTGACCATGTCGATGGCCGATGATATATTCTCAACCCTAGCTTGAGAGTACATCTGCAGGTCGTCGGCATACAGATGATACGCACACTGAAGTTCCTGGGTTAGGAGATTAATAAACAGAGAAAATAGCAAAGGAGAAAGTATACCGCCTTGATGTTGTTGAGAGATAGAAATTGTGTACGATAAAGAAGTTTCTTAGTATTTAGTGGTTTTGATCATTTCATTAATTCATAACATCTCAACTTAATTGCATATTTTATAACTGAATATTTAATAAAATCTTGAATATGATTTATACGTCTGTGTTAGGTATAATGTCGCTTCTGCTATAAAACATATAATTGTTAAAAAAAAAGCCTAAGCGCATAATGTGCTCCTGTCTACTTAATTTAGTTGTGCATGCTGTGACTTCTTAAAAAGTGGTGAATCTTGTGCTAATTACAATACCTCCTGTATTAAATATTTGTAACTTCTGTAAATAAGGAAATAATTTCTAAAACTCAAAAGAAATGTACAGTTTAGAGTTTGCTTAATCTGACTTTACCCTAAAAAGCATATATTATCATTTGAGCGTACGAACGCCATCAGCTGTATCCTTTAATATAAAACCCACTGGCATTTCACAATAATTCTGACTACATGACGTAGACATCTTGTTACAATTATTGTAAAACTATGGTGAGCAACGTCATGTAACGTTTTAAATGAACCAACAAAAACAAACAAAAGTTTAAGATACAATAAAATTGTTACAGAGTATAATAAAGTACTTACTTTTCCTCCGGAAGGAGGGTCGCTACATATTTTATACCAGTTCTTCCAATACGAGCTCCGTACGTAGGCCTATATTTACGATGTTCTTACTAAGTGGCTTTGTTTAAGGCTGCGATTTTAGTGGCCCTGAAAAAGAATTGCCAATTGCTTATGAGTTTATTTCGGAGAGAGAACTCGAGCTCTTTTTAAAGTCTTATTTATGAGTACCCATTAATGAAAAAAGTAAGGAAATAGATTATACATATGAAAAAAGCTTTTTAAATTGAAAATTAAACCGTCGAAAAGAACTAAAAAGCAAAAAATAAATGAACCTTAAGTCTTAAGTATTGAGCTTATTTACATAACCTATCAAGTTTGTTATAAACTTATTTTGAGTCGGCGCCAAACAACAAACTGATTAATTGATTAGTTCTTTTCGTCGGTTTAATTTTTTGTTAAAAAGATTTTTATTTTATGATTTTTTTTCATCATCACCTCAGCTATGTAGCTGAGGTGAGGTGAGGTGAGGTGAGGTGCGTTTAGAAATCATCACATCATGTCATGTGATGATTTCTAAACGCAAATACCTGATAAAGTAATGAAAAGTAAACAGAAACACTATTCGTTCCTACAATTTTCGAGGGCTCCTCTCAATTTTATCAGGATCCCATCATCAGATCCTGACTTCCTTGACATGGGACCACCCTGGAGGTATACCCTATCTAACAAAAAAAGAATAATCAAAATCGGTTCATAAATAACGGAGTGAGGGCTGAACAGACATATAAAAAAAAAAAAAACTATATAATACGGTCGAGTTGAGAACCTCCTTTTCCTTTCGTCGGTTAAAAATATCAAGTCAGGCATAGAAAATATGCCTCTCTGGAAGAAAGAATAATTTTGCAGCGATTTCACCCTGATTAAAAAGCCAAATTCACCCAAACAATCTATGAAGAGTGTGTGTGTTTCTGTACGAGGTATGATTAGGAACGAGTAACTCTGAAGCAGAAATGATGCAAACTAAATAAGAAATAAACCAAAAAGTTTTTATTTCGTATTGATGAATAAATGTATATTAAATCGAAGTGGATTTAGGTGTTATCCATTACCTATATAAAAAAGGAAAAAGTGAAATATAGACTCACTATATCTGCTAAAGCTATATAGTGCAAAATAAGGAAAAACAATAACCTCAGGAATGAGTTACTTAAACTGTTAACGAATGTATAGTGAATAGGCATGTTTTATTATAAGCAATAGACAAACAATTTCCCAGTTATTTTGTTTCGATAGGTCAGGAAGTAAAAAAAGTAGGTTTATACCGGTGAGCGTACGAAGCTCTTCGGTCATCTAATTTACAGTTTCTGTGCAGCGTTGAGATGTTACGTAACCTATTTATTTGACGTTAGTTAGTGATCAACTTATGTGTATGTTACTTTTCTTTATAGTCATGACTAAGGTTCTTACGTATGGAGCCTAGAAAAGAAGAGACGTCATTACATTTTTTGCACAGTTTCTATTTGCGATACTACAATAAAAGAATACTATGTTCCCCGGTGACACTAACTATTCTGTACCTTCATAAATTACCCTATTCTTACAATGTTAATCACTTATTCGAGTAAGTTTATCCTCCTCTGTTCATATAGACGGTGCCTTCATTACTCACCATAATATATCTACTTATAAGCTTACGTGTAATTACTGTGCCCAGCAAAAAAAAGTACAAAAGTATGTAGTCATTTTCGTATTTATTACTTCGAGTGGTGTCTCTTGTTCATTGATTGAACTAATTCCCGTGCTCTATACCAGCAGAAAATCACACTACCATAGGTAAAACGCAGTCAATTCTACGGTGGAGATACCTTTCAGGAGCGTGGGTCTGTTCTTAACTCCTGCAACAAATTGTAAGATTATTAAAAACATGAACAAACCTGAGACAAAGGACAAGTGCATTTCACGCAATACGTGTATAGTAAGTGACAATTACAAGACCTTTTTTTTTCCAGTGATAAGAACTTCAGTCGAAAAACAAGAATAAACAACGGAAAACGGAAGTAATTTAAAACAATTCCACCTGTTATCTGCAAACTGTGGTTAACACAGGTATGTAACAAAACCTTTTTTCTTTCGTCAATCGCAAGAAAATTTTCCAACTACTGTCTAAAAGAGTTTTAAAAACAACGTTCAAGTCCCAACTATAGGAAAAAGTTCGCTGTGGATGTAATTGAATTTGGTCGTAACTGTTCTGATACAATTATCCGATAGACCGCAGCTCCCGCGTTGCGGCAACTACTACCAGCCACTGATTTAGATGCCCCTACTAAATTAAAACACCTAGATCTAGTTTTCATTTGCACCCGTTTTAATTAAAAGCCGCTGTTTAGTCAATATACGTTTTTGTGGTATTATGATTAAATGATATCACTTGCAATTTAACATTCCGCCTAACAGTAGGATGTGGTTATAAAAGTGTATAAAACTATGATCAGACCTGCCGTCTTGTACGGTTCTGAAAGTTGGCCCACAAAGAGAACGGATGAGAGACGCCTGCACGTAGCCGAAATGCGAATGTTGAGATGGACGTGTGGTGTGACTAGGATGGACAAGATGAGACATGAATATATTAGAGGGAGCCTGAAAGTAGCACCAGTGGAGGAAAAGCTGAGGAGCAATACGTTATCGTGGTAAGGACATGTGATGCGGAGGGATGAGCGAAATGTGGTGAAAATAGTTTTATGTTTGGATGTTGACGGGTACAAGAGAAGAGGACGACCAAAGAAAAGATGGATGGACTGTGTGGTAATGTTCCATCAAAGTACTTCTTTTTACATAAAGTTTTCTACTAGTACATGGCACCAGAAGGAGATGGCTAACCAGACAGGATGGAAAAATCAGAACCATACCAGTTCAAACCTTCAAAGCATATATTATTATATAGTTTTGACAAACAAAACTGTAACAATACTACCTATCAAGAAAAATCGGAAAACTGCACGTAAGACTCGCGGCCTCAACGTTCCGTACAAACGTTACCGTGTATGAAGATAGTTCAGAGGTACATGCAAAGGTAGTTCATATGTGTCGTGAATCACAAGACTAATTTGCCAAAATTCTTATAACGTAGGCAAGACTAAACACATAATTATTTATACGAGAATTGACAGCCTGTGACCATGGCTATCGAAACCTGGTCGAAACGTTAGTCAATTCAAAGGAATGTATATAATACCTATTGAGTCCATTAATTGCCAAATAAATAATTACATATCATTTACGTAACGCGAAAGTTTAAAAGTTATTAAGATAGAATACATATACTTTTTATTGACTTACACTTGACAAACTTAACTTTGCACTGGAAAAAATTTCACGTATGTATATATTATACTAGCCATCCCCGCAGTTTCACCTGCTTTTATGGTCACTGCTCCGCTCCTATTGGTCGTAGTGATGTTATACAACCTATAGCCTTCTTAGGACTATCCAACATAAAAAATATTTTTCAATTCGAACCAGTAGTTCCTGAGATTAGCGAGTTCAACCAAACAAACAAATAAACTCTTCAGCTTTATAATATTAGTATAGATTGATGCTCATGACGCGATGACGGTCAAAACTCATATTACGTAAATTTGTAATCGCAAAAAATATCTACAAATTAACCACGTTTAGAAGCTTGAGACTGACTTCCATCCAATTTATTTAACTTAGTCATAATTGGTAGATTATAGTTTATTTGAATCTCATTTTCTTGACAAGGGTCTTGAATTGCTGAGCACGCGCTTATCAGGTCAGACGAGCGGGTCCTGAAAAGGTTCTACTTTACCTTTTGTAGCATGAAACTTAAAAAAAGAGGCGTGACGCTTCTATTCCTTTAAGAAGATATTCACATGTTTTGTGTCTGCTATATGGTAAATACCATTTTTGATGTAAAAGAGAAGTATCAGTTACAAATTATACTTTAGGAGTATTACATTTGTAGTTCAGTATGTCGTGTTCTCTAATCATACTGCGACAACTTGAAGTCTAATCTTCAAGTGAAGGCAGCCGTAAAATGAGATACTATTCACTAAATTGAAATAGTTGGCTTCACTTATGTTTTCTTACTGGAGAAAGATATTTGGGAATATATTTCTTAGTAGTAAAATAAGGTCTAGTGCAACATAGTATATAGAGATAACGTTGATTTTCTTTGAATGGTCTGGCATAAGATTATTAAAATATCTTTGGAGCATGAATATTTCATAAGATAGAAGGTATATTATAAAATCCGAACAATATTTTAGTGTAAATATGATGACATTTCAATATACTTGTCGAACAATGAAAGGACTCAGTGAGCCCTATAGTAAGCCCATTTGAGGGATCAAAACCACAACCGGTAGGTACCTTAATCTTGTATTCATCAAAAGAAAAAAGAAATAAATTATTTTTCTATTTGTGTTTTACTTATGTTAATGTATTTTTTTTTTTTCTTTTTTAAAAAGACAACTCCCGCATTAGGAATATTCCTGTGTCGCGGGGGGCTTCACAAACATTTAAACAACGATCACAAAAAACACCCAGACTCGGGACAACTATTTGTGGATCACACAAATTTTTGTCCCGTGTGGGATTCGAACCCACAACACTCGGCGCGGCGTAGTGGCGAGGTGACCACTTAAACCATTGCGCCATCCGTGCAGCCAATTGTATATTAAATATATAATTAGTTATTATTTTGTAAGGTATTAGTTATTTTATCTTTTTCCCTCCATCTCAGGAATCGATCCTCAGAAGTTTTTGCCCGTTTTTCCCCTAAGACAAACTTAACGTTGCAGTGCCAAAAATATTCTCCCATACATCGATTTACGTCACAGTCAATTTTCCAACCGCAAAACATAAGTTTTTAATGGCATTTTTTTTGCATAACAATAAATTGTTTTATGTGGCAAACAAAAAATTTACGACTTTCGGACTTTTTCCTTTACTTGTGCTGTTAGAACTTGCTTGGTCTAAATTATATGATTCTAGGGCAATCGGGAAGTATAGGTTTTGATTAACGTGTTCTGATTAGTAAAAATTTTAAGCTTATATTGCCGTATCTTTTAATTGCGTTGACTTAGAATTGTTGAAATTCAAAAGTTTTTTTTACAGCATTAAGTGACCACGGACATAAGAATTTAATTTTCAATTTAACTTAATACTGGAGGGTAGAGGTTAACATGAAATTCCCGTTCCTGAGAAAAATGACCTTGACAGACAGACGGACCACAAAGCGATTTTATAAGGGTTCCTTTTTTTTTATTAAGAACGGAATCCTAAAAAAGAAATATGAATGCGATAAATGTGTGTAAACTTCAAGTGCGTACAAAGATACGGGGTTTTAGTTATAAATTTTCCCTCCGGTAAGTTCATCCTTTCTAACTAAATAAACTATAAAATTCGAAGGCAGCTCTCAGTTGAAAATGCCCACTTTAACGTTAAAAAGCAATAAACACGACCACTACGTAGTTTTTAACCTAATAAGCTTGTTTTGCAACGTAAAACGTTCCAGTGTGAAAGCAAAATGCAAATCGTTTATTTTGCGATGAAAAATAGATTGTGCAGAGCATAACTTTGTATGCAGTAAATAGGACGGAGCAAAGAAGGTAAATTGAATGTTAAGATAGTTGCAAGTGGGATACCATCATGAAAAAAGTTCCTTTCTGTATGGGAGATTTTTTGGGATAACACTATTTGTTTCAGTGAATTTTCACCCAGATTAGAGAAAATCTTTTGATCTTTGCCTGTTTGATTACTACATCTCATGCCATCCCACGATGTAGCAATTATACCAGATTTTAAAGTCTCTCAGCTTAAAGTCCATCGAGGATTAATGACCGTAGCTGTTCATAAGCGGACCAAATGACTTACGGTAGTTATCAAGCAGCAGGTCCCTGAAATTAGGTTAGTACTAACATACCGTTTCATGCTTAAATATTTTACCTGGAAAACTACCTTCCTAACGAAAAAGGGTAAGGGTAGTAACTGACACATCTGTTTAAAGTAGTGAGGCTTGTAAACGTTTTCAACACAAGCCCCTGAGATGCCTGATTGGACACTACTTATTGAGTAATAGACAGTACATCTTCCATCACATTTACTCTCCTCGTGATTCTTTCGTGTATCTTACACACCATTTGCTGCAAACCTGTGAGAGTTAAAGTAAGAGGACAAGTACTCAGCCTTAAAAGAGCGAAGCCCTATCATCGAGTCTGGAACAAAGAAGTAAAACAAACAACAGACAACCAATTCCTATCAATGATACTGTTGTAGATGAAAATTGTCTCCATTCCATGGACATAACGCTGGCGTCACAAAGCGCTTGCTTCTGTCATTTTTATATACTATACACCGACAAGGAGATGCTGTCCATTGACAGTATTATTACCATTCGTACAAAAGTAACGGGAACTATAAGTCATTTCTGGGGCAAGTATTTGTATACAACGCTTGGCGCGGCGTTCATCCACTTAAATTATTGGCCATCCGTGCAGTCATAACAGTACCTACACTCCACCATGAATACTTTTAAAAAGTGAGCTGCCAGATAAAATATCGCTTGATCCATTCTGGCGGTGACTTAAAGATCTATTCCAACAGACCTTTCTACATTTACATCAATAATACTAGCCGATCAAAAGACAGGAAATTGAATAGCTGCCGCTTGACGGTTTAACAGCCGTTGAATTTACTTGGAATTAGCTCCACGTCGTCTCAAGGGAACTGGACAGGAATTCTAGATGGAATTGCTAACCACATTGCTGTAGAAAATCTAACCGGAAATTAATAGGTAGTGGGTATATTGTTCCGTATAATTCAGGGTGTCAAAGCTGCCATCCAGTTATCTATGAAACTAGTGCTATAATGGATCTCGAATATGTAATAGTTCTTAATTTCATGATGATTTTGGTGAATGATTTCATTGGACTACGGTCAAGATACATTCTAAGATTTTCTCTATATTTTAATAACGATTCGCTTATTCAACTTAAAATAAAGATTGTTTATATGGCAAAAATAATTTTTAAAAATTAAAAAAAAAAAAAGCATAATAATGAGTATTTGAAATCGTCACGTTCAAAAGAGAACCCAGTTGCGTGTACTCAATTAATGAAGTACTCGAGTATAAATAAACTCATAATTAATTTGAAAGTTTACGATTTTTTATCTGTTCTACAATATGTGAAACGCAAGTCACACTGAACACAATTTACTTACTTTTTTTACACTGACTGCAGTGTAAAAAAAGTAAGTAAATTGTGAATTTTGTACGTTTTCAAATATTGTATTCCTCCCGTGTATTTTACTTATGCCACACGCCATGGACAACGGGTTTTGAACAGAACGTACAAATCTTCCCAAAATAAGCTCTTTGAAGATAGACAGTGTTAGGAACTTTGATTATATAATCAAAGTGTAGGATGTATTTTTTTTTCTCCCTCACCAATAATAAGGATAGTAACTTTGATTATACAATCAAAGGTTAGAAACTCAGTTCAAATTTGGTAAAAATGTAATAATTTAAGTTTAATGAGTACATTTAAAATGTAAAATTAAAATTTATTTTAATGCAACTTAGTACTATGCTCCTTCTCGTTGTTTATTTACCTGATCAAATTATAACATTTTTCAAAAAATGTGTAAACCCTATTGTACGCAACTATCGGGTTAATACTGATTGTATGAAGTTATTGTTACCTATAAACCCGTACAATAAAAGTGACACGTTACCAGCAGAAATAAAAAGAGTATTTCAATCAGTTCAATATTTGGATGAAAAGGAAACACTTTTCTTATAAGTAGGGGAGTTTTCGCAACCAGGCATAGAACCACTCAATAGTAAGTACTTGTTGGCGCCAGGAAGGTTATTAACACGAAGTAGACTCGTTTAGCGATGTCGAAGCTACATTGTATTACACTGTAGTTGTTATACTAAAGAGTTTTTTTTGTTGTAGTAATAATTGCAATGTTTTCTTTAATAAAAATAATATAATTGAACAGAATAGAATTTGCGTTGCTAATATACATTATTAAAGAAGACACAGCCTTGGCCAAAAGTATTAGGCACCCCTTAAATATGCATAATGCATATTTACTAATTGAACAATGAATAAATATTATGATGTCGGGGTGATGAAACATTACCTAAAACAATAAACGGCATAAAACATCTGCTGATCTGACTGAAAAAGATTTGTTTCTCGTTCCAATGTGGTCTGGTCTGACGAATAATGACTAACTTAGATGGGGTCATATTCTAACAAGACAATGCTCCTTGTCATAAGTCAGCGACTACTGGTTTACTGATAACTACATTCATTTGTTTCATTCATCAAATGAGCATATGTCAGACATTTTTAAAGTATAAAACTAAAGAACATGGCATAACGTCAAAAACGGCATTAAAACGCGTTAGTACAAGAATGGAATGCCATCGGCATCGCGAGAACGGAATGTACTAAGCTTGTACGGAGCATGCCTGACAGTATTAGTGCAGCTATAAAATCAAATTTTCTTGTTATGATAATATATCAATTTAGAAAGTAAAAGTTATTTTTTTTTTATTTAAAAAATTGACTTAGAATGCAATTGAAGAAGAAAGGAATGTTGTCGCCACATCAAAAACTCTTATTTATTTTATTAAAAATAGGGCCAAACTATAATAGATGATAACATAGTTCACTATTTAATAAAAATAAGTTAATAGACATTATTTTGACTTGTTATACCGGAAACGCAATACTATTGGTCGATTGATAAATATTAACGAATAGTGGGATTATAAAAGGGTAGAAATAAGTGAAGATTCGATTGACTTGAGTGCGAATAGAGGTACGAACAACTTGGCAGTTACTGTTAGTTAGTGATTTTCATAGTTTATATCAGTGGTTGTGAGACTGATTCTTACAGGAAGAAGAATTGTAGGGTGCCTAATTTTATCAGCAGTAATTTCAAAGTCCAAAATATATTGTAAATGTCATTGATTCTGTTGAAAACCACCACCACCAGTAGGTACCAGACCTATTCGTACCAGGGAATCCTGAATAGATCTTCTTTCGGTGCCGTCGTGAGACCAAGTCAAATGATCTTAATGTTATTATATGTTTTTTTGTTGTGTATTTCTCCTTGGATTACTTTGTTCCTTGTATTGTTATATTTAATACTGCCTGGTTAGATGATAAAATAGTTTTTTTTGCTTTTCTTCTATCGTTTCTCCTAAGTTGCTTTTAATTTCGTAATGCCAGTTTCGGCATCCTAAGCAGTAATTAGTTGGTATCTACGCGGTGCTGATTCGGTTCTGTTCGAGCCAACAGCACGCCGGTACACTGACCCCGGAATCGCGTGCCCGCACGCCAAGTACACTCAGCCACAAATATTCACGAAAAAATAAGTCTTCATATTGAGTTATTTATTTTTTTATATAATCTCGTATTACTACTACATTTTAAAATAATCGGTACTAATATTGAAAAATATTAACCATCAGAATTAAATACCTGTTTGTGTTACCTTTTCTTTATAACCGTCAATTGTACATTTTAGTGAAGTCCGCAACTCAGTGAGAACATATTATTTCAACCTTGTGATGAAGATTCATGACGTTTCTGTTAGTATAGTAAACTAATTATATGAAAAGAGGGTTTACTATAGTTATATAAGACTCTTTGGTTTACATGGTGTTGCGTTAGTCTTTACTCTCCATGAAACAATGAAGTCTGTCGGTTGTACGTTTTTGGAATTATATTTTATATATCAAATTAATATTTTAATTTCTCGCCATAATACATTTGTGTCATGAAAATATTATAATATTTGCTTTCATTAGTAAAGTAAAAGAGGTTAGTTAAAGGTTTAAATTTAAACAAAATAAAAATCTTTCACGTTTAATTTTTTTTAATTTAAAAAGCAATTTATTTTCTTAATTTTTCTTCTTTTACAAAAACGTACACTCCCCAATTCATCCTTAGAGGCAGCATCCTTTTCCTTGCATTGCCTTTCTTTCTTACCTACCTTTCTCTTTCAATATACTCGCAATTTTCCCATCTTTATTTATTTAAGTTCCCAGATAGACTTGCCCCCTATTACCTGGGTGGGATCAAAATAAATTATAGTTGGCAAAAGGTGAGTGTTTAATATGCCTCCGCCTACCCCAAAATATTAAAAACCGCAACGCACTGAGGATTTTTTTTTTGATAAAAGGTGACATAATAAGAATTAGTAATAAAACTAACTAGTTTCAGGCCCAACAGGTGCAGTACGTGACAGCAATACAATAGGCCGCTTAACCCATTGATTAAGTTTCTCTGTCGGACCCGGAGGTAATCCGGTTTCCCCATAACCATATACTTTAATAACTATGAATAACACTCCTGTAAATTGTTATTTATTGACCACATTTAAAACTCCATGCTTACATTAAGAACATAACAAAATGAAAAAAACATTACCAGTTAAATTCAATGTTGAAATATCTAATTGGCATCGTTCGGTCTTGATTGTACTATCAGTCAGTAATTAATGATATTCAGTATCAATAACTTTGATTAATACGTTTCAGAAATTAATTTTAAGATTCAATTAAATTTAATGCTTCATGTTAATATTAATGCCCGGAGTTACGACGTTTTTGATATATTATGATGTAAATTTACGATTTAGATTACTGTTAGAAATATTTATGGGATTGTGTAGTTGATTGTTTGATTAATCTGTAGCTGCCCACAAGCTCCAGCTATTTTTTATTATGAAATATAATTCAATTAGAACTACTACGAGTAATTTGATAATCGAAGCTACGTTCACAAGAATAATTTAAAAAAAAAGAACCAAAATGTTATCATAATTTTATCTGATTTATGATCAGACCCTAATCACCAACTATTAATTCAGACTCATGTCTGGTCTGTCGATTAGTGTGAGGAGGTGGGACAATCTTGTTCTGGTATCACACAGCGTAAGGTCAGCTATTGTACTATCATTGAAGTCACAGGATACTAAATTTCAAATTGATCACATCAGTAGAAGTTATAAAATAACTGATGATTTCCAAATAGCTTAACAGATTTCCTTGAATTATAGAACACTCAATCAAGTCATCTTTCAAACAAAAAGAAGTCTGTCATTCCTTCATCTTTTACCTCCAGGGTTAATAAATCAGATATAAAAATACAATTTTGCTATCTCTATATGGTTTATTTATATTTAGAGAGACGCCTGTTCGTTCCAATTTAACACTTTGTGCACATGACAGAAACAAACTTTTTATTTTAATATTACAGAGAGCTGTTACAAAAATATGTTGTATATGTCGAATAAATTAATGTAGTTTTTTGAACCATGAATAAAACGCAATCAGGAATTTCAAAAAAATATCATTATATTTTATTACTGGTTTTAGACCGCAACTTCGGTGTTTTCATTTTAACTTCTTTAAAGCACAAGCTAGCTTTCATTCTCAAAAAGGTAGGGTGTAGGTCGGTTACTGCAGAAAGTACAATAAGCTGAGAAAACTTAAATTTATAATTTTAGTAAGTATTAGCAGTATTTCGGTGGCTGAGTGTAGCGGAAACTATTATAACAAACTTCCGCACTATAATGTTGGTGCGGTAGCTAAATTATCGACAAGTTACGTATAACTGCGGCTACTCCACGGGTAGGCGTGGCAGTGTATGCACATTAAAAACAATAAAGAATAGTAGAAGGTACGTCAGCTCACTGATACGGCACAGGTAGGCTAGTTTATTTTAGCTACTTTCACAGCGTCATGTCCTATCGTATACTACTTTGGGGCAAGGCGGCTGATGTTGAAACGATTTTTATTCTCCAAAAACGAGCCATCCGCTCCATATACAATTTAGGTGATAGAGTCTCTCTTCGAGAGTTGTTTAAGGATATAGGTATTTTAACTGTTGCATCACAGTATATATTTGCAAATATTATGTTTGTTAGGCACAACATTAATGATTATAAGAAAAACAGTGATATACACAATATTAATACAAGAAACAAGTCTAAACTCGTTGGTACCTATCATCGCTTACATAAAGTACACAACTCGTTCGAAGGTCTTGGTATACGTTTTTATTTTAAAATTCCTAAACATGTAATTTACCTTCCTGTAGATAAATTCAAGCTAACTGTATAAAATCACCTTATTTGGAAATCCTACTATACGATCAACGATTATCTAAACGACAAACAGTCTTGGGCTTAAGGTGTCATTAGGTATATACACACAAACTTCTTTGTCTTATAATTAAGCTAAATTATTAACAAACCATTGTCAGTTGAAAGTAATGCGTGACGATTATTATGGTAATTTGACTAGTAGTGATTTTTATCAGTATCTCGACTATGGTTCGTCATGCTCACTAAAATGTCATTGCTTGCGGCGTCGTAATGGGGCGGGTCATTTCTTTCCCTCTGATATGGCGAAGGAGATGATGGCTGGTCCATGCGTCATACTCGTGAACGGGTGCTGCTTAGGGTGACTGGTCGGCCTAGTCAGCGATGCTTTAGCCTATACTATTATTTTGGTTCGATCAACTGCAACTCTAGCTTCTTAATCCAGTCACGAATTATTTTTAACAGTATATTTTGTAACTGAATGAAGGTAGATGTGCACCTTAAATGATTTCTATGTTTAATAGGTTCAAACCTTCAACGGTATCACTGAGTGATTTTTATTTTTTAGTACGTTAGCATTTCAATAAAATGAAATTCAGGTGGCAATCAGCTTGCATCCTGTTTACCTTTCGTGTAACACTAACACTATTGTACCTGAAGATCTGACCTGCCAGTATTCTTCTCATAAGGCTCTATGCATTTCGGAAACTGGAAGTTATAGATCGACACAAGCAGGCAGTAGATTTTGGTGTTTTCACCTAATTTACCTCGACAATCCAGTATATGCTGTGGCGTCTGTTTACGCCGATCTATGATTTTAACTCTAGCTTCAATTTAACGTTCATAAATGTCACTTGGTGTCTTAATGTCTTAATTGAATAAATGATTTTGAATTTGAATTTGTGTGAATGATATAGTGCAATTAATTATTTTTAAAATAATATTAAAAATCTGTTTTGAAAATATAAAGGACTGGCATTTTTATTACAGAAGATCCAGTGAACTACCAGTTTAGAATGAGCCACTGCGTACACCGATGTCTATTGTCAGAGCACTACGCTCTTTTATGTGTCAGTAGATTACAAAATAATTACATACATAAAGAATACGCAAAAACATGAGAACATTTCAATGAGCGCCTCTAAGGTCTTGGTTAGACAAAGCGAAAGTTTTTTGCAGCCACCGCGCGGTGTCCACGCGGTGGCGATCACCTCTTTTCATGCTATTTTGATGGCGAATATAGATTTTATTTACTAGGCAACAACAATCAAATTCGTCCCAGGCGGACATTAGGTCTCGTTCAGGGAGACGGGGGTTTTGTGTGCTGCGTCTGGCATCGTGTCGCGCGATCAAATCAAACACTGCTTATTATATTATATTAGAAGCATGTCGAGGCATTTTCACGCGCGTTTTATTTGATATCTACAAGTACACGCAGCGGAGCCCGTGGCTGCCTCCGCCGCATACGCTGCAGCTACTGCCGCAGCGTTCCCAATATTTTATTTTATTCAATATATAATCAAAGGCTTTAATAGACATTTGGGTATATCCATGAAATACCTCGAGACCGCGTTGCGTGTGCCCGAACAAATTCGTTTCATACAAAAGCGCCTTTACCTATCTAATTATATTGTATATGTTTAAAGGTATCATTTACTAGTTTTAAACCTAACATCTTTTGATTCCCACAGCAAAGTTTTACCCATTAAATTATATATTTCTGGTCATTATTTTTCCATCCCAAGGTTGCCTGAAAGAAATTGCTTTTAGCGATAAGGCCGCCCTTTGTACATATAAATTTTTGTAAACCTACTTTAAGCAATTTTTACTTGTGTTCAATAAAGTCTATTCTATTATATTCTATTGTCACCGATATCTCTTTTCTCTCAGACTCACCGTGTGCTTTCAAAATTAGTCTCTCGTAAATTACTACGAGAGTATGTACCACATATTGGAGACTTTCTTATAAGTATTTTTATTAGAAAGTCTCCAAAAAGTTTCAGATTTTTAGCACAATTATTTAAACTTTTACGTTGATTTTTATTTATAACATTTTGTAAAATCAATGATAAAATGATCCAGATTACACCTTTTTTTTAAGTTAATATTTTGTCCTCAAAAATATATTTTTTTGTCATACTCTCTCGAGCGGTGAGACGCTCGAGCGTAAACCTAAAATAAGTTTTTGATATCATCAAAAACTTATTCTAAACAATATATGTAATAAATAAAAAATACCGTGAAGACGGCTACATCAAACTACACACGTCCAGTATATGTGTTGACCTGTCATGGTACGTAAGTCTATACAATGACAGTTCCAGTTATACATGTTAATGAAAAACAAACCAAATTAATTATGGTCCAAATTCGAAGACAAAGCGATCTATAGTTATATTTAATAGACATGCACATTTACTGTAAATGAAAGGTTGCAGTTATTATTTAAAAAACAACTAAATATACAAACATAGGTGAATGTGTGGGAGCATAGTTTTTAAGCAAAAAATTATTCCAATTCAATTCAAAAAATTATTTTAAACTAAGTAAGCCAGCCAGTAAAGTCATTGTCATATGTATATTATACTTATCATTTTAAATCATTATCATTAATTCAATATTAAATAAACTGGTTCTATGATAAAAATGTTTATAATTGTTTCTGATTTCAGTATGACTATTTTTATATTAATGGTGTATTAAGAAAAGTAGAAGAATTTAACATAAATGTATTCATATCTTGTAATCATGTTGGTATAAAGGATACTAAATAAATAATTATCCTACTAATATTATAAACGTGAAAGTTTGTGAGGATGTATGGATGTATGGATGTGTGGATGTATGGATGTATGGATGTTTGTTATTTTTTCACGCCTTTCTTTAAAATCGCGGGGCGCTGCTAGTATGAAATAAATAAACAAATATGATTTCATAAATTACGGATTAATTTTGAAATTGAGGTTGTCACAACTCCACCGAGACTCACTCCAGTCACAAGAATTGCAACTTAATTAGAGTTCTTCATAGTTCTTTCTTATAGAAATTGAACTTGATAAATGGAATAGATCATTAGTCTTTAAAATTATTCGCCTTTGTATTTCACTTGACTCTTTTCAGAGAACCCTTTAGTAATAGTTAAGGTTTTTTAGTGCTTACTTTTGGGCTATTAAGATCATTTGCATAAAACTTCAAAGTGTGTTTTTGACGCCTGTTATTCTTTTACACTTTATGTCTGAGGTTGATAGCTGGTGCAGACAAGCGACAGTATGGACCGGAACCATTCTGCGGCAGCGCCAAACAGTAAGTTTTTTCAATCATAAACGCCCAATATACTTCAATGGCAATTAATAGGTGGAAGACCACGACTGGTCTTCTGGATTCCAAAGTATCAAAAGAATTTCTAGAGCTCAAAAGATACCAAACCTGTGCAGTAACAAGAGTCCTCACTAGACACTGCAAACTGAACAAAAATATGTTCAATCTAAAGTTGTGCGAGAACACAATATGCAGATTCTGTCGAGAGGCAGAAAAAACTGCAATTCATATTCTATGCTCTTGTGGCCCACTAATGGGCACTGAAGTATTAACCTAGGGTTGCACATCTTGCAACCGCAGGAAGTACAAACAATCACTGCTGATAGGATCTGGAGGTTTCGCGAAGCCATAAGTCTGAGCAGTGAACTGTAAAGATAAGACCAGAAATGGTCAAGGTAGCACTAGGCACTCAAACGTTCACCATAAAGCAGTGATTATGTAGTAATAATAATAGGTTGGTAAAATGTAGAAACTTTAAATAGAGATGTAATGTATAAAACTGTTTTAAGACACAAATTTTCTTGAAAAGCCCCTTATTTGACGAAATTTAAAAACAAAGAAGTCTTTGATGCTATTATATTATTCTTAACCAAAAGCTAAATATTTTAATACGCTTATCACGAGAGCGATACGTTATCACTCTCGAGTGAGCTTCTACGCCGCGCCGTCTTTATTTCATTACTTTCACAAGATATTCATTGCTTCACACCCACACAACACATTTTACGAACGGTTTGATGTATTATATATAACTTATCAGGATTTTAACCGCATTATTGACACCACCTATATTTACAAAATCGATTCTAGATTCTTTGTGATAAATTGCTCAAAAACTGTTAACCTGCTATGGTTGCACAGATAACAGAAAGGTATTTATACTATACATACCACCGTAAGAACTGTAGGCAGAACTTAAATAAATAAATATATACTTTTTCACCGTTCTACTGATTTGCAAGAACCTAGCATATCAAACCTCTTTCTTGGTCTTGGTCTCATATCAAATCTCAAATCTCATCATATCAAATTCTCAAATCAGAATCAAAGTCAAATATCTTTATTTCATCAAATTCTTAAAAAAAAGGTTCGAAAACGTTCTTTTTTTAAATAAAATATAAAAATTATAGATCAACACAATGTCACTGCGTTGCAAATAGATAAGGTAGCTATCTGCCAGTATCGATATATAACCGCCCGTTTCCAAGTGTAGTTGAGCCTTTTAAGAAGAAATCGAGCAAACAAACTTACGGCCACTCTTTTACATCACAAGATAGTTTAACAATTCATATTTAGTGAAATAATATAATGCAGCACTGTTTTATCATACGCTGTTATGGAACTAAGGTTAAAAGTAAGCAAACTATAATGAAACATTGAAAGTATTACTTCAGAGAACGACCTAAAGTATTTCCAACACCTAGCCTAAATGGGGTAACTAAGCTATTGTTGAAGGATCTCGCAACTAGGTCAACGCGGAACGCTCATCCTCACGATGTTGTCACTTAAAAACATTTCCAAACGTTAAATACACGATGTTATCGTGACAAAAATGTTATAAAACTGTTTCCCTATTTCTAATAGCTTATATCACAGCTACATTTGAAAGTATTCTACAATAATTCCATAGCATTATCTTAACAATAAGCTATGTACTGATAAACATAGCTTCTTTTTGGACTTGCATTAGGGGCGATCTAGCGCGGCCTGTACGACCTCTTTTTTTACTGGCTCCTCATAACTTGAATAAGGTCGTTGGTGTATTCGTCTTGCTATTGGTAAAAATTCTATTAGTATGGTTCTCCTATATTTCGATTTATTTCTTCTCAATTATATCTGGTAGTCGTTTGCCACCAAGCTCATCAAGACTTTATCAGAGATTCGATGGATAGAAAACGATGAAGACAAATAATAAACATGGTGTGGTGTTGCCCAATCATGACCATGGTCTCCAGTCATGGAGCCGACTACAAACAGAGATATCTAGTACAAAAATGGCCAGCAAAGCTCATTGGACGACTTCAAGGATTTTTATGAGGTCTATAGTAAAAGGCTATGCCTACGTTCCCTAGATTATTACTGACAACACAGACTGGTTAACGGGGGCAAAGATAGTGTGTCACTGACTGAATATTTTTCCTCTGGGTTGCATAATTCGGCTGATCTCTTTCTCAAGCGAGATTTACCACTTGGACACTTATCCCTGGAAGATGTGCGTAGACAACTTTGTATTTGTCTCAACAAAAACCAGCTTTGATACAATATGGCCGTTAAATCAAAATCCAAGAATGGTTTTTGGTGAAATTAAATGTAGAACATTCTGAATTGTGAACCGTAGTGAATCAAAAACGCATCGTTATGATAACATGCCCCTCTAAAAAGAGACAAAATCCACAAAGTTTCTCCAGTCTCTTGCACTGTGCAAACAAAACAAATTGAATTGAATTACCAGCTCGTGTTGACTGACGGAACATTCAGTCCGCCGGAACTCATTCATGCCGACCGCATGGCATAGCTATTTTCTTCTCGTTTTCCATGTTCTAAGCTCTGTTGATACTGTTTTTACAAAGTTTAGTCAAATTGCAAGGCAAACTAGTCCACATTGCTAAAAAGTTTAGTGATTACTTATAAGTTATAGACTAAAGGCTAAAAAAATTTGACTACAAATTGCCTGACTGGCCACGGCAAAAGGCAAACAAAGATAAGGCATTATTATGTGTAGTTTATTTTCTTTCCTTTGCTTATAACCTCTTATATTTATGAATTAATAACTTTTTTTTAATTTAAATTTAAGGTACCTTTTTCTTATCTTCTCTATTCTCTATGTGGAAATTTATTGAACAAGATAATAAACTTGCAAATGAAATAGGAATATAATGCCATTGTCCGTGTGTATGGATATTTATATACATGAGTATTTTTATTTGCAGTCCCGGAAATATTAAATTAAGGTGAACGTCTCTATATTTATAATAATAGAGAGCGTAGATAAATAATAAATTAAGAAGTATCCTCAACATTCATTCTAAGGGCACTTATTCCACTATGATGCTAGTTTGATCTATAGAACTAAAAAGGCAACCTTTACTGTGATGCTTTTTCATATCTTTTTGGTAAACTTCTTTATTTCTTTCCATAATAAATTAACAAGGAATTACAGAAACAAAAGAAGCACGAATTTGAACGATTAAGGTAGAAATATTTTACAAAACCATACACTGGAATAAAAACTTGCTTAAGTAGCATTCATATTCATTAAAGATATACGGTTGAACTCACGTTTCTTTTAAGGATACCGTCTGACACCGATGCGGCAAGTCACTTCACGCTTAGGGAAAGAGCCCATTTGGACTTTAAACTAATCGAACATCTACGAAATAGGTACTAGTACAACCGAATATATTTAATAAAAAAAACTATACACATAAAAACCATCTGACAATGCAGAAACAGTACATTTATGTAAAAGTCACGAGGCAACTGAAACTCCATATAACTCCGAACAGAATACGGTGGCAAGTGGCGCAATACTCGTCCACAGCGACGAGAAACGACCGCAAAGCGAACTAGTTAGAAAACAACTTCATACCGAGAGCCTCCAACTGTATTAAATTGACGCCTTAGTGGCGCTAATGGCGGATTTTAAATACGTTTCTATAAAGTATAGATCGTCCTTTAACTTCTTTTGTTTTAATTACATAGCCATATATTTAACAGCTCTGGTCTCTGGGCTCAATGACACGTTTTAGATCTTTCTCCAAATACCTATGCATACATTTTTGCTAGTATACAAACTGTGTTGTAAGTTACGTTAAATATTAAAAAAAAAAAAGAAAAAAAAGAGGGTTATTCGCATTAAGACCAAGGGATTTACATATATTTGTAATTATAAGAAATAAAATCATCATCATCTTCTTGTCTTTTTCCGAAATTTATTTGGATTCGGCGCAATACGTGTTCTTCTTCCATTCTCCTCTATATTAATCAGTTCACTGCTTACCCCCTTTCTAGCTATATCTTTTTCACGTAGTCCATCCATCTTCTCTTTGGTCGTCCTCTACTCTTGTATCCGTCCTCTTCCATACATAAAACTGTCTTCACCACATTTTGCTCTTCTCTCCGCATCACATGTACATACCATGATAATCTGTTGCTCTCAACTTATCACCCATTGGTAGCCTGAAAATAGCACTTCCAGGTTCCCTCTAATGTATATATTCCTTGTCCGTTCGCTTCACACCACACCTCTAACTTAACATTCTCATTTCAGCTTCATCTCTTAAATCTATTATTTTTGTTGGGCCACATTCAGATGATCATCTTATAAATTTTTCCTATTACTTTATTAAATTCAAAAAATTCAAAATTCAAAATTCAAAATCGTTTATTCATTTAAGACACTAAGTGACATTTATGAACGTTAAATTGAAGCTAGAGTTAAAATCATAGATCGGCGTAAACAGACGCCACAGCATGTGCTGGATTGTCGAGGTAAATTAGGTGAAAACACCAAAATCTACTGCCTGCTTGTGTCGATCTATAACTTCCAGTTTCCAAAATGCGTAGAGCCTTATGAGAAGAATACTGGCAAAGAAACTCATGGCCACTCTTTTTAAAAGTCAGATCTTCAGGTACAATAGTGTTAGTGTTACACGAAAGGTAAACAGGATGCAAGCTGATGCCACCTGAATTTCATTTTATTGAAATCCTCCAAAAGCAAACGTACTAAAAAATAAAAACCACTCAGTGATACCGTTGAAGGTTTGAACTTATTAAACATAGAAATCATTCTCACATATTATGGAATTACACAACATATTGCTCCTGTTGTCTGCCTCCACTTCATCCACCCTGTTTGATGCGATGCTGTTCAGACCGGTCTATTTCACCATCACTTTGTAGGAGCGATCTGAGGTAATTGGAATCGATGCAAATTGGTATAGCTATTCCATTCAGAGAAATGGTTTCAGGACTACACTATATAAGAAATAAAACATACCACATAAAATGAAGATATGGAATTGTAATTGTTAAATTAATTATGTGGCAAATAAATTAATAAACTAACTTTAAATTACAGCTTTCAGTTTCGTGTTACTGTTATGAAAACAACACACGACGTTCTTCCACAGCGATTTCTGTATTTTTTAAAAGACAATACCCGTACTTGGAATAATCCCTGTGTCACGGGGGACTTTATAAACATTAAAACAACGGGCACAAAGAACACCCAGAGTCAAGTCAAATATTTTTAGATCACATTTTTTTTCTCCCGTGTGGGAATCGAACCTACAATATTCGGAGCGGCTAATTGGCAATGCGACAACTAAGGCGACTCTCTCCTACGAAAAAAATCCTAGAATTGAAAAAAAATCACTGCTTGAGCTACAGAACTACGAAATGTTCTGAATTCGGAACTTATGTATTTGTATACATGTTAGAGTATGTAATCAGTAAATAGTAATTTCGTATCAGTTTTCTACAAAAGAATTATGTTAAAAAAATAGTATTAAAAATCTCACCGTAATCGGTGTACATACATTAAAAAAGAACACCAATCGAATTGAGAACCTCCTCCTTTTTGAAGTCGGTTAAAAAACCCTTGACAACTCTGAAATCCTCACGACCGATAAGCCAATCAATTTATTCTCGTTAATTTAAATATTAAAGAACACACGTCCTAAAAACCAATCAATTTATTTGCGTTTATTAATATAGATCTCTCAACAACATAATTCCAATCCTTTATCAAATAATTCACTAATCGTACCCCGGAGACAGAACAGTATCAAATAGACCGTTAAACATTTAATCTCAGCGCAACAAAGCTGTAACAAAATTGAAATGTCAATCGTTATGCGTTTAATATTATGTTATTATTCCCAACCATCAGCGTTAAAAGATGGCGGGTTATAAACTTCATTTTTTATCACGTCGTAATAGCTAAGAATAAATACAGTTTTTTGCTCGTTTTATTAAATAAAAAATGTATAGCTAAAGAAAATACGTTTAAATGCAATGAAGTAATAAAAGATTATTCCACGTTCTCGTGGAGTGTGATCTATGTCTGAGCAACTCCTTTCAAGATGGCCGACAGTTTATAAGCGGTGAGCTTTTAGCTGAAGAAAACATATTTTTTTGTTACATGGTACAGAAAAATTGAGAAAATAGTAATGAAGGTTTAGACATACCTCAACCAGATGACGGTACATGTATCATATATCTTAAGACTGTCAGTGATTTTTTCACTAAGGCAAGATGTTATAATTCAGGACTGCAGCAGCAATGTCAAAATTATTATTATTATTCCTAAGGTATTCTTCTTGAGTACTTTATAGAAAAGCGAGTTGTTAGTTGCAAAAGATAACTTTTATTCTATTAATACCCAGCGTATAATTCAATCTAGCGAACCTTTTCTAGCCTTGGCACGGTAACCCATAAAATTAAACTGAGTATAGTTTAACACAATAAGAGCTGTGGTAACGGGATCTATGGCACAATTTCCTACGATGTGACCTTTATTGTCCGTCGGCTTGCGCTAAGTGCTTGAGCAACCGCGCCCTTTCGTGCTTTACCACGAAGCCAAGTTTTAAACAGCCGTTGAAAAGGAAATGTGTTTGATGTAAATAAATCTAAAATCGTTTTTGTGTCTGCCCAGTTATTTACAATGTTTCGAATCATGAGTAAACATAACTTCCATACAATTATTAAGTAAATTTTGTACTAGTTATTATTTTACACCCTATTCATAACAAATATGATAGTTTAAGTGTTTACTATTCAGTAACGTAATGATCACGAAAATATTTTAATAGAAATGTGTTAGCCAACAAACATTTCTGGTACGAACCCTATCAATTGCATAGAAGTTTTTTCTATATCAAGCGGTACCAAATCAGAAACGTAGTGTTCTCAATTTCTAAGAAAATTTAGGTTTTTCCAAAAATAATATTAATAACAACTTGACACACCTCACACAGTCGTCTGATCCCAAGCTAGGCAGAGCCTGTACTATGTTAACCAGACTGCTGATGAACATACTTATATATTTTTAAATACATACATATTATAGATAAATTACACCCAGGCATAGAACATAATAATTATGATCATGCTTATCACACATAAATTTAAAAAAAAAATCGTGTTGCCTAGATTATCAATTTGCTGTCGTTATATTAGCAAAACAATTTCATGTCAAATGTAGGTGATAAAGCACCACTTTACCTACCATTTTATATTAAAAGTAAAGTCCATTGAACAGAAAAACGAAAGAACTAGCTCCCGGCCTTTTCACAAGTTTTCTATTCTCATAACTGTGACTTCCCACGCCGCACCTCGTAGACGTGCTACGCCGTAGACATTATGTACCAAAAGCCATTTCAAACTGCTACGAGCTTACATATTGCTACAGGTTATTAGTTTTTTTGAAAAGAAATGCAAAGTGGTTTTGGCTTTCAACTATCACGATAACGTTCCATAGACCGTTAGTATAAACGATAAGGGGCAGATTAATAAACATAACACTCTGTACGCTGTGGATAACGTTTAGTTTCATGCACAAAATCGATGCGCAAAGCTGTGATGTTTGTATATAAAAGTTAGTTATTACAAGATTTTAGGTCATTGTATTCTTAGTCTGTCCACAAATATAGACAATTTCAAAATAAATATTTGTTGGGATTGATTTATATTTTATACAACTAAAAACTTAATATAACAAAAAGCACGTGCTACGGAAGTATTTCATAGAGCATTTCTATTCAAGTCACAGCAGTCAGGTTCTGGAAATCCCTCCATTTTACAATGCACGGCACATGTAGGTGTGTGAGAGGTTTGATGGGGGGAGCAAGATTTGCAACGGAGAGTATTGCGACTGTTCATGAGCAACAGTAACCGCTAACCTTGTGCTTGTTTTTTACTTTTGCTGTATAAAAATGTTTTCACTGCAATTTACTCAACTGCAGTGAAGCCCAAAAAGAGGGTTATATGTTTAACCTGTATGTATGTACATATCTCCGTTTCTTTGTTAACTCGTAACCTACCTGGGTGCCATATTATGGGGTTCGGTTTTTTTCTTCCAAATCCACCGACTGAGGTATCAAAATGGAAGATTTTATTTTTTTTATAAAAATATAATTATTAGTTTTTTACAGAAATATGTTTATTAGTATTTTTAACGGTGACTCAGTTAAAAATACTAACGAATTAATGGGTTCAATGGGAAAACAAATTGTAGTTACGAAGTTATCATTTTCTAACTTATTATTGATTAAAATTTTTATTTATTTCCAGTTCAGAACACAAGGAATATAAAACAATAAAATTATATAATTTTTTTTAGAATAGCAATCTATTTCTATTCGAAGATCACAAAGTACACATTACAATACGAAACAAATTTCAAAAATCTTATGCTTGATCCACAACATTACGCATGACGTAACTTTCTTTGCTTTTTCTACGACATTGCTGTAGTTTTTACTTGCCCGTACCGTATTTCAACATTCTGAACCAACATAGTAAATAACTAAGGTAATGGAATTCACTTAAATTTTGTCTTTTACCAGTATTTTTGTAATTTGTTGGTGAGCCAACTACTATGTAGATCAAGCATAAGATTTTTGAAATTTGTTTCATATTTTAATGTGTATTTTGTGATCTTCGCATACTACTCTTTTACCACGTATCTTAATACGTGGTATAAGAATGTGGCTCTAAACTTATTCCTATGAACCTCAGAAATTGAGGCCGAGTGACATTCTTAGCATATTTCATAACGCCCTTTCGTATCCCAGTACGGTGGTGTTTTCCTAATATTCCTAATATTTTATTACAGACTTTTAATCTCTGCATCTGAATTTTTAAGCTATTGCATAGCTTCTATCTCGGGCCTTGAGCGCGGGGACCGAATCCAGAAATTCCGTAACGAAAAAAACCTCACGCTCCCACTCCGACCGGCACAACGGTGATACTTGTTAGTTTTGCCATCTATCCATGAATAGCAGAACTTTTAATGACTTTTGAAATATCACGCTTGTCTCTTTAGTTCAGCAACTCGCCTCTAGGTGGCATTGGTTGTATCGGCGTGACTGCGCATGCGTAATCCCCCTCTTCGCCCCGCAATCTGGTGACTCATGCCCATGGAGCAGATACAAAGAGGAGAGGGCCTAAGCAACTGTGCACTGTGATTATAACTAGGTCCTGAAGTCATCACAGTGAGCGTGGCTTATAGTTTTTTATTTTATTTATTAAAATAGTTCTAGAAAAATCTCGGGAGTGTTTTTTGAAATATAATTAAATCTATTCGTCACTAGGTGGCAAAACTTTGTGTAATGGGAACTAAAAAAACAAAGGTACGTAGAGCCTAAGTATTAGTAAAATAAATCATACGAAGATACTAAAATGTGTTCTACATCCAGTCCTAAAGAATTTTTAGCCGTCAAAGTATTATTTTTATATTTTTTGTAATCATTTTTTGAATAGACTGTCATCTATCTTCAACTAGAAGAACATTTATAAACAAACCAAAAAGACAGGGCCGTAATTAGAACCCAATTATTTTACCTAGCAACCTACGACTATACGAGTATTTATCTTGAATTGAAAGTCCTTTAAATATTAAAATGAAATAAATTGTACTTAGGCTGATGATTTAAAAGGTATTTTAAGCTCATTAAGTTAGATTTACAAAATAAATTGCAGCTGCGGTACAGATACGAATAAAGAAAGATAAGATAAGAATAAATAAGTGAACAAATTTGAATCATCATTCGTGATTTACCACAAACTTTTTTATTCTCACACGAGCAATGCCCAATGCCCAAATGTTAAGCCAGGTCGCAATCTATCTGTATACCAAATTCTATCCAAATCCATCCAGCTGTGGAATAAGGTCAAGGCTAGGAGAAAGAAAGAACTCACAAACTTTCGCTTTTGTATCAAGATGGTTTAAAAATTAATCTTGAAAAAGCTACTACCTGGTAAGTAAATTCTGAGTACGGTCCCTTACATCCTATAACTAGCGTGAGATAGCTAAACGACATAGCAACATCGACATAGAACGATGCGAGTAGTTTTACTATTGTTTGGTAGAAAGAAAAAAGTTAAATGGGCGGAGCTTAACACCCCCTCACCCCGCAAATTGTCACGCGTTGTTTCATAGGGAAATCTAATTACAACACCTCCTCTTTGTATCTGCTCCGTGCTCATACCTGTCATCAATAGTGTAACTAACACGACTTTCTTATATATATATAGCTAATAAAAATATTTTGAACAATATTAACTTCTCATTTATTTAATAAAAGAAAAAATATTGTTTTCTTATCGGTCACCACGCTCAAAAAGTGTAACTTGAATTAATATCAAAGAAAAAAAAAACAAAGGAAAAAAAATACTGCATAAATAAAATAAATAAATAATTATAATTGCATAAGTTTATAAAAAATGCTATGTAATAGCTTTACCGCGGCAGTCTCCGAGTGCCACATGTCTTTTTTGTTTTTTAAGTTTTTTACATATGGAAGATATTACCTACGTATATTCAATAAACCCAAAATAGTTTTTACTAAATTGATAGGTTTAGAAAGTTTCTAAAAGGAATGCAGAGTGTTACGGACTCTTTCACAATTGGTAAAGACATGAATTGAGATGAGAAACTGACATTGCTTAGTGTGGAATTCCGCTACAAAGACTGGCCATTATCTAGTCAAGTCAATTATAATTATAATAGTGTAGAGTCAGTTTTGTGACAAGTAACCTTTACACTATAGTTTATACTCGGTATTATGCACTCATATGTAAAGGAACGAGATTTATGCGCGTCTAATATAAAGGGAGGATGAATGCATGCACTAATCAGCGCGAGACCTTTCATTGCGCGACAGAAATTAGTAGATTAGTTTGGCTGGTCTCCGCTAAATGGCGCTAAAGTATTGTATGTGGATATCAGAACATGTGCCTGGCGCACTATTTGCGCTAACGGCATGAAATAAAAAATAACACTTAAATGTAGAATATCAATGTAATTAACTGATAAAGTTTTTATCAGTGTACCATCAGACGTTGAAATGTTTGCGTAAAATTAAAATCACGCTCTGTGAGTGACTGCCACGCGAAAAACAGTCACGTAATTGCAACATTCGCACTTAATTTAACTACTTTCCAAACCACAATGTTGTAAAAATATATGAAATAATGTTGGTGTGTATTGTATATTTATAGCAGACTTGCATAATAAAATTTAAAATTCCACCAATTAATATAGTGTATGCCATTCTTAGACGATTTACACATTCGTACGTTCGTCACACTCAGTAGTTTAGCCACAGGACAATTTTTTTGTTTTCATAATTTACAACATCATGTGTTTACGCAAAGATAAAAGTACTTCAGTGTAAAAGACCTTACCGATAAACGATAGCCATGGTGATCAAACGTTGCCGCCATTACTAAAGCAAGAAAAAATACGTAATAAAATCTAAAAAAAGAATTTCTTCAAAGCAACATCAAACTTACTGCAAAGAATATAAAGGGAGGGGGGGCTCGTGGCTAAGTGGTGACCAAGTAGGTTAGCACATTGCATGGTTAAGTAATAATAGCCAGGACAGGCTTAGAATGGGTGACCATTATTAACACATTGAGACCCTCTGTGCCTCGGAGAGCACCTTAAGCATGTGGATCAAGCATAAGATTTTTGAAATTTGTTTCGTATTGTAATGTGTACTTTGTGATCTTCGAATAGAAATAGATTGCTTTTTAAATTAATTAATTCATCTTATTATTTTATATTCCTTGTGTTCTGAACAGGAAATAAATAAAAATTCAAATCAATATTGAGTTAGAAAATGATAATTTCGTAAAACTCTCTCTTTCAAAAAAACTATTTAATTATCACCCGATTTGCCAGACTAATGGATAATAATGAATAATTGCATTGGATTGCAGCAATTTAAGCACTCAAATCAACGAATCTAGCCTTCGTCATCGACCTATGTAATAACGAAAAAATAATTATCAGCCAGACGTCGCGGCTTCGATTAACACCCAGGACAAAAATTTTTGTGATGAGCATGATCATTTGCTGTGTCTGGGTGTAATTTATCTATAACATGTATTTATAAATATATAAGTATGTTTATTAGCTGTCTGGTTACCATAGTTTGTGATCAGACGGCCGTGTGTGAGATTTGTCAAGTTATTATTATTATTTTATTTTGTTTCTAGTAAATGCCTAAACATTTTACCTCTTAAACCGTAGATGTCAAATCTGCCATCAAGAAAAACGGATATTTATCTATAACATCAAAGATTATTATTTATTTATCGTAGCAGTGGGCTTCGCTAAGGATGTTTTTTCCACATTATTAGTTTAGATAGCATGATTTATGATCTCAAATTTATTGATGTGATGCGCATAGCCACGTAGCACGACGTTCATAGTCCCGCTCCTTGTCTCTTGAAGCACATTAAGAAGAAATAAAATAATGTATTCTAGTTATTTCTTCTATATTGAAAAAAATCGTACCTGGTAGCCCTAAAACTGTGGAAGGTACCTTCTTTAGTATAATATTATCGGTATTAAAACTAATAAAAAGACGCTTAAAAAAAGTTTCACTATCAACCTCCTGGCTTCATCATCAGACCAATGTGACCAATCCCAGTCTGTTGGACTGGTCAAATTGAATCATAAGTATCAGTACACAAATACTATTAGCGAAAACCTGTGATTGGCTGTATGTTTCTTATTCACACTGCGTAACGTTGTTGTTAAATGCTGTTGGTTTTACAAATAAAAAACAAATTACAAAAAAATTGACCGACGAAAAGAACTTAAAAGCAAAAATTAAACCTTTTGAGTTTTGAGTATTGAGTTTATTTAAATTAACTATCAAATTTTACATAAACGAATTATGAGTCGGCGCCAAATAATAAAATGATTAATTACCTCTTCTCCATTTCTAATTAAATAAAAAATTTAAATTGCCAAACAACAAGCTGATCAGCTTGTTGTTTGGCATCGATTAAAAATAAGTATATATAAAATTTAATAGTTAATGTAAAAATAAGCTCAATACTCAAGACTTAAAAGGTTTATTTCTTTTTTACGTTTTAGTTCTTTTCGTCGCTTTATTTTCTTGTTAAAAAGTTTTATTTACTTAGCGTATTAAAAATATGTTGTAGAGTTAATAAATAAAAAACCACAAAGGATTCAATTATCCATTTCAGTCCTTCGCTACATGCGTTTTAAACATGTCAATAAAATGATTTTTAATATTTTCTTCAAATCTATGCTACATGAAGTTATGAGAATTAAACCAAAATTACCACAAAATATTATCAATTTAATTATTTACTGTACAACTACATATCACGCATTTTAGAGCAATAAACAAATATTAATGCACACTAACCCCACAAAAGTATTTGTTTTCTAGTTCAGTTTGTTTTAAGCGATCTTTTAAAGATATCGGATACAAAACACAAATAGATACATAACTACACACTCACAGTCAATAAAACTCATTATTTTTGTACACCGAATAGCTATTTCCGAAAATCGTCTAATAGGCAATTAAGTTTGACAGGACGGTGTGAGAAGGGATACTCCTACCGCAGGAAGAACAAAACCGCTATTTTGGTGCTAGCAATACTGAACAGTCGGTCAGATGTATATAATGAAGGTTACTGAAATAAAAAGGAAACTTGTGTGAAGTTTTGGGGTACGCTTAGTTTTGCAAAAAGTGCCTTTATGGGTATAGCGTGTTAAAGAACATTATACGTTATTATCAACTGTTATTGTTGTGCTTATCCAAAGAAGATTGTATATGACATAAATATGTTTAAGTCTCAATTAAAAGCATTCTTATTGGACAAGTGTCTTTATTGTATAGCTAATCTGGGAGGCGAATGACGATAGGATTGAATTAAAAGAAGCTGAAATTCAAAGGCATTTGATATTTAAGTATTTATAATCCAATTATTCGTCTGGCGTTTTATTTATTTTATTATAACAAGTGTGTGCCTATCTGACAATGTATGTGTCGGTCCTCAATTTGTTAATCCGTGTTCTAGAATTTTTCGAACAAGCTATACTTGGTTTGCTTCTATTAGCACAGTGTACATGTCCCAAAATATTATAATAATAATTATGAACAAGAAGCGGGATAGTTATTTTTACTTCAATGGGTCAAAGTTTTCAAAGTCAAATATCTTTATTTCATAAAATTCCTTAAAGTTAATTGAAATCGTCTTCTTTGAAACTAAAATTTATAGATCAACACAATGGCCCCAATTCTGTTACTTCATTCGCTAAATTAAAATTCACTAAATTTTCTTCATATAAGAAGTAAACCTTGTACACTTAGAAACAAGGTCTTATTTCAAATTGAAACCAGTAGGTAACATATGTCGCTATCGAAATAAGCAATTTATTTGTCGACTAAAGTCTGATACGCTTAAGTAAACTTTAATACCACGTAGCGAGAGCCGCTATCCGTTGAATGATATCTCTTTCGCTCTGTGCTCTCTTTAGTAAGCGTCTTCGTAGGTGTAGATTAAAAACACGTCATCCTTATTCGTTTTGAACAAGTTTTTATACGGCAATTATACAGCGTTTGAATAAATGAAGACTCTCGCTGCGTGGAAATAAAGTTGAGTTTACGTGACGTTACGTGACAGGTTTTATTGAAATTTAGAGGCGCTGAGAAATAGATGCTAGTAACAAATAGACCTTATTACGAAGAACACTAGGTTGATTTCATATGAAGAAATTAAGTCTGGTTTTAGTTTAGTCGAGTGTACAATAGACTCGGCACCAGTGTCACGTAATAATAGGTTGCTTAGGCTAAAAGAAAATTATTATAACAATAAATAAAATGCTATCCGAACAAAAATAGGAATTGCTTTGGGCCATATTGTGACATCATGGCTGTCAATTCGAACTAATTAGGTAGGATGAGCAAAACAAATACTTTTGAAAAAAATATTTTTTTTCAAAAATATTTTAATTTAAAGTTATCTTGAAATATCTACCTTTGCCATTATAAATTTCAATACGTTTTACGTGATTAACTTTTCTGCCAATCGCATTTAGTAATAGAATAAAGTAATAGAAAATGGCTTCTAGTATTAGGCTCTACATTTCGCTTTTCAACTGCCTAACATTTTTATAATTTATGTATATAATTTCAAATTATTTTTTCTGTGCAAACCATACATTGCAAGTGACAGTTAGCAGATTAAGGTAATTGACTTTCCTATTCTTATTTGAATTGCTCTGTAACAAACAATAGCGTGATGCAAATAACTAACGTCGCTATCTGCCAGTGTCTATGAGAGCAATTTCTTCTCACAAGAAGAAATCGAGCAAATAAACTCACGGCTACTCATTATATTTATAAATTGTCCGGATATTTTTGGAATTGCTTTCAAAAGATAAGTTAACGTGCCATCAAGGCCGAGGTAAATAACACCTGTATGATAAATTCCTGACACTATTTCTCAATTGTGTACGCTTTCCCAAATGTTTTACCTGCATTCAGTTCAATAGTCTTAGCTATATAAAGTAATGGCATCTACCATTTATCGTCCTTTATTATACTGTTGTCTGAGTCATGATGTATTTCTTGAAGTCTGGTTATACTGCGAAAAGTATCTCACACATTTATTTCTAACTGTTCAATTCATAGTTACCACCTATAGATTTTTTTTAAAAAGACAACCCCCGCATTAGGAATTACTCCTGTGTCGCTGGGGACTTTACAAACATACAAACAACGGACACAAAGAACACCCAGACTCAGGTGGGAATCGAACCCACGACCTATAAGCATAGCAGTCAGGGCCAGGGCATAACTATTACCTTAGTCACTAACCACTAGGCCAACAGGCCAGCCAATATAGTAAGTTATCCTCCATTTTTATATACTTATTCTTGACTTAACATAGCTTAACTCATAAATGGGGTATATGCGTATTCATTGATCATTTGTCAGTCAACAACAACAGACAAGTTACGTATTTTACATATATGCTTGTCTAGGTACGATTATTAAAAGATAAAATTTATTCCTTGGTCTCACATTAAGTAATATTACAATTGTAAACTTTTGGTTAAAAGTATCAGCACTGTAGATCTTACTGTTTTTTATTAATATCACTAGTACTGAAATATATTTTTTTTTCTAATTTGTGATGATTTTCTTGTAGATCTCATTATCTAGAGAGATGATGAGATCTACAAGACACACACACACATACACTCAAAGTAATCTCTAAATTCTCTGACTTTAGTTCAAAGATTTCAACTTTATTAAGTACTTAATTTAATTCTGTAATTACTGTTATTTGACACTTGAATAAATCAGCTGATGCTTTGGTAGCTTAAATTTCGTTTAACATTACTTATTTTAGACGTTCAAGATCTACAACGCAATACGAATAAAGCAATTATTTATGATTAGTTCATAGCTGTTTCATTTAGATTTAGTAACAATTACACAATACAATAATGAAACAATAGTGAAAAACTAAGATGAGTTCAGTCCTTTGACTAAACGGAATCAGAACTTGGCGACATTTTGTATAACTCAAAGAATTTCGCAACAGCAAAATCTACATCAATTGTCATTGATGTAGCAAATCGATTTTATGCACAGTTTGTCGGGTCGGTGTCGATTTTGCAGTTGTAAAATTCTTTAAGTTATACAAAATGTCGCCAAGTTTATTAATTAAAAATTTAACGCAGTGAGAAATACGGAAGAAAGCCGATGTCTGTGACCTATTTATTAATTGCCTTCGTCCCGCGAATCGGGTGCAAAATATACGCTGTAGCGAATTTTTTTAACATGTTAGTGTTATCCTAAATGTTTTTAAAACATAAAACCCACTAAAGTTTTTATTCTAATAGCAGTGTATCAGTGTAGTAGAATAAAAACTTTGTGAGTGGTATTCATACTATCTATATTTATTGAAGACTAGCCGTCCCGCAGTTTCATTTGCGTTTATAGACACTGCTCCGCTCCTATTGGTCGTAGCGTATTTTTCAATTCAAACCAGTAGTTCCTGAGATTAGCTCGTTTAACCAAACAAGCTTTATAATATTAGTATAGAAGTATAGATATACTCATTTCTGTTTTTCGGGTTTTTTTTATTCTGCATGTTATCGCCTAAGACCAACGCGGAAGGTAGCTTCACCTCTTGTTGATGTCCGTGTTTGGTCCGAAACTAGTCGGCCAACCCTCCTAATCCTCAAAACCTCCACGTGAGTGTAGCCATATATCTTCAATAAATACCTTTACTTGTATTTATTATCAATACTAATAAATAAAATTGAAGTGTATATTTGTAATGTCAAAATAATAGTTTTTCTATTATAATTTGCACAATACCTTTGCCTCAAAACCAGTTGTTGCTGTCTGTCTGCTTATTCCGACTAATCTCCGGAACGAGTTGACCGATTTCCACGGGACTTTCACTAGCGGATAGCTGGTGTTATAAGGAGTAGGGTACTTTTATTTTGAAAAAAGAATTTGGTTTCTACGCAAAATATATAAATATGTACATGCAGGCGAAGCCGCGCGGGAACTGCTTGTTAGACATAAAATCATTACACTAGTCTAAAATGCAAGCTGGACATGAAAAAGTGGTTTGGGAACTGAGCAATATAAATCTAGACAACTGCATGATGCATAATTATCTATTAATTTAAAATTTCACCGTCAATAAAACCATAACTGAAACCCGGTTATTATTCTATATCTACAGTTAATATGGAAATCGTATCAGTCGTTACATTCATATTTATTAACATAATGGATATATATAATTGACCAGCCTGTGCCCCGCTTCGCCCGCTTTAGTGTAGACTTTAGAGAACAGAACTTTATCTCGGTATGGAAGGTGTCCTTGTCCTTTTCTGTACCTCTGACAACGAGTATGCAAAATTTCATGATTCGAAATAATTCGGTTAATGCCCGATTTCTATAATCAAGAAACGAACGGTAAATTTTTCATTGAAAATTCAACGCAAGCACATTGAATTTTCAATGAAAAATTTACCGCCCGTAAGCAAAACGAATCGTTTCAAGATTATAGGAACCGGACATAAGTAGTGAAGGCGCGAAAGCGATACCAACAAATCAACAACCTCACTTTCGCGTTTATAATATTAGTTAGGACTAGCAGTTCCCTCGCGACTACCCTCGCGTGTACATATTTATATATTTTGCGTGGTATCCAAAATAAAAGTAGCATAAATTACTCCTTATAACATAACTTGAAATTGGTCCACCAGTTTCGGAGATTAGCCGAAACAAACAGACAGACAGACAGACAGACAGGCAGACAGACAGACAGACAAAAATTTCAAAAACTGATATCGTCCGGTATCGTCCAAATAACTGTATGAGCTTAAAAAAACTATTATCTTGACATTACAAACAGACACTTCATTTTATAAATCTGTATAAATAATCTCTAAACAGTTTCCTTTTATTTGTTGCAGTAGGCTTGTAATGCTACAGTGATCGTTAATCCATCCCTCGTTATCGACCCACTCGGTCTGACCAAACTATTGCATTAGCGGGTCGACCCTATGATTAATTTGTTTCCTCTATCTTTCAGTTCTGTTTTATGTATGTGTAGTATGTATATTGTTTTATTTAAATTTTTGAAAAATAAGCCATATAATGCTCAAAACCATAGTTAAATAACATCAAACAATCTGATAAACTGTGAACAAGGTGTGATAAGCTGTATGTAAAGCGAGATATACAAGGGTTTTCAGGAAGGATCTATTCTATTAGGAGCATTATGTGTGGCCGAAATATAGTTGAAATAGTCTGAAAAAAAATGTACTTTGCTTCTTTCAGGGAATATAAGACCCTGGAATATATCCTTACCTTTCTATAATACCTTGTATATCACTGTTGATGTACATATCGCACACCGATCTAAAGGGAGCTAACTCAAAAAAGCACTTATCAGAAAAGGCGAAAAACTAACTTTGCACTACAGGAGTTTTGGCGTTTTGGCTAGAAGAAAGAAATTGCAGGAATCTTGTGTTTTATTCATGTTTTGAGGCTGAAAATAGGATTTTTGTTTTTATTTTCCTATTGCCTATCAATTATTGTGTATTTGTTTTATTTTTTGAGTTGAGCCCGTGTTAGTAAATTGAGCGTCTAGCGTCGAGTAGTGGTGGTATATGGAAAAATATCAATTTTTAAATATGGGTTACTGGTCGGTAGGTACTGAAATAAGGAATTCGATGGTGTACATAACTCAAAAATATTAGCTCCCTTTAGATCTAGGTGTGCGATATGCAAGTATTACAATATAAATTAAACGTTCAGCTAAATGCGAAGAGACCTGCTCGACCTATTACATTTCTGAATCCATTCGAGTAAGCAATACTTACCTACCTTTCTCTTTTAATTTACTCCCAATCGTGCCATCTATAATTATTCAAAGTGCCTGTTTGACGGCAATAGACTTGCTGCCTATTACGTAAAGGGGACCAAATTTTAGTTGGCAATTTGTGGGTTTTATACGGTTTAATACGCCTCGGCCTAACCCTTCAGGAATATAGGCGTGAAATACATATGTAAAAACCGCACTACACAATTCATTTAATCCGAAATTTAATATCCCAGTTGTAATTAAACAGTCACAAAACCTCATTCAATAAAAACTTTTATCATCAAAAGGAGTAATTTTAACGACAAATACAGAAAAAATAAATGAAACACTTAATTAAAATCTCATCTTCTTTCACTTTTAGAGCCGTACATAAGTCGCCAAGCTCTATGACAATTAAAATACAAAAAGATACGAGGCACAAAGAAACCAGTGATAAAAGAAAAGAAATTGCACCGCGGCCGGGGGTCTGTAAGTGTAATTACTTAAGTAAATACTTTTACTGAATGGCACAGATTTCTATTACAATTTCAATTAAAATGATCATGATGTTTCAGTTGTTAAATAACTGTTAAGTTGTTGTGTTTGTTTAGTTTCTAGTCATCGAGTTTACAGTCAATAATGTGAAATTAATAATCTTAGTAGTCACTTTCTAGAATTCTTGCCTCGACCCCTGAAGTACCCTTTCCCTCTTAGCTTCGGTTTCAGGAACTACCCGCATTTAGTCTTCACTATTTTTATACATACTGTTGACAAACTAATACTAAACCACGTCCTTAACGTGGTCAGAATTGCGATTTATTGTCTACTTACTTATTTTATTTATAAGAATTAAATTCAAAGCAAAACTCAAAATTAGAAATTGATTGCATAATTCTTATGGACTCTTGCAAATATGGCATATACATATCGCCTGAGACTGATTCAACCTCAAATAAATCTCGACACCTACTACTCAATATTCAGCTCAATAAAGTGAGCACAAAATAATTTTACATTTTTATAAGACAGCCTTTTTACTCCTATCAGTAGTAATCATTTGAGTTTAATGACTCTATGGCTCTATTCTCCGGTGTCAGATGCCGTAATCTTATTCCACCCAATTAGAAACAAATATTAGTAGTCCCTACAGGCAACAAATAAACATAAACTGCTATTACGACATCATCATATTAGACCACAATAGAATTAATTTTGAATTCAACACGTATTGTTTTCATATTAAAATTATATTTAAGAACTAGATGTGCCGCCGCGCCGCGCCGTTTGCCCGCGTGTACACATTTGTGCTTTTTTTCGCGGTACTCTTTCCAAAATAAAAGTAGCCTAAGTTACTCCTTATAACATTCGCTATGTGCCAGTGAAAGTCCAATGGAAATCGGTTTACCCGTTCCGGAGATTAGCCGAAACATCCAGACAGACAACGATTTTTAAAATTGTTTTTTGTTTTTGGTATAAGTACCGAGTAAACATTTAGATGTATTTAGTAAAAAACTGTTTTTATGATATATAATTAACAGACACACCAAATTTATTTATTTATAGGTATATTGAAAACATGAGTTGTGAGCTTATGTTTGTTTGACTAAAGCGGTTACGCTAAAGTTTGTTATTGAAAAGTTTAAGAACTAATTCCCCGACAACCAATTCCAAAACGGCTTACACTCTTCATTATAATAAGATCTAAACACGAAAAGTTGCATCAAATGGAATTATATTTGACTAACAGCATGTTGCTGTACATACAAACATTTCTTGGCATCATGTTACTTGTGATAGATGACATATCTCATGTTGCGAGTTTTTATAAACATCGTTAAAAACTTACTATTATATAAAAACTTACTATTATATAAAAACTTACTATTATATAAAAACTTACTATTATATAAAAACTTACTATTATATAAAAACTTACTATTATATAAAAACTTACTATTATATAAAAACTTACTATTATATAAAAACTTACTATTATATAAAAACTTACTATTATATAAAAAACAGATCGTTTAAGATTCAATCTGCCTGACACTAGGCTCCATTTATTTCGTAGCCTTTTTATGGGTTTTCGAAGACACAATGCTAATACTACTTTTTTAACTTTCGCGTTCTATGATATATATACACGATCATGTACTTAACAATATAAATAGGTTTCATAGGACCACGGCCAGTGCAACCTGGTCGAAACGTTTCATTTCAAATGTATATTCTAATTTCTAATATTAAATAAATTATTTCGATTGTCTATTCGGTTTAGGTATTGTTTAAAGTATAGCATTATTAAAATGTGTTCATGTTGATCTGTAAATAAAAAAGAAAAAGTATTTATAATGTATCATATTTGGCCCTAATAGCTAAGACTAATGGTGTGTAAGATCTTCAACTGTCTATTTCTTAACATTATCCAGTTTATTTTTATGTTAGATTTCGTTTGCGTATTGAGTGCAAGTACATAGAAACACAAAAAACCCTTTGAAAGTAAAAAAATAAAGGAGATAGCAAGTGCTAATCGAGGCCAGAGCGAACCGTAAAAGTCAAATGAGAAGAAGGGTTGTAGCTCTAATTGATACCTAATGGGTTGAGAACTCGTAAAAGTTGAGTGGAAGGACCCTCGCACTTAAGCTGTCAATGTTGCTATTCTAAATCTTTTAAGGCATTCATTTAATGCTCAACATGTTGTTGACAATATGATTTGTTAAGATCAGTGAAGCCATTATTTTAAATTCTTTTTAATAAAATATGGATGAATTCTTGATTTACCTATACCTTGGACTCTCTAACCTTTTTACATTAAAACCTGTTCAACTACCATAGAAATAATCTGTGGAATGCAATTAGTTTATATCTTTCTAAAACTATCTCGCTTATCGCTATTTTTTATATAATATTAATTTTAAATATCGTTAAGTTTGACTTCAATTTAATTTCCTGAGTGATCCATTTTAGTTAGTTAGTGCGATAAACGTGACAAACTATTTAAAATTTGGAAAACAAATTCTTCTGATCCATTCGCAAGATTAGAATATAATAAAATAAGAAACAAAGTAAAAAAAATCGTTGAACAGAAACGAAATGCGTATTACATTGATAATCTAACAGAAAATTTTAAAAACCCTAGAAAAGTATATGAGATAGTGAATCAAATGATAGGTCGTGTGAAATTATCTATTGATGACGTCATATTGAAGGCACTTGATTCACAAGGGCTGACAGTAAAACAAATTGCACAGAATTTCGCGGATGGTTTCGACAGGACGGTTAAAGATATTATCCCTAAATGTAGTGTTGAATTACTGGATACAAAAAATATAGTGAGCCCGCCGATTCTAGTATTTTAGTACAAAAAGCTACAAGCAAAAATATACATAGACTAATAAAAACTCTAAATTCTAAAAAATGCCCCGGTATTGATAACATCAGAGTGCATGATACTAAGTTTTTAGGACAGGATATATCACTAGCTATAGCTCTTATAAATACTACCTTAAATACTGGAATCTATCCTGATCAGTTAAAAGAAGGATGCGTAAGACGGTCTTAAAAAAAGGGAAACGAAATGAATATGCAAATTACCGCCCAATTACATTGCTTTTAAATATGGATAAGGTTGTTGAGAAATTTATAGCAGAGCAAATACATGGGTTCTATCAGAAAGATGGTATATTATACCGCAATCAATTTCCAATCCCAATCCAATCCCAAAAAGGGAAAGGGACTATTAATCTTTTTAATCAGAATTCACAGATGAGGTAAATAATAATTTAAATGCAAAAAAATATAGTTTTAGCCCTATTTATTGATTTTTCCCGGGCGTTCGATATTTTGGATAACAGTAAACTGATAAAGAAATTAAATAACTGTGGCATAATACTAAACTGGTGTAGTGAGTATTTGAAGAATAGAACTTTCTCTGTTAGAGTCGGAAATGCTCAAAGTGAATATGTTCCAGTCACCGAAGGCACGGCCCAAGGTTCGGTTTTAGGACCGTTATTTTTCTTATCATACGTCAACGATATGCATAAATGCGTAGGGCATGGTATATGTTTCCAGTTTGCAGACGATACGTGCATTGTAGTAGCTGACACAGACCCCTTTAAGGCTCTTGACAAGCTACAGTCTGACTTTGATACACTACTAAGGTGATGTTATGATGCTGGGCTAGTAATAAACTCAGATAAAACTAAATTACTAGTTATTAAATTACCTAATCAACGTAAAAGTAACCTAACCTTGATTGCCCATGACCACAGTTGTTTGCACAAGCCTTGCACACATATTTGCAGCTGTCCAACCATAGAAGTTGTTACGTCGCAAAAATACCTTTTAGTTGAAAATTAACGATAAATTAAAGGTACCAACAATATGTACGGCGAAAGAACGACTACCTACATGGTCCCTCGACTGATAAATAAACTACCTCCGAATTAAGTTAATGCAACGACAGGAAACAACATTAGACATAAATTAAAAACCTTTCTCCTTACACATAATATGTGAAAATAAAGTATGATAGGTTAAGAAATAAGATTTATTAATGTTCAGTAGTAAAACAATTCGTGAGGAGAGATGTTAATTCGAATTTAGTATGTACTAGCTGTGCCCGCGGCTTCGCCCGCGTGAAAATCAGTTTGTGACTTTAAGTTTCATTGCGGGAAAAGACTGCCTATGAGGCGGTAAACCTGCCTTAAAAGTGGGCATGAAGTTACCTTCCTTAATTTCTTAACTTATATTATTCCTAAACAAATGTCCATGAAAAGATTTTGTATCTATTGTGGTAGTTCCTATATATTGGGAAGAATCACTTTGCTGGATGCACAGTACACACCGCACGCTTCATCTATCCATGTTTTGTATGGCAGTTAGGGCAAGTCTTACTCATTCCTGCAAATTTACAGTAGTTTGGATCGTAACTGAAAGCCAGCCTGTTACTGTGAGCTAAAATTCAACTGCGCGCTGTAGATGTCGTCACTTGTTGTCTTTCTCTTTGTACCCTGAGCCGCTATGGACGGGCGGCCGATGCTTGATTCGCAACGTCCTAAAACGTTGTGCTGTGGAACGTTGTGACCGCTCAATACTCGATTCCCTCACGCGTTTTTGCGAGGTCCTAATATTTTGTGCAGGAAGACGCATTTTGACTGTTCTACACTGGGAGTTCTATTTAGAAAGTTCTAACCTTCTTCTAGGTATATTAGTAGGCATCTGTTGAAACCATTAAATTAGGTAAAATCAAGTGGTAAAGCGTTTACAGGTACGGTATACAGGTTATAGAAATACTAAAAGATAAGAATTGAATAGGTTCTGATGTAACTTTAATTATAGTAATGACGTTATAAGAAAAGTAAAAGTACTAATTCTGAGAAGAATTTTTTAACATAAATGTTTATAAAAAGATTTTTTTTAAGTATTTACAGCTCTCAAAAGAACTTTTTAATTTTAGAACATTTTACCGAAAAAAAATCAGTAATCAGTAGCTGCTTCAACGGCTCCGTGCGCTAAAGGTAATTCACTGTAGTGCACAGTACGCGTGTTGCGTTACACTGCGTAGTTCGAAATCAAACTATTGACTGTAAAAATCCTTCGTCTCTCAATTTTATGATGAACTGACTTTTGCATTGCGATAAGTATCCAAAGAAAGACGTTTTTGTAAGTTTGTATTTAATTTTTATATCTCCTCCACTACGCGTCCAAATAAGTTGCTGTAAATGACAAAGTTTATTTAAATAAGATTATCTTTACATTCTAACTTTTTGAAGTGAAAATTTCTCTAGGCACGTTGTGCACTTTTAGGTTGGGGAAAAAGCACTGAACTCACATGACCGTCACGCTCAGATGCATATTTACAATAATAACAATAAATATATGTACAGACCACGTCGTTGTGCAATTGTGGGATAGGGGAAAAAGTATTGCACTCGCGTGACCGCGTGACCGCTCAGATACACTTATAGTAATGTGGGTTTATAACACACATCTGTCTCACTCGTGTTCTCTAGACGTAGAGAGGTTCAGTGCAATAATAACGTACGTTTCTTTTAATACAAAGGTGCTATAATTTTCGAATATTATTTATTTAAAAAACTGTACCTAATTTGGTTAGCTATATAGTTATCGTGCAATAAAGTCAATTCGTTAATGTGCAAAAAGTAAAAAAATATATAAGTACTGCTTCTCTCAGAAAAAAAATTACCTTAGGGAATTGAACACATTGAAATATAAAGTGTTGGAATAAATTCTTGCATATTACATTGAACTCTGCCTGTCTAATCATAAGGAGCATAATCCCAATTTTTAATTAAAATACATCGATACGACAGAATTTAGTAAGAAAACGTCAAATATTAAAATTGAGTTCCGAAGCATAAATATATATTTTAAGTTATTTTGTTTGTCTATTAAATGTAAACGTTTCTGATTGACAACTCACTATTATTATTTTTACTATAAACCTTTTTCATTTATTTTTATTTAGATACCCAATTTTAAGGGGTAGTATTTAATCGAATAACTATAAATCCCTTTTTTTCTTACAAAATATTCGAAAGTAGCACCAAAAATACCTAATTGCACACTAAATATGCACACAAATGAAATAAAATGTAGTTTACTGTTTAATAGATGAAGCAAACCTGATTTACTATCTGTTATAATAATCATTAGGGTTCCGCACCTCGAATGGAAAAACAGAACCCTTATAGGATCACTTTGTTGTCCGTCCGTCCGTCCGTCTGTCTGTCTGTAAAGACCCTTTTTCTCACAAACGCGTGAAGGTATCAAGCTGAAATGTACTAATATAATTATTAGTATATAATATACTCAGCTTTACTGTCCCTTGAAGCTGTGAAACAATAAAACTTCTAAGCCAACGCAATCAAAAGATACAGCCGTTTCTGCAAATTTTCGACACTCGCAAGGGAATCAAAACTTACCGTACTTCCCGTGAACTCAGAATCTTGAAATTTGGTACGAAGCAACGTCTTACAGTACAGATAAAGGAAAAAAAATTAAAACCGTAAATTTTCAGCTACATCATATAATAAAAATATTTTACGGAACCCTCGGTGCGCGAGTTCGACTCGTACTTGGCCGGTTTTATTTTTATTTTCGGACAACAAAAATCCATAGTGTTAGTATATTACATCGCACGTTTATATTATCTACGTACGTTTATTATTATCTAAAAGTAAATCTAATAATTATTTAAGTCAAATTAAAATATGATATCTATTTTATGGAAACTTATTATCTAATACATCGAGGGTTCAAAATATCTAATGCTTGTTACAAAAATTTGTGATTTTACATTAGGATAGGATTCGGTTCTGGCACTCGCCGGCCGCCACCGCGGCACGCTCGCTTCGCTCGCTCGGCTCATGCGTTGTGGTCACAGTTCTAACCTAACCTAACCTAGCGGCTAGCCTATATGTATGCTCTGTAGAATAAAATTTGGTCGTGCATACATAATTACATTATTGTAAAGCAAGTTAGAAATTCCATGGTAAATTTTGATGATTTAGTGTGCAAGTCAGTATTTTTGCCATACAATAAATATTTTTGTTTTAAAAGTAGTATCTGTTGTATAACCTATGTTACTCGCTGATAATATACCTTTTTATAGGTGAAAGCGTTTTTAAAATTGGTCCAGTAGTTACGGAGCCACACGGGACAAAAATTTGTGTGATCTACAAATAGTTGTCCCGACCCTGAGTGTTTTTTGTGTCTGTTGTTTATACATTGGTGAAGCCCCTCGCGACACACAGGAATATTCCTAAGGCGGGTGTTGTCTTAAAAAACATTATACATTTATTATAAACATTTTGCATTAAAAAGATAATAATCAATATTTTTGTGAAAATGTGAAAATTTTATTACTAAATTAATAGGTACGTTGATAAAAATAATTTCTCTAATAAAATACTTCCTAAAGATAACAATCCAAAAATAATGTTTATTTTATCAAATCGGACTTGAACTTGAAACAGAATGTGACACGTCGTTTTGAGTTTCTTCTGTCGGCAATCCCTTGACTGCCTATTTTTTTGTAAAGGTTAATATGCTCGTTTTAATTTTTATATTATTTTCGACAGAAAATGCGTTATTGTGCCTTGTTTATAGGAGATACGTATATGGTACCGCAGAGTTTTTTTTAGACCTACTAAAGACCAACACTTTTGTAATACATATTTTTATGTATGACTGATCACTTAGTCAGCGCACGCGGATAAAGCAGCTCGTAAGCGCTTTATCTCCTGGCTTGCATCACGAATGCCGTTATTTGAGGCTGAAATCATATAATTACTGGAATAAAATATGTAAATGAATTTCTGATAATGTAGCTTTCTATTAAAATCGGTCCAGTAGTTTATTACGGTAATGGATAGGCATTACAATTAAATAAATAGGAAATCAAATCTTTCCTCTTTATAATATTAGCGTAGATATTGCACTACACATTATTCACTTAAACTATCTATTATGTTTATATAATACACAGACGGCGCAATTGTTTAAGTGGTCCCCTCGGAACTACATCTCATTATCAAAATATCTTCAATGTACAGAATTGGACCTGTAACAGTTTTATTATAAGTATAGATGCGTGTGTTATATGCTAGTAATAAATATCTAAAAAAAGAAATGACCATTTATTTTAACGTTGTAAGTATTGTATAGTTAGTACTACTTTGGACCAATAGATGTCGCTGTTCGGTGTTTATAACTTATAACTTTGCATTGTTCTTTCTATGGGTAGAGAGAACCAATTGTGATCAATCAAATAGTAAATGTTACACCGAGTTACACACAATAGTGGTGCATAATACGTTTCCTGAATGATTTTGTACTTTTTACGTGAAGCATCCAAACACAAACTCGATGTCTATAGATTTATTATACACATAGATATAGAAAAAAAAACATTACGTGATAATCTACGAAATGCCTCCTTTCCAACAAATAAAGAATGATTGCAATCGGACTACGCATCAATGAATTACAACGAAGTACACATTTTTACTTTGATCCCCCCTCTCAAGGAAACCGATATGAATTTCGGGATAAAAAGTATCCTATATCCTACCTCGTAGTATGAACTCAAATCATGCCAAGTTTCATTTGAATCCGTTCAGTAGTTTCAGCGTGAGGCGCGGCCATGATACAGACAGACAGACAGACAGACAAAAATAAAAAAAATTATAGTTTTGGCTTCAGTATCGATCACAGAGTGCCCCCAAAAAAAAAATTTCAAAATATCTTCAATGTACAGAATTGGACCTGTTACATTTTTATTATAAGTATATACTGTATATAGATATGTGTGTAATGTTTTTCCGACTGTTTTTTTTTTTCGCATTGTACAACCTTAGTGGTTTATTTTGCTATGTATAACACATTGTGAATTGTTTGTATTTTAAATGATAATAATAAAAAAAAAGGTTAATTTAAATTTCGATGTAATTCTTACTATAATATAAGCCTAGTAATTAGTAGTAGTAGAATTAGTAGTAGAATTATTATACGTAGAATAACAATTTAAAAATCTAGAGGCACTTTGACAAATTGGACCCCGTCATACTGACAGGCTGAAAACAATCCGTTCGACTGCTCTAACAACATAACATAGTATCTAAACGCTAGGAGCGTATTTTCTTGTCTAATCTTTTGTATTAACCCATTGCTCTAAGCTATTGAAACTAAATTCGCTCCGAAAATTAAAGCAATAGATGCGGATATTGGTTTATAACCAAAATTCAGTAAAACCGGCCGGCTAATAGCCTTCTCCCGGCCGATCCCTCGGGCCTGTAAGTAATACCCGAACCAAACTAATAGTTTAATAACACTATCCAAGGAAAGATTACCGCTCGTCTTTATAGCGCTTGTAGATTGAAATTTCTGCCTAAGGCTGTTGTTTCACTGCAGGCGGGGAAACCGATGACGATGGGCTATAAACTATCTCAGGGAGAAAGGCAAGCTTCGACGCGATTTGTTGTTGCCTGTCAGTGTGTTAGTAGTAGGAGTATAATACCCACTCAATCTGTGAGTTTTCTTTTTCAATTGTGACATTAATGAATCAGTATTGTTTTATCACAACGTTTATGTTGAAAGTTGCTAATAATTTTGACATGGTGTGAAGTGAATCTGCTACTGAAAGCTTGTTTCATTGTTATTCATTGTTAACTTTTTGCACGATAAAATATCATGAATTAACTTACATTCACACGTGCGTTTTTTTTTTGTTTGACTTGATCGAGAGTGTAATTGGACACAATTCAAGAAAATCTGTTCAGCCATTCAAAGATTATCAGCTCTTTTCTAACCGTCGAAGGGATTTTCGAGTATTTTAAATTTATGTTATCTAACTAAAGCATAAAGCTATGTCGTATTACAAAAGAGTTAATCGTACACTGTAACGTTTAGTATACAATGTAACGTTTAGTATACAATGTAACGTTTAGTATACAATGTAACGTTTAGTATACAATGTAACGTTTAGTATACAATGAGGATGAAAGTAGTTCATTTAGAATGGGGAATAGAACTAACTCATCGATGCTTATACCAACTTTATTATATGGTAACTACTGATCCAAATATAATTTAAGTTTGGTGCTTCTGGCAAAGCTATTGACCTGATATTAATGGACCTGTAAGTGGTGCTTCTGTTGGATTTGGTGGTCCTATAAAATTTCAGGTTCAAATATGCATAGGGAGATTGCATGGCATGTTTTCACAGATAATTGTTACAAAGATTGTGGCGACTTCCACATATAGCAAAAACATACTTCAACATCATGCAGCAAAAGACAGGCTGAACTGCGTAGTAACTACTGATCCTGCATCACGCTATGAGAGTTATCGCGCTGATTATTATATACTCAACTTCCTTGCATCATCCGTTGGGCCGCGGTCGGCCAGACATGATCACCTTGCGTGGTCGGAGGATCCTCCCTTTGTATTGGACACAACACCCGTTCCTCCATAGGGATATAAAAAGAAGCTCAAAATACTGACAAATATTACTCGTTGTCATTAGGACAACGGCCTAAAGAATTTTTATTCTAGCTGGTTATTTATAGTGGACATTCGCGTCTTTATGGTGCGGAGAAGACGGTAGTAAATATAAAGTATGTACCTATAAGGCAGTATGGGCTCGGGAAATATCTGGAGAGACGATAGTCAGATAGATAACTGCAAGATAGATCTTAATCTAAATGTTTACTGTATAACAAATTGACTCTATAAGCATTATACTTATTTTAAGCAGGGAAATGGTTGTTGGCAAAACAAATGTAGTCAAGTTTTTAATTCTATTTTAAGGAAGTGGCATACAATTATTAAACTTTAGAACTGTTTAATTGATATACAGCGTGTAAGTATCACCGTCACAAAGAACTTACAAAACGGCTTTCTTTGGATACTTATCACAATGCAAAAGTCAGTTCATCATAAAAATGCGAGATTAAAGATCCAGAGTCATTAGATTTTCCGCTACGCAACGTACACGCAACTTACGTAGATATCATTGTTGTGCGGTACGGTGAATGACATTAGTCGGCGCCGTCAAAGCAGCTGATTGCATAAATTTTGTTTTGTTATTTTTGAATAGGGGCAATCGAGCAAACGACCTGTATCTCAAGAGTCACGAGTGCGTTGCCGCCCTTTAAGGTTGGAGTAGGGGAAGAGGAAGGATAGGAGGAAGACTTGGAAGAGGGGAGAGGGAGGGGTGGGGGGAGAGGGTAAGGGCGGGAATAGGGTAGAGTGGGGAGAGGGAAGGGTTAAGGCCTCCGGTAACCTCACTCATGAGTTTTCTATGAGACCGTGGTATCACTCGGAGAAGGCCTATAGGTGCCGAAGCATGGCTCTCTCACGAAAAATTATTTGATTAATTGTTTACATTGCAGTTTTTGGCCGTATCCACAAGATACACAGGTACTTTTGCGCATGGTAAACTCAACATTTGGAAATTTGGCAACCAGTTTTAGTAACATACTCTGATCAAATTGTTGATATTATGAAGAAATTTATAGATTTTTTTTCGGTAACGTGTTCTGGTTACTAATTGTCATCAAAAAAATGTAAAGTTATAAAATAATAAATTTTCCGGAAGAAAATTCCAATGATTTTCCACTAAGAATGATGGTCTAAGTCTACTATTTCAAGATTCGGCAGGCCGTTTCTTACATCCGTTACATGAAACCAGGACTAAGCTACAATGCACGCAACTTCAAGTTTAAAGCCACTTTAAAAGTACCTCTCCTCACAAACACACACAATTACGTATATTCTGTCTGTCACATAAACTTGGAATTGGGAGTCTCATAAACCACTGCCTAACCTTTACGGTAAGATGTGCAAATACAAAAATATAGTTTTTTTATACATAAATTAAAATATTACTTTCGTCGAATACACGCGGTGTTATCTTTAGGTATGTTATGCTGCCACCTCTCGAAATAAGTCTGTTAATTCAAATCAAACACATATTATTATAGTCAGCCAAAAATTTGTCACTAAGTACACCTCAGACGAAGGAAGGAAAGTGCATTGCTAGATACTATTGGTAGAACCTAAAAAACAAATGTTGATGACTGTCAAGCCAAGACAAGACTTGGTGCGGCATTAATGGCGACTACACCATTGCGCCATCCTTGCAGTTAATTCACTATTAACGTACCAACACATAACGGGGTTGTTTCAAGGACGTTAAAACGTGACCTGCTTCCTACTTGGAACACTATAAGTCGCTTGCTCGTCACCTTTTTTGACTCCTTGAACGTTAAGCTTCCCTTAAGCAAAACTTTACGAACAAAATTTAAAAGAAATGTTGTGATACTTACCTGCTGAATGTTGCTGCAAAAAGTTTTATTTGGAGTATTCGTTAGAATATGATTGTCTTTCATTATAAACAGGGAATTTAATGTATTTTAAAAAATATTTCTATTCACACATAGTACTAGAGAGAGGCCTAGTAATTTGTGTGAATGTGTAACCTGGGTCAGATATCAGTGTCCCACAAAGAATGCACATTAAACGCGCATGTCTGTTCATGGATATAGATCTGTAGAAGACGTACCCCTGACCAACGCAGCCACGCCGCGCCGCACTGTCGAACTCACGCTAGAGGCTAGAGTTTCGCCTTCAGTCCGATTCTTGCAAAGATGGCTTGCGTAGCTCCTACAGCGCAATTAGAACGATACAGCCGATCTAAACTCTTAACCGGAGGTCATAAATATAAGTTGACCTCCCGCTAAAGGCTCGACAGTTTAGCGGTTGCGTTGATCAGGGATACTTCTTCCACAGTTCCATAAATACGATATCTATGCGAAGAGAGACATAAGCTTTATATTATTTATTTGCAAATCTCTCATCGTTATTGTCATTATCATTAATACGTAAATACCAACTTGTTGATAAGATTAACAGTGTACGTCTACCAAAGTAAACATAGCCATCCAATAATGTACGTAGTTGGGTAGCTTAGTATGTCACGCATGAACATGACTACAGATAAAATCTAAATCGACGCTCCTAAGAAATGTAGAAATATATTTGTCACGTGCCTGAGTTTTTCCCTATCCATTACTCAGCAATTTCACCGTACGTGCAATAACGTTGCAAAATTGACGGTCTGAGCCAGCCTAACTGGACTTTATATCGCACACAATTTGTTACTATTGAAATGCTAAAACGGTATCTGGACATTTTGGTCCGCAATAGAATGTCGAGTAAAGCTCAGATAATATCGTTTCAGGCATTTTAGGTAGCATTCATCTGAATGGAGTGTTGAATAAGAGTAGTCTGATCAAGGTAATTTTAATCAAGTGATGATACGTTTTTTTTCAGTTAGTGATTACAACTTCAAATTTACTCTAAAATTGATGATTATCACTGTAGATACAAATTAGAGTTGTAATTTCTTATGTAAGATTCTGAAATGAATGCCCAGATCTTTGCATTTTATCAGCACAAGATATTTCTTCACGTTATTTAATAAAACTAGGAGATAAGTGGCGTTCCTATTTGATAACAGTTTCAAAGCTCAAGAGAGGGCTCAAAGTAAAATTCTGGTAGCTGAAAATTAACTTGTATTGGAAACGAGAAAAAACTACGTATGTATATATATGTTTAACTATAACACTCGACTCTTTAAATTCTTAGTAAAGTCCCGAAGAAACCACAGCGGGCTGCAGACAAACCTCAAGCCTATTGTCTCCTGTTCTTTCTTTCTAATATTTTAATAATTCCATTTTTACAAAAAAGCTTCCAGTGATATCATCATAGCTATCATCTCACATTACAGTATGACGCTTATACCACTGATGTTGGTATGTTACAATATGTTATGTATACAGTGAATATGTAGCGCCCAATTATGACGTGACATTTTGCTTTTCGGAAAAGGGTTTCTGTCTGACCCAAAAATATGCGGACTTCATCACAGAACTGTTTTTGATTTTTTTTTAATGATTATTATAATTTTATTAGGAACTAGCAGTGCCCCACGGTTTCACCCGCGTAAGTCCCGATCCCGTTTGAATATCGGGGTAAAAAGTAGCCTATGCGTTAATCCAGGTCTCCAGCTATCTACATACCAAGTTTCATCGTAATCGGTTGTGGTTTTTGCGTGAAAGAGTAACAAACATTCATCCATCCAAACTTACACATCCCACTAATATTATAAATGTGAAAGTTTGGTATGACATATGAAAACTTGGTATGTAGATAGCTGGAGACCTGGATTAACGCATAGGCTACTTTTTATCCCGATATTCCATCGGGATCGGGACTTACGCGGGTGAAACCGTGGAGCGCTGCTAGTTTATAATATTAGTGGGATTATTTTTACGAAAGTTATTTTTCTAACATACAATACTAACTCGTTTCTGTGTAGATTTGAACCAATGCATAAAACTTATACATTGACAGCAATAAACCTTTTGCGACTGTTACAATGATCATAATTCCCTAACTACAATCTTCTGTAATATTAAAATGTAAATTCTAACATGCTGTACCCGCTTGAACTGCAAAGCAAATTCTAGACTTCACTATCGGCGAAATCTACATTTAATGAAAATTAGCTTCGGTGAAATTAAAATAGGCATATTAAGGTATGTTACAGGGCAGAGCCGTCGAATAGCACCCATCAATAAGCAGCATGTGAGCGTAGGCGTTTGATTAATGAATATGGAACAGGCTTGCTAGATTCAAATTCAAAATGATCCCGTACCGCCGTCTCTAATGACTAACCAAATTAATATCTAGTTAGACTCCTTTATATTCGGGCTTGAGACATTTCCTTTACCTGTGTTGTAGCAGACGTTACCTTACTAACATACCTAAACGTGTGTACGGAATTTATGTGTTTTATTAAATATAAACTTCTTTAATGATTTTGACACAAATTTTTAAACCTATAATTTTGTACAGGAAGATTTCTCATGATGACTGGATTCTTTAAAAGAAAAGTATATTATAAAATTAATTTTGATTTGAAATTCGGAATCGATTTTCACAGTAGTCCCTATAAAAAACCGCAAATTTATAGGATTACATACGTAAATTTATATGTTCACCAATTATTTTAAGTTTGTACTATTTTTTTTTATTCCGTAATTAGCTACCATAATAAAACTATTAGAATTTTAGCCTTTAATAAGAAAAGTCCATCAGTTTCTTGTGATTTTCTTTCGTGTGAGCTTTTAAAAAAAAGTAAACAATGTCATGTGCACTAACAATTTTTTCCCAAATGAAGAACATTTTGAATATTTTTTAAAAACTATTCAGCTCCTAATACACAGTTGTCACCTTTTGACTACATAATAGCAATGAAGCTTTCTCGTTAAATTACAAATTTTGCCACCATTAAATAATATTAAGCGTCTATCGGCAGCCTCGGCAGCGTCTTATTCAAATTGTGTTCTGCCAATCTTTGTTGCCAAGAGGATCACTTCTCAGAACCTGTATTTGCATGTTTTATAAGCATGATAGCTTTCTCAAAACATGTTCGCGAGAAGGATTTTCTCCAAACGGTTTAAAAAGACTGATAGTAATATTCGTAGTGATTGTGGGTGGTAAAAGTTTATAGGAGTGCAGATATTTTTGTACCAAAAAGAATAATGAATGACAGAAAATTTATTGCATTGTATTTTTCCTTTGACATCTTTTTTTAACTCCCGACGCAAAAACGACGGGGTGTTATAAGTTTGACGTGTCTGTGTGGCATCGTAGCTCCCGAATGCATGAACCGATTTTGATGTTGTTTTTTTGTTCGAAAGGTGACTAAGAACACTCCCGACTAATTCACCTTTCAAACAAAAACCGATTTTCATCAAACATAGCTAACTATAATTAATGAACTAAACTATATTTAATTAAAATCAGTACAAGATGGCCGCCGCCACAAAATGGTGGATTGCATATTTTTTCACACCTCAATATGGGTATCAAATGACAGGGCTGAACTAGTAGAATACTATGATAAATTTCAAATCCAAGATGGCTGTTGATACTATTTTGTGTCGGGGGTTTTTTAAATTTTAATTTATAGTTATTTAACTACGTAAACAAATCTTGGAAGTCTATTTTATTCTACTTCTAATTGTCGCATTGAAATGAAACTTTTATGTAGAATTACGTTGGATGACAATACTATAATTTGAAATTTTGATGTGACGATTGAGCGAGGAGGTGGATATTGGAACTCTTTAGTGGCTACTAGTAATCCCTTCAGTTTGGGCTCATACGTTTGGTATTGACAAGTCCAAGAGATTGAGCTTGATAACGATTGTCTGATGATAAAGCCAGGAGGTGGATAGTGGAACTCTGTTTTACCTGTTGATTTGGTCTGCCAGCTAAGCGTATTTATTTTGTTTTACTAAATTATAATTATTTTATTATATATTTACATTCGTAGGTACATTATGTAAATGTGTGTTCACATAGTGTCGTATAATCAAACTATTTATAAAATATCTCTACATAAGGATGACTTATTATGTATTTTACGGATTTATTTGAATATGTATTAAATAACCTTCAGTTCAAATTAAATCAATTACTGTGTTCGTTTTAGTTATCGCAATGTAAAATTTAATGAATAGATCTTATTTATTACACGGAACATTAACACAAATATTTTAATAAAAGTCTATACGATAAAAGACAACACAACGAAGGAAAACTGTCCCAAATCGCTTTCCCGGGACAATTTTTCTTGTACCATCTGCACAATTTACCATTCGTCCTGTTTCAATTCAATTTTATTTACAACAAACAATTCTTTTGATAAATCGTTTTTAATCCGAACAAAACGCTGGATTATTCCAATTTGAAGGAGAAAAAGATTTTCATAATGGAATTAGTTCATTTCAAGTCCTCGTGAGAGATCGAAAGCTTTATTTTGTAAAATTTGTCAGAACCGCGTTTAAATACCACTTCACTGTACATTGCTGTTTAATTTGTTAATTTCTTTAAATTTATATGAATTAAGGAGGTATTATAAAATAAAATGGTACTCGTAAGTTTGGTCCCGCAGTTCAACGTAATGAGGGCGCAGGACGGACATTGGGAATCTCTTCTGATCTCGTTAGCATCAGAATATTCTATGAGGATTAAACGTTATTCAGTTTGATTTGAATGGGAATTTGCCTTTTGTTATAGATGCATTGAATGCGAGTGTCTAATGGTCGATAAATGAGTCCTTTTGAACCATTTATGAATATGGAAGAGCCATTCAAGTGCAATTTTATGCAGTTTTTAGATATTCAGTATCCAATTTTTGGGGTATGTACTCTTAGAGTTACGTTTATGCTTTTCTACTTTCCCCAGCGACGCCCGGTTTATGCAAAATGTACTGATGCTCGAATCAGTATTTCGTGAAAGCGTTACAAATAAACAAACTCATTTTTGCATTATAATATTAGTTAGCATAACGACCAATTTAATATTGGACACATTTCCACTTGATTTGGAGTCCCTCAAGAACTCTCATACACCTATCAGATGTTACACAACATATAATTTATGTCTGCGTATGAACACGCTCGATCATCATTCATTTCTTAACAAGTGTACAACTTGTTAAGTAAAAACTTGAGGCACCTTACACACGGCCGTCTGATCAGAAACTAGACAAAGTTACTTGGTAACAAAGGTTTAATGATGGACCTGGGAGTTTTATAATGAATCTCTTCCATTACTACTAGTGACCTCTACAAGTTTAGGCTCTTTTACTTTGTTTAACGAGTAACCATTATACTTCGTGCCTGTTTTTAGAATGTGATAGACGAAGAAGGATCTATTCCTTTTATGAGTAAGTTACGACGTTCAAACTTTAACGTTAAGTGTATTACACATCCACATGTTGTCAGTTATAATTTTAGCCCCAAGCTATAAGGAAGGAAGGCCTTTGGCAATGTACTGAACAAGTTTCAATACTCGGTGTCACTGCCAAGAAATTCCACACAGAAACTCAAGAATAATTAGCCTGAGCTGATTATCGAACCCAACAACAATTAAATACAAGAACAATAAAACGCGAAGATAGCCGCTACTTTACAGCTGCTATCTTCATGTTTTATTGTTCTTGTTATTACGCAACATTTCAGAGACAATGTTCCAAACTATTAACCGAATGAAATGCTGTAAAATATAAACTTTATCTGCGATTAACACTTTTGATAATAGCAGACCTTAATATGTTCAGGATTAATAATTTCTTGCTACATGGTAAATACAAACAGTATCATCAAATTTTGAACGTGAATGTAGCAAGTTGCTCTTGAATATCAAACTCAACTATGTCAATATTATCGTAAACTAGCGATCCGCCCCGGCTTCACACGGATGCAATGATAGATATATACTAATTTGGTAAACAATTATCGCCATATTTCAACAAATTAACACAAAAAATATATTAAACTTTACGTATAAAATGTTTTTAATCACAAAAACTATAAAACTATTGTTTTATGTGAAATAATTACAAATTAACGACTGTCGGATTTATTCCTGACACCATGCTTCTTAAAAAAATCAAGATTCTAGATCAATGGGAAGTACCCAATTGGTTTTGATTTACCTGACAAATGTTCAAATTTGGTCAAATCTAAGGCTTAAATGACCGTACCTTTTGTTTGCGTTGACTTATAAGCTTGATTTTTTTGCAGCTTCGAAGGATCGCAGACATAAGTATTTTTTATTAATTTCAATTTGATACGTCTACTGGTTCCTGAAGGAAAGGGTCTTGAGAGACAGACAGACGGCCAAAAAGGTGATCTTATAAGGATTCTTTTTTCCTTTTGAAGAACGGAACCCTAAAAAGACCTCATCGTTTTATAACACGTTCCTACATATATTAGTTTTAAAGTTTCAACACCAACCATTTCTAGTTACATTAGCTTCGCAGAATTCGTTACACTTTACAATACACTAATACACTACACTTACTTATATTTCATTGCTCAAGCTGGCCCAGTTTTTGTTATTAAATAATAATTATGTACATATTCTATTATGTAAATCTATTATAACCTTCCCCATTACAATGTCCCAATACCTAATAAGGATTACGTCAATAATCCATTATCAAATGACTGTCAATCAGCCTTTGGTCGTATTGATTTATGCATTTCTATGTCGTTCCATTAGCCGCGCTGTGACCGAATCCAGGACATAGAAATTTAATATTAAAATGCTCTAATCAGGTCACAGCTTAATCATTGATTTATGACAACGATTATATAACGTTATATTTATTAATATATTTCACACACAAGTATTCTAAATCACTTTACGGCTTACAACTTACATGGTGCCATCTATTCTATCGAATAAAACTTTATTTTATCTAGATTACATATACATAGGTTGGATACATCCATCTGCTCATTATTATTATCTTAGCTAATGATTAGCGATAACTGACCTATTTATTCGCGACTTCAACACATTTAAACTGTAGATTAGGACAACAAAGACGCTGGCATAGCGAGAGGCTCTTAACAGTGCGTATGAGCTGAATGACAAGTAATTGTTCGTGTGGAAAATGATCTGGTGTCCGGACAATTAGACTTACCGCTACGTCTGATTGTCCGATGGTAAAAGCGAAAAGGGAAAGGCTTTCTACAGAAGATATGCAGACTAATCGAGTTGCGTCTAAAAATGTTGATTTTCTAGGTTTTGGAGCCTAGTATCGATATATGTCGCTGTTTATGAGCCTTTTGGATCTTGTCTCAACAGAAACTAAAATTTTTACATAATAGGTAATTCATCATTACACAAACGAGAGCAGTAGAATTCACTAGGGATATACAGTGTGGAAGTCGTCGTATCTAGGATCTCCTACTTTTAGAAGCCACTTGGACTTTCAATTCCAACCATATATGTAGTTGAAAATCAGAAGCTCAAGACGTAAAAGAAGTAAATGGTAAGTCTATTTTTCTTGTAAAGTACTCTCAACTCTTGGTTATGGAAGAATGATGGTTGATTATAATTATCATTACAAGATTCTGTGATGACTAGTCATCTTAATTGCGGAGATCTAACATTCCCAAATAACCCAATATCTTTCCTATATTTACTTTTTCTAACAAAAGATTAGCAGACACTTTGAAAGAGATGAGGTTTTTTTTTATCTTAACCGAGGAGCCCTAAAAATGCATTTTAACTTGTATTTATTTTACAACATGTTTAAGATACTATAGCTAAAATAAACATCATCTCATCCTGGAATTCGCTGATTTAAAACTAATAACAAATTAAAACTAAAATCCGTTTTAACTTGTTTTTGGAAGCTTTCTAATTAAAGGGGACTGATGCGTCACATTGAACGAATGAGATGTAACAGTAACAGGATGTTGCATGATAAGGGTGTGTCCTCGCTACCCAAATAGTACGCAACCACTTTGCCGTCATATACTCTTCTTGAGGCATTAAATACTAGTTAATAAAATGAAAGGCATGAATTGTAATTGATTAAGTTGTCTTAAGTGTGTGTGTTATGGGTTCGAACCCCACCCAGTGCACTACCGACGTGAACCAACTCCTAACACAAGCATTTAGCTTAGCTGGAGGGGTTAACAAGAATACTAGTAATGTGTGACCCACGTTACTAGTAGTTAAAAAAAAAATATCTTAGTAAATCAAGAGATCCTTGATCCGCATTACTAAAAGTCTTGGTTCTACTAATATATACGGAGACATCGGCTGATAGAATTTGTAAGAGATTAGATCTTACTTACTTACTCTGTAAAATATAGATTTTAACGTAAGAGGACTGCGTACAATCTCTTATAGAATTTTACAACTTATAATGGTCACGTCATGATACTTATGCAATGATGCAGGCATGTGTTATATAATGATGTGGTCATATTTATTATAGACCGTACGAATTATGTAAAACACTAAAAATATATATATATTTTTTGTTTTTATTGAATAGGGGCAAACGAGCAGACGGGTCACCTGATGGCAAATGACTACCGCCGCCCATGGGCACCTGCAACTCAAGAGTCACAAGTGCGTTGCCGGCCTTTAAGGGGGAAGAGGGGGAAGAGAGGGAGAAGAGAACATATATTATAACTTAATATTAAGCATCTGACATGAATAGATTCCACTCCCCAATCCATCACTAATTACGCATATCCCTTTCATTCCCTTTTTATTTATCTTTCCCTTTCAAAATACATATATTTATTATATGTATGTTGAAAGATATACGACTGGTCGGTTGGTCTAGTGGTTAGTGACCCTGACTGCTGAGCCAGAGGTCGTTGGTTCAATGCCCACCCAGGACAAATAATTGTATGATGAGTGTGATCATTGTTCTGTGTCTTGGTGTAATTTATTTATAATATGTATGTATTTAGAAATATATAAGTATGTTTATCAGCAGTCTGGTTGCCATAGTACAGACTCTGCCTAGTTTGACGGTGGATTGAGATGTGTGATGTTATTATTATAACCCATCTTTAATTCTGAAAGTGGCCCGTTGACGGCAATAGGCTTGCCATGCGTGTAACGTGTATGTTTGTTATCGATAAAGCTAAAGGTAATAAAAATCAAGAATTCTGAGGCAATATCCGAATATATCCGGTAATAACCGTATAATAAAATAAAGATACATCTATATTTAGAACAATGAGGACACTGCAATGTATCTGACCAAAATGGAAATAGCTACATCGATACCCAGGAAGTATTAACTCTAAATCTTAATAAAATATAGACAAATAGTGAGCCTCACACGCTTTTCCAAGTGCAGCAACACTCTTATATAGTACAAATGTCACAGGGTCTTAACTGAAGGTCAAAACGGGTATCTTATTACTCCAACGTTGATAGTAGGGAAGGTTCGTAATTCACTTACCCCGGCATTTTGGGGTAATTGCCTTTAAGTAGTGTCATGTTAGCATTTGCATCTGGAAAGTTACTAAGATTAACAGGGTGTTCTAAATTTAACCACCCGTATTTTGTTTAACCCACTATCGCCCTCACAGACTTCTCACAATCTTTGTTTAAATTAATTTAATCTTACAAGTATGTAAACCCCACTAAGCAGAAAGATTTTATCTACGTAACTCCTAAGATAAACTACTATTATGTGAAATCAAAGTAAACTCCACGTTTTACTGAATTTTATTTGATACACTTTTTTTTTGTAAAACCATAAACTAAGTTTATGGGTAAAACAGTAAGATACTTTACGGAGTGTAAGTCGAAAACGTTAAAACGAAAGTGTCAAAATGTATGTATTATTGTGTATGAATTTTAACGTCCTAAGCAACGAAACTTAATGGTTATTATGATTTTACATACATTTTGAATTTTAGAATTATTTGAAAAAAAAGTATCCGTTTTCAAGTTATGACCGTTTGAAATTCCAAGTATTTTTATCTCTGTTCATAAAAGCAGGTGGAATGTGTACCTAAAGTTAAAGATTTTAAATTGTATTTTTTTTTTTTGGAATTTTCAGTTTACAACAAACCAAAATTTTAAGTTAGTTTTTATGTATTTTCTCAATAACTGACCTTGAAACCGGATTTTTGTAACCTTATGCTAGAGTCATGCCCTTTCAGTCATTTAAGTGTCCCATTATCAGATACACCCTATATACTTAAGCAGTAGGTAGATGCTTCATAAAACACAACATATTTAGCAGACAAAAAAAAGAACAAAATAACAAATAAAATATATCCCTCTAATACTTTTCGGGATCCCACTTCGCTCTCAAGACACAATTAAACATTGTATATTTCCGTAGGGTATAAGAAATTTTCAGAATAGGTATGTTTATTTTATACGAAGATCTCTCGAACCACATAACGTACAATTTGATCTATTTTCGTTTAACTCCGCTGCATACGCGCAATGATAGTTACACCGCAACCCATACCAAATGTAACAGAGCTAAACATTTAATCTTCCAGTGAACCGTGTTCTACAAAGCGTTCATTTAAATATCTGTAACATAAGCTCGTACGGAATACGTTATTAAAATTGTTTGTTGTATCAACGGGAGTACCGCGTAAGTCAGACATATTGTTGTATTAATTAAAATTTTGTGAAATCCTTACATTATATTGCTCATCATTATTAATATTACTTAGATGACTTTTAAGGGATGAGTAAGAGCTATAAATTTAACCAACCAAATAGATTCTAGTTTCTTTTGTGTTTACTCCAATTTGCTTTAGTAAGATTAATTTAATAATAGTAGTTATTAATAAATTTTCTTTATCCGCAGACACATACCAGCCAACCGCTGGTCAATTGCAGGAACAGTTGGTTTTAACTTCGAGTATTAAAAAGTACGATTATTAAAATTATGTAGAATAATTTCCTTGTTCCTCGCAGAAGCAGTTTTATTTTTAATTTAGGTCGATACTTTTTTTATATTTCAATGACCTTAAAGACGTACAATATTATTTGACAATACCATAAAATGCCAAGATAGTTTAATAATAGCTTTCACGTGTTGCCCCTCCCACACTTTAAGTAGCTGCACCCACCACACCATTCCTAAGAGCGCTAACAAGATTTCCCGTATAAGTTTAGCTGAAAGAAATTATTTTAACAATATCGTGTAATAAAAATAACACGCATTTTTCATAATCGTTGATACATAATGAAACATAAAAGATTATTTTTTATACAACAATTATTAATGCTTTTCCTCGACCGTTATATACCCCTTAATAAATCAAATATTACATGGTGTTTGCCATGACCACATTATAAATTCATTGTTTACGACGGTACAATACATGATGTAATCGTTCCAATGAACACATTAATCAGGGAGGCTCTGTACCCCAAATATACTATCTCTATTATTACAAAATAATAACCATGAATGTAAACATTTACCGATATTGTTAGAGCTCACATGAAATTCTAATACATTGACGATGTGTTGATTTTAAGCAAGTGTTATATTGGTTTAAATACATAACACAAATCAAATGTGTATTCACTTAAACTACCCAGTAAGATTACAGTAATGGAAGTCTTTTTCAGAACAGGATTAAAATATATTGGGGTCCTGAGTCCTCTCGTCAAAGAAGGAATGAAAAATTACTTAAAAGCTTAGTAAATATACAAAGTAAGGCCATATTTTACGATTGTACTACACAACCGTAAAATACCGACCCCGAGAATAACGTGAAATACTAACAAAGGACCTTGTCGAATCTCGCCCCAGAATCAACAAACATGTGGCTTACACCATAATTATTTATCTATTTTTTAATGAATTACAGACAAATATTTTTATCAAGCCGACTAGCAGGAATTCTAAATTAATAATTAAGTAACGATTTTTAGTTGCCTACATTTAAGGATGCGAACCTCAATCCAAATCAAACTGAAAGAAATCGATTACTAAATAATGTAATCGTCTTATTACCTATAAATCTATTTTGGTTCTGATTACATATTTAAAGCACACATAACTACTGGTTTTCAAAAGCAATTAAATTGCTTACATATAAGTAAATAAGTAATTTAAAAATCCCGAAATAACAATAGCATCGTTATGAAAATAGCTATCGTATATTATTTGAATGAAATACCATTTTTGGAGTTTACTCCTTAAGATTCGATTTGCATATAAGGCGCCCGGTATGAAAAAAATATGAAGAGTAAAATTTAGTGAGCGGAGGGCAGCGTAACGCTTTATTGTGCTTTTTATGCTTTATTGGAGTTTACACTGCTCGACGACTACGAACCTCTGCTGCTCTCTTCGACTGTTGTTGTTACCTCAGTCCTCCTGGGCTATGCTCCGCCAGGCCACGCCAGGCCTCTGCTACTCTCTTCGCCCCAGCTGTTACCTCCGTCTCCCGGGTCCTCGCTCCGCCGGACTACGCCGGGGCCTTGCCAGCTGACACCGACCAGGGGAGTGCGGTATTGTGAGCCTTATACGGGGCCCAACCTTTGTACCGGCCTAACCGAACCCACTACCCACTTTTTACTGTTCATATTTTTTTTTTAATATAACAACAAATCTTGAACTTTGTTCGTTTTATTTATACTCAAGAATAAAACGTGTCACACGTTACAAAACACGGGTTCGGAAATACTCATCACCTTCTTTAAACTTTTCATGGAATGGTCGTATCATCATCCTTCAAGTTCGCCTGCTTCAACACACATAGTCTAAGCAGGACGCCTTACAGGAAAGCTTCTACTTGCCTCTTCCTCGCTTCTTCTATGAAATTATTTTGTATGCAAGCAGGCGCTGTGTTTAATTCTCAGGATTGTCTATCTCTTCTTCCATCTGGCATACATTATTTATATATTTTTACAATTTAATCAAGCAATTCGTATATAAAAAATAATAATATATGTCATTGTAAAACAACTATATCAAAAACAGTTCCAATGATTATAATTTTTTTTCTATTCAGCTAGAACGTTATTACTGTGCAAAGTATATTATTATCTACTCTGCTGTAACAATGTCTTAAACTATTTTTTTACATATATTCATATATTAACTTATGACCTTAAAATTGACCGCAGCGGATCCAATAAATCATGGACACAAAAACTTTATCCAAACTATTCGAAGGGAGACCGTAATAAATGTTAGGATACCCTCAAAATAATATTTTTCATTACGAACGCGTCGTAAATAACACGTGACATTATTATCCAAAGAAAATTTATAGTTTGACACTTTCACCCTGTATATTGGTGCTAAGCGCGGCTAAGCCATTGTGCGGCTTCTGGGGGTACTTTCATGTTAGCTGGTATTATTTTTTAGATCACATTTTATTTTTCGTAACTACATAGAATCTTCTGTACTTATTCTCTATTACAGACTTGACTTGTTGACTGTTATCGCTAGTGGCTTAACCAATTGAAATGGTTTGGACTAAATGCTATTTAGCTAAATCCTGGGATGATCCTATTATATTCCTATAATATAAATAATATAACGTTCTAGAAATTCTAGAAAAGTCGCGTGATTGTTGAAAACCTATGTGGCACGACGATCGGGCGTTTGACTGCAATGCCCTATCGTAGGTTCTATTCCTACTCATTGCAAATGTTTGTATGTTTGTTTGCACGCAAAAAAATGTATCTTAGTATGTTTATCCGTGTTGTAGTCCGTATTATCAGTAAAAAAATGTACGCTGCTGTTGCACTTAGTTTGGGTCTAAAAGCGATTCTCAATCTGTGCCTGAATATCTAATACCTTTAAACGAGCAATTCTTGTTTATATATATATAATCTGAATCTCGGAAATAGCTCCAACGATTTTCATGAAATTTAGTATGCAGGGGGTTTCGGCTGCGATAAATCGATCTAGATAGGTTTAATTTTTAGAACACGTAAAAAAAAACGTCATCCAGGTACTTGAAATGAAAACACACAAATATTGAAAGTTGCAATTAACGTAATTCTGTCATATCAATAAGTTTTGTCATAGTAAGTCCTTCGAGCAAGCATATTAAAACGTAATAACTGGCAGCAATGGTTGTTAGTATTTGCTCTGAAGTAACGCAAATCTCTTATAATCCTGGAACGTTCAAGTGTAGAGTGAATAGGTTTCTCTTGGATATATATGTACCATCTTCATCGTCACCTTCCATCAGGTGAGTTGGAAGACAAAGGCCATTTCATAATTTAAAAAAATCTACTTACTTCTCTAATTATGTTTTCATTATTATTACACAATATTTGTTGTATATTCATTCGCGATGGGATGCCAACGGCTTTATTATAAAGATCACAATTACCATGGTACCTACCCATCAAGACACTCAAAAAGATCACAAACAAACTACAAATAATCGTCAATAAATATTCTAATAAATTTTCCAGTTGTTCAAGAAATCCCGAATAGAGACCAAGGAAAACAATTGAAGAGAAAAAATACAAATTCAAAGACTTCGCAACCTAATTATAGCGTACACTAGATTCATGTTTAAATGACACCTGTTTATGTTTCTAAGATCCACTAGTTATTGAGTCAAGGTGAAGTACAATCGGACCTAGTTAGAAAAGCACTTTTAGGCAAGTTAGAAGATATCCGTAAGCTAAGCTAATAGCAGCTTACACCATTACGAACCACCTAAGACGTCCACATCTCTACCTAAAAAATATAGGTTTTTGCCCGCGACTCCGCTCGCGTTAATGTAGATTTTTTTAATAAATTCACCACCCTTGAGAACAGTACTTTTTCTCAATGAAAGTACCCAATATCTTTTTGTGTAGGAACCCTGACAACGTGTATGTAAAGTTTCATGGCGATCGGTTAAGTAATTAAGACGTGAAAGCGTAATAACCAAATAAAATCACTTACGCATTTATACTACTAGCAACTTCCCGTTTCTAGCCCCCGACTTCGTTCGCGTGGAAATTTTGCTCAAATCTATCACAAGGGTACATTTTGCCGGGATACTATTTATACCATGTGCTATTCCAGACTATAATCTATCTCTGTGCCAAATGTCATCATTCTATGCAAACATCCATCCATCCATCCATGTTCACAAACCATCGCCTTTATAATATTAGTAAGATTAGTTTAATATACACACTCGTTTATATATTTTTTTCTTATAATATGTAATTGAAAAGTTTGACTGAAAGTTTGAAGATACAGTTATAGATAGAAATTAATAAAATAATCATAAGTAATAACCCAATGAAGATAAAAAGAGCATCCAGCCTGCACCATAACTGAAAAGAAGCACTACAACGTAAATAAATAACGAATACTTATGCATTTTGTATTATTTTTATTTGAATGTTACTACTATTATGTATTTTAGGTGTATAATGTATGATGGTACAGATAATAATAATAGGCACGTTTCCTAAAACATACAACCTATCCAACCAACCGAACCGAAACACATCTTCCTCAGCAAAGACACTTCTGGAATGCGCATAAAATTAATCATAGACACGCTTCACGAGTTACAAGTAAGTCGTACCAGTTGGGTATCAAACCCTTTCCGGAAAATTTCTTCATTAATTTCGAGTACCGATGAACCTATAGCCAACAAATTGCCTATAGTTTCATCAAGTTCGGTAACAACTTCTGTAATATGTGAGCTAAAAACATTACGATACATCAAACAATTTTCTCCCAAAGTATCAAATAACTCCTCAACTTTCAAAGTAGACGATATTATACATTGCTCTATTTCTGAAATTCTGACCCAAACGCACACATACTCATAATTAATTATACAGTGTAAGGACTCATGCATATATCTCTTGCACATACACACATGCTCAAAGGACATGTAAACATGCGGGAATGTTAAGGAGACCGAGGTACTTACGAGGTACTAGTATTGGTTCCTAATTGCACATGAATGTGCGGGTGCTATTGAAAGTAGATTCAATGTTTTTCACACACACATTTAAATACTACGGTACAATATAATACAGCAGTCAATAATGCCATATTCTATTTTTGATTTCACACACACACTCATATAGTTACTCGCACACGGACGCGCATAATAAGCTGTACCTTGAAGTTGTAAAGTTGGTCTCTCGGACTTAGCTTGTGTATAATTAATGTTTAACCGGATTCAGGGCGCGCCTCAGGGACCGAACGACTTAAAACTACCTTAGATACTTTAGATAGTCTCTCTCTAGGGATAGAGATTTTATTTTTGGATTTCCTTGAAGAGAGAATTTGGGACGAATGTTTTCAAAACGTTATATTATTTTGTAGAAAAGAATACAAACAGAAACAAAGTTTGGCAGTCAAGTACTCACTGTTCTTAAGATCTCATTGCGCTGTGAGAATAACAGTCAACAGTCCACAAAAATATGTTTTGAAACTTTATAGTACCACTGTTTCTTAAAAGTTGAGTACGGCATGTTAAGCTCTTGACTTTAAACTATATATATATACTAACTATCTAATATATATGACTCGTCAGTTTTGCTTTTATTTTCCAAATATTCGAAAACACGCTTACTTTATGAAAATAAAAGACATTTCGTCAAGGCTCCCGATGTAGATAAACAAGTGACGAAACTTTTGATATATTATTATCACGGAGCACACACATTAACCAATCCATCACGTCGCATTAATATCCAATAACAGTAGATCACTATATAATTCGCATTCAATAGCGTGGATCAAACAGCCCAATTTCTCGGAGATTAACCGCGTAAAGCCGCTCTCACATTAGGTTACAATAGTACCTACGCCTTCGCCCACGTCATTACTGCAATGAATTGTTTTGTTGGTAGTTCAGTTTGAGTTTTGATTGGAGGATATTTATTACATAATTGGGCATTCAAAGTAAATGAATACTGATTTTAGGATTAGGAATTAAGTTATTGTTTTAGGAGTGTTTATTTTTTTATGGAGGAAAAATAAAAGAAATTCTCAGAAAGCACTGTATCTATTTGAAAAAAAAACACCCAAGCCATGCGTTAAGAATGATTGCTTAATTCGGGCGAAGTCGAGATTGGCTGCCAGTAACAAAAAAAATAATAATATTGAAGTTAACAGTTGACAATTATGTTTTACTAAATTCAAGCAGTATTGCTCTGAGCGCAATTTCTCTAAAGGGTCTAAACTGATTTTATTACATTTGAAGTCGTTATCATCAATAACGACAATTAAAACAAATTTAACTAGAAAACAGATACTTTTGTGGGGTTAGTGTGCATTAATATTTGTTTATTGCTCTAAAATGCGTGATATGTAGTTGTACAGTGAAGAATTAAATTGATAATATTTTGTGGTAATATGCTAGTATAGTAATAAACTGAGATAAAAACTATTCTATCTCACAAGTTGGACCAAACTGCACGAGAGAACTGCACGCAAAGAAACCAAACGAAACTGTGCAGTGGTTTGTGAAAAGTACTTACTTCACTGTTTGACGTCGTCCTTCAGAAGGTTAGCAAAATGTGTTTTTCTAGTTATAATAAATATATGTCCGTATGCATAACAGGAACGTGAAACGGATTTAAAATTTATAAGACTACAGAGATCTATATTGCTGCATAAAGTTTGAAACCACGGTGACAAAAACGCATTAACTGTCAAATTTCGAAACAAACACCAATTTGTGATATTTTCTGCTCTTGTCTACAAATGATTATCATCAAGCATTTAATTGGTAATGTTTGCACGCTGGTTGGATTTGTTGTCAAGCGTAGTCTTAAACGCGACAAATGAAACTCACTCGTAAGTGAGAAGTATCCAAATAAAGCCAAATAAGTTACAAAAAATGTGATCATGATGTAGGTATATTCGCTAAAATTTAAGAATTCAACAAACATCTTACTACAAAAATAGGTAAAAAAATTTGAAAGCTACTGGCAAAAATAAATCCGCGGTACATTTCCAATCAACACACCAACGACAGGCCAAAGGCGATACATCAAAAGAACTCAGTAAAGAAACAACAACACCTGGCATGATCGGAGCGTAATCGAAAAAGTACGAAGGTGCGAATCCGGCGCGGATACGATGCGGATGCCTGGCGGATATTACAAGGAAATTGTGCCGGCTCCAAGACTTACGTAAGCTTCTAATTAACTATCGCGATTGAAGGGAATTTTAATTGCTAAAAGATTTATTTACAACTTAGCTATCAATATCAAGGGTGAAGTGGGAGAGCTATTTTGCAAGACTTTAACCTTGTCTGGAATTTTATTCATAAGAATTCCAAAGTTACATTTCATTAGTTACAAGTTACATTTTATTAGTTGTTCATCGCAGTTTTAGACGCGTAACATGTCCTTTTTTTATGGTATAAGGGGCAAACGAGCAGACGGGTCACCTGATGGTAAATGACTACCGCCGCCCATAGGCACCTGTAACTCAAGAGGCACAAGTGCGTTACCGTTCTTAAGGTCTGAATAGGGGAAGAGAAGTAGAGGGGGGCAGAGCGGAAAGACGGGAGAGGGGGATTAGAGGGGAGGAGAGGGGGAGAGGGGATTTCAGGTTAGGACTTGAACGTTAACATAATTATATATAAAAAGAGTTTAAACATTTTTAATGGTACCATTCTGCTGGTAATGACATAATAATATGTTGAGATGGACACTTATTTCATCATTAAGTTTCTTACATAGCATGGAGAGACATTTTAAAATTATGTTCAGGAAATAAGATTGTCAGCATTCATCGCCCGTTTTAACTTAGTTTCATCGAAGTATCATGCTGAAATGTTAACAGAAATATGTGGATCTTAAATTAGGTTTAACCTTCCTACGCTTAGAGGTTTTTCCAAAGTAGTGGCGGACAGTTTAGGCAAGTTTACCTAACCCTAAGACTCGCCTAGTACAGTAAGTAAAGCCAGTGCTTTTTAAGTTGATTCTGTAACCACAATTTCTTTTGGTGCAACATATGAATAAATCCACTTATTTGTCATCTTTTGGAAGAAAAAAAATACGTTATAGCCAAACACATTACATATGTTGAAAAAGAGAAAATATACAATGTTGACATAAATATAATTGAAAACGCAACATTAACGCGTAAATTTTCCTGCCATTCTGTTCAGAATGTTCAGTCATGTTCCCATTAAAACTTAATTCGATTTAAAGGGAATCCAATTGATGCTACCAGCGGAGCCGAATGCAGAACCCGTTAATACAATTCACCAAAATTCGCTGAACACGCGTGAACTGACACAATAGCCGTTCAAATTGTACGAGAACTTTTTACGTCAATAATTTCTGGATTAGAATATATGCCATCGTTTTTCATATTGTCACCTCAATGGTCTGACAAAAATTCTAAAATTTATCTTTTTTTTAACCTAAACATGAACATCTTTATAACTTTTGAACAAAATAATATGTTTGTATTCTGAAATAAGGTCAAACTAACAAACCCGTTAATCGGATGATGGACTGCTGTTCCGTTCATCTGTTGGTCTTTTTACAAAGTTTTTATCTCTCATCGTCTTCACTTGAGTTTTTATACATAGATAACATTAATTAAGTTGTTTTTATTCAGCCAAGCGCGAGCTGGATATATATTTTCATTAGGATTATCTACACTACACGTCAGTTGTATTATTTAAATGCCACCGGTTTGGAATGCCAATTCAAAAGTAAGACAACCCAGGAAAAATTTAGTATGCCAAAATCTATGCCTAAGATAGATGGATCGTAAGTATTTTTAGCAAGGTTTAGTAAGTACATTTTAAGATGTAGACTCTAAAATTCCCTAAGTAAGCAACGTCAATTGATAAAGACACATGTAAACAAAACTTAACTTTAAGGTTTTAATTTCCTCATTTATAACAATTAACCGCAAGAACATACAAAACAAGTTTATCATTTTCAACAATTTACCCACAAGCATGTTAAACACAGATTAAAACACATTACATTTTCATTACTTAATGCATTGCGCTACAAAATAATAAAATGAATACCAGTGTAAACAACATTTAATCCTGCTCGTTCAATGCAGTGATTGGCACGAATTTAAAAAATTCAAATTCTCATGACGATCGAAATTTTCATTCATAAACGGTGCATGTTTTCCAAAAAAAAAGTAAAAACGAAAGTACTCATAGGGTCGCATCGGGACTGACCCGCCCGCCGCCGGCGGTGGTATCGTAGCGACCAAAAACGCAACTAAAAATAATGCAATAAAAACGTATCATAAAGCCGCAGTGCGTCCCACTGCGCTACACTAAATGCATTTTAATGGAATTCTGGCACCACACTATGTGTTAAATACAATACCATTTGTAACCGCATAAAATGGGTTTCACAATTTTCATTAACTTTTTCCTAGCGTTTTACGTGCGTACTTTCAATATTAAATTATGAAAGTAGATACGCACGCTTTTCAATGTAATCATTTTAAAACTCTTCTATCATGGTAGACAGTAATTACTTGAAACATGCATACCTTAATCCTTCTGATATCGAAGAATCAATAGTAATTACAAAAAAAATAATTTTGAAATTAAGCAAAATGCTTGAAAAAAGACAATGAGGTACCACGCCAAGAAATATGGGAAACATAAACGCAAACATAACGACAAAGGTTTAACTTGAACAACAATACGATTTTTAAGTGGTCTTAAGATTCGAAAATTATTTGATTTCCTCTTTTAGGTTCAATATTTACACTTCACAGTTCTAAAAGACCTCATGAAAGAGTTAACCGAAACTTATTTGATTTCCTCTTTTAGGTTCAATATTTACACTTCACAGTTCTAAAAGACCTTATAAAAGAGTTAACCGAAACTTATTTGCGGGTGCGAGTTCTTAGGTACGGAGATTACGCAATTCTCAAACTTTCGACACCAAAACTGCTTCAGTAGAATTACTTTTCTATCCGATCAAAGACGCGACAGCTCAGTTCCTCCCACACCCACAATCTCACCAAAAATCAGCTAAATAGCCTGAACCAGCTTTCCTATCTTTGTAAGGCTTATATTTGGTTTAGGTAAATACCATCACGTATGGAATTCCGCACTTAACTCAAGAAGCTACATTCAGTACAATAGTAATATTTTATTCATTTCTCTATACTTTTTTAAGAAGTTAAATTACAATATAACAATAGAAGTAATAAATTTGAGCCTATATACAACATACATACATAAACTAGTTGAGGCTCTTGATACCGTGTATGTTTGTATATGTATTTGTTCGTATGTGTGTATATATACATATATAATTATAGTTTTAAGTTTATAATATTCATAGAAAACTTGCAAATGTATAATTATATTATTACATAAGTAAACTTATCAAAAATGTTCAATTAATTGTATACTGCAACTCCTAATCTCATGATGATGGTTGCCTGGAAGAAATCGCAAATCGCGATAAGGTCGCCAATTGTACTCAGGCTTTAGTTTAATAAGAATCTACATAAATGTATACATGTTTCATTTCTTTCTTTGTTGTACAATAAAGAGTTTATCTATCTATCTATCTACTCATGCCCGTATCCCTTAAAACGGTAGGCAGATACGTATCAAACGCCAACATTTTGTCGACTACAATTTGGTTCCACTAACGCAATAGGGGGCAAGCCTATTTTCGTCAACCGGGCACATTGGGAATTAATGGTGGGAAAATTGGGAGTATATTAAAGAGGAAAGGTAAATACGCAAGGTAGGCAATGTTGGACTTGAACTTCCCGGCCACAGCCAGTCTATAATCCATCCAGATAATCAATATCCCTATCCTTCCTGCCTATATAACGATATTAGGGAAGCCACAAACTAACATGTCACTTCCATTTAAACGAAGATTTAGATTAACTAAACTTTCTCCATCATTCCAAAAAGGTGAACCAAACCATTAACTACAGCTGATTAGTTAAAAATATCTTCAAGATGTCAATATTTTAGATGGCAGGTCACATTTACATTTAAATTACGACCTTTTAGCCAAGACTGAAACTTTTTGCCGCAGATCGAAGCCACGTCAAACCACGGTTAATACTTTTTCGGGTACAAGTTTTGGGTCTTCCTAAAGTATGTTTTATGGCCGAAGTGATTGAAACTTGGTTACTTTGGAGTTATTATACTGTCGGTTCGACGTCAAAGATTGGACTGTGTAAGTATTGATAACTTAATTTCAGATTCAGTTTCTTAGAAGACTACTTTAGGGTGAACTTAAAAAGAAAGATAAAATTGGTTTCGTTTTCTAGGCAGCCTTGTAACTTTTCTAACGTAATGTTAAAGTTTTTTGTGAGATTAACGTAATGTGTGTTGAAAACATAAGTAAAGTTTAATATAATAATATAGAATATATGGCATGGATACTATGTATAAATGGCCGTATAGCCATTCAATGGTTTGGAATCGTCCACAAAAAGAGATGGTAATTTTTATGGCAATGTTATGTAATCGTTAATTGTATTATCCTTAGTTACTAAACACATACGAATTACGTTAAGTGTTAGACATATATAGCAAAAATACTATTCTTTATATCTTTAAGTATCTCTAACAATAAACTTCAGCACACATCCGACAGACGACAGAGCACATAATGTTGAACACCAAACTTCAATATAGTTACCGTAGTTTATGCACATAAAATTGTAAATCTCATACAGTCTGCTTCCAAAACTTGGCCCTCCTTTGACTATCTCTGGCCTCAATAAGTTTCTGTAGATATATTTTTAAAACTTTTCACGTTTTTCTTCAAATTTGGGTCAGAGATTTAATTAAGACAATAATCATAATACATTATTAAAATTAAATAAAAGTTACAATAATTGTTCTGGGTTTAAAACAATTTTGTCACCATGTCTAGTGTTTCCGGGAAAAGCATATTTATCTTGTTATATTTTTATTTTAAGTCAAGATCTGCGGTTGTGTGTCTTACAAAAATGTACAGACATTTTACAGTTTATTTTAAGTTTTTAAATAACGGTCTACATGACTCATATACAATGTAATAGCTCTGTTTATATTACTTGAGTTACCACACAATAGTACACTATATCTAAGAATAGAACCTACGTATCTTTGATATATTATAATGATATAATACTCATCCTTTACATAACAACAATCTACATAACCAGTGCCATATAATTCCGTACGTTACTTCGAACCATTAGAGAGAGAGCCAGTTAATGAGCACTCCAAGGCAATCGAATAATATTTACAATTCTGTGTTTACTCCACATACCAACAACTTCGCGAATGGTAATGGCCAATTAACTGTATACCAAACTATTCTGAACTAAACGATATAGAGCTTTGAACGAACTGTTATTGTGGACCAGTGGATTCATATATTCGGAATATATTAATTTATTGGTACTTCAATCGGAACATTGTTTCATTCCAAAAAATTGTCTGTCCATAGGGTTTTGAATCTTCTTAACGATATATGTTTATGTTTATTCATATATGTCCAGTTATGTATTCAATGAACTGTGTGCAAGGAGGTTATGGAAGCATATCCTCCTTACGTAATTATTAATTAACAACCATGCCGAAAGTAATTCTTTCTGTCTCTCTGTTAGGTTTTCCTAAACAGCTAAAACAATATTGATGAATATTAATCGTGGTTATGGCTTGACCGAGAAAGCGGCTCATTGTAAGCATTCACGTTAGGATCTTTGTAACACCCGATGTGTCCTACACATATTGCCAACTTTGCATGCTAGTTAAATGGTAATGTTACTTAAATGTGTGGCGACTTTCACATACAGCAAAAACGTACTTGAACGTCATCTAGCGAAGGCGAGTTGAACTACGTAGGAGCTACTGATTCTGCATCGTGCTATCAGAGTACTCGCGTCGATAAGTATATATTATACAACTTAACATCAACCGTTGGGCGCGGTCTGTTGGGTTGGTCGTAGGATCCTTCCTACCTTTGTATTGGAGGGACGTAACACCCGTGCCTTCCCAAATGTATAGATACGACATTTCAGACAGTGATTAACACCCCATTCTCCCCTCAACCTGTCAAAGAAAATATGTTCTGAGCATCAAACATAATACTTTCTCTATAGATAAGCTCATGGTACTCAGACCAAAGCTACGCATCGATCAATTGAATTAATTGCACCGAAGTCGAGTCTGTCAGACCATTGTTACATTGAGACCGCATTTACGGCCCCTTATACTGTGGAAAGAGTGAATAGGGCGATGATTAGAGACCGGAAGCTATTTTAAGGAAAAAATCCATTGAAGGAGAAAGTTTTCCAAGTGAAGGTTATTGGATTTTAAGACATTTAACATGAAACAGGAATTAAAGAAAATATGTGTTTTAAAATTAATTACTTACTAACTAACTAGCTAACACTCATCTATAGCTACTCCACGAAAAAGAACGGCTGAAAAATAAGTACGAGAAAAAGTGATGAACTATTTGTCTTGGCCTAAATATTTTTTGTTAATCTGTTTATTAATAATCTTATAGAGTTATGTAAGATTACCTTGACATGACCATTTGTTCGTTTTATTAGTCGTCAACGTAACAAAAAATGAATTTACAATTTACAATGAATTTTGTTTTGTGTTTGTAGAGATGGATGTTGATTTTTTAAATTATATACATATTGTTACTTTCATTGAATCTTGTGTCAGCCCTAGCACGCCCTAGCCTCTTGACTTCGTAAATGTTTTATTACTTCCTTTTTTCTATTACCCCACATCATTTTCTTACCATAAAGGCCTTATAAAACCGTGTCCACACATATGGTAGAACATAATAAAATTAAACACCCCAGTCAGAACTAACAACCCATGAAATTTTCCAGGGTCAGACATCTTTTATTCAAACAGGTTGTAAAAATCCCATTTAATACCATCCTGGTACAAAGCTGAGTTCTGCTTAGGCAATATATTTGTAGCTCATAGTAAGCCTACCGTCGTGTTGCAGTTTGTACGACCGAATATTTATTGTAAGTAGGCTTATGGGGTATCTTAAGACCAGGCACTCTAAAATAATTTCCACACAAGCTCCGCCCCCATGCACCCGCCACCCCGCACTTCATGTCCCGCGAGCGACCGTATCGACTCAAAATTCTAATTTTATGAATTTTGATTTTAGAATAGCGAACATAGGTGGGATGGAGGCACCTTTATTTATTTTATGAAATAATTTTTTTTAGCAATTATGATTTTTTATTGAACACTAACTACTACATCAATACAAATAAATAAAATTGAAATGTCTGTTTGTAATGTCAAAATAATAATATTTTTAGGCTTATACAGTTATTTGCACGAAACCTATGCGTAAAAATCAGTTTTGTAAATTTTTGTTTGTCTGCCTGTCAGTTTGTTCCGGCTAATCTCCGGAACGGGTAGCCCGATTTCCACAGGACTTTTACTGTCAGATAGCTGGTGTTATAAGCAATAACTTGGCTACTTTTATTTTGGAAAAAGAATTAGGGTTCCGGGCGAAATATATAACCATGTACACGCGAGTGAAGCCGCGTGAGAACTGCTAGTACTAGCACTAGCTAGTACTAGCTACTTACTACACACACAGACATGCACATTATATATATGGTTTTTCTCACTAGAGCAGGAATCTGCAACTATAGGAGATACAGGGAAACTATTTTTAGAAACTAGGTACAAGACGGTCTTTTATAAGTATATTTTTTTATTTTTGTTTAAAAAAATAAGTATCGATATCTGAACTAGATGAAACAAAAATGGGTGCGTGAACTTACGAGTATGTATGCGCGTGAGAAGTTATACTTCTTTGGCATCATTAAAAAAATATATACCTAAGCACAATTGTTTATACTAATATTTACGAATACTTAGTAAATAATATTTATCAAAATATTCAATTTAACCCTTTAGTTCGCAGGCAAAAAAAAAATTTAAAATTTGTTAGTTTTCCAGTTTAGGATGTTTATTTATAAAATTATGATCTATAAAGCTCCCTAAAAATGTTGAAAAAAAAAATTTACTTATATACTTTATTGGAAAACATATGTTGGTGAGATACAACATTGCGCAACGTTCTAACATTTACGTAGCAATTATTATGTTGTACATGACCTACATTGCACATTACACACATACTTTAAATTTAACTGAAATGATACAAAAGTAATAAGAAAGTCATTTATTTCTTTGGATATTATTAAATTGATCGATTTCAATTAAACTCCTAGACTAGCCTGGCTATTTTGAAATTCAGGAAAATGAGGTCCTCTAAACGGATCTTCACCTGCATATGGAATGATTGCAAAAATTTTAAGACCGGCGCCATCCCCATCTTCTTTTCATTCTTTTCATTTGTTTCTTTGGTAAATATTGGCTTCAGCTTCCGCCCTTATAAGGCAGATAAGCCGACGCACGCATGTACTGCACCATAATGTCATCGACACTGTACCGACCCTTTTCTACACGACAAACAATGTCATCAGATGGGCATTTTGGGGAAACCTCAATGCGTTACTCCAATAATCGCGACTGGCAGGCTTTTGAACAGCTCCCATCAATAGTGTAATGGCAATAAAGTCTATTAAAATAGACCCTCTCACGATGGCGCACAGCGCGGTACTAAGCATGTACTAAGAAACTGGCTAGGCCGTCATGTGTTAAACGCTAAACAATCAGCAATTAAGTTGAATATCGCGTGCGCTCTTTGTTCGTGTTCGAGCATGAACCTAAATGGCGTAAGTCTCAATTCCTATTTCTCTTATATATAACTAAAGTAATTATTGATCTAGAAAAAAAATATCTTGTAGTTCGATAGTAAAATATATTATCTTATATTGAAAACTTATTTTAGACTTAAAAGATGAGCCATTTTGATTTTATTTAAATAATCATCAAAAAAAGACATGATTTTCGAATAAAAAATGAATCGAGTGAAAATGTTACAATTACGTATCTGTATTGTGAATAGAAAGAAAAAGAACCAAAAAATCATATGCTAAAATTCCATTTTGATTGTATGCGTGACTGTTTCAGAATATTAACGCAAACTAACATGAAATTTAGGGAGCCTGCTCTTAACTTGTAGTAAGACTTGCTACTCGCGCTTGTTAGTTATCTATAAGCAGGTCTAAATAAACGGTAAGAAATAGCAACTAGCGATAAGACCGCTGTTTGTACCATCTTTTAGTTTTGTTTGTCTTTGTAAATAGTTTTACAATAAAGAGTATTGAATTGTATAATGGAGATAATACGAGCGAAAACGTGGCTTCCCAAGTGGGAATTTAGCACAAATTTATAACTTTTATAATGTTAGTAAGTCAACGTCAAATAAGATATAGATATAAACTATTAGTAAAATAGATATGCGCTAACTTATCTCTCACCGGCCGTTAATGGCGGTGAGCTTCCAGTATTTGAAACAACGAACCAAACTGATGTACCTACGTCTTTTAATATAATAATATTTTTATTACCATACAGCCCATTCTTTTTTTTTAATCACATACTCGTAGCTAGCTAACTAGAAAATAGTTAAAATATAATCTTAAACTGTTTTGAGCTAAAATACAGAGCCTATAAAGCACACTTAATACGAGTTACGCTACTCATTACATTACTACTACTCATACTCATGACATGTGTTTAGTAAATTGGAATTGCCTTGAACAAAGAGTATATGTTTCTTTATTTTTGTCTTAATATTAAACATGGTATCAGGTTAAATTCAACAATAGACATGTTCAGAAATAGAACATCCATTTCATCTATTCAATAAACCAATATACACGGCTGAAAAACAATAACATAGGTATCATGATACTTGAGTTACATTTAAAGACTCGTGACGACGTAATTTATAAACAATTTTAAAGGAAATTATTTTTCTTGTCTTTTACTTCTGACACATTTTCTTAGCACAATTAAGACGGTGTGGATGAGTGATGAACGGTTCACCAAATCCAAACATGTCCTAAACTGTGGCTGCGGTGGCACTTGGCATATAATAGTAAAAAGTTTAGTGGCAGTAAAGCCAAGCCCAAAGAAATTACGGTATTAGAAGCGATAGCCACATTATTATTGTGGTTCAAATATTGTCCTGTAACAATAAAGTGTAATGATGACCCTGAAATAAGATTTGTGGGACTTCAGAGGATTTGAACTATTTTCTAAATGTATTCTTTTTTCAAAAGACAACTTCCGCATTAGAAATATACTACAGACACAAAGAACAACCAGACTCATGACAACTACTTGTGGATCACACAAAGTTTTGTCCTGTGTGGGATTTGAACCCATAACACTCGTCGCAGCGTAGTGGTGAGGTGACCACTTAAACCATTGCGCCATCAGTGCAGTCGATCCGTATTTCTCTCATAAACGACATACATAGTTACATATCAACTAGTTTTACAAATATCCAAAAGCAATGCTTTTTACAGCTACGTGTATGATCGAGTTCGTTTGTTACTTTTCATACATAACGTTTAGGTGGCTACCGTTATATACGTATACTGTGCTACCGTTTTCACCAGAGACGCTGCACATGTATGAGAGATAGATCATGGACGTCATAGATATAAACTGTAAAAACTCATAGTAGAGGCACTGACACAAATTCGAATTAAGCTCGGTTCTGTGTTTGAAGATGTTTTTTAATATAACTTTTTAAATCTGCATGTTCCAAAACAAAAAACCTTCTCCTTTCCTCTTGTAAAATAAATAAAAACCTTTGAAATATCAATACCACCAAATATCCTCTTTTATATCCAAATACAAAAGAATAGAGGTAACGTTACACTGACCTACATCTTTCATCCGTATAATCCTGGATCTGAAAGAAATTTCTTGGAATACTCGAGTGCATTCAAATATTTGGAAAGGACGGGGCGTAGCGGAGTGAAGCCGAAGTGAAGTGGCGTGAAGTCAAATGCAGGCACGTAGTGGAAGCCGTCGTTATCGAGGTCTCACGCCAGACTCGTGTAGCTTATGTCGGCCGCCTATTACACCGCCCCTAAACTATTTTCCTATTGTTTGTCAGGGTACTTAATATAGATATAAGTGGTATAATATATAGGTGGATATAATATATAGGTGGTTCGATTCCCACCCTAGTCTGGGTGTTATTTGTGTCCGTTGTTTATATGTTTGTAAAGTCCTCCGCGACCCAGAAGTAATTCCTAATGCGGGAGTTGTCTTTATAAAAAAAAAAAAAGATATTTTATATTTTCTTACAACAAACAACTTAATCGATAATAAATTCACCAGCTATACTTCTGGTTGTTCTGAATAGGGACAAGCTTTAATTTATCGTTTACCAGTCATGTTTTCAGGCCTCGTGCTGCTACTCAGAATGTATTAATTCATAAACAGAAGCATAACATACAAACATACACATACACTCAAGCCTGTATATTCAAAGGGGTAGGTAGAGGCGTATTAAACATCCACTTATAATTTGGGCCCACTCACTTAAAACCAATATGCTTTATTGCCGTCAACCGAGCGCTTTGGGAATTAGAGGTGGGAAAATTGGGGAAGGTCGGACAGAAGTGAAGTTAAAGGACGATTGGGGAGTGTAAGCCCACAACTAGAACTGGCTGTTGCGGGGAAATTGTAACATATAAGTGCATCTCATAGCATAAGTGCCTACTTATGCTATGTGATTAACAGGCAGCCATTATTTATTATTGACATAAATTTCTTATATATAACCTAGGACAACCACATAAGTGACGCACTACAAACGTCACGAAAGAACCATATTCATCATCAAAATGAAAAGAAAAAAACATAAAAAAAAAAATCTCATTTCTTTTTTCTCTTCTCACACCTTTGTTTTGCACACACATCAATTTATAAGAGTCAAAACTTAAAACCACGGGTTCGAATAAATCCTGATCAACTGGACCTATAATATTACAGGTACATTTCATTATGATTTATTTGTTCAAAGTAGCTCAAACGGAATGTACATATATATCAAACTTTTATACACCTCGATTAGCAAACCCAGCAGATTACGGCCTAGCTTATATTTTTACCTATTGTGTTGTCTTTAAACATTCATATGTTAGAGGGCTCGTCAAACTTCCCGGCAATAGCCAAATCGACTTCCAAGTATTGCTTACATTCTCCAATTTTTCCACCTTTAATTCCCAAAGTGCCCGGTTGACGGCAATAGCCTTCCTTGCTTTGCATTTGGTATAATACAACTCTGCCTCCCGCTTCGGCGTGAGGCGCGAGTGTATGTATACGAGTATATGTTTAAACACTCCCCTAGTCACCAGCAGAAACACATATTTTTTTGCTGTACCGGATAGTAGGTACCTTTCTATTATTTATTGTATGATAAAGTAAATTCGTGGCTATTCAGTAAGCGTAACTATATTACCTGTTTTATGATCATTACTAAAAGGCTGACTATAGTGTGCTATTGTAGAAAGCTCAGCATTTGTAGGATTGTTAATGAAACTGGTTACAATTGTCAAGAAATCTACCTATTGTACGATAATATTGTTCCTCCAGGATAGCTACATATGTTGTAGTTTATATTATAAGTTACAAGTCGGTGTGATATACACCCAGTTGCGTGCATGGGATTTCCTCGTGTATATAGGTAGGTGCTCCACGAACACATTCACTTGATAGTAAATTTCTGAATAAAGCTCTTTATGTGGTTGTAAAATAAAAGTTCTCACAATCCTGATGGCGCTTCGGCGTTCCTGATGTTACTTGGAAATGATATAACTCGACTTACATTTGGTAGAATAATTTATTGCTCCTTATATTTTGTGCTAAGTTTGTTTCGCGTTTCTGTGGATGCTTTTTTATATGAATGTAATAAATTGTGTAACAGCAACTTACTGTTATGTTTTTAGCATTAACTGTTTTATTTTACAAGGGGTGGTTTTGAGTGTTATGTTCGTTTAGTATACTAGTTATACTAGTTCGCTGTACTAGGGAGTAAATGGATGTAATATTTATAAACTAGGAACCTTTTTATTTACTGGAGACGGTGCTGAGCTCTCATCTACCCGTTGTATTACTGTTATTATATTCTACCCGTGACTACGATCGGTGCAATTCCATTCTTCTAATTTAAATTTTGAGTCCTTAAGGTAGTTTTTTAACTTCTGAGCTATTGCTGCATTTCCAGCATACACTTACTTATCATTACAATAATCCTCGGCGGTACAGCGGTAATAGATAGCTTGTACTCAAACAGAATATATTATTATGTATATTAGCAATCTATTATTTTACTATATAGTTGTATATTTACAAAATTCAGCTGTGTTGGATGGAAGTCGGAGATTTCCATCTGCATGCGAAGCTTTGAGCACGACAAACACTCACTAAGATGCTCCTTATACGCTATGCTTCTAGAAAGATTGAAATCTTCAAAACTAAACAAGCTTGCACTTGGCGCACCAGCTTATACTATTAGCACAGCAAACTGAACTACTAACATTGCAGTGAGAAGACGAAACATCCTAAAGTACACATAATCTGGACTATATAGACATCATGTTGTCACATCGTTATTGGGCGATACGCAGTGTGCAACAACAATAGCATTTGATATCGTCCAATCACTTTAATAAAGACACTTTGCTTCTGAATATTTTCAAATGTAGAATGTAGGGGCTATTATTTTCTATTTATATCTTTCTTGGTAAAGAAGGATCATGCTGACGTTATTGGATATGCTGGTGGTTACCAGCATATCCAATAACTTCAGCATGATTGCATTTAGTCCGGGTTCCATCATCGGCTGTCTGCTGTATTATATAAGACACTCTCGGTCACTACCCAGCTGGTGTTCCTGTCCTAGTGGCCTCTCCAGTCACAGGAAATACAGGACATTCGGGTACGCGACACTGGCCTCTGCGAGCTACTGCATAAGACTGCAGTAGCGTCGCAGTAGTCCCGTTCCCCATCTGAGACTTGCATCCCTTACCCTAGATTCCTCTCCCTACCCATTTTTACCTTTTTTTCCCATCTTAAAACGACTACATTCCTAAAGAGGGTTGGCGTCAGGCAGGCGAAGAAACTAGAAAAAAATCTCTGCACAAAAACACATTGCGCTGACCCTGATAAAAATTGGAAAAAGGACAGTAAAATGATGCCTCTCAGTCACAAAATATTTGTTGTCCTCCTTTTGTATTCGTCTGTAAGTTAAAGGAAGGTACATTGGTGAAATAGGTAATTTGAAGACATTAACAAAAAAAATCTTAACGCAGGAAATATGTACTGAAACGCGTAATATATAATATCTATCTGAAAAACGTGTTTATACAAGTATAATTATGTGTGGTATTTTATCTTAAAATAATATTACAAAACTACTTAAATCGCCAATATTTTCTTGTACTTACAGTTAAACACTAACATATATAAGAAGCTAAATATATAAAGGCATATTAGAATTGTTTTAAGCAAAAATAATACTTGGTCGGATTATATGAATAATTGATAAATGTATATTATATTTTTCCTATACTATATATAGGTACTATCTTATAACACCAAATTTTGGGCTTGGAATAATACTGTATCAATTAAAAGAACGATTAAGCCAACATGAAATTCATTTAAGAAAATAGCGGTACATAGTTAATACTTTTTCTTACAGAAAGTCTAAAATCCGGCATTGAAATTTAATGGGTATTCAAGTTACAAGTACATAAATGAACATTAAACTCATTTAAGATTGCTCTTATCGTGGAGTGTATTGTGTTTTGTTCACTCGGGGTACAACTGTCAGCGTGTCAGACAAACGGGGTATTTAATTATAAATAAGGCGCGCTTCATACGGTCGTACTTCATTGTGACGCTGACAATAGTTGCTTGTTATAGGGATGGAATAACATTAAAAATGTCGATTAATCGTTTTTAGTATTTTGGACTAGTTGTAGGTACCTGTAGTTTATTCAGATTGTTAAAATACGAGTTGATAGCTATAACAAAGAAATCACCAATATTGATATTAACTATCAAATTCACTAAATAACTGCTATGATTGTTGTACCTCAATCAGCACTCAAGTAATCCGTATCAACTTATAATACTGGCCTAGCCTGTTATCACCCCACTTTTTTTAAGCCGGCCAATGGCGTTACGATACCCGTATAATTAGTCATAAAATGTCTATTAACTCATTTTTGAAGTGAAAACTTCTTTACGCAAGTTTGTGCACTTTTGCTATGGATCACTGAACTCGTGACCGTCACACAAAACACTGAGTTCGGTTCAGTTCCTTATTAATTAATGTCACCAACCTGCTAATGTGACCTTTTAAGTTCGTCGTTTTGATTAAGTTTTCATTCTGTCCGCAGCTCCTTGCCTGCCTTTTTTTTTTAAATAGTGAACTGTTTTATCATCTATCTACCGTTTTATGTGTTGCCCCTATTTTTAATAAAATAAATTTCAAATTCAATCTTTATTGCACTGTATAATGTTAGAAAAGATTTCAAAAGCTATCTAGCTATGATGACAATTACGAGTATATACCGAAGAGAGACCAGGAGACAGGAAGAGCAGCTACTTAGTTTCTAATAATCATAGGTTCATGGTTTAGAATTTATCTATACATAAGTAGTCATTTAAACTGTTGTAGCATTTTTGTAATAAAATTTGTTTTAAGTCATGGTTAAATATATTATCCTTCTCTTCCCTTTTTATGCCTGTAGGTATAATGTATTAATAATATAATAATAATAATTGTATAATGTTATAAAATAATGTTTCCTCTACGGTAATTTACAAAAACATAGTAGCTCTAGATCTTTATAAGATATGCCGCTTATAGAAGTCTAGACTTCACCACCTCTTCAGGATTCAATGATAAAATTAAAAAACTGTAGATCCTTTAGCCACCAATAGTTAACAAACCGTTTTATCGATAGCTTTACTGACTACTTTATCGATAATTGACACGGTCCTATTACGACTCCGTCACGTTTCAAAGGAGGCCGCGCTAGATAACAGATAGAAAGCACTTCAATGGGCATTGTGTCCTCGCTGAAAGGAATGAGTGTTTCAGCCGATGAACTACTTCTATTCGAATACTTACAAGTATTAGATAGCTTTTTAATTGAAAAGAAAATTAGTTTCTGTACAGCTTTTATATTTCACCTTTCAATTTAATTACAAAATTCACAATAAAGGATCTGTTTAGATTAAGTTCTTAATACTATATAGAAGTTGTACTAAAAAGAAATAAAAAAAAAACAATGTAGATACCCAATAGCTACGATTTGTGCGATCATACATAAGTAATTCTGTGTGGTAGCTCACTTTTTTAAAGTTTTCGTATTATTACTACTAATATTTCTAAAAAAGGTCCTTACCTTCCAAAAAGTCAATTTATATAAAAAAAATATATACGAGTTTTTTTCATGAAAAATTCAATATTTAAAAAATCCAACTATTGTAAAATAAATTAAAAGCTTTATCAAATTCAAAATATTTTTCTTGTAGAAGTTAAGCGAAATTCTGGGAAAATTGAAGTCAGTTGGTAAGCTCATGATCTTAGCTCCTAAAGTTTTGAGACAGTCCACTGTGTGTTAAGTTGAGAGGACGGGCGTTGTCCTGAAGGAAGAGATTTAAAGCAATTGATAAGTATGATAAATATCGGTTCTTTAAAAGCAATCTTGTAAATTATGCAAACAAAATTTCCAGTAAGAAAGCGATATTACTAAAAATGGACCCTGTTCAATTGCGGTACCTGATCGATATCCATACCCCATTCAAAAATATATAAAAGCTGTAATGGCCCAACGAGCAAAATTAGTTTTTAAATAAAATATGCGTTTGCAAAGTGTGTCAACCTGCAGCTTATATTTTTTATGACTGAATTTTGCTGTTTCGTTTTGATTTCTACTCTTACCTTTTCTGAGCCGGATCAAAGTAGATCCTATAAGGCTTATCTCTAAAACTTTTCAGGTACGAAATCATAATCAGTATTTATCATTTGAAATACGTCATTAGAGATGATAGGGGAAATTTCTTCTCTAGTGAAAATAAGTCGATTTGATTAAAAAATTTCATATAAAAATGAGTAAGTTTTCCCAGGTCCCAGGTACGCAGGTCTAGAGTACAAAAGTATCACAAATAATCGTTATATTTTCATTATTTGGTACTTATTTATATGGGTAAAATACCTAACTACAACTAAACCCCACTGTTTGTAATTATGGTAGGTACACACGTAACATGCAAGATAATACATTGAAAACAACATCTTAACTTTAATATCGCAGTGCTGTGACAAGGAATGAAGTCAACAAAGGCAAGAATAAAAGACACGAACCGTAAACTCTAACAAGCGAATATTATTTGCTTTATTCATTTTAACAGAGACAGGCTCAAGTATCGTAACAAGCAGCCAACGGTCTAAGAGCGACCTCAAAGAATAATCACCGTCTCCTTGTTAATTATAGGACGGATTGCTTTTCACTTTTAAATATATACAGCTAAAGTTCACTAGACCAGACACCATTCAATTATTAAACGAAATTAGAAAATAAACTGTAGTGTGTGGCGTGTGGGTGGCTCTGTTTGAGGTTTTTTGCTTCACTTCGTAAAAACCTTCCAGTCATTTTTATTTCATCTATAACCTCATACCTACGTAAGCTCGCTCTTTAAGGCGATTTAACCATCTTCTAGTATAAATTCTCCCATTTACCGCATGTAACAATATAATAAAGCCCTCAGCATCACGGCTGTCATTACCTGTAAAATGTTTTACTACGACATAAAATCTTCAACGTTCTTCGTTGCTCATAACGGGGTTCTGCAATTTGTTGAAACATTACCAATATTGTCGTAGTATCATAGTGTACCGAAATGCAAAATACGTGGACGACTTATGATTTTAATGTTAACGTAGGTACGAAATTACTTCGAGTACATCACAAGTAGGTACTCCATTCAAAGAAAAGTTCGTATTCATTGTCTTATTCAAAGGCTACCTATATACATAGTTAGCCTTTGAATAAGACAATGAATATTTACACAATATACCTTGTTTATATTGAGATGCCTGAAATAATGAAAATTGCAATTTGTAAAAAATATGTATGTATATATTTACGTCTATGACGGTGACGACGATTTCCCTCTGAGTTCGTTTCGACACGATAATTGCCACTATAAATTGAAGATAGTCTTTGCCACTAGGCCTCGCAGAGAGACGATAAATGTCTGATAAGTTAGTGGTTTTGGTTTTCTTCCGTCATCGTAAAATCGACAAAATTGTTATGAATATAAATCAATAGTTATGACTTGAAGGTTTTGATATATCGAACTTCTGCCGATGTAGCGATTCTAATTGCCACTGTTATCCGCTTAACTTCAGACAAGCACGAAGCAGTATGACACATTCGTACGAACGAGCCCTTATTCTGAAACACATAGCCCCTTCTAAGGACCTAAAAAGGATCCTGCAAATACATTGCATAATCCTAATTAATCCGGTATTAATTCCTTGGGCCGTAGGTATAAGTATAAAGAAATTTATTTGCGTATTTATTCTAACGACATAATTCTTATCGCTCGGTAATTCAATCGAAACCTGATACATGGGAATAAATAGAATGTAAAGTTATTACATCGGCTGTATTTCATCCTGGAACAAACGCTGGTAAAAGAAACATCGCTTTAGCTCACAGCATCCCTCGTTTCCTGATTGGAAAAGTCCTTAATATCCTGTCTGCCTGAGATTTATGTTGTATTCTGTCGCCTTTGTGTGAAACTCCTATTACTAGAAAGCAATATTTTTATTGATGAAAGAAAAAAGGTAAGTTGACGCAGCCCTAAGCTACAGGTAGACAACTTCCAACTTTGGAAATTTATTTAGAAATAATCTTGTTGAAGGTTATACATTTTCATCTGAAGGATTGCGTGAAATAAAAAAAATGGTTTTGATGATGAATATTCTGATTGAATACGACCACGACGCCTTTCTTGACTCTGTATTGGGTCACAGGCTTCCACTACTCCCGAAGAATTTACGTCTCGACGTACCTTGGTTAATCTAACTTTGAGGAAGAGATCAGCTCAATAGGACCATTCAGGAATATGTGTTACAAAGTGATGATCACGCCTAAAATTATGCAGATATTTTTTTTCAAAACACAATCGAGGACCAAAAAAATACTGAAAAACCAAAGATGGACATAGTTCTTATTATTAGCTGCATTCAAGAGACAAAGTAGAAGACAATAACAGTTTAGAGATCCTGTCTCTGATCCTCACTCTCCAATACCGTTCCAAATAACCCCACATTGTATTTGGGTAAACGTTAGAACACTGAGTAGGAAATAAAACTCTTCCTCTCAGTTTTCACTAAGAAACAGCAGTAATGTAGATAATATTATGATAACAGATTTAAAAATGAAACCACAACAAACTGTAACAATTGCACAGTAACAATATGTGGCCACTTGGCTATCGCCAATATAAATGTTATTCTTCAGCCAAATTCATAAATTCAAACACAATCTGCCAACATACAACATTTTTCTCCAATAATTTTGACAAAAGGGTTATAAATCATTAAAAATAAATAAAAGACATTGAAGTGTCCGACCACACGAGTACACAATGTGTACAGGGTAACGACGCCAATAAATCGCCGTCGGCTTGTTTATCTGCTACTGAAGTACCTTACCCAACCGGGCTAATATTTGTACAATTTAACTTTATTGTTATTTTAGACAGAATGCAATCTTGCTGTTTTTTTTTTGTATTTGTATCATTGTTGACTTTTGTATATTAGTACAAAACGGTGTATTAAATTTTTTTTTAAAGAAGAAATTGAAGACGTATCCGCAGTCATTAATAAGTTATATAACAATACGTAATAATTTATTTCGTAGTTGATGATTCTTTTATAAGTAACTAAAAACAACCAGAGTACATCATGTGACATTGCTATTCTTTTATAGCACAAAGTAACATAATGTACTCCTGGTGATAAAGGGTTACCAGGATTGCTCCCCTATATGTTCTTTCGCGGCGAACAGGTTTGTAATCTCTATATTCTCATCGAGCGGTGGGTAATATCTAGCACAGATCTCCACTCTGTCCTATCCGTAAACTTTTCCAACAGTGGGTAAGATCCAAAGGAAATCTTTGGAACTGTAAGGTATAGGTACAGCTTGTATAAAAAAAGTAACCCAGATGGCGAACAAGTACTTCCGGACCGAAGGAATTCTATCTCCTCGTAAAAGAACGTCAGATTCTACCGGCAAACGGCACATATTTTCACAAATGCTTGTGGAAATATGTGCCGTTTACCCCGCTGTTCCTGGCTACAGCTCTGGTATTACATAAGTTCTGTAGTTTTATCTCTATATATATACTCCCTTAAACATAATCTTATCCTGTGTATTAATCATGAAAATGCTTTTGATTAAATTGCTCTCATCTTCGCCTACGCTAATTATTCATATTATGTATGCTGTTTTTATTTACTACTAGCAGCGCCTCGCAGTTTCACTAGCATAAGTCCCGATCCCGTATGAATGTCGGGATAAAAAGTAGCCTATGCGTTAATCCAGGTCTCTAGCTATCTACATACCAAGTTTTATAGCAATCGGTTCTGTAGTTTTTGTGCGAAAACTTTACAAACATACATACAAAAACACAAATGTTTCCTCTTTTTATAATATTAGTTTAAATTAAGTAAGTACAATACAGTATTCTGTATTTTATTCTGTACTTATTATCTGTATTTTTAGTCCGTGACATTTATTCTTTTCTATATTTTCATTATAATTTTACGTGGGAGAGCCATGCTTCGGCTAACGTGGGAAAGTCATGCTTCGGCACGTATGGGCCGACTCGTCTCCGCTCGATACCACGGCCAAGCATGCATTGCATTTTGCCGCGTGAGTGAGGTTACCGGAGGCCCTAACCCTTCCTCCAGCCGGTCATCGTCGAGTGGGCAGGGCGGCAGCACGGGACCCTTTCCTTCCGACTGACGCAGGTTCTTTCCGGGCACGGCTGCTTCGGGAAGTACCTGCACTCGGTCGCTAGGAGGGAACTGAGTCCTGCCTGTCACCACTGCGACTGTAGTGAGGACTCGGCTCAGCACACGCTGGCGGTTTGCTCCGCCTGGGCGACGCAGTCATCGGAGGGGATCTCTCGCTACCGGCCGTCATACGCTCCATGGCCGGTAGCAACAGGAATTTTACCGCGGTCGCCACCTTCTGTGAGGACGTCATCTCGCAGAAGGAGGCGGCGGAAAGGGTCCGGGAGGACGATCTCCACTCGGACCTAATTCGCCGCCGGCGAACCGGGCGGCGGAGGCGCGCTTACCAGCGCCTCATGCCGCCCTGAGTGTGGCCGCGGGTGGACGGGACGGGTTTTTCCCCTCCACCCGCTATAGTGGCCCCCCGCGAGGAGGCGGCGTCCGCGTGTGCCTGGACGTCGCCTAATTGAGAGGTTTTTACCCGAAGGTGGTGCCCGCGCTTTTGCGGGCAGGCGCTAGGGGTGGTCCGGATGTCTTAATAAAAGCTGTTCCCGGATCCCTCCTATTTAAGGCGCAGTACGGCACACCGTGTGGTTTTAGTCGGTTCGATTCCGACACACCGCCCCACCGAAAACCCCGGTGGGGTGACGACCCGAGGGGGTTTCCACACGCACAAAAAAAAAAAAAAAGGCCCTAACCCTTCCCTCTCCCCTATTCTCGTCCTTCCCCTCTTCTCCCTCTCACTCAGCTCTTCCCACTCTTTCCCCCCTCCCCCTCTTCTCCTACTCCCACCTTAAAGGGCGGCAACGCACTTGTGACTCTTAAGTTATAGGTGCCCATGGGCGGCTGTAGTCATTTACCATCAGGTGACCCGCCTGCTCGTTTGCAACTAAAATGCCTGACTGCGGTGTGATTACTAACTGATCTAGTCTAGTGGGTATCGCGACTGGTCAGCTCAAAACTAAAATGATTCTTTGATGTAAAGCCTACCATGGACCACATTTCCTGATTTAGTAGCGGAGCGCTTAGCGTTTTCTTTGTAAAATTGCATACTTTTCAGAAAAGACGCATAGATAACTAAATAGAAAATTTATATAATTAGGCACCATCTAGTTTAACTAGGACTACTTGACGTGGACTAATTGCAGATAGAGAGCTTGGTGGCCAGTTTGAGTTACAGGTAAGTGACCCTGGCCTGCTATAGCTATTGCTTGCACTCCCCAATTCATCCGTGTAAGTAATATCCCTTTCCTTTTCCTTTCATTTACCATTTACTCCCAATTTCCCTACCTCTTTTTCCGAAAGTGCCCGGCTATAGTCGTGCCTACTATTACGGGAGTGGGACCAAATCATCATCATCCTCCGCGCCTTTTCTCAACTAAGTTGGGGTCGGCTTTTAGTCTAACCACGATACGGCCAAACTTCGATGTTTTACGTAAAGCGACTGCCATCAAAACTCCACAACCTTTCTAGGCGACATTGAAGTTAAATAGTTAGACCAGGTTGTCGGACTTCTTCCCGAAGAGGTGCGCGAATGGCGTGAGGCCGCTCGCCGAGCCACCATGACTCGTTGGTCGCCCCGGCTGGAAGCTCCACGTGCTGACTTTGCCGCCGTGGAGGCGCTCTAGCCGGTCATCGTCGCGCACTCCTTTCCTTCCGACTGACGCAGGTTCTTTCAGGGCTCAGCTGCTTCGGGAAGTACCTGCACTCAGTCGCTAGGAGGGAATTGAGTCCCGCCTGCCACCACTGCGATTGCAGTGAGGACCGGCCGTCATACGCTCCATGGCGGGTAGCGACAGGAATTTTACCGCGGTCGCAACCTTCTGTGAGGAATTCATGTCTCAGAAAAAGGCTGCGGAAAGGGTCCGGGAGGACGACCTCCACTCGGACTTAATTCGCCGCCAGCGAACCGGATTCGCGCCTACCAGCGCCTCATACCGCCCTGAGTGTGGCCGCGGGTGGACGGGACGGATTTTCCACTCCACCCGCTATAGTGGCCCCCTGCGACGAGGCGGCGCCTGGACGTCGCCCAATAGGGAATATGCATGTCTTTTTTTTATCTTTTATTGACTTGTTCCACCTTTTTCGCCCTTATTTTGCATATTTTAATTAATATTTTTTGCAATTAAACACGAACTAAATAAAAAAATAATTGTGTAGGCATAATATCTGGACAATAAAGATTCAAGAGAAAATTATTCAAGTAAATTTAAACAACATAATATAATTAAACTACATGCAAACTATTGAGAGATTTCTTTTTCACCCGGAGGTGGTGCCCGCGGTTTTGCGGGCAGGCGCCAGGGAGGGTCCGGATGTCCTAATAAAAGCTGTTCCCGGATCCCTCCTATTTCAGGCGGAGTACGGCAATCGTGTGGTTATAGCAGTTCGATTCCGACACACCGCGCCGCCGAAACGTGGGGTGACGGCCAGAGGGAGTTAAAAACATTTTCGGAGTTTTTAGGGCTCCAACTACCCGTAACGAATGCCACTGATGTTGGAATGGCCAGAACTGATGGCTTTGGTGTTCTTGTTATGAATGGTTACCCATCCTTAGACTGACCTGGCTAGTATTATTTAACCTTGTAATATGCTAACCTACTCGTTTACCACTTAGCCACGAGCTCCTATGAGTGGGACCAAATTTTAATCATGGTTGGCAAAATGTGGGTCTTTAATACGCCGCTGCCTAAATACATACACATACAAATACAGGCGTGAGTGTATGTGTGTATGTCATTGATGTGTACAAGTATCTGAAAAGAGCTATTTATCATTATTCATGCATAAGTCATCGCCGTACCGCTGATCGTTTATAACGTCCTAACCGGTTCACGTCCTAATCAGACTATACACCAACCGGACATCATAGATTCGGTAATCAGTACCATCGAAAATTTATATTAGTATACTTATTATACCTTTAACAATATAATTTTTTTAATAAATACAACTTCAATAGAATGAAATTTACTAGAAAATAATGGTAGTGCGGTACTTAACAACTTTTTAACATTAAGTGGGTGTAAACTGCAAAACTTTAAAGCTCTGTTTCGCTATTTCCAACTGCTTTCTGGAAGTCTAAGTAAAGGTATATGCATCTGCAGATATTATTTATTGTCTTAAGGATAATGCTAAACAAATACAATAAATGACAAGTGTTAGAATAAATATTCCGAGAAATAAGAGTTCATATGTATAAAAGTTATATAGATGTAGTACAAACATAAAGTATAGTCATCCAAACATAGATACAAACCAACTGGTTTGATAACACGATAAGCACATTTTTCTCACGAAGTACTGATAGGAGCATATTGCAAATTTTGTTTGTTAAATAGATACCCGCTACTAATTATCTTAATATTCTTATATGAAAAGTTAAATAGATACCCGCTACTAATTATCTTAATATTCTTATATGAAAAGTTAAATAGATACCCGCTACTAATTATCTTAATATTCTTATATGAAAAGTTAAATAGATACCCGCTACTAATTATCTTAATATTCTTATATGAAAAGTTAAATAGATACCCGCTACTAATTATCTTAATATTCTTATATGAAAAGTTAAATAGATACCCGCTACTAATTATCTTAATATTCTTATATGAAAAGTTAAATAGATACCCGCTACTAATTATCTTAATATTCTTATATGAAAAGTTCAAAAGGTTAGATTAAGATTATACATGAAACATTTTATGTTACATTTGTAACTGAACCTTTAGCTTTAAAAGAAAAGTAATTTAATTTACCTGGACTATTCCGTAGTGTTGCTAGCGTCAGTTTTAATGAAAGCCAGACAGCTTTGTTGTTTTGCAAAAGTATTATTCAATTTACAACAGAATCAATCTTCAAGGGCTGTTTTTAGTATAAAGTAAGAAGTTACTTGGAGGACCAAACAGTAACGTTACTTGGAATATTTGAGAGCTTCTTAGCTATTTTCTCGATTGAAGTGGTGCTCACAAAAGATGCTATTGAAATATAGGTAATCTTAATCTATATACTAATCTAATTATGTTGACAGGAGTTAACGCGTTAACGAATTTAATTTAGGGTATTACAGGCTATTGTGAAGAACCGACGAGGTAATCGGACGGTACTAACATGGCATAAAAACGTGCGCGTGGACTCTGACCATGCACTCGAATACACTATCGCCGCGTGATGTAAGTGAAAGACTAAAAAAAACATTATAACTGTAATTTTTTTGAGCAGGTTATGTCCTCTAGTATAGACTAAACATTGTAATCCAAAGTCGAGTTTCCTAAAAAGTAGCTTCAATACACGACTCAATATGATCTAATAAACATTTTGGCTAATGTCCTTATTCCTTTTTCATTAAACTTAAGTTAGGATGGTGGCTAGATACATTAAATTATTCCAACAAGTGGGTTCATGGCTTCTTCAAATACTTCACTTTCAAGTACTTGTTGTAATGCTCTTGACATACTATAACTGTTTACATCTGCGACAAGTACATTTCTGTGTTATCCACAGCATAGAGAAAGCGTCGGAGTACTAATTGATAAAGGGAATGCCTCTATTCATTTTAGAAGATAATCAAAACCATATCGTCGTATACCAAACTAGTATACAACGGTGTAACGTTGTAAGCCAGTCAGAAGTTCTGTTCGCAACGACTATTAATGAATATGAATGTATATGGTGTAAGCATTGTGGACGTGGAATAGCGAATTAGGCAGCCAGTACGACAGCAGACAGCACTATCAAGTTCGAAATAAAATCCATTTCTATTTTATTGGAAATGTGATTCTTTCAATCCGGTTGTATATGTCATATGATATCTTACTAATATTATAAAGGCGAAAGTTTGTGAGGATGGATGAATTGGTAGATGAATGGATGTTTGTTACTCACGCAAAAACGGCTGAACAGATCTGGATCTAATTGGGCACAGAGGTAGGAACAGGATAGGAATAGCACATAGGCTAAGTTTTTTATCCCGGAAAAATAGATTACACCATAATTTCCAGGCGACCGAAGTCGCGGGCAAAAGCTAGTCGTTTAATTATATAATCCAAGGGTAGTCTAGTAAATCTATGGAAGAATCAAGAACCCGACTTAGCTCTTGCCATTTCCTGGGAAAGGCGAGAGCTAAAGGTCCAACAAGCTAACCATATAATCCACAAAAATAAGCTCCTCAAATGACAACCACGGAATCGAAAGTATAGCGAGTATAACAACCTGGTCAAACGTTCAGAGAACTGCGATCAAAGCGTTGCAACAATCAAACAACTCTCTTGATGGGAGTTTTTATGGTCATACAACAAAATTTTGAAATGATGTAATGAACAACCGCTTTAACCAGGTCCGCTTATTCTAATACAATAGAAACACAACCTTATAGTTTCTGTTATCTTACAGAACTGGAGCTTTACGCTAAGTATTCAAATGTTTATCACAACGAGATGAGTCGGCACTGCCTTTCGGGACGCTTAACCTAATGGTACACTGAATGCAGTTACAGTTTCATAATGCTGGCTAACTACAGAATTAACTGTTTTAATTAAAATATGTATAAATTATCATGTATAGTAAAAGGTAGTTTACATCCATTTACAAATTCGATCAGTATAATCGCGATAATAGTAATAAGGTACCTACCTTATTAATATTATCACGATTGATACATTTAATATGTATACTTGTCACCAAAGTATCATGCATTCTAATGTAATAATGACAATTAAAGTAGCACGCCACAAAAATACAAGCACACTGGGTTGTTTGGTTCAGTTTACTTCGAAATATTTATTGCTCTAATATCCCTTGGTCTGTGAAACTATTGACCCCTCCATACACTCTTATTTTAAATAATAATGAATTGCAAGACTTCGAAATTATACACGATTTAACAAAATGTGAAGAAAGAAGTAAAAAATACAATCTCTTATTTCATTTCTAGAATGTTGAGCTGCTTTTCTCACAAGTTCCCATGTATATTCACAGTTGAGCTCATCTAGTGCTTAGCTTTCTAAGGTTAAATTCCAAAGAGAAATATTTTACTAGTCATAAAGGACTTTTCTGTTTGCCAAGTCCTTTTTTGAAAGACCATCAGTGGAAATTGGACCATAATTCATGAAAATATTGATAATATTAGAGCTCCGTAGACGGTGTGGAATAGTTATAGTGTAGTAAAACTTAAAAAAACACACTTTAATGGTAAACCGGAATGAAAAGTAAAAAAGAGTTGCACTACCCACCTCCTTGCTGGCTTCATCATCAATCCCAATCTGTGAGACTCGTCAAAACGAATCACATGAGCCGAAACTCGAGCGGCTTACTAGTAGCTACTAAAGAGTTCCACTATCCACCTCCGGGCGCAATCATCAGCTCATCTCGAAGATTATATTATCGTCATCCAAACTACATTCTAAGTTTCATTTTGATCCAACTAGAAGTAGGTAAAAATTTACTTCCAAGATTTTTTTACTTGGTTGTTTAGTTACAAAAATTATAAAAACAGTGTTAGAAACTGTATCCAATTTTTTTATTGAAAACAATAAAGCTTATCAATATCGGTTGACAAACAGAGTAAAAGTGGTACTGAACTATTATGTCTTTGCCTATTTATATATCGATCCCCCAATACACGATTGTTTAAAAATTTAAAAGCTAATACCGGACTTTGATCACTACGAACAAAAATACTTTTCTTGATTTTATCCGAAGTGGAATTCTTATTTCAATAAGTACGTAGTAACACCCAACTTTTTCTCGTATCATTATTGGATTCAATTTGTATCGAGTCCCCTTCCAGAATCGTTTGGCGAAATGACTCTGCACTTTGCACTTTTTAACATTTTTAAACACATTGTCGGTAGCTCGATGGCTTCTTTTGCGTTCCTTGAATGTGAATGAGCTGTTTGAAGTATATCGAATTGACATGGTTCCTTGCGAGCTAATTTAACAGCGTAATATCTTATTATTTTATTCAAGCAAATGTTTTATGTATGTATTTATATTTCACGTATCTTGGAAACGGCTATAATGATTTTAATGAAATTTTGTATTCAGATACAGTTTTGCATTTTAAGTGCAACTGCATAGTTGTATTTCCTGTAAAAACGCAATTTTACAAAAAATATTAAAATTATTGTACAAAAAGCAAGCGAGCGAAGCTGTCTCTCAGGTACTATAGCTTTATAGCTGATCATGCTGAAATGAGCTATTGACTGGTATAATACTAGGCTACCTAGTTAGTGACGGATAGTCGAGTTGTAACTTAACAGAATTAACAAGTTTTAGAGGTGTTAGCACAAGGAAAAATTTAATGTTGGACTGCGGAAGTATCCAAACAGTTTTTCCATATTGTCCATGCTCTTTGAAGTTTTAAAATACGTTATAGACTGTCAAGCCCAATCAGTTCCTCTTCATTAAACGTCCACACGGTAGGACGCAATGCAATACAGGTCTGCAAATTTCTGAAATACTAGCAGCACCCCGCGGTTTCACCCGCGTAAGTTCCGATCCCGTGAGAATATCAGGATAAAAGTAACCTATATGTTAATTCAGGTATCCAGCTATCTATATAGCAAATTAAATCGCAATCGGTTCAGTAGTTTTGGCGTGAAAAAGTAACAAACATCCATCCATCCAACCAAACTTTCCCATTTATAATATTAGTGGGATTAGCGGGATGGGATAGTGGGATATGATAAGACGTCATACCTCGCTTTTGCCATATAATTTTCAGTTTATTCAATTAGGTACATGTCCTCCCTATAATACAAATAGTTAACAACAACGATGCCAAGCTCATACATCTCTGGTGAATCCACTTATTTAAACACTATATTAGTAACGCTGTTATTGCTTTCCTCCGCAGGTAGGTAACTTGTAAGTCAAGCTTGAAAATCTGAAAGACGATAAAATTGGCATCTATATTTAAAATCAACTCAGTGCGTTCGCTCACATTCCTAACTAATATTATAAATGCGAAAGTGATTTTGTTTGTGTATAATTGTTTGCAACACTTTCACGCCTCAAGTACTAAACCGAATCATCATAAAATTTTGTACACATGTCGTTAGGAAAACAGAAAGGACATAGTGTACAAGAAAAAAAATACGGTTTCCGAGGTATACCTGAATACCTGAAATAGGAAAAGCTTAGTAAGTTATACCAATGTTAGTTACATATTCTTTCGAAATTGCTTATACAAGTTCGGCTTCCCAAACATGATTTTACGTTTATGACCTAAACTGAACTCTCAATATCTGTAATGATAGCCGTTATCCTCTACTAAGGAAAGCTACAATTTTATTTTGGAAAGTACGCCGTATTGCGCTATTAATTTTGAGCGAGCTCCTAAATATTAAGTGCGGGCTAGCATAAATATTAAAACGGCGCGATCCATGAAAGAGTCCAGTGGCGTTTGGTCACTAAATTGGCGTCATTGGCAAAATACGTAAAAGGAAATGGCGATGTTAGGGCCACGGTGTAATGTTCCAGCGAATGCTATGCTACTGAACTCTTCATATGCATCGATAACTTTTAAGTTGATGTTTTTGCGGTTTAAACATTTTAAATAATTTCTTCTGCAAAACATTATTGAAAACCATCGTTTTATTTTTGGCAGATATTTTCAGTGAAAATTACATAATATGTCACTCTATACGGTATTAGGTCCTACAAAATAAAATTGACGATTTTATAATACTTACTAGTGCTAACAATTCCAAATTCAAATTGTTTTCATACCTTGCAACTTTCAAGAAAGAAGTAGTTCATTTGTATGTTTTTGTGATTATGGAATATTTTTTAAGTATTGGTGGTCGAATTGCGACCCTAATTCATTAGCTTTAAATGTTTTGTTTTATCCTTGACCAGTATGACTTGAACTGTCATTGTATAGACTTTATTACATATGTATTTACTGGACCCCTGTAGCTTTTTGTAGTCGTTTACGCATTATTTTTAAATTTATAAAACATCAATTACACATTTTATCTTACTGCACTCTACATATAAACTTTAAATATTACTTTCACACAGTATTTTTTAATACTTTAGTTACGTCGTGGCACCAACAGCCTACTGTCTCCACGTCAGCACAGACTCATTGAGCTACTAACAAAAAGGTATAACGACGAAAATGGCAAATACTATATATAAACCTATAATATCAATTTAACAAAGAGATTTTTGTTTCATTGTTTGTTTGTTTAAACGAGCAAATCTCTGGAACTATCAATCAAATTTGAGTAACTATTTTTAAATAGGATAGAGTGTTCATTAAGAAAGGTTAAATGCCATGTTACATCACGCTACGACTCTTTGGAATGGGGCAGTGCTCATATACGCAGGGAAACGGTTCATCATAAAAAAAGTTTGATGATTTTTCTATGATAAATGGATAGATAGGCAAATGAAAAAAAAAATAGTGAAGTTTTGACGACATACAAATCGCTACTTTATAATGTCATGTTTGAAAATATACTTAGGTGCTTTTTATTCTTAACTAACTTAACCTAACCTATTCTTAATTGAAAAGTGCTGCGTTATGAGAATAAGTTTTAAAGCGTAACAACAAATAACAAGCTAACGAACGCCCTTTCTGACTTGTGGTAAAACTTGATGAAGTATTTCAAGTTACGAACAAAATTAAGGAACATGGTAAAGTTAATTAATATTACGCCTGTTTTTATGTTTTCCTTCTACCCTTCTGTGTCGCACTGTGGTGTACTTCGCCGATCTAACTGAACAAAAACAGTTGCTTTTTTTCATTATACTTGTTGAAACGATAACTTGATGAAAGGTCGATAAGATAACTTTTTTTGTCTAAGCATGTGTTCAGAATATGTTATACTATCATACAAATTCTATTATTTTCAATCAATATTTAAAAAAAAATCGATGACCGCAGAGTTAACGTTCATTCATCAACATCGACAAGTTAGAGTCAATCGTATTGATTGTCCAGAGGCCTTCTTATCAGAACAAATTTTGAATAAATATCATCTTTCACTCTTAAATTTTGCACCAATTTCAGAGTAGTGAGTAAAAAACCATAAATTAATGCTCTTCCGCATTGAAGAAGAAAGCTAACTTTGTTAATGTGATTAAAACTTATGACATACTTTATTTTTAATGTTTTATAACTATTAACATATTATATTAAAATAATTATAACGTCTCTAAATTATTTTCATTTTGTCCGTCGGCCTTAGTTTTGAGGGCAGCGTGAGTAGGTGTCGGTGGGAAATAAAGTGTAAACGAAAATAAATTCAATCAGCTAACAGTCCCGAGTAATTACATAACAAATAAATTACTGTTTAACTATTCGGGTATTTAGGCAACTACGGCACGCAAGCCTTCTACGACGACTGTTCAACTTGACCGTTGCAACAAGATTGTGTCTTGGCAGTGTCGCACGCTGACTTGACTACAGATGGCGCTTGCGTCCCTAGTTGACAGCAAATTGTCCGTGTTGGCTAATATAATATTACACATTCAACCTGTTATAAAGTGTACATTTGTGTTTAAAAAAATAAGATATCTTGTGACAATAACATCCAAGTATGTAGTTTTATGTATCAAAATATCAAAACCTTTATATTTTTCTCTCTCTTACTCATTATTTTACTTTGTTAACACAAATAAAAAATATTAATCCATCAGTAAGTAAAATGCAATTTAATTTACTTGATTATCAAGTAAATTAAGTAACTTGCATACGAAATATAGAGTTATGACGTAATAGCTGTTCTACTTTGTATTTTCTTGATATAGGAAAGTATCTGTACACTACAGAAGACATAGTCCGGTAAGTACCATCATTTGAGTTTCCCTCTACTGTTGTTAGCGTTTACAGGCACAGTTCAAGGTCGCTTTCCATTTACCGCCGTAATATTGTCAAACGCCGTACAACGTAAGCTCAAGAAATAATTTTGAACAACTAGTTTGTGTCTGGTGAAACACACTGTGCGTCATCAAACCAGGTTCAATTACGAGTACACATAAACAAACCGCTGGGCTATATATAAGGGACTGTACTAATGAATGAGTGTCTTAAATGTTAGGATCTTTAATAATAATATTGTAGCATATGGAAATCTTGATAACTACAATTATTTAAGTGTAATATTCTTGCGATGATAGTTTTTAACAAGTCTCCATTGAAAAAGGGTCTTGACAGACAGACAGACAGACGGACAACAAAATGATCTATAAGGATCAGTACCTTTTGAGGAACAGAACCCTAAAAAAGCAACCATATTTAGTATTATTATTACTAATATCAACAGCCTCTGCACATGCTGCTTACATACGTTTTGTTTTGTTTCATGTACAAGCAATATATTCATCTTATATATTTAAATGCTCTGTAATAGCACCACGACAGAGGATTTCTGTAGACATATTATGAAGATGCAATAAGTTTATGTAGGTATGTATGTCTCCCTATAATTAATTCAAATAGTAGTTGAAAAGGTTTATAAGGTTCAAAATATGTTGCCCTGGAGTTGCAAAACATTCGATTGTTACGATGATCCTTTTCTACATGCTCAGTAGCGTTAATTTACTTTCTCCGTTACTTTCTAAAATCTTCTAACAGAAAACTTAATTTGCAATTTAAAATTCTGTCCTTTGAAAGTGTTCTCTAAAGTGCTCTATTCATTGCTATCTGCAGAACTCTTACAGTACATTTCAAATCGATAAAGGAATCAATACATTAAAAAGTCAGTAGCCGTTACACCAACAATAAAACAGACGACAAAAGGAAGAGTTCACAATCGTATAATGAATTCGCAAGCAATTGTACGTTCTCCAGAAAGTTTTTATCACGCCGTTTCGTTTTATTGTGAAGAGGAATAGGCGGTGCCGATTCTCTTATTGGCAACATTTGTTTTGGACACTTTATGTGATGATGCTCAGTGATAACCAATTTATATTAAAGAAAATTAACTTAGTCAAACTGATTGAGACATTTATACGTTCTCATATTAAAGCTCTTTTCATTTAAATGATTAAAGAAAAGATTATTGCTTCTCAGTCGAGATAATAATTACTTTAAAAGCAATTCTAGAAATACCCTTCAAGCCATTCTTAGGTCATTAGTTTACCAACTGACGGTATTCTTGTTTTATTTATATAGATTTAGAATTTCAAAGTACATAACACTTTGAACACTTTAAAAACTAAGACAAAGTATTTAATCAGTGTGTCCTAAGACGTTTCCACTCATGGTGAAGTGGGTCTACAACCTCAAAGTCGCCCAGCGAGCTATGTAGAGCGCTATGCTTGGTGTGTCTCTGCGGGACAAAATTCGTAACGAATCCGACACGGGCTAAGGTAACTGACATAGCTCAAAGAGTTAGCAAGCTGAAGTGGCAGCGGGCTGGCCACATTGCCCGCAGAATCGATAACCGCTGGGGTAGACGAGTTCTGGAGTGGAGACCGCGTCAAGGGAAACGTAGGACACCCTGCGGCCAGGTGGAGTGAAGATCTGCGCAGTGACGTGGGAGAGCCATGCTTCCCCACGTGTGGGCCGGCTCGACTCCACTCGATACCACGGCCTTACAGAAAACCCTCAGTGAAACAATGCTTGCATTGCTTTTCTCCGCATGAGTGAGGTTACCGGAGGCCCTAACCCTTCCCTCTCCCCTATTCCCGTCCTTTCCTCCCCTGTATTCCCCTGCTCTCCTATTCCCACCTTAAAGGGCAACGCACTCGTAACTCTTGAGTTACAGGTGCCCATGGGCGGCGTTAGTCATTTACCATCAGATGACCCGTCTGCTCGTTTGCCCCCTATAACATAAAAAAAAAAACGGTGGGTAAAACTTGGATGGGGAGAACTGTCAATCTAGCTCAGTGGCGTATTTAGGAGAAAGCTTGCAGTTTGTAGTGGATGTTGACAGGCTGATGATGATGATGAACACTTTATATTATCGCTTGTACTCATATATTATCACTTTAAACTTAGTTTATATTTGCAATTTATGAGGATAAAACTAAAAACATTAAGATATTTTTTACTATTGTTAAACTTATTCATTTATTCGTATCGATATTGGTCATTCTTATAGCTTTAGCGCAACTTAGTTTTAGTATCTTTGGGTCTTTCTCTAGGGCATTAACACAAAGTTATTTAACTAATAAATGTTAGATGAGAGATACTCAAGGGATCCTAAATGTAGTATATTTTGGATAGAACCAACCGTCCGTATCTATTGTGCTTCCAACGACGCGATAAATACCTCTTAAGGACAAGTTTCCACTAATAAAGTTTGGGTCGTTTTGTTTATTCAAAACCTTATTTCTTTGTTATTTATATAACACCAAAGTCATGTAAACTCATTCGTTATATGTTATTTGCCGAGACATACACACACACTTGCCCACAGAACTCAACCCTACTCGCCAGGTGGAACACAAAACTATGGAAAATATCCCTTTTATATCACCTGTAGAACGTTCAAATAAAGTTCATACATAGTCCCAAGAGTCTCCGACGAGTCCCACATAATTACCATCATTTTAAGCGATTTTAACTGAAATATATTCCGTAGTATTTCTCTATCCCGCAGTGGTGCACAAAGTTAACCCAGCTTGGATGATCCAGTTATGCCGTCCAATTATTTTAAAATCGGCCCAAAAGCGGAGTGCGCGGTCCGCGCCCGACCGCCTCTAATGGAATAACCTGACCGGACAGGCGTCTTTAAAGCGTACGATGTGTTTAGGATTTAAATACAATCGTCAGTTTCACTTGACGCAAGGCGAAAAAAAATTTTAGGGATTTAAAGGATAGTTTCGCGCCCGACAAGGGCAATTAAGCAATGGGTTATGCGACCTGTTTGGTACATACCGAAACTAGTCTGGTATGTCCGAAAGCCACATTTGAGTACAATATAAAAACCTTTCACGGAACTTTTCACTCTTACTAATTTCTTCTGCAATACAGCAAACTTGAGCAGCTGAGCTTACCAAAACTTTTCTACTAATGTACTTTTTATCAGCTCACTAATTGCTTATTCAATCATTCCACACAACCGGTGAAACAAATGACTGATTTTATTTTACTTACGGCGATGTTGGATAACATTCTAATATCGCAGTAAGTGAAATATCATCAGATCTTAAGTCTATATTACTTACACATTCCAAAAGGTGTAAAGGATAGATCACTATCACTTATTCTACAATAAACAGTAAATTAAAAATAATTGGGTCACTTCAAAAACAAAATTGATGAATTTTTTTAACCGATTTCAAAAAGGAGGAGGTTCTCAATCCGACTGAGTACTTTTTTTTGAGTATGTTACGCGATATTTTAGCCACTTGTGAACCGATTTTAATAATTATTTTTTTAATTGAATTGGTTGCATTCATGGTTGGTCCCATTAAAATTTGACGATATACCATCTCTAAGGGTGGAAAATTAAGGAATGAGGTAATTATATAGCTTTACTAACTTTTAAACTTTCGCGTTCCACGATATAATATTATTCATGTATTTCAGGGAATTAAATCAACCTGTAGCCACGGCCAGTGCAACCTGGTCGAAACTTCAGGCAAATCAGAGGTATGTAATACCTTTTCGTGATCGCGTTTATTCCCGTAAATACATAAATAATATAGTAGGTATATAGCTTATTACAATTTATCATGATTGAAGTCGGTGATACTTTTAAAAAAGTTAGTTATGAGACAGCATAGACTTAATATTAGGACCTAGAGTTCAAAAATATTTACTTTTAACTTTATGTGCTTTTTTATTTTGTGTGTATCTTTGAGACACAATACAGTAGATCTTGCAATGGACAAAGTACAATAATTTAAGTTTAACAAGAAAATATTAATGCAAGAATGGTTTTTAAAAAGTCTTGTAGTGTAAACGTTATGTTTCATAGAGGCCACACTGAAGTGCCATTTTCATGAAAGGCGAAATTGATATTGCGGTTGGAGAAGCGAGAAGAATAAATCGATACATAGTTACTTATAAGGGGAGATTAATAAAAACATGTCACTAGATTAAACTGACATATAGGGGATATGTCAATTTAATCTAGTGACATGTACTGACTATACTTACTTACGTGTAAAGTATTAAAAATTATATTTATGGCGTAGGTACGTTAATCAAGCTCACGTATTTATAAATTCTGCGCCTTTAAGAAAAAAGGGTATAAGTATGTTTTATACTAATATAATCTAGCGAACCCGACAGACGTCGTACAGCCTTATCGTAGAAATTTCTTGGTGTTATAATTGATTTTGACAATAAAACGAATACACGATTTTTTTTTTAATAAAATTGCTCAAAAAGTAAAAAATATAATTTCTAGAGAACCTAAACCACCCAGGAACTTTTTCCACACACATAAAAATTGTCTAAAAGTGAAAAAGGAATGTAACACTTAATTATATTTTTTTTTATTAATGTTTACCTAAAATTAAGGTACATTGTGTAACAAAAATAATTAATTTAATTACTTTAACTTTGTTTTAAATAAAATAAGTAAGTACTATACTAGTATACTAAGTACAAGTTTTGAAGCATACACCTCGTACGTACATCCTTTTTTAAATGTATACTTAATAGCAGCACAGATAAGATAATGGTTACGTAGTAGTAGTTATAGACCTTATTACATCACAAATAATTCTTTAAATCCCAAGAAATCAAGGTGTTTTACAAGACACCTTTTACTGTATCATTAATCATTACATAGAAGCCGAAAATAACACTTTTGAAAGCCTTATTGTTCCAAACTATATTTGGGGGTAATATTATCTACGTATGAACGGGAATTAACGCGATCACGAAAAGGTATTACATACCTCTGAATTGCCTGACGTTTCGACCAGGTTGCACTGGCCGTGGTCAGCCTGTGACCAGGTTGCACTGGCCGTGGTCAGCCTGTGACCAGGTTGCACTGGCCGTGGTCACAGGCTGACGTCAGCCTGTGACCACGGCCAGTGCAACCTGGTCGAAACGTCAGGCAATTCAGAGTTATGTAATACCTTTTCGTGATCGCGTTAATTCCCGTTCATACGTAGATAATATTATATCATGGAACGCGAAAGTTTAAAAGTTAGTATATTTGGGGTCATCTAGTCTAAGTAGATAGGGTGAAAGCCCGTTTGTTTAGCGGTTCACACTAAGGTATAGATTAGGTAAAACACAGCAGATTTGAGCATAATGCGGTTATTTTCGACTAATGAATAGGGTCACTAGGGTCAAATAATTTCTTGAATTCGTTGATTTTTCGTTTATTAATATAAGAGGATGTTTTAATGATAATCCCATAAAAATAAAGCGTTTGACGTGACTTTCCTGTTCAGGCTATTCTAAAAATATGGTAGGCAATTCACCCCTGACTGATCTTAATTACGCCAATGAGTAAAGCACTGGATCTTTTGATACCGCATCGCCAACCAAACATGGTACCGAACCACTGACGACTTGATACATCGCTTATTCACTGTATTTTAATGACATAATTACAAAGGTTTATTTAAATGAAATAATTATATTTTTTCAAAATTGTTTACTTCGATTTTCTTCAGCGTCCTGCGTATGCATGGCCTGGAGAATATAATTTCCGTTAATGTAGTGTACTTAACACAAACAAGTAGACGTAGAGAGAGACGTTTAAGGAATGGAACAAATCCAAATTATCCTTAAGTGGTATCTTTTATCCTTTATCTTGATTTATACGCTGTTTAAAGCTGCTCCAAAATATATTGTTGTTTCAGACTTGAATTCTTAAGGAACAAAACTCACTGCAAGCTAAATATGTTCCATTATGAGATCTGGAACATTTACTCTACCATTTCAAACAATATATTAAACTCTATCTGTCTACTAATCCGTAAACGTAGAAATATGTTTTTTTTTATTATCGTGTAGGGACAAACGAGCAGACGGATCACTTGATGGTAATTGACTACCGCCGCCCATGGACACCTGCAACCCAAGAGCAAGTGCGTTGCCGGCCTTTTAAGGTGGGAGTACACTTTTTCTTGAAGTTTTGAAGGTCCTGTCAATCCAGAAATACCGCAGGCGACAATTTGCTCTACAGATTGTTTTGTGTTTGTATGGTTTAATTGTATGTCTAATTATGTTGCTAAAACAACTAAACGCATTATAATGACGTCACGTTTGAGCTTAAGTACCTAATTGGTAATTACTTTATTACCGACAGACTGTTAAGAGTTGCACTTCAAAAGCATTCTGGCTTCGATCACCGCCTAATACAACGTCTATTACCAAATAATAGTATAATACATGCCAATTTGGCTAAGGTCGAGTGTTTACTAAAAATATTAACAGTGTCCGCCTTCAGGAACAGCCTGAAATAAAAAGCATAATTATTTATTTACACGGTTACCGGGTTGGTAAAAGAAATATTTAAATTGAAATAGTTTAATGGTTTTTTTTTCAACACGACATAAACAATGATTTATGCTATAGTGAAAAAGGCCGTAATGTAACATTTAGAAAATAGTGGGTATTTTCCTGTACACGAAATATTTATCTAGTCGTTCTTAATTAACTATTCAAGACTTAGGTATTACTTTAATTTACTTAAGCAACTATCATATGTTATTAACATAATCTATTGAGTACCTATCTACCTTCAGTCGTTAGACAGATATTAAATAAATCAAAGTTACCTATCACGTACAAAAAAGAAAGTCTTTAACACAACGGAATAATTAATATCATAATTTTTTTTTAAATATGAATTGAACCCATCAAAGTATTCTTCATATTCAAAGTTGGTTTTTATGGAAGCCGTCTTGAGTTATTTTATTAAAATTCGGCTTAGCCTGGGTCCATAAAAGTGGCACTTCGTAGGCCTCTCGGACCCCAGTACTTTGGCAAAAATTTACATTTATATTGCAAAGGTATCTTATGTTTAAGCTTGTTAAAACTTAAGTGCGGGGAGGTACAGGCAAGTTCTTGGACGTTTTCAACATATACTTACTTACTCTTGGTAATGGCGAAATATGACCCAGTTTTGTCTTCTAGCTAACTAACTTAGAGTGGAATGGAAACAAAGTGACGACTTGTTGATTAAACTATTTGATAATTATATTTACACTAGCTACCTGGCCACGCGTTGCTGTAACTAAGTTATTTAGCAATACAAAAAAAGATGGTGACTATAAATTGAGATAAAAACTACTATCGCTCAAGTTAGACCAAACTGCACACAGTGTGCAAAATTTCATTAAAATCGGTTCATTCATTTAGGAGTTTACCGTGAACAAACAACGTGACACGAATTTTTTATATATATAGATAGATTCATGTTAATGAATAATCCCGATTTTTTATATACATTGAATTATTAAGTATAATAATATGAAGGATTTGGAAATGATGAAGAATCGCCATGCTCCGTAGCGTCTATTCATACATATTTTTCTGATAAGTATCAGTTCGGAAAACATCCTATCATCGTTAGCACACACCGCTATTTTAGTAATACGAGGTGATATTTGATATTCGCTGAAAAGCCAACAAAGTGGTCTCTCCTACCGGTTGACGCAGCACAGTATGAAAAATGACCTAAAAAACGGACATCCCCTTTTTATTTATTCATTCGATAAATAAACTGATTTTAAATGCACGAATAGAACACCCAAAGGTCAAATGTAATTAGATTCAAAGATACGATTTTTTTTTAATTATTCTTGGTATTTAGTAAATTATTAAAATATATTTATGTAGATCTACTAGTATACGTGTATGTAGGTTTTACGCGGGCATATGATGTACGAAACTATTTGTTTTAAAATCCATTAATTAAAAAATATTTTGAATAAATGGTTTTTAGTTTTTATTTTTTTACTGTAGTATTTTGCCATAGTTGGATTCAAAACCATGATTACAAAAGTTGTTTAATATCTTGCTAATTATATAAAAAAAATTAGACCTCAATCTCTTTGGATCTTGGAGTTATATGCTTCTAAAGTTTTATCTAATTTCTATGGTTACAGGGTTGTCAAAAATTTTAGTTCTCTCTATCTCAAAAATTTTTAGATATAATTTGTGATTTATTTGTGACTAACCTATTATATATATATGACGGCGCGCCCATATTGTCACACCTATATTTTTATAATGTGATTTGATTTGTCTAACGAATTTGGTTGAATTTGTTAAACTATTTACATTTTGATTTATTTGAAACTAGTTTCGCTATTAAATTTGTAGTAGAGGGTAGTTGGAGCGATCGATGCCTATATAAAGCAACAGGCGCGAGTGTGGAGCGCAGTTCTGAACGCACGATCGCAATTCCACATACCTCTTGGTGATATTGTTTCCAACGTATTGGTCTTAATGTTAACTTTGTAAATTGATTACGACAATAGAGTTTCGAAAAGTTAATAACTTGTCTCATTCAACAAGACCCGCATTCTACCGCCCATGGGTACGAATGAAAGCTACCCCCAGCTCGAAAATCCGACATATATATATATCGGATTGCCAAACGGGATACTATAATGATTCGCTATTTGGCTTCGTTGATTGCATCGGCCATTTTGTGCGTATGTAATGAATATTCAATAATACGACTATTTCACTGAGTTATGTGTAATAATCAAATAGAATTTACACCTAAATACCATCAGGATCGATTTTTTTTCTGACCCATAATCAAAGGTACCATTAGTACTATCGAAAAAGGAACGCTTACTTTAATCACTGAAATATATGATAATAATGACTCTAGCATGCAATTACAATAGGATTTTTTGTAAAAAAACTATCCGTTTACAAGTTATGACTGTATTTTGCCTCCGTTTATCATAACAGCAGGTGCAATGTGTACAGATAAAAATTATATTCTTCCAAAACAAATGTTTAGGTATAGGGTTTAGGGTTTAGGTATAGCATACCACATCACCACCATTCACACATTCACCCCCTTCCCTATACCACATTTTCCTTTTCATCGGAATTTATTTCCATTTTAAAGAATTTACAAGCAATGTAATGTCAAACAAGCTACGTTCATATATTTCAATCTTATATTTTACAAAAGATATCAACCTACTTTCTATTAATCTATAACTTTTATTTAATATCAAATCACAATAAAAAAAATTCGGTGGCAACCCTAGGATACTTTCTTTAAAACCTCAATAGTCACGAATCCCAAGGAATTAAGATTTCAGGTTTTGAAGGCCTGTTAAGAGGGACCTGTTCTATGGTCTAATTAAAGAATTGAATCCTACTAAAGTAAGACTTGATGAGAAAAAAAAAATTAAGATATTATGGTTAAAAACGTTTTTCTATGTTATTTTAAGTGCTAGAACTTTGTTACTGACTGCATATTATAGATAATTTACACTTTGATAATATGGAATATTAATCAATAATAAAACTGAACGCCTTTTGAACAACAACTATTTCTATGGTTTTCCTGAATTCCATAGAAAAAACGATAAAAAAATTGTATCTCCGGATCTAACGACATTTGAACTTCGGGAGTTCTACTCGTGCATTTTCAATCATATTCTTTATCAAAATAATTAAAAAAAAGGGGATGTCCGTTTTTTAGGTTTTTTTCATACTGTGCGCAATAACCCACCACGCTCCACAAGCGCCGGTTCGGGATCAACTTGAGTATCCTACACAAAATTGTGAAAGGTTCTCTAGATTGTCAACTTATTGATAAGTTAAACGGTCATAAATGTCACTTAGTGTCTTAATTGAATAAATGATTTTGAATTTGAATTTAAGACACCAACGCGATCTATGCGCACACCGCAAATGTTTACTATACCAGCTAGCAACAACAATGTTTCACACAACAATCCTGTTTCGCGAATGTGTAGTCGTAATAACGATATATGTTCTTGAGTATTTTTAATGATAGTATTTATATATTCAAGTGCTCTTTGTATTTAACTGAAATGTATAAACCTATCAAGATTTAAATGTAAAATTATATAATTAATTAGTTAATTTACTGTATCTCATTATCCTTCTTATCTATTACGTTTAACACCTAACTGAAGCGCTATCACCGCTATTGTGAATGATGTGTACTTATAGGTAGTTTTAATTGGACTGCAGATTTGAAATGATCTGTTGTCTGTAACTGTACATATTATGTAAAAATAAAAATGAAATAAAAAACCTCTGTCCTATATAGCTACACAAGAGCTACTGACGAATACGTGAAACGACTGCAGAGAATTTCGTGAAGATAAGGCACTCACGTTGGCTAACGATATAGTAAACCTCTCAAAGATGACTAGAATCTATCCAAGATCCACAGCGCATGTGATATAATAAGACTTTTATTTCAGACTCACAAGACATTTTATTAGTAAATATTATACCTATGTTAGTAATATATAATTACCTATTTAATATTGAAGATGCAACTACCCGGATGGATTGCATTCCAATGTCTCACTATTGGACTAAGCATTTTTTCTAAAGTGGTGTGGATTTCATTTCATTTGGATGTAATGTAGATTAATAATTGCTAGAAGTTAGCAACCAAAAGAATGGTCTTCAAGTTTAAGGCAGTTCAAGGCCGAAGTTTTGCCGTTCAGACCAGATCTAAGCCAAGTCTTCTGACTCTTCTTTCTCTAAATTCAGCTACCAAGAAATTAATAAAAACAAGGGTTTGCTTTTCGAAATGTTCAAAATAATTATGTTCCGTTATCTTTTAAAAGGATTAGGTACCTTAATTGAATTACCTACCCATTTTTTTACGTTATAGGGGCCAAACGAGCAGACGGGTCACCTGATGATAAGTGACTCCCGTCGCCCATAGACACCTGCAACTCAAGAGTCACAAGGGCGTTGCCGCCCTTTGAGATGGGAATACGCGCTTTTCTTGAAGGTTTGTAACATTTTATCACCAACACACGAATAAGTCCATAGGCTACCGAAACCGCTTACCATCAGGCGGGCCGTATGCTTGTTTGCCACCGACGTAGTATAAAACAAAAAAAGTACAAGTAAAAAAGTTGTCGTTTATTATTCATGAATACCAATGAAGCAAAACACATACAAACCTGTAAAACGGTCTCCGACATTGAGAGTAAGAAACATTTGATCGGAATGTAACGCCTTTGATGGAAAATAAAAACGAATTTTCCATGCATATCAATATTTCCGATTTTCGTATGGAATAAGAAATACTTTCAGATTCGATTATTTTGAAACAAAATTATATCATTTGATTTGAGATGATTGTGATGATGATTGGCATTTGTCAATACCTCTTCAAGGTTATTGGGACGGCCTGCTAAAAACGCCTAAATACCTAGGTAATGGTCCATTTGTTCCTATTCCCAAATTTTGTTCTATAAATGGTTTTTTTGTTTTGTTTATAATATAATGGGCTCTCATCGACGTTAGGATATATTGAACCAATAGAGGTATAAATCAACAACCCAGGACTTTTGTTGTTCTAAAAAAACTAGTACCGAGAAAAGAACGTAGTATGATTAAATATTGTCAAGTTAACTTGTCGTTGAAGGTCAATTTACAGTTCTCGAAAGAAACGATTGTTTCTTTCTCCGTGAGAAAAAAATTGCCTCATAAATGCTACACGACATAATTATTCAAAAGTACGACCTGTAGGGTCGTGTATTGGATAGGATTATGACTGTTAGGTACTGTATGGTCTTAAGCGATAGTGGCATTCGACTGCAACATCAAAAGTTGCGCGCAGATTCCCACTCAGAACATATTATTGATGGTCTGGGTGTTTATGTGTCTATGAGTATTTATCTCTGTTATAGAACTCGTAGTTAGTTTAGTTAGGGTCTATATACGGGTGTGTTCTAAGCATCGTAATAAATTATAACTTTGACTGAAGACAGAAGCTACACCTCCCTTGAGTGCCCTTGATGGCTGAAATTAGTTAGTATAAAGAAATGAGCTAAATAATGTTACGAGCTGAGGTTCGGGATTAGAGAATTATACCAGATTGTTACCGAAATAGACACAATTTATTTTAATAGATCACAAAATATACAAGCAAAACTAGCAACAACACAGTTACAATAATTTATTATCACTATTACACTAAACTTCTTAATTCACTTGCTGTTAATTCACTTGAAACTAACTCACTTGACACTCACTTGATAACTAACTAACTACTCCGCAATGCCACGCTTTATATAGCGCAACGCTAATTCCAGAAAAATCGCGACACTTCTGGTAAATTCTACACAACAATAGAAGCCTCTAAAACAAACTCGTATTTTCCATGAATGGGTTAGTACTTAGTATCGTGTTGTCTCAACAGATGGCGTGTATCTTTATTTTGTAGCTCTATACGACTTCCCACAGTTGCCAATAGATGGCGGGTTATTCGTAACACTGCCCCCTTCTTAGACATGCTCGTCCCGAGCATGATTATCCCCATGATAACGCGCCAACCGATCCACATGGACGATCTTGGGAGTGCCCCGCGGTCCTTTCTGAATGCGGTACGTTACGTCATTGAGTCTTGTCACTACTATGTACGGTCCGTCCCATTTCACTTGCAGCTTCGGAGATTTCCCTTTGCTGCAAACCGAGTTATGCAGCCAGACCAGTGATCCTTCCTCAAAGCTTCTGCCATTTATCTTTCGGTCGTACCGGGGTTTCATTCTCTCCGACGTTTGCTGTCCTGATTGTCTGACGTGCTCCAAAACGTCATTCATCTTACTGCGTAAATCGTTGGCGTAATCCGTAATACTGCGCGGAGTGTTAGGCGGAGTGCCCGTGATTAAATCCGCAGGCAACCGCTGTTCTCGACCGAAGTTTGCAAAGGCTGGTGTTACTGACGTGCTCTCGTGGACCGCACTTCGGTACGTGAGGAGGAACGGCTGGATGTGTTTATCCCAGTCTCTTTGAATACCTTCCACAACTTTTGCCAAGTACCTCTCTAATGTCTGATTAGACCGTGCCACCATTCCATCACACTGAGGATGGTAAGAGATTGTTCGGGTTTTAAAAGCACCCATCAAGTGGCACGTTTCCTGGAACAACTGGGACTCAAAATTCCTCCCCTGATCACTGTGAATCTCCAAAGGTACCCCAAATCGACAGAAGACTTCATTGACCAGCTTATCAGCTAACGTGGTCGCCTCTTGGTTCGGTATCGCAAATACCGGCCACTTCGTAAAATAATCCATGACAACCACGAAATACTTGTTGCCATCGGGCGGGTTATTCGTAACAATAACGTTGGCTTAATTTTCAAATTTCGTAACTTTCGTAAATTTTCGAACTTTTCATTTTGATGTCATCTATTGTAAAATGCCGTAAAATGCCGTAACAAACACGGTGCAATCACTCGTATTTTCTAATTATTTTTAGACTATTAAAAATAAAACAGGTAGTTTCATTTTTTTCTTAAATCCATAACAAATAATTAAGAAGTAGGTATAGGTACGTAAGTCCATTTATTTATTCATGTTATCAGATTTATATTATAATTACAACAAACATAAACACAAGTAATATTTAAATGTAAATGAAGCTGTTTGTCTATGTTTTATAGTTGTTATTCAATAAATCGTTTTTTCATCCTCCTGTAATATTTAACCCAATGGAGATACGAAGTTTGAAAATTAAGCCATCGATCTAGAAATTAGCTATGTGGCTCTGGTTAGTTTAAAGAAAGATTTCGGAGAAAGATACCTAATGTGGGTATAAGAAAATTTAAATTGATTGCCACTTAGATATGCTTTATAGATACACGAAGCACAAAAACGCAAGCCAAAGGTAGGGACCTACCTATTCTTTTAAAAATAAATACAAAAAAATGCAAATACACGCTGCGAATTGTATAATCCAGGCTCTTAATAATTGTATACTGTAGGTACGTAAATGAACAATTTAAAACAATTAGGTAATTGTATGAGTTGTGATACCCTAATAAAATTCTTTTTGAACCTGTAACGCCGAATTCTAAATTTAGCACTACGTGGTACATCACGCGGGAGTAGGTAAGTATACATATAAAAAGGTACATTGGTTGAGTTTTCCAAAATTTTAACGTATTAAAATAAGATTTTTTGGAAGAAAATAAATTTGCATGAACGCCCTCTGTGTAGTTTTTCTTGAACTTCAAAATAAATCATGACAGAAGGTAGGTATGTTTTTTTTAATTGACTTGACTAATCAAAATAAGACCATGTAAAATATTTGAAATATATCATAAATATATATATATCTGGAAAAAAGGTTGGGCTAGTTTTCTTGATTGAAGACGTTTACAGGTTTTTTTTAGAAATATACCTCTGTGGTAAGAATAGGCAACACTGACTTGACTTAACGCCAAAGAGTAAACTTGTAAAACCTCAATAGAACGGGTACTTAGCGCTGTCAGCTGTCAAAAATAAATGGAATGTTTACATTCGTTTTCATAAATAAATATATCTGAAAAACATGACTGAAAAACACAGTTATAGATGTGTAAACTGTGGCAAACCAGCTGCAGCACTTTATAAAATATATAGTCCTACGGTATTAAAGCTCACTAAATGTGTAAGTAAATTAAAGTGTTTTGGTAGATAAGCCGTTGTTAATTTATTCCAAAATAAACTAAAAACCGCCAGTGCAACTCACGTTCAGGTGGAACTTCGAGCCAATGCACTGATCTATATTCTGTACATAAAGGTTTTTGACACATTAAATTTTTTTATAATTCCAGGAGAGTTGCAAAGGCACAGTTGACAAGTACATAGAATATGATCCAGTCATAGTGATGATTGATCTAGTGTTGATGTCCAAAGAAGCACAGAGGCATGTTTTATACAACACAGAGTTTAAGGTATATATGTTTTCAGAAGTAGAGATAGATAAATGTCTTTGTTGTGCTGGAACTGTTCACCTTCAGCAGAGTTCAAGTGCCATTATAACATAATGTTGAACTTGAAGATTCCTGCTGGTTCATTGTGACTATCTTGTCTATCTCTTGACAATATAATATTGTTGAAACGAAGTATATTTAGTGTGTAACATTTAATTATTTATCAATTTCTAAAATTGGATTTTTTTTTACTTGAACTCTGCAGTTGCTTATTTTTTTGTTATTTCATTTTTTATGCTATTTACTAGAAAACAATTAAAAAAATTATAGGACCATTTGTTTTTCAGTCCCACTTCAGACATTTTTTATATCAAATTTTTTTTTTGCAAAAAGTTTCATTAAAGAAAGTAAAAAAAGTATATAATTTGTTGTTATACCACTTGTGGAATATATGCATCCAGTGTAAATTAACTAAGGTGTTGCATGTAATAGTAACAAGGCTCAAATCCGTTCATTGGTTCTCAGCAGATCAAAAAGCAATATAATACTAAATAGTTTGGAATCACTACCTACTAACTACACATTTTGCAATTGCCCTCACTTTTTTATTTTAATCATAATATCTTTTTAAATTGCAGTCATTTTGGAAGCTACTCATTATATTAATGATGCTAGAAACATATGGGGTGTGGCGGGATGATAGTCTCTTCAATATTGCAGTGAACTCTGTGTGCGGCTTCGGAAATACTAATACAACTAATGGGTATGTTTTATTTTAAATGATTAGTACAAACAGTAAACATTTTTTATGATGAATCATTTACCAAATTCTTCAGAATTGGTTTGCTTTTCACACGTTAACAAAATAACTAGCTGACCCGACAGACAATGTTCTATTTTGTTTGCCATAAAAAATCACTTTACCTCAATTTTCTAATTTTTCATTAGACCTTTCCAATTTTTCTTTGTCGAAAAACCTAAGCTGTAGTGTAACTGTACTGTAATCCATCTAGCTAGACAATCTTACAAAGGTGTGCTCAAATTTTAGGAGTGTTATGTGTAGGGGAAAATCATTGAATTACTTTGCAGAGATTTTCTGAAAATAATCCGAATATTCCACCAACATCCTTGATATTATGGTTTCATTCATATTAGCCCTCTCTTTTACAAATTACAAGCTTTATCGGTCAGTTTTGAAGTTTACCTTCACACTTCAAAATGAGTTTTCTGTATTAAAAATCAAGATTTTTTTTTAAATGATTTTAATTTTACGTCATTCACGGGGTCTTCTATAGTCTATACGACACTTAAACATGATCAAACCTTTCTGTAACATAAATTATGTATATATTTTATATAAATGAATTTCATTTCCATTTTTCATTTCAAGTGTGTGTGTGTGTGTTCAGAGTGTTACATTAATTTCACCTGTTACCTACACCTAAAAATATTGTCAACAAAATTAGCAAGGGTCATTCTAAACTTTTTACTTAACAGTTGAGTTTTTACTTGAAGTTCTCAATTTGAAATTTAAATGTGTATAATAATATTTCAGGAGTAAATTTATAAACATGTCAATACCAGACTCCTGGAAGACCAACTGCTGGGCATGGGAACAAATTGAGAAAGATGACTCAGATCTCTTTATATGGGAGAAAGACTTTTACATACAATTCCTGTCTATATTCTCAGGTTTGTACTTTGCATAATTTTTTAGTGTGTAACACATTTACCTATGTGTATAACAGTAATGGAATAGATGACATTTTAACAAATGAAACGCTAAAATGAAATTAGTATTTAGTTAAAAATACTAAAATTCTAATAACGCTAAAACAAGGGTTAGGTATGTTAGATGTAAGTTTAAACAAAAAAAAAACTCAGTTTTAGGACTGCAGTCAGAAGTGAAAACACATTTTGCTGACAAAACTCAATGTTTAGATTAGCGCCCTCTAGAGGATCTATATATGTATTATTAGCGTGACGGTAACGAGTTCAGTGCTTTTTCCCATTTCAAAAATGAGAAGAAGCTTTCACTTTAAAAATTAGGTACTTGCTCTACTTTCATTAGTATTTGCACATAACAATCAGTGGAAGATATAAAAACAAGTTACTAATTAATTAAAACATACACGTACATGAACCCTGATACCATTCCACTCCACAGTTTCTTTTGAGCAATTGTGTAAAAAAACATACAGAACTTTTCTTATATTGAACTTAGATTACGTATCGTACTGATATAGTATATGGTAGTTTTTTAGTTAATATATTAATAGTTTAATTAAATTTGGAAGTAAAAGAATTACAATTGTACTTTACTGTAATTTCTTTGTTATTGTATTAATACTGAGTGTTTCATAATTTTTCAGGTCTGTTAGTGTTTGTAATATCAGTACAAATTTTAATGAAACTTGGAACTGGTTCACAGAAGGGAGGTAAGTTTTATGAACCCTATTATACATATTATATTTTTAAATCTAAACAAGGCTCAACATATTATGTAACCATAGAAAAATTAAATCACTGGTAAACATAATCAATATCACTACATATTATAAAACAAAGTCCCCCGCCGCGTCTGTCTGTCTGTTCGCGATAAACTCAAAAACTACTCAACGAATTTTCATGCGGTTTTCACTAATAGATAGAGCGATTCATGTGGAAGGTTTATGTATATGATTTTTTAAGGTTTTGTGTAAATTGGTTGAAATATGATGATGATTGTTGAAGATGTCTCTGCTACCCGTGCAAAGCCGGGGCGGGTTACTAGTTAGGTATAAATAAAAAAATGTTGGAGCTGTGTGAGATAAAAAAATATTTTCATTATTTAATTAATTCATGTCATAGACGACCAAAACAGATAAAGAAATAGGTAATAAAATGAAAATTAATTTGCTGTCAAAATATCAACATTTTACAAGTTCTAATGTTCTTTAGTTGTATTCGTTAGGAGTACTATTAATAAGTTATAATACGAGTAGGTACAATCCTCCAGCCAAAGTGTCGTTTGACGGACACATGGAACTCCGGGCGCTGGAGCCTAGAAATAATATTTGAAGGATTCCAGTTTCACGAACATTAACAGTACCTAAGCATATTTCTTGTCTTCCTATAAATAACAAGTTTGGCAAACAAAAATATACATAAGGTTAGAATGCGTTAGTGGGTAAATGGAATTCCCGTCCCTGGCAATTTCTCTAGTAATGGCGTCGCTATTTTATTAATTTGATATTTTCTTATATTGTTTATAAATACATTAGGAAATAGAATAATTACATATGAAATGTGAAGTTCGGACACTTATGTTTTTTTTAGTATAATTTCTACACAACCAGGCAAATTATTTGATTATTATTTGAAAATTATAAACAGCAGCTTGGAACTTACTTCAGCGGTGAATGTTTTCTCGCGTGTGACGAGTGGATCGTGCGAGTATGTTAATAGTCATGTATATTTTTTGGCTTCTTTTTTGGGACGCGGATTAGGAATCTGGACCTATATAATCTAAGTTTATTAAAGATACGGTTTTACTCACGTTGGTATTTCGGGGATACCCGACTAGTGTTGGACCCGACGTCATAACTCACGTATAATTTTTTCAAAAATTATTTTTGTAACTGGATGCCAGATGCCCTTTTAGTGATTTAAGTAAGTGCTCAGGGTCAAAGTCAAATATCTTTATTGCATAAAACTCGTTAAACATTATTTGAAAACGTCATTTTTTTTAAACTAAAATTTTAAAATTATAGATTAACACAATGTCATCGCAACAATAGGTTGCTTTGTGAAAAGTAAAACAGATAATATATAAAAATAAATAATACTGCGTGGCAAGTTTCCAAGCAGTTGAGCCTTGTGAGAAGAAATATATGTTCCTTTTTCAAATACACCCTGTATGTTCCAGAATATTATTTAAAAATAAGTGTTATTTCTTCCAGTGCCTCTGTTGCGAGTACTGAAAGCGTTTTCTTTAGCAAACGTGTCAATATTGTTGACGCTACCGATGCTGGTGTGGGGCGCGGACATATCGCAGGACACGAGGACTATACACTACCTACTTGTGTTCGGCTACAGTTTTGTTGTATTTCTTAATGTATTTACAGGTAAGAACATTTATTTTTTGAGTTATCAGTACCTAATTAAGTTAAATCATTAACAGCCACGGAGCAGATACAAAGAGGAGGTGTTGTAATTAGATTTCCCTATGAAACAACGCGTGACAATTTGCGGGGTGAGGGGGTGTTAAGCTCCGCCCACTTCACTTTTTTCCATCTACCAAACAATAGTAAAACTACTCGCATCGTTCTATGTCTGTTATCGGTATCGGTCGGTATCTGTTGCTATGTAGTTTAGCTATCTCACACTAGTTATACGATGTAAGGGACCGTACTCAGAATTTACTTACTTACTTTTTAAACCATCTTGATACGAAAGCGAAAGTTTGTGAGTTCTTTCTTTCTCCTAGCCAAGGCTAGGAGAAAGAAAGACCTCAAAAACTTCGCTTACTTATCCAAATCCGTCCAGCTGCCTTATTCCGCAGCTGGACGGATTTGGATAAAATTTGGTATACAGATAGATTGCAACCTGACTTAACATATGAGCATTGGGCATTGCTAGTGTAAGAATAAAAAAGTTTGTGGTAAATCACGAATGACGATTCAAATTTGTTCACTTATTTATTCTTATCTTTCTTTATTCGTATCTGTACCGCAGCTGCAGTTTATTTTGTAGATCTAAATTAATGAGCTTAAAATACCTTTAAAATCAACAGTCTAAGTACAATTTATTTGATTTTAATATTTAAAGTACTTTCAAGATAAATACTCGTATAGTCGTGGGTTGCTAGGTAAAATAATTGGGTTCTAATTACGGCCCTGTCTTTTAGTTCTGTTTATATATGTTCTTCTAGTTGAAGATAGATGACAGTCTATTCAAAAAATTATTACAAAAAATATAAAAATAATACTTTGACGGCTAAAAATTCTTTAGGATTGGATGTAGAACACATTTCAGTATCTTCGTATGATTTATTTTATTAATACTTAGCTCTACGTACCTTTGTTTTTTTAGTTCCCATTACATAAAGTTTTGCCATCTAGTGACGAATAGATTTAATTATATTTCAAAAAAGACTCCCGAAATTTTTCTAGAACTATTTTAATAAATTAAAAAAAAAAATAGTTACAAATGAATTGTGATGCCATACATGGCATCAGAGCGTCTATCCGAATAGTTTTTACATGATAAAATACAACACTTCATCTTTTACTTCCTAATACCACGAAAATTTACTGATTTGTTATTTTTCCATACAAACGTACAAGACGAACGCTGACAGTGTACTAACTATAAGCCACGCCCACTGTGATGACGTCAGAACCTCACAGGAATCACAGTGCACAGTTGCTTAGGCCCTCTCCTCTTTGTATCTGCTCCGTGTTAACAGCAGCATCCATGGTGTAGATGAGCTTGAGCAGAGTCTAAAATCTCCTTGCATCCTGGTCAATGAAAGTGTTAATAATCTGTTTTTCTAGAGGTTTTGACGAGTCTGTTCGCTCCTTCTTGTATCCCAGGTATTAAGCAGGGGGCAGGTTCTTAATCTTTGTATCCTGTCTCAACGATGAATATGGTCTGGCATAGACCTAATTAACCCAACTCTTAGACCTGTTCTGTAATGTAACCCAGTACAAAAAGAAAGGCGGCTTGCGTATCACAACCGCTGACACCGATATTTTTTTATACTAAAAGACAAAACTATGACTAACTACTATATCAGCGACAAGGCCAAGGACCTTTTTACCTTCTATATAAATGGCTAATCACGTGGTGTGAAAGAATTACAGGAATTCAACTTCATCTACGTATTAATATCCGTCCAAACTCAAATCGTAAACGTCACCTCTCCAAAATCGTCTCGTGACTGGTAACGTCACGGCTTTCCCCCGCCTCTGTACAATAAAATCAATCGACTGTCTTATTCATTCATCACTAAATTGTCGTACTCGTCGACATATAATTTCTACAAGATCCTTTTTAAAAAAGTCCATCTAGTTTATTTGCAAAACTCGCTTTTATAAATTAGCGATGTCTAAGAAGTTCAGCCACTGTGTGATAATAAAAATTAAAACCTTATTATTTTTCTTTTCAGTGATATACAGAACTCCAGTTTTAATATCTATATTAATCTTAGTAGTGAGCAATATCACCAAGTACCTGACGTGTTATCACACGACGCCAATGCTACGAACACTTATATCTTAAGGAAACCAAAGAACTAATCAAATGAAACGGACGTGGGACTATGGAGGCTGAGCAGCCTTAACCAGCAGCAATAACAACAAGTAACAGTGTCATCACGCCATCACACGTTACTTGTGCAAGTCAGATTCAACCTCTAGTTACTCTAGTATGCGTTACCGCGGCGACAAAATCAATATGTTTAAAACGTATGTGGTAAATTGTGTAGCTGTATTTGTAGCTCAATACACTGAATAATATAAAAATATAATAATAAAATAACAATGAATAAGCGTGGTACTGTCATGTTCTAAGTATGTTCAATATGTTGTAAGGTGGTATGTCTTATCTAAAGTTAATTAAATAGAGATATAGTTGCATAATTTTTTGTAAATACCTAAAGTGAATGATTATAAATAAAGTACACGTTAGCATATCACAGAGTATTTATTTCAAAAATATAACGTCCATATTTTTCACATAACATTCATTTTATACATTTATTATAAATTAAAAGATTTTATATACATATTGTATTCGTGACGTTATCGCCTTGAGAGAATATGAATGTTACAGTGCGTTATTATCGGTGAGTACTTTTCTTAACATTCTAAATCCATCTGTACCCAAAAATGTATTAGATAGGTTATTCAGTATCAGTCAGAATGGTGCATGTATCATTCCAAAAGTTATGCAAAGTGTACCTACTAAATGCACCTAGGATTTTGTATTCATTCATTCAGAAAACTTACAGGACCCTGCATGTATTTGGTAGGTACTTACTTTTTAAATAAATTTGTAAACCATACACAATTCACTGTTCTATTATTTCAAAGACGGTACCCATTAATTTTTATATTAATTAAATTCCATATACACATTTTACAAACATTTATCTGGGAAATTCTAGTAAAAAAGTTTAATTTAGAACTAGGACTTCCTTACTTCACAATGGCGGCACGCTCCAATAACCTTTCTACTATTTCAGAATGAAAATTAGTTATATTTTTTTTTTTAAGAAATTTTAGGCTTTTATGGGACTGGGCAGAAATGAGGAAACAATCTAGTCACGTATGTATTTTAAATCAAGATTATATTTTTGTTATCTGTTGTTCACCCCAAAGGAAACACGTACGCGTTATTTGTAGTCAAGTTTAAAGTGAACAACATTACCGTGCAGTAAGTATTGCCACATTGAGGTACTACACACCCACAATATATTTTTTGTTCCACCATTTACGATATTAACCAGAGATTAACGCATGTTTTGATTACACACAAATGACGTAATGCGTCCCAAAGTGACAAATTGTATCGTTTGTGCGGCACTTCTAAACTATTACTACTGTAAACGTATGCTTAAAAAGCTACAAATAAATTAAATGGTATTTTATAGTTATGATTAAGCATAATAATACATTTTGAAAACTTCTGAAAAGTTGTCCGCCTAGGCTGTAGGCACAGTTGTGAACTATACATCAGGCGTTTTAACTGATACGTAATTTGTTCGTTAACAACTGATTTTTAAATTAACTTCTTTTGATGGGATACTTAACGGTCTAATAATGGAACCTACATAATTCGTCATAATAATATTTTTTGAATTAAACTTACTGCTAGATAAATGGTTTTAACGAACGTGTCATCGTTCTAAAACAGTGTTAGGGAGAGAGCACACTGACACGGCAATATAGAAAATATCGTGTGCACTCTCCTTTACGCTTAAGAAAGAAACATTTATTGATTTAATAATATAATGAATACGTACATTTCTATATCTAATGTTGATTAATATAACATGGTTTTCTGAGGATCAACTCTATATATAAGATGTTTGTTTTAGTTTTTTTGCTAATTTATGAATTAAAATCGAAGTAATACTTAATCGAAAACAATATATTTCTATAAAAAATAATAACTGCTGTGAGTAGTAAAACTTCCCCAGAACACAACCGTATCTTTAATAACTATAATAATTTTCTTTAAAAATAAACTTAGTAGGTACCTGATTTGTTGACAATATTTTCTTTCTAAGCTTAGCATTTGCCTCGAATAAACTAACATGAAAAAAACAAATGATTAAAATAAGAAAGTGAAGACATTTTTCGATTTGGCTAGATCAATAGGATGATAAAACGCCTCACTTGGGATGTGTCCCAGTGTTAGTGAATTTACACAAAATATTGATTACACTTAGAAACACAAAAGGTTTGTAATGCCCTGCAAATTGGATTATGTAAATTGGGCCAAGTGACAGTTACTTCTATGTTCATACACAATTATTATACTTAATCAGTTTTGTGACTCAATTAATTGTTTACATAGTCATAATGTTTGTGTGTTGATGAACAATATTTAAATTAAAAATCGAACTCTACACTGATGAAATAATCTTTTCACATACTTAACATAAACCCAGTAAGTATTAATAATAATAAAAAAATCATATAAATATAACATTTTTTTGTTTTAGTTACGTTATTTATTTTACCCAGCAAAATATACATTTAAAAATGATATATCACCTGCAACTGGCAATACCATCAGTCTTTGGCTAAATTGAGCAGAAGCAACTAATAGAGATCTAATGATTGATATAAATGAATATAAAAAATATAATGAAACTAAACTAATGGCTTATTTAAGCTATGATATTGTAATAGTTAGATATTGAATATTATATCTATTACTAGTAACATGGTCTTGGATGTAATCTCCACATCCAGTTCTCAAAAGAAATATAATAGTTGAGATGAGCTTCACTACTTGGGTTCTCATATAATAATAATTTACTAATGTCATGACACTTTAAATATATATAATAAGCCTCTTATCCTGAACTGCTTTCTTCTTTCTTTGTATTGTGGTTGTCTCTTTAGTTATAAAATATCTCTGAGTTCAGTGTGCCTCTTGGCAAAGGCCTCCTCTAACAATTTCCATTGTACTCTGTCTCTAGCAACCCTTCTCTATTTTGGGCCTGCCGTCAGTTTTAGTTCATCTTCCCATCTCTTGCTTTGTCCTCCTCTGTTCCTTCTCCCATCTCTAGGGTACCAGTCCGTTATGATGTTGCTCCACTTCTCTTGTGTACCGCGCAGCATATGCCCAGTCCTTCGCCACTTCAAACTATCTATTCTAGTAAGTACGTCTGTGACTTTTGTCTTACTTATGACGGTGTTTCGTATCTTATCTTGTTTCCTAATACCTATCATACTTCGTTCCATAGCTCTTTGGCAGTGTTCCAGCATGTTTCTGTGATGTTTCGTAAGAGCCCAGGTTTCACACCCATATGTAATACATGGGAGAACGCAGGTATTGAAGACCTTCCTTTTGATACCTATACTAAGATCTGTGGATTTCATGATCTCTTTCAGTGACCAATATCTTTTCCATCCGTTAGCTATTCGTCTTTTGATTTCTTTTGTAGTTGTGTCTATATGTGAGATGATTTGTCCTAAATAGATATATTCATCTACTTATTCAATAGGTTGGTTGTTAATTTTTATTTCATATTTGTTTGAATTCGTTAATAGCTTCGTTTTGTTTATATTCATAAATAAGCCCACTTTCTCACTCTCTTTATTTAGATCTTGTATCATTTCTTCTAGGATCCCTGGTTGTTTTAATTATATAGTGCAGTATTAATATAAGTGTATATATAATACAGCAATCACTTTAGACATATAATTACATTTTGAAGAATCACCATCTACTTCTATGTAATGTTCTGACATGTTTAATGCTAAAATTATAGAAAGAGAGTGTTAATATAGATAAATGTGAAAAGCAAGCAAAAAGCAATTGTCAAAAAGTGTGTCTACTGCTATCTTTGACATTGGTGCAGATTCTATTGTTCACTCGACTAAACTAAAGCCTGACTTAATTTCTTCATATGAAATCAACCTCGTGTTCTTCGTAATAAGGTCTATTTGTTACTGGCATCTATTTCTCAGCGCCATTAAATTTCACTAAAACCTGTCAACGTATACTCAACTTTATTTCCACGCAGCGAGAGTCTCCATTTATTCAAATGCTGTATAATTGCCGTATAAAAACTTGTTCAAAACGAACTAAGATGACGTTATTTTAATCGACACCTACCAAGACGCTCACTAAAAACACAGAGCAAAAGAGATGGCATTCAACGGATAGCGGCTCTCGCTACGTGGTATTAAAGTTTATTTAAGCGTATCAGACTTTAGTCGACAAATAAATTGCTTATTTCGATAGCGACATATGTTACCTACTTGTTTCAATTTGAAATAAGACCTTGTTTTGAAGGGTACAAGGTTTACATCTTATATAAGGAAAATTTAGTGAATTTTAATTTAGCGAGTGAAGTAACAGAATTGGGACCATTATGAGAAATCGCAAGTTATATTTGGATAGTAGTAATAGAAATCTTAAATAATGTATATAAGGGTACAAATCTATAATTTTTAAAAGTAAGAAGGTATAATGTTGTTTATAAAAAATGGTCTGTTTAAAGCTAACGATAATATTTAACCAATTTAAATAGAGTTGTAGGCAATGGTAGGCATATTCTGGTACAAAACTTCATTACAGACATACTATTTTTTGAGAAACATGATATAAAATAATATAGAGTTATTATAACTTATTTCATCAAATAATATATGAAAATATGCACTTATTTTGTGGAATCAAATACTCTTTCAATCTTAAAAAATGAATTAATGAACTTCAGATTGCAATGTTTCTATCCTATCTTTTTATAACATAGACCACATTAATAGAAGTAACATTTTCATAAATATACAGATACACATAATTATACTATAAATAAGAAATAAGATGATTCATCAATTGAAGTCACTCATTTATAAGTGGTAATCTTACTTTGGTTCTTTGCTTACTGCGAAACTAAAGAATCCTTGCCATAATGTTGATTATTATGTTTTTATTTATTTAAGCAAACTTGACTGTTACAATTCATAGATTTGTCAATAGCCAACCTGCATGTGAATGTGTTATAAAGTAAGTGAGTAATTTATGGTGATGTTGTCATGGGGCCATCCATAAAATATATTTGCACTTATGGGGGGAGGGGGTGTCGCGTAATGTGACAAGGGGGTTCGGGGGTCTAAGAAAACGTGACGTTCACAGCTCATCAAATAATTTTGTAAATTTTTCTCCCGTTTTTATTTGTTTGTGACGAAATTTTTACATGTTACATATATACACACACAAATTTCTATTTGTGTGTGTATATCATGATATATACACAAAAAAAAAAAATCTTTTTTCAAATCATAGACTCGTACTGGGTACAGTACATGTACTGGGGAGTCTATAATTCCTGACGCAATATTGGAAGGGGAGGTTGCAGAAAATGTGACACAACATGACAAATGGGGGGGAGGAGGTCTAAAAAGGCAAAATTTTGCATGACATGTATTATGAAGGGTCCCGATGGTGAAAACCATAGAAGTGTTTTTAAAAGCATAGCAATTAGATACACACCAGGCTATATTAATGGCTATTTGCAGTCTGCAAATACAGTACACTGTGTGATAAGATGAAAAGATATCACTTTCAATAAAACATGTTGATTGTTTTGCATAAATGATGAATCATCTTATGTATAATGTATTACTAACCACAACACTGAAAACATTTGTTTAAAATACAATGACTTGCAGACAATGGTTTAAATATATTTATTTGTTGAGAGTATGTTGCTCTAGATTATAATTATATTTGGTGTTTTGCCAATATGTATAACAACTATATTTGTATTGATAGGTAAAACCATCAACACATTCAATGAGCATTGATTTGTTGTGACTCTAGAAATGACATGCATTGTTAGATAGCAACTGAAATATACACTCATTAACTGGTAATTAAATCATAGATCATATTTGATTTATCTGTATCATTAGAAATTATCTTGTTTAAAAGTTTAAAGTTCATTTAGCATTTAATAATATAGGTATATTATTTATCAGAGAAAGTACTAAAACATCTCTAACATATAGGGAGACAAAATTTGAGATATTTTAGTTTTGTCTTAGATAGACAATATTTACAAAATAATACATTCAAACCTATCTGTCTGTCAGTATAACAATCATTATTGGCTATAGATAGAATAAACTTACGTATGAACTAAGGACTAAGTGGAGGATCATCATTCCCGATCATAACATCTTCGTACATAATGTCATTATTCCTTCTCGATTGGATTTTTTGTTGAACATATTCAATTAAATTATATTTCCTTATCACTAATACAGCTCCCGCTATTACCAGAGCGAGAGTGAATATCGTAACTGTGGCGATTGTTCCACCACTGTACGACGAACTGTTGCTGTTCGGCGTCTCACAATCATCCCCTACGCGAACAAACCCTCGTAAACAATCACATTTCGATGTCGTCGCATTACACGCCTGGTACTCCGGACATGTACCATATACCGACGCATTGCAGGACAGGATGTGCTCTGTTAAAAAGAATACACTTCGTAACAGAGGATAAATTGATTCAATTAAATAATTGTCGGCTACTTAGAACTTACCCGAACAACCGTATTGTATTAAATTTAGCAGCAATGTCGCCAAAACGTCAATAGTTTTAATCTTCATTGTATCTGCACGTCTGGTTGATAATATTTACATCACAACTTGTACTGGATATACCCGAGGTTTTTATCTATTTGTAACAGCGAAGAATACTTTAGTCCGACTACAGCAAGCAAAACAAATGTCAAATTTAATGTGCTGTCATACACTGCTCATCCTCTTATGTCAGATACGTTTAGTTTCAGCGAGAAAAGTACCCACGTAATCCTAGTCATAGACTAAAAACTATCAGAATATTTATATTAAAGTTGGTTGGTTGGTTGTCTTTTATAACTTAATTATTGTTATAACATGAACAAAAAAAATAACATTAAAAAGAGAACCGTAATACGCCTTAAAGGGCTTAAAGAGTATACAAGCACTACGGGTATGTTCCGATATACACTGCGAGCACTGTTCAGTGCTCTTCCTGGGGAGAAATTCGTTCCGTTATGGACTGACAAGTATACTGCCGCAGTAATCTAGGCCTCCTAGGGTAATATATGACGTCATAAGTCGTTGCCATTTTTGTACTGCGAGTATTGGCTGTCATAAGGTGGAGGCGCGGCGGGGAGAAGTAGTTTTTTTACATTTTTTTGCTATATCAACTGTTCGTTATTGTCCGATATTTTTGTTCGATCTTAGTTTTTTTGAAATCAAATAAAAAATTACCATAAAGTTGGCGGTGAGAAGTCGTTTTTTTACATTTTAAAGTGAAACTCCCAAAAAATTTCGTCCATCTATCGCATGTCGCATTATAGTCCAAGATCCTAGTCATCCCAGATTTATGTTATTTTAGAAAAGATGAAATTTTAGGATCGGTAGTATAATATAAACATAGAAAGGAATGGTTACTCGCTAAGCTGAAAGCGGGGCCGTTTTACAGGTAACAGGTATCAAAGGTGGAAAAAAACAGCAAGGCTAGTTTTTACATGTGTCATAATTATATGATATTCTAACTTTTAAACTTTCGCGTTCCATGATATAATATTATCTACGTATTAACGGGAATTAACGTCAGGCAATTCAGAGGTATGTAATACCTTTTCGTGATCGCGTTAATTCCCGTTAATACGTAGATAATATTATATGATATTGTTATTAACAACCATATACAGTTGCCAAACACTTCCTGTGGGCCATAACTTGACCTAATGGATAGTTTAGGTATTTTTGAAGTATAAAAATATAATAAAATCAATGGTATTGTTATTTACATTCATTTTTTTATAAAAATCATACGCTTGGCAACACTTTTGGTTTTGTAGAAACCTTATTCCTTTTTATGATTGGCTAGAATTTCGTGAGGGTAGGAAGGCTGGCTGATGGCTGGATGAAGGTCTCAGACCGCATCCATTAACTGCAAGCAAACTATCCCGAGGCAATAATAGACCCTATCGTTATCCATACATAGAATAAAAATGTAACAGGTCCAATTCTGTACATTGAAGATATTGTGAAATTTTTTTTTTGGGGGCCACTCTGTGATCAATACTGAAGCCAAAACTATATTTTATTTTATTTTTGTCTGTCTGTCTGTCTGTATCATGGCCGTGCATCACGCTGAAACTACTGAACGGATTCAATTGCAACTTGGCATGATTTGAGTTCGTACTACGAGGTAGGATACAGGATACTTTTTATCCCGAAATTCATAACGGTTTCCTTGAGAGGGGGTATCAAAGTAAAAATGTGTACTTCGTTGTAATTTATAAATTGATGCGTAGTCCGATTATAATCATGCTTTTTTCTTGGAAAGGAGGCACTTCGTAGATTGTCACGTAATCTTTTTTTTTCTATATCTATGTGTATAATAAATCTATAGACATCGAGTTTGTGTTTGGTTGCTTCACTTAAAAAGTACAAAATAATTCAGGAAAAGTATTATGCACCAGTATTGTGTGTAACTCGGTGTAACATTTACTATTTGATCACAATTGGTTTTCTCTATCCATAGAAAAAATAATGCAAAGTTATAAGTTATTAACACCGCACAGCGACATCTATTGGTCCAAAGTAGTACTAACTATACAATACTTACAACGTTAAAATAAGTGGTCATTTCTTTTTTTAGATATTTATTATTAGCATAGAACACACGCATCTATACTTATAATAAAACTATTACAGGTCCAATTCTGTACATTGAAGATATTTTGATGATGAGATGTAGTGGCGAGGTTACCACTTAAACTATTGCGCCATCTGTGTATAATATAAACATAATAGATACTGACAGATAGATAGTTTAAGTGAATAATGTGTAGTGCAATATCTACGCTAATATTATAAAGAGGAAAGATTTGATTTCCTATTTATTTAATTGTAATGCCTATCCATTACCGAAATAAACTACTGGACCGATTTTAATAGAAAGCTACCTTATCAGAAATTTATTCACATATTTTATTCCAGTAATTATAAGATTTCAGCCTCAAATAACGGCATTCGTGATGCAAGCCAGGAGATAAAGCGCTTCCGAGCTGCTTTATCCGCGTCCGGTAGTGGTCAGTCATACATAAAAAATATGTGTAACAAAAGTGTTGGTCTTTAGTAGGTCTAAAAAAAAATCCGCGATACTATATACGTATCTCTTATAAATAAGGAACAATAACGCATTTTCTGTCGAAAATAATATAAAAGTCAAAACGTGAACTTCAATCGTCATAATAAGGCATAGCATATTAACTTTTACAAAAAGATAGGCAGTCAAGGGACTGCCGACAGATGAAACTCAAAACGACGTGTCACATTCAACATTATTTTTGGATTGCTATCTTTAGGAAGTATTTTATTAGAGAAATTATTTTTATCAACGTACCTATAAATTTAGTAATAAAATTTTCACATTTTCCAAATAAATAATGATTATTATCTTTGTAATGCTTATAATAAATGTATAATTTTTAAGACAACACCCGCATTAGGAATATTCCTGTGTGTCGCGAGGGGCTTCACCAATGTATAAACAACAGACACAAAAAACACCCAGGGTCGGGACAACTATTTGTAGATCACACAAATTTTTGTCCCGTGTGGCTCCGTAACTACTGGACCAATTTTAAAAACTCTTTCACCTATAGAAAGGTATATTATCAGCGAGTAACATAGGTTATACAACAGATACTACTTTTAAAACAAAAATATTTATTGTATGGCAAAAATACTGACTTGCACACTAAATTATCAAAAGTTACAATGGAACTTCTAATTTTCTTTACAATAATGTAGTTATGTATGCACGACCAAATTTTATTCTACAGAGCATACATATAGGCTAGCCGCTAGGTTAGGTTAGGTTAGAACTGTGACCACCACGCATGAGCCGAGCGAGCGAAACGAGCGTGCCGCGGTAGCGGGCGGCGAGTCCCAGAACCGAATCCTATTGTAAAATCACAAATTTTTGTAACACACATTAGATATTTTGAACACTCGATGTATGAGATAATAAGTTTCCATAAAATAGATATCATATTTTATTTTGACTCAAATAATTATTAGATTTACTTTTAGATAATAATAAACGTACGTAGATAATATAAACGTACGATTTAATATACTAACACTTATCTGTACTGTAAGACGTTGCTTCGTACCCAATTTCAAGATTCTGAGTTCACGGGAAGTACCCTGTAGGTTTTGATTCCCTTGCGAGGGTCGCAAATTTGCGGAAACGCTGTATCTTTTGATTGCGTTGGCTTAGAAGTTTGATTTTTTCACAGTTTCAAGGGACAGTATTATAATAGTACATTTCAGCTTGATACCTCCACGCGTTTCTGAGAAAAAGGGTCTTGACAGACAGACAGACGGACGGACGGACGGATAACCAAGTGATCCTATAAGGGTTCCGTTTTTCCTTTCGAGGTACGGAACCCTAATGATTATTATAACAGACAGTAAATCAGGTTTGCTTCATCTATTAAACAGTATACTACACTTTATTTCATTTGTGTACATATTTAGTGTGCAATTAAGTATTTTTGGTGCTACTTTCGAATATTTTGTAAGAAATAAAGGGATTTATAGTTATACGATTAAATACTACCCCTTAAAAATTGGGTACCTAAATAAAAATAAATTAAAAAGGTTTATAGAAAAATAATAATAGTGAGTTGTCAATCAGAAACGTTTGAATTTAATAGACAAACAAAATAACTTTTGTATACCTACCATATTATAATAAAATATATATTTATGTTAAAAATTGAGATTATGCTCCTTGTGATTAGACAGGCAGTGTTCAATGTAACATGCAAGAATTTATTCCAACACTTTATATTTCAATGTGTTCAATTCCCTAATGTAATTTTTTTTCTGAGAGAAACAGTACTTATATAATTTATTACTTTTCCACATTATCAAATTGACTTTATTGCACGATAACTATATAGCTAACCAAATTAGGTACAGTTTTTAAAATAAATAATATTCGAAAATTATAGCACCTTTGTATTAAAATAAACATGCGTTATTATTGCACTGAACCTCTTCTCTACGTCTAGAGAACACGAGTAAGACAGACGTGTGTTATAATTTTATTATAAACCCACATCAGTATATGGGTCATTCCGTCCGTTCGTGCTATTTTGAGCTAATTTGCAGAAAAAAACTAATTTTCTTTATTTAGCGCTGATAATTTATTTTTCAGTTATACACTTATTATACACTACACTGTAGTTGAAGGGGACATGATATTATAATTAATAAGAAAAATATTTCAAGGAATGTAATGAAACCATGGAAGGTAATGAAATTTGTCTAGATGGTAATGAAGCATCAATGGATAGTAATGATTATGCCCCGGATGGTAATATTTAATAAAGACGGTAATGAAAAAATATTATCAGATTTTAATTACATTTGCTCTTCTAAGAGCACCTACTAATAAGTCCATATTTGTATGTAATTTACATTGACAAGTGTCTCTTGTATTTGGAGACGACACCCAAAATGGTCGATATTTACAAAATGTAGAATAACTTATTTTAAATTTTTCGGCAATGAATTTTAAATGCAAATTTTTCATACTGTCGTTAAGATATCTTTTTTGTTTTTTGATTCCATTTCTTGTAACAAATTCTTTTTTACCAGAAGCCATTCTGGTATTACTGTCTTCTTCAAAAAAAGTATTTATTTTATACGAAATTTCTTTTGATATACTGTCATTTGTCATTGTCTTCGACCTTAGGGAAAATGGTAACTTCTTAAGGACTCCGTATTTTTTTAATCTTTCTCTGTCTTTTATTACTGTTTCCGCAAAAGGTCTTTTATCTTTCTTGTTTAGGGTTAAATATTCTTCTTTTAAATTTAAATATATAGTCTCTCCAAAAAGTAATTTCTTTTTTACTTCTTGAACTCTGTCACCTTTTATATCTTTAATTATTTCTTCAACTTTCTTTTGTATAGAATCATTTACTATATTATCAATAGGACGTTTACGTTTTAAGTTATAGTTTTCTTTTTTTAATCTATCTATTTTGTTTCTTAAATCTCTAATAATTTTCTGATATCTATAATGCAATTTACGAGTTAATACTTTGTTATTCAACGGGGGATGTGTCGTTTGAGGTTCCTTTATTGTGATTGCATTTTCTAAAGGGTCCTGGTTTGATATATTTTGATTGTTTACCATTAGATGGTTTTCTATTTCACTGTCTGGTGGTGAATTTTCAATGATAATTCGTTCAACTCTTTTTTTCTCTTCTTTGTTCTTTAAATACTGTTTACTATTACGGCGCCATCTTTTTCTTTGTTCTCTTTGCGCTCGAGGTGTCATATTTTTTATGCTAGAAAATTTGTTTTGTTCTTTACGCAAGAGGTAACGTTTCCTTTCTTTTTCTTTTTGAATGGCATATAATTGTGAATCATTCTTAATCTGTTCATATTTTTCTTTTTTACGTAACCTATCTTTAGCTAACTTTTCTTCTTTGGTTAATTTCGTTTTGGTTTTGGACATTTTTCTGTAAATAATTAAGTATAAGATAAATTCTAAACAAAAATTTAATTTTATCACCGACATGAAACATCAAGTAGCGTATTGTTTATTAGTTAGCTCGATTATTATAGTCAAAAACATTAAATCTTTAAATCCTACTAATATCATAAACGTGAAAGTTTGTGAGGATGGATGTATGGATGTTTGTTAATCTTTCACGCCAAAACTACTGAACCGATTGCGATGAAACTTGGTATGTAGATAGCTTTAGACCTGGATTAACATATAGGCTTGTACTGTATTTTGTTTCGAAAGAATTCACATAGTTTTTCTGTACACGACAGACGACCTTCACTTACGATGGCACGCGCTATACTGATTAAAAACTGATGCAATGTTTGGACTCTATGGCTAAAAAACAGTAAACCTGTCGGAACATGTACTTTAACGTAATTGGCGCGGGTAATGAAATAATTCCGGGAACAAAGGTAAACAATTAATTTACTAGGTTGTTTAAATTATTATCGATATTTTTTATTATTTTCTAGGTTTAATATATATCCTTTAAATAGTATAAGGCCGATTTTCTATTGAAGATATAATTGAAGAGAAATTAGTATCGCAAGTTGAATTTGCGTTTTTTTTCACAGAGAGGAATGAATTTGGAACATGTTATTTTCAAATAAATAAAAATGTTTTCGAAAAAATAGTTTTTTTATACAAGACACTTTGGCCTTTTATAAGTAGTTTTATAATTAAAAAGAAATAACTCATATAAATACAATGCCTTAAAAGATATGAGGATTCTAACACAAATTGCACGAACGGACGGAATGATCCATATGTGTACCTGAGCGGTCACGCGGTCACGCGAGTCCAATACTTTTTCGCCCATCCCATAATTGCACAACGACGTGGTCTGTACATATATTTATTGTTATTATTGTAAATATGCATCTGAGCGTGACGGTCATGTGAGTTCAGTGCTTTTTCCCCAACCCAAAAGTGCACATCGTGCCTAAAGACTTCTTTACTGTTCTTTCACTTCAAAAAGTTAGAATGTAAAGATAATCTTATTTAAATAAACTTTGTCATTTACAGCAACTTATTTCGACGCGTAGTTGAGGAGATATGCAAAATAAATACAGCGTGTAAGTACCACCGTCCTTTAGCGCACGGAGCCGTCGAAGCAGCTACTGATTACTGATTTTTTTTTCGGTAAAATGTTTTGTTTATTCATTGTGATATCACTTTTAAGTAAAAAGAAAAGAAAAAGAAGTATTATGAATTTTCCGGCAGAAATTTTCAATGATTTTCCACTCATAATGATGGTCTGAATACACTATTTCAGGATGCGGTACAGTGTCACTTACACCTTGTATAGTCGTTGATACGTATAAAATCAGAGTGACGCTTGATCGCGTGTTCTGCTGCCGCGTCCTTGCGCCGTGATCGTGGTACTCCCTTACCACCCGGGGAGTTGACGTCTATGTATAAGGTATTCGCACAGCTCACTCGCGCGGTCTGCTTATTACGCAACGCACCAGAACAAAATAGTGAATTTTCGTAAGAAAAATTGAACATTCGATTGAAAAGTTCTTTTAAGAGCTAAAACTATCTGAAAAAGTTCATTTTAGAGCTACATTTATGTTAAAGAGTTCTTTTTAGAACGACAACTTGCACATTTCTTCAAATTAAAAAGTTCTTTTGAGAGCTGTAAATACTTTGAAAAAATCTTTTTGTAAACATTTATGTTAAAAAGTTCTTCTCAGAATTAGTACTTTTACTTTTCTTATTACGTCATTACTATAATTATAGTTACATCAGAACCTATTCAATTCTTATCTTTTAGTATTTCTATAACCTGTATACCGTACCTGTAAACGCTTTACCACTTGATTTTACCTAATTTAATGGTTTCAATAGATACCTACTAATATACCTAGAAGAAGGTTAGATCTTTTTAAATAGAACTCCCAGTGTAGGACAGTCAAAATGCGTCTTCCTGCACAAAATATTAGGACCTCGCGAAAACGCGTGAGGGAATCGAGTATTGAGCGGTCACAACGTTCCACTGCACAACGTTTTAGGACGTTGCGAATCAAGCATCGGCCGCCCGTCCATAGCGGCTCAGGGTACAAAGAGAAAGACAACAAGTGACGACATCTACAGCGCGCAGTTGAATTTTAGCTCACAGTAATAGGTCGGCTTTCAGTTACAATCCAAACTACTGTAAATTTGCAGGAATGAGTAAGATTTGACTTAAGTGCCATACAAAACATGGATAGATGAAGCGTGCGGTGTGTATCTACTGTGCATCAAGCAAAGTGATTCTTCCCAATATATAGGAACTACCACAACAGATACAAAATCTTTTGATTTTCATTCGTCAATCGTATGCACGTTTTTTGAAAACGTGCAATAGTCTCTTTCATATGCCTTCGTTTAGGAATAAAATAAGTTAAGAAATTAAGCAAGGTAACTTCATGCCCACTTTTAAGGTCGGAAGGGCAGGTTTACCGCCTCATAGGCAGTCTTTTCCCGTAATCAAACTTAAAGTCCCAAACTGATTTTCACGCGGGCGAAGCCGCGGGCACAGCTAGTTGATAATAAAACTACCTCTTATATACATGTATGTCTGTGTATCATTGGAGCATTATCTTTGTGACGACCACCGCCTAAAGTCCTACCGTACGATATCACGTAGTTTGTATACTCTTTGGATATTATCCTTTTAATTTTTTTTAAACTTGGATGTGTTAAAAAGGCATGTAGATACAAAAACGTTCTCGTTAAAATAGAGGTATGGTACAGCAATGTCTCCACAAACAGATATACGGCACACTAGGACCTATTGTATTTGTGCTGTTGATTAGGTTCGCCGCCTCTCTTAGAGGAAGTTAAGGGTGAAACCGCACACATCTTCGACCCACCAACCTGTAATTATAACCTAGAACCAATGGGAATAGAGACTCTTCAAGACTGTAAAAAATTAAACCATATTCACCGAAGTGAGTGTGTGAATGAGTAGCAAGACAGCAGATCTCCCGATTTACAAGACGGTGCATTCGTATTCTGCGGGTGCGTCTTTAGAGAAGAAGAGTGGTTATCATTTTGGTAAGTATGACAAATGTATAAAAATTAGTGAACAGTCATACACATACACCTCTCGGGAAATATGCCTGTCTATGGCAATTTAATCGATTCAACCCCAAACTTGAAGTTGAACCCTGCCAATACTGGGCGCACTTTGCGAAATCGTACAACAAACCCATAAATTGCTGGTCTAAGGTTTTTAATGTAAAGTCAGAAATAAAAATCAATTTAGCAAAATTTGATTGTTATCTATTTACATAAAAAAAATATTTTACGGAGTATTTATACATATAGGTACCTATTTTACCTAAAACAAAATATTATTGCAGAAAAACGTCTTTATAACTGAGTGGCGTAGGTACATTTTGTTCCGGAAAATAGTTTTCGAAGGTCTAAAATCTATCAGTCTAGAAACTTTTACAAGACTTTATCGTACCTACTTAATCTAAAAATCGTATTCTGTTGCCGGATCGCCATAAGTGTATCTTTCCGGCAGGGTATAATCTTGAGGATCATGGCCATTAGCTTCAACACCATCATTGCCGTTTGGAGCTCCCTCCCTGTAAATAATTGCAATTTTAATAAAAATAATATTTGTTAAGTGCAGTGCATCATACAGATTAAACCAAAGAGTTTTAGGTAAGTTTAAGTTTTGTCACGTCCGCGTCATTTTGTTGTCATTTTCTGTTCAAAGGGTGGTGTGACTTTCACACATTATTATGTGGTAAGTCTTTCTCATATTTTAATTTATGAAAAAAAAAACAACTTTCCGCAAAAGGCGTAATTATACTTAATCTCTTATTACTATTGGTTAGGTACTTACCTCAATTCAGCATGGTCTTTCTCCTTGTGCTGTTTTGATTTTCTTCTGTTGGAATCTTCGACTTCTTCATGTTCATCTTCGAATTCTTCAGGCTCTCTTTCTCTTCTCTTATCTTCCCGTTCAGCTGTAACATCGTAGTACCTATATAAAGTCTTTCGTAAAATAATAACGATTTGAATCGTTAAACGTTTTAAGTAGTAACTAGTTATGAAAACGTTTAAAGATAGATACTCTGCACAGATAGTAGCTTAAATATGTTTTAAATGGTCATTTATTTTTAAGGTTTGCATTAAAGACGTCATTAGTATTGGAATTGCCTGTATTGCAGGCTAATGTTCTGCAATCACAATAAATTAGTCCTCGATACTAGTAGTCTTTTTTATAACAAAAAAAAAACAAATATCAGGACATTGTCTGGATAAATACTCAGAATTAGCTTTTGTATTTGAGTCACCTATCAATAATTTTAATGTGGTTTTTAATATGAATTGATATTTTATTTTCATTTTAAACAGATTTTACAACAGTTTTCTATGAAAAAACATAGTATATAAATTTAATATTAAAGCTATCTCAAGATCCTACGAACAAATTTTAAAGGTCTTCGAATTAATTTTGCTGGTTCACCTCTGCGTTCATTGCGATGGCTGTACGCTCCGTCTTGTCCTTTATCGTCTAGGCCAAAGGAATCTTGCTTTTCGAATTCATAATTGTCACCAGCCTTCTTGTGATAGGAATCAAAGTGTTGGTATCCCTTCTTGCCACCACCAGTCTTTTTACGAGAATATCCGACTTCACCGTTGCCCTCATTCTCATTTGATTTGTAGTAATCTCCATCATATTGCTGGTAAAAATATAAATAGTGAATTTCATGGCATTCTCTATTGTAGTTGTACGTCTAAGAGGCTAATGTTGAGTTCCCAAAATTAATTGTCATTTAATTTTCTAACGGAATTTAAACATTCTATCAAACATTAATCTATTTTCGCATTGGACATTATGTTCCTAACCTTTGCTCAAGGGTTCGCATGCGTGAATGTAGTTTTGTCAATCAATTCAGGTATCCCTCGAGAACGGTACGCGTTTTCTGCTAAATACCTACATTCACGCGTGAAAAGGACATAACTTATGGTTCCTTACCCCTGGCAACATGTATGCAAAATATAACGACGATCGGTTGAGTAGGTAGTTAAAAAAAGTGACAAACAAAGGAATTAACTTTCACATTTATTATATTAGTTAAGATTCTCAAAATTGATGTTTCCAAGAGAAGACAAAACATGTTTATGTATATAAATTTAATGTATTTGCTATTATATGTTTTTTATTATATGTTTATTTTATTACTATACCTATATAAAAGTGACGGTGGAATTGTGAACTAATTATAGAAGTAAGCATTATGGTCTGTTCAAATAGCGTCAAAAGTGGTAACCATATATTTCTTTTTCCTGCTCTGAAATATAATTAACTAGCAACCCGCCCCGGCTTCGAACGGGTATAGATTATACACCTAAACTTTCCTCATGAATCACTCTGTCTATTAGTGAAAACCGCATGAAAATTCGTTTAGTAGTTTTTCAGTTTATCGCGAACAGACAGACAGACAGACGCGCCGGAGGACTTTATTTTATAATATGTAGTGATTAATAGCTGCAATACACTGACTGAATAGAGTCGCTTAATACTATTCAGAGCCGCTTATATAAGTTACATTCTTAAACAGGTACCATTCCATTGGCTATTTACAAAATAACACTTACCGCAGCTCTTGTTTCCCTGATGTAGGAGCCTACTGATTCAGAATCATTTACATCTTCAATGGCTTCTAATGTGTTGGCGGGTTCTGAGAGCGACGGTAGAGGACTTGCTAATACAGCAGATAAATGCAGTAAGCACAGTGTAAATGATGCTAGTCTTATCGCCATTATAGAAATTCTGAAAAAATAGTTTAAATTTTTCACTTAAATAGATAACGATCCAGGTCAATATTTATTTGTAGATAATTTAACTTTGTATTGTTACTGAAATCCAATCATGTGTAACAAATAGAGCAGCCGCATTTCCTAATCACTATTTCACTTACGTTAACAAAAAGTGTGAGTTGCCAAGACACGTTCAACACTAACTCAGCACAATTCAAATCGTGTATTTTATATAACACAAAATTGCGGACACTTTGGTATTTCACAATGTCTTCCACTGTCTTGACCCCTGTTCCATTCTTTCCATTTCAAGTACTTGCCTACCTTTGCATTTTTCTAGCAGTTACATCAAACGTATCAAATTGACTGTTGTGGTTGACGCGGCAGTGACCCGTGAATTAAAAACACTTTCTTTAGACAGTTGTCCATAATGGATGTTTCTTCTAATACTGCACAATAGGTAACTGCACAGTAAATTACAATATTATGGGCGTCGAAATCATGGACAGATAATTATACTTATTTTGTCTTTATCGTACCGAATAAAGTACGTTCTACAAATTATAAATACAGTTAATTTGAACATCGTACATTTATTAATCAGAAATAATGGGTTAAGCACCTAATTAAATGCAACTCTGAGAACTGCCATTAACCCAGTAGTAATATTTGTTTAGAGTATAAGTACGAGTACACCTACAGGATATTTTCTTATTACGATATTATGAAATGCGTAAATAAAACTGATGTATTAACTTACCGACTTGGCATTTGTTCGGCTATATTTGTAAACAATAAAGAAACACTCACAATTGTAACGTTTTGTGAATGTAAATCCACATCGGTAATTCGTATATGGGTAAATGACTTTGAAATTTGATTGGAGATCTTATTCTTTAGAACCAAACATTTTAAAATTTTAGGTGAGTCGAATTAACTAATTCTGATCAGACTAAAAAGACCAATAATACGTAGGGTCATATTACACATCACTGTGTAGATAGACAAACTAAGAAAAGCTATGTGTTCTAGAAGATGGAAAAACAGACTAGATTGCTTTTTTTATACACTACGAAGTATAAGAATACTTACACCAATCTCGTAAACTGACATATTTATTCCCATATACAAATCGCCGCGCCACATGCATTGGTCGTCAAAATATTCTTAATTTTGAAACTCTTCTCACCACCAGACCTTTTTCTCTTTATCACGATAAAGCCTTGTCTTTTCATTTATGACTGTGGCGTTTAACAATACTGTTCCTAGGGTGGAACAAGAATCCAGACATTTCTACGACCTTCTATTATTTGTAAACGTAAGTCAGCAGAAAATTAAATGTTTCATTGCTCTATTTCAGTACATCAAAAACTTGTTGGTAAATCAACACGGCATGAAATTGAGCAAATACCGCAGACTCTTAGCGAACTTAAGAAATTGGAATATGTTTCTATTGAACCACTGCTTTTTTTAAGAAAAATAGATTGATTCGAGTTTAGTTTGGCTACCTACTTATGTATATTAGTTCCATAGTAACTGTTTAGTACTTGTGGTATTGAGAAACGTGGTTTTGTACCTACAGATTTCGAATCAAAATAAGTTTAAAATTGCAGCATTGATATTGTAGTAGTTAACCAATATAAGTAGGCTCTAGATTGTTGTGTTGTATTAAAAAAAAATGATTGAATAAATCTCAATTGAATCATTATTATTTTGTTTTTTAAGAACCATTTTGCGGTCAAGCGCAATAACTCGTACCTAATTGTTTTTATTCTGATGAGATGAATAGTTTTAATATACAATGTCTAGAGAAATGGCAGGCAGGCTTTTAGGTAAGTTCTGCCTATCCTCAATTTTTGCCTGGAACTTCCCTGACTTTCTGCCTTCAGATATTTTGTGAAACCCATTCTCATTCAATATTTTTTAGCAAACTGGAATACCTGTATTAGAATATTTGTTAATACAGAAGAACAATAATGACAGTTATTCCTTCCAAACTGTTTCTCACGCGAAATATCTATTAATAAATACTAAAAGTCTTTCGACCGTTTTGTATGTTTTGTTTTATTTCAATTACCAGTATAACTTGAACTATCATTGTACTTTGACAGTTCAAAATGTAGATGTTCTGAACCCCTAGCTTTTTGTAACCGTTTTTACATAATTTTTAACTTTATACCACATTTTATTTAATTTTTTTTGGTTTCTGCACTTGTTTTACTAATATACTAAGTTGACATTCCTATTTATGCGCATTTGCTTAAAAAAATCGTACAAAAGTTTTCCTCACTCATTAATAAATAGATATCAGATTGTTATTTGAGCTGTTCTTTATGAATGTCCAATAACTAGATACATTATGCAATTTTGAATTCTCTTTTACTCCATCAATATCAACTGCTGAATATCGGCCTCTCTCAATGGTCGACATAGAAACTCACTTTATTAGGAATAAACCTTTGTTGCCGAACATCAGAAAACATCGGTCCAAGTCATGATAGTTCATACTACATACACAAGCATTTATAAAATGCCCTTTAATTCTTAAAGGTGCTCCCCCTCACCGGTATCATTCCCCTGTAATGTAACATTACAGATCCGAGCATATCAGTGAGTGAGGAAGGAGAACCAAGTATTACAATTCGCAACCTATAATGTTACAGATTCGAGCATTACATCAGTAGCGGAGGTAAGTGTAATGGGGGCAGTATTGTAACATAATGATCAAAATCGAATCACAAGTATTTTATATTTGTATTGTACATTAGAAGCGAATGCTCCCCGGTGAGAGAGCATCTTAAGATGTACCTAAGTATCACGCAAAAATACAGGTACTTACCTAAAGATAATAGTTATAGATAATATTTCTAAAACCAAAAACACAAATTAATATTAAAATATAAAAAGCGTATTGTAGAGATATAGAGACTCAAAGTGCTTTTAACTTTTTTTATTGACAAGTTTCACTTCTTAAAAGGCGATGTTAGTGTCACTCAGCCGTCATTAGGCCGTCATAAGTACAATTTTTTTAAGGATTTATCAAAGTTTTGTCAGTGAATGCTGTATACACTACTATACTATTTTCTTTTAATGTTTTGGGTTCTTTTCTCTCTGCAATATTGTTTGATGCATTGGCGTCGGTAAGCGTCTCTAGGGGCACAGCTTGAACATTTCGACTTTTTATAGTATCTGGTTGTATATCGTATGAGAACTGCCATTCTTTATTTAGTTTCATCTCATCCAAAGCTTTCGCCCTGAAAATAAATATTTTTTTATATAAATCTTATTGTTTTAATGGTAGACCAAAAAAATTGGACAAGTTGTCCCAGGCGTTTGACTTGTCCAAAGTCCCAACGGTATTGGTACAACATACACATTAGTCAGAGCTTCAACAGTGTGTGATTGGATAATTATTTAACTCGGTTAATTTTATATTCTATTTGAATAGAAGCAAGCATTTCCGAGACAAACAAACATGCAGGTACAATGTTGCTATCTTCTACTAATCTTGGAAATAACTCTATAAAATATGAAATGTTTGAAACTTACACAGTATTCTCAGTGACATCGAAGCGTAGAACTGGGATACCTACGTCTCGACCCCTTTGTATTGCGTTTTTCGCTAAGATGTGAACTATCTCAGTGTTCTTTGGAGAATTTCGTGGAACTATGAGAATTACCTGCAATAAATCTTTTAGTTATAGCTCATATTCTAGTCTATATATATATATATATATTATATGTCTTTATTATAAAAAAACTCGGCACAAAATAAAGTCAAACAAAGTTGGTTTTTGTTGAAGTAACTACTAAACAGATAGTTTTAGTACTAGTGAAACTGCTAACAATATAATATAATAATAATAATGTGGTGTTAAACAATTACCCACTCTAAACACAATTATCAACTCTAAAAAATAAATAAATATAAATACATATTATTAAACAAAGTCCCCCGCCGCGTCTGTCTGTCTCTTCGCGATAAACTGAAAAACGACTCAACGGGTTTTCATGCAGTTTTCACTAATAGACAGAGTGAATCATGAGAAAGGTTTAAGTGTATAATTTGTTAAGATTTTGTGTTGATTGAAATATGTTGATGATTGTTGAAGATGTCGCTGCTACCCGTGCGAAGCCGGGGCGGGTTGCTAGTATAGTAATAAAAGGTAAAACGTCGACTCGTGCTTCTCTTACAATTTCCCAAACATTGTGGATACACTTTTTTGCAACTTGCACTTTATTGTTTATCTTTGTACAAGATTTTCTTGTGATAGTCATAGTCGGTTTGTTAAACAGCATAATATGTATATGTTGCGAAAATTCATGTAACATTCCTTAATCGTAATCAGTCAAGGACGAAGTGGCGCAACATATCATGTATTATTGAGCAAGAATCGGACTCAGGACGGGTTGAAATCCCGAAGGTTATCTTAGCTTGTCCTATGGGCTCACCGTCTAGTTTACAACGGTGGATATGTTCTTTATCTGCATCCAAAACTATTATTGCCCTTTAAGGGAAAAAGAATATTACTAATACTATTGATAATTACTGCAAGGTGTACTATTAAGGTGGCGGGTACACGTTATCCAGAAAATTAATATCACTATCCCCACGGAGCTCATATAAAATATTAAATAGAGGGATCCCTATACTAGGCTGAATGTTGTATTAGGCAGCTCTTAAATAAATAAAAAAAAAACAATAAACGAACCTGTAATATATTATGGACACGGTATTTTTCGTGCAGCGCCGGTGCGCGCAAGCAGTGTGCCGTAAAGTGCACAAGTCGCTTTGACCGACTACATGTGATACAGCGCGCCCAACGTTCCAGTATCTCAGCGTCCCATGGACAAACAGCCAATCCGAGAGCCAAACCTCGAATTTGCGACCAACCGCGGCGCGACTCTTGTTGTTCAGCTAACATGGAATGGCCTGTAAAGAAAAGTGTAAATTCAAACTTTGATAATTAAATACAAATACAAAAAAAAAAAAAAAGTTATTTAACTTTCAAAGGAGTTAAAACAATTGGTCGAAATAAGTTAGCGCACTTTTATATGAATTTTCTACCGTGGCCGCTCATTTTATCCAATGACTTCCCGGGTCATCTATGTCTCACTCCACCCATGACCATAACCGCTGCAATTAGATCGAAACATCGTGAAAATAAAAATCTATCATACCTTATAAACTTTATTGCGATTAAGTCCCTATTTACTTTAATAATATACATTTGATAGATCCAGACTGTAAAGCAAATTCAAGAAGTTACTCTATTCGAACATTTAGATTCCTCACCTTGCGATAGGGCCCTGGCAATATAATCGCAGAGGACTGTATGAGACGGGGATGGAGGTGAGATGAATCCCGGCCAGGCGGCTCGTGCATTCTCCCGTACAAAGCGAAGCACTCGTGGCACATCAGACGGTCGCGCGCGACGCACTCGCATACGCTGTTCATTCTCGGTGCCCTGTAGCTGCTGTAATATACAAAAGTGCTTACATTGACATTAAAAGTTAACAAATTAATGTAGGCCGCTTAAACCGGTTCTCTTGGAAGTCATTAAGGGACCCTTTTGTCCAGCAGTAGACGTAGCACCAGACGGATGCGAAAAAGTACCTTCAACATCAAGTTGGGTACACAGTGACTATGGTCTATTTGCGCGCTCATTATGCCAGCTATATTTGATTCTATATAAGAGGTTTCCAGATTCTGTGTTGCTCTAAAAAAAAAAATGACAGAAAAAGGCAATAACGATTCTTCCAACCTAGGAATCGAACCCAAGACCTAATGATCGGACGGAAATTTAAGGTCATAGCTCATTAGAGCCACTCGGCACCCGATCCACACCGCCTCGCCTCGTGCGATTAGTATTCTTTATATGGACTTCTATGTATACGCGCTCCCTACATCACCTCAGTAGTGGCGCCGGATCGCTAACGTAACGTAACGTGTAAATGGGGTGCACGGGTACCGAGTGGACCGCGCGCTGCCCGCGAGTGACACGTGTAGACAGAGTACCAATCGCTGACACACTACTCGGAAATTCGTAGACCACGCGATGTCCACTCGTTGACTACGCGACGATCATTCGTTGACCACGCGACGTTTACTGGTGACACCGCGTCAGCAACGAGTAAACGCCGAACGACGAGACGGTGCTGTTCGGGTGCCGCGTGACTCAAGCTATGACCTTTAAACATCAACTTGTGGATATTGCTACAAAAATGTAAAGACAGTAATTTGTTTTAAATAAACACTTACAATACATAACACAAGAATACCTGCTTACAAATGTAAAAGTAATAAGGTATACAGTATAATTAGTAAATGGGAACTCTGGCAACTACGTAATAAAGAGTATAGATACCATATTTTAAGGAGTTTATGGACTCAAGTTACAAAAATCTATTATAATATACTATTTCGGAACGCAAAACTATCCTATGGAAACACTTTGTAATCTGTACTTAAACATTGAGTAACTTGATGAGAAAGTAACTCTGTCTGCTTTCACACCTTAACTACTCAATCTGTTATTACAAAATTTTGCCAGCACGTTGCCAGGGGTAAAGAAAATGACACATCCTATCCATATACCTCTCATCCAGTAAAAAAGGACTGTTCCCGAGGAATATAAAATTAACTTTTCGCGTCGCGGGAAAAAGCTAGAATCTTTTCAAAAGTATTAGGATTACTTAAGAATCGATTGATATCTAAAGCAATATGCGAAAGTACCTGTATGTGTCTGTTGCTTGCTGATTTTTTTTAACCGACTTCAAAAAAGGAGGCGGTTCTCAATTCAATTCAATAAACGGATTTTGATGATCCTTTTTGTATTTGAAAGCTGGTGCTTCCCGTGTGGTCCCACTTCAATTTGGTTCGGTTCTGACAATGGCACCCATGAGAAAACCACATAAGTCTTTTATGGAACAGAATATTATTTTTAAGTCGGTTTTTTTTGGAAGAATTATTTAAATACTCTTTCCGAGTAAATTGATTGCCCAAACCGACATTTTGTTTTTCGACCCCGAAAGTGTTTTAGATTTTGTAAATCGATACTTAATCCTAATATTTTTATAAGAGCCGCGCCTTTGCTCGCGTAAAAGTTATCGACTTCACTCGCGTAAAAACTATTTTCCATTTCCTCGGGATCAGTACTTTTTCTGATTCTTGAGTATTTTATGCGTGAAAGCGTAGCAAACAAACTCCCTTTTGCATTTATAATACTATATACTATTCCAGACTATAATCTCTGTGCAAATTTCATCCAGATCCGTTCAGCAGTTTTTGCGTTAAAGAGTAACAAACATCCGTCTATCCTTACAAACTTTCGTCTTTATAATATTAGTTAGATTAATTAGTTTCGGTATTGAAAAACTAAGAAGTTGTTATTAATTAAAAACCGGGTAGTGGTTGACAGACTTACGCCTTGTTTGTCCTTGTTTATTTCTGTTTTATGGCTATCTGCATATGACCTCGACTTTGAGCAAGACCAGTTTACGCCTGGTTTCTTGACTATATGTCTCACAGTAGGCAATCTGAATAAACTTGAGAATACAGACATAATGGGCAGCCGAGGATGGTTTTATTGATAACTTGAAACTTTCGTCATTTATTTACGCCTTATCATTGTGTTTAGGGCCTTATATTTATTAAAAAAATAATTAATTAAAATATACAATAACTTTAATATGATGACATATTGACGGTTGATGTGACAGTTGATATTCTTTCTTTGGGATTTCTGAATTTGAATAATGTGACAGGCAGATTTCTTGCAAAAAGTTTACAACATTCAATGTCCAAGTGAACAATGATTCGTTGGTCTATGATTGCGTTCATTTCAACACTGGTAGTAGTCTTATTTATAGGTAATATTTCATTAAAGCGCTGGGCCCCCAGCAGTTTAGTGGGCCGACGACTTCACATCGAGCTGAGCACAATGATGGTGAATGTGTCTTAATGTTGTTTGTGGGAAAGCCATGCTTCGGCACGTATGGGCTGGCTCGACCGAAGCGATACCACGGCCTCACAGAAAACCGGCAGTGAAGCAATGATTGCATTGCTTCACTAAAAGCTGTCCGAAAGTCAGACAATGTCAGTCAGAGACCATCACCGGTAGTGCTAGGTTCAGCATATGTATTGATTACATGAATAGATAAGTCACGTACCAGGGCAAGCTTATTTTAACGATTTCATTGCTTCCAGATTGGAGAGGTGAGCAATAAAAATAGATTTCATATGTTATAATGTAATTCAAAAAAAAGTGTAGAATTAGAAATACAGTCCCACCACCCTACTGGTAGTGTGGTTTAGTAGCTGTTTGTCAGAGGCCTTTCTGTTCTTTCCAGTATTTTTATAGGAGGGTTTAAGTTAAAGGTAATACTATAGAGTCTTGCTTTGATATCATGTAGACAAAATACAGCGATCACTGAAGAATGTCAGTAAGAGTCTGTATTTAAGTATGTTATCTTATTATTACTATGTAGATACTAAGACACTCATTGCTCCCATTGATACACACCCATTGCACTCATTAAAAGCCTTCCAAGGCTTTTAATAAAAACAAGTATTGGATTAACATTTTTGTATTATTTCCACTCGACCACTCATGGCGATCCTGTCAGGATATTAATTATAATCTTGTTGTGAGCGAGTTTCCTTTCACTACTCACTAGTAGGATCTCTAGGGGGGTACGATTGCAGTCAGTTTTATATTGTTATCAATATATGCAGCAATGGTAATCTACTGTGTAACCAACTAGCAACAACCTCTACTTTTTTTCTGTCATCCCGTGAGGTGTCTCAGAGAAAAACATCGTAGGATGGAAATACTAAATTAGCAATCTCAAAACTTAAAGAAAATTTGAATAAGGCCAACACAAATATGAAATATTTAGTTGTATAACATGATTTATATACATATAGAATGAGTAGCTATAGTCTTAAATCTATTACTGAAGTTGATATTTGGAATAACGAGATACGAAAGATGGACGATTGGTGCCTGATGCTGGGAGAGGTCTATGTTGGTCAATGTCTAACTGAGCTGATTGATTGAATTCAAAGTAGATACTTCTTACTACTTTCTGACTTGATAATAATATAAAGTAATATATGACAGCGTTATCCATCAGATTTTAAAACAAAATGATTTGTCTAATAACTAGAATTGGCTATATAGTGAACTGTGTTTCCAAAATCATGAAGTGATAAATTAATTATACTTATCTATAAAAATGAAATTTTAAAAAAGTCATGATTCCAACAAGAAGCCCTTGATATCCAGAATGAATTGGGTGAACGCGTTTAAAACAGTCGCAGTGAATGTGTCCACCCACAATAGCACTCTGCGTACTAGAACCGCTTCCATTATCGATCTGGTTCGGTACAAATCAACTAAGATTGTAAATCCTAATAGACATCCTTCCGTGTGTCGAAAATATCCACGGGACCAAGCACCGGTGAGCGTACACTCTTTCACAATAGGATCTAACTTCTGTTGTCAACCAATACCCCTAGTATGAGTTTTTGCACAGTAGGTACGAGTACGTTTACTGAGTGCTGGCGAATCTCACAATTTATTATTTTAGTTGCTATCATTTTCGCCAGAACTGCATGTCGGTGACAAGTATGATAGACGTACACTGTAAAACATTTTCGCCAGAACTGCATGTCGGTGACAAGTATGATAGACGTACACTGTAAAACATTTTCGCCAGAACTGCATGTCGGTGACAAGTATGATAGACGTACACTGTAAAACATTTTCGCCAGAACTGCATGTCGGTGACAAGTATGATAGACGTACACTGTAAAACATTTTCGCCAGAACTGCATGTCGGTGACAAGTATGATAGACGTACACTGTAAAACATTTTCGCCAGAACTGCATGTCGGTGACAAGTATGATAGACGTACACTGTAAAACATTTTCGCCAGAACTGCATGTCGGTGACAAGTATGATAGACGTACACTGTAAAACATTTTCGCCAGAACTGCATGTCGGTGACAAGTATGATAGACGTACACTGTAAAACATTTTCGCCAGAACTGCATGTCGGTGACAAGTATGATAGACGTACACTGTAAAACATTTTCGCCAGAACTGCATGTCGGTGACAAGTATGATAGACGTACACTGTAAAACATTTTCGCCAGAACTGCATGTCGGTGACAAGTATGATAGACGTACACTGTAAAACATTTTCGCCAGAACTGCATGTCGGTGACAAGTATGATAGACGTACACTGTAAAACATTTTCGCCAGAACTGCATGTCGGTGACAAGTATGATAGACGTACACTGTAAAACATTTTCGCCAGAACTGCATGTCGGTGACAAGTATGATAGACGTACACTGTAAAACATTTTCGCCAGAACTGCATGTCGGTGACAAGTATGATAGACGTACACTGTAAAACATTTTCGCCAGAACTGCATGTCGGTGACAAGTATGATAGACGTACACTGTAAAACATTTTCGCCAGAACTGCATGTCGGTGACAAGTATGATAGACGTACACTGTAAAACATTTTCGCCAGAACTGCATGTCGGTGACAAGTATGATAGACGTACACTGTAAAACATTTTCGCCAGAACTGCATGTCGGTGACAAGTATGATAGACGTACACTGTAAAACATTTTCGCCAGAACTGCATGTCGGTGACAAGTATGATAGACGTACACTGTAAAACATTTTCGCCAGAACTGCATGTCGGTGACAAGTATGATAGACGTACACTGTAAAACATTTTCGCCAGAACTGCATGTCGGTGACAAGTATGATAGACGTACACTGTAAAACATTTTCGCCAGAACTGCATGTCGGTGACAAGTATGATAGACGTACACTGTAAAACATTTTTGTCTATTGTTCATTTCCATGCGTATAGAGATTAGGTGTTTTGACTAATTCTGGTTTTTTTATTATATATATGGTTATAATTTCTTGTCTGACTGCCTGATCAACGTAGAGCCTAAACCGCTGGGGTTACAAATTTTAAATTTTACTCTTAGGAGTGAAAATAAGGGTTGAACATCTGTATTAAAATTCATCATTTTTAAAGTAAGAAACGCGAAGTTTGTTATGCCTAAGGTCAACGTCCCTTAGTTCGTGATAGTACGTTACTTTGTGAGTTTTCGTTCCTAGTGTAGAAATAAGAAATTGATTTTTTCTAATTTCAATTATAACAAAAATGTATATTATTTGAAGTGTCTGAAAAACCAAGAGAAGATGACCGACATTTTGGTGTTTAAACTAAGAGCAGTTCGAGATTCGAAACACTCAGTCAGTAGCAAACAGCTATGCGGTACACATGCCACTGCTTCTCATCATTCTTTTCTTTATCCCTTAAGAATTGATTTGACATAGAGAAGAGTTATATTAGGAGATTGAATTTATTTGAAATCGCCAAAAAATAGACTCATGAAATAGCGATCTTTTTTTTTTGAGTCGTCAATTCGTGAATAAGTACTTACTACCGAATAATTATAAAGATATTATAAATGCGAATTAAAAATTTACGATTAATACGATTTTAAAAATCGTTGATTAAAGGTCGTTAAACATTATTTTCTTAATAAAAAATTGAAGGGAAATTATCCTGTCATTACTTATAAAACTCATTAAATATATTTGTTTAAAATTCATTATTAAATCATTATAACACTGTTATAACCTTTATCCCGAAGTAGGAGCCGCGGTTTCACGAACTTAGGTACAGAGCAAAACTATATCACGAATTAGGGTTTAAATATAAGGTTTACAAATTAATTCATAAAAAATAGAATTCGAATGAAAATGTCATAATTCTTGCATTAATTATTAAATTACAATACACACGTTAATTTACCAAAAACTTTTAAACTTTTATGTTTACAAATATTTAAAAAAAGCCTTAAAATGCCGACACATTTACTTTACTTCTGGTTAAAAATAAATGTACATATATATCGACCTTTTTTTCAAAAAAAATCCCCTAAGAGGGTTAATTAGGAGTTGTACGTTTATATGGGAAGTTCGTGGCTTTTGAAGTAAGAAGCACGAAATTTCATATATGCCTGCTTCTGGTTACAAATAAATGTATACGAATATCAACGTTTTTTTTTAATTTACCCCTAAGAGGGTGAATTAGGGGTTAAAATCACTTTTGTAGGACAAGGCCTGAAATTTAAAAAATGTATTTAAAAAAAATTTAAAGCTTATGTTTAAGAAAAATATTATATATAAGTTTACATCTACGCTCGATAGATGGCTTTGTGTGTGCTTTCGAATAGCGCAGTAGTTATTAGCCCCAAAAGGGAATACCGCAATTATCGTTTACTAGGTTTTAGGTACTACGGTTACGGGGCGTTCCATTTTAATTAACTCCGGGTTTTACTGCGGCCGTGCAAGTTGGTCCAAGAGAAATTCTCAAGACCAGGATAACAGTCTCGTAAAGGAGGTGGTTCCTGAAATACATCAGTTACAAATAAACGCATAGCCGTAAGCAAGCCCGAAACTATAGATACATTTAAATTGAACAACTCACAGTGTTCTAAAAAAGTTAAATCTTAAATCTTCTAAAAAAGATGTTTTAAAAATGAAAAGTATTTATTCAATGATGTAAGGTAGGTAGATAGTTTAAGTATGTTTGTGTTCACTACCTCTTATTTAATTAGCATTTTTAAATAACTCTTCAAATCACAATAAGAGAAACATTGAAATCATTCTACTTGTGTGTAATTAAACATTGATTATATAATTGTTCCCAAGATAAGTTCATAATTTGATACTCAAATAAAACTTATGGTATCTAAAATAATTTAGAGAGCCATTTAAATAATAGTTCCTGGGAGACCGAGGAACCTTTACTCGGTAGCTTTTTGTAAAATCGTTTTTTTTTTTTGTAAAATTACATTTTTACAGAAAATACAACTATGCAGTTGAACTTAAAATGCAATACTGTATCTGTATACAAAATTTCATCAAAATTGTTGGAGCCGTTTCCTAGATTCAGATTATATATATACATATATACAAGAATTGCTCGTTTAAAGGTATTAGATAGATTGCACTGCGCTTTGACCATGACCAAATATGTCTTGCAAAGTTTGCGTTATGTTTCTCATACGAGAAACGTCAAGCAAAACTATTGATATTTTGACATTGACTTTATTAAAGAAACATGAAATATTTTATGTAGAGAGAGAAAGAGATAGACTTTCAGACGTTTCCGGGAATTATGACCAGCCCCCAAATACTTGCTTACTGAGTAGAATAAGATATTTTAAATAAGAAATATCTTGATTTGTTAAGCTGCTGTTTTTTTATTTAGCAAGTAATTTGTGATGAATCATGGTGCACTAGATAAAGTGCGCAGAATTCTATAAATTGCGGATAAACTATCCGCAATTTATAGAATTTTCCCATTTACATTTTTGATCTGTTTTTTTTAGTGCTTCGATCCCAGTACAATAACGATAGAACAAGGTCGAGAATGTCACGGGCGGTTGATACGTTCGTTCCTTTACACCGAACACTGGCCTCGAGAACCAAGTGTTGTTGGTTTATGGATGCCATTGGATTCTCCATATCTGGATACCCTTACTGATATGTATTCATATTCTGGTGAGTATTAAAATTTAAAATAATAGTAGCATCAGATGGAACGACGACGGAAGGTACCTGGGATAGATTGGATGCGGAAGGTGGAGGACTGGGTACCATGGCGCACATTGGGAGAGGCCTATGTCCAGTAGTGGACTAGAATAGGATAATTGATTTGATTAAGGATACATCCATAACCTATAGTATATAAAGAGGTTTTGTTTTATAATTTTAGTGCCTATGTAGTCTACTCCTAAACGCTAAACAACAAATGATACGAGACTTAGACAATGATGCCAATTCTATTGCACACTCACTAAACTAAAACCTGACTTAAATTCTTCATATGAAATCAAACTTGTCTTCTTCGTAACAAGGTCTATTTGTTACTGGCATATATTTCTATAAATTGTACTAAAACCTGTCAACGTATACTCAACTTTATTTCATTCATCTCATTTATTCAAATTGCCACGCAGCGATAGTCCCCCATTATTCAAATGCCGTATAACAACTTGTTCAGAACGAACTAAGATGACATTATTTTAATCGACACCTACGGAGACACTTACTAAAAACACAGCAAAAGATATGGCATTCCAAGGCTAGCGGCTCATACTACGTGGTATTAACACGTTAAGCGCCACGTGTATACGGTAATATATACCCTAGTGGAAGCTCACAGGTCGGTGTATATCTATATATACACGTCGAGTACTCAACTTTAGAGGCTAGTGTATTAGTGAATATACACCGCACTGAATATTTTCTTTCTTGTAGGCCTGGCCCTGACGAATCGTTTGGTATATCTGGGGTATAGAAATATTGTATAGTTTAGGAGTTACAGATTTTTTAAGAATGAAAAAAAAAACAACCCTTTGTAATTTACAATTTTATTTCATCAGCCTTTTTATTTATATGTTTTTCTCATTCTACTTCCACTTTTTTCTATTTACTGTGAACTTCTGTCTCTGGGGCCAGTGTATATTATATGATACATCAAAAAAAAAAAAAATAGTTAGAAGCATAGAAAAAAAAATATCAAGTTCACATAGTATTTTAGGACCAGGAGAAAGCATTTATGCAAGAAAAAAGTCATTTCCTTAGCCTCAGAGGTGCCTTGGCGCTTAATGTGTAGTTTATTTAAGCGTGTCAGACTATAGTCGACAAATAAATTGCTTATTTCGATAGCGACATAATGTTAATTACTTGTTTAAATTTGAAATAAGATCTTGTTTCGAAGTGTACATAGTTTACATGTTATATGAACAAAATGTATTTAGAATACAGTTTAGAGAGTGAGGTAACAGAATCGGCCCCGATATAACTTTTAATTATTTTTAAATATTATTTTTAAAAGGGATAGCATCTCTTAGTAGGTTAGATTCATATCAGTAGTGTACTAAATAAGTGGGATTTGATGCCACAATTACTCGATCGCAAATCTGACGGTCTAGCCGCTTATACCTATGAATATGCCTGAACAATGATGCATTTGCTAATGCGGTGTTTTAAATTTTGCAATACACCATTGCGCCCTATGTTCGCAAACAGATACCCTTTACTCTTTGCCAACCTTTACAAATATATTTTTTTTACGGTATAGGGGGCAAACGAGCAGACGGGTTACCTGATGGTAAGTGACCACGGTCGCCCATGGGCATCTGCAACTCAAGAGTCACAAGTGTATTGCCGGCCTTTAAGGTAGGAGTAGGGGAAAGGTTGAAGAAGGGGAGAGGGGGGAGGGTTATAGCCTCCGGTAACCTCACTCACTCGGCGAAACAACGAAACGTTGCTAGGAGGCCAGTATTCTGTGAGGCCGCGATATAACTCCGGTCAAGCCGGCCCATACGGGCCGAAGGGTGGCTCTCCTACGTTTCATATAAACACATAAAGGCTCACATCCCTCAAATGTCTTCAGGACCAGATAGTTACTTAAGTTAAGTAGCAGACATACTTTATTGTTTATTTATTTATTTAAAACTTCATGCACAATTTGTACAAAGGCGGACCTAATGCCCAGGGCATTCTCTACCACTCAACCTTGGGGTGACGTAGAAATATTATACGGTAGATGCAAAAATAAAGTTTATGATGGGTTTCAACGAATTGCATATTCTGGTATTGATTTATGTAGGTATACACGTCGGAGTTTTTTTTTTCAGGGGATCGTTTCTTAGCTTACGAGCGCATCAAACGAACAAACGAGAGAAAGTTGGTAGGATTGTGCGTGTGTAACAAAATGTTCCCTTGGATGATCGACGAGCTCGAGGAGTGGGCTCACGTCACCTGCTCCAAGCCAGAAAGACATCGGATGTACTTTTGTGCACACTGCCTGAAAAGTCCTAACTTTTTCAAAAAATATCATGTCGATTTCATTTATGAGGTAATACAATCAAATTGTTGTTAATAGACGATTAAATAAAAAAAGAAAAGTATTACACCGTACACCGTTATCAATTTTTGACTTAGGTCGGCCACGGACCTCATTTTTGGTATCAAGATTGCTAGAACAGAGGCGACCACTGTCAGCCGTCTATGGTACACTAGTGGAACCCAGCCATGTTCGAACATTATTAAAGGAAAATAAATGAATAATAGTATTTTTTTTTTAAATTTGGTATTCGATATTATTGTCATCGATCTTCACACTGGCCAGTATTAAAGTTAATAATTGCATGGGTATGAAATATTTAGTATCAAAATCATTTTTTACAGATTGAGGTTCTGAGTACTTCTCAAGAAGTTGGCAGTCACGGTGTGGGTCTAATGTTGCTGAAGAAAGCTTTGGATCACGCGGAGGACTTGCGGTATCCTTTAGTCCAAACTATCGCCGTTAGTCAGTATACGTTAGTATCTTGTATCTCAATGAATGTATTGTATTGTATTATATATATTTTTTCCAATAGGTACTGAGCAAGTGGATACTACCAAGTATATTGTTTCTAATACTCAGGTCTTAGAGAGCAACTGTATTAGTTGCTCTCTGAGTTCAAAACAATAAAAAAGATTTAAAAAAAGTAAATCAGGGAGTTAGAACTTATTATAAATAAAAATAAACGTCTATTGTCCGTTTTCAGTGGAAATCTAATGACTAAGGATTAAAACATAAAAATGCGAATTGTGGCGATGCAAATAATGCGAATTCTTGCGATGCGAATTAACGAGTCTGTGTGGAAAAAGAACCATCGTAGGATTTGAGGTCGCAGTAGTGCTAAATAACTTTTTTAATGTTGACAGCACTGTTACGTCATTATAGTTCGACAGTAAACAATACTGTACAATACAGTAAACAATGATGACGTAGCAGTGTAAAAAGGTAATTTAGAACTGCTGCGACTTCAAATCCTACGACGGTTCTCATTTTACACAGACTCTTACAAGACAGCAATGCCCATCGTGAATTTGCCAAAATTCGCATTGTTGTATGTGTGGTATATTTGCCAAGTGATTATAACTCTAAATGTATTTCCAAATTTGAAATTACTAGGTTCTGTTTTTTGCCTTGGATCTAATGGAATGGTCGAAGCACCTCATGAAAATTGACCCATTTATCTCTGAAAAATTAAAGTAACATGCATTTAAAAAAAAATTAGAAGTGTCTCCACGATCATCATTTTGAAGATTGATATTATAACAGTTTAACAAAAAAGTACTGAGCAACCGACGATGCTTATAAACTCTAAACGGACGTGTCACTTGTGTGTAATAATGTTCTTTCCCCTCTCTGCACGAGTAGTGATATCTATCAGTAGTCTTCTGTAAGTTTAAGGTTCTATCCAAGTGAATCTCATCATTCTGATCGTACCCCAGCAATGTGATATAGTTCTGTGTTAATGAGTTTACGATAACCATTTATTCCAGAGCTGCGATCTGTGAAAAAGCTGGTATGAAACGTGATTGGACTATGGACTACTCGGAGTTTGTAGACGCTGCTGGCCAACGTGTATTCTTTCCTAGGCGGCCTCATCATACCGTCGGCATCTACGTCAAATATTTTGATCCTAAAAAGAGCTTGACATTGCCTTGTAAAAAACCATTTTAGTTAACACATTGTGATTTTGTGAGACTACCACTAGGCATGAGCATTTGTTTGTAATGCCTTTTTCTAAATATAATGACATGTTCAATGGTTCTAAATTAATGTCATATTAATAACTTATAATAAGATGAACAAGACCCAGTTTAGGTGATATTATGAAAGAACGCCACACTTTTATAATTGTGTATTAACATATTTTATCTGTTACAAGAAACAACAAAAGTTATTTTCAATAATAGACGTAATAAATTAAAAGTTTCATCACAAGTAGAGAACTGTCCTATTCCACTAATGAAAAATAACATAAACTGCAACCATTTTAAAAAACGCTCGGTTTTTTTGCCATTTTGTGAATTCATTTGTTTAATTTTAGTAGTGAAATATGTTAGAAATATTCATGTTATTAAAGCAAAGGAAGTTTTACTAATTGCATCTGTTACTGACAATAATATGACTTGATTTAATGCCAATTTTTGTTGGCTTCTTACTATTATCATTTACCATTCCTCGATTATTTTAATTCTTACCTAATCTTTGAGACCTCTTGATATAAAAAATTCTTGATTGGTCAGTGACGACTTTTTAATGTTATTTACGTATTTACGGGAATCAACGTGATCACGAAAGGTATTACATACCTCTGAATTGCCTGACGTTTCGATCAGGTTGCACTGGCCGTGGTCACAGGCTGATCGCGCTAATTCCCGTAAATACGTAAATAATATTATATCATGGAACGCGAAAGTTTAAAAGTTTGACTTTTTAAAGTGTCACATAATTTCAATTTTTTTTTTATCCATCGTGGTTTCTTTAGTATTATCTACGAAAGGATTGTATTGTATTGGATGGATTGTATTTTGTTCGGAAACGTAACTATAGACAGAACCTCGCCATCCTAATCTTGTCATAACAGTGTTCTTTTGTTGTTATGAGTAAGTAGGAGCAAATATGAGGTGAAAGTTTAGACTTGCTTGCTGCTTCTACAATAATCGATCCAAAAACGGGAAATAGTACGCTCAATTACCATACCACCAATCAAATACACCTTTATTTGAAACAAATAATATGATGGAATTTGCAAGTTTTTGAAATTAGTAAATAAAAATAGTAATTTTAATGAACTTGCTGTAATAAACAGTAGGGTATTACACCCATTTTTGAAAAGTGTTTTTATTTGATCCTCAGGCAACAATAAACAACAAGAAAATTTACTAAAAAAAATTCATTCGTTAAGTGGCATTAAAATGCGCGCGTAAATTGATGACGTCATGTGGGCAGTAGAAACGCAATTGTGCCCAATTTAAAATGAGTATAATTATGGTTGGTGAAGGAGACAGAACAATGCATCCTATATCGATGTTTACACTTTCATGTCCGTGAAATTACGTATTCTGGCTCTTAAGTAATTATGCGTGTAAGCAATAGATCTATTTTAAGGTAAAAGTTGTAAAGATCATATTTGAAATATTTGTTCCTAACAAATGTTTCCAACCTAATCTTTATACTTATGAATAGTAATCTTCTTAATAGCAATAGCTGTAGTTTTAAAAGGACGGAGGTATTGTCCTTATAGAGATCGGTCGTTACAGGAGTCTAGTGAAAACGTGATAGGATTTGAACAGTAATGATTTGTACAGAATCAGTTCTAAAATTTACTAAACTATTGATAACAGGTAGGTAAACAGAACTAGAGTTGTAGTCTGAATATCATTAATATGTTCAAATTATGTAACGTATCTTTTATACATTATTTTAAGAAGTTTAACTGTTAGTATTAGTCATGGAATCCTTTGTTTTTTATTGGTCATTAAATCTTTTTGTTCTGCCACTATACCCGGTAATATACTGCCCAGTGTAGTGTAACTGTAAACTCCAAAAGCTGGAAAACGGATGTAGCACTTTTAAAACGGAGTGAATTGAGATGAAGGGGTAATTTTTATAACAATTAACGTTTTGTTTAAATTTCTCATTTTGACCCGGTTTTACAAACAAAATAAAAAAGAATAAAAATTGAAATTAATTAATGTTATTTTATTGTAAAAAGTTGCATAAATCTAGTAAAGGAGGTCTATACTTTGGATCAAAGGAATCTAAAAATGCATCTCCTTACGACCTCCCAACTATGGTAGCCATCTCACTTAATAGGTGAATAATCTCAACACTATCTGCCATCATACTGCTATTGTAGGTGGTTTTTTCTCCTTGCAGCTCCAAAGAAAATCTATACAGGCCGCCGCTGTTGGACAGAAGAGTGTTGCAATACGCTGCAACACCCTCCGACAAAATCTGCCAAAAAGCAGGCCAGGTCGACTCCGTAGTGTAGGATGAAAGCTACATGTACACGGCGGGGTTGACTAATCGTGCCAAAATTCAGCGAGATGCCGCGCGCCGGCTAGGCCGCACTCACTCACGCGCTGCATCGCGTCATCCGTTGGTATTTGTACTACCGAGTTATTAGTACTTGGCCTAGGTTTATTTGTTTACAAATATAAATAAAGTAATAAGCACATAACTTACTGGTAATTAAATGTTCAGATTAATTAGTTAAAAAAAAGACAACTCGAACGTCGCGGCGTCGTTAGAATAGAAACGAGGCAAAGTCTAGGTGAATTAATAATAATAATAGTAAGGTTTTTTATTTCAGAATTTTATCCATAGTTTGTTATAGTATATCTTACAACGTAATAATATAGTTAATAGGTCGGGAAAACAGTCTTTTCGTATTTTGTATGTACAAAATTATACAATTAAAGAAAGTTTGTATCTGGCTGGTTTTGATCACAGAATAGAAATATATGTTTTGATATCAATAAATATAGGGCATTAAGAAAAAGAAACATAAAAAGTAAAAACCACTTTCCCGCCATTTTCCAATTGTTTTTCTGTTCGACAAAATGAGTGAATCTAACAAAGAAATTGATACAATTTTAAGTTTTATTACAAAAAAGGGAAAAATGCAAATCAAGCCGCGAAAAAAGTTTGTGACGGTTATGACTAATGCAGTGTCAGTAAGAGGACACGAAAGTTGGTTCAAGCGTGTTCAGTCCGGGAATTCTCATGTCAAAAATGCAGCGCACTCTGGTCGCCCTCATACGGATAAAGCCGATGCCATTTTTGAAAAAATGTAGCAAAATCGGCATGTTAGTAGTCACGATATATACGAGGAACTGAGGATTGACCACAAAACAGTTTTGACCCAATTGAAAAAGTCTGGCTATACAAAAAAGCTCGATATTTTGGATGCCACACAAGCTCACTGAAAGAGCCTAAGCGATTCTACGATTATATTAAACGTAATAAAACCGAACCATTTTTCAAAATATTGATCAATGGTGATGAAAAGTTCAAGGGATATTGAAATAAACAAAAAAAAATGGTAATGAATTGCAAACATACAAAATTCGATCACCAGGCGTTCTCTAGTTTCAAGTAAAACAATCGAAATAAAAAAGCAAAAATAACACCTAGGTTCGATTTAAGGAGTCGCTAGCCGTACAGCCAGTTGTCAGTATAAGTTTAAGGAAGAGGAACGAAGAAAGAGAAAAAGGAAGAGGAAAGAGGAAAATAGTGTTAGCGTCAGAGCAAACCTACTTCAGAGAGTACCACGTCAGAGCTATTCAACGTCAAGAGGGACAAGTTACTCAGTTCAGGTGCCTATGTGTAAAAAAGGGGGAAATAAGCCTCATCACACAAACTTTTCCTTCCCATCTCAAACCCCCTTTAGTTTCAACATACTTTAAAACGCTATTTCAAATATCCATCTTCAAGTCGTCACTTTACTGTGTTTTGTAGTACACATTATCTGAATATACCCAAACAAGCCCAGGCAACTCATGTCATGGTCATATTATGGTTACTAGTCTTATGAGTAAATAGCTCACTAATCGAAATGTTTACCAATGAATACATTTTATAAGTTTTACTATAATAAAAGGCACCACAAATATACGTTTCGTTTAATAAAAAAACAATACAAAATTAAGAAATACAAAATTAAATACACCTTAAATAATTAATACTGTACCATGTTAGTCTGTGGTGCGGGCGAGAGTGTTCCTACTTACTAAGGATAATACAATAAACGTTACTGTTTTCATACCCCTGATTGGAATTGGGCATGGAATTGAATATAAAACTTGTTCTTTTGAGGAAACAATATTAGAAGACTATTATTACCGATGATAGATATTACAGAGACATGTCTAGGATGCGGTCTTATCGATTTGATCGCTCAACATTATTGAATTTATTAGTGTTTTTTTAAATTATAATATAAGTGTAAAGAAATCAATATATAATGAAACAAAACCCTCTCCTCATATTCGGAGGCATCAAAAAAGTAGTCCTGTATTTATGAATAATATAAGTTCATGTAAATTAAACTGAAATACTTACTTCTTAAATATTCTTTTTGTTCAATTTATAATCTAACTTAAAAAAATGTCTTTACTTCTAATATGTTAAAAATAATAATCATTCAGCCGACACCACTGTTAAAAAAAGTTAAATAATAATATTATTTTCTGTATTATGTTTTAAAAATACAATTTGTTTCGATTTACTTATAAAATTGATAGTTTATAAATGTGGTTTTGTTTACGATAGGAACATCACTTTTCACGGGCTTTTTGTAATAAATAATGACATTGTTTTGCGTTCTCCATTTTGTCGCCTAAAATATAGAACTTGATGGAGTGATTTTGACAACACCTGCCATCGGCATCAAGATATTTTCTGATTAGTATAGTTTATAATTAACACCATAACATGATTATTTTTATCATATTTTAACTAAAAAAGCAATATACAGCAGCACGGTTACTAGATGGAAATTGAAGAGTGTTTTTGAAACATATAAAAAATTGGAATATTTTGTTTCTCTAAATAGATTTTCTAACTCATTCTCATTATCTACGGAATATGTATAAAACCTTCATTAAAATCAAGAGATTTTAATAGGATAAGAATCCTAATCAATACAGGAGTAAAATAAAAATGTCATGACTAATTCAGTTAAATCTACCAAAAGAAAACAATAAATGTACCACTGCAACAGTAGCTAATATAAATTAATGACAGCTACAGAAAAACGTGGTGGAGTCGAATAAAAACTCTCGTTCGTCACGGGGCCGCGGGGGCACAGCGCGGGGGCACAGTTTGATTGGACATGGCAGTTGCGTAAATCAATGTTTATGTTACGGTTAATCATTGACTTTCGTATTTATACAAATTATGTGGATAGAAATATTAATTAATTCATTTCTCATTTACTATTTGTTTATAAATATACAAGTAATCTCTAAAAAATAATAATATATTTCAATACTGTACTTGTATGCTCTCTTTAGTACATCAGATTCCAAGTATTTATGTTTTTTGAATATATGAAAGGTTAGAACATTTGAAACTTGTTTAAATATTTTTTTTTTATTATATCATATTGAAAGAAATATAGATTTGAAATAATTTAGTATAAAAAACGTCTTAGTCAATGAAATGAAAGAAAAAAAAGACAGGACAGTCAGTAGTCGTGGTGGAAGATAAAAAGAACGTGAAATACAAGCGAACATACAAACATAAAACCGTCACGAAGTTTGTCAATAATCGATTGTGTACGTCTAAATAACTTGTTATTAAAGAAAGTCTTATATTAAAGGGATAATTTAAGATCAACATGGCGTGTAATATCAAGATACACTTGATTGGAAAGATTTTTTAACATAAACCAATTACACAGTAATTCGATTGTCATAATGACACATAATATTGATAGTAACATAAAACAAAATTTAGCAGTTTAAACACTAGTCTAAACATTCGATATTTCCGCTTCCAGCACTGATTAGGAACGTGATAGAAAACATTAATTAAGGTTGCTTAGCCAAGGTAGGTTGCTACATTGTTAAAAAACATGGTTGGTGTGTTGCAGTAGTTATAGTATCGATCGTACATAAAAAAGTTTTACATTAAAATTATTATTCATCCATTTAATAAAAAAAATATTTTTAATTTACTTAAAAGAATCGTGACTAAACTTGTCTATTAACTTCTCATTTCCATCCTCAAACTTTTTGCCAATACGTTCGAATGGCATTTGACGTAACAGAATCCTTTAGGAAACTGAGTTTTAACATCTAGGTTACAATGTCTAATTTTTTTTGTATGCGTACTGGGATCCACCTCCCTTACCACCTTTCTTGCCGTGTTGGGAGTGGTGTTCGTGGTGCTGTTCGTGGCCGTGTTTCCCTTGATGGCCTTTATGGTCGGCGTCGACATAGCCTTTGTTGCTGTGGAAGAGGTGCAACATTTATTAGTAACTGGTAGCGATTTCAAAAATATTTAATTAATAGTGGGTTGCAGGTAATATGTATATGTACTGAATATATTTATACCTAAATATAAAAAGAAAACGATAAGAAAAACAATAGCACGTACTAAGTACTGAAGCTCCCCTGCACTCTGGCTGTAGTTCATTCAATACTAAATATTATTTTAGTCGGTTAGAGGGTTCGGACTCCCGACAGCAGCCAGTTTGAGTTATAAGTGTGCGACCCTGACCTGCTAGAGCTACTGCTTACACCCCCCAAACCATCCGTATTAGCAATATCCTTCCATTGCCTTCCCTTCTTGCATCCCTTTCCCTTTCAATATACTCCCAATTTTCCCATCCTTAATTCCCTAATTGCCCGGTTTACGGCAATAGGCTTGCCCCCTATTACATGAGTGGGACCAAATAATAGTCGGCAAAATATGGGTGTTTATTTTTATTTTTGCCTATCCGTTCGGGGATAAGCTTGAGTGTGTGTATGAATGTATGTTTGTAAATGTTAATTAATAATAGAATAAAATAAAATAAAAAAATTGTTGACATTGATATTAAATCATATTTTAGCTTCCTATGAGATTTTCTATTGTGATGTTTGAAAGGAAACTGAAAAATTTACATCATAGAATGATTGTTATGGGTTACCATAGTACAGGCTCTACCTAGTTTGGGATCAGACGGCCGTGTGTGAGATGTGTGAAGTTATTATTATTATTGTTTCCTTTCCTATGAAACACTCATAATAAAACTGTTGTTGAACACAGACAATTTTTAGTAAAAAAGTGTTAAGGCAACTTACCTGTATCCTTTCTTCCCTCTTTCGACAAAGTCATGTCCAGCATTGACATGATGCGCTTTCTTCTTACCGCTCTCATTACTGGCGTGCTTAGCGTTGAACTTGCCAAAGCGGTGGTGCTCACCACTCTTGTGGAAGTCATCGTAGAATTTGTGCTCTTTGTGGAATTCATCTTTGTGATACTTGTTGTGAAAGCCTGAAAATAAGTAGACGTTTGATTTCCATGTTCACTGTGTACTACTGCAAGGGTTTTATTAAGATATCTAAATATTAATACGTAAACAAAAATCATTTTAGTTCTTTATATTAATACACGACGAGCATTAAAATTTGCATTCTCTTCAGTAATACACGCGAGACAAATTAATCCGGGTCACAAAGCAAAGGCTACAAATACAAAGCAAGCACTAAATATTGTTATGTATTGATATCACTGGAAGGTTTTTTGAAAATATTTTTGTGCCATTAAGATGTCAAAGAAGCATACGGTATACCGTAGCCTATAGAGTAAACCAGCTATACTCAGTAAATCATTTAAAAATAACTACGAGTATACTTATATTATAATTCTGTTACAATCAAAACATTTTAATATCATCAATGAAAGAGGCAAAAAGGACGGGACAACTGAAAATCTAGTGTATTTTTCATGCAAACACATAATTACATTCATACTAGCCTGAAAACTTTCTGATAATTTTTGTTTGCATAATAACTAATTCTCCCATTTAGACAGATAGCTTGATATAACATTCTTTAATGTACACCACAGTTGAACAGAATTTAAACATAATTAATTTACTTTTTTAACAAGCTTCTATTTATTAGCTTTAATTGTAACTAACTAACTTACTATGTAAACCAATTTTGAAAATTTGAATGACAAGACAAGATGATAAACTATAATTATTATTTATGGACTTTATTGTACCTGTTATATTTGTAAAACGAAATTGAACTAGTAATATAATAATTCAGTCACGTTACATTGGTATAAATTAAGAAATATTGTGTTGGTAATAATAGTATTAAAAAGGAAATATACAAGTGGAGGCACGACACTGGCTTTGTGTAGGCAAACAAATAGAAATTCGTGGTATTGCGGTTGAGGCCGTTTGAAATTGAATGGAATAAAATAATTTTATGTAACTCAATTTTCACTTAGCTGTGATAAAATTGATGCACTTTCCATTACAATAGCAAAATTAAAAAAAAAAATTTATTAAACGAGTACTAATGATACGCATTCCATCATTCTAACCATGTAGGACTGGAGTCATTATGATATATCTGTGGTTTCCTGACCACCTGCCTGTACCCTAATATAAGTTTCTACATAGTTCACTTCTAAGATGCACGGCTTCATACATTTGCTAACAGCCCCTCTTCTGAAAAGTAACTAAAATAGTGTTTGTGAAGGCTCACTCACACTCATAGTAAACGATAACTGTCAAAATCTGTATTAGTGTAGAGGGAAAGATGTAATAATATGCCCCTTCAACATAAAGGGAGAATGCTTTGGTGAGGCCAGGTGATCATTCCTGGCGGACTGCGGCCCAACAGCTGATGTTGAGAAGTTGTATTTATACCAATCAGCGCGACTTTAATTGTGCGATGCAATATCATGAAGTACGGCTCGTTTTCGCTAGATGGCACTCAAATATGTCAGTTTAACACGCACAGTAAAAATGTCTAAGGTCATCTAAAGATTTGAGACTGGAGATGCCAGTGTATTCTACAACATTTTATGATCACTCTTTTACTGCTGAAGCTATACGCTTGTAGAATATGTTACTAGTTAACATAAGGCGAGCTTTTGCGAGTTTTCAAGTAAATGGTACATGCACATAATACTTAACAGTATAGGTATACAGTATAGGCATCTTCATCATATCCCTACATCACTACATATTATAAAACAAAGTCCCCCGCCGCGTCTGTCTGTCTGTTCGCGATAAACTCAAAAACGACTGAACGGATTTTCATGCGGTTTTTACCAATAGATAGAGCAATTCATGAGGAAGATTTAAATATATTATTTTTTAAGGTTTTGTGTAAATTGGTTGAAATATGATGATGATTGTTGAAGATGTCTCTGCTACCCGTGCCGGGGCAGGTTGCTAGTGTATAGATAAGTATTGGTATGTAAAAGTAAAGTATGGTTTAGGGTTCCGTCTCAAAAGGAAAAAAAGGAACCCATATAGGATCACTTTGTTGTCCGTCCGTCTGTCTGTTTGTCTGTCAAAGCAAGACCCTTTTCTCAGAAACCCGTAGAGCTGTCAAATTTAAATTAACATCAAATACTTACTTCTGCAGTGCCTTAAAGCTGTAAAGACAATCAATCTTCTAAGTCAAAACAATCAAAGACACGGCCATTAAAAGCCTTAGATTTAACCAAAATTCAACATTTTGCAGGTAAATCAAAACCATTATGGTTACTTCCCACAGATGGAAGGTATCACAGCACAAGTAAAGGAAAAAATCCGAAAGTCGTTAATTTGTTGTATACCACAGATAACAATTTCTTTTTGTGATTACAAACTAATGTTTTGCGCTAGGAAAGTTGACTTTGCTCGATGTATGGGAGAGTATTTTTAGAACTATCAGCAAAAATCTTCGACAATTGATTCCCGAGATAGGTGGGAGATAGCTTGCTATCTACTTGTACATGCAATTTTGTTTGCTTACGGTACCCTCGGTGCGCGAGTCTGACTTGCATTTGTCCGGTTTTTATATTTATTAGCAATAACCAGTGTTATTACAATTTTTAAATACACCACACCACTGTCTCGTCGAATAGTTTTGATCCATCCTAAGGTTGGCTGGAAGAGATTGCATTTTATAAGGCCGTCCTTTGTAATTATCTGTTTGACGTATGTAAATGTTTATCGTGTATTATACTTATACTACAACAATGGTGTACAAATAAAGTGTTATCTATCTATCTATTGTCATTTAGCTCCGCTTCGTAGATTTTTTATGAAATTGACGAAGTTGCATCTACAGTAAATTATGCTCTCTGGCAATTACATAACAAAATTATGTTGTAGGTATTGTGAAAGTATTACAAACATAAAAATCGTCTTTTTACTATTTGATTTTATTATTTCTTCAACAATGTGTTCCGTCTTGTGTAATGTTTGATTTTATTGAATTCTTAATAGCTTGGACAAGAAGTGCCTTATATAAATTCAACAAGCGTAAGCCAATAACTTTAAACGAGCATTTCTTGTATATATGTATATATATAATCTGAATCTCGGAAACGGCTCCAACGATTGTCATGAAATTTAGTATGCAGGGGGTGTCGGGGGACGATAAATCGATCTAGCCAGGCCAAAAACGAGCAAAGCTCGGTCATCCAGGTACTAAGGAATTTAAAAAGGAAAGAACTGTCAGATGTAGGACTGCACGTCGGAAGTGAAAACAACATACAATTATAGTGGTAACTATGTAATATACACAGACTACGTAAGTTTTCATTTTAAACAATGCTAAGAATTATTAAAGGACTTCTTTAGCTGACTAAGGTTCTCCCAAAGCTAAGTTAAAATAAGTTAATACTTGAAAGTGAAGTGCTACAGTTTGAATGAGATATATGATATAACTAAGACTTTTTTTTTCATCTGTGCCTTCGGATTAGCTCGCGTTTACCTGTACCTATTACTGAAATAAAATACAGTCTATATTACTTCTGGATAAAGTAGTTAGTAAATTTAATCGGTACATTCCAAGTTTATCATCTAAAAACAAACAAATCTTTTTTCTCTATAGAATTAACTATAGATAGAGATTACTGTACAGTCAGGATTAACAATAAAGTATTGCATACCTTTGGTTTTGTGTCCTTTCTTGTGACCTTTCTTTTCATCAAATTGTGCACCGCGATGACCAAACGCTTCTTCTTCGTGGCTTCCCTTATGACCAGCGTTGTCGTGGTGTTTCTTCTTCTTACCGGCAGCTTCTTCGTACTCTTTCCTATGATGTTCATCTGTTTTGTGGCCCTTTTTGCCTTTATCTAGGTAATGATTGGTGTGGTACCCTTTGGAGGCCTGTAATTATTTTATTTTATGTTATATGTATTTTATTCGTTGCAATCATTGTATCAAGTTTACCTTAAAAACCTAGAAGATATAAAGATAGCTTAAAATTAAGATTTTATATTTTTAGTTAATGGATAATCAATTAAGGTTATTAGATTTATTGGGACATAATATTGACTTAACTAACTAATAAATTGTACGAGCATGATGTACTAGTTAACCCAACAGACATTACCCGGTTCAAATTTCGTTTTGTCTTGAAGTCATACAAGAATCATCAATTAATTAAGTATTATCGGATTTTCTAAGTAAGCCAAATTGGTCCAGGTTTCCAGTCGGTAAATCAGTCAGTAAAAGTGTCAAGGGAAATTCGTAATATTAATTAAAATTAAGTACATTTAACTTCCCAGGACTCACACTTTTATACCCATATCCCTAACTTTATCGCGTAAGTATGTTTATTAGTTTTTATATAACGCAACAATGAAGCAATGTTCATATTTCGATATGAGTTTACCTGACAATAACAAGTTTTTCTTGTTAGCCCCAAAATCATGTCAGGTTCTTAAAGAATACATTATATTTTCCTTAGAATCACATGAGCAAAATAAATTGTTTAAGTAGGTACATAAACTAATTCGGTTAGGTAAGTGAAGTCATTCGTGATTTATTTCAATTATAGTGATGCCTAAATATAAATATTTACATGCGGAATGCGTGTATGACCTATGAATTATGTACATTTACATCCCACAGAATTCAATACCTTTTGTGGTCAGACAAGTACGTTGCTACAGTTGTCGTTTCCACTATTAAATATCGGGTTATCTTCTAAACAATATTTGGATTGCCCAAGTAAATAAAGTTTATTAGTACCCGTAAATAAATAATAGCATGAAAAAGAAAATATATAATAGGTAGTTTTTTAATGATCTTATTGTATGTTATGTGTTGTGATAATTCCTGCCTTCGGGTTTTCTGACTTCACTTGTGATTCAAAAAAGTACGTGTCACGCTGTATGTTTTGTCTTAAAACTGACAGTGTGTGCCTGACTAGGGATATCACTTAGCTCAATTACTGTATCCGACTTTTTATTACCCAAAAAAAAAAAAAATTGTATACTGTTCACTTTATATTGCGATTAGCACTAAAAATAACATAATAGTTGTCATAGTATGGGTATACGGATCCAGACGCAAGCGTATATTTGTATCGCAAATAATGTAAAAAATACGTTTCCGTATAAAAAGTACAGTCTAGCATCCATTAGCTCTCGAGGGCCTAATGCTATTTTAGACCCGACATAAAATACATTTAGCAAGACCAAAACAGGATACATATAATTCAAATACGTCTCATATTAGATTCTCATTGCATGTTTTTTCCCTTCACCATTTCCCTTTTTTTCTAGTTGCCACTCTTTCCACTACTACCACGACATCTGGGTATAGTTTTGAAGTCCTCGTAGCACGTCCTCAAGACGTCAAGAAAAAGATTTCAAATTGGGAGCATTCTGGTGAAGCCCAACGGAGGTTTACGTCAGACTATGTTCACTCTCGTTGTATCGTTAATGTATCCTCTTTTTATCACTAAAAGATATTTAGAAACAAATAGACCCAAAACTCAGGCAATTCCAGCCTCGGCAGACATAAACCAGGAACAGCAAGCGTCTTAATCAAAATGCTTCCCTTCTCGAGTACAGTGAGGCTTTTTAAACAACCACTCCTTTTTCACCTTTAACTCACTATTAAGGCTATTCTATATTTAGCTTTGTTACCAGTAGTAACCTAGTAAAGCTAATGAGTGTTGAGTTGGTAATCAAGATATCGATCACTTATTTGGACAAAGCTTGAGTGTCGGTGGCTGAACAAGAGGCTTTACATTACTGATTCATAGACACAAAATATTGACGGACAGTGCCAACGCCCATATGTACTACTAAAATTATTTTTAGGTCAGGTAACTCAACAATGGCATTTTCAATAATGAAGCAATTTTGTTGTCATCAATCTTATTTTCAATCTTTATTGACGTGAAATATCTATAGGTATATATATAGTACCTAAAAGATATGGGGATGTTGAGACCACCTATTTATGCCTGGTTACATGACTCAGTTACAGTTTTTCAGAAACTGTTCACAAAAGGACGCACCGTATCTCTTTCTGGCTTATGGATCTGGCCAATGGGTCTTCTGAGATTGAACCCTTTTTTCGGGTAATGAAAGGTTTACTTTCTTCTATAATAACGATGTCACCAAAAATTCTTATCAGGGTTTCCAAGGCAGGTCATCCAAGACGCGAATGGTCTTTTAATTAAAATGCGTTAGGTAACTAGCTTCACTGTAGTGATTAACTAACTATGTAAACAAATCTTAGAAGTCATTGGATGACAATACTGTAATTTGGCATCTTGAAGTTGATCTGACGATACAGCCAGGTGGTGGATAGTGGAACTCTTCAGTGGCTACCAGTAAACTTCTCTAGTTTGGGCTCATATGATTCGTTTTGATGAGTCCAACAGATTGGGCCTTATGACGATGGTCTGATGATGAAGCCAGGAGGATATAGGAAACCTATTATACTTGTTAATTAGTTTCGCCTTAAAAGCGTTTTATTTTTACTAAATTATGATTTTATTATTCGCCTATAACGTTTTTTAACCTTGGAGAATGACTCACGTTTTCATCACGAAGAAAATGAGGCTATATAATTATGAAACTTTAAGAAACTAAACATAAAACACTGAATTAAATGACTAATTAATTGTTTCGGAATCTGAAAGTGCCGATGTTTTCATGTCTGTCTGTTCGGTTAAGCAAAAATCCATTTGTAGATGTTGATCAAAGTATTGCACTCTGAAGGATAATGTTTTAACTATTATAATACAATTTAAACAATTGAGTTTAAGTAAAACTGTAAATAGAACCTTATTCACATATTATGTACCATCGTAGTTTTAAAAGTAAAAACTAGGCAAGTATGTTTATATTACAAACCAGCTGTGCCCGCGACTTCGTTTGCATTTTTTTCGGATACAGCAATTTGTCGCTTATTGCATAGTACCTCATTCTCCAGGCAGTATTTCTGATACTGTATTGGCGGTGAAACAACCTGGAGCGTACAAAAAAGGTTGTTTTGGTTGCTGACACGTGAAATAACGACATAATTTGGCCGTGATAACATTACTCATTTGTTTTTCGTGTGGAAGCTCACCTCACCGGGCTATTGGTGAGGCCGTATATCAGGCTTAAACCAACTAAAACCACACGGTGTGTCTCACAGCACCGTTTATGAGTTGACCGTCGGTACGGCGACGTTTTGCCTCCAATGATCCACCCAGCGCTGGTTAGCGGACGGTAACTGGGAGATGTCCAGACACCCTCTTCACGGGAGACTCTGTTTCTGGTCAAGAACATAAAACTCGTCTCATACACCCACGGCCACTCTTAGCGAACGCATGAGAGCGCGAGTGAAATGGTTCCACCTGGAAGTTTTTCTACGGAATTCACACCGTCACCTCCTCCTTGCGCGAGAGTTATTTTCCTTGCAGCGAAATCGTCGTAAAACAACTGTGACGACCTAACATCTCGATTCGTCCGACCAATTGGGTTTCTCTCAATTTTATCAGAATTCCATCATTAGATCCTGACTTCCTTGACATGGGACCATCCCTGGGACTATACCCTATCTAACAAAAAGAATAATCAAAATCGGTTCAAAAATAATGAAGAGGGCTGAACATACATAAAAATAAAGAAATATGTATATAAACGACTTGAGAACCTCCTTTTTTTTCGTCGGTTAAAAACGATACCTAATTTTAAAAAGTAAATTAGTTTATAAGTAAAAAAAAGTGCAAAAAAAGAAAAGGGTGTCAAAGAGGGATTCGATTCGGCACCCAACCTAGTAGAATTCGTACTCTACACCAGATAAGCTAAACGCTCGCTGTAATTTAATACGAAATAAGTGTATACATTCTACTAACGTTAGAATGCTATTACAGCTTTCATTGATTTTCCTGTGGGAACCAAAGTTTAACCCGGGATAAAAAGTAACCTATAACCTGCGCAGGCACTTAAACTGTTATCATGCTCAGTTTTAAGCATATCCCTTCAGTAACTTTTGAGTTTATCGTGAACATACAAACAGACAGACAGACAGACAGACAAAAATTGTTTGCATCGCATATTCGGCCATATACCCCTCAGTCGATTTTTTTTAAATATATTCAATGTACAGAATTCATCCCGCTACAGATTTATTATAAGTATAGATGTTACAGCCAAAACTCTTAATCGGTCAAAAGTACCTAGTTTTAACAACAAAATAGCATCATCACTACATATTACAAAACAAAGTCCCCCACCGCGTCTGCCTGCCTGTCTGTCTGTTCGGGATAAAGTGAAAAACTACTGAACGGATTTTCAAGCGGTTTCCACTAAAAGACAGAGTGATTCATGAGGAAGGTTTAGGTGTATAATTTGTTAAGATTTTGTGTAAATTGATTGAAATATGTTGATGATTGTTGAAGATGTCTCTGCTACCCTTGCGAAGCCGGGGCGGGTTGCTAGGAAAGTAATATAATGTAACAAAATCCTAATCTAATAATACTTTTAAGTAAAATAGTATCCGTCAAAATTCACTTTTAACTAATTAGAATGTTAGTCAAAATATTTAGCCTAAACTGATAATACTTAATTCCATTAATTAAACTACTTTTGACTTTAATTTCAGTAAAAAGTACTTTTGTTGAGACTCTTCGGTCAAAAGTAGTTTTAACTGATTTTGTTGATTAAAAGTTATTTTTACTGGTAAAGAGTTTTGACTGTAACATGTACAATATTTTCATGACAGAAACAGCTATTTAAAAAGAACTAAAAATAAGCTACACAATGGTGCCGATTCTATTGTACACTCCACTAAACTAAAACCTGACTTAATTTCTTGATATGAAATCATCCTGGTATTCTTTGTAATAAGGTCTATTTGTTACTGGCATCTATTTCTCAGCGCCACTAAATTTCACCAAAACCTGTCAACGTATACTCAACTTTACGCAGCGAGAGTCTCCATTTATTCAAATGCTGTATAATTGCCGTATAAAAACTTGTTCAAAACGAACTAAGATGACGTTATTTTAATCGAATCCTACGAAGACGCTTACTAAAAACACAGAGCAAAAGAGATGGCATTCAACGGATAGCGGCTCTCGCTACGTGGTATTAAAATTTATTTAGGCGTATCAGACTTTGTCGACAAGTAAATTGCTTATTTCGATAGCGACATATGTTACCTACTTGTTTCAATTTGAAATAAGACCTTGTTTTGAAGTGCATAAGGTTAACATCTTATATGAAGAAAATTTAGTGAATTTTAATTTAGCGAGTGATGTAACAGAATTAGGACGAATATCAATCGGTAATTTTTAAGTTTCAAGTCTCTTTGTTTATAAGTACCATGAAAACAATTGAATTGAAATCAACAAGCCTAATAATATTGTAAAAGTAATAAAAATATTCAAGTTCAAACATTAATATCCTTTACTAGTGAATGATTTGTGTAATTGTGCTACTTAATACAAGGTGAGTTTATCAACAATCGATTCTTTAAAAGAGTCCTGTATATCGAATACTGTTTTTAATAATTATAAAAGTATTATGTAAATAAGCATTGAAATAACTCGCTACCCGAATGTTCTAATTTTCATGTCTATTTTTAACCCCGACGAAAAAGAGGGGTGTCATATATTTGACGTGTCTGTATGTCAATCTGTGGCAGCATAGCTTCCAAACGAATGGACCTATTTAAGTGCGCTCTTTTTGTTGGAAAGGTGACTTAATCGAAAGTGGTCATAGATATAATTCAATAAAATCTGTTCAGCCGTTCGAAGATCATCAGCTCTTTTGTAATCGTTGAAGGGATTTTTGAGTCGGGGGGGGGGGGGGGTTTACATTTTAAGTTTATTCTATAAAGGAATGGATGCGAAACTGATAAAGGTATGTAGAGATAAACAATTAGAATAAAGACAAGGTAAGGGAATATGACAATTTATTTATAACTTTTATAGGATTTAATTTCATCTTAGGATTGTTTTCGAGACGAAACGCATAGATAACGACATGTTACATAACTTTGACTTTTGTGTATAGGACATACTTGTGGGTATATTAATTAAGTATAATTATATGTTAGTATTATTTGTTATAATTATGTAGTTTACCTTCTCAAAAGATGTTATCTAACATAGTAGCGAGACACAATAGTAATATGTTGTAATTGACAACCACTTGGTTTACTTAGCAGCGTTACATCATAACTGTGGGTAGTTCATTGTGATTACTTACGATTGTAAACTGTATTAGAAAGATCAAAGTGTGATCAAATAATTTTGTGTCTAATTTGAAATGAATAATGAGGATTGTTATAAGAATGCTAATCGTAATTGAACTTATCTTGTTCAATTACAATTAGCATTATTATTTTAATCCCACTATTTAATCAGATCTAATTATCAGGTGTGAAATAATTATTTATAAATATGTATATTCTGTGTGTATTTTTTGGTCTTTTAGTATTGTTATTTAGTTGGAATATCTTATAATTTTGTCAGGATATCGAATAGGTTTGAATGCAAGTAAAAAATTTGTACCGATGCGATGTTAGGTTGTAAAATACAAATATTTTAGATATAATAAGTGGATATTAAAGCTGGAGAATATGCGAAGCAAATTGTATCATCGTAGTTATGTCAGTTGACTCAAAACATGCTAAGGACACAAATTTTCTTCGAGAATGTTTACTTTTAAAAATATGTTTTAATTAAAACTTATCAATAACTATTACGAAACAACGGTGGAAGAAAAGATGTTTTTTTTTTGTAGATAAATATATAAATATATATATATAGCAAATAATATATAGCAAATTAAAAAAATCACAAAGTTTAATCTTATGCCAACCTCTTCCTCCTTCTTCTCTTCTCAGTCTTGTTTCTTCAGTTTGTTTTAATAATAAAGTGTGAATAGCCTCGAATCTAGCTCAACAATTAGATACTAACCACAAAAAATGATTTATACACAGTAAAGAAGAAAAGTTGTTTACTAGTGCTGTGCTATAAATAAGATTGTCCTTACCTTTCCTCCTTTTTCTCCGTAATGTCCTGCGTGGTTTGTATGACCGCCACCTTGAGCATGACCATGAGCATGTTTTGTTTTATGACCACTTGGTGCTGGGTATTGGTCACCCGGGGCCAGCTGGCTCGGAGCCTGGATCAGTGGCTCCGAGGCAATAGGCAAAGGATTTTCTCCTGGAACGTTGGCTGCTGCTATAGGAACCGGTAGTTGTGGACTCGCAACAAATTGAACAGGTTCTAACACTTCCAATGGAGCAATCTTTACGGCTTCAGCTACGTTTGCACTTATCACATCAGGTTTTAAGTAACGGGGGGCTGGTGCGTACACTTTATGATAATGGTTTGCACTGGCGGCAAGCATCTCTTCATAAGGTGGTGATGCCATTTCGGACTCATCAGTAAACTCATGAACTTCATACTGGTGAATTTGTCGTGGAACTCTAACATATTCTGCTGAGCGGCGACTTCTCGGTTCTTCGCAGCAGCGTTTAACACGTACATGCTCCTCAAACGGTCCTGCGTCATGAATGTCTCGACGAGTTCTGTACGTATCGTAATCATCATCTACATCTCCCACGTCTTCTTCTTCCACCCACGGTTCTTCGGCTACTTCTGCAGCCGCGACCGCAAGTAACAGCCAGATAAAAACTGGCCGCATTTCGTTCAGTAAATGATCTGAAACTGTTCTATTTTTTTACTTTATAGTATGAAACCTTTCACCGTTGCAACAAAGGATCTTGCTAAATGCAGTTGCGTTGATATCAGCGTGTTTATATGACTCGGTAGGTAAATGTTTGTTGTGTACGAGTGGTCGGGCGCGTCGTACGGTCAGCACTGCGGGCCGCGGTACCGCACTACCTAGAAAGCGTATAATACCAAAGCGAATTACTTTACCCCGGCATATTATTTTCGCGATTTTTCGACCGCAGTGAAAACACCGGCCGTGAATTGAATTAAACTTTTACTGAATTGGCCGTGAGATCGTACCGTTGCGTAAACAACGTGATGATGAACCAAATGATTTGGACGGCTGAACTTTGACAGCAGAAGTTACCTGTTATATCAGGTAGCGAGTGATAAAAAGTTTTAGTACTACCCAACATTGCATATTAAATCAATTGTGTCTTACTTCTCTTCGTAAAAATATCATTAGAAGGTAAATCATAACATCGTGATAAAAAATATACCCACAAGTTTAAGTAAAGTAAGCACAGCTTGTGTGCTATGGATTCCAGAACATGGAAGAACATGAACATCCTTAGATACTTTTTTTTTTAATCATATTCTAAACATATTCATGCATTCAACTGAGCGGTAATCGAACCTGCAGTCCCTGACATTTCTGTCGAATGTACAATCACCGTGTCATATAGACACACAATTTTAATTTTTTAGGAGATACTAAATACGTGAACGTTGGAAAAGGTAGTGATAAAGATTATCGCCATACCTGGCTATTGTGTGTTCGGTCTCCATAGAGGACAATACTATTTGTGTTATTTAATTGTATTATGATATATGTAGGTTTATTTATCCTAGCTTTTTTTAACAGAGAAAACAAAAATATTGGGACCGTTACTAGGGTAGCTAGAATTCTTTTGTCATTAAAAGCATTATGACACATGTGACAGGTTATTATTAGATTAGGTGGGCTGTCAATCCTTGCTTCATTTCATGTTCGATGGAGGACCAAGAGAGCCTAAACATAAACCGTCCAATCACCCCATGACAATGACACGAGGCGTCACCGTCATGGAGTGATGGACGGTATATTGTGTCAAAGTGCATCTGTCACCTGATGTAAAGGAGGTTTTCATTGTTGGAGTAAAGCCTCCATCCTGTTCCTTTCAATAACCACAGACAGACAGACTGATACTTTGCCGACATTGCAGGGCATTATAGGTTTCATTAATAAAAGAAAAGGTCAGTGCAATAGGTACGTGCAATATATTTATTATTCAAAGTTATATTTTCTTTGTGGAATTTTTTGAATGAACCCCAATGAGTCCTTATTATGAATTGTCCACACAACAAAAAATAGTAAAAAACGATTTTGCGAACGTGACCCTCCTGGTCTTCATGTATAAACCTAGACGTAGGCAACCATAAAAGAGAAAAAAATAAAGCAAAATTAGTAGTAAAACCTTTATTTTAACTGTCTGCGGTTTCAACCGTGTAAGTCCCGATCCAGATGGAATATCGGGATAAAAAGTAGCCTGTATGTTAATCCAGGTCTCCAGCTATCTACATACCAAGTTTCATCGCAATCGGTTCAATAGTTTTTGCGTGAAAGAGTAACAAACATCCATCCATCCAAACTTTCACATTTAATATTAGTGGGATTATTTTTACCTTCAATATACTTTTCAAGTAATCTAAGAACAACTTTCCTTTGTCTCTTGCCTCTCTTTTAGAACTATTAATTTTTGATTGTGTAAACGAAGACACCGTAAATACGAGGACATGTATTTTTACAAAACTTGTTACATAAATGATAAAAAATAGTTCCCGTACCCTTTACCGTAACGTATAGTAACATGTTATTAAAATATATATTAATTCAACGATGTTTAAAAAATATCAGGTCAATTTATAAACGAAAAAGTTTAAGACCCTTACAAAGGCCACAAAGTTCTAACTTTTTCAAGAGCCGCCTTATGCATGTCACCAAAGTTGAATAAATTGTTATATTGTTTTAAACAAATAGTTGTCGTAGTTGTAGCATAATTCAAACAAACTGCTTTGTTGAGAAATACGTTACTCACCCTTTATTTACCCCTGATGACGTCGTATTAATGTTAATATTTGTTCATAACATTACACATATATAACTTCACAAATACAAATCTAGGTATTTATTTAGCTATTTATTTAGTTAGTTAAGGTCCACTTGCGCGTTCTAGAGTTAGTTTATATAACTTCAAGTTAACTGCTAACGCAGGGTTAAATAATTAGGTTTTTCTTCAAACTACCATAAATTCACAAAGTTTGACACTAAACCCAGAGTTAGAACTTAAACCCTTGGACGCGCAAGTGGCAAATGCTGTATTGTATCTGCTCATTGTAACATAGTCTGTAGGAGGTCATAATGAGAAAAAGTAATGGTTAAAAACCTGTTTGAAATATCACTCCATGAATAAGCAGTCCCGATTTTATATTTTTTTTTTAAGCAGGTATTTAACAAATCAAGGTTTTAAAGGTGTCAAAAATATCTAAGGTCGATGCATTTATAGATGCTGCTGCTGTTGATGCGATCTCCAAAGATTAACATTAGTATGCGACAGAAACCACTTAAACTGTATAACTGCTTTGAGTCCGTCGCCGTCGGCAGTCTTCTTATATCGTCGGAATGCTACATGAGAATAGTGATGATGCTCATCATCTTAGAAGGTATACTCAAACCACAACCTACGTTCTGAGTATACCGTTTGAGTACACAGGCAAGTTAGCCAAATGTCTGTCAACGTCAAGCCATAACAGACCGCAGCTTCCAAAATATAATTACTCTAAAGGTATATTAAGCTGCTTATCCGTCCTATATGCTACGGTAACAGCTTGCATTCAAATAAAAATAAATACCATACGGCTGGCGCAATGTTTAAAGTGGTCGCCTTGCCACTACGCCGAGCCGAGTGTTGGGATTTCGATTCCCACATGTGACTAAACTTTGTGCGATAACAAAAATTTGAGGGGCTTGTAGGTAAGTGGTAACCGAGGTTAGAACATTACAAGGTTAAGTAATACTAGCCAGGTCAGTCTCAGGATGGGTGACCATTCTTAACACGTTGAGACCCCTACGTGCCTCGGAGAGCATATTGAGACATCGATCCCAGATGCCATACGAACATCTGTGGCATTCGTTACGGGTAGTTGGAGCCCTAAAAGGTCCGACAACCTGGTCTAACTACAGAACTTCCATATCACCTAGTAGGGTGGTGGAGGTCTGGTGGCAGTTGCATCACATAAAATATCGAAGTTCGGCCGTATCATGGTTAGACTAAAAGCCGACCCAACTTAAAAGGCGTGGAGGATGATGAACAAAAATTTGTCCCGAGTTTCATTGTTCTTTTTGTCCATTGTTTTAATGTTTAAAGTCCCCCGCGACACAGAAATCATTCCTAGAGCAGGAGTTGTCTCCTATAACAAAAAAAAAAACATAGTCATCGCCTTCTTCATAAAGATGTATCCCCGATCCGGGAGTATCACGTCAAAGCTCTAATAGAATAAGATCTGTTTTTTATAATATTCGTTCATTTTTAAACTTAATCTTACTTTTTTTAGTCAGAGTTGTAACAATTATAAAAAAATCAATTTGCCGATTACAATTGCGCCACGCTTCTATTGTCATGAATCTGACAAAAACTACAGACGGACAACCTGACCTCAACATACTAACACTACGATATTATTTAAAGACGGCTTCCGTAATAACTCCTTGACCAAGATGGAGTGGTGCAATCTATTTTTGATGGATGCTATTTGTGGAGAATGTTTTTTCTATTCATGATTCAGATGAATGACTTAATAAATTGATTTAGCTATGGTAGCTATATATTGACAGTATTAATGACATCCGAAATCAAACCATATAACATACTCCACGAAGACCTGTAACGTGGGTTAATCATTACCAGGATTCTTCAAGCTAAATTAAATGCTTGTATTGGAAGTAGGTTCACGTCGGGAGTGGACGTGGAAGGGTTCGAACCCTTACTTGATTGCAAGTCTTAGACGCCTTATCCATTATGTTGCCTGCGTTTTGACAGTTGCAAAAGCGCAAACATGCACACCGTAAGTCTTTTGATGACCGGCTACCTCTAAACACTCGCTTATCACCAACGCGTTGCCAAATCTCCCTCCTTATTAAATTCTATGAACCCTATAGTAGTAACCTATGTTGTAAGTGCTGTTTTTGTTAAATGGAGGTAGTTATAATAATCCTCTTACATTCAGTCAACTCCAAGTTACTTATTTGCGCTAATAACCAAATGTAAGGAACATATTAAGCTCATTAAAAAAATATTTGGTAAAAGACGAGGAGTACTAAGTAATGTATTTTTATTTTAATCAGCCACGTATATGTGAATGTGTGCAATGTGTCCATGTCGTAAGAGTAATACCACTTCATCATTACCCCGGTGAGCTGATGACCGGTGGAGGCTTCCAAATGAAAAGAAAATGGTACTTATTCTTTCAGGACATCCCAATCTTAACGAAAATATACGAAAAAGGTATTTAATTTTATTGCTACTGGCTGGTTAAAGTGGTAGGCAGTCCGGAGAAATGGTAACCACTGACAGCAGCACACTGACTTATCTAAAAGCTACATCTAAAAATATTGTGACTATAAATTGAGATAAAAAGTATCCTATGTCTCAAGTTGAACTAAACATACAATATGCAAAAGTTTTTCAAAATCGGTTCATTAGCTTAAGTCATCGTGAACAAACAATGTGACACGAAATTTTTATTTATATTATATAGATATTTAATATAATAAATGATGGTGAACAATTTCATTGAACATTCGAGTGGTATTTGACATTGGATTTTGCAGAACAATTTGGTATATCAGCTCTTAACTGATTCGATGATCAAATCAAAGTACCTAATCATGCTTTCAGCAACTCAATCTACACTAATATTATAAAGCTGAAGCCTTTGTTTGTTTCGTTGAACGCGCTAATGTTAGGAACTACTGGTTCAAATTAAAAAAATATTTTAATGTTGAATAGCCCATTTATCGAGGAAGGCTGTAGGCTATATAACATCACGCTACAACCAATAGGAGCGGAGCATCAATGAAAAATGTTGCAAAAACGGGGAAAATTTACAAACGCCGACTATATACTTGAAAAGATATTTACTATTAGGTTATGTTTTGAACAGTCTTTCAGCACCCGGACGTTGGCCATCTAATATGATACAGAATTTTTGATGAGACACCGATGATGGGGTACAAGCCGACTCATTATGTCTTAGAGTGTGGCCTGTATTGGTTAAATGGCCGATAATTTAATTTGTGCCTATAAACTTTTTCTACGTTTTGACGTTGTGGCGTAAAATTCCAAGTACATATACTTTAAACTACATAAATATAGTTGGTACATCGTAATTACAATTCAAATATTTGAGAAAGAAATTATGTGTTCGAGGACCTTAAGCAATAAGCAGTAGACATGGAAGGTAAGTATAAGCCCTTAGCTGTTAGAAGCGATATGTTGGTGCACGGTTTCAATCGCTGCCGCAAAGTGGTTAAAATTATCTATACCCGTATTATGATACGGGTATAGATAATTTTAACCACTTAGGCAAAGAATGCTGTTGGCTGCTCCAATATGTTTTTGCATAATCTCACCAATGACTTTTGCGGTATTGTTAGGCTAAAAATCACCTTTGTCTTGGAAAATATCTAGTGTATGGTAGTGGTAGGGCTTACACTATAGGGCTACACTATAGGGCTCTGTTTCCTCATTTAGACTCGTATAATGGACCGCCCATTATACGTTCAGATAAGGCTGACTTATTAAATCAGCCTGGCAATGAGCCAGGATTCTGTTCTTCTGGAATGCCAGAAGCACAGAATACTCCAGTACTCCAGCCATATGCAGTCTAGTTTTTACAATGTTATTCTGAAGATGATTCGTCGAGCCTATAATTGTGAATTTTAAGTATATATGCTAGTCAAGCTGGCAGAGCAGAGACGTTTGATTGTTTAATGTGAATTGTAGCGTGTATTTATTTTGGTATCTATAAACTAAGTAGCTACCCACATAATAATGCGTGAAGAAAATTCTTTGTTCCTCTTTTTAAGCAAATTAAAGTAGTATGTTTATATGTAGTTGAGGAATATCAATATGGTGTTAACAGCTAGAAGCATATAAGCATATAAGCATAAGCATATACTGATAGGATAGCAGTTAATTTCAAAATATTAAAAAAAGCAACAAAGTTGCGAATACCACTCGTTACTTCCATCACGCTTTGTGTCAAAATACTGCAACATACTTAGCAGAAATGAAAGAGTTGAAGTTGAATTTCAATTAACTTTTTTATTAATGATCGAAGTTTCCATAGAAATATTGAGCAATCTCTGTACTTGCTGTCTGCAAACAATCAATGTAATTACAGATTTTAATAGCTTTTTGTTCTTTTTTGTCATCGGGAACTGCGGAGGAATAGTTTCGACAACTTAAATTACTTATTGATTTGTTAAGGCAATAGTAAAAATGAGAAGGTTCTTAGTTCGTTTGTGTATATATATATATATAAAGACAAATTAATTTAAAAAGTGAATTGTGTACGTAGGTACCTGTGTATAATAAAAAAAGTATTGAAGCATGTAGTGAATTGTGTACATTTATGTATGAATTTTATAATATACATTTTTTTTTGCGTTAGAAAATGAATAATAATAAATCAACAGTTTTACTTATAATAAATTTTAATGATAACATGCACTAGCCTCAGAGATGTTTTTTCGGATGATAATTTTTCATTTTTTGTCTGACTTTAGTATACTTTCTTTATTTTGGTATTTTTCTTCTTTAAAAATAAATTTCTATTCCTATTATTTACGATGATAATTACTCCAGAGAGTTGAAAACACTTTACAAACATTTAATAATAATAATAATATTATGCAAATAGGGCGTATATTTCATGAATGTGTTTAAGAAGTTTAGTAAGATATGTAATGTATGTAGGTATGTTCTTCGTAACAACTAAACACCTGACTGAACCGATTTTGAGAGTCACGGTAAGTCGTTAGATGTTCCTTTATTGCACCAGTGTCACTGGGTGTATTAAAGTTATAGAAAATCAAAATGGCGGATTTTTGGCCCCAAAATGTGTTTTAAAAATTTATTGTTCTCCCATACCTATATGAAATGGATTATGGGGTAAAATGAAGTAGTTCAAAAAGTGATTACAAAAATATAAACAACTTATATGTTTTTAGTTAGTCTTTAAGGTAGTTGTTAATTTTTTATTTTTTTATTTATACTTAAATTACAATTGGTGGTCTACAGGGTCCCGTCTACGGTCTATTTTAAAATGTTAAAATTGTAATAAAAATACAATTTGTGTCAATAATTTTATTTGACTGTGTTAGTAACAAACAGTACATCTAAAGCAACAAAGTGCGATTTTTTATGTCAATCGTAATATTGTTCGACTAACTTATATTACTATTTACATTAGAAGTATATGTATAGTTATAAATCGAAATTATTCCAAGAAACAGTATATTATGCGGCTGATAGTTTAACAACCATCAATCTAAAAATATTTAAAATAGGATTACTTCAAAAACCGAAACTCTAGGTACACCTTCTTATTTACATTTTTTTGCATAAAAAATAACCATCTTTTAATTAATTCTGGAGGTAATAGAGATTTTGGTGATATTATTTGCGATATTTCATAAAAAACTTAAAACGAGGTTTCACATTTTAGAGTAATCAAGTTCTTTCGTGTTGAAAACAAAAATAGAAAACAACAAATGTTATATTGTAATTATAAACATTATGGTTTTTTCTGTGTTGTACAATATATTACACCAATATTGAAACGCGACGTGTATTACTGAAACTGTTCGCGATTTCGCATTATGTAACAAAAATAACTATGACTACAGGTATCTAAATACTGTTAGTTATCTTACTATAATTATATTGTTATGGCACAAATATCGAACATCAACTATTATACAACTTTTCAAAAGTCTTTTGTTTTCGTTAAAAAAATTGCTGTAAGATTGATTGATTTTTGTGTTACAGCATAATAATAAACCTATTGATATTGCTTTGAAATCCGTATATTAAAAAACAGGCAATTTCACAAGAACCCTTTATACAGTTGTGACCAGGCGGCTGTTTGTTAAATAAATAATAATGCAGCCGACTTAGGATCCCCGGCAAAAGTAAAGCGAGATAAACGGTATCTACTTTTTAAATGAGCTACTTTTGCTCACAATTCAATTACATTTGTGTAACACAAAAATCACCCACTTTAAACACTAATAGACACTATTTTAATAAGTCTTTATCAAATGGTCTGACACATAAGGTGTAAACTCAGGATCTTTGATTTTCTTCTTTTTATGCAGAGGACAGTTTTTCTTGTGTCCGATCTCAGATTTATTATGTGTCAACTTATAATGACTGGACAGTGATACACTTTTTTTTCCGGGTACGTTTTTTTGGCAATTAATTTTATCTACAAATTTATCTGCGTCCTCAGCATTTGGAACGCTGGGCGCCGTGATATCTTCTCGTAATAATCTGGAGTTAATGTCTTCTTGTTTTAATTTGTTCGTGTAGTCTGCTGAGACTTCGAGTTGGCTGTGATGCAGGCACGTCGATGTAACCTGAAATTATGTACAATGGTATTATTCAAGTACTAAGTATACAATAATGAGATATATCTTATGAAAACTACTGTAGACATTGTAATTTTTTTTATTGATGATGAGAATTAGTACCCCTACCTGTTTTGAGAGATGGACATTGACGGCTTTGAAAAGCATGGAACTTTCTTTTTATATTTATTTAGACCGGTGCATAATCAAAACTTAAGTAAAAATTATATTATTCTTTGGGTTCCTTTAAATATGTATGCTGTCATCCAAAAGAGAGTGAGATCCAGAGGTAGAAGCCCTTGAAGACGAAATAGAGCTTGTCGACTTGATGTAAAGGCGATCTCTAAAGTTTGTCGATGATCACAACTTACAAGTATTGATTGAACCTACAAGTCTTATTTCTATCTGTATAGGTAAGGAAATGTGCACTGTACGGTGTCGGGATGCAGGCGCGGACGCGCGTACAGCGCGGCGCGCTCGGCGAGCTCGCTGCGGAGGCGCCACGCGCGTGCCGCCAGGAGGCGCCGGCTCGGCGGCTGAGCGTCTCCCCGGACGCCGTGCCATCTGGTGAAGACCAACAACAGTAACGTCGCTGTCGTTAGTATTGTTTATAATGCTTTTCTGCTATACAGTGTTAAAAAGCTGTGTAATGAAGTGCCTGCATCTATTTTTCATCTATAGTCCTCGAACGTTCAAGTGTAAAGTGAGATAGGTTTCTCTTGGATAGGCGTATACCATCTTCGTCTTCATCCTCACTTCCATCAGGTGAGTTTGAAGACAAACGCTTATTCAATTTCACAATAAAAAAGAGAGACAGAGGTTAAAAAGTACGACCAAACAGAGCTATAGACCATTGACGCGGTGTGCCATATATGCACCATGTATAACGCTTTGGAAGAGTCGTAAGACGAAAAACTTCATTACGGTATCACAATTAAAAAAAATCAGTATGGTCTCTTTTAATAAGAACATTAGCCAGTATTTAAACCATCTCCCTCAAAACCAAAAGTTACTCAAAGTATCTCTAGTAAAGCTTCCCCGAAACGTCACAAACTCACTTTATTTGGATTGGATTACACACGAAGTTATGATAATGATATTATGGCTATCTTATCTGGTAGTGAGGGCTGAGGTATTTAGAGAGATGACGGTTGGCGGATTTCTATACCATATAATCTGATCATTGCTCATTCGTCTTGCTAATAACAAGAACTGTTATGGTTATGTTGTAATATAGTTTACGTTCATTAGATGAAGGTAGCGCAAAAACGCTCTTTGTGCAAGTCTTTACCAAAGACCTATGGACCTGACGGAAGGGTACTTACCTTATTAGCAGCTGTAACATCCTGCTATACTGTCCTAAAGTTCGCAACGCAAGGCAGGCCGCACGCAGTGATAACACTTCACCCCGAGCATTGCCGGCTGCGGTACTAAAGGAAAGTCTCATTGCTGTTATGTAGTACTCTAGAGATATAGGAAGAAGACCTGAAATATAAAAAGACATCAGTATAAATAGTGTTCAAAAAACAAAATTAAATTAGCTCAATAGATGGCGTCAAGATCATATTAGATCGCGATATGATTCTGTTCGCATTAGCAGTATAAATAGTAGAATTTGGGATATGTTATTGTCGATCAGTAAAGGTATGTTTCCCATGGATCAATAGTACATTTAGTCGCTAGGTATAAGTATGTGAATATTAAACCGCACATTACTTGTCTTCCGCTTACTAAACCAGGTTCACATATTTCAAGAGGCGTGGATGGACGAAAGGAAAGACGCTACCCTTCGTTGGATAAAGATAAATAGCACTTATATTTGATTGTGAAACGCAGGCTATAGATAGATAGGATACTGTAGTTTTTGGAGATAGCGATTTGCCGGTAACTATAGCTTGATCATAATCGGCCATTAGTATACGCAAACAAAAGAAATGGTAATTTAAACCATATATATTTTAACATTTCGCAGGTAAATCTAATCCCATTAACTTAGAAGTATGAAGTTTTGTGAGAACAAGGTCTCACAGCATAAGTAGGGAAAAAAGGATGTTAATATCCACAATCACTTACCTCTATCCTTGTACCAGTTCCCATACAGTACATAATGTTCCCAATTTGATGGCTCTAACTCAAGAAGTTTATCTAACACTCTTTTCTTCTCTTCTTCTGGTTTAAGAATCAAGAGCTCAAGATACGCCTGGACGAACCTTGGCTCTAAAGAGATGCAACGTTCTAGCATCTTTAAGGATTCTGGTATACGGTTCTTTTTCCTGAAAATAAATATTGAAAACTCATAACTAGAACATGAATTGATGAAAAGTATTAATTTTCATTATCAATTATCCTCTCTTTAACAAATGTTGTAGTTATAGGTTTTTTAAATAATCATTTCTGAAATTTGCAATCATCTCATGAAGTCGGCCTAGCTGTTATCAGAATCGTGGACAACGTTTATAAAAAAAAAATCTCTGAATGTTTACTTATTAGTTAGTTAGTTTCAGACTTTCATAACCCCGTACAAAAGTATTATTAGCTTTGAAAAGTGGTCAGCTGCTGCAGAATTTGAGTACCTCTTGAGCTTAACTTCAGTGATGACGGACTGTAGTTAAAAACTCCATTTTTAATCGAAGCAACTTACCGCTATTAATGATCATCATTTAGCTAGATTCCTTAAGTATATAATTAAGATAAATTAATTATACCTACCTGTATAGTTTAGCCAGATTATAATGCGCATTGACGTGATCCCTGTTGTACTTAAGAGCTTGTAAGAAATGGTGTTCAGCTCGACCTGAAGCTAGCACCAAAGTGCCAAGGTTGTTATGTGCACTAGCGTAGCTGGGCCATAACCTGCAAGTCAATGAGTAAAAAAGTTCTCTTGTTTCATAGTAGGGGAGGCCATTAAGGGATTTTTTGGATTTACTCCTGCGCGGCAGATTATTATAAGGGGGGTTAATTACATGCTGACAAGTGTACATTTTGATAATCTGACGATTTGAGCGTGACGCAAGGCAATGGGAAAGTTACAAACAAAAAAATTCGATCATTTGACATTGTCGAGCGCGTCAGATTAAGATTCTGACATTAAGCTGAACCATCTGTATAAAAATCTGACGCGCTCAATTTGGTCAAAACGGGGATTTTTTTTTTTGCATTTACAAAAAGCTGCTGCGAGCTTACGTCACTTCCGAATCGTCAGATTATTGAATGGGGGTTTCTTTCTTTCGGGTGTACTTAATATCCCCTCTTAATATCTGACGCGCTCGAATAATTTTTTTTTCCCATTTTCTACCCTTCCATGCGGCCACCCCCACCATGCAAATGGGCAGATTAACCTACCCCCATTATCAGAGACATGTGCGGTATCTACACTATTAATATCTGACACGCTAGAGTAAGTACATTTTACAATTTTTTCTTACATCTTTGAAAGCCTGTAGAAGGCTTTCAAAGATGTAAAAAAAACCACCAATGAAACGGATACATCGCCTGAACACTTTTTCTTTCTACCATCTAATCTTCAAAATCCAATAGGTCGCAACGACGCTGGAGTAAATACACATTTAGCATCGTGGGCTCCCCTTCTATTAATTTTATTTTATTGGGTTGTGTAAGATTTTTTTCTGAAACTTAATAAACCTCAACAACAACACAATAGTACACGAGCCAGGTACCGTTATCAACCATTTCTTCTCGGACGATAACTAGTAAAATGCTCACTTCAAGATATGACGTACAAAAAAAGCAACGTTTTTGTCTAATTCAGCAGACGATAAACAACTTTTAGGGAGTAAGCCTAGGCACTATAAATTACATGTATTGTACTATGTATTGTATGTACATACACTGGATTAAATTAAATGAGTAAAACAATGCGTGTCACTTTGGCAACTACACATGGTGTTTAACCACATACCGTAGAAACACTTCCTCCAAACAGTTTGAAATGACTTCTCGTTTAATACTTACTGCAGTGCTTCCTTATAATGTTTGATGGCATTCTCTTGTTGCTCAATATCCTTCAAGAAGTTGGCAAAATTGTAGTGAAGTTTAGCGTTGTGTGGCAACACAGAAAGGTCAGCTCTGAAAAAAATACTTACGTATGAAATATTCAAGAGGCTTAGTTAAAGAATATAAACTAAATCACATTTCGTGACAAAAAGTAGCCCTTGTCTTTCTCCGAGATCCATTTTATCTCCATTACAAAATCATCAAAACTGGTTCAAAAAAGTGGTTAAAAATTAGTACCTATAGGTACATCAATTATTCAATATATCTAATGTTTAAAGAAATCGTGCCCCACGTTGTTTGTTCGCGCGATGAACTCCTAAAGTAATGAACCGATTAAAATAAAATATTGCACAATGTGTGCAGTTTAGTCCAACTTGAGAGATTTTTTTTTATTGCAAATTATCTAGCCACAGCAACGCGTGACCCAATGGCTAGTAGTATATATGCAACTAGGTAAAACAGACGCTTTTAAATGATAGAGTGACAGGTTAGCACTTTAATGCTAGAACCTTAAAAAAGCGATGCTGGATAGTTTCTACCACTACCCAAAATACAGACTTCAGCTTAGTTTGAGATCCAATGTCAGTACTTCAGGGAAGGTCTGGTAGCGCTTTTTTCCATGAAATTATAACAAATTGTTGAAATTTTGACAGGACAATGTATTTCGAGCCTGCTAGTGTAAAATAAAGATTTGTAGATTCTAGATTAGAATATTATAATAGGTACGTTCTATAATTGTCTAATTTCAAAACCTTTATAATAAAGAATTGGACTGAAAGCTCGTAGTGGCTGTTTTAACCCACCTAAGCAGAGTCTCCCTGGTTCTCCAATCTCTGTTTCTCAAGTGAGTCCTCGCAACTCCTCCAGCTACTAGAATGGCCACTCCAAGTACTAACAGTCTACCAGAACCTCGTCTCCACATCAACTGGACTCCATATACAGTTATTATGACTGAGCCCACACTGAAAAAAATACAATATAAATGATTATAATACATGTTTGAGTTACTGTGGATTCTAAAGGACATAAAATACAGTAGGACGTATGTAGTAGTAGGACATCCTTCAGGTTACCTAAACTAATTATTGAGACTACTATTTATCAAGAGGTCAAGTATCAACAAGTAGTATTGGTATTTGTTAAGGGCTCTGTTTCCGCATTTAGAAGCAAAAACGGTTCATTTTGAGTTCAAATATGGCTGGTTAGTTGAGTCCGCCTAGCTCCTACTATAAACACAGGAGCCACCTGGGGCTTTCACAGGCTTCTAGGAGCGAGGATGTTTGCCCGTTGTGTTTCACTTCCAGGATAACGTCGCGCGTCGGTGACCGTTTCCTCTGTATTGGGACATCTTCTGTCTAGAGGGCTGCCTGTCGCATTAATGATGAATAGATGATTGACATCTATATATCAGAGCTAAATGTCCCGTAATGGCCACTTTAAACCATATCATCGAGATGGTTACCATAAACCATAATATTTTTTTCGCGGAGAAGATTCCGTACAACTTAACATAATTCGTGTTAATGCCTTTTACTGAATTTTATTTATAATACTTCACCTGGGTATATAAAGCACTCGCTCAGCCACCACGAAGCCGACAGTGACGAGAAGGTTAGAGGCTGGGAGGTATGGGATCACAAGCAGCATTAGCCCCACTACTGCAGGAGCGTGACGTTGTAACTGTATTATCAATATAGATTATTAGTGTTATATATGTAAGTTGCTGCAAGATAAAAAAGTTGTCTTTCTCAGTTCCGCCTACAATATAGAAACCGTATTTAAAAAGCATTACCGCCGTTAGCATTTTTTATAGCACTAAACATTGTTGTACACTAAACATTGTTGTACACTAAAAATTATTATTGTATCTTGGCACTATTTCATTATTCTTCTCTAATTGATATAATTATTGAAATAAGTTAAAATGTTAGTAATATAAATTTAACTTTTGCATGCCGTGAGGCCAAATGTAGTGAAACTTTTACTATCCAGACTTTGTATCAACCCATGTACCTACATTCTGAAAAAGAATAAATAAATAAAATAAAATGAAAATAAATAAACACGAAAACACCATAATATTTTTTTTAGATTTTAAGTGTGTATACAAAAATGTATAAGTATGTTTATCCGTGTTCTTATCTTATTTTGTATCTTTGAACCTGTATAAAGTTAGGAGGTAAAGGAAATGCCAATACAAGGCAGACAGATTGTTAGTCCTTTCATCGACGTCCATGTAACTGTTCTCTAACAGAGTCAAGTGAAGGGTAGTAATTCCATCTTGTATGTGGCCTTACCTCCAAGTCGACCAAACACCTATATGAAAGCGCCAGCAGTGCTATAAACGCTGCACATGTGAGCAGGTTCCTGGGATCCCACCAGCTCGTGATTAGAGGCACTGAACCCATCTGCCAATCATGGCTTAATGTCCAGGGGTACAGGAGAAGCCACCAGTTGAACGCAGCTAGGTAGCAAAAGGTCATAAATCTGGAACATATAAGTGGCATTTATGGAACAAAATCTATAACCGAACAATTAATAGATTAATTATATAGCATGATAGGATTCATTTCAGTTCCATACGTCTACCGAATTTTACTAGCTTCAGAGTAAAAATATTTCTGTAGATATTTATACAGTATACATATTTATACATAGTATAAATATATATGTAGTGACATAAGAACGTGAAAACTTTAACCTGTTCATGGGTAAAGACTAAAAAACTGTGTTAATTAAACAACATCTGCTAACCTTTGCCCAAATTTTATTCGGGGAAACTGTAAGTAAATATTGGAAGTTATTTACCGTAGTAATAATATTAATACTTTATCCCCTCATGTAATCTATCTAAGATTAGACGTACCTAATGGTAGTATTTATTGTTAGGGTCTTCGTCTTTCGCTTACTATATTTGATATATATTTTTTTTTATTTATTTATTCTTTATGCACAAAATGTGTCAAAGGTGGACTTAATGCTATATACTTGTGTAAAAAAAATATAGAAACCCTTAAACTATATTTTTTTTGTAATGCTAATGTATACTGATAATGATAATATTTTTGTAGGAAGAAACAAAGTAAAAAAATAATTGTTTAAAATTAAATAAGTGTATTTTCTTTGAATTTTAATACTTTATAAAAAAACCTTCCTGCTTTCGTTCAATGCTTTGTTATCAACAAATAAAAATGTATCCCAAGATCCGGTCTTGAATTGTCATTATCAATATCAATAGTAAGAATATGTGATGAACTTTGTATATTTTTTTCATATACACACCTGACGCTAAATGAAGGGTGAAAGGCCGGTGGATTATCTTGAGGTGAAAAAGCAGGCAGAGATCCCTGCAGTAACGCCAACCTAGCTCCAGCTAGAAGAACTAGTGCTGCCAATGCTCTAAGGACTCGACCGCAGGAGCTGTCGCTTCGCCATCGCCATTTCACCGATGATGACAATCTTTAACAGTTTAGGGACAAATTGATAATGGGCTTTTCAGTTTAGACAATGAAGCATAGGAAGTATTGGGTCATGAGCTAAATGAATCAAGATAAATTAGGAATGAAGCAGGAATTACGAATGTTTTAAATTAGTTAGATGACGAAGTGAACCACTCGCCAAAACCAGAGCTCCTTCACAAGCTTAACTCACTCAACACTCATATCACGATTCATTTGAATGATCCCTCCACCTAAAACTCCACCTTAAAACCTAAGCGGCGGTAGCGTAATGGCTAAGGCGTCGGACTTGCGATCAAGTAGTTGCGGGTTCGAACCCGAACCAATGTACTACCGTCGTGAACCCACTCCTAACACAAGCGTTAAGCTTAGCTGGAGAGGTTAACAAGAATGCTAGTAATGTGTGACCGACGTTACTAGTAATCTTTAAAAAAAAAACCCGGCGGTGTACGTTATTGTAGGTATTAAATCCCTAAATAGACTTTTTAAATAAATATTTTGATATGTGGGTAGTTCTGAGCAGGTAGATGTGCCGTTATTGGTCGATCTCACCATATAATTGGTCCTTGATTAAAACTAAAACACGCTTTGAGAGACACGAACACTCTTTTGAAGTAGCTGTAAGTACGATTCATAAGAAACGGGCCGCGCCAGAGCGCGCCGAGTCGTGCCTCGGTAGCCGAGCGCAAGTAGGCGGAGTCACTCACCCGCGGCGGCAAGAGGATCCATGCAAAAAATTAATTTTAAGTAATAAATATAAAGTTCAATTTCCATCGCCGTACTAGAAACGCGCTCCGGCGCGGCTCGATCGGTGTGAATCGTACTTTAGTCATCGATAGTAACTGTTGGCTATATCGGAATCACAATAAAGTTTTCGCGAAGTATCTTAATGTACATCAACATCTTTTAGCTGTATTTAAATTAAAAGTGAAGAACAGTAGAGTACAGTAAATATATTATTATGCTCAAACACACATATTACATTCACCAAAAAAGCCCAAATCCAACAGCGTATGATGCGCGAAAAACTTTTGTTTAAAAGTACCCCGCACTAATTACGGTTACATAAATATCAGATACGAAGTAGCCCGGTTTTCAGAATGGGCAACAAATTACCTAAAGATATAAAAGGGTTCCAATCGATGTCCTTATTTCAAAATAAATTAAAACACCACATTTTAACAACATGTCCTAGCATATAATAGTGTACCTGATAGTGTACAAATAAAACAATAATTTACCAATTCACAATGTAATAATAATATTCACAACTCACATAGTCAAACATACGTAATTTAAAACCTTAAGCAATATTAGGTATATACTAAGAACTGATGACCAACAGTTGCTAATATCAATTGCTATGAGATACCAATATTGTTCCTTTACTTAAAAAAGGCCTTCGTTGAGAGTGTAATGCCGACAGCGATATTGTCATTTTGTTTTTGTAGTACCCACATTATTTGTATTTATGTTGTGTTAATTTTTATTGCTTACACATTTTGCTAATAACCATGCCAATTATATACGTCCTTCTGAATACTTGCTGGTTAAGTTTAAATTAAGTAATCCTGTGTTTCTCATATAAATGAAATGTATTCTTTATGAGACATAAATGTCTTAAAACCATAAACACCTTTGAGTCCCAAATAACACAACTTTCTTCGTAAAAACAATTACCTGTTGTTGTTCCAACATCTGTACAAATCGAACGCTACGTTGAACAGAAGAGCAGTTAGTCCAGTCTCCTTGGCAAGCATGCTGAGGGCAGCCATAGCAACACTGGACCAGATACGGTGACGTCCTGAAGATCTGGAATGTTTTATAACTAAAATAAAATACCTTTTTAGCCTATTCGCATTATGAAATAAGAAAGATAATAAAAAACAGTCATTCCGATCATTGTTTTAAACTAAAAACCGGTCTTTTGCCACAAACTATATTATTTTTAATTGATACCGCTGTTGGTCCTATGCTGTGCCTCCTATTTGGTGAAGCAATTCCATGATGGAAAACGAATCAAAATCGGAAAGTCTGGCTGCTATGAACTAATTTCCGTTGATAAGTCGACTGGTCTAGACTTCACCATATAATAAAGCATGGTGTTCGATAATGGTGCCCAATGCTAACGCGATAATGTTTTTTTTAAATATTTGTAATCATGTAATTATTATTGTACACACAATTCGCTTCTTTCACGACAAACACCACTCTGTGCATTTGTTTTACCACAGACTATTTCAATTTCAGTACTTCCTTTGAACCTAACATTTTTTTTTAACATTGACAATATAAACGTGAACGCGGCAATATACTTGGCCTTATTGTGTGAGTGGGTCAAAATTATAATTTTCAAATTGTGGGTGTTTATTCACCTACCCGCCTACCCCTTTGAGGATACAGGCGTAAGTGTATGTATGTAACTCAATATAAAAGGTAACCGTGCCAAATCTAAAACTCTTGCACGCAGACTTGCAAGTAATTAGGGTACAAAGTTTTTACTGAATGTTATAATATATAAATACACAGTCGAAGTGATGTATTCGAACTTCAAAGTAAATAACACGGAAGGTTTATTTATGACGACGATATATTGGCTCATGGTCAAACCAATAACTGTCTCATTCTGTTTCGAGAGCTTGCCCGATAAGTTCCATCGAATAAAATAACATATAAATTCTTTACAGCTCCTTGCTTATTATCGGTATTCCGTTACTTGCAAAGAGATACTCTCATTAGCAATTTAATCGTTAATCGTAACCGGCAGACTTGATCCGATTTCTGTCGATATTTAATATTTCGCAATCTTATTTTGATGAATTTCATTTATTTGAATTCGATGTTAGCTGAGATGTAACCAAGACGGATATTGGATTTTGATATCCGTAATTATTTTTCCGGACTGGTCGAGAATTGCTTATCTTACTTGGAAGCACAAGGATTAAAGAAATTTACAAATCATTTCTAGTAAATAAAAACCTTATATTGGATGTATTTTTTTGAATACAAAAGTTGACAACGAAACAAAGAACATCAACATCTACAAAGCCATGAACGCAGTGATACAGTGCGGCTATAGTTAATGTAGTGCAAATATTATGGTAGCGTGTATGTCCAACATGCCGTCGTCTTAGTCATATGATAATCAATATCATCAATCATTTGTCAGGCTATCCATAGTTTTATTATATTGGTTCCTCAAAGCTGTCCAATAATTCTAAACATATAATTATAAAACTGTTTTATAAAATATCTATTCAATGTCAGAAATGGCGAACTTCCGATACTATATCATCGTTCAACTAACAACCAGCCAAGATCGCCAAGTTTGACCAAGTCTAGCCAAGCAGGGCAAGTTGAAGTGTCGTTTCATGATTATAATGTTACTTGGTCCAGATTAAATATTGTTATTGAGTTTGTTCCTAACATCGTGCAGGCTCTTTAAGTAATGATTTTAAGTAGATAGATAATGTATATTGGCACGAGGTAATGGCTAGATTATAGTTACCTTTTACTTCTGTACAATATATCGTTAAGTGAATTGTGGATACATTAAGTCTAGAGGTAAGATTGGATTTAATTAATTAAATATGTTTATTTCATAAAATCACCAGATATTTATAACAATTATTTAGTAAATTGGATTACAGTACTGTTTTCTTATTGTTATTGAGATTAAAGTAAATAAACTAAAATTAAGTTATAAAAAATAGGAAAACTGCAAAATAAGAAACATATTAGCTCAATTTGACTGCACGGATGGCGCAATGGTTTAAGCGGTCACCTCGCCACTACGCCGCGATGAATAGTATGTTCAAGTCCTACACGGGACAAAAACTAATGTGACCCACAAATATTTGTCCCGAGTCTGGGTGTTCTTTTGATTTCCGTTTTTTAAATGTTTGTGAAGCTCCCCGCGACACAGGAATATTCCTAATGCGGAAGTTGTCTTTTTAAAGAACGAAAGAAGAAATACTAGCAACCCGCCCGGCTCCGTACTGGTAGCAGAGACATCTTCAACAATTGTTATTTGAAAATCCGTTCAGTTTTTGAGTTTATCGCGAACAGACAGACAGACAGACGCGGCAGGGGACTTTGTTTTATAATATGTAATGATAATAATCCTTCACTCGTTTTATTACAATGCTGACACAATAAATAAATTATATAATTTAATCACCGTAACTGACAGTTCAAACACCGTGAACGAACAACAGTTTATATTAAATACCTACCTGGTTCCATGATACCAGAATTGAATATTGTCCGTAGTAACATGTGAACACCATTGCTACTGATTTTAATGTTTGTGTCCACCATTTGTGAGTGTATCAGTTGCTATTGCAATACATATTCCACACACAAAGACTTAACGCATATTAAACTAAACCTACATTATTCATGTTGTAATTGGAACATTCATTTATGAAGGGGTGGATTTGATATTATTAAATAAAATAATCCGTAATAATAATAAATCATTATTCAAAATATGAAACTAACGTGGCATACATTGAACTTGATTGTGTCATCATGGCGTACAGTGACGTTCATGTGTTGACAATCCTATACTCTGGAACCTCTAAATTCTAAATCAATCAATCGACAGAGATTGATCATTACTCTAGTAATGGTAATTTTCTAAATTAATATAAGTTACCGGTACGGGTTTACTGGTAATTTTATTACCCGGATTTGGTAGGAATTTTCTGGACTGTTCCTTCTTGACATTAAAGGTTAGTAGTTGGTTAGTTTCTTGACAATAAAGTCCATAATAATACGGTTGATTAACCACGATTAAAAAGAACATGCTACGAACCGGATGAGCTTCTTGAGAGATACCATAAACTATTGTGTAATCGCAACCTATGAGAAGTCCGCAACTTATGGAAAGACCACAAGAAAGACCGTAATTTATAGGAAGACCGCAACAAAGAGCACAAAGTAGGTATCAGTGATGTTCCATATGCTCCTAGGTATCGGTGAATGTGTATCACAATGACATTTCTTTATTTAGCACCCTCGTCGTAAAGAAATAGAACTTACCCATGATACAGAAGTACAGAAGAAAGGAAGAAGACACAAGCCAGAACATCAGCTCTGCCGACAACACCTGCCACCTGTAAAGATAGGAAACATTCAAGATTAATACTTGCTAATTTGCAAGAATTCATTAATAACCTATCGTCTAATGCAGTGATTGACGGTTGCATGATATTGATTGCACAAAATCGGATTTTGATTGCGCTACCATCAATCATGACTTTTGAGTGAGCGTGCAAAGGAATTTCGTCAATCATCCGTCAGTCAGCGCACGGACAGCGATCGAGTCGGACATGGATCACTCTGAAGAGACACTCGCGCACTCGCGCAGCCTAACACCGCCACTCCCGTCTAATGTTTTAAAGTCGGAAAATAATTTATATTAACATTTGAGACTCTGAGTTGTGGAATACTAGGAAGCCTCAATATACGAATAAATACAAAAGGTGTTTGATTTTATACTTTATTAGCTTATGCTTATGACACATCCGCTCGCGTTAAAGTTATTTTCCTATCCCTCGGGGATATAACTTTTTTAGGATGAAAGGTATCCTCTGTCTTTTTCAGTAACCAGTAACCAGTGACATATATACAATTTTATGACGATCGGTTGAGTAATTAGGGTGTGAAAGCGTAACAAACAAACTCATTTTTATCTTTATAATATTAGTTACGATTTAAATTTTCATTATAAAGTTACTAACAATGTTTAAATTACTTTGACGACGTGACCGTAATAGTATTTGTTTTTAATTTAAAAGGATATTAAGTATAGTATAGTACTTTAGTAGACACTAGCAGCACCACGCGGTTTCACCCGGGTAAGTCCCAATGCCGTGGGAATATCGGTATAAAAAGTAGCCTATGCGTTAATCTAGGTCTCCACCTATTTACATACCAAGTTTCATCGCAATTGGTTCAGCGATTTTGGCGTGAAAGAGTAACAAACATAAATCCATCCATCCAAACTTTAAAATTTATAACATTAGTTATTTATAATATTAATTATTGATTTCAGAAAATAAAACTTTGGAAAATTGTTACCAACTTAAAGAAGATCACCAATCAAATGCTTAATTAGAGGATGTTAAAAAGAAAATATATATCATTCGATGAAATTACCAGAGAGCTGAAAAAAATGATGTCATCTAAAATATGGCTACAAGGGAGATCACCCCTTTATAAACCCAATCTTTCACACAACGCTTTCTATTTTTGCGTTTTTTGTAATATTAAAATCAAAATTGCAATACAGGCTTTTTTTATGAATATCCATATAATCTTGACTGAGGGGCTCGTGGCTAAGTGGTAACCGAGTAGGTTAGCATATTACAAAGTTAAGTTAGTCTAGGATGGGTGACCATTCTTAACACATTGAGACCCCTCCAACCCTCCATGCCTCGGAGAGCACGTTAAACCGTCGGTCCCGGGTGCCATACAAACATCTGTAGCATTCGTTACGGGTAGTTGGAGCCCTAAAAAGTCCGACAACCTGGTCTAACTACAGCACTTCGATATCGCCTAGTACTCTGGTTGTGGAGGTCTGATGGCAGTCGCTTCACGTAAAATATCAAAGTTCGGCCGTATCGTAGTTAGACTGAAAGCCGACCCGAAGTTGGGAAAAGGCGCGGAGGATGATGATGATTATAATCTTGAGTGAAAAATTGTATTCTCTGCAAAACCTCTGGTATGATTGACGGTCAATAAGATTGAGCGTCTAATGTCGATATTATTTCATCAATCATTCGTCAATCATGACTTTTAGAAATGATTGAACCTTGCATGAATAATTCTAATGGACGCCTTACGGAAAATAATCGTGGGTGAAATAGATAGTACGTCATAAATAGTCGATATACCAGTACGTCGTCCTTCATCTACTTATAACTATGCCGAGATAATGACGCCTTATACCCTGACACCCGGTTGTACATTTGAATGTAGATAGCACACGCCGCTTCACAAAATGTCTTCTACTTTCAAATGACTTAAATATCTAATGGTGTCATTTTTCTCACATTAGGTCTGTATTGAGGAATTACGGAGCCTCTAAGTTAATTAGGAGCCCATTTATTCGTTTTATACGAGAGTGCTTTCTCTTAAGTGTCCATTATCTGTATAATCGAAATGGTGCAGCTCGTAAATGTGTGACCCAAGTTATAAGATGGGTGAATTAAATTATTTTGCCCTGTAACTTGAATCACACAAAGAAAAATGGATGTGTTTCTGTTTGTGTATCATTTTTGACATTTTATTTGGTTGCATTTGGTGTCTTTCCTGAAAATACGCGACTTTATTATTTAAAAAATAACGCAGAGTTAGGTAGTTAGCTCAGGCATCAGTAGCTACCGTATCTGGGTGACGGAGTTTAACTTTGCGTTTTTTACTACTAAACTGAACTTACAAGGAGTAATACCACTTTTCAAATACTACCTACTAACTTATGACTTAGACCACAAACAATTACAATATAAAAGGCACATTTTTAAGGTACACTGTACCAGATTGGCCGTCTCTTTAATATTTAATTAATTGACTATTAGACCCTTATCAATGAGAATTGTTACTGGAAAAGTTACCGTCTGAGGTCCGGCTTGGCCAATTGTTACGTACAATAATGTAATTATAAGATTTTAAGAGGTTCCGCTTATAAAACAAGTTCAATAAAAGTTAAGAAAGAATAAAAGTTTTCTAATTCTTATATTAAATCGAATTTGGTCAAGTAAAATTGCTTGTATTTGGGCTACAGCTGAAAGGCTGTCATGAATTGATATAGGTTTAATGGCCGAACTTTACATCAATAAAATCAATAACAAAAACAATTGGTAATGTTTTGTTTTTCAAGTTTACGGCTTCTCTTCGTTGCCACGGTGAAATGGCAACTACGCTACGTCAGAATTATTGACATTTCGGGCCAATAACCAACGGATGGAGTTAAAAACATGTTACATAATCACTCCAATGATATTTTAGACGCCGATTACTGCCAATCTAGTAGGCAATACGTACTATAAGTATAGTAGTTTATTCCTATAATGTGCTAAGAGTAAATATACTACAAACAGCTAATTCTTAACATTAAAGTTGACGCTCCGCTTAAATCAGAAGTGTAGTGGCCTGAGATTGCATGAAAAGGTTCTCTCGATGTCAACAATCTAAGACAAGAATGGGAAAGAAATTATATATAAATATATTTCTAAGAAAAAGTATGTAGATATATTTCTAAAAAAAGTACACAATTGAAAATTTAAATACTGATTTTTGTAGTGATGATCCCAATGTCTAGTTTGGCTCTTCAAGCCAAATAAGACCTTGTTTATGTCTGGATTTTATTCCTAAAGGCCTTCTACAAGATAACTTAGCAGTTTTGGTAAACGTCTAAGAGGCCTCGCCTATCGGGTTTTACGGGTCATTAGGCATATCAGATGTTCTAATAAATGTGCTGAGCTAGGAGATACGTGTAGATATGGATGGAACTTATGTCAACGGGCACTTTATCTCTCTATTTCAGTTGATTACTCAATAACACTATGTAAGTGATGTTTATCAGAGTGGTCGAACGCAGAGTAAAACTTTTAATTTTGTATATACTATGCTCTCTGAATGTTGAACTAGGCATTCATTTTGGTACTAAACTATTTTAACTCTGAAAGAGGTGACTCTAGCCCGAAAAGCGTGAACGTCACTTGTAACAATATAAACAAATCTTGGAAGTAAATTTAACCTACTACTAATTGTCACTTGTCACAATTGACACTTTATATGTACATAAATATAATTGTACATAGTTTGCCTAGCAATACTACAATCTGGCATCTTGGAGCTGATCTGATGACCCTGGACGTGGACAGTGGAACTCTTCAGAGGCTACAAGTAAACCCGTCGAGTTTGCTCAAAGCGTGTTATTTGCAGTTTAATTACGCTATAATGATTATTCCCATAGTAAGTTCTTAAGATGAAACTGGATAAAAATACATTTACGGTCAGTAGACAAATATGTCACGACGTATCTAGGTAGTAGGAAACCCAAGATGACGAATTCGTAGAACGTACAAAAACGTGTTGTTCAAGTTTACGTACGAAGAGTTGCATGTTTGGATTCGAAAACAGGGTAAGTGAGTATATGGGTGTGAGGTTCATTGAAGTCTCTTGAAGAGCTTAACGGTCTTCCCTTATCAGCAGGAAAGTGGGCCCAGTGATTCTTTCAATTGGTTCTGTAGGCATAGTCCATAGAGAACTACTCGTAACTAGGTATATTTGAACAAGTAGGACGGGAAATATAATTTGTTTGCTACCTTATTACGTACGTATAAAAGAGACATTATAAGTAGTGCTAGTCTGCTAAAACATGCACATGTAATTTATTATTCCGCAATATTATCCCATTTCGGGTCATGCTCAACTTGCCCTGTAGTGCAACTGACATATTGTGTGAGAACAAAGTTCCTGACTTCTTTGAAGTCCTCAGAAAGCTTAGTACGAGATTCAGTAAAAGTACCAATAGTATTGTCACCGCTGTTTATCGTAGATGTCACCTTCTAGGGGAGATAAAGTTAAAAAAATGTTTACGATATGTGGGAGGTGAGTTTATTTTTTTTGTCTCGCTTAGCGAAGGAGGAGGTTTTTAAAAAAAATTGCTTTCCCAATTGGCTAAATAATTATGGGTATTTTATGCCTGAAATAATCGATTGTTATTACTATTTACCTCAACACACTCTTACAGTTTTAGTCTCAAAGCAGTTCCACTTTGTAGTATTTGATTCCTGATTTCCTTGGTAGAAGCGGAAGCGACAACAAATAGGTTTTCTTTGGGGGTTTGGAGATACATTGCTTCTCCTGATTCATTAATGACCCATGTCAGATTCACGAACTCTGATAAACTGCTTTTATTCGTAATAGATTCACGTATAACTAACCGTGTCATGCCCATTTGATGGGTCGTAATCTCAATAGGAATGCGACAAAAAGGCAGCATGAAATTTGCTATGACGAGTGTATTGAAAAAGCCATAGCAGACTGAAGAGACCAGTTTTCCCAGTTGACCCACTATAGTTATGGTAACCAACCAACAAAGGGGTATGTATTAATTAATTATGTACAAGGCGAGTTGTGGGTACGAAAATAATTAGTGTCGCCGGTACAGTCGGCTGCTGAATTAATTAGTACAGTCAGTCGAATGAATTAATTTGAGCATCTGTTTGTGTGTTCTTCGTAATTTTAATCGTTAATGAGCTAAAGCTGATTGTTACTTGGTAAAGTTTATGTAACAACTTTGTTTAAATGTTGAGATTGACAAAGCAGACTGTGATTTAATAAATATTTCAGAGGTTTAGATTGTAATAGGGTGTAATATTGAAATAATAATATTCGGTGTTTTAGAATCAATCCTTAAATTATATACAATAAGACTTAAAATGCTTTTGTTAACAAGACCTACTAAAGTAGAAGTAGGTTGGTTTTTTGATACAATGTTCATTTAGTTTGACCTTCGTAGGGAAGTAAACCTACTATCCTAAGCCTAAGTTACTAAAACACAATGACTCCTTATTTGATTAGGATTATAATAATACTGAGTGGTGTATAACTTTGGTCAATATTTCATAGAGGACATTGCTATGTTATATTTAACAGGCGCTGTACGTAACTATAAAATACAAGGTGTCTCAAAATTCTTTTTCAATTTGGTTTACCTACTGTGCGAACGCAAGCGACGTTATGTCGTTTCCACACATGCAGAACCGTATCGGTACATGGCCAAGCACAATTACCGTTATTGGAGTCCAATAAGTCCAAGACATAAACATGAAAGACCATTCACCATTTATTACGTGGGAGAGCCATGCTTCGGCACGTATGGGCCGGCTCGACTCCGCTCGATACCACGGCCTCACAGAAAACCGGCTGTGAAACAATAATTTCATTGCTTTTCGCCGCGTGAGTGAGGTTACCGGAGGCCCTAACCCTTCCCTCTCCCCTATTTCCGTCCTTCCCCTCTCCCCCTCTCCACCCCTCTAATCCCCCTCTCCCGTCTTCCCGTTCTTCCCCCCTCTCCCCCTCTTCTCCTATTCCCACCTTAAAGGGTGGCAACGCACTTGTGACTCTTGAGTTACATGTGCCCATGGGCGGCGGTAGTCATTTACCATCAGGTGACCCGTCTGCTCGTTTGTCGCTTATACCATTAAAAAAAAAAAAACCAAAAGTCATTGTCGGGTCGCGATGTCGGCACGAGGATTAATTGTCCCGTACTTTCTTGGTGATCATTGAGGTCGGACAGTTACTGTTAATTCAGAAAGATATGTGGAGGAGATTAACAACTTTTCCTCTAACTCCAGCATTACAAGATTTTGTTGGTTTAAATAGAAACTAATGGTTCTAGCAGGAAAGAGGAACATCTCACACGTCTAACGTGTCTATTCTGGGTTTTCGTGAACGTGAATATTATAATTATCGTTGAGTACATTTAAATAAATAAATCACTAGAGCACGGAGAAAAGTAGTTTTAGATAGACTACCCAAGTGAGGACTATAGAAATTTAATATATAAAAATCAGTATTCCCAGTCCCAGTATTCTCCGGTGCAACCGCACATCGTTAGTCCTCGGCGTTGTTGATTGGCTCAATGCGGTGATCAGTTGGATCGACCATTGTGGTTAAGGGGGGTAGTAAGCCTAAACCGTAAGGGAAAAAGGCCCAACAGAGGTCAATCCAGACAGAAATTCTCAGGAAAACTCAGTTTCAATGTATGTTTGTTCGTATTTTATGCGCTACTATACCGTTCATCTGATCATCATGATATTTTGCATACACGTTTTCATATGGTTTTCACCTGTGCGCTTTATCATCGGGATCACAGGTTTTTTGATAGGCTATTTCTTTAGCGTTCATGTAATTGGTTTGATCTATACAATCGTTCACTGCAGGCAGTAGCAAGACCTACATATGTTTCTTCTTTTTTTCTTTAGCCTTTTTCGACCATCTTGGTGTAGGCCTCCTACAACATTTTAAACTCCTTTCGGCATTGCGCTCTCTGTATCCAATTCGAGCCGGCTACCTTCTTCATTTCATCTTTCTAGCGCATTTGTTATCTTCCTTGAGGGCGCTTTTTTCCCATGGCTTCTACTCGAGGAGACGTTTTCTCATTTCGGGCAACATGTCCAGCCCACTTCACATAAAATATGTCTAAGAACAATGAAATATTATTGACGTGATAACGTTTTATAAATCGACTCATTGTCACGTTCCGCCTGAGCCGAGCGTGAAAGGGAGAGCGCGGATCAAGCGATAAAGGCACGATCTGCCTACTTATGACGTTGTCACGTAAAATTATCGTCCGTAAACCGACTTTACAGACAACCAATTTTTTTGTAACATTTATTAATTGAAACCGAAAGAAAGGGTTCATTTTGTGGAGTTTCCTAGAATATGAAAATACTTTCCAACTTCACTCCGTTTTCTAGTGCATGTGAATGCGTTCATGTTTTAGATAGTTTTTTTTAAGTCGGTTCATAAAGAGTTTTTTTTTTATTAATGCTTTAAGTAGCACAACTACAAGTACAAGTACAAGTATTTAATGTTTCTGAGAAGTCCACGAAGTCACGTTAGCATGTGTAAGCCTGTTGAAAAAATAGTATATCTAAAATTGTTTATTAGTCTCAACTAAAAAAACAAGCTTTCATGGCGAACCGAATTAAAAAGGTAAAAAACAGTTCCACTCCACCACCTCCACACCTCCTGGTTTAAATTATAGTAATATCATCCGAACCACATAACTACTACGATAATTACCAGTAGGTTAAAATTGACTTCTAAGATTTGTTTACATATTTAGTCAGTTTTAAGTGAAAGTGTTAAAAAGGGTCGGACTTTTGATCAAAATCGCGGAATCCTGTTATTGCAATCACGTGTTGTCGCGTTGAAAACGCACGTTCATGTGAAAAAATGTACGGTAGACCAATGATCTCACAGCGAACGCCGCGTCGCACAAGCTTCGGAGCAAGACGCACGTTACCATGTGAACGACTTGAACAAAATGCGTGTTCTTGTAGACACGGGCCGCGCGCGTTTAACACCTGTCATCAGAACGTATCCTTATTAAAATATAATAAATATGAAACAAAGGAAAAGCTGGCACTAAACCTACTTAACTTTGCATAAAATAATGTCTCCCCTATATCAGTATACAAAACATAATGTTTAATTGAAGTTTTATAAATGTAATATTTAATTCTGCAACTGCAAATGTTTCTTAGCGTTTTTTTTTAAGATAAGGGATTGTCCATTAATCACGTGAGACTCGAAAATATGCTGATTTATTTGAATATCTGATTACACGTGATTTTGGCTAGAGGTGGTGGGGTTAGTCTAAAACCTCACCACGTATCGCCAGGTTGGAGGGTAAAAGGGGTTTAAAAAAGCATCACGTGATTAATGGACGACCCCTAACGACAAATTAATGATTTCCGTATTTCTTCCTGTACTTGCCAAATTTCATAAGTCTAAGGCGACAAAAACCCATTCCATACCTCCAAGATCCATTCCTCCTATGTCTGGGTCTGTTAAAATATAAGGGTTAGAGTTGTCGTAATAATATGTTTGTTGTGTAGATATCACTAATAAATTAGAAAATGCAAAGAAACTTACATGCATTACACGTTAATGTAAGGTTAGATTTTTGGCAGGCGTGTTGGTCTAGTGGCCGCTGAGCCAGAGTTCGTGGGTTCAATTCCCACCCAGGACAAATAATTGTGTGATGAGCACAATCATTATTTTGGGATCAGAAAGCGGTGTCTGAGGTGTCTCAAGTTATAATTATTATAGTTATTAGTTATTTTGTTTATCGTAAGTATTTGAAATACGACTTAAAATTTGCAAATGTGCTCAGTCTTCATTGTCGACAGTCAAGTTTACTAAACAATAGTCATAACGCATAACAGAGTTATTTACAACATTGTTTACCTACAAGTAGCACACGAACCTTAAAGGCCCTTTGTTACTTTGATTATGGTCATAAAACTGAAATCGCCAGCAACTAGTCCAACTTGAAATAAATTGCATGAACAACTTTTCGAATTAAAAGCTTTCGCACTGCGTCTGCAATCAGACGTCTAATAGGAAAACTTACTAGATTATTGCCATCCAATATCTCAAGTTTACGTTCTAACTTTGCCACCTTCGACCTCTGACGGAACAGCTACAGGTGTGACGTCATATGTGAAATTCCACTGTTAAATAACTTTCACAAGTTTTCCAGGTTCGATCCCCGGTCTGTGCCAACATTTGTATAGGTACATGAATATATGTATTTGGTCTGGGTGTTACAATGTATAACATGGGTACATGGTGATACAGAAAGGTGTGGTCAAATTTTAGGAGCGTTATGTGTAATCGACAAATAGTTGATTTACCTTAAAGAATTGATTTTTTTTTAATTATTTTGTTTTATTTTTATTTTTATATGCAGATATTTTCAGAAAAATCTGAAAATTCCATCAAAATCTTTCAATACGCATTGTTTCATTCATGTCTCTCATACGAAATATTAGCTTTATTGGCCAATTCTCAGGTTTAATTTTTCAGTTTCAAACTAAGATTTCGGTATTAAAATTCACAAGTTTTCAAAAAATTATTAGCGATTTGCGTCATTCACGGAGTCTACTATATGACCTTAAAATTTGACCACACATTTCGGTAACAACCTGTATGTATATGTATTTACAAAAAATAATGTAAATCTATTATGTGTTTTTTCACGTTCTAAGCCCCATAGTACGAGCTGCTGTGCTGGTGTTCAGTTTGGATAGACGTGTAATATGGACCAGGATATTAACATTATATAAAAATACCGTCTTTTTTTTTATTGTTTGGAAACCCCCACCTCACCGGAGCTATAACCAACCGAAACCACACTGTGTTGCGTCACAAGTGGGTCTAGGACAGAGGACCCAGGTATACCCTAAGGAGAAAACCTCCGAGAACCCCTGCAGACCTTGGCCGCCTGACAGCAGGGCAACTACACCGTGGGGTATGGTAAGGCCTTAACCCCCTCCAAATTAGAGAGGCACGCGAGGAAAACGTCGGCAATGGTCAGCGGCCCAACCCGCTCCCCCAGGACATCCATCCATCTTCTGCGGGATGGGAGGGATATTATTTGTTGTTAGTCGATTATAGGTTGAAGATTACTTAAATCAATATTCAAACAGTCTTAATCGCATGTTTGTCTCTTCAATGGTATTTTGTCCTATCAAGTGATAATTAATTGTATTCCATGTTATTAGTCATTTAGACTACACGTGACGTGAGTGATTTGTAGCGTACTGTAGTCCAAATGACGACCATTAATACTTAAAAAGGACAAATTAACAGACATATGTTTCTATCTACATAATATATTATGTGTTAGTTTGCTAGCTTATTTTGAGAAGGGTTTATATCTGCTTAACCTTCCAACCAGGTATGTTTCTCATGTTCACCAGAGGGTGACCAGAGCGTGAACTCTCACGCTCTGGTCGACGATTACCTCTAGGTGAAGAGTGAATATGTAATCTTCGTTATTATTATTATTATATTTAATTATTATTGTTAGCAACAATCTGATCACTGTTGCTTTAAACTATCAAATTTAATAGATAACAGTAACTGCTATATTGTTCGTACCTAAATCCGCACTCAAGTGACCGTTACCAAATTTAGTATGCACGCCTAGCCCTTATAACACTCCACCATTTTTCAGTGTTTTCATTCTTTACTTTATAGCTCTTCTTGCGATTGTGTGTAATAAACAGGACTTAGCTTTATTGTCTTGACATTATTATTAATCGATATTCTCTTGGGAATAACAATCTACCTTTATTTGATATCTTAAACTGAAATTAAATCTTTACTACTACTACTATTGTTTCAAATCGTTCCGGCAGATGCTTCCCTAGCTTTAAGTGAGCTAAAGTTAGCTCCAATTTAAACTTAGCCTTCTGTGATTTATGAATTACTTGATATTTTATCATATAATATATAAAAAGAAAGACGTCTAATTCCATGTGTTTTTTTCTCAGCCTGGCTCTCAACTATTATCAAAACTAACATGAAAAAATTAAAATCATCAAAATTAAAACCGGACAATTGCGAGTCTGACTCGCGCACCGAGGGTTCCGTAAGCAAACAAACTTGTATACGTCCATCTCGGAAATCAATTCTCAAAGACTTTTGTCCATCTCTTTCGAAAGACAAACTTAACATTGCGGTTGCGATGTGAACAATCCAACCGCAAAATATAAGTTAGTAATCACAAAAACTTTTTTTATGTGATACTAGCAGCGCCTCGCGGTTTCACCCGCGTAAGTCCCGATCCCGTAGGAATGTCGGGATAAAAAGTAGCCTATGCGTTAATCCAGGTCTCTACTATCTACATACCAAGTTACATCACAATCGGTCCAGTAGTTTTTGTGTGAAAACATTACAAACATACACACAAATGTTTCCTCTTTATAATATTAGTTTAGATAACAACAAATTAACAACTTTCGAATTTTTTCTTTCACTTGTGCTGTCAGGATCTTGCTTCTTACCAAATTTCATGATTCTAGGTAAACGCGAAGTACCCTATAGGTTTTCGACCCAAAACCTATAGAGTACTACCGGTTGACCTAGAATGGTCAATTTTGACTTTTAAACTTTCGCGTTCCATGATATAATATTATCTACGTATGAACGGGAATTAACGCGATCACGAAAAGGTATTACATACCGGCAGGCAATTCAGAGGTATGTAATACCTTTTCGTGATCGCGTTAATTCCCGTTCATACGTAGATAATATTATGGTCAATTTTGGTTAACAGCAAGGTCTTACAGCACAATTAAAGGGAAAATTCCGAAAACAAAATTTATGGAAATATATTTAAAATTTTGACATCAATAACAAAAGTGTGGTAACATAATTCTACCTACTCGATTATTGTAAGGGAATGTAATGATTTATTCAGTCATTCAGTCAACACGACCATCAAAAACTGTACCTACCTCATCCTATTCCTAGTCCGTGTAGTGTGCGATAAATTTCTACATTAATGCCTGTCTGCCTAGTCTCAGGAGTGCAGCTGCTAATGAATGGACAACGCTAACATAGATGGAGTACTTTAGCAATACTGGACTGTTCAGTCCGAGTAACTGTTGAAAGCCTCTTACTAGATTAATACCAAATATTATTTATGTGTATTTTATTATAAGTTCATTTTGTTACGTCCACAGCTACCAGATTCTGCATAATCACTTAGAGTGCGTTCAGATGATGGACGGCGGCCGCGCGCACGACGCGCGGCTTCTGCCCGTATATTGTTGTGTATCGCAGTTTAGTTCGAATTCTGTATTCGTTGAAGATGGACATAAAACAGCCTTGTATTTGGTGATTTATATCGACTTCAGAAACAGGAACACAAGAAGAGACGGGAATATCGAGTTCATCCATTGCAAAATCCAGACTTACTGAAAGCCACTTTATAACTTAATATCCTTAACTTAGGCTACATGAAACTAAACTCAATAAAGGCTTAGTAAAATTTCACAAATGTAACTATGACATATTGAATTTAAAATATAATATTTTTCGTTATCGATCAGTCGAAAATGTATGTAAAGTGTGCGTTTCTATTAAAACTTCGAAATAAAAAAAAAGATTGAGATTTGCGTCAAGAAGCATACGAAGGCTGAATTCTTATATATACATAACATATAGATTGAATTGAAAATTTCAAGACTATTCATTAAATATATGCGCTTGACGAGATTAAGTTTGATAAACATATGGAAGCTGAATAAAAGCTTTTTATATGTACATATAGATTGGTTTTTCATCTATATTTTAGTGAGTTTTGAATTAATATTTAAAATTTGAAATTTGGATGTGAAATAAAAATAAAAGTAAGTAGTAGTGCTTTTGGCATTTCTTGTATGTTATATTTTAATTTTAATAACTGCATAAAATTAAGAATCACCGAAATCATGCTGTGTGTAAAATGGTATACGAACTTATATTTAAACGGCCGAATTTTTCATTACAATCACTTGTCGACGCTTTGAAAACGTGCGCTCATGTGAACGAATGTACAGAAAACCAATAATCTTAAAGCGAACGTCGCTGCCATGGGCGTTGACGCCGCGTCAAGCAAGCGTCGGATCAAAACGCGCGGTGGCATGTGAACAACTCGAATAAAATGCGTGTTCTTGTTGACGCGCGTCAACGTGCGGTAGCAAAATACACGCCCGACGCCCGTCATCTGAACGTAGCCTTATATTTTTTAGTAGATTGTTAAAGCATCATAACCATCTCAACGATAGCACTACTACTGTTAACCAACAATTCTTTCTTTTGATTGCTCAGCGTGTTATTTTTCTTGTTACTTACGTACAACATGGATTTTCTCATTTCCCAAAATACTCTTTGGTTTATAAAGCACTTGGGGCAAAGAAAATACCAAGCGCTTAGCAAATAACGACTTATTAGGCACTCGTGCCGTGTTATAGCTTTACCATATTTTATGTGTAATGTTTAAAATTTCAGAGCCACTGTTAGCGTCAGGTGCCAGCTATGGACACTGGTCTGAACGGAGGTCAGTGCCAGACCATTCTACAGCTCGGCGTCGAAACACTCACTGTTCATACCGCCTACCAACGTTTACCAACATTTAAAAGCGTGAGATTGACAACTGAGTTGAGATGACGGAACGTTAACCGCGCGTCAAACACACGTTGGGTTTTTGAATAGGCGAGTTCATTTCAAGTTTTGTAATCATTGTAAATGTGCGAAAAACAGAAAATTAAAACAGATTTTATTTTTTCTGTCAATTGGGGTGTATTTCCTGTATTTTCTTGTTTGTTTCGATAGTAAATGACTACCGCCGCCCATGAGCACCTGCAACTCAAGAGTCACAAGTGCGTTGCTGGCATTTAAGGTGGGAGTAGGGGAAGGGGGGAATAAGGGGCGAGGAAGGGAGAGAGAGAGGGAAGGGTTAGGGCCTCCGGTAATCTCAGTCACTCGGCGAAAAGCAATGAAATCATTGTTTCACTGCCGGTTTTCTGTGATGTATCATTCCGGTCGAGCCGGCGCATACGTGCCGAAGCATGGCTCTCCCACGAAAATTGTGTTTAAATTTTAATAAAATAAGCCTATTTTTAAACCAATTTACCTTTGAACTATACGTTTTGATAACTTTACTAAGCAGGACCTTTACTTTAATAGCTTCAAACGACGAATTTCCTTAGAGAACTGAAATTTCGTAAATTTAATATAGATATCACTAAAGGATTTCTTTGAAGTTATTTCATAGAATGGAAAATGAGAATTCGATATAACTATTTTGTACAAAGCGAACTTGTAGGAACCTATTTAAACTATCCATTCTTTAGCCCTATTACCTGTTTCTAGTTCAGGGTTTCGTCTCCTATTTATTATACATTTAAGGTAGCGAATGATGTGCACGAACACTTAGCTAGAAATTAATAAACACACAGAGAAAAATACAACTAGAAAAACTTAGGAAATAGCCTAGTATTTTAGTTGTAAAACACACAACACCCTATTAATTTGTTTTATCTCCTAAGGTAGTGTATCTATTTGTAAGGGTGGTTGTTGTACTTTTACACTTACATCAAAATATATATTTAATTTTACAATAGTCGTAGCTGATGTTATGAATATTTATAACCGCATCAACTTGATTCTGTAAGGAAAAGTAAAAATAAACTTAATTTTTTCAAAATCAAATTAAAATCAAAACCATTTATTGCAATGAAACTCAAATTTCTATGATCTGAGCAATCAAACCAATTATAAGTATTTTTGACTCGTACTCCTGGTAAAAGTCAGTCAGAAGAAATGAATCTTAAAGCTAGTAATCCTGTTCCAATACGTTGATGCTATGGAGAAGAACAGGCAAGAAACTCTAAGGACACTCTTTTTCAACATGTTTTTCATAATTTTCTGGTTACATTGCTTGTAAGCGTCAGCCATCGTACCAACGATAATGAAGGGAGCCCATATTTTATATTATGGCCTGTGTTAGCTTAAATCACCAATACCAACAATTATGTAGGTTTCATCAACATTATTTCCTATGTGTTGCAATAGACCAATAGTAGATATTTTTAGCGAATATCTTAGAATGGTATTTGAACTTGACCAGGTCCTTTCGCAGGAGAGAGGTGGTGTCTTAATCGGATACTAAACAAACTAAAAAAGGGTGGCAAGCCCAAGGTTTATAAATTAATCAATAAATTAAATCAATCAGTCTCTCACATTTCATTGCCGAATTGCTGAATAAACCCGCCCAAAAACCAGTCCGCTAACTGCCGCTGTTCAGTATGCTATTAAATTATCAGAAGTTACTAATAAAATATAATTAATGAAGTTAGAAGCTGGTTTTGAAGGCTCCATTTACCTCAAAATCACAATACTATCGCGCTAAACGAGTATCAAAGTTCATTGATGTTTGGTAAGGTGATTTACGATGCATAAAATAATGCTTATGTCTCTTATTATGCGGTATGTTGTATCAAACTTAAAGATTTTACTCGATTTTGTTAATTTTGCTAAAAGTCAAAATTATTGTCATAAGTAAAACCTACTTTTAGGTTTGTACACAATAATTTCGCACCCTTACTGAACAAGTTGTAATATCAGAAGCAATGCTATAGAAAAAATAGAAATAATGCTTTTATAAAATTGTATACCTACTTAAAGTAATAATAACAATAACTCCTCACATCTCAAACTAGGCAGAGCCTGTACTATGGTAACCAGACTGCTGATAAACATACATATATTTCTAAATAAATACATATTATAGATATTTTTCACATGTCTCACTCACATGTCTAACGTATCCTAACTAGTAGGTACTAAATAACGCGACTTTGTTTGCTACGCTTCAACGCCTTAACTACTCAACCGGTTATCATGAAATTTTGCATACACGTTATCGAAGGTAAATTAATTGAAACAAACCGTTGCCGTAGGTTAAAACTAGTACTCTATATAATGAAAATGTTAGTGTTTTATTTACATACTGTGACATTTTCATTATATATCTTCTTTAATCAATCTATATTTTCTTCGGAAAAACAAAGGAGTAATTTAAAATTAGCTAAATCTCAGGCAATAAATTGCGTTTAATAAATTAATTTATAACCGAATCGGAAACCTCGTTTATCAAATGTAAGGCAAGTTAATCGGGTACGCCATCTTTGCCAAAATATTCAAGTCTCGAAGTCTTACGGAGCGGAAACAGTAATAAAATTAATCATGGGACGTTGAATAGCTAGCATAGCAAGATAGTTAATATTGGGATAGATTTTTTCTTAAATTGAAAAGCTCCTTAGCTACAGAGTTCACGTAAATATTTTAATTAATTTCCTTGGGAATCACCACATGCAGCAAATGCTGTTGATGTGGCGGATCTCAAGTAATGGCCACCGGCGGGAAACCACATTGCTTTTAATCGAGCTTTTGTTTATTCAAGAATTTTTAGCTCAGAATCACATCCCTAGATAGTGAAATAGACCCGGTTTAACTGTGAATTGTATTTTTTCGATCGCTTTGACTATGTACATCATCATCATAAATATCACCTCTGCTTCATATTACCAAACACGCATCGCTACCCTACTTAAACCACCACGCTTATTAATTTCTATTATGAACACGGATTGAAAATACGGAGCTGTGTATGATTATATGTGATGTAGTTTAGGGTAACGGTTTATTCATGGTACAAGATAATTAGTAAACAGTTAAAATGAGAGTTATCGTATATGTTATAGGGAGGTAAAATTGCTGTGCGGTTTCTACTTACTGAAACAAGTTATGCTATCAATTTCATACTTAATTAAGTTGATTTTACATCTGGACTTAGAGATAGTGATATTAATTATAAAATATTAATTTCATGTGCTAAGCTTGTGTAAAAAGAATATTATATTAACAAGCTGTGTGGCAAACGCTTGAGTGTTTAGAACATGAAGGTAACGTTCAACATAGTTATTATTCTGTTTTGAGCATGTTTGCTTATGTTACTCGTATGTTACGCAGCTGTTCTTTGTTTTAGCGATAAAACACTATTTTTATATATCAACATTGTTTAAGCTTTAAGCTGTACATTATCCATTAATCTTTAAAATATTTAAAAAGACTTCGTTAAGATAGGGTCGGAAATTAAAGGAATATATGAGTATACAACAACAATAAATACGACAGAACGTCAGAAAATATTTTACAAAACTACACACATACATTATTTATTTCTACTATAATTGTCATTAATTATATCGAATTAAGCTTTATGATGATCGTAGTATGATATATGGCGGTATGTATCAAAAGAATATCTGTGAGTCTACCATATTTGTACATGATTTTAGCGAAAGATGTGAAGGCAGCTTAAGACAGGAAAGGTTGGTGTCGAAATCTAAAAAATAAAAGGAAAATATTAAAGCACCCAGAACATTAAACCTACGAAGGTTATAAAACCTTTATTGTCGTACATCACATAAATATCTGACAGGAAAATTAAAACTCTTCACGAAAAACATAAACTATTTACTCCAGTACCTCAGTGGTCCTGTTTTATTGGTTTTTATATGAGCCGAGCTACCTAATCGTAAAAATTTATGGCACGCCTATGTCTCGGTACATAGCTTCTTATTATTCCAGTGAGCTTCACGGATCGATACAGATACAGATTTATTCTTGAGATAGGAGGCACTTAAACATGTTCAGAAACGTTTAGTGGAAGGATCATCTAGAACCGTTGAACCAATGTTTGTAACATGTGTACGTACATACGATAAAGGAGCCATCTAGAACAGGAGCTTAAAAAATTAAACGAATAAACACTTTTTACAATCGTGTGACAGGTTATTAGTTTAGGATAAATCATTACTAAATGTATTTCAGTGTTAACGACTTCAAAAGTTCTGAGAAGTATTTGAACCTCAACTTTAGGTCAGGTTCAAATACTTCTCAAACTCAACAGATAAGAAAATGCGTACCGTCAAAAATTAATTTTCTACCGGATACCTTCAAAATGCTGTAATATGTTTCTGGGAAAATTGAAAGACTTTTTGCCTACGTCTGAATAGGCCGAAACTCGAAAGCCGTAGCAGAATTGTGAAATTACATTTTTAAATCAGCCCAATTAGACTTACTTGAATCTTCTGGTCCATTCCTGGCTGAAAATTTTGAGTGCTTGTCAATCTGTCTGTCACACAGTCTTACTTTTGATGAGTTTGATTTAGTCAGAAGAAATCTCCATTTCAGAAATAGATATTGTTTAATGAGCTTCGTAAATTTCATTCAGTCATCGTATAGCATACTTTCATCAATAGCTATAAATTGCTAAAAATAAAGATTATAAAATCAAAAAGTATCTTTACAAAAGCTGAAGTAATATACACCTTTAACGTCCTTATTTTATCTGACATGTAAATCGATGTTTAAAAATGGTAATGTACATCAGTGTACATGGCCTATTAATCTCTTTTTTTTTTACTTGGAAGTGCCTTTACTTTTCTAGCAAAACAGAAGAATTAAATATCTTGTCACCACCAAAGGGAGGAACTTCGGGAGGTCTAGGCATTTACCAGTCGCGTCTCTCGAATTCGATAAGAAAACCTTTTATACTGTTCATTTTTGTAACTTGTTCAGTTTTGATTTTCATGTTGAATACCTTACAAATATGAGAATTTTAATTGTAACTAAACAAGCACTAAGGATTATTCCACCAGTGGTAAGCTTGCATGTTTTCTACATTTCTGAATACATGCTATTGGTAAATCCTTCTCACACCAGACGAGATAGTAATACAGATGGTATCATAAAACTCCTTTTCCTGTTATTTTTTAGGGTTCCGTTTCTCAATAGGAACCCTTATAAGATCACTTTGTTGTCGTTATGCCTATCTGTCTGTCTGTCAAGACAATTTTTCTCAGGAATCCGTTGACACATCAAGTTGAAATTAATACCAAATACGTATGTCTGTAAATCAAGCTTCTAAGTTAACGCAATCAAAAGATACGGCCATTAAGCCTTACATTTTACAAAAATTTAACATTTTGCAAGTATATCAATTCCTGTGGGGTATTTCCCATTGACCTAGAATTATGAAATTTGGTTAAAAGCAAGGTCTGACAGTAGGTACAAGTAAAGGAAAAAATTATTTATTTTTATATCACATAAAATGATAGTTTTTGTAATTAGAAACTTTTATTTTGCAGTTGGAAAGTTGACTTTGTCGTAAATCGATGTATGCGCGAGTATTTTTAGAACTGCAAAGTTAAGTGTGTCTTACGGAAAGACAGGCAAAATCTTCGATAATTGATTCCCGATATGGACGTACTATCTACATACAAGTTTGTTTTCTTACGGAACCCTCGGCGAGCGATTTAAACTCGCACTTGTCCGGTTTTTAATATTTTCACGGTTTATTTAAAGTTAAAGACAACGAATCGTGTAATTTTTAAAATAGGTTCTCAATAAAAATAATTATCTACCACGTATTTTTAATTAACTACCACTAATTAAGTATTTTTGTAGTCAATTTCCAAACTTGATAGGAAGGCACTCTTACTCATCTTATCTCATCACTCTAAGAGTATAAAAGAATATATAAAAAGATTAATACGTAGCTACTTGTAACACAAACACTAGGCAAATAAACAACCGGAGCCATGAATGATTTTAACCGATCTAGAATGATTCAGAATTTAATGCTTAGCAAATATTTATTTGGTTCGCCTACTACGTGGTGCTTGTAAAATTTTGACACTTCTACGAATTTAATTAAAAGTTCTTTAACGTGTTGGAAAACAAGCTTTGGGAGTAATTAGTTTGTAACTGTGGATTTTCTAATAAGTAACACATTAACTTTTGCAATATAAAGGAGAACATTTAACATATTGTTCAAAATGGGTTAGATCTGGAAATACGAAACCATTCAGTTACGTACCTATTTCCAGAAAACTAGTAAAGGAGCTATTCAAATAAAAGCTAATTACTACGGATAAGAAAAATGCTTTTTGAGAACAGTTGTTTTGTAAAAAAACAACTACATAATACCAATTGTTCTAAAAAAATACAAATGTAGTCGTCGCCCATCGGATGATTTAAATATAGTCTAAATATCTTCCATGATCCAGACCGTTATTATAAAAATGGTTAAAATATAAGTAGTATTTAAAAATAATATGTATAAATTAGAAATTTATACATTAGTCAATTTGTTTAAAAATCTATCGTATGAACTAACCACTAATTATGGGTCGTTCCTCTTTCATACCAAGAAATATTCGGACCATGGTGTGAGTCGCGGAATGGCCTCTTTTGAATTGGCTGTTTGACACCAAGATAAAACATGGTCCGAATCAGGACCTTAAAAAGAGACGTCCGCGATTAACACCACACACTATGTAACAAGTATATAACAAGTATTAAAAAGAGTGGCCATGAGTTTCTTTCCCAGTATTCTTCTCATGAGGCTCTACGCATTTTGGAAACTGGAAGTTATAGATCGACACAAGCAGGCAGTAGATTTTGGTTTTTCACCTAATTTACCTCGACAATCCAGTACATGTATTCTGGCCGGCATCAGTTTTAACGAAAATTGGACTTTTCGATTGCGCTTCTGTCTAGCCAGCCCTCGACATCTTATTTAAACAGAAATGGCATACATTTTTCTCTCAAATAAAGCTAACCTCGAGGCCATTAATATTATTTTTAAGCACTTTATTTAATTTTAAAGACCAAACCTCAAAAAAAGAACACTTGAAATATAATAATTTCATAGAGACCTACTTCACAAGTACGTACATATTATATATATCTAGATTTGCAAACAAAATATTTCAGAACTGTTTGCTCGCGAGCTATTACGAATCTATTCGAGTCCCGTTAAAGGTTTTGTTATGAGGCACATTATTGACATTGGTATGAAGTTTATTTCCAGTTTACCAAATTAGGCAATCAAGTGGTAATAGACATCGGTAATATTGAAGCCTTCACAATAAAACCATTCTACTGAATGGTTATTTACGAACGAATGATAATAGTGGATAACTTTAAGTGATTTTAAGAAATAGAAGGTTCTCAATTTTAGTCCAAATAATATTTGTCTAGTCTTCACCTATTTTCAAACAAATTTTTATGTTTATTAAAACAAACAACATTTTTAAAACATTAATGAAAACTTGTAAGTGTCATGATTTAGAAGCATCGAAATCAGTTAATATTTTATGTCTTGTAATCATTTTTATAGTGTCATGATAAAGTGTCTAATAACTATCATCTGTCTATTGCCAATAAAATATGTACACTGCAAAAAATTCAAATAATATATCATTAAGGGTCGCGTAATGGTCATGTCATAGTTGCCTATTCAATATCTTGATTTTTCAGACGACCGAAACTTGTTTAAACTCATTCTTAACAATTTTGAGAGAAGTAATTAATAATATTATCGGCCTGTGCTAAATCTCAATATTAAATCAATAAATAATAATAGAAGCAAATTGTAGGTTTGATAGCTAGAATGCTACAGGTATAATATTATGTATAAATCAAATCGAAGCTTTTTCCATATTCACATAGCTGGTAGCCGTAAGCATGAATGGTACTGCAGTTAATTAGACATCCTTCAGTTCTAATAGACCTCACTTTTGATGATGAACTCCGATGTAAATAAAAAATCTGTAAAGACAATTAAATGCATTAATAAAAAAAACACAAATATATGTATACATAGAAATAAATAAACATAATTAAAACGAAACTTTAAATTGATAAGATTTGTGATTCCACACATATTAGGCGTAAATATTTGTAGCAATAAGTAGTAGGTATTAGCTTCGGTAGGCACTTCCATCTATTAATAATTGTGTTCCTTGGTGTGGGTAGGATTCGATTCAGACGCCCATTAAATATAAACACTAAAGAGATATCTTAGTCAAGATATTTTATTTTACAATATAATATTTAATTTTCAATGTTTTTTTGCAGAATACAAATGATAGACACGATAAAAATAACAAAAAATGAACACGGCACTGTGAACTACGTCGGCTTCAAGATGGATTGAAAACAATTATTGACTATAAATATAAAATGGCAGAAAAACAAAACAGGGAGCACTCTTGTACATTTTACAATGAGATTTCTACATCACTTACAAACAATCACAATATAAATTGCCTGCTCTCATAATTCGTTGCTAAGTGCATATTCGTGAACAAAAATCATGAAATTATCATGTTTATGAAACTTGATAGATACATGGGTTTTTACTTTTAAAATCAATCTTGGACAACTTAGTAATTATTGTATAGCTAATTTGTCACCTACAGGCCTCTGAGATTAGCCCAATGAGGTCTAAAACCGACCAACTTTGCTTTCCTTTCTCGGTTACCTTTTTCTTTTAAATATACTCCCAATTTCTTCATCTTTAATTTCCCAAAGTGCCTAGTTAGCGGTCATAGGCTAGCCCCTATTACGTGAGTGGGGTTAGGCACATTAAAAACCCAAAAGGTTGTTTAATACGCTTCTGCTGTACCCAATTTATTGTACAAGAATGTCATGACACTTTTAGTGAACCTATTAAATTGAGTATTAGATTTGTCTGTATTGAAAAAACACTTTATTCTATTAAGTGTACATCTCCTATACTACTTTGAAACTAAAATGTACATATTATGTGGAATGCAAAGATAATCACGTGATAGTACTGTTTCCTGACGTTACGTCAGTTTTATTTAACTACACACAAATACAATTCAAACACACTTTGTAAATATTGGTATAGGGAAGCTTATTGCTTTGATGTTATATATTATACTAGCTGTGCCCGCGACTTCGTTCGCGTTTTTTTCGGAAAACAGCAATTTGTCACTTATTGTATAGTACCTCTTTCTCCAGGCAGTAATTCTGATGCTGCGTTGGCGGTGAAACAACCTGGAGCGTACAAAAAAATTTGTTTTGGTTGCTTACACGTGAAATAACGACATAAGTTGGCCGTGGTAACATTTGTTTTACGTATATCAGGCTTAAACCAACTAAAACCACACGGTATGCTTCACCGCACCGTTTATGAGTTCACCGTCGGTACGGCGACGTTTTGACTCCAATGATCCACTATATCATATATAGCTATCATAGCAAATTAAGGAAAAAATAAATTTAAAAAAGTATCATAGTGATTGTAGTAAGCCCATATACATACGAAGATTTGGTGTATGTACCTATTTATAAATAGTAATTTCCTCCCAGAAAATATTATTTACATGTAACAGAATTAAGGCATAAAAATTATAGTCACGTAATCTTAAACATCATAAATATCAACCAAAGCCAAAACGTGTCGGTAAAATTTTAAATTCAATCAAGACCAGAGCTTGCACAATAAACGTTCGCCTTTCCTTAATTATACGAGCAGTTGGCAGTTTGTACCACAATGAACTGGGTAATCCTGTTTACTAGAATTTTGTGCAAGTCGAACTTTACTGGATGCAAATCTGGGGATTGAGTTACGAGCGGACAGATTGTTGGGGCTTGTTCAAGTTTTAAGAGAGAGCTGTGTCTGGGCCATCGTGGGCAATGTTTGACAATTGTTCATGGCAACTTGCTGCTGGTGAAGTCGAGATGGTTGATAAATTAGAAGTTGGTCTTAAATAGGGACAAGAAAAAGAGAGAGAATTAGGAACAGATTTATTAAATATATAGCCCGGATGCGATAGCTTCAAACTGTAATTTGTAAAGTGCACACACCGCAATGTAATACATAAAAAAACGTATATTACTTTTTTACATTTTACTTAGGGTTTCAAACTGGCAACGATGTCAATACGATTTGCCGCTACTTCCTAACTATTTTATGCGACGCGCAACCACGCAGAGGTTTGAAACTAAAAACTGTAAGTAGTTTTATTTTAGTTCAAATTGTACAACGCCAAAGTTGCCAAATTTCATCCTTTGCATAGAGTTTTTTTTTAAAGCATAGCTTTCCATATTACTATATTATTTAACACCAAGGATAGAAACCAAACTGAAATAGTAACGTATAAAGCTAGAGAGTTTTTTATCACCGTTATTTCAACCCAGCCTCCGATTAACATTATGGTTATAATGAATTATCGACTGCGAAACATTAAATAATAAATGCAGTTAAGGAACTAACGTTTCCGCAACTGCCTAGCTTACCCTCTGATGTTTTTATGAGGTAGATTGTTTCAGCAAAATAAGCCCCTTTGACAGTCTTAATAGGTAGTACTGTATTTTGATATGGCCTATAATTATGTTTAACACGCTAACGCGTAGAGATGAAGTTATAGTAGGTAGATAAGCTAACTATAATTAGTTAAAGGAGTCAAAACGTCGTCTTTAAGACATTTTGCTTCTAAGAATAAACCAAATATAATTAATCGCTGTCTTCAAAGTATAATGTTGAAGGTAAATTCCCAGCAGTGCGTTCTCATGTGCTATAACTACTTTTAAAAGTAAAGGATTCTCTCTTAAACCTGGATAAGTAGTACCGCAGAGCTACCTCTAGAAGTACGCCTTGTGTTGAATAGTTTTTTAAACAAATTATGATCACTTTAGCAATGGGACGCCCACTACTGAACATAAAGGCTTCTACAAAGAAACAGAAAAGAACATAAAGCACCTTTCATTCAGAAGGAAAGTACTATTCCCGAGGAATACACAAAATAACTTTTACGCGAGTGGAGCCAAAATAAAATAACTTTTACGCGTCAGCAAAATGATGTATCTACTAACTTTTAAAATATTGTAAAATATTTATTAAATCATAATAAATCAGAATAATTCATTTTGCAATGTTCTTGTACAGAATTTAATTTATCATTAGAGTTGGCATTAACAGGGAAACACTTTGTCAAGTGTGCAATATCCAAAACCTAAAGGTTGATAAATCAAAACAGTCTAATAACTATATTCTATATATGAGTATTAATCTATTTTGTAAAGTTATGGTATGTTATAAACCCGCCTTTCACCAGCTATAATTTTGGTCCTTTATAGTAGGGGGCGTGCCTATTACCGTCGACCAGGCAAGTTTCCAACTCCTAAGAGAAAAAGCCAATAACAATTTCCATGATACTTGGAAATTCGGCTAACAAGGCAGTCTAAAAGTTTTCATGAACAAATTCCAATGAATTCTACAGTTTCACTGTGGTCTGGTCCGATATTAAATATTTAACTACAGCACACAACAAATGAGACAGTTCCTGCTCAAGTACTTCCAGGTTAACATATAACATATAAAAATAAAATTAGATGTAATCACTAAGACCCTAAGTGTGATAACAGTCATAAACTTAATTAAAAAAATAAAAGCACTAGCGTAGTTGGAAGACCATTTCATTTGTCTTGGGCGCACACGTCCAATAATCTGTCTAAACAAAACACTAAAGCCGTTTACGATTGCCTCTAAGGTCAGTGTCCTCTATAAAGTTTTGATGGGCGGACATTATGAAATATCGCCGATGACCTCCCTAGTGCCAATCCAGATAATGCCTCACAATAATAGTATTACTCTGAAGTTAGTGATTAAATACAGAAGTTGAAAAGTAATTTGTTTGAGAGCTTTAATGGTAGCTGTTATGAGTTCGATTACGGTCACCAAGATGGGAGAGAAAGGGGTAAGGAATTAACTGAAGGACACTTTAAAATTGTAATCAAATTAATTTATATCAATCTGATAAATGGATACCTAAAATATTATCATACTGGTACATACTTGTTAGTAGTACTGTAAATAGGTCGCCTTGCCTTCTGGCAGCGTTCAGGGTGCTATGCGGCGATCTTTTTGATCATTACTTCCAGTACTTTACCTGTGATGATGGATGACGTACGGTGCTAAGACATGGTCGCTATCTAAAGATCTTAAGCTATTTGTTTCTCTAGGAGATATAATTTTGAACGAAGAATTCCTTAGGAAAATCCAGGTGACAAAATAAAATTTCCAGTGGCAACCACGGACTGAATAAAGAATCTTGTAGAGTACGTCCCCAATGGACCAACGACATGATCAAATGACAGGAAATCGTTATATATGCACGGTACAAGACCATTCTTTGCGTAAGTCACCTTTTGAAGCCCTCACCTATGTTGTATGAGGGCCATCTATGATGTCGTTGATTTATTTATGATTGATGAAAATATTTTTTTTTTCTTTTTCTTTAAAAAAGACAACTCCCGCATTAGGAATTACTCCTGTGTCGCGGGGTACTTTACAAACATACAAATAACGGACACAAAGAACACCCAGACTCAGGTGGGAATCGAACCCACGACCTCTGGCTCAGCAGTCAGGGTCACTAACCACTAGACCAACAGGCCAGTCTTTTCAGCAATACTTTATGGCAGAGTTTTCTTGCTTTGTTCCAAAACTACGGTCGTCTAAGTTTGTTAGTGAATTTATATTACTTTCTCTGTTTTTTAAATAATTTACAAAGGAAACAAACGCTCGACCAATACAAAATAAATGCTTCATATTGGTTAAATCTGACTTTCCTCAATTTGTTTAGTAATAATCGGTTTGATGAATTTACTGTTTCAATCCTGGAATAATTTTCTTAAAAGACTTAACTATTTTTGATCCAGTATTATTGATTTATAGACAAGAGCAAAGGCAAACACGTCAAAATGTATATTTAATGTGTTTTTAATAACTTACCGTAGTCATTACTTTTCAATCACGTGGCAAATGGTAGCCACTATATTCTCCTGCAAGGAGAATTTAGTTTACTTATAATAAAAATAAGTAGGTACCTATATTTGTTAATCCCAAAGAAATATATGTATATAATAGGTATATAATAAAATATGTTTATAATAGAGATCCTGGTGATCAAATTTCGAACATAAGTAATTAGGTTTTGTATGTTTTGTTTAACAGCAATGACTGGTACAACTTGAACTTCATTGTATAGACATCCATACTATGACAGGTTAGTATTTACTGAGTCTCTGTAGCTTTTTTATAGCCGGTTTCACAAGGTTTTTTTATTTATAACACATATTGATTAAAATTATCTAAATACAACATTCCTTCGTGCGTGATATTTGCTTAAAAAGCGGTATAAAGTATTCTCTTCACGCATTAATTTATTTATATTATTATATTTTGCGATATGCGTTCTTGGTAGTCTTTAAAAATAAAATAATAAAGGATTTGGAGAGTACCTACACCTTACAAAGGAGTGCTAGTGCAGTGTTATTAATAACTTGGTGATGAATAGTGTTACATGAGCTTTATTAAAGCCAGGGATAGGATTTACAAAGACAACGTTACACAACTGATATTGCAAATTTTATAACCGTTTTTTACAATTTTATAACAACATAAAAAATATTTATTTTTGCAGTGTCTGTACGTACACATCGCCATCCCTTTCATTATTCACATTCCTAACAAATGATTTATAAAACATTTACACATTGAAGCCGAACCCTGCGCAACGAGCTCTCAAAAATCCAATACCACAGTCTCTCAAGTTTATCTTATTATCTGCAGCCAGAATAACAAACGGAAATCAGTACGAGAAGTCCTTCAATGCACAATCAGAGGGACGCGGGACGGCCACTAAAAAACAACAAAACTGAGTTTTTCCAGCACTTGTTGAGTTGTTATCTACAACGAAACTGGTTTAAGAGCTATTTCGTTGGACTTTTCATAAGTATGGCCTTGTTTATTACTTTCAAGTTGTTTTAACATTTTAAGTGGCTCTTTCAGTTTCTAATGGTTTTGACCACAAGTTTTAAGTGTTTTTATTGTTCAGGTCAATTTATTATATATGTTTTTAACATTAAATATGTGTTCTAAATGTATTTAATTAACGATTGCGTTTAAGATAATGATGACGATAATGTTGATAACGGAATTCCGTTATCAACATTATCGTATCGTATCGTATCAACATTATCGTCAAGTTTACAGATTTGTAGTTTTGGAAAAGAATGTTATCATCAGTAAATACTGATGATAACATTCTTTTCCAAAACTACAAACCTCTAAACTTGTTAGTGAATGTACAATACTTTCTCTGGTTAAGAACGGCCACTATGAAAGATACCCATTACTTGAATACATACTATTAATTTGCGATTTTGTTTTATAACCCTAACCCTTACCGACAGTTAAAATTCTAAGCACGTCTTATCAAGACACTCAAATCTGAAACTACATCAATAACCAATATCAAATAACAATAGTGCAAGTTGGCTCGTTCCCGACTAACTTAAATTGCTCGGAGCCTAAACCAAGTCAATGATTGCTACCTGCTACAATTCGCAGCCTGGTCCCCCTTTGTTTAAAGTTCGTTCATTGGCTTTCAAAACTAAATGCATTAACTTTAGTTAAATTATAAAGTACTAGAAGGTAGACCAACGTTTCTACAAAGATTTTTGCAGCTGAGGGTCTTGGACCTAAAGTGACCACAGCAATGGACCACAAGATCGAGAAGATGCTCAAACATTTTTAGATAATTACATATGGGCGAAGAACTTTTCCTATTTCCAATTTCCTTATTAGTATGGGCTACCGCTTCAACATTAATCAATAGACGTTACCTAAACACTTCTAATATTGGAGTTTTAATCAATATATCGTAGGTTCGAATCGGTTTAAGTTTAACTGTAAAAGCTAAGGGTTACAAAATATGGCTGCTAGTTACACGAGTTTATTAGGAATTTTATCGGTGGTAAAATGGTCGTTAGTAGTTGGGTTAATTGAAAAATTCAGATGTTTTTACAATCACGAAATATCAAGTATTTTATTTTAGTTAGTTATATTTTAAATTTTATTTGCTACCTATTTATTGGCTTATCGCAAGACAGCCTGACCTGGTAACTGCTATTAAATGTTAAGTTATATACATACAGGAAAAAAAGAAATAAGTATAGTTAGTATAGTTGTATGTTTTATTATATTGCAAATTGTACAAAGGTCAGAGTAAATAAAGGCTATTTTTTTTTTATTTTTTTTTTATTATATTTATTGTTTGGCTTGAGGCAAGTACTTTTAGACGTCATCTGTTTAGTTAGACATTTCACCTTCAAGTTAAATTTTATTTAAAACTAGCAGTGCTGGCGAGGCTTTGCTCAAGTGTATATATTTATATATTTCACCCGAAACCCTAATTATTTTTCCAAAATAAAAGTAGTCTAAGTTACTTCTTATAACACCAGTTATCTGCCAGTGAAAGTCCCGTGGAAATGGGTCCACCCGTTCCGAAGATTAGCCGAAACAAATAGACAGACAGGCAGAAAGAAGTTTATAAACTGATTTTTAGGCATAGATATCGAGCAAATAACTGTATGCGCTTAAAAAAACTATTATTTTGAGATTACAAATAGACACTTCAATTTTATTTATTTATATTGAAAAATGAAATAGAGAGGTTTATTTATTATATTTACAAGTCCTCGTTGTTTTATTTAGTGTAAAGTCGTGTACATCTAATGGAGACATTACTTAACAAAATACTTCACTGGATAGACTTCATTGTGTAAAAATAAAGATTAACATTTTTTAAACCAATTCTTGCAATAAGGTTCAAAATGTACATTTTTAACGTGCATGCTTGCACAGAAAAAGGATTTTTTTTAATATAGGAATTGTAATTGTAACTAAAATATGCACGACGAACATGGGCCATACATTAGGTACTAGTATTGTTACTTCACCTTACGCATCCAACTTAGCAAAATGCTTGTGCTAAGAATAGTTTCACGTCGAAATACACTGGGTGGGATTCAAATCAACAACCAGTTGATCGCAAGAAGATGCCCTAGCTGTATCGTTGCTTTTGCTTCAAACCACAAGTTTAATGGAAAAAGTATGACGAAAGAAATGAATGGTGGCGGTAAGATTTAAAAAAATATATTTAGAGCAAACGTGAGCACATGTGAGCACATGTGAGCACATGATATACTCGTGATTGATGATGATGATTATTATAACACCTAGCTAGATTTTGGTATAATAAGTTCAGACGAGTGCACTTAAAGCTGTACTCCTTTGTTATTAGTTTATTAAATACCTAGCAACCCGCCCCGTATCAACATATTTCAATCAATTAACACAAAATCTTAACAAATTATACAAATAAACCTTCCTCACGAATCACTCTGTCTATTAGTGAAAAGCGCATGAAAATCCGTTCAGTAGTTTTTTAGATTATCGCGAACAGACAGACGCCGCGGGGGACTTTATTTTATGACATTAGTAATATGTTCAGCTCAATTATGTTGAATATAGCTGTAATTTTACTATATATACTGTTTAAAATTTATACTATATATAATCATGTAAGATATAAAATAATTATAATCTCTGTGTACAGTTTTATTTTTGGATGTTTATCATTCTTTTTCTTCACGGGCAAGCACTACAGTGCTATACAAAAAAAAATTACACGAAAAATTTTCAGACCCCGTTTCGAAGCGGATCAACTTATTGAAATGAAATTTTGTATACCTCATAAGAACCCTCTCACTACTCGAAATGCCAAGTTTAAAAACTCTTAATAATTAACATCTGATAATCGTAAATTTTGGGGGTGACAGACTGACTGACAGATCATCAAAACCTTCTAGACCACCTAGGAACATGAAACTTGGTTAGAGTTTGGCAAAATGTACTCCAGAGGAGGGAATATTTAAACAGTACAGACACTATTGAACTATGATTGTCTGTTCTAAAGTTTACACTGGCCTAGCTGCTGCTGCCAGGATTGACTCCAAACAAAGGAATTCCTCAACGATCAATAGTTCAGTTACAAAACTTTATATACGCACTGAATTATAATAGTCTGTTCTAAAATTCAACATGGCCGCTGTTCTGAAAATTGACTCCCGACGAGGGAATTAATCAACGATTAACAGTACATAGACAATACTTTATATAATCGCATTGGAGTATAGTAAGACTATCCTATATTAGATTGGCTCTAGGCAAGGAAACTCTTCAGCAGTCAACAGCTCAGGCACGAATTGCGTGGCATTGTATACGCATTACATTTTAATGAATTGTAATTAATGCGCGGATACCGCAATGGTTATGGTGGTCGCTACTACGCTGCAGCGAGTGTTAGGGGTTCGATTCCCACACGATACAAATATTTGTGTTTTCCACAAATAGTAGTTGGATTGGGGCAACTCTGTTGGCTTCATACCCTATGTTGTGTAGTTTGGCGAGATGAGCATTATCAGCATTGGTTTGTGACCTATCTAGCAGAAGAGATTCTCGAAAATAAAATGCACACTCAAGACGATGCATAATTGAAAGGTAATACTGGCTAATAATATAGACAAACTCAAATCAGATCAAAAAAAATAATGTGAATGTGTGGGCAAGTTCTTTAGCGTCAAGTTTAATATGACCACACCTTAACTAAGCAGAGCGTGTACTATGAGTTCTAGTACATGGATAAACGTACATACTTCGATTTTTTCATACATACTATACACAGAAACAAACATACAAAATATTTACTGAACTGAATGGGAATCGAACCCACGACCTCCGATTTGAAGGTCGGCAGCTATATATAGTACTACCGGTTGGCGATCACTGTAATAAGAATTATCGCTCGTACTGATTAGCCATTATTTAGACTGCGCCGCATTATAACGAAATAAAGAAATTAATGTGTGATCAAATTCATTTATTTGTTGCTAAAATTGCTATTTAATTAAATATTATTACAATAGGCTAACGATTGTACTATTAATTATTCTGTAAAATACCCACAGACACTTGCTGTCAGTCAGACTTCATTATTAAGCAGAGCCCGATTACATTAATCATCACTTAATTACATCTAATCATTGTTGAGTTTTATTCTGAACATACGTTGGACCTTCGTCCCGCTCTTGTTCAGACTGTCTGGCTTCCAAGAGACCTCACTCAAGTATGTTATAATTTTAATTAGCGAGAGAAAACGCCTTCAAATTGTGATTATGCGCTGTATTTGTCGTCGGATTTAATTGGAAGGTTGAGGCAAAGAGCGCTTTGGAACTTTATTTTCAAACCTTTATGACTCATAAAATATTTTATGGATTTTGTTGGTTCATATTTTCAGCTACCTTTATGTTGAATTTTATAGCTTACGCGTCAAGGATTTATATTTCTTTGTATTTATATATATATATATATATATATATATATATATATATATATATATATATATAGAGATTATTTCTTCTGGCTAATAACTTGCTACAGAGGAAGTTTTTTAGCCAAGCCCTCAAGGACAGACGCACACCCCCGTGCATACGTTGTATGTAAAGTGGAACCAATCAGAGACTACTTCGGTTTCAAACAATTATTCTTTTATTCTCTTAACGTAATTATTTGAACCCTGGCTTTTAAAGCGAATAAATAATTAAAATAAATGTTCTAAACGGACGACAACATCATATTAAATTGTATCTACTCTCAGAAGTCATTATCAACGTATAATATTCCTCGCAAACATTCTCAAAAGAATATTTCAAGTGTATTATATGAAGAGATGTTTTATCAAGAGTGTGGCACGATCTCTCATAAATGAGTCCTGTACTTTATGGACGAAAGTGATTTCCGAGACACGGAAGACTTGGATACCTATTAATTTATGAATATTAGAAGTATTCTGTTGATGCACATCACTTAATTTCTACGTTTTTTATCAGACTTATTAATTATTTTTCTTCTTTTTATCAGAGCTATAATTTGGTCCCATTCACGTCATAGAGGGCAAACCTATTGCCGTCAACCGGGCACTTGTGGCATCAAAAATTGGGAGCATGTAGAGTAGGCAAGACGGGTAGGCAATGTAAGGAAAATCATATTGTTTATATGGTTCATCCGTATAAACAATATCCTTTTGAGTTTGTAACTCGACTGGCTGTTGCCGGGAAGTCCGAGTTCTCTAAGTATTTAGTCTCAACTAAATACTTCCACAAGAAGCGGTAATGCAGCATGTTCAGCAGAGGATATCCCATGGTTTTAATGATGACGATAAAGGTGAATCACTCGCAAGCTACAGTATTTTTTCAAAAAAATTATGAATTTCATAATAAAAGCTTACAAAGCTGCATTCTGATTTTAGAGACAAGTTTACCGCTGCTTGCCGTGATGAAAAAAAACACATAAAAAAACTTGCTTTGAATTCGTATTAATTTGAATTACACGAAAGTGAATATAATACAATACAACAAAACATTAACAATTGGAAACGACTTAGTCTGAATAAATTGTAAAACCTAATTTTGTAATATCGTGTAGTTTTCTTTTTAATGGCATCGGTGTAATATCGCCTATTATAGCTTAAAATTTAATGGATTCTTCTTTGAAATTACTTTTTCTCCTATAAGTCTTTATAATTAATTTATTTTACTACTGTACCGTAGTAAGACGTCATAATAAAAAATCATAAACCATCTCACAAAAAACATCCATTTTCGTGTTTTCCTCAATCTTGATTACGGACCATTTCATTTCTTATAACTTTTTTAAATAGGATGCTTAGCAACCTTTGAACTCAATAAACACAGACTTATCTTGTTTTAAAGGAGCACACTCATCACATCGATCTGTTTGCACTGTGTCTTGTTCCTTAACCTACCTTTTTTGACTAATTTTATTTTATTATTCATAAACTTAAATAAGGGTATTTCTGCATTGGTATACTCGAAAGTACTGGTAATTTGAAACACATGTTTTTTAAACCAATATTGTAGAACTAAATAAGTTTATTACCAAACAGGTCATGTAACCAGGTAAGGTTATCCAAAACATAAAAAAGCTTTGAAATATTACGACAGTTAGTTTTTTTTGGATGTGACTGTTTTTTATTCTTTACATTATTAAGAACAGTATCATAAACATTGCTATAAACTATCAAAATCACTAAATAACAGTAACTGCTATGTTGTTCGAACCACAATCGGCACTCAAGTGATTGTTAACAACTTATAAATTTAGCATGGCCTTTTATAACCAATATTCGTCAATATTTATCAATCGACCAATAGCAGTGCGTTACGGGTATAACTCGTCATAATAATGTCTTTTACTAATTTTTATTAAATAGTGAACTGTTTTTCAACTATTATAGTTTGCCCCTATTTTTAATAAAATAAATTGAGAACTTTTTATGTGGCGATAACAATAATATGCATTAGCTTCTTACCTACTTTTCTCTTTCAATATATTCCCAATTTTCCCATGTAGTTTCCAAAGTGCTCGGTTGTCGTCAATAGGCTTGCCTCCTATTAAGTAAGTGGGACTTAATTATAGTCGGCAAAATGCGTTGAATACGCCTCTGTCTACCCCTTTCGGGATATAGGTGTGAGTGTAGGTGTATGTGTGTGTTTTATTTAACATTAAATAATCAAAAATTCTCTCTTTGAGTTCTTACTCGCAGAGCATAAATAATATTTAAGAAACACTGTGCTTATTCGTACTCGTAAAATATATGAAAAGAAGAACACTTATCATAAAAACACAAAACACGACAATTAGTCTTAATATTTTGAAGATTACCATTTTGTTGTTGCCAGTCGAGTATCCGCACAATGGGAACCTCATCTTAAGTGTAAAATAAATGTTATAAAATAATAAAATATTTTATAGTAACTTGGAATTTCAGTTATTAAATGGTAATTTAAGGTTCAGTTTATCACTAAGGACTTCAAAATCGATCAGCGATATTAAGTATAAAAACTACAATATTGTGTTTGTTATTTCTACATTTTATAGTAAGCGCGTATGCGTTATTCACGGGGTTTTCTATTTAACCCTAAAACACACCTTTCTGTAACATTATACATCAAAACCGTCAAAGTTGATTACCGTTGCTTTGTGCGAAAATTTTAATGATAGTATTAAAATTTACTACCGTAAATTTTAAACACAATGCGGCCCACCTCAGTGAGCGCAAGCCTTTATACGTACAGTGTTCATCCCCTCACTGACACTACAAAATTTATGTTCCAATTAAAATTTAAACTCGATATTATCTGGCAAACTCAAAAGGCAACGAGCCGCTCACGAATCAATTAATAAATGAAATGTCGACATAAATCAGTCCTGTAATATCGTTATTTTTCTGGCTGAAAACGTTCGTATCAACGATGTGTTACTGTGAACACAACAGAGTGTGAAATGCGTAAAATTTAATTAACAGTGAAAGCGGTTAGGTTTGTTAATAAATCCTAGAAAGTTTATATACCATCGAGACATTACATCTATTTGCCTTGTATTATGCAAAAAAGATCATTAGATTGATTTTCAAAATTCTATAGTTTTTATTACATTTTTCTTTTTTGGCGTGGTTCCACTTTATTTCTCTCAACATCACAACATCAACATAAAACTTGGCCACGATGTAATAACTATAGTACTGTTTTCTCAAAATGTATATTAATGTAAAAAAAAATGAGTAAGTTCCTTGAAGATCATTTTTGTAGTGATCGCTGCATATTTGTACCTACCCGTTTTATACTGCTTAAGCGTTAAACGATCGTGAAGCTGTTTCGTCTATGTGAAAAGAATCTCATATCATAATTATATTATATTTTCAAACCTGGAAGCTTTATACCGTCATTTTGGTGTACCTATCACAGTCTCAAATTTTCAAATAAAAGTGTGATGAACACTCTTTTTCTCTGTTGCTGTTAAAATGTTGGTTTTCCTCCCTATACTGCACGCATAGTGTGGATAGGATAGGGGCTTAGTCTTTGTGTTTTCATTTTATTTTATTATGATAAAGTACCTATTTCAAATATTTCTATATTAATATATAATATATTATATTTCATTTAATATTTCTCTTCGTTAGCCGAATTTCGTACATAATAATGTGTATAAAAAATACACTACATGGGCGCCTTATTTATTTTTTAAGTTGCTTTATTATTGACAAGATTTTGTAATCATCTTAATTTGGAAAATAAAGTGAAATGAAATGTTAATTTTAAGAAGAATATACGGCACTCAAAAGCTCTCGTACTTTCCTGATTTCATCAATTTCCAATCAGCAGGAAATTATAATATTTTAGGGTTCCGTTCCCTAAAAGAAAAAAAGAAACCCTTATAGGATCACACGTTGTGCGTCTACCTCCCTGTCGATAACGTTTTCTAAAGAACGCGTGAAGGTATCAATATGATATTAACATCAAATCTACGGTCCGTTGAAGCTGTAAAAAAAATCAAGTTTCTAAGTCAACGCAATCAAAAGGTACGGCCATTTAAATCATATATTCAAACATTTTTTATCTGTGGGAGAGCCATGCTTCGGCACGTATGGCCGGTTCGACCGGAGTGATACCACGGCCCCACAGAAAACCAGCAGTGAAGCAATCGTTGCATTGCTTTTCGCCGAGTGAGTGAGGTAACCGGAGGCCCTAACCTTTCCCTCTCCCCCCTCACCCCCTCTTTCACCCTTCCCCTACTCCCACCTAAAAGGTCGGTAACGGACTTGTGACTCTTGAGTTGCAGGTACCTATGGGCAGCGGTAGTCATTTACCAACAGGTGACCCGTCTGCTCGTTTGTCCCTTACACAAAAAAAAACCTGAATAACATGCCCTTAGACCAATGGTCGTCATGTTTTCAAAAATGGTTTGACGGAATGAAAAAGTGTTTATAATTTAAATGGAGAATACTTCGAAAAGCAGTAAATATATTACTTTACATGTAAATTGTTTTATTAATGAATTCCGCAAAACTTTCAGTGTACCCCACGTAAGGCATACACACTCAGACGTTATTATAGTCACTTAGAGAGTGTTGCTTTTATACGTATAATATAGCTTCATGAAAATTCTTAAAACTTATCAATTATTATTCATATTAATTCTAATTGCTGCAGTTAATAAAACATTCAGATAATGATTCCGAATGCTATAAAAATATTTACTCGATGATAACGATAGATATATTTATCATATATGGATTTTTGCACCTTCATATTGAGGTTTGGGTTCTAAAGTAAAATATAATTGAATAAACTGTTTGAAATAAAGTGTTTGTGAATTGGAGATGAAATCAAATGTCACCGAAGTCATGCTATAAAAAAAATTATGATTTCCCGTCTGCAATTATGTCATCATCTATCACCTTACCTTACCACCAAAGCAAAAAAAAATAAACACGTACAAACTTCATCAAACACAAAAAGATACATGCATGATAATCAGCCCTGCCAATATCTTGTCAAAGATGCCATGCAAGCACATATTATAGAAAATATTTACTTTGGCTTAATAAAAGATAAAGCTGCTGTCAGTAAGCGGTATTTAATACAGCAAGTAGCAATAACATGTTAATATAATGATGTTAATAACATAATAAAAAATAACACGGTCTCGAATCAGGGTAACGCTAATTATGTAATAACTTTTATACTCACAAAAAAAAACTGATATTAACCACAATCATATATCGTCTTTAAGTAAACAATTTTGGAATTTCTCAATGGCTAGAAAGTAGTTCCACCCTTTTCAGCCATTGAGAAAATCTTGTTTAAAGGGTGTCAGGACACAAGAACTGTGAATGACTAGAAAGACTGCTTATCTTAATGTTATTCCGGTGCAATCCTTCCTTAAATACTTCGTGGATGTACTTTAGTGTCAATGGACATGTGTAAGCGAGAATGGGAGAAATTCACAATACGATATACGAACGGAATAACTTCTTATGGAGTTTTTTTCGTGAAACTCTATGAAACTAATAATGAAAATATGCCAAACCAATTTTGTTAATTATAGATTACTATACATCCTCTAGTTATTAATCAGAAGGTGCTTAAAATCATCGATGATATGACCGTATTGTTTTCTCAAAACTGGAATTATTCCTAGTAGAATTAACACTTTTAAAATAATATAAATAATTCATTAATAGTGAGATGAGTAGTGTTAACAGTCAAACGATCTCTGTACATTTTGAAAAATAATCTATTACTACAAAATCAGTAACACATCATCCTATCCAACCCTTGTCCAATGTTTATTCATACCAAGAGCATCTCTAGTTTCCGAATCCTAGACCTAACACCCATTGAACGTTTCATCAATCGAATATTTTAAATCGTAGCCTTTTGTGTGATAGCCAACATTCCCATTTAAATAAATCCCCCTAGATTCACAACGATACAAAGGACAGCAATTTCGAGCTATCGAAACGGTTTTCCAATCGTAACTAAAAAAGGAAAAATTTATCGCACCTAGTTTTCAATCTAACCCTTTCAATATCTAAACAGTTCCCACGTAACCTCGGCTTGAGTGAAAGTATACGTCGCTGTCGCAGGCAAAGCAAGAGGTAGGATTGTGATACTTATCGTTTGTCGGATGAAACTAGATGTTACAGGTACTTTCATTATAAAGGACATAAAACTATAAAATATATGATTCTGATTTTTACGGATATGTTCAAAGAAATGTACAAAAATTAAAAGTTTTGTGCAACAAAGAAGCACGATCTTCGGCAGGTAAATGAGTGTACGCCAAAGTTAATTTTAATATCTTTATTTATTATCACTAATAGTAAAATAATAATATTAAATTAAATAATTACAATAAATTCGAGTTCAATGGGTTGCATTATTAACAAACATTCATTTTATCGTCTTATATTGTGATTACTTTTAGTATCTTGTTTTATTCTCTAAGCATTTACTTTACAAAAAAACAGACCTTTCACTGTATTTAAAAAAAAAAAAAAAAGAATTCACCGAAGAGTTTGCATCAAAACCATTAACGAACGATGGTCCACTTCCACTTAAAATCATAATTTGAATATTTCTCACTTCATATTATAAATCGAAATTCAACCCGAAAACACTGGGGTCTTCGAAAAAAGTAAGCATTGAATATTCATACCCAACGATGGAAAACGCGGAACCTATTATTGGATCAGCGAGGATCGTGCCTTTCGCCTCGAGTAAAGGCTATACTTTTAAAATTTTCTTCATAAAAGAGAAAAAAAGATTTAAGAAAAAGGCCAGAACATAAGGCGTCAAGGACAAACGAGTTTAGTTATATAACACGTACAACTGGTTGAAATGAGGCCTCTTCAAGTTTCGCTTTTGAATATTCAAAGGCTTTGGCTGAAATATAGCCAGATTGGAAGTAAAGATTCAGGTAACAAAGGCTTGTTCATTGAAAGCTGTAAACCTACTCGAAGAACCACGTGTGTTCAAATAACGGGTATTAAATGTATATGGAACACAGTAATATAAGTTACAATTACTTTTTGTTAGGAGATAGGAAGCCACCTCAAAAGTATAAGTCTATTACCTATTAAAATCATCATTACTAAAACGAGCCGGCAAAAGGGTAGGGCAGGGTTAATTGCAACCATTCTCATTTACCGACAAATGAAATTTGAATGCAATAAAAGTTAACTGGCCGTTAGAGCGATAACTGCACAATTAGCGTCGGCTACTAGGTGGCGCCACCATCGTTTTATTTAGAAAAAGCTATTACGATTTATGCTAATTAGTTTGCGACGGCTGCTGTTATCGTTTTAATTATTTTTATTGGATAAAAATACGAAATTTAAATTGTAGAAAAGATATTTATTAAACTTATCATAAGAGATACAAAAATAAACATACATTAACAAAACACTCAACCAAAGACTCGACTACGTCCTAATAATGATGTATTGCTTTACGTAATGTGATATTTTAAGGTATAAAAATAAAAAAAGGATTTTGCAATATTATTGGTGTTTTTGTTTTTATGCAATAAAATAACTTGAGACAGCTCACATACGGCCGTCTGATCTCAAACTAGGTAAAGCCTGTACTATGGTAACCAGATTGTTGAAAATAATACTTCTATATTACTAAATACATAAATATCACTACATATTATAAAACAAAGTCCGCCGCCGCGTCTGTCTGTCTGTCTGTGCGCGATAAACTCAAAAACTCCGGAACGGATTTTTATGCGGTTTTCACCAATATATAGAGCAATTCATGAGGAAGGTTTAAGTATATAAGTTAAGGTTTTGTGTAAATTGGTAGAAATATGATGATGATTGTTGAAGATGTCTCTGCTACCCGTGCGAGAGTCATGCTTCGGCACCACCTTGGATACCACGGCCTCACAGAAAACCGGCAGTGAAGCAATGTTTGCATTACTTTTCGCCAAGTGAGCGAGGTTACCGGAGGCCCTAACATTCCCTCCCCCCCTCTCCCCCTTTTCCACCCTTCCCCTACCTCCCACCTTAAAGTCTGGCAACACACTTGTGACACTTGAGTAGCAAGCTCTTGTCTTATCTTTCAAGTAGAGGATGCGTACCGCGGCGGCAGTCTTTTAATATCAGGTGACCCGTCTGCTCGTTTGCCTCCTATATGCCCCTGGAGCGCCTCCACAGCGGCAAAGCCAGCACGTGGACCCTCCAGCCGGGACGACCAACGAGCCATGGTGGCTCGGCGAGCGGCTTCACGCCATTCGCGTACCTCTTCGGGCGGGGGCCGACTGCCGCTTCCCGCGCGGAACTCAGCCGTTCGCCGATATACTTCGGCGAGCACTTCCGCCTCCAAATCCCAAGGGGAGTCCCGGCCAACGCGCACGCCGCCTCCGTTGACACGGTGCGGTATCCGCGTATGGCTCTAACCGCCATAACCCTCTGAGGGCGCCAGAGGCGCGGCCTATTCTGGGCGATCAAAGCCTCCGCCCACACCGGTGCACCGTACAGTGCCATTGACCGGACAACCCCCGTGTATAGCCGTCTTGTAGCAACGCTGGGTCCGCCATAATTGGGCAAGAGCCGCCCAAGGGCGGACGCAGCGCTGACCAGCCTTGGAGCAAGCTGCAGGAAGTGCTCGTCGAAGCGGCACCTACCGTCGAGGATCAGGCCCAGATATTTTATGTGGGCCTGAAACGGTACGAGGACCAAGTTGACCTCGATAGAGGCGCCAGGGGGTGGACCACAACGGGGCAAACCCAGCGCCTCGATGCGCCCGACCACCAGAGAGACTCCTCTGGTGGCCAGGCACGCCGAAAGTTCACCCCCCGGGCTGTGACCAAAGTGTCATCAAAGTAGGAGTGGCCTCGAAGGGCCCAGTCGTACCCCATGTTCCCCAAGAGTGGTCCAAGGACAGACCCCTGCGGAACACCGCACGACATGGGCCGACGACTCAAAACTCCATTTCGGTCCTCGTACATGACGGTACACTCCTCTAAATAGTCTGCCACTAGCCGCCTTAGGGACCCTGGCACTCCGTGATAGTGGAGTGCTTCCCTGATGCAGCTGAATGGCAGACTATTGAATGCGTTGGCGATGTCCAGTGATACCGCCACAACTCACTACCTCTTCGGTCACGGCCCTCAGGCGCAACATAGCACCGACCGTCGATCGCCCCGCTCGAAAACCGAATTGGGCGTCCGACAAATCGGGGCCGACCTCGCACAGGTTCCGGACGATGCGGGCAGAGAGGACCCTCTCAAACGGGTAGGGTTAGGGCCTCCGGTAACCTCACTCACGCGGCGAAAAGCAATGCAAGCATTGTTTCACAGCCGGTTTCCTGTGAGGCCGTGGTATCGAGTGGAGTCGAACCGGCCCATACGTGCCGAAGCATGGCTCTCCCACGTAACTCATCACAATCATTTGTCCTGGATGGGAATTGAACCTATGACATCTGGCTTAGCAGTCAGGATCACTAACCACTAGACCAAGGGGCCAGTCAATATTATAGTATTTTATGTTATATCAAAATTTGAGTGAAATATTGTTAGAACAACCTAATTAGCACGTACATATTAGGTACATAAAATCTTAACATGAAAATGAAATTTTACAACAGTATAAACTATAGCATGTTCTTTAATGAACAGATCTGGGCATGGTCGTTAAAGTACCGCTAAGGTCATACAAATAAAGACTAACTAAAATCGAGCAAGGTTAATTGTTAAGAACGCATGTACACACTAAAACCCCTCTAATGTGATGTGAACAAAGTTGATGTCTTATAACCTAAGTATATTTTCTACAAACGAAGCTAAGAAAAATCACAGTTAATCAAATGTTTGTAAACAAATAAAAAAATCAAGCTGGTGCCATGCCTTTGAAACGTCAGCGTCAAACATAAAACATTATACTCACATCAGCCCTCTTTTTGACTGAGGGGCTAAAAATAACCACTTGGATAAAATCGATAATGATACTTATGATATACTCAACGTTGACACAGATTAAATTTGAGAACCGAAGACGTTTGCACTCTGACATCCCCAAATTAATGTAACCAACAGAGGTCGTTAGCATCGATATATTTTGGATGAGCGGTAATTGGATGTTCGCTTATAGGAACATGTTAATGGCCGTTCATTCCTAGAAGTGTTCATAAGTTTCCTAGCCTTGTTTAGTGGTTATCTAGAAATTGACTTTGATTTTAAAAGGGTTCCAAAACTCGTTTTAATGAGATTTGATGTATGAGTTGCCGTTTTTAGGAATGTCGGCATTACAAAGTTATGCAAATGATATGACAAAGCAGTGTTGTCCACACAAATATTTATCTATTATCTTTCTTATAGTTCTTTTCTGTCTTTCTGCTCCGAAAATGTAAAAAACTTATAGTAGAAACCCATTCTCTACTTGAAAGATATTTAAGTACGCGTGTATTAAACAAGTTCCTGAACTGTAATATTTTTTTATCTTTCAGATATCTCTGAAATCTAAAGTAACATACATACACACTCACACTTGTATCTAAAAGGGGGTAGGCTAATAAATACTAAAACTAGAATGACATACACACTTTAATTTTAAAGATTAGTCAGAATTAGTTTGGGTTCGTATAAACTGAATACGTAAATTTTATTTATTGTGTTGACACTAAAGCAATACATATTTAACTAGTGGTCATATTAAAAACACAATTAAACGAAATTGTCTAGCAATCTATACTAAAAGACCAAAAACCATTACTCCCAATTCAATTTAGGATCCTGATTTCCTCCACATCTTGCGACGAAATTGAAAAAAAAAAGTGTCCAAAATACGTATTACCAAGAACGGTCACAATTAGCTTTCCCTTTTTGCCCACCCTTCTTTAAATGAAAGGGGACTATAATATGGAAGATACCATTGTTTTACGTTCGCGTTTAGTTTTGACTTTTAGCGTTATTGGAGTCTCTGTTGTTCGTTCAGTTAGTTCGTTCGTATAAATCACAATTAAGCGCTAAGTTTTAGACTGTCCCTGAATCTAGAAATAGAACATTAATCATCTGTCCGTTATGTCATAATACAACGATATAACGTTTTGTTGGGATGTTTACTGTGTAATTAAGTTAAACGGATGTGTACCGGAAGGGTTTTTATAATTTGATTTGTTTAGTACACTGATAGTATATTTTTGTAAAAGCAAACCATTTTAAATGAAAGTGTAGAACTGGTACAGACCTTCGTAAGCCTCAGTAGATATTCCTGTCCCTAGAACTGTAGTACTGTAAGGAAGGAAACCTCTGTAAAAATTTCAAGCGTCGGCATTCGACCTCACTGTTTCTTCATTCGATGTCGAGGTGTGACCGTAGACTCTGAAAATGTAACCGAAAGGCCCTTTGCTAGATGGACTGACATCAGAGAAACCCATGATTGTGGCGGTGAAAGCACGCAGTGAACTTCTTAAGCCCGAGATTGTAAAGATTATTTCATATATTGTTGACACTGTTTAGCATTAATTTCAGCATTTTTGACAGTGGCAGAATTGTCATCATCAACATCGCTTGCGGTAAAAAAAAATAGACTAGAATGATAACTACGAAGAACATGTCACTAGCCTTTTTATATTTCGAAGTTTGAATGACCTCTATTTATAGTTTACTAGCTGTGCCCGCGACTTCGTCCGCATGGAATAGTGTCTTTGGGTAGAATTTTTAATTATTTAGGCTAATTGACAATACTTCCATACAACTTTTCATCCCCACCTTTCAACCCCTTACACCCCTTTTTTCCATTAAAAAGTAGCCCATGTCCTTTCTCAGGCTCTAGACTATCTGTGTACCAAATTTCATTTAAATCGGTTCAGTAGTTTTGGCGTGAAAAGGCGACAGACAGACAGACAGACAGACAGACGGACAGACAGACAGAGTTACTTTCGCATTTATGATATTAGTACGGATTTTATATTTTTCGAAAGTTTTAGGTGCGGTAATGATAAATGAAAGGTGTGTATAGCCCCATTTCTTTGTTAATAACAATATTATTATAAACATAGTTTCTTGTTATGTGATATAGAAAGAACATGCTCTATATTTAAAAACAGTACAAAAAAAACATACAGAATCTGCAACATGAACAATAGTGTCAGATATTTTAAATGATGTTCCACACAAAAACAAAACACGCGAATTGGCGGCGTGACATTTGTGTCCGCGCTCTCACAATAGATACGATATCTTCCGACGTGTCCGTTGTACAACAGATTTATGTGCGCACATCGGTGGCCAATAAACCATGTATTGTTAGATGTTAAAGTTTCTAATGACAATGTTTGCGTTTTTGCAAATGACTGCATTGTTCATAGAAACTTGCCTGTTTTGTTGTTACTTTTTTCTTCTTTTTCTTTCATTTTTTATTGGTACCCATTGTTCTAGTTCTAGCCTTATACCCTTGACGTGTTAAGTTACTAGATAATCGAGACGAGTATTTAAAGCTCCTAGAGTAAATTTCATGCCATGCTGTTGTTATGCATACAGAATATGAGCTACTTTCAGATAGTCATGTTTTTTTGCCATCTCCAGCTATCGTGCTTTCTTTACCCTGGAGATTATTGTTTAATCATAGTACTAGGGTAATTTATATTTAGAAACACATACTCAAATTTTACACAATTATGGTCTAACTAAAAGAACACGCTTTAATGGCAGACCGAATAAAAAAATAAAAAACACTATCCATCTCCTGGCTCGTTACGAATCTGATGGACTCTTCAAGACGAATCATATGAATCAGTTCACCGTCATTCAAATTCTATTACATACATAGAATAAACATACATAGAAATAGGTTAAAATAGACGTCCAAGATTTATTTGTATAGTTAGTTAGAAGAAAAGCTAATAAAAGCATTTTAGAAGCAAATTAAAAATAACAAGTGTCGTAAAAAAAATCGGGACACTTATTCAATCATTATTCTTACAATAGACATTGAGAGCTTGAATATACAATTAACTGATATAATATTTTTGAAAAAATAAAATGTATTAACTAAATTTATTCATAACCTATCTTGAAACGTGTTCCAATTTATCTGACGACAAGTATATTAAGAAACTTAAGTGTGTAGGTTGCTACCATTAAATAAGCCGCAGCCTACCTACGTGCTACACAAACTTAGTCATCGGCAACCCAAAACATTTGAATATTGTATTAATATTGCCTGCTTATTAAAGAAACCTACCTTTTTCTAAATATTGTACGCTCCAAAACCACCTCAAAGACTACCCTTGAGGCTAGACTAGGCAGTATTCCGCCGCTCGCTGAATATTACATAAGCGAATTATTTGTTGGCGTGTCTTAAAACTAACCTAACCTGGCCCAGTTTGCGTAATATTTATAAGTAAGGTCTATATATATATATATATATAAACAGGAAATAATGTTATTGCTTGTAGAAAATGACTATCAAGGCAGTATTTTCATTTACTCGCACTGAGTTAACTTCTGGCGAATTAGTCCTCGATTGAGAGTTTACCACCACAGATAATCACCACACTGACTTGTGTGGCTTCAATTATGATGAATGTGAAACTTGAAACAGACAGCAATTAAAATCAAAGAACGATTGGTACCCCACCAACCGTAATACGCCGAGTACTGTAAGTTGGATCTATAGAACAATTATATATGTAGCATAAGGTTGTTTTGAAGTGGAAATTGTTTGCAAATATTAATGGACATACACTATACGATAGTTGTGCAAAGCTTTCTGAATCTGAAGTGTAGATCTGGACAAAGAAATATATGAATTACAATTTCTAAGGCTACCTCGTAGAGTAGTTTAAAAATGGTATGCACATACAATCTTGTGCAATATTTCGTTTGTTCTTTGAGGCTAGGCTTTGTCTTACTAGGTTTTTCGATATCTCCTTCCACTTAACTTTATCCTGGTATAAGAAGTGTGGTCACGTCGGTAAGTCATTGGGTTAGTTCCGAACCCGCCAGTTTTTGATCGCAATGCACGATTCTTGGCCAGTTGTTGACTATAAATCATGACATGCTTTAATTAAATTTAATTTATTCTATTTGTTTATTTTCTGTTAATAAACCATTAAAATGAGGTACATATTGAACATGAGATAGCTATAACACATGAATTCATTTAGAAGAGTAGGATGAAACACTCGATATAAATTTTTCGATCATAAAATGTTGCCACATCAGCTTCTTGACTCAAGTTCAGTTCCATTACGCTCTTACATTGTTTGTTATTATAAATGTTTGTTTTACAAAATTTAATTTTAAATTTGTTTACGTCAAGTTTGAATACGAATGTAACTAATAAAGCAGAGTTATAACTTCGTCTTTACTTTCCAATTTATTAATTACCAAGATCTTATAATCTCTTATCGCGAGTTAACCTATTTACAGTTACATAAGAGCATTCATACCTATAACTCGTATTAGTTCTATCCAACAATTTCTTCATGTTGTGAGAACTAAAATTCGCAAGCTTTGCCCCCCTTGCCTGGATTGTTCGTAAGTTTTCAACTTGCCATAGTTCGGACACGGTTGTAGAGGTATATAGGTGAAGCTTTGATAGGAAGCTTCAGATAGTGTTGGCTGATCTTAGCAAAATTCCTAACATTATTATGACAAGATATTGTCTCTCATATTTAGAAGAATATCAAACGGCATCTTGTCATTCTTAGATAAATTGATTGTAAATATCAATCCAATTGTAAAGTATTGTATAAAAATGGAAATATTTGTATAACCACAATGAGATCGGGAATTGTATAGTATTGTATTATTTGCTTATACTTTTATATGATGTTGTACCTTGGGATTTCGAATGGGTGTTATAAAAGTCTCTAGTTATCATGACACTCAAACAAGGAAAACATGTCATTTAAGTTAAACAAATTGAAAATGTTGAAATCGACCTAAATCAAAACATTTTTAATTTAAAATAAATACTTATTCGAATGTTACAATGGGTAATACAACACTCTAATAGTATACTAATAGATATACAATGCGTTCTTTCCCATTACCATGATACTTTATCCCTTATATTGGCTTTAACATAAGTACTTAAACCTGAATGAACAATATCTGTACCTGTGTCTCTACACGTATTTTCTGTACATACATAGTGCAATGGTACATACAAACCATCAAATTATCATGCCACTGATGAGCTCATCTCTAGTTAATTGCGCTAAAGTGAATTATAGTGATAAGATCTCGATGAACGCCTCTGATTTATGGCGACTGTTTGAAGCTGAACCCTCTACTCCAGACAAAGTTACGATTTTGATTATTTATCAGTTTAGTTTGATGCGTGGTAATTAATACACAGAATTTTAGTCTAAGAGATGACAAATTACATACAATTTTTTTCATCTTTCGAATTCTTATCGTTGGGATAACATACAGAAAATATACTAGTGAAGATTAACTATGTAGTAACTAATACTGATTCTACCTCGAGTAATAAAAGTTTTAGCGAGCACATACAAACATACAACCTCTACCGTTAAGCCGCCGTGCGCAGCAGCGAAATAATACTAACTCCTTTTTTTTAAGAATTACTACTGCGTTACAGTTTTCTTGTTTAACCCCTCCAGCTAAGCCTAATGCTTGTGTTAGGAGTGGATTTATGTCGCGTCAGTAGTGCACTGGATGGGGTTTAAACCCGCTACTACTTACTAGCAAGTCCGACGTCCTAGCTATAACGCTCCCGCCGCTTCGATTTTTTAATTAATACAAAGGCCTCACAAACTCCAAATAATGGTTTGTGGGTAACAAAAATATTTGGTGTTTCTATCGAAGAATCACAATTCATAGCATTATCAATCACCACGTTATCATTACTACGTCAACTAGGAGACAAAACAGACGAAATACAGAATACCTATATTTATTTTCCAAAAGCTAAATCTAAAAACGTCGACAAAAACTCATTGAATTTCCTCTACTCAAGAATTTCATTTCTCCGACACTAAATCGAGTTACTATCAAACCACAGACTAAGCGAGACGAAGAATCCATGTATTGAACGGAAGTAAAAGCTACATAATAAACATTACAAATTGGCTCACATAAGGGCAGCTAAGTGCTGTCTTAAAATATTTATTTGTAGTTTGCTTTTAGTGGCCACTCTGCGCCGGAAACACATTCCGAGAAACGCGAGAGCCTTGTTCGACACTACTGTACAGTGTTGTATTTGTATGATGTATAAACGATTTTACGAAATGTAATTATTTAGCAGTTCCAGAAAATTATTTATGCGGTGAGAATCAAATATGTCTAAATATCATAAAACAATAGAACAAATTTTTTTTCCAGTTCTAATCGATTCATCGATGCAATTCGATCGAACCGTGGAGTGAAACAAAAATATATCACGATTTATACATCATCAGCATTATTTTAGCCTTAGGACGTTCGCTGCTGGACATAGGCCTCCCTTAATGACTTCCGAGAACCTGCGAGAGGCCTGCGATCTTTACTGGGTCATCTATCAGTCTTGTTGATGAAAGTCGTACACTGGACTTTCCGGTCCAGTGGTCTATATTTCAGAACTTTTCGGCCCCATCGACCATCCGTTCTGCGTGTTGTATGCCCTTCTCATTGCCACTTCAATGAGTTGACCCATTTGGTTATGTCGGTAACATTTGTTCGTCCGCTGTATGTCCTCATTTCTGATTCAATCCGGTCCGATTTATACATTTAATATGAATCCAAGTAAGTAACTAATGTTACTGAAACCTATACTCTATTGGTTATGGTTTTTTTGGCAACCTCCATTGGACACACCACTTCACCGTTAGCCCTTTTATTATTATTTCTTTAAGTGCCTAGTGCTACCTCGACTATTTCTGGTCTTTTGTAGTGCACTTTTGCTTAAAAGTTCACTGCTCAGACTTATGGCTTCGAGAAACCTCCAAATTCTATCAGCAGTGATTGTTTGTATTTCCTGCGGTTACATGATGTGATCAGGGTTGCCCCTAGGTTAATACTTCGGTACCACATTAGTACGCCACAAGAGCATAGACTATGCATTGCAGTTTCTTCTGCCTCTTGACACAATCTGCATATTGTGTTCTCGCCCAACTTTAGGTTGAACAAATGTGTGTGCAGTTTGTAATGTCCGGTGAGGACTCTTGTTACTGCACAGGTTTGGTATCTTTTGAGCTCCAGACGGTCTTTTGATACCTACTTTGTTATCATAGCCCTTTATTAAGGCTTTCGAGTGTCTTAGACCAGTCGTGGTCTTGCATCTCTTAATTGCCATTGATGTATATTGGGCGTTTATGAGTGAATAAGCTCGCTGTTTGATGATGCCGCAGATTGTTCCCGGTCCATGCTGTCGGTTGTCTGCACCAGCTCTGGCGAATTCGTGGGCTTTTCTTACCATTAGCCCTAGTTAAGGTTTATATCTGAATTGACCCGACTAAAACTACACAGTCATCCATCCGCGGCTTCTCGAGAACTACCTTCCGAGGTAGAACAAGGAATTCCTCGAGAAGTCTATCAGCAACCGTAGTGTAGTAACGGCAGTAATTTTTTAAAGCTTGTTCTATATTAAGTTTATAAATACAAAGTAAAGAATGTTGTGTCATTTATTTGTTAAATATCAATGTAGGTATGTTACCTATATGTGACGACACAAGGTACACATTACAAGGTAACCATTATTATCAATACATTGTCAATCAACACAAATCTACATAAGATAATATTGTTCTACAGCCAACGGACACGATTCATAAAATCAATTAATATCATGTCATGTTTAATTTCGACACGCGTCGTATATCAGACGGGGGTTTGAATGGACACTGATATTGTATAATTAAACATTTTGTCAGAACGAGACAGTCCTGATAAAATGTCATAAACAAGGAATGTACTAAGACTAGAGAGAAATATTATTTATTTTATCTCCAGGTTCCTCATAGTATAAAGAATGTTCTACTAAAAAAGTATGTAATTTCGCAAAACACTTTATCTTTGTATTCAGTAGCCTTAGTCAGTAGTCAGTAGCAGTAGTGACTCAGTAGCTGCATCTTATTCAGTTATTACTGAAAACCGATGTGTTATGAAGAATTGTATTTAATTTTAAGTTATTTTTCGAAATTTTCTGTGCACAGTAAAACAAAATCGCTTCTCGCCGTCTGTCCCTCTGTACGCTTAGATCTTTTAAACTACGCAACGGATTTTAATATGGTTTTCATTAATAGATAGAGTACCTAATTGAAGAGGAAGATTTATACAATATATATGATTATATATTAGGTAGTTTTATATTGTCTTGTGTTCATTTGTTAAAATACGGCGATAATTGTTAACCACATTGCACCCGTGTGAAGCCGGGGCAGGTCGCTAGTATTGTAATAAAACAGTTTAATTTGTATGTCATGTAATCCACACATTTATCTCAAAGTCTTCGTACTGCTTTACGGCCTTATTAAACCGTAAACTTAGCTTAAGCTACAGAACTCTGCGTGAGAACGTGTGATAAGCCCACTCCGTTTACGTCTTAATATCACCATACTATAATACATAAGTATTACAAGAGAAGGCGATGCGATGGAGTAATTAAATGATTTAGTCTGATATAAACTGTATGGATTTAAGCTGTAGGTTCAAGGATTTGTAAACATATTTAAACTATATATCACAGTATTCTACGTTTCTGTAAGCTACGTCCATACATATATCACGGTGTTTTTTACATATTTATCAATTAAATATAGCATTCGTTTGCAACGGAAGTGGTAGGAGGTTCGTTTCATTGGAAATGAGAATAGAGTTGTTCATTCTAATAATATAACTATCGACAAATCCACAGATTAAAAATAACCACCAGCCGTTTCGTTCAATCAATTTACGATGACTTCTGTAGCAGTAATCTAAACTAATATTATAAAGAGGAAACATTTGTGTAATGTTTTCACACAAAAACTACTCGACGGATTGCGATGAAACTTTATATGTAGATAGGTGGAGACCTGGATTAGCGCATAGGCTACTTTTTATCCCGACATTCCTACGGGATCGGGACTTACGCGGGTGAAACCGCGAGGCGCTGCTAGTAGGTAAATAAAACTACAAAAAAATTTAATTCAAAATGCAATATCTTTATTTCATAAAATTGGTAGTTTAGTTTGTTTGTTTTATGTTTGTTATTACGATTATAAATAAATAAAGTAATTCGGACTGTCCAATACAGAAACTGAAAAGAAATAAAAAATACTTGAAAGAGAGAGATGAATGCCAGACCAGGTGCGGCGCGGTTGTAGAAAGATCATGTCGAATAGTTTCTCGGAGCACGGTTTTAAAATATGATTGCAAAGCTTATAATTCTGATCAATTCGAACAAAGATTTTTGGTTCTGCAACAAAATTGGTAGTTTATAGTTTTTTTGCGTTTCTGATAAAAAATCCTTACCGGTAGGTAGGAACCACAGTATTTATTTTTAAAATTCCCTACTTAGCAAGCATGGACACAACTATATGTTTATCTGCTATGTCAAGGGAACATAAATTTCCTTGTATGATAGAAAACAAAACTATATGCAGGCCCATGACTAGTAACCGAATATTGAATTTTAGTAATAACATTAGTAATAAGGTTTCCAATTTAGATTGGACTCAAAGAGATCCGGATAAGCTTTACGGCTACTTATTCAATATGATAGAAATCGAATTTAACAGTATATTTAAGTCAAAAACAATAATTCAAAGGCCAAAAACGATATTCTGTGACTGGGCGACAACAGGAATATACAAAAGTAGAGAAAAGCTGTATGATTTATATGCTATGAAACAGAGTAATTTTGACCCAAAATTTCATGAATATGTCAAAAATTACTCAAAGATTTTTAGGAAAACATGTACTATGGCAAAGTCTTTATACATAAGTAATAAGATTAAGTCTTCAAATAATAAAATAACAGCTACATGGAACATTATTAATAATGAAACGGGACGTAGTAAACCTCGAGATAATGATTTAAAATTAAATATTAATAATAGGTTTATAACAAACAACTTAGACATAGCTGAATCTTTTAATACCTTTTTCACAAATATACCAGTTAGTACAACCAGTTCCTTGAATTCTTGTGCGTCCAGATCTGAATTGTTGTTAAGGGCCAATGTAAACAAATGTAAGAATTTATTTGTATTTGAATTCATAAACCCCACAGACATTATAAAAACGTTTAAGTCTCTTAATTCTAAGAATTCAGGGGATTTATGGGGAATTTCTGTTAAATTAATAGAAACTATTATAATTGATATAGCACCATTTCTAGCTTTAACATTCAATCGATGTGTTGATTCTGGTGTTTTTCCTAACCTGATGAAGTATAGCAAAGTAATACCTTTATTCAAGAAGGGTTGTACAACTGAACCAAGTAACTTTAGGCCAATCTCAATGTTACCAGCTATTAGTAAAAAATTTGAAAAAATTATTTTGCAACAACTAGAAAGCCATTTTAATCTAAATAATCTATTTCATAAAGAACAATATGGCTTTACAAAGGGTCGTTCAACAATTGATGCTGGTGCAACTCTTTTGAGACATATATTTAATGCATGGGAGAATTCGCAAGATGCGATAGGTGTATTTTGCGATCTCTCAAAAGCTTTTGACTGTGTAGAACATAACACACTTTTTCTTAAACTTAAACATTATGGTGTTAATGGTATTGCTTTGGAACTAATTGTTTCCTACTTAAAGATAGAATTCAACATGTAGATGTCAATGGTGCAAGGTCTTCTGGATTACCTGTTACTATGGGCGTTCCTCAGGGCTCTACACTGGGTCCTCTACTTTTTCGCATATATATAAACGATTTACCTTATTATTTAAAAGATCTCTGTGATATAGTTCTATTTGCTGATGATACGTCACTTATTTTTAAAGTCGATCGTAAGAAAACAGTTTTTGACGATGTGAATAGGGCACTAAATGATGTATTGTATTGGTTTTCAACTAACAATCTAATACTAAATTCAAATAAAACAAAGTGTGTGAGATTTACTATGCCAAATGTAAAACAGCTAGGTACTAATTTAACTCTAAATAATGAAATTTTAAGTATCAACAGTATTCTTAGGAATTACATTAGATAGTAAACTACAATGGGGAGCCCAGATAGACAGCCTTGCAGGTAGGCTTAGTTCGGCAGCTTATGCAGTATGGAAGGTACGCCAGCTCACTGATACGGACACGGCTAGGCTAGTTTATTTTAGCTACTTTCACAGCGTCATGTCCTATGGTATACTACTTTGGGGCAAGGCGGCTGATGTTGAAACGATTTTTATTCTCCAAAAACGAGCCATCCGCTCCATATACAATTTAGGTGCTAGAGTCTCTCTTCGAGAGTTGTTTAAGGATATAGGTATTTTAACTGTTGCATCACAGTATATTTTTGCAAATATTATGTTTGTTAGGCACAACATTAATGACTATAAGAAAAACAGCGATATACACAATATTAATACAAGAAACAAGTCTAAACTCGTTGGTACCTATCATCACTTGCATAAAGTACACAACTCGTTCGAAGGTCTTGGTATACGTTTTTATAACAAAATTCCTATACATGTTAGCGACCTTCCTGTAGATAAATTCAAGCAAACTGTAAAAAATTACCTTATTAGGAAATCCTACTATACGATCAACGATTATCTAAACGACAAACAGTCTTGGCCTTAAGGTGTCATTAGGTATATACACACAAACTTCTTTGTCTTATAATTAAGCTAAATTATTAACAAACCATTGTCAGTTGAAAGTAATGCGTGACGATTATTATGGTAATTTGACTAGTAGTGATTTGTATCAGTATCTCGACTATGGTTCGTCATGCTCACTAAAATGTCATTGCTTGCGGCGTCGTCATGGGGCGGGTCATTTCTTTCCCTCTGATATGGCGATGGAGGTGATGGCTGGTCTATGCGTCATACTCGTGAACGGGTGCTGCTTGGGGTGACTGGTCGGCCTAGTCAGCGATGCTTTAGCCTATACTATTATTTTGGTTCGATCAACTGCAACTCTAGCCTCTTAATCCAGTCACGAATTATTTTTAACAGTAGATTTTGTAACTGAATGAAGGTAGATGTGCACCTTGAATGATTTCTATGTTTAATAAGTTCAAACCTTCAACGGTATCACTGAGTGATTTTAATTTTTTAGTACGTTAGCTTTTGGAGCATTTCAATAAAATGAAATTCAGGTGGCATCAGCTTGCATCCTGTTTACCTTTCGTGTAACACTAACACTATTGTACCTGAAGATCTGACTTTTAAAAAGAGTGGCCATGAGTTTCTTTGCCAGTATTCTTCTCATAAGGCTCTACGCATTTTGGAAACTGGAAGTTATAGATCGACACAAGCAGGCAGTAGATTTTGGTGTTTTCACCTAATTTACTTCGACAATCCAGCACATGCTGTGGCGTCTGTTTGCGCCGATCTATGATTTTAACTCTAGCTTCAATTTAACGTTCATAAATGTCACTTGGTGTCTTAATTGAATAAATGATTTTGAATTTGAATTTGAATAAATCAATATTTCATCAGGTAATGGTTCTGCTGTTAATTGTAGAGACATAATAGCAGTTTCTTTTAACTGAGGCTTTAAAAAATATTTTAAGAGACATATTTTTACTTGTAGAGTCTCTATCAGTACGTACTTAAGCTAAATCTTCTTTTTTGATAGCTTTCAACCATTGCTTGCACTTAAAAAATGTTACAAAAGAAAATATTAACGACCTGTAGATATCAATATTGGTGTGCTCGTGTGCTCTTCGTAGCTAGCAATGTATTACTAACAACTGTCTAGTGGTATGGTAAAATCAAGCGACGGTGGCGCGGAGGCGGCGCGGTGGCGGAGTGGTGTCGGCGCGGCGGCGGCTTCGTGTACACGAGCGCTTAAGGAAACTTTGCCATAAATAGACGTTCTCGACTTTTATTTCGCCCAGGTGCAACACAATACACGAGTTATGTAATACATTTTAATTTTTGAGACACAAAAAACAATGAGTAATGACTAATGACTATTAATAAATGTCCACAAAACTACAAATATTAGAAAAAATTTTATTCAAAAGAGTCCAAATTAGCCTTCAAATTGTCATTATACCTAATTGTCAATTGATATTGAAAATCAAAACTAATTAATTATAATGACAATTTAACACATGAAATGAAACAGGTCTATATGAGTAGGCAGGATAAAAATAGCCACCATTTTTTTTGCACCCGTTTCATACATTTGTTTTTTTGTATGGGTCTTGCGCAAGGCTGAAGATATCTATTATGCGTGGACGTACCTAGCTCTTGGCGCCATGGGTAATTATTAGCTGAATCAAAATACAAAAAAACTAAACATATCCATGACACAAAAAATAGGAAAGAAAAAACAACAGTAAAAATATAAAAACCAAGCAGGTTCAGTTTAATTTAGTAATATATTTTACACAAAACCTTTTGTTAATTGGCATGTCAAATATATTAGTGATGTTTATGTTTACACGTGAATTGTGAAAATTGCGTTTTGCAGTAGTTAGGCTCCGTAGTTTTTACGATACTTTTATTTTTGGTGTAGTATTGAAGCGGGTCAAGGTAAAGAACATTAGAGTATTGGTCGGGGCAAAACCAGTAACTGTCTTTACCCAATCTTCGAAAACTACCTCTGTTATTTACGAGTTAGGTTTTTGCTTCAGTCGGGGTTTTTGTGCCCTGTTAATGGTACAGGCCATTATGTGTTAAATATTTTTGTGGTAAAATGGTCTTCTGAAATTTGATCATAAAGTAATAAAGTACCTACTGGAAATATAAAAAAATTGCTTTGATATTATCAACATTATCGAAGAACTTAGGGAATAGAAGTTCTCAAATTTTACGGAAGTTTTCAGTAATTACTAGTTCGCTTTGTATGGCTGGGTGGGTATTCGGAATTCTATAGGTAAAAAGGACCATAGTAGTCAATCAGATTTCTAGATTACAGATCCTAGGTCATAGAACCGTGTACCTTGTCTAGTTTAAAAATTGTTTGAAGTTTAAATTTACTAACCTAAAAGTAAAATCAACACACACAATGTTATCGCAACGATAGTTGCTTTGTCAAAAGTAAAACTATTATAATAGTAACTAACAAATAATGCCCGATTGCAAACACTTAGGTCAGATCGCTATCTGCCAGCGTCGATCTATAACGATTTCAAATATTAGAGGTTTGGGAAGAAATCGGCCAAACAAACTCACGTCTACTGTTTGAAAACACCAGATAGTTTAACAATATTTAGTGAAATTAATTACAGTACTGTTTTCTTCTTCGATGGTATATTATTAAGTATAAACGTAAATAAATTAAGAAAATAGGGAACAAAAAAAGGAAACAAAATGTAATTAGAGTAAAAAAAAAGAAAAAACATAAAAGATAGAAAATAACAAATATATCAGCTGACATTACATTTCTAATAAGCGTTTGAAATAGCCTGTGAATCTAAAAACAATTCAGTCCCAAGCGTTTTCGTTTTGTTTCACTGGCGATGCCCTTGAGGCATAGTTTTCGTTTTACTGTGAACTCAAATTTGTTCAAACTCAAAATTTGTATATTATTTGGACTTTTAGTATAAAATCGAACACATTGATTTCGAAACGACTTGTTAATTTTTTGGAGCTTAGAGGCAGCAACAACAAGTTTATATTTATTACGTGTATTAAAAGAGTATCACTTTTTTACAGACTAAAAATCTTACTGCCAAGCAGCACTATTTTTACTGTGTGGATGGTTTCCCCAAAGTTCCTTGGAGACAGTGAGGAGGCGGTAATATCGGTTGTGTGTACTTGTAATTACCAGGAGCTTATTACTATATACTACGCTATAATTACCACTAAGTGCTCTGGATGCTTTATTCAGTAATTGACGTCGATCAGTACTACTCGTGACGAGCAAAGGCTGATATTAATCCAGTGGCACACGTTATATTTAGCGCACGCGTGTGGTTCAACGGAGTGAGGCTCCGCTTAATGCCGTCGAGCGTAGTGTGAGTTTGCCTAAACTACTTAACCAATCATTATGAAATTTTTCATTGACGTTGCCAATGGTACAACAAGGAAATACGACACTTTTCACGAAATACATAAAAAAATTACAGATTACAAAATATCACGCATTTTGAATACAAATCTCATTTTCTAACATGATCACAGATTTCTTTAAATATTTATGTATTTTATTAGTAGGCGTGTCATGATTCCCACGCTATCGACTCCTTAAGCTACTTATGTTTTATTTCAGACACCGTTAAAGGAATCTCATGTTTCTTTGAAATACATTAAACTAAAGTAAAGTCTATAGCCCACGGCTTCAAGTAGTACCGCCGAGATTGCTGTAATCACCACTAAGCTCACTTCAATAGTTACCTGAAGTACAAGTCCACGCAGACAGAACTTAACCTCAGTCTAGCTTCGCAAGTTTTAATGGTCTTACTTTCTCTAACAATACGTTGTCAAAGTATAATTATATGCATGTTGGTTTTGTGGCGAAGTTCGTGGAACTTGGAATTAACCAGCTATTTATCTTTTAGCTCCATTCAGATATTATTCCAGAGTAACTTTATTAAAGCTGCATATTTGAAACACTTAAATTTTTCCTAATAATTATAAAATGTGTATTCTAGTCCATGTTTAAAATTTGACTGCAATCAATATATAATATTCCATTAAAAATCTAAGTAGGTGGCGTCCGCTTGGACGTTTCGTAGGTTCTTAAAAGACATGGTTTTGAGCTAATGGCTCACCTATTGGCACTGTTTTCTGACTTTTGAACTTCAAATCTTATGATTTCAGACACCAAGACATTTAGATTCGCATCCAGTTTGTCGAACAATCGAAATTACATAAAAGTATTTTAGAGTTATTCTACTAACCATTTAACAATCACCAAACCCGGTTCAGCACGAAGATGAAGCATATAAGAAGACAAGCTTGTTTGATCGAATCGGAAATCGGAATGATCGTGAGATTAATCGTAGAGATTTCAAAATATAAACAAACCGACATTTTTTTTATGTGATATAGCTACAAATTAACGACTTTCGGATTCGTCCTTTACTACTGCAGTAAGACCTTGCTTCTCTCTAACTTTAACGGTTCTAGATCAATGGGAAGTACCCTATAGGTTTTGATTTACCAATCATGTGTATTTTTTCAGCTTCATGGGACCGCAGACATAAATATTTGATGTTAATTTCAACTTGATGCCTCTACGCGTTCGTCACATAAACGGGAATTCTTGATAGACATGCAGACAGATGGACAACGAAGTCATCCTATAAGGGTTTTTTTTTTGAAGAACGGAACTCTAAAAACTTATAGGTCTTAAAAATAGCAACCGAAAAATAAATGTACTAACACACTTGTAGAAAACGAAAGTTTTAACACAAGTAATCAGACAGCAGGAAAAAGACGGCATACATCGTAATAAGGAAATACTCGTACTCTTACGTCCCATATGACACAGACGTTTTGTAACACTTTGTTGGTCTTGTTGCTCGAACAGAGTGTTTACTACGATAATTCCATTTACAAAGAAAAGTAAGCTGGAAAGTTTGTCACATCCAGAACTAAACGGCAAAATCCTTTCTTTCTCTAGTAAAGTTAAGTACCCAAGGTCACCCTTGACCAAAAGTTAACCTGGAATTCACACATCACAAACATAGTTCATAAAGCAAAAATGGCATTATGGATGAGCTATCGCATGGCTGGCGCCAGATGGGAACTTCAGCGCAAGATTGCTCTATGGCTATACACGGCGATTGCAAGGCCAATCGTAACGTACGGAGCTGCCGTCTGGTGCCGTAAAGTAAACCAAACGACTACCTCAAGCAAATTAGACAGCCTACAATGTACGGCTTGTTTAATAGCCACTGGTGCGCTATCTTCGACACCAGGGGAAGCTCTAAACGCACTACTAAGCCTGACCCCGCTCAGCATCTATGTGCAAAAAAAAGCTAGCAAAAGCATATACAGAATATGCACACAAACGAAACCAAAGTGGCAATCACGAACACTAAACTCACTAAAAGAGTAGGTTTTTGGAATAAAAGCTCTAAACATGTCAGCGGATGACATGCAAACAGAGATTGACTTCGTGAGAAGGTGAAAAGTAGACATACCACAGAGGGATACATGGCTGGAAGACCTCTAATCCAATAAAAATGGTACTGAGCTGAGCCCTTTGCATTAAATAGATGCGTGGAGATCAACCTTGAGAGAAAAGTAAAAAATCAACACATCTACATCAACTCAGACAGCCAAGCGGCGCTATTGGCACTAAACAGTTTTGAGACTAGCTCAAAGCTAATACAAAACTGCAAGGAAAACCCGAATACACTGGGGCAATCAAACGAAATTACATTAAGATGGGTACCACGCCATTCAGGCATCGATAGCAACGAAAAAGCCGATGAACTCGCCAAAGCCGGTGCAGCCAACCGACAGCATGGCCCAGAACCATTCTGCGTCATCAGCAAACAGCGAGCATATTCAATCATAAACGCCCAATATACAACATTGGCTATTAAGAGATGGTAGATCACGACTGGTCTAAGACACTCGAAAGCCTTTATAAAGGGCTATGATAATTAAGTATCCAAAGAACTTTTAGAGCTCAAAAGATACAAAATCTGTGCAGTTACAAGAGCCCTCACCGGACACTGCAAACTGAACAAACATATGTTCACCCTAAAGCTGGGCGTGAACACAATATGCAGATTCTGTCAAGAGGCAGAAGAAACTGCAATGCATATTCTATGCTCTTGTGGCCCACTAATGCGGCACCAAAGTATTAACCTAGGGGTACAAATCATGCAACCGCAGGAAATACAAACAATCACTGCTGAAAAGATCTGGAGGTTTGTCGAAGCCATAAGTCTGAGCAGTGAACTGTAAAGCAAAAGGTGCGCTACAAAAAACCAAAAATGGTCGAGGTGGCAGTAAGCACTTCAACAATAATAAAGGATTATAAAAATAAAATTTCGCAATAATGTACATATATATATATATTTTTTTAAAAGACTACTAGTAACGTGGGTCACACATTACTAGTATTCTTGTTAACCCCTCCAGCTAAGCTAAAATGCTTGTGTTAGAAGTGGGTTCACGTCGGTAGTGCACTGGGTGGGTTTCGAACCCGCAACCACCCGATCGCAAGTCCGACGCCTTAGCCATTACGCTACATCCGCTTTTATTACATATATTGCTCATGCCGAATCGTGAGTTAATTTTCAATACCTGGTTTATATACGTCGGATATAGGTACCTACCGTGGATTAAATCTTATTCTAAAAGCTGCAATATGCTACTGAATGCTCTTAAGCCCAATTCATTAAAATCCCTATCTTAGCCAAAAACAAAAAACTATTTCATTTACTTAACAACTATAATAACTATAGTGTTCGTTTGACTACGTGCTAAGTAATGGCTTTGGACGGACAGATTCCTTACTCGAAATCGAATCCTGTTTCCTCGAACAGCATTAGCTGGAAAACCTCTTAAGTCGACAGATCATGATGTCTGTCCGATGCATCAAAATCTCTAAAGAACATAAGCTCGATGGATCGAATGCGTGAGGGACAAAAATCATGAAGCATCTTTTCTAAAAAGATCATAAGAACGGATTTAGTAAGAAATATGGTTTTAAATTTTTGTGGAAAAAAAAACTTATTATTTGGAGGTGGGGGAACCCCTTCTGTATTATGTATCTTCCAAAAACTTATCCTCCTAGTACCGCTTTGTAAACGTAATGTAGGTAAATACACGCGCGTGACGAAACGTATTACATCTATCTCTTTTTATAGACAGCGATATGAACTCCGCTCATTGTTACAAACGTCCCTGAGTTACAAAACAATTCTTTGCCTTTCGCTTATGTGTAAGTAAGTACGTATTCTTTGTTGTACACCAGAAAACAGAAATACAGGAACTGATATAGATGAAATGCACAATGGGCGGCGTTAACATTAAAAGCAATATCTTCCAGATAACCTTTAAGCACAGTTCTTAATCATTTATAATTATTTTTTGTTGTGCGTATTGAAACCCCCTCGGCCTGTCACTCCACTAGGGTTTTCGGTGAGTCGGTGTGTTAGAATCGAACTGACTAAACTCACCCGGTGTGCTATACTATGCCTTAAATAGGAGGCATCCAGGAACAACTTTTATTAAGATATCCGGACCCATCCCAGCACCTGCCCGCAAAAGCGCGGACTCCACCTTTTGGTAATTCCTCAAAATTAGGCGACGTCAAGACAACGCGGCTGGCCACTATGCCACACTGAAAAGCGCGCCTCTGGAGGCGGCAAATTAGAGCCGAGTGGAAATCGTCCTAGCGGGCCCGTTACGCCGCCTCCTTCTGCGAGATGACGTCCTCAAAGAAGTATGCGACCGCGGTAAAATGGAGCGTATGATGGCTGGTAGTAACAGGTATTTTACCGTGGTTGCGACCACGGTAAAATACGCTCCATTTTACCTTCCATGACGACGTCATCTCGCAGAAAGAGGCCCCGTCCGATAACTGCACGTCCGATGAGTATTGAATGCGTTGGCGATGTCCAAAGATATTTATTATACTCCTTTTTTTTTTTGTGCGTGTGGAAACCCCCTCGGGCCGTCACCCTACCGGGGTTTTCGGTGGGGCTCGGTTTCGGAATCAAACCGACTAAAACCACACGGTGTGCCGTACTGCGCCTAAATTAGGAGGGAGCCGGGAACAGCTTTTATTAAGACATTTTTTATACTCCTATCCTAACCCTAACTCTTTTATTTTAAACAAGACTCTCAAACTTTCCTTTTTTTAACCTGTTCAAAATCCCCATCATCCCACTTGGGCTAAGCGGTAGGGTGGTATGTCGGACTTGAACTGACAGAAACCACCCGGTGTTCCGTCACAGTCCTTATTGCTAGGGGCTTAGGTACCCTTGAATAAAAACCCCTGTGAAAGACTCTCACCCTAGACCTTCAAGCCGTGACACGTACATATGTGCATTTGGAAATATATTTCTAAATCCCAAAAATACTTCCTCTGAGTTCTGAAGACTACTTTGTGTTAAACACAACAATGTTTTTTTCATAGACTTGTGTCTCTTCCTCTGTTAAAGATTAATGTGATAACTGTAGAAACTTAGTTTGTAGATAAACATCCAGAGCCAAATCACATTTTATGCAAATAGTTTCAAAACAATTCTATAAATTGAACTACCTCTATTGCATTCAGAAAATAACACACTATGTTATGTTGTTGTTTCTAAACAAATAAAAGAAACTTATTTACCGCCCAATCTATTTTTGGCAAACGTTGCTCGCGCAAATGAAACGTCGGCTTACACATCAAGTGTTTTTTTCGCATCGCTGTTTTTTCTATCAGATTGGAGTGTTCGGAAATTGGGGATATGTTACAGACAGTTGTCACGATATTTACTTGTTGGGACAAAAAAATATTTGCCTTCATTTTTTCCTACACTCAATTGTGACAGAGGCACCGAATGTGTTTTTGTCGCCGATAGGAGTATGTGTCCTTACATCATTGTAACATGTATGTGTTATGTGTTTGTACTGCGGTTTTAATGTTAATGTTATTTTAAATAGGAGTCGAAGTAGAGTGCGGTACAAATGTTAAAGGTGTATACTAGTCGTAACAACTTATGAATTTATCTTTAGTTCATCTCGACGGACCTTCCATATAGACAATGTAGGAGGAGACCTTGACCTGATCGGTCTTTAAACACAAAGTATGAAAGTATCTATACGAGTACCTACTTCAAGTAATGGAAGAGAATTGAGAACTGTTTCTTTAAGATGTTTAGAGGTTGTTCTCAAGCTCAGAAAACAGACTCTAAGTTAGTGAATTTTCTGTTACTTCATTGAAACTGCGAGTACTTTGAACTTAACCGATACCAACTCTGAGTACTTCGTTACTTAAGACCCATAATGCAATTGTGGGTAGCAGCGGTATAGTCTGCATCATCAGCCATTGACCTTGGACCTGAGGACGTATCCGGGACCAATCAATGAAATATTGCAAGTCACTGTCTGCTAAAACTAGTGGTAGTGTTGTGGTATGTCCTCCATCTCCTTCAGATGCTTAGTGTGTGAATATTTTACTTATAAGTGCCTTTAAGGAACCTATTGTAAACATTTATTATACTTTGAAAGATGACAGTTCAACCCCTAATTCTAGAAGATAGGAACGGGGTTTCTTTTTCTCGGTTAATTAAGGGACTGTGAGAAATGTTACCGAAGACCGCGTCTCCTAATATTTATTTATTTCATTTTCATTAAAAAAAGACAACTCCCGCATTAGGAATATTAATGTTTTGTGGGGGGCTTCACAAATATTTAAACAACGGACACAAAGAACACCCAGACTCGGGACTATTTGTGGATCACACAAATTTTTGTTTTGAACCCACAACACTCGGCGCGGCGTAGTGGCGAGGTGACCACTTAAACCATTGCGCCATCCATGCAGTCAGTAATTTAGCGTACTTAAATTTCTAGTAAAGTAATCCCTATGAATGAAGAGTGTTTTTGAAGTGAAATTTGACACATGTTAGCTCCGCAGTTAGCATCTTAAAATATTTTTAATGCTTACGAATACAAAACAATATTTTTTCTTAGGTACTGCTACATAATATAATCATTGCTTTCAATTACAAAAGTTTAATGAATAAAACAATAAGTTCTGCGAACAAACGTAATAAGTCAGTAAATAATTCGCACATTTTGCGAGAATTCCTTCGTCTAACAAGAACAGGTTAACTATCTATGTTGTGTTGATTACACGCTACCATTAACAATTCAGCCTTTGAAAACTTTTCTACAAGAGGACTTCTTACTAAAGCTTTATTTTCTCGCTTGTTGTTATAAAATTCTAGAAATATTGGCACATTCCTACTTGCCGATATCGCAACGTAAGTAGCTCGCGCTTCAAAAACCTGTACATATAAGTAGAAAACTTTAAGGGTGACACAGCATTTAAAATAGGAAATCTATAAATAACATTTTTATTTAAAAAAATCGCAAAAAAACATTAACCTAATGATGCTAAAAAGAAAAGAAATAACTACAGAAAGAAATAAATGTAAACTTTTCATACGAAGATGCTTGGGAAAACACTTTGCGATAAAATCTCTTCCTGTCGTATTTTGTGTACTATCGCTCAAGAAAAACCCAAATGATAATTACCACTTATCTCGTAAAATATTTCGATGTTAATTCACCTTAACGCGCAGGTATGGCTTCAATTTTCCACCGATTTATTTGAGAACAAAGCCGAGCCAGCGACAACGCGTTATCGGCTGTTATTTATCGGCCCTTGCCTGGTCCCGCCTAACCTCGTTAACACGGTCTACCTGTCCCTCTATAATTCAACCGTTTTTACTTAACGAGCGGTTTGTTACCCCACGAATTAATGTTTAAACTCAGTGGCTTTTAAACTTGCTTAAATCATCGCCCCAGAGTTTCTTATCTCGGGTATAAATTGTTGTATGAAGCCCGAGTTGGAAGATTGAATTTTATTTTTATTTCTTAAAAAGTAAGATTGTAATTGAAATTTTAAGATAACTTTGATGTTAGTGAACGTAAATAACTATTTTACTTTTATGTCAGATGTTTTTGGCGTTTTTCAAAAGGTAGACTTTGAAATACATTTTGAAGTGTTTTTATATTTAGGTAAAATTTTCTACTACGTAATTTCTTTACCTAAAGACCAACTTTTTTTAACAGAAATTAACAAAAATAAGTATACAATATAGTAGTATTTAAAATATATATTTGCATAATATATATGTTTCAAAACTCTGACACTGCAGGTTTAGGTGTCGAAGAATTTATTTCTCCCCATAGATGCCTACTGGAAGCGGGTTCAAAAGGACGGCGGCATTACTACGTTGATTAGGAATACCAATTCCTCGTACAAACATGGAACTAGGCATTTGCTTTATGCTAGATGTGTCGAACGGCCGTTTAGAAATGTTATAACACTTATAACATATGGTTTGACCTCTAATATATGTAGTACCTGGACCAATTTAAAAATAAAATTTCTAATCTCCCACTCGGCAAGACATTCAATTATCAATATATAAAGTAAAATATATAATGTAAAATTTATAATGAACAGCCAAACAATTAAGAAAGCAAATAAGTATAAACGTTCCGATACAGAGCAAAACTTCAATCACACTATTTCAATTTATATTAAATTTTAAGCAAACAATTTGTCTGCAAATAAATAAAAGTAAAAATACTTTGGTAATGCGTTCTTCTATGATGTCAAAAATTCAATCACGTCTTCGTAAATTGAAAAGTTTACGAGTGTTTCTCTGTTAGAACGTCTCTCAACCATACCACAAACCTCTTTTTTCAGTCGAGTCACAAAGTTCTTGCTATTAACCTAGTTGCACAACGCCCCAGACCTCAATTACTTATAAGGTTCCCAAGTTGACCCCCGGGTCAAGAAAGGGGCAGATGTTCGTGCAACAACCTGAGGCGACAGATTAACGAAGTCTTCGAATTATGAACCAATATAGCCCGAAAATGGAGTATTTAGTTCGTAACCACCTTGTTAACTCATTTATTCATGAATAACTAGGAAAGTAGTATTTATGTTATTTTTAAGAGATAAATATTTGCAATTGCCCTTTTCTGCCTAGTCTAACTTAATAATTAAAATTTGATTTACACCCACGTTCCTAAACTACAGTTATTAAGAAATAAATGGAGGAAAAAATCGTTTCTGTAAAGTCGAGATTTTAACACCAGAGATTTCTTATTATTTAAAGGCTGCTGTTATTAGCATAGTATAATTTAATATTATTACCAAGGGGACAAAAAGCACAACTCGCCTGATAGCAAGCGGTGTCTATAAACACAGTGCAGCCTCATATATTGAGCACCTTATCCATCTCCTGTGGTTTTAGCAATCCTCAACCGTATAATTTTTTTATTTTATTTTTATTGTGTAATGGAATTGGCGTTTTCTTCCAACTCGCCTGATGGAACGTGATGATGAAGACGAAGATGGTACACCCCTATAAAAGAGAAACCTATTCACTCTACTCTGAAACGTGCCAAGATTATAAATGTCTGGAAAAGTAGACGCAGGCAGTTCATTCCAGAGCTGAACATGAAGGTCCGAAGATGGTCCAATTAGTTCAAAGAGAGCCTTTGCACACTCACCAAAGTGAATCCAATAGAAAACCGATAAGCAGGCAACTTTACGAAGATGCTCAAGAGTACGCTGAGTTGATAAGCTTGCGGGCTCTAACTATTAAAGATTAAGTTCAGAATTAAAAGTATCTAATTTGAGCAAAGATATCGGTTATGCTTTGTAATAATAATAATAATCTGAAAATCCAAACTAAGCACAGAACACGAATAAGAACACTTAAATTTTTTTCTTGTGTACGTTTTGTACATAATATACAAAGAACAATGCAAGAAGCCATAATCACGCGTACAAATATTTGTGCAGAACTTGAATGAAACTCGCAATCTCTGATGCAACCATGATAAAACTCTTAAAATTTTGTATCGCTAGGATAAGTTTGACAAGTTCATTTGTTTTTCGAAATTTCAACATTGACAAACATTGGAGCGGTGAGTACAATTTTTTACTCTTAAGTGTAAGTAATTATTCGAAAAACCCACCCCACAACGTTTAGAGCCGTTGTTAACTCGTAATGTAAAAAGAGACAAACGTACCTACCTTTTAGATGAGGCATAGAATTTAAATGGGCATACGATTTGTTCGCTCTGCAAATGGCAAATGTAAAAGTAAAAATAAGTAGTAGGCCAATTGGCCTGAAGTAATTGATAATAATAAACTTAACATGTTTACTGTGACCGATAACATTAATTAAATTTTGGTACGGACATGCTGTAAGCCGTTTAGACACAGCATACATAATAGTACAGGTACAAAAGTCCCACTCCGTCAAATCATTCAAATAAATAATGTAAATAATCAATGTACATATGTTAACAGGTTTTTGAGAATAAATAAGATCGAACCTCCTGTAAACATCTTCCCAAAACTGCTTACAAAGTCCAAATGTAATTGCTATCCTTTAACTTCAAGGTAGTCGCTAAGTAACAACCGTATCAAAGTAATCTGGAAGAAATTCCAACACCGTATGTGATTATTCAGCAAAAGCGCAAGGAGCGTAGCGATCAGTAAATATTTAAAATTCTCCGAGCGAAACTTTCTCGCCGACTCCGCGATGTGAATATTTTAGGGTTTGAACGGTGCTTTCATATGTGTTCGTAATTACCTGGTGTGGAATAGGGTGGATAGCATATGAGTCCAAAAATGGAGGATATGAGATTTAGAAATACATATATTTTATGCATTTGCTCAAGTCAGTATAACAATCTTGTTAAACTATTTTAGGCGATCGTAGTTTGTGAAATATAGGATCACGTAAACACTTTAAAGCCGTTGGATTACAACATTATGAATTAGTCATATTCAAATACCTTTGTACTCCTAATTAATTTCTTATATTATTCCTATTTAGTCCCATTTTTTGTTTTTTCATCCCTTTTTTTGTTTTATGTGCAAAATAAATAACAGATAAACAAAAAGTTTTAAAGTCATTAGTAAATGATTAATAAATACCTTCAATATTAACTAGTGCCACTGTTAAAACGCTCTGTTAATTAATTGTACCTCAAGGGGCTTATGGCGAAATGAGACAAGTCATGTAAAATTAACACGGATGAATAAGGAAATTACACGACAATATATCATGATTTTAGTACAGAATCTTGTACGTCCACTTCTACTACTTCTATCTAGTTCTTTTTCTCTCATCTGTTTTTTTTTATTTGCAAAAAATTGTCTAAATACGAACAGAATGACATTCATTTATAGACACACACGGAGTCCAGAGAATGTAGGAAAAACGTTACCAGAGAATACTAATAAGAAAAAAGTACTGCAAAAAGTAATTTTTTTACCCCCACCGCAGCGTTCACATACTTTTAACTGCGTATTAATTGTATAAAGTACTGTATTTTTTATCGCAAAACTATATTCCCCATACTCATAGCTGAAATTTGGTCAGCATATTATTAGTTAGCCTAATTATTGTCACGGGCGTAAAGTTATCAACTCCGAGCTAAGTTCAATATTTTACTAGTCCATTGTTCGCACCAGCATAACAGCTAAACTGTGGGCAGTAAGACTTCTCTGTGGATCTTTTGTCTTACTTATCGGTAACAAGTTTGCTAAACGAAGTTTGTCAGAAGCTGAGTAACAAAAAATTAAGTTATTTAAATACCTTTTCCATCGAATAACGTTTAAGGTGACGGACGCGTAAAAAAGTATCCCGTCAAAATAGAAGAAATATCCTGTGAACCCTTTTTCGGCATCCGATTTCTATAGTTTGTTGCGAGAAGTGTGTGATCTGAAGGTGTAATCTCAGGGGCTGTGGAAGATGATTACCAGGTGAGTCTGCTTTTTTTTTCATTACCCATGTTGAGTTTATTCGGATTCGTTTTGTCCCATTGTAGCACGTGACACCACATTGCGATTTCGGCCTTGAGGTGTCAGCTACATTTTTTACACGTACGAAATATTACAGTCTGACTGATTAAGATCCTCCACTTTAAAGAAAACCACGACGAATCAGTATTTAGCATAGTGCTGTGGGTTAATGTTGCGAACCAACTAGGTATGCGAATGTTTATCGGCATTATTAGGAGCTATTCCTGTTCAGACATAGTAAGACAAAAAAACGTTACATTTGTTTAAAAATAATACGCTATAATGAAACACTATAATCAACTATATAATAATAATAAAGGAAATAATTAGTCCTGCAACGCGCGGCTAGACATCATAGTATCTTATATAAGAATTTTAAAAGTGACTGAGTAACGTCAAAGATTTACGCCCGGATGGCTGATCAACCTAAAAATTATTAATCGTATGAAAAAATCTCTTGTCAAGTATATATTGAGTTGCTTACAGCATGATTAGGCATATCGATTTGATCATCGGATCGGTTAACAGAGGTGTCAAATTTTATTGCAAAACATCATGTCAAATGTTGTTCGAGCGTTAAATGAAATTGATCATAGGTTTTTTTATATATTATAGGGGGCAAACGAGCAGACGGGTCACCTGATGGTAAGTGACTACCGTCGCCCATAGACACCTGCAACTCAAGAGTCACAAGTGCGTTACCGGCCTTTGAGAAAGGAGTACGCTCTTTTCTTGAAGGTTTGAAGGTCGTATCGGTCCGGAAATACCGCAGGCGACAATTTGTTCCAAAGATTGGTTGTGTGAGGCAACAAAATTCTGGAAAACCGCACAGTGGTGGATTGCCAATTATCCAGACGATGGGGATGAAAATTTTGTCGCGTTCAACGATGACGAAACGTTGCGGCCGGTATAAGACTGAACAATTCCTCGGAGCACTCCCCATGATACATGCGATAGAGAATGCAGAGTGAGGCTACATCTCTACGCAACGTCAAGGGCTCAAGCCGATCTGAAATATCCTAGCAATCGATGATTCGAGTCGCTCTCCGTTGAATGCGGTCAAGAGAGAGAAGCTAGTACTGGGGTGCTCCTGCATAGATATGAGAACAGTATTCCATATGCGGCCAAACCTGCGCCTTATAAAGTTGTAGGCGGTGGGCCGGGGTGAAATACTGTTTTGATCTGATGAGCACACCAAGCTTCTTCAAGGCTAATTTGGCCTTACCCTACAAGTGACCGCGGAACTGGACTTCGCTCGATATATCGACGCCAAGGATTCCGATGCTGGCTGTGGCAGTAAATTTTTCTTTGATCAACGTTTCAGAAACTCGAATTAATTTATTACCACTGTTCAGTTGACATCTCTGTTAGCTGAACAATATTTTGATCAGACTTCCAGAAACCGGGTGTATCCTAAAATTTAGGACAAATATGAAGAGATGCACAACTATTTTTCACGTGAATTTTTGCACCCGATAGAGAACATGGTAAGACAACAATACTAATGCAGTGTTATCCATTTCTGTTGGTGAGTGAGTAGAGAATATCCGCTTAGCACTAGTCGGGTCGTGTGCTTGTTTGCCAAATGGGTGTTTTATTAAAGTATTTTGTTTATTTCTCACTATACTTTTACGTTGTCCGACTGTAATTGGCGTCGTTATCACAATTCAATGCGATCATTAAAACAGATAAGAGGCAAACGTAGTGCACATACAAGTCCTTACTTTGCCTCTTGTATTATGCGTTATTTTACAGTTTCCATTGTGTGTATTATTATTAAAATGACCTTTTGAAAAATTCATATTTATTTTAGTTTAATATCTAAACAATTGTTTACATAAAATCTGGATACAAGAGAAATTAATTAGAACATGTCTAAAAACAGGCATATATAAAAAAAAATGGGCCCGCAGCAGGCCCGCAGAGGTAGATTTCGTGTTTTTTTTTTTGAAAATCTGCCCCCCCAGTTCCTCCCTTTGGGGGAATATTCCCCATTCACGAACATAACCTAAATTTTTGTCCTGTTGATTTTCGCCCAAGTTTGAAAGCAATCGGTGCATAATTGTGACCTCTATCGTGCCGGTACATATACATATACACACACATATATATATATATATATATATATATATATATATTATATATATATATATATATATATATATATATATATATATATATATATTATATATATATATATATATTATATAAATATATATATTGTAGCGACGGCACTCTCGCTCAGCTTATATACTCCTTCGATTGGAAGAATAACTCTTTACTACGCGAGAGGCACAGGCTGGTGGCACCAAACTCTAATTTAGCACACGTTCGAAATATTTTATGAAGAATAAATGTTGAAGACAAGAGGGTCGCCGGACAGACAGAAGACGGTCTGGACGACTGTCGTGCCAAAGGTGCACGGAATAGTTCAAGAAATAGTAATTATAATTAATTTGTGTTAAGTTATAATTGTTATATGAATAATCTGATCTTGATTATATCGCATAGTGCGTTTGCCTGCTATTTTAATTTATATCCTTTAGCTAACATCTATCGTTCCCGATACCCTAAAGCCCCAAGCTTTACACGTTACACGTGGTTTACACGTGGTGGAAGCGTTACACATGGTGGAGTACGCCGGAAGTGATTTAGAAGAAGTACTCCACGTGTTACAATATATATATATATATATATATATATATATATATATATATATATATATATATATATATATATATATGTATATATATATATATATATTAAACTTTTTAACTGACTGTTTTGGGGTCTAGGGATCATAACTAGACCTCCTGTGAAGAGAAGATTTTCGGAAAACTCGACAACTGGTACAAAAGCAATAGGTAGGCTTTTTTTCGAAATCTACCTGAACCTAATTAGATTCTCATGCAAATTTTTGCTAATCTTTTCCTTAAGCCATAAAGTCCGAAACTTGTGCCATAATGCCATCCAATACCTTTAGTAGGTAGGTAACAAACAAAAGACTACCATCGGCACATCCTATCAAGTACACGTATCCACTAATTAAAACTCAATTATTAAGACAAAAACAGCATCCTTTGTGCCAAAGAACAGTGGCTGTTTATCTAACGCCTCACAAAGGGATCCTAGCGAGTTACGACTCCTTTATCATGTAAAGCTTGCGAGCAAATTAAATGCCTTAGCACTTGGGCAATTTAGTCTCCAATATCTAATTAAGACAAGGTCAATATTTTCGGGGAACAAAGGAATTGCCTAATAAGTATATTTACGTACAATGGTAGTTAATCTTGGGATAAGGTGATAGCTTTAATAATGGTGAAAGCCTTGCTTTTAAGCTGTTGTAAATGGGCCGAAAAAACATAACCAAGTCTCATATTAAGCATTGTCTGTAGTTTATTGATACTTGTAGTTCTAGCTTTAAATCAGTCGAACACCTTCTATGAATAATTTAAACAACAGGAACAGAAACTCCAAGCGCTCCTAACCAAAACTGGCAGCTTTCACGTAAAACGTTTGCATCTCATTGTTTTCTACATATTTTCCAACAGCAGCAGCAGCTGTGCCCTCGTAAAGATGCACCCGGCTGCGGTTTGTGGCGAATGAATGAAAATTATTTCACCACCGTCCGTTTGCACGCCTAATTTCAAGACAGCATCTGCCTCGGTTAAATGTTGCATTTGAATTTCAGGCACATTAGATATCCACTTATGGAATTCTGAATCAAAGTGGCATGAAAAGTTTTAGAATTTTGGAATATAAAATCACTCAGTACTCAGTTACTCACCAATCAGTACTTTTCTGGTACTATAGTTAATAAAAGAACACTGATTTCGAAGCAACTACTTAATGTTACTAGAAACTCTCATTAGCTATCCTATTCCTTGGCTTTTTAACAAAAAAGTATTATTTGATATTAGACTACGTGGTAAAGAATTATCTTTACCACGTACCTCGTTCTATTTTTTTTGGTCGGTTAAACAATATCTGGTAGTGAAATAATACACTTTTAGTAGAATTGGATAATGTCATAATTCCCTGGATATGAAAGATACCTAATCACTCCTGATAAGCTTAGTACAATGGGAGTAATGAACTTTCAGAGGTAGACATACATTACATATTAATTCCATAATCTATTTGAGGGTATGTTAAGAACTCTTTTTAATTCAAGCCTGTAAGTAGGACACACATAGGTTGTGATCGAGCTGTAGGAAAGTTGACTAGAAAATAAGGTACACAACAGATTTTTATTTATTTTATTCCTTTAACTAAAATTGATTACTGTTTAGAAATGGCCTTACTGGTCGGTATTCTACCAAATGACTTTTGAGCTGGAATATATTTGTATTAACATAAATACTACAATTTTGGAAAAATTATATCAAATCAAATAAAAACAATATCTATCAATATGTCTTTTACACGTCATTAAATCAATTCATTTAAATATAGCATCGTTGTACTAATTGGCATAATCAAATGCAACCCCAATCTATATTTTCCAATACTACTCAGTTTTCCATATAATATTAAATAAATAAGATGATTTCGCGTCTTCTTATTTTTATTTTGTCTTTATCCTATGCAAAACCCCATGGGGTCATTGATTCACCAGAGCCGAGGGTGAAGTGCCTTGTCGGACTCGAATCAATTAAAACTACATATTCTTTCGTCACAAATGAGTCTATTACAGGGGATCCGGGTTACGATAGAAGAAGGAAGCCTCAGAAAACGTTTGCAGACTTTGGAGTATGGGGGCCTAACCCCACTCCAGATAAGAGAGGCGCGCGAGGAACGCGTCGCTGAAGATGATTTCACTACTAACAGCTCAAAAAATATCAGTTGATCTTGATTTTAACCTACCCAAAAACGGAGGAGGTACTCAATGGTCAGAATATTTTTATGAATATTCAGCAATAATTTATTTTAACACTAAGATTTTCAAATATCATAATTCAGGTTTAATATACTTGATATGATATTTGAAAATCTTAGTCGATTGCACATTCAATACATAAACGACGAAACAAGTACTGAATACTCAGGTCAGTAAAATGATATTGGTATTCTTAAAATTTTGATATATTATTTATATTTAATTTTACTCTTGGAGCCCAAGGGAATAAATTTATAAATTTTGGAGCCTATGGAAAGGAAATCCTTAAGTGGATGTACATAAACAATAACCGTAGATATGCAGTACACAAAAACCGTTAAAATTTTAAGGACGGTCCGTGACTGGGCGGTTACATAATTTGTGCAGCGTGTGTTAGCGAAGCGAAAATGTTCATGCCCGACGCAATTTTAATTTCGTTTTGTTTGAATTTGAAATGGATTGCAAGCGTTAATCAAGGTCGGGATTTTATTAATGAGTGTACTTTGGTGGTGGAAGATTAATTATGTAAATTGGTTGACATATCGGATGGGCTGCGGTTCCAACCGTGTCGACGGTTGCCGGAAATGGTTTTTGAATTATTAATTCTGTTATTAATTACTGGAGTAGGGTTCATAATTTATTTTAGTTGTTTGTGCTGACCGTGATGTTGTTGACCGGGAACGTTATTATCAGTTCCGTTTTAATTTACTGAATGCAGTAAATGAAATTTAAGCTCACAAAGGTACGAGCGACTGTTTACAGTGTAGAAATTATAAATTATGTAAGTTTTGAAATAAAATTTTGGTTACGATAGATAAAGTCTACTGGAAAATTTTGAAATTGACGACATACCACACTATAACAGTACACAGATACTTGATTAAACACTAAGAAGATAAGTTCCTATAAAATACATATGCTATTATATATATATATATATATGTATACGACAACAGATACATTATATCGCTGTTCCTTTTTTAAGCAAACCCTTAGAGCCACAAAAACGATAATTTAATATGGCTTTTGTAAATCCACGTAATAAAAATGTAGTCTATTGAATGATTTGTATGATAGAACATCTGAAAAAAATATTGTAAATATTGAAGTAGCAACCCATACTCTCGTATAAAATCCCGTAAAAAATAATATCATGACAGCAAGACCAAGTTTGATATAACATTAAAGCACGAAGTTACTTTAAGTTTGTAGATATGAGTATTATGATATCTCGCGCAATTTTATATTATAGAAGTAACATATTATCTTAGTAGATTGAGATCAAAATTTGAAACTCCGAGGAATGTTAGAAGATCGATCGTTGGGAGACATGATTTTTAGATTAGAGTTGATACAAAATCTAAGCTGCTAAATTCCTCTGCTGAATCCTGTTGCAAATTTTTGAATAAGTCCTACTACTCGTAACAATCCCGAGAGCATAAGATATTATATTGGAATCGAATTGACTAAAAATGTATCACATATTATGCCACTATATTGTTAGGAGTCCAGACACATATACATACAAATATGCTCACATAATCCTCAGATCCTCCATCTTTCTGAAATGAAAATAAATTACTTTTCTCGGGGAACGTTGTACCAAATTCTATGTATGTATTTATAATTATAATTATTCTTTCTAACTATTAGTTACCAACGTAACTTTTGTAGATGTTTTATATGACTTGATGCATTTGAAATTCATAAATCAGTTAGTAGTATAATCAAACTGTTAAAAATAATAACTATATAATAATAATATCTTGAGTGACCTTAATCCCAGACTAGGCAGAGCCTGTACTATGGTAACCAGACTGCTGATAAACATGCTTATATATATCACTAAATACACACATATCATTATATTAATACGTGAAGAGAATTATTTGTACCCCTTTTTAAGAAAATTTTGCAAACGTAGTAACGTGAATTTTGGAATATTTACAGTTTATATTTAGAAGAAATGCAGAAAGCTAAAATTTTTAAACAATATGTCTTACAAGTTTAAAAAATACGTGGAAACGGCTTAATTAAATTACACGCGTCCAGTATATGTGATTACCTGTTCTGGTCAGTTAGTCTATACAATAACAGCTCAAGTTATACTGGCCAATGAAAGCACCATGGTCGAAATTCGACGACCACGCGATCTCTAGTTATGATTAAATTACACCGAGACACAGAACAAATGATCATGCACATCACACAATTATTTGTCCTGGATGGGAATCGAATTCCATTTCTGGCTTAGCAGTCAGGATCATTAACCACTAGACCAACAGGCCCGCCAATAAATAAAAAATAATAACTTTAATGTATTAATTATATCTTGAGACCATATAACACAGCACTATTTTTTGTTGTAAATACAAATATTAATATTATATATTCAGACAAATGGAAATATCATATTCATAAGTACAAATCATTGCACTAAGCAGGAATCGATCCCGCGACCTCTAATTTTGCAGCCGAATGGTCTATCACAGCGCCATGTAGAAAGTCATTTATCTTATTAGATTTGCTTGTAACCTTAGTTTTTGTAGTTACTTTGCCAAAACGTTTCAAGCTCTTCTGCACTAAATAAACAGAAAATTTAAGTAAATAAAACCATGTCTGAAATAAAAATGTACAAATTTCACAGCTTTGAACAAAATTAGTGCTAGAAGTACAAACAGGAGTTACTAACTTTCCATCAACACACAAGAAATATATTGCAAACGGGAAACGGTTCCGATTGAAAAACTTAATATCGTTGGATAAAACCATCGCTGCACAGATGGGGGGGTAGCATAAAATACTTCAATATCTCTGTCGCCACAGACATAAATCTCTCTCGGTGTAATCTGGAGACAGACGAGATCTGATTACATCACAAAAGGACCACTTACTGCCTTTTTATACCATATTGAGTTTCAAGAAATGTTGCTTTAAGCTTTAGAATTTATTGGATATGGAACAAGTTAACGGTTGATTGAAAGAGGTTAACTAAGGATGACTTATGACAATGATATTGATGCTAATGAAGATCATGATTGTTTTGTTTGTTTAGTAGCTGTATACATTTACATTATGTATTTAAAGCTGCAAGATGGCTTGCTGCTATCATATAATTTGTCACATCGTTTCCTTCACCGTTAAGAGCTAGCAAAGTGATCATTTAGTCACACATCAACTTTGAAAGGACGTGCGCGTGCGGGGATTAAACTCAAACCGACGCGGACGTCGTAAGAAGACAATGATTATACTCTTTTGCTAAACAAACTTTTTTATAATATATTAATAATTAGAATAATTAAACACCGATTCCCTATATGGAACATTTATTATCCTTTTCAGACCGTATATTTGCTTGTAACTTGTTTTTTTATTGTAAATCTATTTGTATCTGCATTTAAATTTTACAGGTTTATGACTTCAAAATCCTAGAACAATTCCAAAGAAATCAGTTTTAACCTTAACGAAAACCTTTAAAGAGATTAATATTTAAATAACACATTCACTGGCAAGAAGGTTATCAGAGGAGATAAATAAAGTATTAGAATCACCTTAAGCAAACTAACATACATATAAGAACTCATATTTATCAGAAATATGATAAAGCACAATTTAATATTTTTACCATTTCAGATACCATTCAGAAAAAAGAACTTATTCGGTAAAATTCTATCCTAAAATATCTTATGAATAGTTACAATAGCGATATTATTTACGACTGCCATGTAATTTCTTGTAAGAAAAAATCAAATATTTTCTGCAAAACTTCTTACTTCGATAAAGTTTTATTTCGTTTTGGTTTCGTAACAAAATGCGGGTAGCTGAACGTAATTGACTGTCTATTTCATCCTTAGTTTCGCTCTCGTTTGATTGACTAGCGGATATTAAAAATATAGCATTAATTCTTACTAATACTGCTTTTAATATTATATATATATATATATTTTTATTTCAAAAGGTTTGAATTTGTAGGACTGCAACAAAGCAATTTTCCATTATTGTCTTGTCCATTGTTTTGCGTTAAACCTAGGAAGCAGATTGGTTAGTTAGAAATAATAAGAGTTGGAAAATGTACATCTTTTTTACTAAACTGTGTCAAAAATAAATGCATACAAACTAAAAATTATATACTGTAAACATAATTATATAGTATACATAATAACTTTAACACTTTATCATTCCATGGTGCTACTACGATTTCAGGCAGTTTGAAAATATCCAAAACGTCACATTTATTCAAAACATAAATATGTATATCATCATCATCAGCCTTTCATCCTTTACTGGTGGACATAGGCCTCTCCTAACGTACGCCACTGAGCTCGATGTCAGCACTCCGAGCAGCTGACCGTCACTCCACTTGGCCGTAAAGTGTTCTACCCTACGTTTCCCTAGAAGCGGTTTCCACTCCAGAACTCGTCTACCTCAGCGGTTATCGGTTCTTATATAATATTACAAACAGTACTTAATGATATTTAGCACATGTAGATTGAATTGGTTTAAAGTTTCCATTTATACATCCCAATATATATAGTTAGGGTACATAACATTCAATACCATTCCTTAGAATGGAATGGTCAAAATTTTCTTATGGTTCCTCTTCTTCCCTAAATTATAATGTTAGAGATAAAATACTAAACTTAATAGGGAACCCTTTTTACTTAAACTCACCCAAGTTGATCAGTTCAGTAATTTTGTTATTGAAACTTCGATGGGTGATCCGTTGAATATAAATCGTCGAAGGCACTGAGGCTTAGATACTTTGTTTTTTCTTCGAAAATGTCAAATGCCTCGTAGCCCGTGAAAGGGTCGAAAGAGGTTAGAGTAAATAAAAGGTATGTAATGTATTTTATTTTGTAACTTGGTAGATGTTTTTTTATAAAATAATTTATTACACGTTATACGTTATACGCAAAATATAAGAAATTCTTATACTATTTATAAAATCTACTGTCTACATTTTTTATATATTCTTTACTGCCTTGGTAGTCCCGTGGCGTAGGTTTACACTTACGCTTGTGTGCGATAGTGAGGTCCATAGTTGGACTCCTGGAAATTTATATTTACTTTTCCTGTTACGAGAGTCTCAGTAACAGCCCGGATTTTAAAAACATGGTCGATAGATGACAACAGGTTATTTCTTCCCTATTACGTTGAGGCAAAAATATCATTCTGCTTGCTATCTGTATCAACAGATGAAGCAAAAAAAAGAATAGGTACTTGTTTGCTAAATTACGGGATATCAACTTATTACTATTTATTTCATATAGAAATATTGAACTGTACCAAACTCAGTTTGCAGAATCTTCATTAAAGTAACTTTTACTTTTCTTTTCCTCATTCTATCTTTGGATTTGTTACAGCCTACTGAAGAACAGCAAAACAGATCCAAAGCGAAAGGCTAACAGCGGGAAATATTATTTTCTGAAATGAAGTATGTATGAATTTTATAAAATACTAGCAATCCGCCCCAGCTACGCACGGGTACAAATTATAATTTATACGCGACAGAGTAGTCCATGTAGTAGTAAACAGGTAGGTGTTATACACCTAAACCTTCCTCATGAATCACTCTGTTTATTAGTGAAAACCGCATGAAAATCCGTTCAGTAGTTATTCGGTTTATCGTGAACAGATAGACAGACAGACAGACGCGGCGGGGGGCTTTGTTTTATAATATATAGTGATTGATATCCCGATCTACGGAGGCATCAATTAATGGCTATTGTAAAATATTCAGTTTCGAATAATATAGTGTGGCATCCCCGAAACACGTGAGCAAAATCGTGTTATATATATTAATAAGTACTCAGCTTAGACTACAGTTTTGTTTTACACAAATCAATAACTGAACTTCAAACATGAAACAAATGTAAATAATAGGTATTACCTAGTTACGGATAAGTAGTTAGACTTATGCCTCGCCTCACAGAACTACAATTTAGTCGCTTATTGATACATATTATGTAATAATATTAATATAACACTTGCTTTAACGTGTTTAATATAATTCAGTCTGTGAATGCTGGTGTCCCACAAGGCTGTGTGCTATCACCCACGCTGTTTCTTCTGCATATCAATGATATGCTGCAAATAAGCAGCATTCATTGCTATGCCGATGATAGTACGAGTGATGCCTTGTATACCGGCCGCGCTAACATTTCTCGGGAAAACGTCACTGAGAGTCGATCCAAACTTGTGTCTGAAATCGAAGCCTCCTTACAAGGAGTTTCCGATTGGGGTCGACTTAATCTAGTCCAATTTAACCCAACGAACGACACAAGTTTGCGCGTTCACAGCTAAAAAGATACCGTTTGTCGTATCACCTCGCTCTGAGAGCACTTCCCTGACTGCCACAGCCAGCATCGGAATCCTTGGCGTCGATATATCGAGCGAAGTCCAGTTCCGCGGTCACTTGGATGCTAAGGCCAAATTAGCCTCGAAGAAGCTTGGTGTGCTCAACAGATCGAGACAGTATTTCACCCCGGCCCACCGCCTACAACTTTATAAGGCGCAGGTTCCTCTCAGGAATACTGTTCTCATATCTATGAAGGAGCACCCCAGTACTAGCTTCTTTCTCTCGACCGCATTCAACGGAGAGTGACTCGAATGATCGATTGCCAGGATATTTCAGATCGGCTTGACCCCTTGGCGTTGCGTTGAGATGTAGCCTCACTCTGCATTCTTTATCGCGTGTATCATGGGAGTGCTCCGAGGAATTGTTCGGACTTATACCGGCCGCAACGTTTCTCCATCGTTCAACGCGACAAAACTTTCATCCCCATCACCTGTATAATTGGCAATCCACCACTGTGCGGTTTTCCAGATTTTTTTTGCCTCGCACAACCAATCTTTGGAACAAATTATCGCCTGCGGTATTTCCAGACTGATACGACCTTCAAACCTTCAAGAAAAGAGCGTACTCCTATCTCAAAGGCCGGCAACGCACTTGTGACTCTTGAGTTGCGGGTGTACATGGGTGTCACTTACCATCAGGTGACCCGTCTGCTCGTTTGCCCCCTATAATATAAAAAAAAAAAAACACGCGCATGATACTTCGAGCTATGTGACTGAGGAGACTGGCTGACTGAGTAGACTCTAGTATGTACACAGAGTATTTCTGATTATAAGAAAAAAAAGTTACTGTAACCTTTTAAAAGATATAAAAAAATGAAGGTTAAATATTCAAAGAAAAAGTGTGTTGCTGATTTTGGCTGCAGTTCAATTAATCCTATAATTTGTCTACTACCAAATGATTTATATGTTTTGCAAACGTTTTCAGAAGCACAACTTTATAAATTAAAGTTTATAAAACCAATAATTTCTACGTCTAGAAATTTAATTGTATAACATTTTAGTATAATAAATTTGTGAGGTACCAGCAGAACCCGACAGCCTATCCTGCCAGTCGGTATTTTTGCGAGTTACAAAAGAAAACTTTCTGAAGAGAAAACACTTAGATGTGCAAGTTTTCCTAATAATTGGTCAATCGGTGTCGGAGTTTACAGATGTCATAAATACAGACATCCATTATTACCTGTATGTATAACACAAAATTGAAGTAAATAGGCTTTTAAAAAAAATTACATCTCGTCGCTTTGTTTGGTACCTAGTATTTTATGAGCATGATATGATATATACTGCAAATCAGTCCTTGTTTCATTTTAAGGAACCCCAAGCGGTGTATGTACAGATCAATGTCATAAGACATCGAACTTAACTTACGTAAACTTATGAGGTGATTTAAAAAGTAAACTTGGAAGCTTCTAAGTCGTAATGATTGTACCAACAAGCAAGTATTTGTATGTTTTATCAGGTACCAGTAAGATGAACTTTCATACTATGTAAGTTTACCCAAAACTGTGGTAACTCACGTCAATAGTAACTCGTTACTGTTGTCACATCGCGCTAAATTCAATAATATATTTGCTACGTTTGTGATCTTTATCAATATCCCTTCTGTGGATATATATTATGAAGAAGAGTCAACGATGATTTTATAATTTACCTTATTGTCCATGGTAAAGCACCACATTCTAATTATTAATATATGCCTGCTCTGAAATGAAGTGATTTTATTACAGGAGACTGGTCCTCAAATTTACTCTAAAACTGATCGATCAAAACTTCCTATTGTTCACATTTATAATAACGTCACTTTACAAATGTCAAATCGATGTTCCTAATTCTGTAATCTCACCAAATCTACCTACATTTTTTGTTTCCGAACTTGAAGCTTCGAAATATATATGTACTACTACATATAATATGGTATACCTAGTTTGATTCATGTCTCCCACCATAATGGAGTGTTAGTGACCCTACTTTGCCTACTTGCTCTACCTCAAGACCGTGGAGAAGAGTTAATTAGATTTAGAAAAGTGTTCATAATGAATGAGATTTCTTTTTTTTTTTTTTATTGTGACACGTCATAGTGACCTCAAACCCGCCTGATGGAAAGCTAGAGTGAGGTCCAAAGACTGAGGACCACCATTATAGATACGGATGATACTATAATGGTGGCCCTCAGCTTGACGGCCTCGAGAGATGCTTCTTCACGCCCCGCTTAAAGGACCCTAAATTATATGTCGAAGGGAACACGTGTGCTGGTAATGCATTCCACATTTTAATAGTGCGGCAAAGAAAGGAGGTGCTGAACCGTTTGATTCTAGTTGGGATTGTTTGCACTGTAAGGTAATGACACCTCAGCCCACCACGTGTTGCTCTGGATAGGAAAGGAGAGGGTGGGGTCAGTTCAAAGAGCTCTTCGGAACACTCGCCATGGTAGAGGTGGTGCCAATGAGGCTACGTTTCTACGCAACTGCAAGGGTTCAAGGGTGTTGGTGACCTCAGGACTCCCATGATGCGTATAGCACGCCGCTGCAAACTGTCGAGAGAATCGAGAAGGTACAGTGCAAAGCCATCCCAGAGATGAGAACAGTACTCCACGCAAGAACGGATCTGTGTGTTATACAATAGACATCGCTACTCCAGCGTGAAAAACCGCCTCACCTTGTTCAGGACACTGAGTTTCCGAGAGGCCGTTTTTATGACGCTCTCGATGTAGTTTTTATTATTAAGTTTACAGCGGACATCCATTCCGAGTATGTTGAGGTTGTCCTGCAGTGGTAGTGGTGTATCCCGAAGAGCTGGAAGGGGTAGGAAGGAAGATACCTTGGCAGTAAACGTGCATGCCTGTGTTTTCTTTTCATTGAACTTGACCAGGTTCTCGGAACCCCATTCAGAGATGCGATTCAGGTCCCGGTCAAGTTCAGTGACAAGTTGCCGTCTTTTTTCTTCGATATCAGTCTGCCTAGCCGCAGGATGTCCGTGAGTTTCTTATTTAAGAGAAAACATTGAGAGCTTTTTAAACAAAATGCTATTCATACAATCATTTGTACAAATCTTAAATGAAACAGGTTTATAAATACTCAAAGGCACAACAACTGAACTCAAATTTCACAAATTTTACAAATGTCGAACCTTAAATACCGTTCAGCTTCAATATGGCGGTTTTATTGGCCGTTCAGTTCGATAGAAATCTATAAATGTGTTTTATTATCTCACGGGCTGACATCGAGTGTTGCATTGATACGCCGCTGTATTTCGTTTTAAACCACCTTTTGTATCTGAAATGCGTTGTTTTATAGCTTGTTTTCAACGTTGTCAAGTTTTTGTGCTATGGAAATATTCTTCACTTCATTTATTGATGTAGTGTGATGGGGCGATATTGTATACAATCACATCATTTAAAATAAACATACTCAGAATACCAAAAGCAATAAATTAAATTAACGTTTTAGTTACATTATTTTAGTACAAAATTCAAATTGATGTTGAGTCTGTAAATAAAAGGGTTTTTTTTTTGTGGAAGTAAAGAATAACGAAATGAAATGATAGGATAAAATACCTGTTTGCAGTAATTGTGTCTATACTACTTAAGTTTCAGAGTTTATCAGTTCAGAAGAAGTAACTACCTATAAATATTTAGTGTTCCTACTTATCTTTTGTTGTTTTCATTCTAACAGACCCAAGAGAAATTATTTCGGAATCATCCATATTAGGAGCTTTTCGTAATGTAGCTTGTTTTTTGTAAAGGCTAATAGTAATGTGGATCTAACGTTACATAAACCAAACTTAATGTGCAATACACGTTTGTTAAATGATATCTAACGGCACGAGGCTAACATATGATGATTTGTATTATATGAGAATAAGTTAAGAAATGTTTAAGATTTTTTCTTTGTTAAGGCAGTAGAAAAAAAATCTGGTTTAACGGAAACTACACGCCCGGTGCTCGTATTATATACTCGTAAAACCTAAATCTAACGTAGTGTTTGTATACTCTTTGGGTCTTAATTAACCCAATAATAGGTAGTTGCCTTTCGAATACGTAGATCCTATGGAGAAGAACAAGCAAGAAACTCCAAGGACACTCTATTTCTCTTCTTCAAAATGTTTTTTACAAATTTCTGGTTATATTGCTTATAAGCGTAAATGAAATATGAGGACAATACAACGTACCTATTATTCTAAAATATACATAGACGCGCTAATTACTACTATACATATTTAAGTAATAGCAGTCCAGAGATGACCAGCCCCGACCAACGGTACCCGTTCACGAGCATGACGCACAAGCCAGCCATCGTACAGATCAACCATATTGAAGGGAACCGAACGACCCGACATATACGCCACCATCGGCTAGACTTCTAGGCGAGCGTGACATACTTAGAACTGCCAAGTAACATAGGAAATTTAACTAAATAAGTGACTACACAGTTCTCAAATGAACAATTCAAATCAATTCATGAACATTTCTAAATTAAGCTTAAAAAATCATAATAAGAAATAACTAAAAAAATGTAGTACCTTCAATGTCAACACGGTATACCTATAGATAATATCAATGTTGTGTAAAATTAACAATGTCACAAATAAGAATGAAAATATCCATAAAAATATACATGTCAAATAAAAAATAAAATTCAAAAGTGAAAATTCAGAACAAGCAGAATCTAAAGACCACCATAACTACCTACTCATGTACAGAGCTGTGGATCTGGACCAGCATTTTGCCATGCAGTGTTATCAGTCATATAACCACCAAGTTTATAATATGCTTGTTTACATAGTGTGCGTTTTATACAAGTTTTAAATTTAACCATTTATGGCCCAATACTAATACATATAATTTAAAAAACCTAAGGAAAAACAACATGACATGTTTGAAAAAAGTTTCAGGTGTAGGTATTCTTTGAAGTGAAATTTCTTTATAATCGTTGTGATTTGAAATTCGATGAAACAAAAAACTCACACTAAAAAGAGACAAACATTCATAAATAGGGTTTAGCCTGCCAGAGAATGAGATATAATACAAGTCTACAGTGTTTCCTATAATCTTTGTCTTTGCGCCTGCGTACTATGAAGCCTTCTTTTGTGCATTTGCTTATTAAAATTTGTTGGTTAATTAATTTAGAAGTTTCACTTCTGCTGTGTGTGAATTGCATACACACACTTTTTATAAGAGTATGTAATTCAAAGAAAATGAAAATATTTGACCAACACAAACACAACGATGCTCAATGAAAACATAGTAGATTTTTCTGTTTTAATGTACGTTTTGTAGATCAATTATTATTCAGGATCCATGACACCCTGTTTGCAAAAGTTTATAATGTTTATAATGATCAGTTTAGATAAGTGTGAAAACGTAACAAACAAACTAACACTGACATTCATAATATATATTAGGATATGTGTTAATAAATTCTTAAAACATGGACGGAAATTGTTATCTTGCTCAAGGATATGTTCGAATATTTCTACGTTCAACTAGGAGTGACCACATTTCTAGATATGTCTGACGTTGGAGCACGCGTGTGGCGGACACCTGATCTCCTCCGTGCTGAATAGCCGACGAACCGTGTTTATATTGTCCGGCGACGTCTAGCTGTGCGGTGTCATCTGCAGGAGCTTGCCTCTGACACGGCGCTTAGCTGTGAATCCTGACTATCTGAATTTAATATGTTACTGGTCTTTCTGTTAAATTATAGTAAAGGCTTTTATATATTTTTCTGCGAAATAGTTTCCTTTTATTATGAACAATAATTATAGATAGTTATATAACACTTTATTTGTACACCATAGTTACAGTAGAAGTATCATACATACATGTGTCAAACAGATAATATACAAAGGGCGGCCTTATTGCTAGATGCAATCTCTTCCAGGTAACCTTAGAATGGATCAAAATGATTCAGATAGACAGAGAAAGTTCGTGGTGTATTAAAAAGTTGTAACAATTTTTTTAATTGTCAATAAACAGATATTCTGTATTTTCAACTACTTTACTTCCTTTAAATTTATACGACTACTTAACCATAACATATAAAAATATACATACATTTAAGTTTATTATATAAAAAAAATCATTCATATAAAGTATACCTAAAAGTACATAATAATTATGAGTGACAAGTAATATCTATAATAATAATGACAAATAATGTTCGTAAACCATTTTCTTGAAAGTGGTTATTGATTGCGCTCGCCTAATACTAACTAGCAAAGCATTCCACAAGCGTACACTTGAACAATAAAATATCGATCATAAAATTTTGTGGAATGCAGTGGCATCTCCAGTATCAAATCTTCAGATGACTTTAGACATTTTTCATGTGTGTCATGAAGGAACTTAATTAAGCCGTTCTTTGAGATAAAAAGGGGCTTTAGGGTTGAATAAGATGTTGTAAAGCAGAAAGAGGATAGGATTATTCCGACGAGAGCTAATTAGTAGCCACTTGAGCTTTTGACGGAATTCAGAAACGTGATCATATTTTCTCATCATAATTATAATTTGTAGTAACTCTCTAAAAAAAACCTGTAAACCTCTTTCTGTTTATACATAACACAATACAAAAGTCAATTCATTATATAAATGCGAGATTAAGGATTTAGAGTCATTAGTTTCATTTGGCGCTACGCAATGTACGCGGTATTTTTTTTGTGCGGTATGGTGAAATGTACGGTGCCATCGAAGCAGCTCATTGCATCAATTTTGTTTAATTGGGTATTTATTAAATTTTTTTCTGTAAAATCTTCTGTTTACTCATTGTGATATCACTTTTAACTAAAATAAATTTAATGTATAAAGAAAATACGAATTTTCCATCAGAAAATTCTAATGCTTTTCGACTCGGAATGACGGTTCAGTCAAGCTATATTTTTCCTTGCTCTTATTTTATAGTAAATAATAGTCAGTGATATTGATTTTGTAAAACACAAATTGATGACTGTTTTTAGAATTATCCAGTTAGAAATAAAAATCCAGTTACAAGTTACCAAGGGTAAAATGAATAATCAATATTTTGAAATGGCAAGTGTACATATAAAACTTATTATTCTGTAACAAAACTCTAAATGTATATTGATATTCTTTTTCTTTGCATCCCATAAAATTAGGACAATTTGTTACTTATCACATGTTTGAGGCACAGCTGTATTTTCTATTGAATGGATCAATATACTTCACTTCACTGTCTTATAAAATCTGTCAAACGCCAAAGACGGGTGGTACAAAATTCCTTTTCATATATTCTGAAGAACGAAAAGGAAAAATATATATTTACTGAAGTGCACACAAACTTACAACGTAAATAAAATAAAATAATAAGGAGTATCTCTATCTATGTAGTAAAACAATATAAAGATTATGACTAATTCATAATACGGAGTAAATTTCATCTGATAAGCAATCCATTTGTTCTAGCTGCCGCTCGCTAAAGAACAAGAAAAACACTCGTAGTTAAAATGTAAATGATGTCTTGAATTTCTTGTATAAGTACCGTTTAAATATCAACCTTAACGTGGTATAAATAAATTTTATTTTCTTAGTTTAGCCGAAGCAAGCAGTTTGTTTAGTTGTTTTAGTAAGTAGAAGTTGCAATTTACTTGTTCCATATGCAACTGAGTTTTAAAATAGAATAAAACTTTGGCTACTTCTCAGCATTTTCCACTGTTTTAAACTACATATCTACATATGTAGAAATATGAGTATTTTGAATCCTAACTAATATTATACGCTTTTCCTTATGGAGGTGCAGGTGAAGTCAAGTACCTAGGGGTCACACTTGATCAAAAGTTAACCTGGAACTCTCATATAGCAAACATAGTCGATAAAGCAAAAATGGCTTTATGGATGAGCTGTCGCATGGCCGGCGCCAGATGGGGACTTCAGCCCAAGATTGCCCTATGGCTATATACGGCGATTGCAAGGCCAATCGTAACGTATGGAGCTGCCGTCTGGTACCGTAAGGTAAGCCAAACGACTACCTCAAACAAATTAGACAGCCTACAACGTACGACTTGTTTAATAATCACTGGTGCGCTATCCTCGACGCTAGGGGAAGCTCTAAATGCACTACTAAGCCTGACTCCGCTCAGCATCTATGTGCAAAAAGAAGCTGCCAAAAGCATATATAGGATATGTACACAGACGAAACCAAAGTGGCAATCACGAACACTAAACTCACTAAACTGTAAACCAGAAGTGCGCTACAAAAGACCAGAGATGGTCGAGGTAGCACTAGGCACTCAAAACAATAATAATAATAATATGGAGGTGCACATTTTTAAATAACACATGAATTTTAATGTCCATTTCAATGATTTTGTTTTATTTTTATTTTTTTATGCATACATTTTCAGAAAAATCTGGATTCCATCAACATCCTTGGTATTGAATACCTACAGTTTCATTTATGTCAGCCCTCTCTAATACAAAATTGGCTTTAGCGGTAAATTCAAGTTTAATTTTTCAGTTTCAAAATAAAAGTTTCTGTATTAAAATCACGAATTTTCATAAAATTGTTATCGCTTTACTTTATTTACTGGGTCTACTATACTACCCTAAAATATGAGCACACCTATCTGTAACAGCCTGTATATACCAAAATACGGTGACGCCTTCCTTGTAGCCCGAATAATATCCTCCATAATAATAATATTATAATGTTAGCATTAGTTGAGCAGAATTATTAACCTGTACATTTATGGTGGTACAACAACCAGTTTATGTCTATTAGACTCCGTGTAGCAAATAAGAGCACTCCCTTTTTTAAAGTAAGATTTTGTTATATACTCCGAGATAACAGGAGGGAAACCAGTACTCCTTACCTCTCACGAACTTTTAAAAGACAGTTAAGTTTTATAAAACTTAACTGTCTTTTAAAAGTTCGTGATTATTTAGAGGATATATCCTCTAAATAATTTGATATTATAGTTTTTAGCTGAAAAAACTGCTTATTGAGTAAATTGCCTATTTTCACAAAGAATTTTTAAATACCTAATTTTGTTTATTTTAGTAACTGCCTCTATTCTACAAATGAATACCCAGTTTATAAGAAGGAATACAACAATGAAGCTCTAAAGGAGCTAATTCGTGTTCTGTTGCTCAATTTCTTATTAAATATAATATAATGTGCAATTTTTTTTATTTCAATAAATGAAACCTCAAAAAATATGCCAAGCGCTGTTATACCTAAAAATTATTTATCTTTTACACGGACCAGTTGGGTTGTACGTAATGATCGGTTCTGGCCGTCATTACACGTCCGTCTGTTATCGATTGTGGCACGCCTACACAGGCCACTGATATGTACGAAGTTTCTTACTAGAAAATTATAGACCACTGGAAATGAATAATAGATGCAAGAAACTAAGCTACATAGGCCATGTATGTCTGCACAAAGTCAAAAAAAGCGGTAAGAAGCCAGTAATCTTACCGCTTTTTTTGACTTGAATCATTACCGAGCACTGTATATCAACTGTCCTACTAATATGATGGCCTTATCTTAGCTTACTTCAATTCCACTTTATGGTATCTACCGCATTTCTGGGTATTGTAAAACAATTACAGGAATTTCATACGAAATGCGTTTTTTTATGGTATAGAGGGCAATCGAGGAGTATTTACCTGATGGTAAGTAACTAAATATTTCTTGTCAAATTTTTTATGACTGTTTTTTTTTTTACTAAGACATAGTTATGTACAATATGTCTTATTTAAAAATATCTTTATGTACTTATAATAATACTAAAGATGTTGTTTTCTTTTTCGTTGGACGTGCTAATATCTGGAACTTCTATTCGAATTTGAAAAACTCTTTTTGGATTAAGTAGCTCCCGAGGAAGGTTTATTATTATTATGACCTCGTAAAAATGTATAATATGAATATTTTACTACAAAATCCTTGATTGCATTGCAATGTGGAGTTGAGATGAGATACATATTAGCTACTTCTAGTGGTAAGTTCCACTTGTCGGCTAGTACTGAATAGTAATTTTTGTAACAACCTTAGTTACAAACATAAAAAGAAAATTATAGATTAAGGAGCATACTTTCATAGGCCTTTGTTCTTTTCTCCTCTCCTTCTGGCCTCTTAATGCCGTTTGTATCTGTATGATGGTCAAATTAAAATTTTCAAGAATTTGAATGTAAGCATCAGTTGATTAATATTTATTAAAAGTCACGTTGTGAAAGCGACCCAAACAACTAAAATATTAATTTTTAATTTTGACTGTGAGCTTTTGAAGCTTCAGTCACTCAACTAAGTGACGTCAAAAACTTTTGAGTACGCGTCAAAACTTACTGACTTGACCTCTTAAAACTTTCGCTAGAAAAGCGTCAACATTCTGAATGGTAAATCTTTAGATGGCGTTTCTGGAAGTTTTGGCTATTGAGAACTTTCACGAGTTTTTGTGAGGTTTTATGGTGCCTACGACGTGCTATATTTTTTTTACGAAACTTGATTGTACTAGATTAATCATTTGGGAATAGAATAATATACTTACTCATAATTCTGTGATCTCTTTTAATTGAGAAATCATGAGACCTACTTTTAATTCAAAATGATGCTTCAATTGAGACATGTATTTCTTTTAAGTGATCCTTAATAATAAATAAATAATCCGGTTAAATGAGCAATATACATCTTCATAATTTAATTCATATTTTGATTGGCAGTGACGAGAAATCATCCTGCGCTCTCGATCGCGAGCGATAACCACCGCTTATGACACAGCATAGCCAGAGGTATAAACAAGGCAATACAATAGTAATTCATCTACTGCTCATTGTGCTTTTTCTGTTCTGCTGAAGATACTGCAATTTCAGCACAAAAGTATATATCACAGATGTCTGAAATTTTAGTAAAAATAGATAAAGTAGCTGTTACTGCAGTTCCAGCATAAAAAAAGTGCGATAAATTGTTGCTCTTCTCTTGTCTTAAAGAAGATCAGATAAGTCCATCGTTTACCATCTAATTAAGGGGCTCTGGAGGACCTAAGCCCTATAAGAATAAAAACATAAGTACTTCGGTTACATAATCCTTGATAAGGCCGGAATTATTTCAACATTGACAGTACAGCGCCTCTGCCTCTATCTGAGTTCTAAAGATCCTGTCTTCAGGAGATCAAGAGGAGCAAGCCCATATCGCAACAAATACACACAGATTGCTCATTAAATCAGAACCAAGTAACTGCCAAAGTACCTAAACTAGATAAGTGATTTACAATAGCAAAATCATTCAAGCAACGAACGCAAGAAAGATTTACTATTATTTGCTCACAATCATAAAGCATAATCCTCCCTGGATATCTGAATAGGTGAAATGTTAATTTTAGTTACACCTTTAGGAAGTTAAAGTACTCAATTCTGTTTCAATGTTAAATATTCTTGAGTCGAGTTGCCTGAGGTTGTCTATTTGGGAGCTAGCGGAAGGTTCTGTATTAAGTAAGTTTGTTCTAAGACGAAGTAAATTACAATATTCTTAATTGGACTGCTACCCAAAAGGCCGTTTGTGTATATATAAATACAAAATAGTTAAGCTTTCACGTGTATATAGAAGCCTTCTCGCTCATGGTCATCAAGATGTTCATGATTGTTACAGGTTGGCAGAATAGTATTAACTCCCGATTCAGGGAAGCCATCTGACAATTTAGTTTTGAAAATGAAATAACTAAAGACATATTACAGCAGCTAAGTACGCTAAAATTAAGGCAATTCATTACGTTAATCATAATAATATTAGTGCATCAAAAAATAAAGTGAGAATTCCTGTTGCCTGCATTTTATGGCTCACTGTAGGTGTACATCCAATGATATATGTTCAGCGTACATCCCTTTTGCTGTACATGAAAATGACTAAAACTCGAAATATCAATTTAACGACAAGTAATAATTCGCCGTTCTTTTTTAAATCTATGAATAAGACATCCAATGTCTGGTGCAGGTAGAAATTTTAGACGGAAGGAACCTAACAAATACACACTATCCAAATGGTGTTGAGTTCCAGCGTCCTATGATCGAAGGCGATTGTGTCAAAATAATGTAAACCGAACACAATAGATCTTAGCTGTCAATCAAAAACAAAAGAGGATCATCTTTTTTTTTATCCGACAACTAAGGCGTTACGTTTTGTACAGAGGAACTTACTAATATCGATCAAGTGATAGAATGAGATATTTTGTCATCTGTCTTTAGCGTTTGTATAGAAACCGAAAGATGAAAGATCGGGTTTTTTTTAAAGACAACTCCCGCATTAGGAATGACTGCTGTGTTGCGGGGGACTTTACAAACATACAAACAACGGACACAAGGAACACCCAGACTCTGGTGGGAATCGAACCCACGACCTATGGCATAGCAGTCAGGGTCACTAACCACTAGGCCAACAGGCCAGTCAAAATTTTTTATCGGTTTATTTTGTTATTGCGTCATTCGTCCTACGGATAGGTATAGCAAGAGAGTTGCATTAACCATTTAGTGGCTTCTGGAGCTGCAGTTAATTAGTAATATTCGAATCTCTTCGGAGTAGTTCTCCGATTGTACGATTGTGGAGATCTTGATTTATTCACAAGTAACGATTATTTTTTACTGTTCTAAATATACAGGTATTTAATGTCATACGTTTTCTGTACTACTAGAGGTACTAAAGGTGGTAAATGAAGCAATAATTATTCAAGTATATAAATTAGTATAATAATGCATTTTAGAAAAAATAATAGAAAAAGTTACATAAAGTCAAGCATGGATTAAATTGTCATAACTGCACCGACAGTAAATTTAAAATAGTCGTACATTGCTTCCAAAGTACAAGGTGTTGCTCGACATTCCTGTAAGCGCAGTTCTATGAATAATGCAATACATTCACTTTATGCAATGCGACGGTGATAAATTTGAAATACAGCTCATATTTTTCTTTGATTTGCAGTCAACAAATAAAGTCTACGTAACAAGTTGTAACCACGTTGTAACAATAAATGTATGCTACCTTTTAGTGCCCTACTCACTGTTTCATTGCCTTACGCTACATAAAAATGTAAATAATTTATTTATATAGATTACAAAATAACACTAATTAAGGAAGAAATAGATTGAGCCTGCGAGAAAAGAAAAACTCACTGCCATTCTTTCACAATGGCCCAGTACGACTCTTTTCTGTAAAATAAAAGTACTATAAAGTATAATATTATCTACGTATTTACGGGAATTAAGGCGATCACGAAAAGGTATTACATACAAACGTCAGGCAATTCAGAAGTATGTAATACATTTTCGTGATCGCGTTAATTCCCGTAAATAATATAATAAATAATATAATATCATGGAACACGAAAGTTTAAAAGTTACTATAAAGTAATGAGTATAGGCTAATCTAGCCGTACGCGTCATAACCCGAAGCTTTTTAACAGAATAAGCAGCGCAGCTAAAGTTTCTCTTGACAGCTTCAACCATTACATTGTTCAAGACTATGTCAGGCCCGAATGTCCTTCTAAAGTAGGTGTGATGTTTACTGGGATCTAGATATTTAGGGTTATCACAACGGTAGGTAACTTGTAATTTGGTGGACCGTGTACATGTTTCAGGATCTTAATTGGTAAAAATCGCTCTGCGGTCAAAGGTAAGCAAATCTTACAGCTCGAGTGGAAACGTACCCTAAGCCTTGTGCCGTCGTCTGCGTACCACTCAAGTAAGCAACTCGAAAATCACTTTGACACTTCAATATTTTCTTTCGCGCCTTGTAGTGACACTTTGTCAGTTGTCGCTTTAGACGCCAAAATTTCATCGAAGTAGGTACGTCTCTTTAAGGTTTGTTCATAGCAAACAATACCGAAGTCATTCCCTCCTTCTTTCCTACAATACGTAAGAAGGAGGAATGACTTAGACGATTTTCAGTGTAAACAAAGGAAAGTAATTTTGTATAATGACAAGTATATTTTATACCTCAGTAATAAGGCTGTACGACCACGATTTCAAACAAGGCTACACAAGAATGCAGATTATTTATATTTCTCCTTAAATTAAAAACGGATAATAGTAAGATGAAAACGAGGTGATTTAAAATACCCTATTTAAAGTTATTTAAATTTAAATAATAGACACGGATCGGATATAAAAGATTTTTAAGGAATGTGACGAAAGAAATCATGCGGCACTTTACACACTCGAAATCATTCTAGAATGTGCAGGATACACTTTTAATTTAATGCCTGAATGAGAGTAGTAATTTTTCCTCTTAGATATTGATTTGTTTTTATGGACAAACAGATCCATTACTATCATACCTCAGATGTTTTCCTAACTAATGTTCCTGTAACGGCGAAAGTGAGTTATTTTATTAATTTGTTACGCATTCACGCCTTAATTACTCAACTGATCATTATAAAATTTTATGTGTAAATAAATAAAAATGTTGCTTACTCATTCAACTAAAATTCTATTTACACATAAAATTAAAATTTTATTTACACATTCAATTAAAATTCTATTTACACATAAAATAACTTGATCTGACGTTAAAAATTATTAAAAATATACAAAATATTTTATTTTTTTATTGCTGATATCTGATATACAGTCATGTCAATGTGGGTAATTTGTAATAGTGTTACAGTTTTTTTAATATCTATCATTTGCCTTTTAAAATTGCCAAATGACAGTTTACCCTTTACTTTTTCTATTATATTTTCTACTAGGAACCCGCCCCGGCTTCGCACGGGTAGCAGAGACATCTTTAACAATCATCAACATATTTCAATCAGTTTACACCAAATCTTAACAAATTATACACCTAAACCTTCATAAATCACTCTGTCTGTTAGTGAAAACCGCATGAAATTCCGTTCAGTAGTTTTTCAGTTTATCGCGAACAGACAGACAGCCTTTGTTTTATAATATATAGTGATGATGAACTAATTGTGGCGTCTTCCACATACAGCAAAAAGAAACATACTCCAACATCATCTACAACCTACTAATCCTGCATCGCGCTATGAGAGTTCTCGCGCCGATTAGTATATATACAACTTCCCAACATCAACCGTAGGGCCGCGGCCCGCCAGGCATGATCACCTCACCTGGTCGGAGGAGCCTCCCCTTGTGTTGGAGGGGCAATAACACCCGTTCCTCCACAAATAAATATATTTTAATAAATAATACAAGATAGAATTTGATAAAATATGTTTGATCATTTATGAAATTTCGTAAAACACGATATTTACTTATATCAAGTAATAAAATTCGGTGTATTTTGCTTCGCATTAGCTGTCAACACAAAACGCCATGTTTTCTCAATCACCAGACCGTGACTGTACATAATACGGCCAATCAGCTCTTATTGATTGCTGTTACGAGTGGTGTACAGTCGGGCCAATTCGTAGTATCATATATTTTTTTTATATTTGCCTTTATTGAATAGCAATTCAAACGTAGAAATTTACTGGCTAGTAACTAGTTTATTGCAGTTTATTTAAATCTGTTTTCACCATCACTAGTTACATAAATACAAGTTTATGATTTCAACATCAAGACCACAATCATAGAAAACAAAAAGTATGAAAAGGATGCGACTTTGTATAAAAGTTAAACTTCAAACACCATCTTACAATATTCAATCATAACAAAAGTATTTTAAGAAATTTGTCTCGCCCTACGTGCTCCTAATGCATTCAGAGTATCTATAGAAATCCTTTCAGAAGTAACGGTAAACAAATATATAATTATAACAGAATACTGCTTTTAAGTAAAAGTCGAATAGAATCAGCGTTTGCTAAATTTGTCTACCAATCTATTATCGTTTCCGTTAAAACGTTAGTTTTGAGAAATAGAAACGGTAAGAAATTTGCCACACTAAGCTTGCTAAGCACCTTTGAGATGTTGACTTGTCAACAAATGTATTAGTATTATTTTATTTTTTAAGGACTTCCACGGCTATTATATCAACTCACTAGTTAGTATTTGGTAGCGGGAATAAATATGATTATCTAATCAGCTTCGGATAAATTGGCGGTCATTTCGAAGTTCCGGCGGCACTTCTGCTCCGGACAGATGCTCAATTTCTATGTAGCCCAAGTTTGATCCTGCATGGAGTACCGCATTCACCTTTGGGATGGCTCTGTTAAATACCAACTAGAAGCTTTGGAATCGAAACGACGATTTTCTCACGAATAGGGAACTACACACTCTTGAGCATCGTCATAAAATCGGCTGCTTGTCGGTTTTGAAAGGTTTCAGTGAAATGAAAGTCACCATTCTTACATGAGACTACTAGACTCAGATAGAGGTTCCATTATTTCACTGTCGAAACACCAAAAAAGTCGAACAAAACACTTTGACAGCTCCTTTTTGGTTCGAGTCGCCAAAGTCTGGAACGAACTGCCAGCATCTATTCTTTCAGACAATTATAACCCTGGAACCTTCAAGAGTAGAGTGAATAGTTTTCTCTTGGATAGGCGAATACCATCTTCTTCCTCATCGTCACTTTCCATTAGGTGAGTTGGAAGACAAACACCTATTACATTACTCAATAAAAAAAAACAAATATAGTAAACAGTTGGGCCGCGGCGGCATCAGTCTCATGTTTTGTTGTTGAATGTATAACATACTCAAAAAAAGCGATTATTTTAAAACCCTATTTGGTGAAATGATGCTCAATATGTTTAGTTTTCCGTAATAACTGCCGGTTTTGTCAAAGTTTTGCCGTCATTGCAAAAAAAAAACAATGCAGGCTGAGTAAAATTAAGTAAATATGCCAAATCAACAACACATTATGTTCTATTAATGGGTCATTAAGCTCCTGAAGTTTCAATTTTAAGCTTCTGCTATTAAGCTGTTGCTATAATAATAGCTTTTGCTAATACATAGTTTAGTTATCGGGCAATCCTGAAATATTGGTAGCTTATTATTTTGATAACATATAACTTATTTGCGTAAGAAGATATAACTAGTAACACTAAGTGAGATGAGTATAAAACTTTTGTTATCTGTTTATAGCGACGCTTAAAAGTTGTAGTTTGCAATAAGCTAAGTTGTAAGAATGCTTTTCTTATCTTTCTTTTTTGTCAGTCTGAAAGTCCTTTTAAGGACAGCTAGAGCATATTATTGTTTCTTGCTTAAAACTCGTTGTACAAACATGGTTGTATATTACAAACATAGTAAGTACTAATTGAACTAAATTAATTAAACTATTAGAGGAGGTAGAACTACCTGTCTTACAAATTATTTTAAATTTTTGACAGTGAAGGTTACTTTTTCTTAAGAGTAAGAAAAAAAGTTGGCCTGCTATAAAATGTAAAACATTCCACAAAGGCTGTTAATCTTTTAACAGCCTTTGTGGTGTGTTTGTGCAATTTTCTTATCTATTTATAAATCTTATACTTAAGATAGTTTCTCAACTCACCGCTTCAGTATGTACAGGATGCACAGCAAACAACAGCGCAGCAAGTGCGGCAAATGGACGCTGCAAACGTGCTACAAGCGCGCCTGTTCGCGCAACGAGAGCGCAACACGCTGCATGCAACGCAACGTTGCACACGTGCCACCACCACGGAGAAAAGCCGCATAGTTTGTAGTTTAATCTGCAACAAGGATGACAATACTACAGATTTAATAAAAAAATATCTATGAAAATTACCTTTTCTGGTACGACTTGAATGACGGTGCCTATTGAGCATGTATGAGATTGTACTTGCGTACGATTGTAATTATTGTTTGATAGTGGATAAGTTCAGTAAGCAGATTATTCCGAGCATCTCAGTGCTATCAGAACTCACAGAAGCTTTCTTCTTTAAAATGATAAATGTGTAAATTCGTACTTTATTGCTTTAGAATGAAATAATTGCAAAAAAATATTCTGGACATGTTAATAGATAAAATAATAGAAAACCAAGTCATTTGTGTAAATATAAACAGAACACAGAAAGATGTGACCGAAAAAGAGCGCGTGACTAGCAAATGTAAACTAATAGTATGTACTCAAAAATAGTGTAATAACCACATCATTATAATTTATTGTGTAGTGTTTTTTTTATGGTATAAGGAGCAAACGAGCAGACGGATCACCTGATGGTAAATGACTACCGCCGCCCATGGGCACCTGTAACTCAAGAGTTACAAGTGCGTTGCCGCCCTTTAAGGTGGGAGAAGAGGGGGAGGGGGGAAGAGTGGGAAGAGGGGAGAGGGGAAGGACGGGAATAGGGGAGAGGGAGGTTAGTGTGTTGTAAAAGTTGATGACCATGTTAACCACCTTTTACACCCTTATTTAAAAACTATTTTTTTTGATCACAAAGTTTTGTTTCAGCGTTTAAGAAGTACCAGATACGAAAACCGGATTCATATTCAGAATCGCATTATACCCTTCTTTCCCGTCAAAACACTAGTTATAAAGTGTAAGTAGATTAGACAAAGAAAGCACATGTGCTCAGGCTGAGCTAAATTTAGAAAATAGGCTAAAGCAAATACAAAGACCGTTTCAATCTATTAACGGGGCATTAGACTACTCAAGTTTCGATTTTAGTTTCGGCGATTGCCAAAACTATTTTTATTGCTTACAAATTGTTGTACCGCGTTTACGTATATTTGCGAAGATCTCCTAAAATAGGAAACAAATCACTAGATCCGATGTTATCTTCTTTAAATTAATATTGTTGTACAGAGATATTGTTGTCACATACATTATTTTCTTTAACACAAGTACTCTCTACTAAGTTCATATTTTGAGATCAGGAATTACCTACCACACATCTCCAGTCAAATTTATTCATCCAAAAGTAAAGCGTACAGCGTTCAAAACATGCAACTGTTTCAATACAAAGTTGGAAAATGAGATGCAGCATGAGGCATGTACACACAATAGAACTAATTGTTTCCTTGCCCTGCCCTAAGGCAACGCGTTTGTGACTTTGCTCGGTTCTGTGATCAAACATAAGTTACGAAGAGAAATTGTCTCCATTATATATTATTTTCTTTGAGTCTTGCAATCCAGCTTCTTTGCTGGAGACTGAACAATAAATAATATATGTTATCGAGTAACACTTCCGGCTCACATAATATGTGAGCCATTGTTTATGGATTACTTTATTTACATCCTAATGATTAGGCAATATATAGAACTCATTATTCGTTTTATAATATAATTAATCATTTTATAATCAAGTAAACTGTTATCGAGTAACACTTCCGGCCTCACATAATATGTGAGCCATTATGTACGAACTAGTTCAGGTAAATCCTAACTATTAGGCAATATATAAAACTTATTATTGTTTTATAATATAATTAGTAAATTTATAATCAAGTAAATAGTTGATTCATATTTCTTTATATTTTTAATATTTTATTGGCGCCTTCCGCTTGACAGCTTTCGGCGCAATAAACCTTTAATGTTATTTATATTATATAATTCGATATTATTAAATAATAATTGTACGTAAATAATCAACAGAATAATTAAGATAAACAATGTTTAATATTACCTATTAAGTTTGTATTAAAATAGGTCAAGATGATTGTATAAATACCGGCGGTTAGCATATTTCGATTGCATTCGTATTCTACCCGTCCTAACGTATATTAAAGAGACTATATTATTTCGTGTGAATATAAAGTGTGTTAATTGTCGCCGCCACCCTGATAATCCTTCTACATATAACTTATTACTTTGACATTACTATACTAATTTTACTCATTAATTAGGTGAAGCCCACGGAAAATAATATTAAGCCAAATAATAAAATATGATAGAATTCATAAATGAATAAACTCGAAAACGTAAACAATCCCGGTTTTAACTAGTAATGCAAGAAAAATAACAAGTAAGTGAACTCTTTGTTCAATATTAACCATTAACAACTCAATTCCCGTTCCTAGACAAAGACATTAGAACCCGTTAATCGTCAGACGTGTCGCGTGTTTGCGTGCTGTATTATTACTATAAAATAAAAAGTGTAACAATTAACTACAGTACATAATTAGCCCAAATTAGTCAAAACACACGTCTAGCTTTGTTATAATATGAAATGTTAGTCTTAATTACAATATGTTAGTAATAAAAACAAGTTCATGAACCTTAATTCCGAACGACAGAACACAGAAAGACCTTTTACACTGTTCGGCTCTTTGGGCTCTATTCACACGCACATAAGCATCAAATCTCTTTAAATCTGAATCACAATATTTTCTTAACACTCTGTAAAGCACGTACTTGAATCTAAGTATACGTCTTTTTAATAAAACGCGTTGAGTAACACGCTTACTGTGAATAGGAGCCTACTTTTGACGATGTTCCGAGCCCTTCTCGTATAATGCCCGTGTTGAGCTCACCAAGAGACAGTGTCGTGAAGCGAGGTGGTTTGACACGCTATTTAAAGAGTGGTGTTAATATTGTGTGGAAATTTCCGATGTGAGGTTCAGAGGGTGAGTTTTATGACTTTGTACGGTGCAAGAATATCGTGTGTTATACAATAAGACAGCGTATATCTAGTCTGTTTTAAAATAATATAAATAAACTAGAGGAATGTCAAAAAAAAAAAAATTTAGTTCATAAAAGAAGTTGCTAAATAAACATTAAAAAAAAAGTTAAAATGACTTCAAACAGCAATGTGAAAATAAATCGATTTCAAACTTAATTGATAAGACTACAACACATATGACACTTTCAAAATAAAAGGTAACATTATAAAGGCACTAGGTACCTACGGGTTTGTTTGAAGCAGATGCGGTTATATAGATAGTTACCGTACCAAATGAAATATCTCTTCTTATATTTCTATTTATTTTTTAGTAACCTTTGCAAGTATGTGCGATGTGTATTCAATACCTTCAGGCATGCGCTGCTCATTGCGCTTTAAATACTTTTCAGCAAACCGTCTACTTTATTTGTTCAAACTTTAAGCACATCCGATACTTCATCATCATAGCCATAGGAGTTCCACTGCGGACATAGGGCTTCCTCAATGACTTCCGAGAAGACCGGTTTCAAGCGTCTTGTATCCACCGACGACCTGAATCTTTACGAGGTCGTTTTTCCAATTTCCAATCGAGAGCATTTCAGTCTCATCGGTCATTCGTTCTGCGTGTTATGTGCCCTGTCCACTGCCACTTCATTTGCGGCGGCGGCTTAATTTTCACACAAAGGCGGACTTAACAAGGAAAGCAAAGGAAGTAGGTTGCATTACACTTTACTTATAATGTCAAAATAAAACAGTGCAACACAAATGTCTTCTTTTCTGAAATTCACCAAATTCAAGAGCGAATATTTAGTATCACAGTTGTAATAATACCGTTTAGTAGGGAGGCGATGTTTGGCCGAGCGCCGCGCTATCGGGGCTTACAATAATATATGGGCAAGAGGAAGCTGAGCTAGACGTAATAAGATGTAGTTGTACTCTGTGTAGCGGCTATTCCACTTGTATTTTTGGCGGTGGAGCCAAAATTATAAATCAAATTGTTCATATTTTATACAGGAGTAAACAGGACAATCAAAAGTAACTACCTCAATAGTACTTTTTATGAACGTTAAGTTTAATGCTATTACTTTGTAGTGCAAAAATAATTAAACTAAAAATAAACATCTTTAAAACGTGGTTTTAGTTAATTCTAAGACATAAATTACAACATGAAATTCAAATGTTTTTATAAACTAACTTGAACTACCCCAGTATATACCATTCGATCATTTTGGTACCCCACGGGCACCCTCATAATCGTATTATACCTGTAATGTAGTCATCTAAAATGGGATTATCTTTAAAACATAATTCAGGATTATAGTAACTCAGGAGAAAATATATTTTAACTTCCTTGTGTGGAAAATTTGGAAACAATATTCTCCTCTAAAATACTCTAAAATTTTCTAATTGCAACGTATTGTCAGCCGCAGTAGTGGAGCGCCTACGGCGTAGGTGCATTAGCTATACCGTAGACGCTCCACTGCTATATCATGGCTAGATCGGTCGCAGTTGCTCTACGCGTATTTATAATGAGTATCATAACGGTTTCTGCAAAAGTTAGTAGTTAAAGTTAGGTATAAGTTGTATATACAATTAATGTGGAATATCCAAGTAACTTTTAAACTTTCGCGTTCCATGATATAATTGTTTAAACGGGAACACCAGAATAGAGACACATCGGTCTGTTTACAGAATAGGGACATTGTTAGTGTGGTATGTGACGGTATATGGCGAAACGAAAACATTAAAAATATCGAAAATGTGCGGGTAGACGAAGAACCTTCAACCTCACGGTCCATTGACTCCACTGAGGTAGTCAGCCTGTGACCACGGTCAGTGCAACCTAGTCGAAACGACCGGCAATTCAAAGGTGTTACCTATTGATCGCGTTAATTCCCGTTTAAATAATTATATATTAGTTCTCTAAGCCAATAATAAAAAAAATTAAAATAGGTGTCAATTCAGCCTAAAAAATACAGCAAAGCTTCCTAACATGACGATGAAAGGCGAACATCGCTGTACAGTACAGTCATCCTGCGACAATGACCGGCGCGAATTGGTGTAAACGACAGGCACTTCAAACGTATCAATAATATGTATGTATTTGTATAATATAAGTCTGATTACCGTAGTACAGGCTCTGCATAGTTTAGGAAATAAAAAAATGAAGTGAAAAAGTACAACGTGTAACGCCAGCGTTTAAAAGTTATTATTGTGACATCGGTGTTACTCTATCGCAAATTAATCCCACCTCAGGATATCTGTCAGAGATCGCAACCCTCAATAAGACGGGTTTATTGTATCCTGTCGCTTGAAGAGTGCAGCAAAGAGTATCTGTCTTTTAATTCCACCTCACTTCCTTTACTGTAAAGCCTTAACAATGAGCATTGTTTTATATCCAACCGACATGACGCACCGCCGCCGGTCGCCGTGAGCGCAACAACACAAAGCTTTGTAATATTCACGTTTGCTGACACACAGAATGTCAGAATATTTTCGATAAAAATTGAGGGAAGTCCAACATATTGGTACATCAAGATATTTTTCAAATGACATGCTATGACAATACACAGTGTAATCTACATAATGTAAATTCTAGATTCTCGGAGTTTTGAGAAATAGATTAAATAAACCTTAATCTCTCGGACAACTAAATATTTATTGAGGTTTTCAACGAAAAAATCCTGTTAAAACAAATCTTGTCTATTTTTAACACGGTTTGTTTGCACAGTTACAAACTATATAAATAAATTTTGAAACTCAATATTAAACTGCTTCTTATTGTCGTATTGAAATGAAACCTTGTATGTACATTAGATAGATAGATAGAACATTCTTTTTCATTGTACACCACAGTTGGGCAGAAATTAAACATAGTTATAAACCGTTTATACTAAGCTGCAAGTACATTTAATTTTGTGTAGTTTGGATGACAATACTTGGAGCTGGTCTAATGATGGAGCCAGGATGTGGATAGTGGAACCTTTTTTATTTATTAATTTGGTTACCAAACCAAATTAATAAGTAAAAAAGGTTCCACAAAGCGTATTGTTTTTAGTTTTTTTTTTTAATTTTAATATATTTTAAAATAGAAATACTATTAGCTTATGTACCTTAGCTTGTGTATACTAGGTACACTCACACTGATAGTATCATCATATATAATACATGAAGAGAATTATTTGTACCCCTTTTTAAGAAAATTTTGCAAACGTAGTAACGTGAATTTTGGAATATTTACAGTTTATATATAGAAGAAGTGCAAATTAATACTAAACAATATGTTTTACAACTTTAAAATTTACGTGAAAACGGCTTAAAGAAATTACACAGGTCCAGTATATGTGATTACCTGTCTAGTAAGTAAGTCTATATAATGACAGCTCAAGTTATACTGGCCTATGAAAATCTCATGGTCGAAATTTGACCACCACGCGATCTCTAGTTCTTGTTAAGCCTTAACTCTATGTCCTTTTCTGTATCACTAACCACGTGAATGCAAAATGAATGATCATCGGGTGAGTAGTAAAGGCGAGAACGCATAACAAACAAACTTAATTTCCCATTCATTAAATTAGTTACGGATTCTATAATATGGCCGAACAGAGACGGTTGCGTCCCATTTCATACCGTATCACGTATTGCCAAGCTCAGCTTCGACCCCACACCCACCAACTATCTAAATTTGCTAACAGTTTACATCGGCTGTGTACGGTGGGTACACCGACCACCCGCTTCTTGGTCGAAATAAAATCTTAAACTCAACCTTCTGTTATTGTAATTTAATGTTATGTTATTTTAACTTTACTGGACTACTGATGCAAATAACTTTCTGCTGCAACAACTGCATTGTTACCGGAATGCGGAATGATAATGTTCGTGGTTAGGATGTAGTCATTGTGTTTATTCTAATATTTGCTATTAATGATTGGCTTGGACAGAATAACAGCGGCTGGCATGCCTTGCGCTGTTATCCATATGCTGAGTCCAAGACCATTACGTCTATACCATAAACTTAATATACTACTAAGTTTATGGTCTATACAGTGTTAATGTTCACCAAGTAATGTTTTTAATATTAAGTATGTTATGTAAAATACATTTATAAAGTTTTTCTAATTATTATTCTTCTTCTACACATTGTACACCCTAATAAGAAACACGTGAGATTAATACCATCGAATTAATATTAATTAATTTTACTTGGCTTGCTTTTGGCAATTTTTTATGTGTGTGTAATACGTGAAGAGATGTCTTTGTACCCCTTTTTGTACAAAGCCCAAGTATGGAATGCTAACATTTTGAAACAATATCAAATCTAATATACAGGGTGTATATGACAATGGAACACTTATTTAAATCAATGAAAGGGCATGATTCTAGCATGCTGTTACAAAAAGATAAAAAAAAATATATATATAAAATATTCGTTGCTATCTTTATGACTTAATTTTTTTTAAACTTTAGGGACTTGTTCAAATCTTTTCTTGAATATTAGACAGTCAGACTGGTCACTAATGGCAGTGCAAAGTGGTGGAAACGTCAGGCAATGCAAAAGTATGTAATACCTATTACATGATCTAGTTCATTCCATAACATTATTATTGTATATCATTGAACGCGAAAGTTTAAATGTGTATATCATTACGAAACCTTTTAGTTTACTCCAAACACAAAGCACTTGTTTTTCAATTTCAAATGTTTTGTGAGAGAACTATTCATGCATTTTAGGTTGTAACTTAAATCTTTGTGAAAAATCAATCTCGCCATAACCATGTAACGGGAACGAATTGATTTTCATACACTATTTGTATCAATTAATACCAAATGTAGATAGTTGAAAAAGACTAGGAAACTAGTGTCCATTAAATGTGTTTGTAGCATTTTGTTAGTCGATAACAGCCAAAACAGAGTGCGTTGCGAGCAGGTAGTAGAAATTCATAGTTTTCCGTAGGAACCATGAAACATTTAATAAAATTAAAGAAGAAAAGCTAATAGAACTACAACTGACTCTGAACATTAGAGTTAGACCACATTAGTACCATCTAATACCTCGTAGCTCACATATTTCATACCAAGAACGGCAAACGCGTGTCAACGTAACCTGCCCAGAACATGTCTCAGAGGTGACGTCAAAGCAAAGACTGCCGCAGGCGCCTGATAACAAAGCTTTGTGACATCTTTAAAGTCCTGTTACGATACAAGTCGTGGTTTTCACGACAAGAGACTAAAGGAAAGCATATTTTTTGATAAACCTTAGAAAGGAGAGATCATTCTAATATTTTGTACCAAAAATGCTCTGGTGATTTAAAATATAGAAATTCTCATTTTAGAATATCTATTGTTGTTAGATTTACCAACAGTTTATTGTTATTTAGAGTTACAGAAGGTGAAGAAGGGTTTGGTCATATATAACGATATGAACACACCTTCCTGTAAACCTTGTATGTTATTCTTTCAGGGAAGGTCTGTTAAAAAGATTAATGAGTATAAACGTAATTACAATCATATTAGTAATTTAACCATTCTAGTTGAAATAAAAAGTGTAGTGGGCGTTTAAACCTTAACTAATAATGCACACATTATTAAAAAATAAAACATTGAGGAATGTTTGGTATATTTTAACAAAATTGTTTTAAATCTAGTTTATAAAATCCTTCTATTTAGTTATAAAAATATTATTTTTGTCGTCTGGCAACATTTACGGTCAGTAGATCGCAAGATCGCGGAGCGTGCGCATGGGTCTACTAGTTATAAGGTAAGAATCGACTAAAATCCTATCTAAATATCGATACTATGATGAATATATGTGATAATTATTTCATTTAATGTATATTCTATTGATTATTTAAAATATTTCAATCAAATAATAATGTTTATTTTGTTAATTATATTGCTGTAAATATTCATGTATCTGCAAATGCACATCGCCAAGATACCAACGCTATCACCAAATTTTTGGAGTGTGCATTTTAGGATACATTGCCAAATAAACAACATTATTAATATCGTATTTAAGTATTTGTATATAAAGATTTGTTTACTTTTTAGATCGGTTAAAGAGCACAAAAAATATTAGCTTTGGTCAAAATTATGTCATAAAAGTTGAAATATCATTTTCCTAAAGTTAGATTCGTTTATCCAAAGTCCTTGATAGAGAGGACCAGATCACTTAATATTAATCATTTTTATAAGTTTCCTTTTTATCTCACCCTTTGTACTTCGGTTAGTTTATCAACTGTCTTCTGTAGAATTGAAATATTGGGCGACTACTATACGAGTCGTAAAATGCTGTAGTCTACTTTCTTATCTGCATCAATACCAAACGAGAGACTCTTTAAACATAAAAAAAATAAAGTTTCTCTGTATTATCTGCAAATTTAGCCACGTCATGATACCACAAGCAATCAATACAAATATCGCACGATACTCGTGACACGGTTGATAACCCCGCGTCTTGTAATCCGACACATGTCTCCTCCGATGGCTGACAGCTGCGGTCGGATCCGACAAGGGCCTGTCATTGTTAAGTGGAAATTGTTCCTTAATTTATATAAATGATACACAAATAAGAAAAACATCTGTTTATTTATATTTTTTTTATGGTATTAAATGTAATGTGTACAATTAAATACAACATAAATAAATACACGAGAAAGGTCGAAGAGAGGTAACCACGGTGCAATACGTATTTCTTCTTCTTCTCTTCTATATCTCTTTTTATACACTTTCTAAGATAGGCCACATAAGAAGTTGCAGTTTAATTGTAGTACCTACTGTAGTGCACTATATATGCTCACTCGACTACACGAGATGATTTATATGGGAAAGTGGTGTGTGGGTAGATTTCTCCGAACAAAATTCTGGTAACAAGTTTTAAAGAATGTTATAACTTTAGAAGCTTAACTTTTTACAATTCACTTCATATCCTCATACGAGACCCGGAGACCCAAACTGCAAGTCTCTTCTCCTGTAAAGCGACTCAGCTATCTTATCACATGTCAGAACGTCATGCATACCGAAGAGGTCGGCATGCTACACTACACACTACAGAAGACCGTGATTAGATTGCGACCATGGTTTTTATGAGTACGTATAGTATAGACACAGAGGTCCCTGTGTGATCGCTTGGAAGAATCAGTGCATGCACTTAGCAGCAAAACATTTTTCTATCTTCACTGGCAATATCAACTTAAATTTTTTTCCTTTCTATCCTTTTCTGCAACACATTCAATCCTTACTAGACTGTTAGTTTTCGTACAGGACTCCCTAAGGCTAGACGGTGATAAACTCTCAGCGAGAAAGCACACAAAGGTACAGTTACAAGACGCAATAAAGACTATCATAAAAAGACATTTGGAAAATCTATGTTGAAAGTATACCACTATCTTTCATCTAGAAACTTTAAACCAAGACAGAGAAACTCTTGTATCCAATGAACCATAAAAACGCCTTAATATAACTCAACAGCAATTCACCGCAAAAATTATTGCTATTAAATTACCTCAGAACTTTACCGCTATCAATTAAAATGAATATTAATTTTGCGGCGATAAAAAGTTTATTCTTTCTTCAGTGATTGTAATAAGAAACTCCCAAGAACCAAGCAATTAATGAGGGCAATCTTGCATATATTCATTATGCAATTTGCCTGAATCCCCGAGTAAGGTAAGGCCACTATCTCTGCATTAAGCGGAGCAAGATTTATCAGCGCCGAGAGCCATTCTTTACTATTATATGATTACAAACGAGCGGCTAAGTTCACGTCGCTTAAGTTATTGGCCATTGTGATGATAGGATGACGTTTTAAGTTTAGAAACACTAATATTCGAGTTGGAATATAACTAATTGAGTTTGATAAATTTAATACAAAGTGAAATATAATTAACAAAATTTTAAAAAGGAAAACAGTAGTAGTGGGAGTAAAAGGAGATTATGTGTCGCATAACAGAACCTTATTCAAGACTTAAGAACTACTTTAACTTAGTTTTTGAACCTTTGAATTTTAGGATGCTATTTGTCACTGTGTAGAGACGTTAGTAAATTGTTGACTAGTAAAAAGAATATTAGTAAATGTGTTTTTGTGTATGACGGCAATCTTCAGAAAGACAAAGCAACTTTTTACTAATATTATGAGCAATACCGTATCCCTTTTTGTTAATGATATATGTCTTCGTAATCTAATTAAACTAAACATTGTCCATCTCTTTAAAATTCATTTAGCTTGCGTGTTCCACGTCGAGTACCCAGGCGAGCACTCTTAAATGCTGGGTTGCTGCTTCAGCAGTTTGCCAGAACCAATCTGATGCAATTTTCAAACCATATGCCGTTTATCCGAAACCTACAATACCATTTGCGGAGAAGTGGATGTGTTTGCTGACAAACTCCAGACTTACAAGAAAGCTGTTTTGAGATTATTGAAACCTTAGCCTTTAATAATATCCATATACCAAATTTTACTCAGTTTATTGGTTATTTGTTTTATTTTGTTAATTCATTTTTTTTTTATTTTCACTCGTGTCACTATTGATGCATGTTGTGACACCTTAAAATGCTGTGCATTTAAGCTAGTATTAGTCAATTTATTTCCTATGCATAAGATTTAATGTAACAGCAACTGGTTGTCCTTAGTAAGTAAATTAAATAAACAGTATATTCAAAATGTATTCAATGTACATTTTGATCTCAAAATTTATAGTTGAATACATCCCTGTACAAACTGTGTCACCAAACGGCGAAGAACCGGAGAGACATAAAACCCAAATACACCTAAAATTTTCCAGTCCATAAACCAGAAAGAAAAGAACATAAAAAATATTGTGAAGTAACATTTCTAGGCGAAGTCACGTACGCAAAGTAATTCAAGTTCACTGTTATTGGTTAAGTGGGTACTTCGCAATAAGGTTCCTAAGCCAGATATAAGGAGGCCGCGGTTAATTTTCAAGTAAATAAATTACTAAACGACTTTAATACGGTTTCATGGGTGCCGTAATACAGTTAAATGTGGAATTTTGTCTAAATTAGCACTCAAATCTTGTTGCTTTGCACATACAAATGAAGTAGGTAGACTCCTTGGATCTTATTGTCCCAATATTGCTGCGGAAAGGATTTTGTCTTTAAATGCAAATGTTATGGAAATTGCGACCGTTTTGAAAAGCAGCTGCAATCTGTAAATTATGAAAGATGACTGACCTGGATAATGAGGCTCAATTATACTTACATCAAGTGTTTACAACTAAGTTAATAGCATCTCTAAACGTTATAAAAAAAAACAAGAAGTACCAGAGTCGGGAAAAACTACCCAAGTTTTGAAGTGAAACTTCTTTAGAATCCTTGTGATTTGAAATTTGATGAAACGACAAACTCACACTAAAAAGAGGCAAACATATTCATAAATAGGATTTAGTTTGCGAGAGAATGAGATAGAATACAAGTATAAAGTGTCTCCTATAATGTTTGTCTACGAAACTACAAGACTAGCGTACTACGAAAGCCTTCAGAAGATGCATCAACGTCAGCGTGGTGTCATTTTTGTGCATTTGCGTATTAAAATTCGTTGGATAATTAATTTATGTTCATTTTTTAACACATATGTGTTAACTTGACCAATAACTTTAATATAAATTATCTAAAATCATTTTCTTAATATTAGTAAATTATTTGTGTTGATTTTACTTTTTATTTCTCATTCTCTAGGCTACTTTTCTGAAGTTTCACTTCTGCCGTGTGTAAATTGCACACACACTTTTTTAATAATAAGTGTTTAGTAATAATTAAGAGTTAAAATCTAATTCAATTTCATTTGCATGGGTTAAACGACTTCAATTTACAGGATGTGAGTTGTCGTGCATGTCTTATGCAGTTATAAGTTTTTTATTAACATTTACTTATTAACATCATATGTTTATCACTGAATTAAAGAGTTAGTTGTTACTACAATTGTTAAAAACCTTAAATTGGTAATAATAAACAAAATTATTCAGCAAACCGTTCAAACTATAAGAATTTAAACGATGTACTAAAATTTTCAATTCCACTTACTTGGGGTAAATGCAAACTTAGACGCTAACATGCAATGACTGTAAGCGCCCCCTCATACATCATTTACACAGAAGACAACGCTATCGATCGGAACTTTGCGCAAAACGTAAAAATGGACTTGCCATGCCGGCTGAAATGTTGCTAAGCGATTGGAGCTTTGCATAATGCAGTAGACAACCGCTCGGTAATTGTACTACTTATTGTACTGCCGTGAATTGTCGTTTTGAGTCCTGGAATTACTAGTGTAGTTGCAAGAAAACTTGTATTATTGTCTCATTTTAAACGTATGTTTACATAACAAAAAATCACTTGCAAAAAATGGCCAGGCTACACCCATAAGTGTCACAATGAATTAAAGAGTAAGTATGTGTATTCTTTTTGTGTTACATGGTAAAAAATGTATTAGTGGTAGATAGATTTCGGCTCCAATCGCTTTATATGCCAGCAAAACGCTTAACTGTTGCTTGTTCCGGTCAGTAAAATCGAAAAAAATCGGTAACCATTCGGTTTGATGAACACTTGCTACTTTACTGCATCTCGATAGTACAAAAAATATATATTCAACACTCTCCGTTAGTTTAGAAAACACCTACTAAAATTGTACCCTTACTGAATTCCAAAATAAGTAATAAAAGCTTCCAGTTCCTCTAGTCCCATAAAAATATTCAAAATCCCCTGTATACTGTATACAATATTAAGGCACACCTATCACGCAACAGGAAGGGACCTCCGTAATCTAATTCTGAACACAACATTACGCGACAGTTCCATGATTGGCACAAGGACATACGTTTGAGCCAGCGGAGTGCAGACCATTTATACCGTGCGACACGACAACGATACTATTAGAACAACTACATAAACATATTGGAACACGGTCTTTAAACATCCTGTAAACAATATCAATGACTTTAATACCAAGATTAAAGCATTTATCTTGTGATACGACGTGTATTTATATTACGGAATTTCAATATCAGGTAATTGATTGAAACGTCAAATCTAAAATCTTTATCGTGGCCTGGATGTTCTATCACGCTAATTCTGAATAGATCGAATAATTCTTTTTTTTCCTTCATTCTTTTTTTTACTCCGTCGCTGATATTTCTCGCTATCGGTAATGTTAACCCTAAGCAAAACTGTCAAATAATGGTGTTAAGTAAACATCATAATACTTGTGACATACAAGAATTATAATATTTACTGTATATTACGTCCCCAAAGCTGTTAAAATACCACGTACGGTCTTGCTTAAATAGAGCCTCAACTATAGTTAAAAATACAGTGTTATAGCTTTTTTATTTTAAGGACAAAGGCTCTGACTAAATATAATACTAAATATTGTGAGCTTCATCTAACCGATCAGACCATCTAACAAATAGATACATATCGTACTATCAAAAGGCCCCATCGCCCGCACCCGACGTGCGAACGCAACAAATTTTCATACGAAAGGAAACTCAGACGTAAAATGTATTTTTAGTAGAAACACGAACGCGAATTCTGGCAATAAAATTTTATTTGCCAGCCCTGGATAGGGGCCTATTCTGAGACGTGAAGATGTTGCGTTAATCTAAAGTAGCTGTTAAGTTTGGAATGTAAATGAATTTATTTTGTTTTCGAGCTAAGAGAATGTTGTCGATAATCCGTATAAAAAGAAACGGGAAGTACCAGCTGTTTATTGGCACGAGTCGTAAAATTTTTAGTAGAGAAAACGAGGAAATGATCGGCGTGACAGGCAAGTTAATAGGTCGGCATTACGGCGACGCGTCTTAATGTTTCAGTAGCACAATTCCAGGAAAAGCATTTTTAAACTTATTTAATTTTGAAACGATTTTAATATTTAGTTATTAATTATACACAAGTGTTACGTTTTCATAAAAAAAATAGTTAAAATACTAATATTATCTATGTGAATACGAGATAAAGAGTCTTGTAACGATTTGTTACTGATTTAAACTGTTAAAGTTACAAAAAGTACTGCTAGTTATAGTTGTAGTTACACAAGGTGCCTAACCAAAAGTACCTTGTAACTCATGGTTCTAAAAAGTATTTTAAAAAGACAACCCAGTACCTACAGTAACACATGTTAGTAAATGTGGTAAAACACAAAACAAAACGTACCATACGAACCACAAGTAGTGGTTCTCGTTATTGCACTAATATTGTCATTGATGTCGTCAAGAAAATGTTGAAATATTTAGACGCTGTTGTAAGGAACAAGTGCACATAAAATATAATAGTTTCGTAGTGGACGTGATTAGGCGTTGTGTAATTTTTAAAAAATATAACGTTGGTATTATTATTAAAGACCAACCAAAAATCGCTGCTTCTCTGCAAAATGAAAATTCACTTTAAATATTTTGTTTTATCCGATACACACAATCAACTCTTTCGGTACAATTTAAAAGCGTTACTAACCCAAAAGCCTTAAACACATAATTTAGTTCAACACTTCTCTAGAATAGGCCCCCGGAGATTAACATACAACAACAATACAGGGACTCGCATATTCGTGACACGATCTGATTTTGTACCAGTGCCGCTATGAAATATGTATGCTAGGAACACTGCCCCTATCGCGATCACACGCGGAGGATAGGAATGTGTTTACTGGTACAAATGTGAACGTAAACCAAGATGTCAACTCGAGTGTTCTTGTCATATTATGTAAATCAGTAGCTTTTGCAAGCCTACCTGGCACCTACCTTGGCGGCGTGTGTTGTACTGTAGAGGTGTTATATCTTACATGGATCATATTCAACATATTTTTGTTTATTTGCTAGAAGAAGAATAACAGCAATTTTCAGTTAAAGTTCGGTAACCAAGGAAGTCAGAAGTTTATTAGCATAAAATGTACTGTCCTAACAAAGCAAAGACGCCAAGATAGACATAGGTTAGTTTTTTCTATTTACAGGTCCCTTAAATATCAATGGCCTTACCGTTTACGTAAATAGATATAAAACATAGCTAGTGTTAGAGAGCTCATTGAGAAACGCATGATTCAAACTAACAAACCAATACACTCTAAAGCAACGAATCCGAGGCACATAAAAATATACCTGAACATCTCGGAAGCAAATAATGCTAGCTTAGTGAAATAAATTGTGTTTAAAATATTAAATTTAATTAAATAGTCCTAATAAACCTAAAAAGTATTAAAACTTGTTGCTTCTTGTAAAGTTGTGCCTCAAAAATGTCAAAAAATGCGACTAAACATTGTATACCAAATTTGGTTGCATGCCAAACAGCAGAACCGCAGTAACAGCAGCACGTGGGATAACACAGAGTACTAAAATTTTATTTTTTTGCTCTCAAGTGTATTTATTTTCATGTAAAAATTTATGATCTTTTAATATAAGAGGCATATGTAAATTCATGCTTCAAGAGATGCAGAGATGGTAACGCCTAGTAAATGAAACTTTTGCAATCTACTCATAATATTGGTGCTTATATTTATAAATATATATATCGGCGCAATTATGTTATTTGAAGGATCTCATCAATATGTTGTAATCTGTAAGATGCAGTTACATCAATAAATAAGTAGATTAGGAGTTGATTAACATTATGATTATGAAACAACTGTTTAAAAACACAAATGACTTTGTAGTTAATCAATTTGTTTTGATTCAATAGTTAAGTTATTGTTATTTACTTCTAGATTATTAATTGCATGGTTAAATTAATGTTAAAATCAAATCATTTATTCGACAAGATTGTTAAATTCATTATTTATTTACATAGTTTAATTCCTAACCTAAAACTTGAACACGTGCGTCGCGCGCGTAGTCGGTCTTTATAAATACGAGCAACGGCCCCAGAGCTAGTCAGTCGCACACAAACCATCGGACGGAACACACCTCTGTGAGTCATTGTACTTATACTGATTGTTTTGTCAACGAATAAAAGTTATAGAAAGTGTACCAAGTTTTAATTTAAAGAAAATGGAACATAATCAAGAGTGTGACGTCAGTGTTGCTGACGTCCCTCTTTTTAAAAACAACCATGACGCCTCCCATCCGTCATCAGAAGTGGGATTCGAAGAAATTCCTGCTTCTACTTCATCAGCTAATCCATCACCGCCACAGCCAACAGCAATGAACTATACGCCACGGCAACAAATGCTGATAAATTTACCCATGCCTAACATACCCACGGGGGGTGTACCTCCAGAATTTCTTATGCAAATGATGCAGATGATGCAACAAATGTCTGAGCGTCTTTGCAAGCCCGCTGAAGTAAAGGTCAAGATCAACGATATCTACTTACCATCCTTCGACCCTGATACAAATATTGGGGTACGGGAGTGGTGCCAACACCTTGATAAAGCCATCGAGACATACCAGCTAAGTGACTTTGATGTACGCATGAAAGTTGGCGGTCTCTTGAAGGGCGGAGCCAAAATGTGGGTGGATGACTGGATGGTGACCACATCTTCCTGGGAAGATCTCCGCACTAAACTTATAACCACATTTGAACCAGAAAACAGATATTCTCGAGACATTCTTCGCTTCCGTGAACATGTTTACGACTCGTCAAAAGATATAGCAGAATATTTATCACGTGCCTGGGTTTTGTGGAAAAGACTCACCAAGGATAAGCTTGGCAATGAAGATACCGTAGAAGTCGTGATTGGATGTATTAATGATGAGCACCTAAGAATAGAACTATTAAATGCAAGGGCAACTACAGTTCCTGAACTCATTTCAGTTGCTTCTTCCATACGAACAAAACGTTCACATCCAAGTCAAAATTCTACGGTGCCAAACTAACGACCACGAATTTCAGAAGACACTCAATCATATTCATCCTGCCGTTTCTGCAAAAGAAACAACCATAACTCGAATGACTGTCGATTTAAGCCCAAAACTCCGGATACCAATACTGGAACCCCAAACAAGCATACGAAGCAAACAAACACACCTACCTGTACATTCTGCAAAAAAATGGGCCACACTTATGAAGTGTGCTTTAAGCGGGAACGTTCACTAACATCAAACGTTATCTAGTAAAAAGAGTTGTTGGTAGAGGACGCCCACGATAGGTTGCGCATGATCAGCTTCGGCGTTCTCCAAAACCAGGTGATCAGGCAACCGTATTGGCGGTTTAAGATAAACAATCTACAATGCCAGCTGGGGCAATAGTAGCCAGGCCTTCCACCTCACGAACTGAGGTGCTAGAGCAGCATACACAAAACTCAAGTACAGAAAACACATCCACAATAAATGGTGAGCAACAAAGTGCTTTTATAAAGAAATAATTTCTTCTTATCCTTTACCATTTAGAGCCTCTGTGTAAAGCACAGCATCGACCTTGTTCATCTTCCCAATAGAGCCTCTGTGTACCACGGCGAACAGGACCGCCCAGAGCACAGCAACAAAATTATCTTCCTTTTTCAACGAGGCAATCTCCGAGAAACAAAATGTGTGTAGACGTGATGGATGGTCGAAACACATAACAAAACATAAATAAAGATCAATACATAAGTACTTTTAAAGTACAAAACATTATGGTTGACAACAAAATATTTTACAAAAAGGCCAACATCAGTTAAATGTTTGGTATTAATAAAATATCCCCATCAATAGCATTACTGCTTACAGATACCAAACTCAAAAGAACAAAAATAAATCTCATTGTTTCAGATAATTACAATTCTAAAACACAGGCTGGTGCAGAGCACGCACCGCCTGTCAGAATGGCCGTATCGGCGCAATTATGTTATTTGAAGGATCTCATCAATATGTTGTAATCTGTAAGATGCAGTTACATCAATAAATAAGTAGATTAGGAGTTGATTAACATTATGATTATGAAACAACTGTTTAAAAACACAAATGACTTTGTAGTTAATCAATTTGTTTTGATTCAATAGTTAAGTTATTGTTATTTACTTCTAGATTATTAATTGCATGGTTAAATTAATGTTAAAATCAAATCATTTATTCGACAAGATTGTTAAATTCATTATTTATTTACATAGTTTAATTCCTAACCTAAAACTTGAACACGTGCGTCGCGCGCGTAGTCTGTCTTTATAAATACGAGCAACGGCCCCAGAGCTAGTCAGTCGCACACAAACCATCGGACGGAACACACCTCTGTGAGTCATTGTACTTATACTGATTGTTTTGTCAACGAATAAAAGTTATAGAAAGTGTACCAAGTTTTAATTTAAAGAAAATGGAACATAATCAAGAGTGTGACGTCAGCGTTGCTGACGTCCCTCTTTTTAAAAACAACCATGACGCCTCCCATCCGTCATATATATTAGTTATATTTGTTAGCAAAATGTGGTGAAAAGAGTTTTATGCTTGGATGTTGGGTACAAGAAAAGAGGACGACCAAAGACAAGATGGATGGACTGTGTGAGAGAAGATATGGCTAGAAATGGAGTAAGCAGTGAAATGACGAACGATAGAGTAGAATAGAAGAATAAAACATATTGCACCGACCCCAAATAAAATTGGGACAAGGGTAGGCAGATGATGATCTATATATATTAGTTTCATAAATAAGTATCTTAATTAGGCAGTAACTGCTACAAACCGACTTACAGCTGCTTCGCTTCAACACAAATTATGAGAGTAACTCTCATAATTTGTGTTGAAGCGAAGCAGTATATAATCTCATAATAAGATAAGCTTGACCTTCACGTTGAAAAATGTATGTTATTCGTGAATAAAATGTACAAGTCACTCGGCACTTTGCTAAAAAGTTATCACATTTTTATTTTTTACATTTTGAATAACCCGAAATAAATTAACCCACCTCCTAAACAACTTGTAAACTCAAGCATTGAGGGTGTCTATGATGCTGGCGTAGCCAAGTCATAGGGCCGTAATAAAACTTACACTATATTTTTTGCTAATTATTAGCTATTGTTTGCTAAAGAATTATTTTTTATACGCACATACGCTTGTTTGAGGGAAAAGTAGGTATAGCACACCTTACGCTATACATGTCGCATAATCACCAAAATATCGTAAAACTGATTCGTACGTATTACTTTTAGTTAATTTATGTTGAAGACTGTTCAGAAGAGCCATTTAAGCCATTTAGTAAGCGTAATACCCAAGTTATTTAATAATTACTTATTTCCGATAAAAATATAGGTTATGTAAACTTCTTTGCTCATACCCGTAAAACCAGAGGAAATATAAAATTCCGCTTTCATTTCCATTTTTATGGTAATTCTTACGTGGGAGAGCCATGCTCGGGCACGTACGGGCCGGCTCGACTCTGACTCGACACGGCCTCTTATAAAACCAGCAGTGAAACAATGATTGCATTGCTTTTCGCCGCGTGAGAGAGGTTGCCGGAGGCCCTAAGTCTCCCCTCTCCCCTATACCCGTCCTTCCCCTCTCCTCCCTTCTGATTCCCGTTTCCCCTCTTCCCACTCTTCCCCCCTGTCCCCCTCTTCCCCTACTCCCACCTTAAAAGGCGGCAACGCACTTGTCACTCTTGAGTTACAGGTGCTCATGGGCGGTGGTAGACATTTATCAGGTGACCCGCCTGCTCGTATGCCTCCTATACCAAAAATTTAAAAAAAAAATTCACTGCTTGTTTAATAAATAATACATTGTAAAATATGTTTTAACTAATCGAAACTTTTTAGGTTATTTTTTTTTCAAGTGGAGTTTTAAAATTTCTTCCAGAACTATAAAAAAATAATTAAGAAGAGAAGATTTTGAATTTAAAAACTATTGGGAACAAAATATGTAGAAACACGCTGGAAGATCATTTTCTTACATATACAATGACCTTAAGGGAAAACTGTATTACGGAGAAAATGACAGTCGATTTTTACTACAACTAGCAGCGCCCCGCGGTTTCACCGTAAGTCCCGATCCTGTGGGAATATCGCGATTAAAAGTAGCCTATGTGTTAATCTAGGGTGTCAGCTTCCTGCATACCAATATTATCAAAATTGGTCCAGCCGTTTGCGATATGCACACACACACATACACACACACACACACACACACACACACACACACACACACACACACACACACTCACAAACTTTCGCCTTTATATATTAGTGAGTCACACTAATATATAAACGCGAAAATGTGATGATTTCTTCACTGCTGGCTTTCTATGAGGCCGTGGTATCGAGCGGAGTCGAGCCGGCCCGTACGTGCCCGAGCATGGCTCTCCCACGTAAGAATTACCATAAAAATGGAAATGAAAGCGGAATTTTATGTATCTTCTGATTTTACCGCTATGAGCAAAGAAGTTTACATAACCTATATTTTTATCGGAAATAAGTAATTATTAAATATTTGGGTATTACGCTTACTAAGTGGCTTACAGAGGCTCTTCTGAACAGTCTTCAACATAATAAACTAAAAGTAATACGTACGAATCTGTTTTACGATATTTTGGTGATAATTCGACTTGTATAGCGTAAGGTGTGCTATAACCTACTTTTCCCTCAAACATAATTCTTTAGCAAACAATAGCAAATAATTAGCAAAAAAAATATGCCGTAAAGCCTGTTTTGATAAGTGTAAGAGATCCGGAGATATAGGGTTGGCTACGCTGGCTTAAGTCTAAAGTCAGCAGGACCATTGTTTTTCGGCAATGGCTATAGCAAAAAAATCAGTTCTTTGGCAAAAAAGTAGCAAATAATTAGCAAAAAAATAAGCCGTAAAGCTTGTTTTCATAAGTGTAAGAGATCCGGAGATATAGGGTTGGCTACGCTGGGTTAAGTATCAAGTCAGCAGGACCATTGATTTTCGGAAATGGCTCTAGCGAAAAAATCAATTCTTTGGCAAAATAAATAGCAAATAATTAGCAAAAAAATATAGTGTAAGTTTTATTACGGCCCTATGACTTGGCTACGCCAGCTTCATAGACACGCATTGGGGTTGACAAAGAGTGTACGTAAATGTATTGTTGATTAATTACTTCTTTCTTGTATTTTTTACCTTATCATTATATTCATTCGCGAAGAGAACTCCTTCTACCCCTATTTTAAACAAATGTCGAGCACGGAGGAATGTAACTTTTTCGAATATTTTAAGTTTATATGTATAACTGCAAAAAACTACAATTTTAATCAACATGTGTTATAAATTGAAAAACTTTCTGAAAACGGCTATAAAAAGCTACAAGGGCCCAGATAAATGCTGAAATGTTATGGCACGGAATATCTATACAATGACAGTTCAAGTTAATGATTCTAATACGAATAATTGCATATCATCAATCAAACAAATTGTACACACTTATTCGAGAAGGCTGCACAAAAATTATTACCATGTAGAGTGTGAAACTCACTGTTTGCGCAGCTTACAGATTCTTCTAATCTTCAGGTTTTTTTCTAAGTTTTTTTAATTACATATTGTTTTTCCTAAACTTTAAATCAAACATCAAAACGAACAAAAAGTTTTAAGTGTTAACATAATGAAAACCTTTTGTGTCGAACTTGCAAGTTAAGAATCAAGTTATGATTTAAAAAAAGGAACAAACCTTAACTATGATATCGACGAAAGAGCTCCAAAAACAAGATGAAGTCGTATTCAAAAACATTTTAGTAAAGTTATTTAACAAATATAGTAAAAATAATAAATATAGAAACAGTATAATAAATTTCATATAAAATGATAATTTAATACTCGGGTCCATACATTTCAGACCAAATTAATTAAGCAAATGAGAAGCGAAACGGCATAATTTTAGACGTTCAGGTAGTTTCAGAGGAAACACGCATAAAACGGAAACAAAGTTCGTAACTTTCAGGAAACAGTTATGTGAATGGAGGCTTTAATATAAACAATGTGGATATTTTGATAAATAAACGTTACTTTCCCTCTGTTGATTCGATGTGGGTAATGACTATCATAGATTCAAAAATACATAGTGTTTCAGTAATCAGTAACCCAAACAACCTGAAAAACTATATATCCATGTCAATTATTACGAAATAATTAAAGTTTAGTAAAATACACTAATGGTGAACCGAATTAAAAGTAAAAAAAAGAGTTACATTATTCACTTTCTGGGTTCATCACCAGACCATCGTTACCAAGCCGTAGGAATCGTTAAAACGAATCACATATGAGCCCAAGTTCAAGGGGTTTACCCGTAGCCACTAAAGAGTTCCTCTACCAACCTCCTGGCTCCATCATCAGATCAGCTCCAAGATACCAAATTATAGTATTATCATCCTTACTACATATACATACAAAATTTTATTTTGATACAATAATTAGAAGTAGGTTAAAATAACTTCCAGGATTTGTTTACATAGTTAGATTCTTAGTTACTTACAAGTGAAGCTAATTAAAGTGAAAAATGAAAAGCGATGAAAGAAATTCATTGTATTTGAATACTGATAAGAGATAAGAGTGACAACCCTAGTTCCTGTGGGCGGTGTTTAACGATGTTGCGGCTTTTACACAATCATCAATGGTACACTGTATTTCTCTCTACACTGTGACTGAACTAAAGTCTACACAATACTATGCACAACACTACCTCTATCCTTACTAAGGTTACCCTATAAGGGTTAAAGTTAGAAGTAAATGTAAGCTCACTTATTCATTATGTATGAGCTATTAAATCAAATATAGCCTACACAAACCTAATCTTTTAAGAACATAATAAATGTTCCAATTTAAACTTCTTGCTAACTCTATAAAGCTAATCCTTATTTCAATAAAACACCCTGTAAAACTTAGACAGCACAAATGAACAGCTAAACTTAATAGCATCATATGCATAGGTAGGTGGCCGCAAAACCCCTCGTAACGGCCCACAAACTACCCAAAGAGGGATTTTGAAAATCTTTCAGAAACCGTATAATATTCCGTAGGGGCTGGTAAAGATACCGGTGCATGGATAAACAATGTTTGGAATTGTTTTCGGCCAGTCCCCAGGATAGTTTGGGATGTCTTGTAAGCCTCGGGGAACTTTGACTGATGAGTTGGTGCATAAGTTGCTTACATTTAAGGAAGTTCAGTTTTGTGATATTTAGTCTTAAGAATCTGTGAAAACTTTATTTTGGTGGCAGTAAACACTTTGCTTATACAAATAAAACAATGTTTTGTTTCACGAATATATATGGTAGAGAAAGTCTACCTTAGGAGCATAGAAAAAATGTTCTTGAGTGATTCCTTATTAATTACCTAATTATTTCTTTCTAATGGACAGAGTATTTGTATTTGTATTTGTATATTTTGTTTGAACACTACGTCATTACGCATTCGAATAATTTTTTGTAACAACTACATTTATTGGTATTTAAATGCTAGATAAAAGGGGACATGTCCAATTCCTAAGGAAGTCATGTATGATAAAGAAACAATGATAATGAGTTACAATAAATTTGGGGTAACTGTTTGTAACGACAGCTTTTTACTAAATGCATCTGTAGGCAGTTACATATCCCAGACAAATAGTTAAAATTTTTCTTTCTGTCTGTCTGATTATTCCGGCTAATCTCCGGTACAGGTAGACCTACTTTCACGGGACTTGGCTCGAAGCCGCGGCGGACACAACTAGGTTAGTAAAATATTCCATGTTTCCATCACAATGATGCTCAAGAATAAAAGTATATTTTATGCAAAGGTGCATTATATAATTTAAGGACATGAATAATTCAGAAGATTCTATTCTTTTTAGATGGTTTTTGGTTGTGTGTCGATTACAAAACATACCATGGATGAAAACGTAGAAAATACGTACACGAATACTCTAAGGTTTTGTAGCTACTCAGTATAAAAAAATCACAATTATAAAGTAGCCATGAGCTCACATCGGCGAACAACATGTTAACGTTTACACCGACCGTAGACGTAGAACAGCATAACATTAACGCAAACAAACTGCTATACGTTCACTAGCTTAAAGTATTACGTACAAATCCACTAGGAAACTAAAACTAGAGAAAATAACGCGTAAATTAATGAATAAACAAGCTTAGGTGTTGTTAGGGTTACCATGTTTCATTAGAAACTATACTGACATAAGCTTCGTTATTTTTTTGAGAAATCATCTGCTTCTGAAAAAAAATTACGTGATCCATATTTTTCCTTTCAGAAATTATTCGCAATTGATTCCATGGTGATACCTACATATTAAAATTATTTCTATCAAAATTTCTCGGAATGAATATCTCATTCGAAGTTAAATCTCAATAGCCAAATATTTTCAATAATGAACTGGCAAACTGGTTCGTTGTCTTTATTGGATTAGAACTACATAAGTATGTCGTTTGTACATTATTCTCACTTTGTCCATTTAGTCATAGTTTTGAGGACAGCGTGGGTATGTGTCTTCAGGAAATAAAGTAAAGTCAAATCAGCTATAGTCCCGAGTAATTACGTAACAAAGAAATCACTGTGTAACTAATATATTTAGGCAACTACGGAACGCGAGACAGTGGTCCCAATTCTGTTACTTCACTCGCTAAATTAAAATTCACAAAATTTTCTCCATATAAGATGTAAACCTTGTACACTTCAAAACAAGGTCTTATTTCAAATTGAAACAAGTAGGTAACTTATATCGCCATCGAAATAAGCAATTTATTTGTCGACTAAAGTATGATACGCTTAAATAAACTTTAATACCACGTAGCGAGAGCCGCTATCCGTTGAATGCCATCTCTTTTGCTCTGTGTTTTTAGTAAGCGTCTTCGTAGGTGTAGATTAAAAACACGTCATCCTTGTTCGTTTTGAACAAGTTTTTATACGGCAATTATACAGCGTTTGAATAAATGGAGACTCTCGCTGCGTGGAAATAAAGTTGAGTATACGTTGACAGGTTTTGGTGAAATTTAGCGGCGCTGAGAAATAGATGCTAGTAACAAATATACCTTATTACGAAGAACACTAGGTTGATTTCATATGAAGAAATTAAGTCAGGTTTTAGTTTAGTCGAGTGTACAATGGAATCGGCACCAGTTTCGACGATGACTGTATAATAAGACTACAATAAATCCTGCCACGTACAAACGCATGGTGACTCTATACAAGTTGGGTTCGTGCCGGTATAATTGCTAGGAAAATAATCTTTCCTCCGGTTATTGGTCCAAATGACCATTTTGTTGGGCCGACATTAATTTTCATGAGCTCCGTGCTAAGATGTCTGTTGATTAAATTAGACCCTACTCGTTTAGTGTGCATATGGCCAACTACACGTTACCTTGTATGTGCTGTATTAAATTCATCGGATATAATTTTAGCTGTAAATCTAAAAGGTCCCACGTAAATTTTACATTGATGTCGTGTGATTGTGTGGCGTTTTGTTTAAGGAATAGTAAGTAATAGTAATAAGGGTTTGTTGTAATTATACAAATTGCGTTCTAGTTACAATACGTAATACCCAAAGATTGAACTTGTATTATTGGTAATAATGATAGAGTATAGGCTAGTCAACTATAGCTTCGTGTGGAGAGTGTGTAGAATGAAAACTATAGGAAGTAGTTAGGCTGACATAGTAATTTTGATTTGATTTGGTTAGATGGTATTTTATTTACATTGATCCGATCCTAATGACAAAACATGGCTTAAAATTGTAACAAATCACTAAAAGAATATATGTAATATATTTCAGACAGTAAAATAGGTACACAAATTTCTTTTATCCAACGGAATACTTCATTTGAGTAAGTGAAAAATGATTGTCTAGGCAACATCTCGGAATGAAATAGGATGACACAGTCAACTGCAAAGAAGCGTTTGTATGAACCAAACAAATTAAAAAGGTCTTCATAAAAGTTCATCAAGACATTTCTACAATTACCCACCTCGCTTAATTCTGAGAGGACTCATCTAAGTTTCAGCTCGTTCAATCCGCTTTGAAGTACTTAAATTAATTTCTCTGATACAAAAATTATAGTTTAGAAACTGTTGGGTGTTGCAAATTATTATTACTTTATAAATAAGTTTTCCGTATTGAAGTTAAGTTGAAAACGCATAGGAATAGGCTTTGTCGGATAGGACGGAGAAGTAAGCTTTTGCAAGGTCACTGCACTTGTCCATGGCGAGAGAACATGCGACTTGACCGCTTACGACAAAAGGTGATGAGCGCAAAGAAAGCGTGTCGTGTTATCTATTGATTTTGACTGGCTTCTTGGTATAGTGGTTAGTGATCCTGACTGCTGAGCCAGAGGTCGTGGGTTCGATTCCTACCCAGGACAAATAATTGTGTGATGAGCATGATCATTTATTTGTTGTGTGTCTGGGTGTAGTTGATCTATAAAATGTATGTATTTAGAAGTATTAAGTTATTATAGTTATTATAGGGAGTCGATTCTTGAAGATTATTGCCCATTTTAATCGAAAGACCAACTTAACTTTGCTGTTGCTGTGCATACATCAATCTACGTCATAGTTAATTTTCCAAGCGCAAAATATAAGCTTGTAATTGCAATAAATATTTTGTATGTGATACAACAATAAATTAACGACTTTCGGATTTTTTCTTTTACTTGTGATGTGAGACTTTACTTTTTACCAGTTTTCATGATTCTAGGTCAGTGGTATAAATATAAAATTAAAATAAAGGACTTAAATGGCCGTATCTGTTTATTGCGTTGACGTAGGCAAATATTTGCTATTAATTTAAACTTGAGACCTCCACGCGTTTCTGAGAAAAGGGTCTTTGTAGTGATGAGACCTCTCGCCACAGCTGGCATACTCCTTCGATTGGAATAATAACTCTTTGATACGCGAGAGACCTGGACTGGTGGCACCAAACTCGAATTTAGAACATGTTTGAAATATTTTATGAAGAATAAGAATAGAAGAAAAGACAGTCGCGGAGAGGACAGAAGATTGTCTTGACGACTGTCGTGCAATGTGCACAGAATAGTTCAAGAAGTATTATTTATAATTAATTTGTTTGAAGTTATAATTGTTACACGAATAATCTGATCCTGATTATATCGCATAGTGCGTTTGCCTGCTTTTTTAATTTTCCTCCTCTAGATTGAACCTATCGAACCCGGTTACCATAAAGCCCCAAGCTTCGGATAGAATATTACACCCAGTACGATATTAGGAATTGAAAGATGAAAAAAAATTGATTAGTGGCAAGCGTGTCACGAACCGCTGATAACTTTTTTATTTACCTTTATATCTAAAGTTAATCGCGTGGATTGAAGGATTTATACGAATTCAAACTAACCCTGCAGGTATAGAAAGAAATTATAGGAAGTAGGTCGTAATGGGATTTCCCGTTCAAATGAATATTTTCCTAGGCAGCTGTTATAAACAAAATACTATAGTATCAAATGCTGCATCTTTATACCCGGTCGGCGGATAGCAAAGTAGGGTTAATGTTTGTATGTATACAGTATTTTTCTTATAAAAATATATAAATGTCTAAACCCTTCTAGGTTGTAGGTTAAGTTTTATTTTCATAAAACCAAAATGGGGGTTTAAACTTATGAATAAGAGGCGGTAGAGACAACAAATCGCGTACCCGGTTGAGTGGTGGCAAAATGACAACTATGCCTGAACACAGTGGTGGATTCTGCATATAGCAAGACAGAAGCGCTTGGGACTAAATAATTTTTAGATTCACAGGCTATTTAGCCTAAAAAATACTTAATGCAAATGTAATGTGAGTTATTACGTTTTTCATCTACCGCCTTTTATGTCTTTCTTTTATCATATTATAACTCTATCTGGTTTAATTTTCAGTTTCCATTCTTTATATGCCCAATTTTAATCTTAATAACATAATAGCAAACGATAAAACAGTGTTGTATTATATTCATACTTCATTAAATATAGATTTTTAACTATCGGGCGATGTAAATTAGTGGCCGTGAGTTTTTTTTCCCGATTTCTTTTCACAAGGCCCAAGGATTTGGAAACGGGCGGTTTTAAATAGACACAGGCAGGTACGGTATTATCTGTTATTAATTTTGTTTATTTTTCATTTGACATAGTAACCTATTGTTGCGGTGACTCTGTGTGTGTTGGTGTATGATATGTATAATTAAAAAAAAAACCTTGTCCAATATTTTTAAAAGAATTTTATGAAATAAAGATATTTGACTTTGACTTCGTTTATTTTAAAATCTTTGTAATTAAGATGGTTTGCCCCTTTTTTTTTGTGTGGAAACCCCCATGGGTCATCCCACTCCCCACCTCACTATAGCTATCGGTGAAGTGGTATGTCGGAATCAAACCGATTAAAACCACACGGTGTTCCGTCACAAGTGAGTCTATCGCAAGGGACTTTGGTATACCCTAGGAAGGAAGTTCCCGAGAATCATGGCAGACTTTAACCGCTCTCAAACAGAAGGCAGCCACACCATTAGTAGCGGAGGGCCTTGCCCTCTTTCCGACTCAGAGAGGCGCACGCGGAACACGTCGCGCATCCACTGTCTTAGGCCTACTTCTGCTAGGGTAACGGGCAGTCTCACCCGTCACCCCCAGGCCAGCGTTCATGGAGAGTACTAGTCCTCTCAGACATCACTTCCTCACAAAAAGAAGCAGCGGATTCCCACGCACTCTCACTTAGGACCATGGACAGAACCATGGTCTTCAGCGAGCGGCGTCCCACACCGATAGCTGCCGCAAGGTTGCAACCAGCACTCCACAAGCGTGTGGAGTGCAGTATCCTCCGTAGTGATGGCACGTAGACGTTGGCTCCCGGCCTATGCGACACAGGTACTTTCCGAAACAGCCGTGGCCGATCAGCACCTGCGTCAGCCGGTATGAGAGGCGGCCGTGCTGCCTCTCCGAGATGGTTTGCCCTTTTTTTTTTTGTGTGTGTGTGGAAACCCCCACGGGTCATCACCTCACCGGGGCCAGGCGGCGAGGTGGTATGTCGGACTCGAACCGACTAAAACCACACAGCGTTCCGTCACCGGGTCTTATAGCCGGGGCCTCAGGTGTACCCTAGAAATGAAATCCCTGTGAACCCCAGCAGACTTGGTCGCCTGCTAAACCAGGCAACCCCACTTTGTGGTGCAGATGGTTCTGTCCCCTCTAGTTTAGAGAACCGCGCGCGGAACACGTCGCACCACCGTCTCGGGCCTGCTTCTGCTAGGGCGACAGATAGCCCCTTCCGTCACCCCCAGGCAAGCGCTCATGGAGGCCGGAGATCGTTTTGCACTCTCCGGCGCCTGGTGCGTCTTCTGCGGGACGGAAGAGTACTTGTTCTCTCCCGTTCCCTCTCCGCCGCTTCTTTGGCATCCATCACTACCTCACAGAATGAGGCGGCGGAATCCCACGCACTCTCGCTCTGGATCATGGACGTAATCATGGTCTCCAGCGAGAGGCTACCCACACCGATGGCCGCCGTGAGGTCAGCGCGCTGTTGCGCCCACGCAGAGCACTCCACCAAAGTGTAGAGTGCGGTATCCTCGCGGCAGCCCCCGCAGTGGTGGCATACAGACGTTGGCTCTCGGCCTATGCGACACAGGTACTTCCCGAAGCAGCCGTGTCCGGTGAGCACCTGCGTCATCCGGTAGGAGAGAGCGCCATGTCGCCTCTCCAGCCAATCCTCCATGACGGGCCTTACCGCCACAACTGTGGCTTTGCCCTAGACTTTATGACAGACATAAAATTTGTCAACGAATTACACAACCAGAGAGATTAACAAAACTTTATAATTATGTCAATAAAATTGTTATTAAAAACTGACTAAAAGATAATAAGAAAAACAACGTAGACAGGTACATGAAAAACATATAGTGATCAAATATGATAACAACTGCACTACTCATAATCAAATGTCATAATAAAATGTCAAACGACATGCCTTTCCTTATAACGTAAATACTATGGTTTCCATTTTCAGTTGGTATTTTCTACCAAATTGGCCAGAACAGTAAGCGGATTGAAGGCTCCGCTAATCTTTTTAATGTGCTTAGACTTGGAGGCGTGTGGTAACGAGGCGGAGGCAAGGCTTCTCCTGCCAATGTGGATTTGTGACGTCAAATGTGATTGCGAACTCCCTGGTAATACGGATAGAAGCAATATTGGTTTAAGATTGAGCGTTGAAGATCTTAGATTCTTTAAAGAATTTAGTAAATATCATTCGAAATGGATTTCCAGTGCAAATTATGATTATTATCTCTGAGTAGTATCTTACATATTTTTGCAGATCACGTGAAAACTACATTTATTTTAAACTATAACAAGCATTTTTACATGTTATCCTTATTGAAATTATTTAACCGAAATGAAACCACTCCTAATAGTAAATATTTAGCCGAGTTAGAGGGGGTACTCACTGAAAATCACTATAAAAAAATATAGCTAGTACATTCTCATTGAAATAAATACTGAATTAATTTTGTCTGTCAAAATTTTTGGAATCATTTTACTTTTAAAATGCCTACATAATCATCTTTCACTACTGAACTATGAAAACTTACATGTCAGCCGTTGGCTGAGTTCCAAATCTCTGCTTTTACCTAGATACTATTTTTATGCGGAACTAAATGACCGCGAGAGTCACCTGCAGGCTACACCTGCGTTGTGCCGGGTGAATATCAAATGAGCCGTATCCGGGGGGTATCCGGGGCGGTAGGCATCCGGGCCGGACAATGTCGAGCCGAGCCGTGAGAGAGTGATGTTTCATTTTTAAATCAATTTTTTTATGTTCAATCGAATACTTTTTAGTAGTAAATTTCAAGTTACATCATAATTACTCATCTATTTAAACTTTGAGCTTTGATGGCATGGATTAACAAGTTTTGAACAACTAAGTTGTCAAACGAAGGTATCTTCAATTATTTTTAGGAGTTGGTTTATGCATAATACACCCTATTATTTGTTGGTTTATATAATTTTTTTTAAGTGGGTTTCAAGACATTTTATATTTCCCGTCTAACCGCCGAGTATCGATGGTGTTTTCGAGGGTCACTGAAATTTGATCCTAATCAAGTGGGAATGTGTATGGCATTACTCACTATCTAATATTACTACACCTTAAAGTTACCGATTTGACAATAACTTATAGAATTTGTTGTAATTAAAATCAATATTTGATAATAAGTAGACAATTACATACATTTGTAACAAATGACAAAAGACGAAACAATGGTATAGTTTGTTTCAATTCTATTGATTTGCTGGAAAATGCTCCGAAACCTTATTCACGTTCCATCACTTTTTCTGATAGAACCGCTAAAGATAGGTCAACATTATTGTTATATTAATAAATGAATATTTTTTCTAAACATTTAGTTATATGTTTCTATACATATGTATTAGTATCCATAAAGTAAATGTCATACAGTTACTATTTCCTGGAATACTAATAAAATTCTATACAACACATTACTAATACATTTTGAAAAAGAACTAAGAATTATTTATCATGATTTGCACGACATATTCATATAGATACGGAACTTGGCTATACAGTGGCAAAAATGTATCTTGAATATTTGCAACCACAAAATTCTCTGCATCAAAAGAAAATATGAACTTCCCACCTCTGGACAGAATAAACCCTAACAGCCGGAGGTCACTTTTACCCCTCCGCCGACATATGACGTATACGACCCCACGTAATTTGTTGAGTAAACAAAGACAAGAGCCCCCCGACTATATATGTAGATACATAATTCATAAGGTTATAGAATTGGGCTTGTGTAATGCAATGTTATTAAGACATTTTCAATATGTGTTCTACTTCGAAAGAATTTTTTATGTTCATATTTAAACACGCTTTTGTTAGCTTCACTTCTATGTAAACAAATCTTGGAAGTAGATATTAACCTCCTATTATTGCCATCCTACTAATATTATAAAAGTGAAAGTTTGTGAGTATGGTCGAATACCTTCCAGGTCGACATAATGCAGCTACAGACGCATTAAGTCGCCTTCCTTTAAGTGTTACAGATTTGAAAATTATGAAAGAAAACGTAGTATCAGTCATGACGAGAGCACAATCACGAAAGCTAGGCACTCAGACAGATAATGAAAACACAGACTTGACTTCTGAGATTCCTTCAACTTCTAGGACAGGCCATCCTAAGGTTGTAGAAATCCTCAAACGACCTACTGACAGTATAGAGTTAATTTTGAGTCCAAGTTCTAAAAATAATTCTAGTGTATCACCAATACTGAGTGATAAGGGATACTTTAATTTTATCGAATTAGAATCGGCAATATATCTAACCTCCTGATCGTTACCTTTGTTTTTTTTCTTTTTTTTATACTGGGGAAATCCATCATGGACTATCCTCTACCTGGGGTGCGACAGAGGGGTGTGCCGGACTCCTACCGGCTAACACCACCACCATGTGTTCCATCTCGCACCTTCTGCTGGGGATACGGGAGTCACAATCGTCCGCGTCCCTGGCGGTGCTGGCCAGTACACACGCCGCCTCAAAAGAGATCGTGCGATACCCCCTAATGACTCTAACGGCCATTGCCCGCTGCGGTTTTTGCAAGATGGCGACGTTGTTGGCCGTTAGAGCGTCTGTCCACACTGGGGCCCCATAAAGAGCCATGGATCGCACGACCCCCAATTATAGCCGTCGGCAGGCGGCGTTCGGTCCCCCTAAAGTGATGCAACAGCGATGATAGCGCGGCTGCGGCACCCATCAACTTTGGTGCCAGCTGCCGGAGATGAGGGGTGGGTTTTTCCCCCGGCCGTAACCAGTGTCTCGTCCGCGTAACACGTCAGGTGCACGCGCTGGAGGAGGACACCCCTCAAAACCAGGTCGTAACCGATGTTCCACAGGAATGGCCCGAGGACCGAGCCCTGTGGAACACCGCATGACATCTGGCGCCTACCTGAGCCGTCACGTCCCACGTAGGTGACGCACCTCAATGATAAGTACGCGCCAACGATGCGGCGGAGGTAGGGGGGCACTCGGTGATATATGAGCGCCTCCCTTATACAACTCCAGGGAAGAGTATTGAAGGCGTTAGAAATGTCGAGAGACACGGCCAACAACACCCCACCCCGGGACCCCTCTTCCTCTGCCAAGACCTTCACACGCGTAATGGCGTCGGTAGTGGAGCGTCCGTGGCGAAAGCCGTACTGGCAGTCGTCCAAGTCAGGGCCCACAGAGTACAAGTGGTTGGCAATGATGCACTCGAACAGCATACCCACCTCGTTCAGCAGCACAATAGGCCGGTACGCGGACGGTGAATTCGTCGGACGCCCCTCTTTCCTGAGCAGAACTAGCTTGCCGGTTTTCCACTCACTAGGAAACCGAGCAGATACTCGTCATAGCTTCTCGGAACCACTGCGCCTCTTCTTCGACGTCGACCGCCCTCCCTGCAGTGGTCTCCCGGGACCAGACCAGTTTCAGAGGCCGTCTTGGGCTACCCCTCCGTTGGTTTATGGGGTTGTAGTTACCCTGTAACTGAGCGGAGATGTCGAACCGTATATAGTCCGACAGTGTTTCCACCCCTTCCATCACCATCCAACACTGGACACGGCGTGCGAGAGCGGGGCTAGCGAACGATACGTCCACTATGGACTCGCCCTGCTCTCGCACGCACGTGCTGACCGAACGTCGGTTTAGGAGGGTCAGACCACTGGTCAGTGCCCACTCCTCGAGGGCCTCACCACGGACATCCCGATTGTTACCTACCGTAAGTGTGTTAGTGGGGGACTTAGAAACTTTTTGCAAACGACACAATATTGAAGAACTTGTTTTGATGAAAAACCAAAAGAATGCGCATTTAATCAAAGAGTTACTAAAGGAAAGAAATGCGTCGCAAGAAAGGTTGCCGTGATTATTAGTATTTAAAAAGTTACACAGAGTTCACGACAAGGATGAAAAGACAGTAATCCTAAATGATTTTCACCTGTTACCCACTAGCGGTAATGCAGGCGTGAATAGGATGTTAAATAATATTAAAAAATAATATTTTTGGCCAGGAATGAGTAATGACGTCACTCAATATGTGAAAATTTGTAAAGAGTGTCAAAAAAATAAACATACTAACACACAGACTAGAGAGCCAATGTGCATAACGACAACTCCTAGTACTGGTTTTGAAAGAATTAGCTTAGATATAGTTGGGCCCTTAGATGTAGATAATTATAGTTTTAAATATATTTTACCTATTCAATGCCATTTAACGAAATTGGTTGAGGCTTACCCCTTATCTAATAAGGATACTGAATCGGTTAGTAGATTATTTGTAAACAATTTTATTCTAAGATATGGTGTTCCAAAACAGATCTTAACCGATCAAGGAACTGAGTTCATGTCAAGCGTTATGTCAGATGTGTAGTTTGTTAGGAATTAAAAAATTACACTCCACAGCATATCACCATGAGACCCTAGGTGGACTAGAAAACACACATAAGAGTCTCGGTGCGTATCTCCTATTTGGTCTTCAGTACCACCCTAGTCTTAAGGCATATGATTTTTATTGTTATAACTGAAGATACAAATAAAATATTTTTCTTTCTTTCTTTCTTTCTTTCTTTCTTTCTATCTGCGAATGCAATGTAGTCACAATAAAAGCGATTGGAGTAGTTGGTTAAGTTATTGGTGTTTTGCCTTTAATATAACTGTACACTCAGCGACAAAATATACGCCGCACGAACTAGTATTTGGAAAATTATGCAATTTACCTAATAATCTTAGTCATAAATTAGACAAAGTGGATCCTTTATATAATTATGATAGTTACCCATTAGAATTAAAATATCGATTACAAACAGCTTTGTTAGATGCAAGAAATAATCTGCTAAGTAGTAAATATAATAGGAAATAATTGTATGATAAGAAAATGCATTCTGTAAGTTACAAACCAGGTGATTTGGTTCTTATAAAAAACCAAATAGGAAATAAATTAGACAATATTTATTTAGGTCCTTATAAAGTTTTAAGATATTTATCACCTAATGTTGAAATATTAAAAAATAATAAACCCTATATTGTTCACAAAAATAACACAAAACTGTTTTATAATTGATTTTTTGTTTGTTTAATGTTACTACCTATTATACAAAGTTCAAAATACAATAACAAATGTACATCATATGTAAGCAAAAATGTAAGACTCAGCTGCGTGTGACATCCATTTTTACTCTTTAAAATCCGGGCTGTAATGGTTAACTTTTCAGGGGAGACGTGGCATATTGCCTTAATTCATTATTTATAACTACATTTTATATCTATCAGTAACATTTACAACTAATGCTGACGCATGGAATTGGTTCGAATATCAGAGTTGCAACCTCCAAAGGAAAAAAAATGGCTTGAAATTTAAATCGTGCACTCTTATTGAGACACCCTTTATATGTAGTTCGGATAGTTCGGATGACAATTACTATAATTTGATATTTTGAGCCTAGTGTGATGATGGAGCTAGGAGGTGGATAGTGGAACTGTTTTTAGCAGTGTGCTATTAGAGCGTGTTTTTTTTTTTAGTTTTACTTAACTATAATTATTATATAATCATAAATTTAAAACACCCCCCTTTAAAATCCCTTCAATGGTTAGAAAGGAGCTGATTATCTTCATACGGCTGAACAGATTTTCTTGAATCATATCTATGAACATTCTCGATCAATTCACCTTTCAAACAAAAAGAAAACGCACTGAAATTGGTCCATTCCTTTGGTAGCTACGATGCCACAAACAGCCCGTCAAAGCTGAACATACATGCTGTCCATGGATTTCAAATTGCATAAATCCTGTCTTTCCTGTGTATAATTTATTATTTTATTATGTTTTAAGTAAAAGATATACTATCAAATAAACTAAGGTTATTAAAATTTTATTTATTATAGGCGTTTATTTTCAAGATTTTCATCAAATAACGCATTAGATATAATAAATATGAACTATAGGTAGGTATATTATGATTGTTTTATGTTTCTTTTATATGGCATTAGTTAAGTGACTGGTATAACATGTACGGTCCCGTAACGTGGGTCTTGGCCCTTAACTGAAAATCAGCGCTTTTGCAATACTGTATTATAGAAGCATTATGCTGATGGGGACATTTTCTGCCTGGCACAATGCATATTTTTTTATTAAGTGTGTATTTTTTTTTGTTTATCAAAAACTGGTATTTATACCTTTCATTTATATGTATTGAACTATGCTGAAATAAACATTTTTCTTTCTTTTTTTTTTATATTATAGGGGGCAAACGAGCAGACGGGTCACCTGATGGTAAGTGACTACCTTCGCCCATGGACACCTGCAACTCAAGAGTCACAAGTGCTTTGCCGGCCTTTGAAATAGGAGTCCGCTCTTTTCTTGAAGGTTTGAATTTTTGAAGGATCTTTCGATATCAGTATAGTCAGATCATGGTCTGAGACACTCGAAAGACACAATAAAAGGCTATGATAATAAAGTATCTAAAGAAGGAGCTCAAAAGATACTCATACACTCACCGGACACTGCAAACTGAACAAACATAAGTTCAACCTAAAATTAGGTGAGAACACAATTTGCAGATTCTGTCAAGAAACAGAAGAGACTGCAATGCATATTTTATGCTCTTGTGGCCCACTAATGCGGCACCGAAGTATTTACCTAGGGTTGCACATCATGCAACCACAGGAAATACAAACAATTTATCGAAGCTATAAGTCTGAGCAGTGAACTGTAAACCAGAAGTGCGCTACAAAAGACCAGAAATGGTCGAGGTAGCACTAGGCACTAAAACAATAATAATAATAATAGTCAGATCATCTGCGTAGCCAACTGTATAATAGTTTGACTGGCCTGTTGGCCTAGTGGTTAGTGACCCAGACTGCTATGCCATAGGTCGTGGGTTCGATTCCCATCCGAGTCTGGGTGTTCTTTGTGTCCGTTCTTTGTATGTTTGTAAAGTCCCCCGCGACACAGGAGTAATTTCCTAATGCGGGAGTTGTCTTTTCTTAAAAAAAAAAATAGTGGTTCGCATTTAGTTTTGTGCTGAGGTCATTTTCGACCATATTCACCCTAGCATCCCCTAACTAATTTGGCTGCCTAGGTTTTTTCATATTTGTATGGTGCTATAGAAACGGCTAAACACGATTGAACCAGAATTAATTTTGAATATCTTGCATGCCCATGTATGTATACACGTGTTTAAACAAATAAATATTATCTATCTATCTGTCTTACTAGACTGTGGTTTCACTCCGGTCGAGTCAGGCCATACGTGCCGAAACATGGCTCTCCCACGATAAAAAAATATAAAACGCTATACGTTGTTACATACGTAGTACGCCCATTATGTCATAACTCAAAGTTATTTTCCAACTAACCCCTCATAATCAGGATAGTCCATCGTACCCTGGTCCTAAATAATGATTCGGTCCACTCGACCATTTATCCTTTAAGTTGAAATTTTCATGCTCTATTTGAAGGGTTAAATGGTTTTAGTCCATTGTTATAACAAGTTTTTTAAGTGCACTTACGTATGTTAAGTTATTTGGCTACCCTTCGGTTTTGTGTGTTTATAAAGACATACAGATATTTTCGCCGAATTATTTGTACAACAAGATTGTAAGCGATAATCTCATGCTTAGATAATGGACATACTGATTGTTTGTTTTGTAATAAAGACGAATAAAACCTTAACCAAATATCAATACCAATATGGTATATTTTTTAAAGATGTCTTATTCACATTATTCATAGTGAGAGCATTTACAGGAAGCATGAAGATGAAGATTATTTAAACCATCTATGTGTATAAAAGACGGATGCCATAAGCGCTCGGGGGATGGCTTGTCCCAATACTCTTGTATCTGTGAATCCTTTCTCCCAAAGACAATATGACACGCCACTGTGCACTTTAAAAAGGGTTGCTGTAATTGACACAACATCCAATGTTGCAGAACTTGCTCGTTTATTGGCTGTGGGAGAATAGGAACCAGGCCTTAGGATCCAGGCACTTCAACCTTGTAACACGATACCACATTCCGCGTTGCCACTTGTCTTCGTCTAGAAGCTCTTTGTTTTTCTTCGCATCTTTGTCACTGTGAAGAATCTGTTGACAGTCTGGGACACCACGGTTTTCCTTGTAGCCAAAGCGCAGGTAACAATTAATTATTTCAACATGCAAATATCGATAGTAGGCGATGATGCGGTGAAGTTCTTTAACGCGTGTAAGGTAGTGTGATTATTAAATAGAATGTCTAATTTCTTTATTGTTTTTAGTTGTGTTGTATAATTGTTTTTTTTTTTTTTAATTAAATGGGTCTGAATATAATAAATATAAATATAAGAGAATAAAAAATAAATGTTGTATAAATTACTCTTTTCAAATATACACTTCTGTATTGTGTTCATCTCTAAATTATAAAATCTAATGATAGATGCAAGAAAATATGCTAGTTTGTCGTATTCTTGCTTTGTGGATCTTTTGACTTCTGAGAGGACAAACATTTCAAAACACTAGGTCCACCTATATGAATAGAGAACAAGATCAAAATATGTGGGTATTTTGATGTTTTAAATCGGTTGCAGTTTCAGCGATCATTAATCTGAATCTGAACAAAATCAGGTAGAAATTAAATACGACTGGAATCAAATATCTGCTCTAATAGTAGACAACAAAATTAATCCTAAACTAGGTATTTTGTTCATAATATACGTCGCAACCTCACGTAACGGTTTCCGATTCGGTAATATATTCTGGTGCACACCCTTGTGTGTTGAATTCACGGTATGTCTAACAAATGTCTGGAAACAACGGCTGTGCTAACTATTCTTAGCTGGAGCCAAATTAAGCAACGTTCAACCCATCTCTCCTCGCTAGAGCATTCCCGGTGTAAGTTTACTAATGTTTAGGTTTATAATAATTATAGTGTGTGTTGTGCTCAACACGCGTGTTAGTAGGTATATGTCATGGTCTGTACCATGACATATACCTGTTACATGTTCTCATATTTTATTAGGTTACTAGCTTTTGCACGCAGCTTAGATAAAACAATTCCAGGGCTCATAAACAGTTCTCTTTTCGGGATAACAGGTATAAGGTACCTTTTGTCCTACTCTGTATCCCTCGTATCTGACGTTTATGACATAAATTCTGATGGAGGAGGCAAAATGCTTTTCTACATCTATTTTTCGGATCAGTACCGAAGTGAAATCTATTGGAAGGTTTGTTGCCGAATATTCGATGTGACTTTGTGTTTATAGTTAACTAGCTGTTGCCCGCGACTTCGATCGCGTGGAAATTTTGGTGAAATATATCCCACAGGATATTTCTGGTATAAAAGCCTATGTGATATTCCATATTCTTTAATCTATCTCTATATCAAATTGTATCCAAGTCCGTTCAACCGGTTTTGCGTGAAAGAGTAACAAATATCCACCCATCCTCACAAACTTTCGCCTATATAATTTTTTTTGTTTTTTTTTTTTATTTTATATAATATTAGTAAGATCTTTAAATGTAATACTGTATAATGTGATACGACATTATTTGTTATTATAATGGCTAAGGCTTACGATCGAGAAATTCTGGAATCGAACCCCACCCATTGCGACGCGAATCTCCAACGAGGACCTAATTCGCCGCTAGTGAACCGTGTGGTGGAGACGCGCTTTCCAGCGCCTCATGCCGCCCTGAGTGTGTCCGTGCCTGGACGTTGCCCAATTGAGTGTTTTGCCTGCAGGTGGTGACCGGGCTTTTACGTACAGGCGCTATTAGGGGGCCGGATGTTTTAATTAAGCTGTTTCCGGATCGGAAAATAGGAGTATTTTAGGCGCAGTACCCCACAGCGTGTGGTTTTAGTCCTATTGATTCCGACACACCGCCCCACCGAAAACCCCGACGGGGTAACGGCCTGAGGGAGCTTCCACACGAAAAAAAAACGGGTTAACAAGAAATAGTTGAGCTATATTGCAGTGTTTAAAAAAGTACTAAAAATGGATAACAATTATATGATTATATTAGAACTAGTTACTTCGTATTGTATTGCGGATGTAGCTTTAAATGAAAATGAAGCCTACTCTAGAATAAAATAATAATGTTAAAGAAAAATACCAATATAATTAATATATATACTTATAACTAATTATGTTAATTTTTGTGCATTATAAAGAGATTCAATACTTATGTACGGAGCTCTTTACCTAGTACCTAGTATACTATAGTGGCCTTATTTGGTAGATTTTGAAGTATCATAACAGCTCCTCTTAAATTAAAATTTGAAAAATTACCTCAAGGTTTCCAAATATTTCAAATATCTTCTAAGATCAGAGATTTCTCGTCCAATGAACAGTTATACCGCATTCGATTGAATATTATAAATTCATATTCTTAAATACTGAATATAACATCAAAAGCAATCTACTTACCTACACGTACGTGCTGCGCGTGTAGGTATTTAAAGAGCTAGATCAAAGAATAAATTATTAACAGATGTGTAAAGCTCAATGTAAAATATATTAAATGAACGTTATTAATTTGCTATATAAGTATACCTGTAAGTAAATATAATACTTTGATGTCTATCAATATGTGTTATTAGTGTCTCTTTACAATTCCTTTAATTAAATGTAAGCTGTCAAAGCTATTTCAACAGTGAACGACAAATGTTTTTGAAACAATTTTAATCGGCTACTTATACGTAACTATTTTAAACTTAAACATTTTTTAGTTGTGTTTTACGAATCGCAAAAAAAGCATAAAGGCTTTGCTTTGGTTTTAATGTGTTCATAATGATAAGAACTAGGTTTTAAGATACGGAAATGTAAGACAGTTTACCAGAAAATTAGAAACATTTGGCAAAACTGAAACTGTACTCTTATATAGCATGTAAAAAGATCGCAATCAAATTTCGAACAGCGTCGACGTCCGGTCAGCTAGCCTAAAACGATAATAATAAATTATAATCCTTTATACGCTTAGGTGTAGGTAGCGTTCTATAACAAGCCTTTTCATGAATAACCACATCACTGCGGTGTTTTTACTCCATATCCAAAAGCGTACGATGATATTAATTAAAAACACAAGCATAAAACTGCCTCGTCACGTGATTGACGCAACCACTCCTGGCGATGAAGGGGTTGATTAATACATTTAATTAAACTCTATGGGGCTCCCTTGTTTGAATAAAAAATATGGACATGTTTTTAAGCCTAGCAATAACATGTCGAGGGGAATATATTTTATTATTTTCAATAGCAGTAACGTGGTAAATAAGTATTACTTACTTTGTGGTAAGCGGTTACCTAAGTTTAGACGATTGCCGAACTAACTAGCTAGAAACAGCAGTGGTTTCTTGAGAAAACCATCTGTAAGAATTAGTGATTTTATGATATTTTAAAGTTTAGCTAACATAATAATTTTTAAAAAAGAAAAATATCCATATCTTTTTACTTTAAACGAGCAATTCTTGTATGTATATATTTATTTATGTATGTATTTATATTTTGGGTATCTCGGAAACGGCTCTAACGATTTTGACGGAATTTTGTATATGTATACAGTTGAACTTAAAATGCAAAACTGTATCGTTTCGCATTTTATGTTTAACTGCATAGTTGTATTTCCAAAAAGCTACCGAGCCGGTCGGTCTCCCAGGTATTGATATTTAAAGCTGACTAGTTTTTTGTACGTATGTTTCTCCGAGTAGAATATTTGAAGGAACCTGGCGCTCAAGATGAAACAAGAGCCAAAGGGGGTAAGATCTTATTTATTTAATGGTAAAATAAGATAGAAGTAAGTGTTTGCTCCCAATAGCTTTTTGGACCAAAAGCTGGGTACGCCCATGTATTCATGCCTAGGGACTGTTGATCACCTCTATAACATGACTTTTCTAACAAAAGACCTCTCTATCTCATGACTCTTAAATACCCACCTGCCACACACATCTCTGCATCGCCCAAAGGTTGACTGGGAGAAAATGCCTACGGCATTAAGTCCGACTTGTGCATATGTATTTGCAGGATGTTTTAATAAATAAATAAATAAATAAAAGGCCTATCATATTTATCGACTAATTGAAATAGTCTAAAAACTAAATAAATAGCATTTTATATATATGTAAATTTACATGTTACTGCTGTCTGAATACATCCTAACTAATATTGTGAATGCAAATGACAGTTTTTTTGTTACGCTTACACACCTTAACTGCTTAACCGATAATCATGAAATTTTACACACACGTTGTCAAGAGTACAAAAAGGAGACCGGGTACCTTTCATCCAATCTAAATAAACACGAGACAAAACCAAGTTCAACGTGTAATCTAGAAAAGAGAAAGATGTAATAAGTAAAATTGTTATGTCAAACAAGATAACCCTAAATAAGTTACAAACTATTTTGTAGACCTTTACTTGTAAATAGTAAGGGTACACACTCTAGGGACTTGAACGAGTTTGCCAAATATTTGCTAAATGGTCTGTGCCTTCGGTCTGTACAAGTCCTAGGTAAACAGTGAATAAGTAAAACTAATCAATGACAACAAGGCGATCTAGAAATATAAATCATTCGTACTTTTTACTTTGAATGTTAGTAAAAATTGCAATTATTTTAAACCTATGCAATTCAACATCTACTTTAGATCTCATATGGATTTCTACCAATACTATGACTGCTTTGTGGCTGTTTATGAAACCTATAGCACGGTAATGTTATCTATCCCGTATTGTGATTGTGACTCGGCGCTGTCCTTGATATAATCAGCCTAAAGCCAAAAGGGGGCAGCCTACAGCAGATACCTATTTTAATTTCATCTATAACTACTTGAGTTTCTTTCTAGTTTTGTGATTGTAGATAAATATTATAATAAATTTTTTGTTAAAAGAAATGGAATTCGTTGTGAATGAAATAGGTAGTGTTCAATAAAAATACATGTTGTTTTTTGACTAGTAGATTTATTAAAAAAACACCCTTATAAATTTGAAACTGAAAAATATTTGGGCCTCGACTGAGACGTACGAAAAGCTTTATTGTTAAATTTAATAGTATAAAAAATCCATTGCCATATTAGGTAAGCAGTTGTACTTATGTCAATTAAATACACAAATCGCACGCTTACTGCTTACAAAACCATCACACCGTCCGTTCGTCACTGCGGCGCATTCGCGACTGGTTATGTACCAAGTGTTTACCGAACTCGATGCGCGTAGGTATGATTCGCGTTCCGACCATTTGTATCAAGATAAAATACTTTATATATAACATTACCGTGCCTATAGTTAGCTCGATGCAATAAGTTATCACTATCGCGCAGCTCAACACGCTCACACTCATACCAACACGTATATGCACACGTTAAACACAAAATAATTATTTTTAACACGCTCTTATTAGTTTCACTTGTAACTAACTATATAAACAAAACTTGGAAGTCAAGCCAGGAGGTGAATAGTGGAAGTCCTCAGTGGCTACTTGCTACTCAACGCTAGACCACATATCTTTGACCACTCAGCAATAATTGAGAGAGATTGGTTAGGAAATGTTAATGCATCGACCATATAGTCCTGACCTTGCACCATCAGATTTTCACCTGTTTCCGTCTCTTCAGAATTCTTGGGGTTATGTTAGGTTAACATCAAGAGAGGACTGTCAAAACTACTTGTTGCAGTTTTTTCATAAAAAATCCGAAGATTTCTACAGCAATGCGATTACGAGTATGTCACTACCTACAAGATGGCAAAAAGCCATAGAACAAAATGGCACATATTTATATATTAAATGTGATTAAACTTTGAAAAAAAAGTCTTGAATTTGTAAATAAGATACGAAGAAACTTTTTCCCCGACCTTATGTTACCAACCTATAAAAATAAAAAATATAATTTGGGTACATATGTCGTTGAATAATGGTTATACTTATATTTGTGGCTTTGTGTGCGAATTTGAACTAAATGAAAACATGGAAACAAAACTTCTACTTTTAACAAGCTCGATTCTAACGAAGTACTAAGATTTACAGAACCATTATTTATATTGCTGAATGTCAAGTTTTTCCCGAATTATCGAAGTAAAATACGGACACAATTTAATGTACCGCACTGCAGCAAAGTTTCCGCAACAGATCCGCTTTGCCTAACACCTAAATAAGTCTTCAACTTTGAAAGTTCCTTATTTATTCTGGCGGTACCCACCCACCGGTCGCAGGCGGTTACAAGTTTGCTTTATTTCGTGAATATAGGTCTGTTCGGAAACGTTTCAATGCCTTTCTTACAAAGGCGATATCGTTATTCACTTCGGAAAATTTTAACAATACGCTAAAGAATGTTTTGAATGCAGAATCGATAAATCAATAGGCATCTCATAACAATCATTGTCATCATTCCAATATCCATATGCATAAAATATAAAATCATAATAAGGACTAAACAAAACTTTTCATTGAAATTACATAGAGCGTTTAAAAGACATATTTAAACAAAATGTTATTAACAAAAAAATTAAAACGACAAAAGAAGAAAGGAACTGAAAAGCGAAAAATAAACTTCTTAGTCTAACTAAATTCCTACATTACTGTAAATACCTTAATAATTATGTGTCAGCGCCGGCGAAACAGAAAATTTTGATTAAAGAAGAAATGGAATCATACGTATAAATAAATCTAATACCTCTTATATCTATAAAAAAGGTATAAAGTGTAGGAATAACTAAGCTAAGTAGACAGAATTTATGTTTAAGCAATATATCATAATGAGCTCATTCGAGAGTCGTTTGGCGACAGAGAATGACGCAATGATTTGACTTGTAAATATTGGAATGATGTAAAAAAACGTTAAATTTTTGTAAAATGTTCCAACTCACGAGTTGGCTCACCAGAATATAACCATCCTGAATCGATTCAATTGTGTTTCAAGTGTGAGATATAAACCCGCAATCAATAAACTACTAACCCTAGCAAGACATCATCTATCACAAGTGATAAATAAACTGTTCCATTACAAGTACTTGCTCATTTATCAAGCGCCACAGAAGGCGGGGTCGATTGTATCGCAACTCACTCCAATCTCAAGACACGCCACGACAACTCAAACATGTGGCAAATGACATGTGTTGACAAGACTGTATGACATGTCATTATTACAGCTAAGCCACAGCGTAGCTTTGACCAGAAGGTCAAGCTAAATGATCGGAAATTGTGTACTTATAAAATAAAAGCAATTCACTTTATCTAATAAGATGTCTCTTCGTTTAACAGTACCTATATAGTAGAAATAAAGAAGGTAAAATTAGGAGTATACGAAACGGGGAGAGTTAGGCAAGAAGGCAGGGGTCGCGTATCTGTAACTCAAACTGGTTATTGCAGGGAAGTCTAACTAATAAAATAATAAATTACTTGTAAAATTATTTTTAATATGTATTACAAAAGCTATGTTTATTAAAAATAAAGATTGGCCTATCTCGCGCTGAAAAAAAAGCCAAGGAATCGTGGGATGCTCTTTAACAAATTGATCTACTGTAAAACTGTCTCCTGTCGCACCAATCACTGCCAAGTACCAAACCAAGGCACCATAAGGGCCGTAGAGGTCGTAACGAGCGCCTCATCGGTGAAGCGGACTGTAATATTGCAGATAAAGATTATTGTTTAAGGCCAACAATAGCTCCAGTTATCGACTAGTGACAAAGGACTTTGCGTTATTGAACGGAGATTTCCAACCGTAGCAAATATAGAAGTTGTAGCTATACAGGTGTTATATACCTGCCACTGGTTTTGTGTAGGATATGTATGTTACTAAATATTAAATATAAATTGTTTCTTTATATTTATAGCTACGATAATACCTACATACAAGTAGGTAGACACTTAGTACCTATTTCTCTGCTGTTTTTCAAGCGATTTTTTTTTTGTGGGGCCTCGTCAATTGCCCACGCAGTCAATGAAGTTTAGTGTTTTCAATTAAAAAAAAATTGGTTCTTGCCAATTTTTTGTTGCCAATAATTTAATAACCGCTAGCACGTTTCAAATCAAATGAGTGATGAGTTTGATTTTAACACCAGGAATATGAAGCTTATCTACTATGTTTTCACGCTATAGAAAACTAATGTTGTCATTAGGATATTAGTAAAGCATTCCTAAAGTAAAATTCAATGAATCTCTTGTAGAGTATTAACTAAATTTCTTGTAAGCAGACTCATACCAATAGTTCCAATAGCAAGTTATATTACATAATTCTTTCGCTACTTCCTGACAAGACATACGACCCTCAAACCGATTGAAAAAAGGCGTCCTTAGATTTACACATTACTATAAAACATTAGCTTATGCCGACAGCTTCGCTTGCATTAATAGTTGTTATCCATCTCTCGGGAATACAACTTTATTTTGCCATTTCCATTACCCTATGTCCTTTTCTGTACTTCCAAGTTGCATGAAAAATGGCATGAAGATCGGTGGAGTTGTTCGTGAAAGCGTTACAAACAAACAAACTTACATTCGCATTAGGTTAGGAATTAGGATCACATGTTCAATGTATGCTCAAACAGCGGGGCTAAGGCGCTGGATCGGACCCGCAATGCTCAATTATTCACCGAACGGATATTTGGAGTGCAGTAATAAACCCGCATCACGCAACCCTTCTATTTATTTCATTTCCGACTTATCAGTCGGGAATTTTACTTAAATTCATAACGCGATACGTGTATCTCCTTAAAATAAATAACAGAAGCGTAATGGCTGAGGTTGCGGACTTGCAATCGAGTGGTTGCAGGTTCGAACATACCGGTACACCACCAATGTGAACACACTCCTAGCACAGGCATTTTAGTTTTGTCAGAGCGGTTAACTCATGTCACAGCTAGTCTTTCGAGAAGCAGTGTGAGGGGGGGGGGGGGTGAATAAACGTACATATATACGTCTTAAGTCCGTCCAGCTTAGGCAAAGGCAATAGAACGCCACTTACCTTCAACCTGACTTGCAGTTTGCGCCTCTTCCGTATTAACCGACCTTTTAAACACGCTCGCCGGTGCTTTAGTATACCGATGATCTAGACAGTATACGTCTTTCAGCGCCTACCCGCACCGACTCATCTACTCACAGGAGCCTTGTATATTCGTTTAGACATTCGCCCTTCACTCACGATTTTAACATGCCCAAACCATCGTAGCATTCCTTTAACGATAAGAAATACTTAAATACTTTTAAGGCAATACTGCAAGAGAGCATTACTTTGGCTTTTAAGTGGTCAACGTCTCTCTCGTATTAGGCAGTACTCTTATTTTCAATATGCTGGTTATATGCTGCAGTTTCCAGTTATTCTTGTCTACTGTTCCATCCAAAAGTTGTCTGGAAGACATCACTTTTAGCGATAAGACTGCCCATTTTACTTATATTAGTTGATCCAAAAATATAATATAAAGATTTTTTTCTATCTATATGTCCCTAATCCCTAATCACTTAGTAAAGATGAAATGAAAAATTTACGAGTTTATTGCTAAGAGACTGGAGATTTTCTATAAGCTAAGGATGTTTCGTGAAAAAAAAATAAGTTTGATTATAAAACCTATTTCTTCTTACCATTTTAATAATAAAGACAAAAAAATGTATATACCAACTAAAAGAGTTCAGTAAATGTTCGAGGAAAATTACCGTTTTCTTACTGACCTGCCTACAAATTATATCTACAATTCCGAAAGAGAAATCCCGTATGTTTTCACATAAATAGAAAAAATGCTAATATAAGTAAAATAATTCTGTATAATATATAAGTATACTCCTTTAGAACAGTGTTTTGCGTTTCCTAAAAACCGTTTGCCGTCTTTGTGCCGCACCGCAAGACACAGGTAACTTAGTACTTAACTTATCCTAAATTACTTTACTAAATCTATAGTAACTTTAAGTTAAGTTTGAAAACTGTTCAACCACTGAAATATAATTTGTATTATCTCCAATGCTGGCTAACCTAACCTGCCCATTAATTCGCACTTTAATATGTACCTCCGTTAGAATCCCTCCTTAAGACACTATAAGGCATACAGGCTTAGCATCTAATGAGAAACTTAACACTTTTTTACATTTAATACACCTCAGAGGTCATCTAATAATTTAAATGTGCAAAATTGTCTTATACTCCTTAACTATTGTTGAGACTTTCTTAGTAGAAGTGACGTGTAATTAATTGTTAACAAAGATTAATTTTGTAAGTAAGTTAAGATGTCGCAAACTTGGCAGGTTTTCTTTTACATTAATTCAGATTTCCCTATGTTTGAAAACAGAAATTGGTGAAAGGGGTCCTTAATTGTAATTATTACCAAATTCAGAAGGTAGTAGACCATGCTTCGCTGATTGCAAATTAGAACGGACAGATATAATTTGCTAAATTTATTGTCCCCTTTTCAGGTTTTGATTGACTCCTTAATGGTGATTCTTATTTAGTTTTTAAATACCTTAGTTGATGCACCAGAGCTGAATTAATAGTGCAACTTGTGATATGTTATTGTTTTATAGTGAATCACAAATATCTAAGTTTACATTTTAAGTCAATATATAATTCGATTCGATTCAAATAAGACGCTGCATTTGCTCAGCGTTTGTCTGATCGAGAAATGAACAAGAATATATAAGTTAAAAATGTGGGTAATTTTGTTTATCATTTCACTTAAACAACATCAGCAGTTGCAGTTTAATGTAATAAACACAATCAGTAAACACAATTAAGTTATAATGTTTTATATTTTTAATAAAGTTAGTTTTTAATAAAGTTTTATATATTTTATATTTTATCGGCATTAATTGTATAATGTATGTACAGATACGTGCAATGACCGAGGGAAAAATTATGGACAAAATAAATCCTCTTAATCTCCATCCCCACCGACAGGGACTAACATCAAACTCTTACTTATCCAAGAGCCAGAGACAATATAACCGACACAAACAACTTTGAGACCCTTTCAATCCGTGATTAAAGCCCAAAAAATGGTCCTTTGCAAACATAATTAGCGAGATGCAATTAAAAATGTAAGTACTAAAGCGCTCCTAATCTGTGTTATATTTAATTTTCTGATTACAAAGGCGGTACTTTTCTGAAAATAGGCAAACGTTGTATTTTTTATTTTGGCCAAGATAATCTGATAATGTCGGGAAACCTCCGGAGAGGTCTCGTTGTTTCCACTTTGAAGACTTCAATTAGAAAGTGGAGCGCGCAAATGCGTAACAAAATTTTGAAATATCATTTCAGTATTTTATTGTAAAAAATGTATATAATATATTTTAAGTTGTGCGTCATAAAGCGTTTGAAAGGAAGGACTGCTGATCTAGTATTATTCAGACTAGAAACAAAGTAAAATACAAGACGAGAATGAATTTAGAAGAATGACGTTATTGAGAGATTTTCATAGTAATTAAAGATATAAGGTTGAACTCATGAGTGTGTTTACTAGTTTCGGGCCTGCCAAGGGCCCTGTGGCAATGAGTAAAGTGACCTGTTGCGTCGATGTCAGACGCTGCATTCGCTCAGCGTTTGTCTGATAAAGCGACTGTTAAACTTTAAACGTATTATAAAAGAAAATCTACTAGGGCTCTTGGCCTTAGTAGACGACTGTGGGGCTTTCTCTACTCACATACGTGAGTATCTACAATGGTTTATCTTTAATATATAACAATTTAAATTTAGAGATAAATACATCTACTATTACAACACAGCTGACAAAAGTGTACCGCTAACGCCCATAAATATCTACTAAATATTTACTTTTAATTTTTTTTTATTATTAGCCATGGTCGTCCCACTGCAGGGCAAAGGCCTCTCTACCCTCCTTCCATTCCTCACGATTTAGAGCTTTTTGTTGCCAATCTTCCCAATAAGCATCCAGTTCATCCCGCCATCTCTTTTTGGGCCTGCCGCGACGTCGTGTAACATTGCGTGGGCACCACTCGGTGCTGAGTTTTGCCCACATTTCGTCCGGCATGCGGCAGATGTGACCAGCCCAGTTCCATATTAGGCTTGCAGCCTTATGGCCAACGTCGGCGATCTGAGTTTTGGAGCGCAGTATACTGTTCCTTATACGGTCTGATAACCGAACTCCTAGGATACTGCGTTCCATGGCTCGCTGGCAAACCCCGAGTGTGGACTTTTGATGTTTAGTCAAAGACCAAGTTTGAGCACCATAGGTGAGGATGGGCAGTATACATACGTCCATGAGCTTCTTCTTCAAGGACAACGGAAGGTTACCCTTCATTAGGTCTTTCATGGACCAATAGCTCTTTCAGGCGTTTTCGGTGCGTCTGGCAACTTCTTTTTCTTGTCTCGCCTGGAAAGAAACTAATTGGCCCAGATATATGTATTCTTGGACGAACTCGATTTCTGCACCGTCGACTTCTAACCTACGTTTCGTGCTATTAGTCATTAACGAATGTGTAAGGCTGTCGAAAGCCTTGAAATAGTCTATGAAGGCTAGGTAGAGTGGGAGTTTAAACTCATGATGTTTTTCAATAATTTGGTTTACAGTGTGAAGATGATCGGTAGTAGAGAGGCCGCGTCAGAAACCAGCCTGTTCCGCAGGTTGGTGTTGGTCCAGCTTTCCGGAGATTCTATTTTCTATCACTTTTATAAACGCTTTGTAGAGGTGAGAAATAAGGCTTATGGGGCGGTAGTTCCCTAGGTCTGATTTGTCTCATTTTTTGTGGAGTAGAATTATGTTAGAGTGACAAACATTTTCGGGAAAGATACCTGCTTGTAACTCCAATTTTTAAGGCTTCGGTGGTAATGCCGTCTTCGCCGGGACTTTCGCTGTATTTCATGTTTGCCAAAGCCTGATGAACTTCGTACCCAGTTATCGGCGGGATATTTAGAGAACATGAGTAATCATCTGTGGCTTGATGGGGAACCGTGTTATCGGCATAAAGAGATTTGTAATAGTTGTAAAATGGAATTAAATAGGTTCGTAATTTTGGGTAGAAGGACTGGTTCTCCAATTTTTAAGGCTTCGGTGGTAATGCCGTCTTCGCCGGGACTTTTGCTGTATTTCATGTTTGCCAAAGCCTGATGAACTTCGTACCCAGTTATCGGCGGGATATTTAGAGAACATGAGTAATCATCTGTGGCTTGTTGGGGAACCGTGTTATCGGCATAAAGAGATTTGTAATAGTTTGTGCAAATACTGAGAATTTTTTCCATGTCGCCCTGTTTCACGCCCCTTTTGTCTTTTAATCTGCCTAATATTGATTTTCCTGTTTCTCTACCTCTCATTGCAATTTTGAGGGACTGATTTTTCTCCAATGCGGTCTTAACTAAGTCTACGTTGTATTGGCGTATATCTTTTCGAATCTTTCTTTTAACCTCCTTATCTTTTGCGCTGTACTCCAGTGTGTGGATTTTTAAAATTTGACGTTCTTCAATTAGTTTAAGGGTGGAAGTGCTTAGTTTTTTAGTTTTAGTTTTGGATATTTTGATTTTTTGACTAGCTGTTTTAATACATTGTGAAATATTTTTATACTGTGCTTCGATGTTTTCTAAATCTACGTTAAGTAGGCTGAAACTGTTCTCCAATTCGAGTCTAAATTGGTCCCTATTAGCTATCAACGTCGATTTGTGAATACGTTTAAGTGAGCTTTTGATCATTCGGATTCGCTGTATTCTAAAGTTAAATTGTACTTTGATTCTGAGTGGACGATGGTCTGAACTAAATCGGAAAGTGTTAAGGACTTCGACATTTTTAACTATCTGTTTAGTAGATGAGAGACTAAAATCTATTTCGTTTTTGGTGAAACCGTCTGGAGAAAACCACGTCCAACGGCGTTGGGGCTTTTTGCGAAAGAAACTATTGTTAATTGCAAGGTTTTGACCATAAGCCAATTGTAAAAGGCGCGTGCCACGGTCATTCCTAGTGCCAAGACAGTGTGGCCCAAGGATGTTGTGATTATCGAAAGGTAATCTTGTGCCTAATTTTGCATTAGAGTCACCCAAAACCATTGTCCAGGTACCTCTATGGTCATCACAAGCACTGTTAAGGAGGTCATAGAATTCCTCAACTTCTTATATATTTACTATATTAAATTAAATGTATAGTCCTCATTACAACAATTGATATGTTAGACAAACAATTAAATGGAATACTATTTTTGCATTCACTACTATTTCATCATAAAACCGCCGTTGAAATTCAGAACAAACATTGTAAAATTCAAAAGCTATGTGATTTATTTGAATTTCGTCGTGCACTTGTTAAATACCTACGGTTTTCTTGGTTTGTCATAAAGCACAGTTGTATTTTGGGTTCTAAAACATAATAATCAGTTTTTTTTTGATAGATACATGTTAAATAAAGAAAAACCCAGACTCGTGCAAATAAACATGTATAATGTAATGTATAGGGACGCTTGAACTTACTCTTATGTATTTAATTTATGGACATAAACTCAGGGGTCGAGCACGATTTTGCACAAATAACACTAATCCTTAACTCTTGCATTTCTATTAGCAAATTACCCTTGAACTTAAATCATTTATTTTGAATAGATAGATACTTTTATTCAAATAAGTGATAGTTAATTTTTTGGGTCGAATTTAGATCTGGCTAATGTAATATTTATGTGTATGATATAATGTATAATTTACTAATTCAGTAACAATTTCATATATCTAATAACAAATCAATTAATATAAATAATAAATGTCCAAATTACAATAAACTTAACTAAACTAATCAAAAAACCCGCCCCTGACCGTTCCCGGTACAAAAGTACCCATCACACTCGCCGCGTTTCCACGCTGGATTGCAATGGCCAGCCTCTGCAACGGGAACGATCCGGATCGAGAGTCACCAGTTGCCTCTATGAGCCTTTGTCCAATCTCCTTTACAACGATTTTGACCTCCTTGCCCCAGCTCCCCAGGGTCTCCACTGCTATCTGCACGAAGTGGTACAGCGGCTCTAAAATTAGTATCTTCGTTGTCCTTAATAGTGCTTATACAAGTAACACATGGTATAAAATCTTTTTTTTTTTAAATATTGGTTGCAATTTCATACTTACCATATTAAACCCCCATCTCATGGGACACTGGTGATTTCACTCAACAGACTAGCCTTAATCACGGTCTGCTATAGGCTTGAGATGTTTCGACAGGCGGCTGTAATGCCAACAGTAAGCCAGTTCAGTGATTTCATTCAGCTAAAATATTATTATATCGCAGCATATTTGAAAGGCTTGAACTTGACCTCTGACCTCCAAAGTGCAATCAGACCCGATCAAAAGTTTCTTCAAATTTGTTTTATCTTTTGAACTAACGAAAGAATTAACATCGATTAACGATGAAGTTTGTAAAGTGGCAAAGTTGTAAGTCCTTCAAATAGTTGAAAGCGTCTCTTCTATCATTAGCAAGTTAGATGACGGTCATCAATCTGGGCGGACGCGCAATATAACTTAATTACATTCATCTGTTTCTGTCCAGAGTTTAATACGTACTACGGGTAGAATGCGAATTACAGCAATTTTTCATGAAATTTGTATTACTTACGCAAGTATGACTTATTTTTATTTCATTAGTATCATAATTAATAGTTTAGTAGCACCAGTGGATGAAAAGCAGAGAGCAATAGGTTATCGTAGTATGGACATGTGATGCGGAGGGATGAGCAAAATGTGGTAAAAAGAGTTTTATGTATGCATGTTGACGGGTCCAAGAGAAAAGGACATCCAAAGAAAAGATGGATGGACTGTGACTGTAAGTAAGCAGTGAAATGACAAACGATAGAGTAGAATGGAAGAATAGAACATATTGCAGTGACCCCAAATAAAATTGGGACAAGGGTAGGCAGATATCAATGAATAGGGAGAAATATCTTTCCACCCCAGACACGATGATGATCTTCTTCTTATATTATACTTATGAGCACTAGCAAGTCGCTGAGTAATAAACCATACCAGCTAGGATGTAAAGCTTTTTCTTCTAACTTCAACAACATTTTTATTGCTGTGAAACAATTTCTAGATACCCCAGTAACAATTTTCCTTGTCATGTCAGCTTTTATGACATGTCAAGCTAATTGAATAGCAATATTAGATAAAAAAAAATTTACGTACTTGATAACTTCATAGTACATATATTTACAACAAATAACTTCTTCGTATATATATTTTACAAAAGAAAATTTATCACTATTATAAACAAACTAGCAGCACCCCGCGGTTTCACCCGCGTAAGTCCCGATTCCGTGGGAATATTGGGATAAAAAGTAGCCTATATGTTAATACAGGTCTCCAGCTATCTACATACCAAGTTTCATCGCAATCGGTTCAGTAGTTTTGGCGTGAAAGAGTAACAAACATCCATACATCCATACTCACAAACTTGCACGTTTATAATACTAGTAGGATAGAGAAGGATTAAACTTTCTGTTAAATGGTATTAATCGACTTTCCTAAAAAACAAACATTCACATTTAGTGAACCGTCTAAAAATGTAACCGACGAAAAAAATTGAAAAAGCAAAGAAGACAAAGTTCCCATAACCACAGAATACATAATAGTACTAGCATAACTGAGCTCCCAAACGAATGTAAATAACTAATTTTGAATCAATGCCAAACAACAGCGTGAAAACTTTTTAACAAAATATAACAAAAACTGCACTAGACACTATTTAACAAAAAATAATATCAGCAGCTTAAGCTTTACGTAATTCATTTACTTGTTTGTTTGGCGACGACTCAAAATTACTTCCATTAGTTTAAAAGCTTTG